>SNVD02016232.1:0-1267315 GCA_013180625.2 Boswellia sacra | reverse complement strand
TCGCATGTGAGGGATGAAGAAATTACCACCGGATATGTCTGATTCTCCCCAAGATATGCATATTTCAGTCCTTCAGGTAAGGGCTTCAATTCTAGCTTGGGAGCTTCATCTTCCTTGCTTTCATTCATTTGCACCAATTCTTCAAATCTTGATTTTGAGCCTTTTTCCATCACCTGTGCACAATCCAATAAAGAGCATATATCAGAAAGATCAGACTCTGTTCCATCTTGATTCAATGAATTCACTAGAGAAGTTCCAAAGGGTCAGAAGAACTCCCTTTTTGGATGTGATCTTCCACAATAGATTCAATAACATTGGCCTCATCAATTTCATCTTCTTCTTCATTTGGTTGTTTGCACATATTAAAAACATTAAGTTCCAATGTCATGTTCCAAATGATAGCTTCATGACTCCATTCCTGCAATTAATCAAAGCATTAGAGGTAGCTAGAAATGGACGCCCTAAAATGACAGGAATTGAATTACATACTTCCACTGGTTGTGTGTCCCAAGACGATAAAATCCACTGGGTAAAATGAATTTTATCGACTTGACTAACACATCTTTACTATTACTCTTGGTACTTTAATTGAATCTATCAGCAAGCAAAAGAAGGCAGAAGTGGTTTTTAACTCACCTAGATTGAGTTTTTGAAAAATGAGTTAGTAATGGAAGCAAATTCACACTAGCACCAAGATCAAGTAAAGCTTGTTCAATTTTATGGTCTCCAATAATATATGAAATTGTAGGACAACCTGGATCCTTATATTTCACTGTATTATTATTTTGAAGAATAGCACTTACTTGCTCGGCTAGAAAGACCTTCTTTTTCACATTTAGTTTTCTTTTCACAGTGCACAAGTCTTTCAAAAATTTTGCATAAGAAGGTACCTGTTTGATCACATCAATCAAAGGAATGTTGACCTTTACCTGTTTGAAAATTTCAAAGATTTCAGAATTGTGAGTTGGCTTCTTTGGTGTAGCTAATGCTTTAGGAAATGGAGGCACAGATGAGAATTTGGTTTCTTCTTCACTAGGTGTTGGGTTGGCAGCCTCTTCCTGTCCTTTAGAGATCGATTCTTCTTCTTTCTCACAAGGATTAGGAATGTGTTTTTCAACAACCTTACCATTGCGAAGGGTCATGACTGACTTGGCTTGGTCAAAATAATGGTTATTTGAATTCCCTGCATTTGAGTTAGATTGATCTTTGGGGTTTTGCAATGTTTGAGAAGGAAATTTTCCTTTCTCTTGGATGCTATATGTAGATGCAAATTTTGCAAGAGTTTCTGACAAATTTGCTAGTGTTTGAGTAGTTTGACTATTGAAAGTCTCTTGCTTTGTAATGAATGAATGCAATGTCTCTTCAAAGTCATTCCTCGGAGGAGGAGCATATGCATGATCATGAGAATTTTGAAAATTTTGTCGTGTTTGAAAAGGGGCTTGTGAAGATTGTGCTTGATTATCATTTTTCCAGCTAAAATTTGGATGATTTCTCCAACCAGGATTGTAGGTTTGTGAATATGGATTGTGATTTGGCCTTTTGAAAGTGTTCAAGGCGTTGGCTTCTTCATGGAGACATTCCCTAAAGGCAGGCAAAGTTGGACAATTATCAGTAGAATGGTCATTGTCATCACAAATGTTACAGACATTTTATTGAATAGAATTCAATTGACCACTCTTTTTCATTTCTAAGACTTTTCTAGCTAGGGATGCATATTTGGCTTGAAGGTCATGGTCTTCCCTAAGGTTGTAAATACCTCTATTGGATGTCGAGGTTGGGGTCTTGCTTGGTACCTCATAGGTGCCAGCAGTGTCCCAATTTTGTGCCTTTTCTGCTAAGGAATCTAGGAAGTCAAGTGCTTCCTCAGGGTTCTTTTTCTTTAAATTCTCCTTACACATTAATTCTACTAGTTGCCTATCTTGAGGTGTTAACCCTTCATAGAAGTGTGCAACTATTCTCCAAGTTCGAAACCATGGTGGGATAGGTATTAAGTAGTTCCTTATATCTATCCCAACATTGGTAAAGGGTTTCCCCTTGTTTTTGAGAGAAATCAGAAATTTGTCTTTTAAGAGAATTTGTTCTATGGGTGGAAAAAAATTTTTTCAAAAATTGTTGTTTCATCTCATCCCATGAACTGATGGAATTCGACCTCAAATTTTGTAGCCATGTTCTAGCTTTATCTTTTAAAGAAAAAGGAAAAAGCTTTAATCTAATGGTGTTTATGCTACAATTTGGGTCAGTGTAGGAGCTACATACCTCTTCAAAGAGTTTCAAGTGCGAATATGGGTTCTCCATGTCAAGGCCATGAAAAGTGGGTAGAAGTCGAACAAAACTTGGTTTGAAATTGAAATGGATTGAATCTGGAGGAGAAACTACACAAGATGGTGCACTAGTCCTTACCGGATTCATGTAGTTTCCGAGGGTTCTTCGTTGGTTTTGATCATTTTGTTGCGAACGGTTGTCCCCTTCATCCGTGAATATTTCTCATGATTGTTGGCCATGTTTTCTAAGGAAGATGATGTTTTTCTAACAAGTCTACCACTAGATGTTCGTGACCAAATTTTATGCAAGAAAGGGAGAAGAAAAGAGAGCAAAAGATGAACACACAAAAATAAAAAATTTAGATCTAAGATGAGAAAAGAGAACACTTACAATTTTGCACGCCAATTTTTACCTTCCCCGACAACGGTGCCAAAAACTTGACACATCCGAAAAAGGATTGTCTCCCAAGTATAGGAGTGTCGAAGTAATAAAACCCGGTGAGACCGGGGTCGATCCACGAGGAAGGGAATTTTAGCGTTACAAATTATAAGATAAGCAAATATGGTGTGAATAATTCAAAGAAATGACAAGATAATATCAATAAATATGTAAGATGGTAGGCGGTATTACCGACCATTCAAATATAAAACAAAAAGCAAGAGGAGGTAAAACCATCCATGGAAATAGGTGGTATAACCAACCATAGTAAATTAAAGAACAATTTCATAAGGTGGTAGAACCTACCATAGTAAATAAAATAAAAAGTTCATAAACAATAGAATAATTAAAATACAAGAGGAATTAACACAATAACAATGAAGGCTAAGGTTAGGGGATCCGCCCTTGATATTTCAAATAAGGATAATTAACCCATTTTAGTTATATGAATTATATTTGTTTCATTACCAATATTTATACCACTTCTTGTAAATGGGTTCAAGCATCCAATGTGCCAATCACCATATGTCTACAACAAATCAAGGTTCCTAACTAGATTCGTGTCGGTAAGGAAGAACCATACATCATCTAGAAAGGATCCAAGCATTTGATGTGCCAAGGATTGTCGACAATGGATCAAGACCTCCACTTTACGAGTGGTGTCAAGATTGATTAAGAAATTAAATATAAATCATATTGAATAAACATTATAAGATTAAGATTATTAAGCACATATTAAGGGTTAGAGAATCCTTATTCTCATATCAAGGGTTTCACCCTTTCACCTTAGCAAAAGAGAAATTAGAAGAACATTATAATAGAAAGAAAATAAAATGCAAGAAAAAGGAAATTCATTAATAACATAAACACACAAAACACAATACAAGATCCTAGCCAAAGCCAAAATGTTCCAGCCAAGGCCAAGATGCCCTAATGGGTCACAAGGCACCTCTATTTATAGATACATCCAGGGGCAAACTTGTCAAATTACAAGGGCATAATTGTCAAATATTAGTTGTAAATATCTTTGACAATTGGGATCATTAGGCACCGACTTTGACCATCAATTTTGACATCGAAATGTTGTGAATTTTAATCACATGTCTTCATGAAAGTTGTAGATATTTCTCTCAGCTTTCTAGAACATATTGATTTGCACAATTTGGATACGTATTTTGAGAGATACGGTCCAAATACTGAGGCCTGGTCAGACTGGGCCGAGACTGTAGATGGGTTCACTTCAAGCCCAATTTTGGTCCACTAAGAGCCCGAATTTGATGATGCTTGTGAAATGCAATCTTGTAGACAATTAAATCAGCTTTCCAGAACATTAAGAATTGCACCATTATGATCCATAAATAGAGAGTTATGCCCATTTTACCGAACCTGTAACAAAACCAAAATTAAGAAAAATTAATTCCAAAAATGCAAATGCTACAAATATGCTTAAGTTGAGGAATTTAATGACACTATTAATGCAATATGATGAACTAAACTCTTATTAAACATGCATATTTAAGTGTTCATCAATTTCCATCTTTATCTTTATCAATTTATTAATTTATAGACTATATTTTAGATTACGTTTTTTTAAAGAAAATCTCTTTTTAGAAGTAATTATTTAAAGTAGAATTTTTTTGGTCAAAATTAACCCCGACAAGCTGTTGATTTTTATTTAAGATTTATAATGATTTTATGTCATATATAACGAATAATATAGTAGGAATTGTATACTATAATGCTATGTGGTGTCTTGGTCAAGCATGTTATGATAAAATCAATGGGATTATTATAATGATAATCAAATTGTATAAAGAGTCAAATGGGTCATTATAGGGTTTCAAACCATTTTGGTTAGTTAATGAGAAGGTAGTATTATTTAGCATTTTGTAAATAGTTATTCATAAACTTTCTTCTAAAAGATATAAGCCATTTTTTTAACTTTTCAAATTTAAAAAACATATAACCATTTTTTTTTGAAAAATGGTTATATGTTTTTTAAATTTGAAAAGTTAAAAAAATGGCTTATATCTTTTAGAAGAAAGTTTATGAATAACTATTTACAAAATGCTAAATAATACTACCTTCTCATTAACTAACCATTTGCACTGAAGACGACAAGCGAGCGTTGTTGGATATGCATAAATTAACTTGTTTATTATTGATCACATGTTGAAGTCTTCTCATTGATGTAACAAAGATGTTCAAGCAGTTAATTGAAACCATCAAGTTTAATAGCAAAATCACTAGCAAGAAGAGGAAATAATATATTTTTATTATGCAAGGTAAAACAAAATTTTAAGGCACATCAGACAATTTATAGGACAAAAATAATACAAAATAACAATGCAAATTAAAAAAAACAAACATGATCCTATTTATGCAAATAGGCTCTTCTAGATCATTACCCAACTCCACCAAATATCCTACGATCATCACAATTGCGTGCCTACCCAATGACTACGTGAGTGGCTTCAATGGAACTGCAACTTCCCTAGCATTAAAAGACTTTGGATTCAGTGTTAGGGAAGATCCTTATAGCCCTCGAAAGCATATAAAATTTTATTTCGATTATGATAAACAAAATCTATAAAGCCAGTTGTATTGTAACCCAAATCAATACGGGTCCACGTACCCTCGTCTCCTATATCTCCATCCGCCAAAATTTACAGACATATAGGATGCATATACATGCATGCATCTCTTTTAAGATTATTGATGCTGAAAACCAGCAAAATTTATATTTATTGTGAAAAGTCTAACTAAGCAATTGGGGAAATGAGGAAAAGTGGATGGTGAAAACAAAGGGTTTTTGCTCATGTGTTCATCAAGATGGCTATTATGTTTTGCTTAACCAAGGCTCCAATGGTGTAATTGAGCTATACATAAAGAGAAAACAAAGGTTAGAGGTGTCGACGGTGTAATTGACGATAATCCTCTGATGCTTAAGTCAGGCATAAAATATAGAGAGAAAAAGGAGAAAGAAGTGGTCAACCAGGGAGAGAGGATTACAAACTTTTGGAGTTTGAGAGTGTTTAAACATTGGTTTGTAGCAAATGAGTCTATTTATAGGAGTGACACTTGCACGATGCATGGTGTTGGAGTGACACCTTATTGCATGTAAAGAAGTTGTTGATGACACCTAGAATCCATGGAGCTGCTTAGAGAATAAAAGTTGCTTTAAGAGACATTTGGAAGTTGGTGAAGACACTTGGATAAGAAGCAATTTTCTTGAGAGGACGTGGAGAGAAGTCTCCGCATACAGCCTAGTGCCTTTATTATTTTATTAATTTTCATGGAACTTGCAATGCTCCCACCCAGAGCCTAGAGCCTCGATTATCTTATTAATCTTTATGGGACTTGTATTGCAATCATTAACCTTATGGATATGCAACTCCAATTAAATACTTTTCTAACATTGATGGCATTTACTTAGGAGTTCATGCCTTGCAACACCTCTTATGGTGAACTTGGTAGTCATGTTGTTCGTTGAGTAAGTGGAGCATTCATTATAGGATTATTCGGTCAACCAAAAATCTCAATGCTAGAAGAAATAGCAAAGTCTTCGTAGATCAGATTAAAATGAAGAATCCATTATTTCATAAACAAAAGCTCCACATATAAAGATACATTGATCCTAATTAAACTACAAAAAAAATTATATCCCTTGATGATGTGGCTTGGGAAATTAATCTTACTAGTTGTCCTAATTTTTCATCGAACAAGTAGCCCTCTAAGTTCCAAGGTAGATCATTAGCATTTGGCTTGGGATTTAACTCTTTAAAAAAATGCAAACTTTAAGTAATATTCCATCTGTATTAGCACCACTTCCTGATTGTGTTGCTTCTTTTGTTCAAGGGCGATTCAAGTACTAACGAATCTTACAATTGACTTGATGGTTTTTATTATGCCTTTTTGTATTACTTCTCTAAGCAAGGAGAGTAATGTTACAAGTGAATTTGTCAACGTGTTGCTATGGAATACGAGAGAAAAACAAGTAGTAGGCAAAATTGCAAAGGAAAAGATAAAACAAGAGAAATCCTTCCAAGTTATAGCCATATAGAAAAGAGTTATACAAGGAGAACTACTAATATAACTGGAGAAGAGGAGGACACCACTTTGTCATCTTTGATCTTCTTGGAGTGTAGGTGATTTAATTGGAGATGGATTTGCCTCCCAAAAAGAAATTAGGTATGAATAGGCTTAGGAGGAGTCAAGCCTTCTGTGATCCAAGTGTGTAAAGAGCAGTATTCTTCTTTTGTTTGCTAGAACCTATTTTCAAAATAAATAGGAAAAGGTAGAAAACAGGTTTATGGAATACCCTTGACCTCTTGATACTAAGTTAACTCAATATTTACAAAGCCCAACTTTTATTAATACTCAGTTGACTTAAATAGTAATCTAATACAACCATTACAAATAAAAGATAAAAAAACAAATTACCACTTAACTTAAAAAATAGGAAAAGAATATAATAATACCTAAAGACTATGACTCCATTACATCAATACTTCCTAATGACTAGGCCTCCATAACATCAATATTACAAAGTTGTAGTTGAAACCAAATTAAATCATGCTCCATGACAAGATACACGTAACATATTCCCTCCCTTTTAACAAATAGACTTGTCCTCAAGGCTTAAAACTTTTTTTTCCCCACTAATTTCCTTCAAGATCCATGATGACATCATTATTTTCTTCTTCACAACAGGCTTTAATTAGAAATAGTTTTTGACAATGATGTCAAGGAACAAACCTTTTATTACAATTATGGCATAACCACTTAGCACGTTGCTCTTGCATTTCGATTTGTGATATTCATTGGATTGAGTTAATGGTGGAACTTTGACCTCTTAATACTGAGTTAACTTAATATCTATGATTGAAAAGCCTGATTAATACTAAACTGACTTAAATAGTAATCTAATACAATGTAACAAATAAAAGATTAAAAAAAATAAATGACCACTTAACTAAAAAATAAGAAAAGAATATAATTCTACCTAAAGAAACTCCTTAACATCAATTCTCCCTGAAGACTAGGCCTCCATAATGTCAATATTGTAGATTCATAGCTGAAACCAAATTAAATCATGCTATATGACAAGATATACGTGACATATCCTCATATGGATTATTGATCAATTAACGGAATCCCCACCATTTTAAAGGAGAGATTTTTATAGAGGATTACATTTTGTGGAAGCTCTATGAGAGGTAACCTTACTTAACTTCTGATTAACCAAAGTGGATTTAACATGCATTGTCTCAACACTAACTTCCCCTATCTTGGAATCAATTGTACCTTTTCCCTGGGAGATCATTTAAATGAAGCAATATAGGCTTGGATGCCTAAGCTTAGGGTTAAGCTTGATAAACCCGATGAGGATTTGGTCAATGGGCCAATGTTCTTTTTTGGTAGGGTATAGGGTATGACCTCCACCTTAGTTAACCGAAAGTGATTGTTCGTTGTCTCTCTTTTATGTAATATCAGTGATGGTTCCTTTTAGCAAAGCATTTCTTTTGATGGCTTTAGTATGGCCAAATGTATCTCATATAGCCTATTCTCCTAATGTCTTAGTGGTTACCCTCTTTGCCAAGATCCTTTTGTGCTTGGGGTCAATGTTTTTAGCAACCTCATTAGTGGCTTTACTTTTCTCAATACTTTGATATGCTTTTAGAGACTGATCTAATGGCAAATGAAATGAAAACAAGTTAACACAAACAAAGCAAGATGAGTACTATCAAGATGATAGGCAAAAAGAAAAGATGCAAGAAAGATTATATTTACCTGCTGGATCTGTATTCTCCTCCAACTCGCAATAGTGTGAGTAAATCAACCCAACTTTTAAAAGTCTCTTGGTTTTCAAAAGGTAGCCTTGGTTTCTTTTGTCATTTAGAATACTAAATAATTCATCATATTGCACTAGTTGTGTCATTAAATTCCTCAATTTAAGTATATTTGTAGCTTTTGCATCTTTTGAATTAGTTTCATCTTAATTTTAGTTTTTGATGTAGGGTTGGTAAAATGAGCATAACTTTCTATTTATATATCAGAATGGTGCTGAACCTGATTTCCTGAAAAGTCGATTAAATTGTTTACAAAATTGTATTTTAGCAAGAATCATGAAATTCGGGTGTCTAGTAGACCAAAATTGGGCTTGAAGCGAACCTAACTGTAGACTCAGCCCAGCCTAACCATGCATCATTATTTTGATCGTATCTTTTGAAATATATATCCAAATTATATGATCCAAAGTGTTCTAAAAAGCTGAGAAAAATATCTACAATTTCATAAAGACATATGATCAAAATTATAAATATATGGATGTCAAAATTGGTGGGTAAAGTTGGTGCACTTTATTATTCAAATTATCAACAATTGAACAATTTTGCCCCTATAAACGGGGCTTTCATCCCGCCAGAGCGCTTGTGAAATGACACTATGTCAAAGCCTATTTGGAGACTTAAGGGAACACAAACAAGCTATAGGCACGTTTGGAGAATGGAGTCGCCACCCCATTATTCAATTGGGAATGAATGGGTGCAATCTGATCCTTCACTTCGGGACCTAAACTACCTTCATCCCTTCAGAAATGGATTTGGGAAGTTAGGTACAAGTCTTTCGACTTTCCCGGATGTAAATTTGGCATCTACTTGAGAAATATCAAATAAAAATAGATCGTGTTGTTACTTAGTCCGCTTAGATTGTTGATCGTTTTATGCACAAATTGTTTGTTTTTATCTTTATTAAGCATATGAAATCGAAAAAGTTATATATTCATAGAAAGAGAGGAAGGAGAATAGATTTTATTTTCTTTCAAACATTGGGGAATGGGAAGAGGATTACATCATTTGTTCTTCAACAATAAAATAATAAAAATATTCCATATATTCATAAATCATACAAAGCTATAATCTAATATCATGGCATTCTAGCCTAGATTTGATAACTTCTATCATGGCATTCTACCTAGCGCTATTCTAGCATAATTCATATTAATTCATGACAATTCTAGCCTAATCATAGTTATCATGGCATATTTTAGCCTAAACATGACATTTCTGGTCTAATTCAAGCAATCAACTTCAGTCATAGCTATTCTAGCTCAAATAAGACATCTAAGGGTAAAATGATAATTCTTACCTATTCTATGCTATTTTCTAGTATATATCAAAGCGAATATAAATTCTTCTATCATGTCTCTAATCATATACTCCTAAGCATGTTTCTAAATATTCGTAAAGAAAGTAAATTCATAAACATGTTTCTAAATAAAGAAAGGAGATCGAACTTTCCTCGACATGCTTATCCACCTTGCAAAAAAATTAAAGATTGAGCAATTCATAAAATCCTAGCATATTTCTATACATCAAAATAAATCATAATCATGCTTATTCTAAGCCTAATTTATCCTAAACATGCCTAATTCTAAGCATGAAAATAAAAAAAAATAGGAGGAAGAAGGGAATTCTGCTCTCAAAACTTACCCTTTTTGGGCTTAGAGCAATATAAAATGCCCAAAAAAATTAAATTAGAAAATACTTCTCGAATTCTCGAGCGTGTCTTTAAGAGGGAGAAGAGAGAATTTCTAGATGCTTTGGAAAGTGTGGCCAAGGTGTGCTTATATAGGCTTTCTTTGGAGTGAAAATGTGATAAAAAATCAATGTGGCATTTGGATGAACAGTACCTATGAACATTATCTAGAGGAACAGTGCTGTCCAGCGGTTGAACAGTGCCCGTCGGCGGCTTGCCTATTTTATAATTTTACAATGTAGTCTCTTCTGACCTTTGTCTATTCAATCATTCATTTCTTTTTGAGTTCAACTCTGATTTGTGGTTCGTAAATTTCTACAAAAACTAGACATCTGTAGCTTGACAATGGTATATGACTTACCATCAGATTCTTTTTGGATTATTTTCTATGATTTTTTTTAATTCATATATCAGTTTTCGAGACCTTTCACCAACTCCGTCTCACCTTTCCTTTCTTAGCCTCTAAGGGCATTTTGGTTATTTTTTGCTCAAAATTCATCTTCATTCTTTCATCGAGCCTAAAAAATTCAGTGTCTATAGCCTCTAAATTGTATTTATAAATAGATGAAGTTATGACCCAAAGAGACATATTGGCTTCTGGCTGAAATCTCTTATTATTGTGTTTCTTTCTTATTCTCTCTTTGTATTTGTTTTTTAATATTATGAGTAGTTCTTTTCTTCTTCCAATTTATATTATCTCTCGCATTATGTCTTACTAATTTTCTTTGCATGCTAGGGTGATGAGGTGAAACATTGATATGAGAATAAGGAATCTCTCACTCCACAATATGTGCTTAAAGATTATATTATTTTGTTATTTATTTTATATAGTTTATATTCACTTTTTCAATGAATCTTGATACCACTCATAAAATGAAGGTCTTAATCAACTATAGATAATCCATTAGACATCAAATGCTTGGATCCTTTCTAGACATCGTATGATTCTTCCTTATCGACATAAGTCTAGTTAAGAAACTTGATTTGTTGTAAACATAAGGTGATTGCACATTGGATGCTTGAACTCATTTACAAGAAGTGGTATAAATATTAGTAATAAGGTAAATATAATACATATAACTAAAAACGGACTTAAATGACATATTTTCCGATTGGAAACTCCTGGATGTGTGGATTCCAATTGAGTTATAATTTGATTATTTATCCTTATTTGATATAGCAATGGTAAATCCTCTAACCTTTGCTTTATTGAGTTAATTTCTCTTAGTTACTTATTTCATTTAATCTCACTTGTTGCTAATGAAATTGGTCTTTCATTTGCTATAGGAAGTTTTACCACCTATGTCTATGTTCACCACCTTTTATTTTTGTTTTACATTTGAATGGTCGGTCATACTGCCTGCCATTTTTATTTAATATTGTTAACATTATCTTGTTATTTATTTGAATTATTTGTATCATATTTACTTATCCTTGATTTGTACTGTTAAATCTCTTTCCTTGTGGATCGATTCTGGTCTTATCCGACCTTATCGGAACAAATCAAATATAAGCAATTATGATGTAAATAATTCAAATAAATAACAAGATGATGTCAACATAACAAATAAAATAGCAAGTAGTATAACCGGCCATTTAAATGTGAAACAAAAATAAGAGACGGTAAAGCCGACCATGGAAATAAGTGGTAAAACCCACTATAGCAAATAAAAGAACAATTTCATAAGCAACAAGTGAGATTAAATGAAATAAACAAGTAAGAGAAATTAACTCAGTGACAATGAAAGCTAAGGTTAGGGCATCCACCCTTGATACATCAAATAATGATAAATAACTCAATTGGAATTTATACATCAAGGAGGCTCTAATTTGGAAAGCATGTCATTTAAGCCCATTTTAGTTATATGCATTATATTTACCTTATTACTAATATTTATACACTTCTTGTTAATAGGTTTAAGCATTTAACTTGCCAATCATTATATGCCTACAACAAGTCACGGTTTTTAACTAGACTTCTATCGGTAAGGAAGAACCATATGACGTCTAGAAACGATCCAGGCATTTGATATACCAATGATTATTTACAATGGATCAAGACCTTCACTTTACGAGTGGTGTCAAGATTGATTAATAAAGTAAATATAAACCATAAAAAATAAACAATAAAAAGAATATAATTTTTAAGCACATATTATGGAGTTATAGAATCTTTATTCTCATATCAAGGGTTTCACCCTATCACCTTAGAATGTAAAGAAAATTAGCAAGACATAATGCAAGAGATGTTATAAATTGCAAGAAGAAAAGAACTATTCATAATACTAAAAGAACAAATACAAAGCGAGAACAAGAAAGAAACACAATAATAAGAGATCTCAGCCAAGATGCCTTTTTGGGTCATAATTTCATCTATTTATAGGTATAATTAAGGGACAAATTTGTCAAATTATAAAGGAGACAATTGTTGACAATTTGGATAATTATGTGCACTGACTTTGGCCGCCAATTTTGACGTTGAAATATTCATAATTTTGATCATATGTCTTCATAAAAGTATTAGATATTTCTTTCAACTTTCTAGAACACTTTGGATCATACGATTTGAATATGTATTTTAAGAGATACGGTCAAAATATAGATGTATCGTTAAGCTGGGCTAAGATTGCAGATAGGTTCTCTTTAACCCCAATTTTGGTCCACTAGACGTCAAAATTTCATGATTCTTGTGGAATGCAACTTTGTACATAATTTAATCAGCTTTCCATCAAATCAAGCAAGATTCTAAATTTATAAATAGAAAGTTATACCTATTTTATCGAACCTGCATCAAAAACTAAAATTAAGATTAAACTAATTCAAAAGATGCAAAAGCTACAAATATACTTAAGTTGAGGAATTTAATAACACAATTAGTGCAATATGATGAATTAATCGCTTAATAAACATACACATTTAAGAGCTCATCACTACGGATGTCAGTGACGTGATCTAATGCTTCTTGATCTGATGATAGCCGGGTCGTGTTGAAATCTAAAAAAAAAAAAAAAGATGATGTTAGGAATAGTATATCAAAATCGAATTATAGAATGTGTAAAATTAGATGATTGAACCTAACTTGGGAGTTGGAAATTTCTCTCTATATAGTATGTCTCCTCACCTTCCACCAAGGTTTGACCCTATTTACCACTCACAAAGAACCATTGCTCTTTCCAATTTCTGTTAGATATGGGATTGTCTAATATAGTCGTTCCAACATGGCTCTATGTACCAATTTAAAACCACCGCTTCAATTTTGGGTGGACTTTCATTTGATACAAGTAAGAAAACTCTTTCATGGTAATTTCTAGAAACTTTTTTCATTTTCCACAAAGCATAAGAACCACTAAGAGCACGCTAAGTATTTAGGCCTAATTGAGTAGGACCTAAATGTTAGAGCATATGCCTAAAGAATGGTTGCATGGGAAGTCTGAGACCGTATGAGAAACATGAAGAATGGAGGGTTATATGACCAATTGGGGGATGACTAGGTCTCTTCCCTTTTCTGGAAAGGCTAAAGAAAATGTCTTTTGGGATATGATGTTGTGTTTTAATCTCCTTTAAATCACTTTCCTTTAAAATGGTATGGGGTTTTGTTAATTGACTAATCCATATAAGGATCGAGGAAGGCTTGACTCCTCATAACCAACTAATTTACTTTTCCATCTCATCGATCTCTCTAGAAGTTTTTTTTTTAAATGCTATGTGTTTGATTCTAATGGTTTTAACTGTCTCAGAAGTCATGGAAGCTCTTGCTTTGGCATTACTCATCGGTAATGTTTCTTTACTCAACAATCCAATATTAGCTTGGGAACCTATATTGTTGGTTTCTTACAAATTCCGTTCATAAACTTCAATCTCATAATTAGTAACACTCACATTCAGAAAAGACACCGATCTTAGAGAATTATTTTCTGAGTTAATTGGAGCGGTCATGGCTTAAAGTAACTAAGAGGCTGTAAACAAAACTCTCCTGCAAAATTAGAAAGCAATTTCACACTCCAAACAATATCAAATACAAATAAATATTCCTAGAAAAGAGAAAGAAAAGCATGTGTAAAACATTCACAACAAGATTCTTTTCTCAAAAGTTGTAAAGGAAGATATCACCATCACAAGATATGGAGTTGAAATTAATGAACTTGGTTTTTCAAGAGAAGCAAATCTAAACAAAATTGGACAAATGTATTATATAGAATTGAGTTCCATAAGAGCTGACTGTACCATAAAAAAGTCCAAGTTGTACCTTCAATGCCACTGCCCTACTTAGAGATGACAATTTTCCCCGGTTGGGCAGGGTACCCGGAGTTTACCCGCACGGCCTGGCCGGGGAAAACCCCGGATTTCCAGGGATCAGGCCCGGCTGCGAGGCTGCCCTTAGCAGCCAGGCCCGGGTACACTCCGGGGGCCAGATTGCTGAGGAAACTCGATCCCCGGCCCGCACCTGCACAGCCCAATTCTTTTTTTTAATTTTGTAATACGAAATGCGTATGAGGAAGCTTGAACCCATGACCTACAATTTGAATTTTTGGTGGTTAACCACCAGGCTACTCACCTTTTGTACGCTATTCTTTGTACACAATTTTATAATATCAATTTCCTTTTATATATTTAATTAAAAATAGTAAATTGAGGCTGCTGGGATTTGAACATTGGCCATCAAAAGTCCTTCCACCCCCTTCACCAGCAGTGCTAGCCGCGTCCTTCGTTTAAGTTATGCAACATTACACTATTTTACTCTATCAAAAGTGTAGAAAAATTAAAAAAAAAACCGGGGATAATCCGGGTTTTTTTTTCCGGGTGCGGGTGCATCATCTCAGCACCCGCAAATACCCGCATCCGGAAAAACCCGAAAAAATCCGGGGATTTTGCGGGGATCGGGAATAAATTTTTTGATCCGGTGCGGGTGCAGAAACGCAAAACCTGCACCCGCACTCGGATTTTGCCATCCCTAGCCCTACTTGGTATTCCTTACGACAAGGTATAAAAAAAGGGGGCATGGGGTTTTAAAGCGAATTGAAAATTTTGTAAAATAAGTCAAGTCATAACATGTTAAGTTGAAGTTTCAATTACCATATCCGAGAGATAATAAAAGCTTTTTGAATCTCCTTCAATTTTTTTAATGTAATAATATATTCAATTGGAGATTGAGGTGTATATGCACGTGATTAAAGATATAATAACATGCTTAATAGGAGATTAAGGCGCATATGCATGTAATTAAAGTAAAGGTGCAAAGTTCAAAGAACTCTTTATTTAATAATCCAAAGTGGGCTTGGTGGGCAACAAACTTGATTAGAATGACCGTATTCATTAGAAGCAGTTAAAGATTCATGTATTAAGGAATCAATATAATAAGGTTTGATCACAAATGTCACGCAAGGACTCAGCAAATTGCTTAACAAAAAAATTCATGCTCTTCGATTTAAAATCCACTTGATGGATTTTTAATCAAGGGAAGCGGTGCGTCGAATGGAAGTAGATTGAAGGTGCTTACATTCGAGAATAAATTTATTAGAGGTTGGCTTGGAACAACTGTCATGCAAGGAGATGTTTGAAAGAGTTGTGAAGTTTTCCTTAATTGATAAAAAGTTGAAGTTGGAATTGGAAAGCGTTAAGTGTTATAAACAAAGTGGCAGCATAATTGGAGAGTCACAATGTGAGCATTGGAATCTTTGCTTATGGTTTGAAGCCCGATGATGATATACGATACCATTATCAAAGGTGGTTCCTCTCAATCAAGGCTCTTAAACTTTTGGAAAACACTTTAAAGGAAAAACACATCAAAATAACCAAAATAAGCCAGTACAGGCGTGGGAATCGAGTGAGGAGGTACACACCTAAACCTCTTAAGGGTTGCCCGCTTGGGAAGGTCTCAGAAACCCTTAGAACACCATAGAAATCCTGGGAAATTCTTTAGTGTAGGCGTGGCGCCCATGTGTGAGGGTACACACCTATAATTATGTAGGCTCATGCCTTCACTTAGAGTCCTACATCAAAAAAATGGACAAACTTGTTTCAACAGTTCACCTATATAAAAATTGGTTATTTTTGACAACAAATACACAAATTTATGAAGAAATACCCAAAATTCACAAAAAAATTTCAAACTGAGGTTTTCTCTAAAAAACCTTGATAAAGAAGTTTTTTTCTTGGAGTTTAAGCTTTGGAGGAGAAGTAAGCACCCTTGAAAAGTGTAAAGAATTAAGGGCAAAGTCCTTAATTCAATTTAGTTTTAAATATTTTAGAAAGTATGTTCTAGGATTAGTTTAATTAATTTCCATGCTTAGTTTAGTTAAGTGCCATGTTTAGTTTAATTAATTGATTGCCATGATTATGTTAATTGTTATGTTTAATTAAATATGGTCAATATAATATGCTAAATTAGTTGCTTTATCATGTTTGATCAGTAGAGTATTATTATGAAGTTAATTAAACAAACATTGAAGCATGCTTGCTTGATGTTATGAAGAATTGTTTCTCTCATTGCCATGTTTTAAATGTTTAGGTATGTGCCTTGAATGCTAGTTTTATTTAGATTAGTCAACTCTCGTATACACCTTTCATCATTTTTGTTCACTATATTCTCATTTGGATGTGGATTGGAATTTGTTTTACCTCTCGTTATTTTCTTTTGTTTTTTGTTTTGTGCTAGAATTCTGGTTATATGGAAGAGTAGGCATGTGCCTGCTCAATGTAGACGTACGTCTACAGTAAGCTGTCTAACAGAGGTGCATGCCCCCTCTAGTCTATTCCAGAATTTGACTTGTCCAGTTTTACCTTGTTTCCTTCATGATTTCGATTGTTCCCATGTCTAACTACTAGAGTGTCTTGCCTTATTTTTTCTATCTCCTTTGATTGAAAATGCATGTCGATCCCTGCAATCCTTTCTTCTTTAAAAGTTTTTTTCTATCTCTCTTCATGCTTCTTCATTAGTTGTGTGAATTTCTGTGCAAATTTGATTTAATTTGCAAAATCCACTAGTCTATATGTTATTTGCCTCAACTTGTTTCTGTTTAATGCTCATATGTATAAGTAAAGGGGGACCTGCTCTTAAGTTTTGAGCAAAGGTGCATGCCTTCTAGAATCATTTACTTTTATGTCTCCTCTTCTGATGCTTGCTTTTATGGATTCAAAAATTATTGTGGATGATTGTCAGATGCCATGATTAATTTGCTTTTTCTTGTTCGAATCTAATGAATGCATGTTATATCTACTTGTTTATTTTAAATGTTTACAAGTTTGTATCATTTTAAGCATGCTAAAAGATTTAAAATGAGTTGACCATGGATTTTGTGTGTTTTGATCATTGAAAACTCTCATTACTTGTCTTTCTAGCTTTGAGTGATTTTCTGTGTATGAAAAGGCACGTGCTTACTTTTACTTTCAAGAAAAGGCACACGTCAGCTTCATGCCAAATTTTAGAATTTATCTTCTTTTGGTTTTGCTCTTTTTGACTTGTCTGAGTCCTTGCTTTCTGTCTTAATAAAATTGTGTTTATGTTAAACTTGTTTTTTTTCCTTGTTAATGATATCTTTAATATTTATGCGTTTCTTAGTTTCTTGTTTGACGCATGTTAGTCTAGGATAATTTTCTTGTCACATGTTTTTATGCCTCTAGTTAATTTGTTAGCTTTAATTACCTTATATTTCTATGCTTACTATTATACTTTCCATCTTATTTGCTTACTTTTTAATGTATTAGCTAGGTCTCTATTATAACTCTTGCCCTTTATGGTCATCTTTTGAAGCTATTTACTTGCATGCCTTATTTCAGAAATTGTTATAATCTCTATCCCTTTCCCCTATGTTTGAAGGATAAGTGTAAGTATAGTCTTCTCCCTTTTTCTATGAATGTATATAAATTGTTTCACCTCACAAGTAATTAAAAAAAATTAGTTGTTTGCAAAATAGACTTAGGATCGAGATGGATATAATTAATGACTTAAAAATGACCAACTCAGTAAACCCTAACAGAGTCAGATAATGTGTGGGTAACTGAAGCTTCATACCAACTTCTCGAATTCATCTATGAAGAAGAGATAGATAATTAGGTCCAGAAGCGAGGGATTGACTGCCGTCACTCATTCAATTTCTCGTGGTTAATTACCCGGGTGACAACTCCATTCATTTCTCCGAATCTTGTTTTCGTGACTTGATCTGATGACCCTCTACGTCTCCAATGGAACTAGAAAAGCAGTGCTGAAGTCATCGCCACTCTGGTGGGATGGAAGCCCTGTTTACAGACAAAACTTTCTATCTTTCTAATATAGCATTGGACTTTGGAAAATTATTAAGAGAGAAGGGTTCTCATGATCAATAACAAGGAAGGAATCCTAGGTATATTTGGAAATTATTTAATATCTGCCTTTCCAAAAAGTCAAGTCCAATCAAATACTGATGTTTTGATTTGGAACTTTGGGGCTGGTTGTCAGATGAAAAATTGGGACAACCAATAAGATTAATCTTTTAACCCATATCATTCAAGAATATAATTTTTTTGCATTTTAATTAGGATCAATAT
This sequence comes from Boswellia sacra, assembly GCA_013180625.2. Lineage (NCBI taxonomy): Eukaryota > Viridiplantae > Streptophyta > Magnoliopsida > Sapindales > Burseraceae > Boswellia > Boswellia sacra. The sequence continues at coordinate 1,248,553 of SNVD02016232.1, read as the reverse complement.
GTCTTTCATCCTATGTGGAGGCTTGATTTCTGAAATGAATTATTCATTAATTTGGTAGACGAACACTTACCCTTACTCTTAATATCAAGATTTTTTGGTTGACTAGATAATTCTTCCTACTTGATCAACGAACGATACAACTATCAATTTTAGCAAAAGAGGCGTTGTGTGGCACAAATTCCCACATTAGTGCCACTGATGTCAGAATAGCATTTAATTGAATCTACATGTCCCTGACTTTAATGATCGTACCATAAGTTTCATAAAAATTAATAAAATAAGAGAGGCTTTAGGCTCTATGGAAGCTTCTCTCCAATTACTTTTAAGGGAAGGGTTTCCTCTCCAAGTGTTCGCTAAATCCTTTACATGCTTCCAAGTGTCTTTTAAAGAAATATTTTATTCTCCAAGTGGCTCCATGGTTCTAGACGCCATCGCCAACTCCTTTGCATGTAATATGGTCTCACTCTAACACTGTGCATGAGAACAACTGTGAAAGATTGACTCCTATAAATAAACCCTTTTGCTTCAAATAAAGGTTTGAACGCTCTCTAACATGAAAACTCTATAATCTTCTTTCCCTAACCTCTCCTTAGTCAACCACCTATTTATCATTTTTCTCTATATTTTGTCCTTGACTTGAGCGTCAGAGGGTTATCACTGGGAACACTATCGATGCCTCTGACCTTTTTTTCTCTTTATGTGCTGATCAGTTACACCATTAGAGCCTTGGTTGATCAAAATGCAACAATGACTTGACAAACACATGATCTGAAATTCTCCTGTTTTCATCATCCTTCTCTATCTTTTCTTATTTCTCTTCTATTTAATCAAACTTTCCATAATAAATATAAATTTTATTGATGAACTGGAGGTCTAAAGATTTTTGACATCAAAAAAGATATAAAGCCATTAGTACTACAAATGAAACCCATCATCGATCTTATCAAGAAAATCCACTTTGGCGGAAAGAAATATCTACTCTTTAATCAAAGATCACGGGGGCATTTATCTTTATCAACAGAATTAATTGCTAAAAATTTGTAAGTATTAGTAATTAATTAATTTCCTTGATCCGATAATCCAACAAGTTTAATGGCTCTTGTAGCTTATCGACCAATCCTTGGTTTTCTAGCAAACCACGTTTTGGTCATGTTGGTGTGCAGAATGTCGTCAAAAGGGCTTGAAGGCATAAACAGTGGACTGGGTGACGTGAAGTTGGTAGGGTTCGATGTATCTTGAAGAGCGGAGAAAGGAAGGATGAAACGTTGATGAAGGGATGCTCAAAGAAGTGATATGGTGAACCAATCGAGTTGTGTAATGAATTCGAAATAGGCTAATCACACAGATCTTGAAGAGCAGAGAAAGGAAGGATGAAATGTTGATGAAGGTATGCTCAAAGAAGTGATATGGTGAACCAATCGAGTTGTGTAATGAATTCAAAATTGGTTAATCACACAGATCTTGAAGAGTGGAGAAAGGAAGGATGAAATGTTGATGAAGGGATGCTTAAAGAAGTGATATGGTGAACCAATCGAGTTGTGTAATGAATTCACAATGGGCTAATCACACTGAGCAGGGCCCCCCCTCCCCCCAGTTTTGGTTTATTTCGTTAATATTCACTGTTTACCACTTTTCATCACCGCCTACCCTTGACGTTCTGAGAACTTATTACGGACCACCCTTCCGTTAATTTTGCCGTTAAATACTTATAATAAGTTAAATATCAAGGGTTATAATGGTAATTGTTATTGATATATAAAGTAAACAAGAGTTTTGCAGATGATAGGATTCGAACTCATGACCAAGACTACAAAATTATTTAACCTTACTCTACCACCACGACAAAGACATCTTTTGACTTCAAATTTATAAAAAAATGTACACACACACACACACACACACACACACACACATATGTATTTATATTTAACCTAACTATATGATTATCTAAAAAGCAACATGAACACGATTGCTCCAAATTTGACTGCTCTTGTTAGAGAGCTTGTTGGTGCTCGCCTCATTGCTCATGGAGGCAGCTTGTTGAATCTTGCCAAGCAGCCTCAGGGCACAGTACAGATTCTTGGTGCAAAAAAGGCTCTCTTCAAAGCTCTGAAGACTAGGCATGCAACTCCCAAGTATGGGCTTATCTACCATGCCTCCCTGATTGGTCAGGTAGCCCTAAAGCATAAAGGAAAAATTTCTCAGTCGCTTGTTGCAAAAACTGCATTGGCAATTCGATGTGATGCTCTCAGAGATGGCCAAGATAGCTCTATGGGATTTGAGAATCGAGCTAAGGTATCTGCAAAGATATGATTCATTCTTCCTTCTTTTTCTGCTACAAAAGGGATTTTCTTAAACATGATTATTTGTAGCTTGAGGCATGATTAAGGAATCTTGAAGGGAAAGAATATAGTCGTGCTGCTGGGTCAGCTAAAGGAAAACCTAAGATTGAAGTTTATGAAAAGGATCAGAAGAAGGGACCAGGGGCAATGATAACTTTTGCCAAGGTATGCTCTCACTTCTCTGTTCTATATTGTTACAGTTTTGCTTCTTTATTACAGGTCTTTTTCATGGTTCTACTTTTTGTAGACTTATAACCCAGCAGCGGACTCCATTCTTGGTTTGACGGCTGATGCTGGAAATGAGGAAGAAAAAGCAGTGGATGAGGTTACTATTTGTAGTAAAGATATAAAAAAAAGAGAAGAAAAAGAAGAAAACAGATGATGAGGTTGTTGTTGTGCCAAATGAGGAGAATGGCAATGCTAAAGCAGGTGAAGGATTGAAAAAAGAAGAAAAAGAAGAAGAAAAAAAAAGAAGAAAAGAAGAAGAAAAAACGCGCAACCGAGGACGATGGTGAGAATGCTGAAGTAGGAGAGGAGACGAAAAATAAGAGGAATGGCCACGAAAAAAACCCAGGATCAGAAAAACCAAAACGACCATAACCAATTCATAAATAATAAAATATGGTATGTTGAATAACTTCAAATAATTGATCTAGTGGTAAGAAAGCTACATTACCTTATTGGAGGAATGGGTTCAAATCACTCTAGTTTCCCTAGCTTAGTTTTCAGAAATTTGTTCAAAGAGTATTTTAGTAATTACAATAGTTTTGGATGAAATAGTGATGTCATCTAACAACAAAATTAATAGAAGGGTGGTCCGTGATGAGTTTTTCGAACATCGGGGTAGGCGGTAATGAAAAGTGGTAAACAGTGAATATTGACGAAATTAAGCTAAAACCAAATGGGGGTTTGTGTGATTAACCCAATTCAAAATTTTAAAATTAGCCAAGTCATGCTTTTTTAATTTCACTTAATATTTTTGTCTTTTACCTTCATATTTCGTCAAAAAAATTTGATCTCTTAGACTCTTATAAATCAATTTTCAATTTTGTGAGTTTTTTTTAAATTTTTTAAAAAAGTCCAAAAAATAAAAAAAATTGATCGAATTTGAGGATCTGCATAACATTTGTTTGATAGAACGTCATGATATTTTCCTAATTGAGCTTATCAAATAAAAATATATAGTACTTTATTATTATATCCAATTAATAATTATCTATCTATTTATATTTTATAGAATTAATTGTATAATTTAATGTGTGGGTTGAATTATTCTTAATTAATTGTCATAAAACTCCTAAAATTTCTTAAAGCAAGCAACGTTCATTGTATTTTAAAGTTTTAGGGGGAACAAGTATTTAGACAAATCTCAGCGGCTGACAAGTGATAAGTGATAAATTTCCCTGTATGTACAATTTGCAGAAGTAATAAAACGGTCTAACGTCGTTAAAAAAAAAAATAAATAAACGAAAATAGAAAAAAAAAAGAGGGAAAATGATGTGAGCACTATTCACACTCTCTCCTAGTCCTTCCCGCTTCCCACTCTTCTTCAACAAATCAAATTAGGGTTTAGGGTTTTAATCCAGTTCTCCAACACTTTCTTCTCTTTCGTCCAATCCAATTACTCTTACTCAAACGCCACAATTTCCTCTACATTAAGATTCTCGGCTCACAATGATGTACGGTGATCCCCATCAGCATCAGCATCAGCATCAGCAGAATCAGCAGCACCCGGGTGGCGGTGGTGGAGATCAGTTCCACCGTGGCCCACCACCACCAGGTCCGCCAATGATGCGTCAGCCTTCAGCCTCCTCCACTACTCTTAACCCAGGCGATTATCACCACCCCTCTGCCAATACTCCTTACGACGGTAACCCTTTAACTCTATGTATACGGAATTTTCGTGATTCTTTTTTTTTTTTTGCTTCAATTTGTTAATGCTGAATTATGGTTTAAAATTTCTGCATTAATATAAACAAACTAAATTCAGATGTTCTAAGTTATAGAGCAAAATTAAACAATTTTGGGGATATTATTATGGAAATTTTATTTTTTCGGGATTTTTTCCTGACAAAGAATTAGAAGATAATGCAATTAATAAATTGTTGGGCGCTGAGTATAAACACACCTGTTTTTTGTTTTTTATGTAATTGGGATTGGATGGTTTGTTTTATTAAGGGTTTGGATTGCCTGAATGGATTTTCATAAGGATAAGATGATGTGAGAGGCTAATTAGTTGTTTTAGCAGATGATTAGAATAAGAAAGAGGTTCTATTGACCAAAATTAGAATTTTGTTTGGCATTATGGCTCTATTAACAAAGATTTGGCGCGCTTGTAAACAATTTGATTGATTTTGAAGTGTTTTAGTAATTGGTTCAGCTTCAATATTTGTGCGGATTAATTAAGATGAATAGAATTGATAATGCTCTCATGACACTTGTTTATTGTAGTTCCATAGTTTTGTTTGCATCAATTAAGCAATTATTATTGAAGTCTGAATTTTTAGATACCACTTAACTCCATTGCTGAAGCATGAGCTAGGAAAGTGGGAGAAGCTGCTCCCCAGCAAAAAGTTTTGCATGGCTGTAATTCCAATGCACAGGCCAATGCAGCTTCGTGGTTTTAGGTAGCTGGAGAATGATTTATATTGGTTATCCACAGAGTTGATTTTACTGTTTTTGGATTTCTTATGTTAAAGAATTGTCTGATTGGGCTTAGAGCCTGAGACTGTTTGTGTGGCCTCAAAGTTGTAGGCTTTTTTGAATTTACAACTTGTGCTTCAGTTTAGGTAGTCCTGCAATCTAGAAATATGATATTTTTCTTGTCTGCATAAAAAATTTGAACCTCGATAAAAATTTTGGTTTTTACAAGTTATGATGGTTGCCTTTCTGATTATTAGTTTCAAATGAATTGTTATTGAAGCTCATGGCGACAGTTTTGCTGCAAAAAGAATGAGAAAGCTTACTCAAAGGAGGGCAGTTGATTACACTAGCACTGTTGTGCGGTATATGCAGGTATATTTCCTAATTATTTAGATGTATTCAATTTCTATACTTTTTGCTGATATATCTTGCCTCAAGCGTTTGTTGCATTGTCTCTGGTCTTAATTTTTTCTGAGCGTTATAAGATTCTACAGTTCCATATATATTTTAATATGTTCTATAGGTTAGATTTTTTTAATACCTTTTATGTCATTTAAAATTGTATATTGAATAGTATTTTTAGTGTTTTAAGATTGCTTACTTTTATAGTGAGCTGATTGGTTATAAGAGAGCTCTGGTCCATTTTTTTCTTATTAGGTAGAGCCTGATATTTTTTATATCGGATGACTAATTATTTCTGGTTGTATTATGGATTTGGAGTCTGAATTAGTTTTAATCTCATCAATTCTCTTCAGGTCCGAATGTGGCAGAGAGATTCAAGGGACAGGATAGTGTTGCAACCTACCCCAGCAGCAGCAATTGATGTTAGTGAATTTTGTTTTTCCTTTTTTATCTTTATTAGTATTCTGAAACGTGGCTTACCGGAATCTTGATAGCGGTTGAATTTCTAGTTTGAGTTTGGATTCTAAGCTTATTTTAAAATAATGCTTCTCTTATGCTGATCCTTGGTGCAGATGTTACCCACAATTGCCTATTCTGATAATCCATCCACAAGCTTTGCAGCGAAGTTTGTTCATACATCTCTAAACAAGAATCGTTGTTCAATTAATCGGGTTTTGGTGAGATACACTAAATCACACTTTTTGATAGTTCTATTTTGCTTAATATTTTTTCTTTATTTTCTGTGTATCATTTAAAAATGCTCAGTTCCTCTTGCTAGTTGACTAGATTTTTGAGATAGTTTTTGTTAAAGTTCATCCTTATAGGACTTGTTTAGGGTCCAATGATTTCAATCTAATGTGCTAGTTCTTTATCTTCAAACAAGAATCATTGTTAAATTAATTGGGTTTTGTTTTCTTATTTGGAACTGAAGTTGTTTTGATGTTGGTCCTTTTGTGGAAGCAAATATTCTATTTGTTAAGTCTTGGTCTTTGTAGATGATTTGCATATAGAAAACAAGGCTATGAGCCATGTCAGGTGAATTGTAGCACTAATTTTGGCATTCAATGTTAGATTCTTTCTTCACACACACACAATTTAGCAAACCAGAGCAGATATGTAGAAAAGGGATTAAAATAGTTGCTCCTAGAGTAGGAACTTTTCTGGAAATCCAATCTTAGTACGCAGGGAAAAAAAATAGTAGTAGAGTAATGCAGTAGACTTTCGAGAAGTCTGCCAGCTCTCCCAAGAATTAGACTCTTACAGAATTTTTTTCTCTCCGCTCTTACTCCCTCTCCCCTTTCCCTTAATACTCTCTAACTAACTATCCCTTTTTCCAGCTCAGCAACAAAATAACTAACTCCCAGCCTTATTTGTAACAGAAAAACTTAACAAAAAAGCAAAAGTAAAAACAAGCGCTCTTCTTTCCTTTTTCTGCCCTTAATAGAAAAATCACTACTGGCGCCTAGAATAAGTGAGCTTAATTGGGGTTTAGCCATGGATCTATCATTACCTCCTACCCAAACATCCACCTTTTCCTCAAGTTGGAAGTCAGGAAATTGGTTATGCAATAGTTCAAAATTCTCCCAAGTTGCTTCAAAATCTGTAGCTCTTTCCACTTAATGAGTACTTCAGAATTAGTGTCTAGGTTGTCCCTAGTCTGGCGGACCTGTCACACTTTCTGGTTCTGCCATAAGCTCCATGTCCCTAGTAAGCTGTAGGGGAATAAGGGGAGAAACAGGAAAAGAGCCCACTGCCTTTCTCAATTGAGAAACATGAAAGACAAGGTGTATGGCCAAAGTTGTTGGTAATTTAAGTTTATAAGCAACCCGCCTAATCTTAGATTCCACTAAGAAAGGTCCATAGAAACGAGGGCTAAGCTTCTCATTCCTTCATCTAGCCAAAGATGGTGATAGGGTTGTAGTTTCAAATAAACCCAGTCCACCACCTGAAATTGGACATCTCTGCGATTGCCATCTGCTGTTTTCTTCATCCTGTCTTGAGCAACCTGGAGTTGATGTTTCAATTCATCTAATATGGCATCTCGTTCCTCCAACAGCTGTTCTATAGAATTAACAGCAGTAGAACCGTGACTAAATCGGACTAATGGGGGTGGATCACAACGATATAACAGTTTAAAGGGGGTGGACTTGGCGGTAGTATGATAAGTTGTATTATACCAATATTTTGCCCAAGGAAGCCATTTCACCCACTGTTTTGGTTTGCCCACCACAAATCATCTCAAATATGTCTCTAAACACCTATTGACCGCCTGGGACTGTCCATCAGATTGAGGATGATAAGCAGTGCTTCGATTGAGTGCTGTAGTATGCATTTTGAACAATTCCGTCCAAAACAAACTAGGGAATACACGATCCCTATTCGTGATGATAGAATGAGGTATCCCATGAAGCCTTACCACCTCTTAATGAATAAGCTAGCAACTGATTCGGCAGTAAAAGGATGTCTAAGGGCCAAAAAATGGCCAAATTTGCTTAAATGATCCACAACTACAAGAATAGTGTCACACCCTTCGGACTTAGGCAAGCCTTCCGCAAAATCCATTGTAATGTCTTCCCAAACCTGGATAGGCATAGGAATTGGCTGGAGAAGAGACCAGTTGGAGACATTGCCGACTATTTATTTTGTTAGCAAATCCCACAAGACTCCACATAGGCTTTGATATCTTTTTTCATTCCCTTCCAATAGAATTCATGCGAAATGCGTTGTGTTGTCTTAACAGACCTGAATGACCCCCCAAAGGATTGTCATGGAACTCCTTTAGCAACTTAGGAATGAGTTTTGACCCACTAACCAGTGCCAATCTGCCCTTATAATACAGCTAGTCCTGGATCACTGCGTAACCCTCTGAATTTGCTGTTCCAGCCAGGATAGATTCCTTGAGTTTCCTCATTTCATCATTGGCTTCTACTTCCTTTCGTGTTAGGCTATTATCATAGGTGGGAGATAAAGAAAAAGCAGCTAATTCTGGTCGACAAGATAGAGCATCTGTAGCTTTATTAGGATCGGCACGGTAGTGTATCTCAAAGTCGAATCCCATCAGTTTAGACAACCACTTTTGATGTTCCTCAGCAACCAACCGTTGATCCAGTAAGAATTTAAGACTCCTCTGATCAATTCTTACAACAAATTTTCTGCCCAACAAGTAAGGTCTCCATTTTTGTCGCCAACGCAATAGCCATCAATTCCCTTTCGTATGTTGATTTCAAATGAACATTGGGAAAGGACATGGTTGTAATAAGCAATGGGACGCTACCCTTACATCAAAATAGCCCCCAAGCTAACCCCTAATGCATCTATTTCAATAATAAATGGTTGGCTGAAATCGGGAAGAGCCAAAACCAGAATTGTGGTCATAGCTCTTTTTAACTTTTGAAAAACTTCTTCCGCTCTTTCGTTCCACCCAAAATAATCATTTTTAAGTTGTTCTGTCAAAGGAGAGGCTATATTCCTATACCCTTTCACAAATTTCCTATAATACCCTGTTAATCCAAGGAACCCTCTTAACTCTTTTAAATTTCTAGGGGTGGGCCATTGTTGCATTACTTTCACCTTCAAATTATCAATTGCCACCCCATCTCTGGAGATTATATGCCCAAGATACTCCACCCTATCCTAAGCAAAAATGCATTTTTTTGTGGTTGGCATACAATTGATGTTGCCTAACAGTCTCCAACGCTAATTTCAAATGTTGTACATGTTCGCCCGTGCTTTTGCTGTAAACTAAAATGTCATCAAAAAAGACCAACACAAATGTTCGTAGAAAATTCCTAAAAACATCATTCATGAGAGCTTGAAACGTCGAGGGTGCATTAGTAAGACCAAAAGGCATTACCAAGAATTCATAATGGCCATTATGAGTGCGGAATGTTGTCTTAAAAACATCTTCTGCCTTCACTCAAATTTGGTGATATCCGGACATAAGTTCCAATTTGGAAAATACACAAGCTCCATATAACTCATCTAAAAGTTCATCAATGATGGGAATAGGGTACTTATCAGGTACAGTAGCTTGATTTTGGGTGCAGTAGTCAACGCAGAATCGCCAACTCCCATCCTTCTTCTTGACCAATAATACTGGACTTGAAAAGGGACTCCTACTAGCCCTTATCACGCCAGCGCCAACATCTCTTGCACAAACTTCTCAATTTCATCCTTTTGAATCTGTGGATAGCGATAGGGCCTCACACTCATTGGTTGCCTTCCCTCCTTTAAGATTAGCATGTTTGTGTCCTCTGCTAAGGGGTAGTCCTTGGGGCATCTCAAATACTGCCTTGAAATCATGGAGCAACTCTTTCACTGCTTGAGCAACTTCAGGATGTTCAGATATAGTTTCCACTGATAGGGAATTTAATTCTAGTAACACTCCTTGCCCTCCACAATTTAGTGCCTTTATCAAACTCTTCAAGGAAGCCTGAATTTTGCATAGGCCTGGATCTCCTTGCAGTTTCACTTTGGTCCTATCAACCGGGAATTCCATTGTCAAGGCTTTACAGTCAAATTTAATAACACCTATGTTTTCCAACCATGACATCCCCAATACAATATCCGATCTAGCCAAATCTAAAGGAAGAAATTCCTCAACAATAGTCAAACCTTGCAAAGTCAGTTTGACATTCTTACACACCCCCTCACCCTTAACTGGAGTTCCAGTTCCTAATAAGACTCCATATCCACTTGTGTTTTCCATGGGCAGTGAAAGTTTTTTAACCAAGGCACGTGAAATAAAATTATTCGCCCCAGGATCAATGAGCACCACTGCTTCTTCCCCTCCTATTTCTTCTATCAATTTAATAGTTTTAGGAGATGATAGCCCCACTATAGAGTTCATAGATAGCTCCACTACTCCTAAATAAGTTTCTTTCTGTTCATTATCCTCTGTGGATGGTATTTCTTCCTTCTCTACCATCTCAATTTCTCCTTGGACCACCATCACCTACAATTCCCTGAGTTTATAGTGGTGGCCTGGGTGGAATAAAATTATTCGCCCCAGGATCAATGAGCACCACTGCTTCTTCCCCTCCTATTTCTTCTATCAATTTAATAGTTTTAGGAGATGATAGCCCCACTATAGAGTTCATAGATAGCTCCACCACTCCTAAATAAGTTTCTTTCTGTTCATTATCCTCTGTGGATGGTTTTTCTTCCTTCTCTACCATCTCAATTTCTCCTTGGACCACCATCACCTGCAATTCCCTGAGTTTATAGTGGTGGCCTGGGTGGAATTTTTCATCATAGCGATAACATAAGCCTTTCTCCTGTTTAGACTGTAACTCAGCATCTGTTAGTAGGTGGAATTGGAATTCTGGTCGTTTTTCGGTGTTACTGTTGTTTTGCCTACATAGGAGCTGGTGTTCTTTAGCATTGGATAACCAAGATCGGAGGTGACCCTCTTTTCAGTTGATACAGAGCTGGCTCTCCAACTCTTTAGAGCAATATTTTTCTTCACCAATCTCTGGGCCAAGCCCATTATTCGATCTAGCCCAATGGGCCTAAAGGCCTTTAACTTAGCCCTCAGATCAGGCCTCAAACCGTTGATGAATTGGCCCTCCAGTATATGTTCTGGCACCTCCTCCATTGTCTACGCTATCTTCTCAAACTGATGCTGGTATTCTCTGACAGTTCCCTCTTGCCGGAGAGCCAAAAACTGCTCCGAAATTCCCTCCTGACTCTCTCGGAAGCGTTCAAGCAGCAGGGCCTTCAGCTCCTCCCATGATCGGAAAGACCTTCGTGAGTCCTTCCACTGGTGCCAAGCGAAAGCTTCGCCCTCCATCGACACAACGGCGGCGATCAACTTCTCTTTCTTCGTCATCTGATTTAACAAGAAATAGTGCTTCATGCGGTACAGCCACTTGTCTGGATCTCCACTGTTGAATGTTGGCATCTCGATGCAACGGGTTCTGATGTCGCGTCTCCCTGAGTCTTCGTTTCCCCCTCCCGCTTCTTCCATCGGTGTCTTCTATCTTGACGATGACGAAGACCAATAGGTGTTTTCCTTACTGTCAGTTGTCAAGGTCTCCAGCTTATCCAGAATTGCCGCCATGCCCTGCTCTCCTCCAAGAGCTGCACATTGGCCAACCCATCCTTGACAGCGTTGACGTCACTATGCATTAGCTGAACCTTCTCCTCTAGCGTATCTATCCTCCCCTCCCCTTTCTTTCCAGCCATGCACAAGTAAGTCGGCTCTGATACCAAAATGTTAGGTTTTTTCTTCACACACACACAATTTAGCAAAAAAGAGCATATATGTAGAAAAGGGATTAAAATAGTTGCTTCTAGAGTAGGAACTTTTCTGGAAATCCAATCTTAGTACGCAGGAAAAAAAAAATAACAGTAGAGTAATGTAGCAGACTTTCGAGAGGTCTGCCAGCTCTTCCAAGAATTAGACTGTAACGGAAATTTTTCTCTCCCTTCTCACTCCCTCTCCCCTTTCCCTTAATACACTCTAACTAATGACCCCTTTTTGCAGCTCAGCAACAAAATAACTAACTCCCAGCCATATTTGTAACAGAAAAACTTAACAATAAAGGAAAAGTAAAAACAAGCGCTCTTCTTTCCTTTTTCTGCCCTTAATAGAAAAATCACTTCTTGTGCCTAGAATAAGTGAACTTAATTGGGGGTTTAGCCATGGATCTATCATTCAACAATGGCAAAACCCATTGAATCTAGACTTCAAATCTTTTTCCATGTCATAGATGCCTAGATATATATAGTTTTAATGTTATTAACATTGGATAATGGCTTTGATAGACTTGCTCTAGGGAGTTAATTCTGTTTCAAATGTGTTAGTGCTAGGTGCTAACCTTGGTTTTGAGGAAGTGCAAGGTGCTTACCTTGTAATGCGAGGAAAATAGTAAAATTGGAATCATGGACTTGCTGCTTCCAATGCTATATTTGTTACCTTCACTCCAAATTGTAACTAGTCTATATATACTTGTGTGTGAGAAATCATGGTAACAGTAGAAACTTGGATGTGCACACACAGGTTTTATACTAGTATATTTGCAATTATGCATATATATTTGAGTTTAATGCCTTGGGCTTTTTAGTTGGTCTTAAGCTTGATAAACAATAAAGTTTTGTTCTTAGGTCTATGGAGCATCTTTGATTGAATTTCTATCCATGAAATTTTACTGATATATTTTTTTTCTTTTTAATCATTAGTGGACACCTACAGGTAGGCGTCTTATAACTGGCTCTCAAAGTGGAGAATTTACTCTTTGGAATGGACAATCATTTAATTTCGAAATGATTCTTCAGGTAGAAAATAGTATTTGATGAATGCTTATATTTCACTATAAAGGACCAAACTGATGGCTTTTGGTTAACTTATTAATATATATGATCTTTGTACTGTGCAGGCCCATGATAATGCAATTAGGTCTATGGTGTGGAGTCACAATGACAATTGGATGGTCTCTGGTGATGATGGGGGTGCAATAAAGTAAATTTCTATTAATATAATTTCTGGTGCTATATAGCTGTTATTGTTGTCATATCATATAGTCGTTTTTTTCTCCAGGAGAAATTTTTATATTATGTTGATGTAAGAAGTGTATGTGGCAACTTTTAGGTATTGGCAGAACAATATGAATAATGTAAAGGCCAATAAATCTGCTCATAAAGAATCAGTCCGCGATCTAAGGTGTATATTTGTCTTTTTAGTCATTTAGTTTTTGCTTTAGCATTTTCCTGTGAAGCACTTCTTAACAAACCTTTTTGAACAGCTTCTGTAGGACAGACTTGAAGTTTTGTTCCTGCTCTGATGATACCACTGTGAAAGTTTGGGACTTTGCTCGGTGCCAAGAAGAGCGTTCGCTAACTGGTAATGTGCCTGGACTAGTCATTGGATTGTTTTGAGTTTGCAGCTCCAATTTGGTTTCTTTGATGACATGAACTTATTGTTTACTGAATGCGTGAGATGCAGTTAGGGCTGCCGTTTTCCCCTATTGAGCCAATCTATATACATGTTGTAATTTATCTTTTTTCTCTTTCCCGTTTCTTTTTATTTTAAATGTCACTGGAATAGAAACTATGCAAAGTGCCTTCTCTAAAAGCATTTTGTTTATTCAATGATGGCTCTTCTTCCACAATCTGTGATTTGTTAGTATGCCTTCTCTTGTAAGCATTCTTTCATTGAATTTTTGGGTTAATAGTGTTATTCTTTTGTGCCCCTAATCTTAAGTTTGCATTCTATTTCCTGTTATCTACATGGAAACTTGATTTGGCAGCATAATTGGATCATTGATAGTTGTATGTAAAGCCACTTCTCACCTTGGTGTAACAATCTCAGATTGCTTAGTGTTTTTGTAAAATATTTGTGTTGAGTGTTCATGAAGTAACCTAAGAACCATTTTATTTTCCTGTGTTTTGAACTCAGGCAGGCCATGGTTGGGATGTGAAGAGTGTTGACTGGCACCCTACAAAATCTCTTCTAGTGTCAGGTTTGTTGTATATAACTCGTGTACTGCTTCCTTGAGGTGTTGATTGGAGTTGTTGCCATGCCTTATTATTCTTCAATCGTCATGTTTTCTCAGGTGGGAAAGACAATCTTGTGAAACTTTGGGATGCTAAAAGTGGAAGAGAGCTATGTTCCTTGTGAGTCCATTATCTAGGTGGTTTAAGTCCTCATTTAGTTTACAATTTGATTATTGGGGTCTGTTTTGATATGTATATATTTTTTTCTTTTGGCAGTCATGGCCACAAAAATACGGTGCTTTGTGTGAAGTGGAACCAAAATGGTAACTGGGTGCTAACTGCTTCGAAGGATCAGATAATCAAGGTGCATTTCTTTTTTCTCTCTTCAATTCTTTTCGTGTAAATTGAAGGAGCTTGAATATTGATATTTGATTTCATGTAAATTGAAGAAGCTTGAATATTGATATTTGATTATTTAAAATTTTTTTCTTCCTTTTTTTGCATGTCAACTTTTGCAGCTTTATGACATCAGAGCTATGAAGGAGCTCGAGTCTTTCCGGGGGCATAGAAAGGATGTAACTGGTTAGTCAAATTTATTCTCCTAATGCGTATCTCATCTGATTACTTAATTTTTTAGCTTTTTTTAACTGAGCGAAAAATAAAACTGAACGGGTATTTTGGGTAAAACCTGTTTGTTTGCTATGATGATTACCCTACATATGTTGACATCTGTCAGCGTGCCACAATATTAGTTATGGTTGTGTTGGAAAACAAATCTATGTTTGGCTGAACTGAGTGCGTTGTTTGTTGAATTCCTGTCCTCACTTTTACCATCTGTTGTCTTCATCATATAGTTTGATTTGGATGATGATAATAATTATGGTGTATATCTTGTTCTAAACATTGCTAGCATTGGCGTGGCATCCCTTTCATGAAGAATACTTTGTCAGTGGGAGTTTTGATGGAGCCATTTTCCATTGGCTAGTTGGGTAAGTTCTATTTTTGATCGGTAATATTAATTATAAAGTTTGCATTATATCTTCTCCATGTCCACGCATTGGGTCAAGTTATATGTTATGGGTTTATAGTTTTAATCAGTGTTTCCTGGGTGATCAAGGAAGATATTTGCTGAATAATAGGTGGAGTACTATTGCTTTCCATTCAGTATGCTTAACAAAAGTTGTAGAGTAAGAATTCCAAGAATGTGTCTGAAATTATCTTTCTATTGAAGGCTTTTGCTTTATTTATTTATTAAAAATTTAAATAACATATTTAGTTGACTGATACATGCCAATATCTACTACTAGCTAATTTTGTCAATAAAGTCTCTTGTAGTTATATAAGAGGCTTGCGAGTTCAAATCCAACTCACACTGGATTGACGTGTTGGGGATAGGGAGTGGAAAAAGAATATATTGTTAGTTGCAAACACGGCTTTTTCTTACTATAGTTACAAGGGACTACTTTTTTTATTAGATTAAAACTCTCCAATAATGAGAAGACTTCAAATGCTAGCAACACCGTATCATGATTTTACTGGATAATACTTTGAATGAGCTCATTACATCTTATATCATTTTTGCAGTTGACTGTAGCTTAAGTTTCAGTTGCTTTAACTCTACCCATGCTGGATTTATGGATTGTCCACTAAATGTGAATGTTACCAGAAAAAAAATATATGTTTGCAAGTCTTTTTGTCCCTTTTTGAGTGAAGTCACGAAAAATTTTATAAACTTAAAAATGTTTGCAAGAAAATGGTGATAATGTTGAATGTTAACTTTGTGCTTGAATGTTGACTACCTTGTTTAGAAAGCTTCCAAAATAACTTTGTTGATAAAAACTCGTCAAAATTGGTGTTGAAATTCGTAATAGGTATTTGTGAACTTATATGTGATATTAGTCGCAAGTGACTTAAGAGATTGGGAAATATTATATATATAACTCTAAACCAAGGTCTAATAGTATACATAATCTTGATGTTTTATATAATATTATCCATAATCTTGTTTTCACAAAGTTTTGTTAAACCTAACATACAAGGTTACTTAAGTAATTTGCTTAAGTAGAATTAACCTTCAATATGTTTTTGGTTTAAATAAAAATAATCTCATAAAACTTTAATAAAAAATATAATAAACAATAAAATTTAATTATACAATACATACAACAAAATACATTCATCACCAACTACACATAATCAAATTTTTTATCATTTGATTTGACTGCCAACTGCCAAGTCAGCTACATAACTATTTAAATAATAGAGGACAGTAGGGTTAAAGAGTATAATTGTCATTATATACATTTTTATGTTTCAGGAGATTGGTTTAATAGAAAGATGTTAACGGTAGGGTTAAGGATAATATTATATAAAATGTTGATGTTATGTGTGATGTTAGGCTTTAATTTTGGATTATTCGTAATATTTCTCCTTTGAGATAAATCTTTTCTGTATATCCATGAACCAGTGTATTTCAGAAATGGTGTTTATTTTGGAGAGCTATTGATTTTCTGGATGATGCTTTGTTGGCTTCATCAGTTAATGAATCTTGGACTTTGTTTATTTTTTATTTTTTGTATGGATGTCATCATGGAAGCTTTTGTTTTTTGGACTACTGTGTATTTGAAGAATGAAACAGAACGATGATGTGTTAAGAAATTTGTTGCTAGGACTGAGGGAGATACACCTAAACTACCTGTTCTGTAGTCTTTTTATGAGCCATAGATTAGAGGCCAACCTATTCTGGCCTTCACTGAGTTTCGCAAGCTTTATCCTTGAGTTTTCTTTATTTTTGATGGTATGCCTGTTACCTTGTTTATCTGATATGGGAAAATGCATTTATTTGTTAAATAGATTGAGCATACTTGCTTTTTAATAACATATATATATATATATATATATATATATATATATATATA
This sequence comes from Boswellia sacra, assembly GCA_013180625.2. Taxonomy (NCBI): domain Eukaryota; kingdom Viridiplantae; phylum Streptophyta; class Magnoliopsida; order Sapindales; family Burseraceae; genus Boswellia; species Boswellia sacra. The sequence continues at coordinate 1,231,812 of SNVD02016232.1, read as the reverse complement.
TCCTATGATATATTGCTCTGTTCAATTTATGCTACTCCTTGCTTCAATTTTGGAAGCAATCTTAAATGGTTTTATACTGTTTGATTAATTTAGTGTTATTCTGATTCGCAGGCATGAAACTCCCCAGGTTGAAATTCCTCCTGCTCACGAAAATAGTGTGTGGGACCTTGCATGGCATCCCATTGGATATCTTCTTTGCAGGTGTAATATTTTTTGTTTATATATATTTCATATACCTCTTAAAGAAAAGGGGTTCCTGTTCTTTTTTGAGACATATCAATTAAATTTTTGACTTTTTACATTTTATATTCAATAGAAGTGCTATCATGAAACTTTTTGTCTCCTTCTTATGTGTATATGTGATCATGTCCTTGTTTTTGGCTGACTCTTTCAGACCTGTATCATTATTGTGGTACGGTATAGCTGCTGATGTGCCTTTGCACCAGCTCAGCTATCATCCGAGTTTTTTGGGTGGCTTCTGGTAGAAGTAAATTAATTGAAATTGCTTTGATAACTACCATAAAAATCAGCTGTCAATGCTTTGCTAAAAAATAGCAAGGATTGACCTGGTTTCACAGCTCTGTGAGAACATCTGCTCTGTCTCTCTCTCACAAATGGGACTTTTTCTATCACACATACAAGGCTCTACATGTTTCTGATTTGTCTAGAGCATTGTACCATTGGACATTTGCTTGGTTGTTAGATTGTTTTTAAGTATTTATCAAGCTTGGGCCACCCCTTCAGCACTTACTTCACGAGTTTCTTTTGCAGTGGTAGCAATGATCACACAACAAAGTTTTGGTGTAGAAATAGGCCTGGAGACACTGCTCGTGATAAATTTAGCATGGGGCAGAACCAAGGTTGTTATCCTTTCACCTTGTATCCAGCTTCTGCTTTTTTATCTTCTAAATTGAAGCATTTGGTTCATGTTCAGTAGACGTAAACCATGGAATACAACCAGTTGCAAAATCAAAATTTGGTAATATGGTTTTAATTTTTTATGGAATTTTATATTCATTAATAATATAACCCTTTAGCTTGCTTCTTTGGTTGCAAGGGAGTGCTTAAAATGTAATTATTTTATATTAGTTTCTGTTTGATAAGACCAATTTAGCATTTTACATGCATGATGTGCTTTCATTGATCAATGCCGGTAATCCTTTGAAGCTATCATGCATGTAAATAGGCCTGGAGACACTGCTTGTGATAAATTTAGCATGGGGCAGAACCAAGGTTGTTATCCTTTCACCTTGTATCCAGCTTCTGCTTTTTTATCTTGTAAATTGAAGCATTTGGTTCATTTTCAGTAAATTTAAACCATGGAATACAACCAGTTGCAAAATCAAAATTTGGTAATATGGTTTTAATTTTTTATGGAATTTTAGATTCATTAATAATATAACCCTTTAGATTGCTTCTTTGGTTGCAAGGGAGTGCTTAAAATGTAATTATTTTATATTAGTTTCTGTTTGATAAGACCAATTTAGCACTTTACATGCGTGATGTGCTTTCATTGATCAATGCCGGTAATCCTTTGTGTTTAAAGCTATCATGCATGTAAATAGGCCTGGAGACACTGCTTGTGATAAATTTAGCATGGGGCAGAACCAAGGTTGTTATCCTTTCACCTTGTATCCAGCTTCTGCTTTTTTATCTTGTAAATTGAAGCATTTGGTTCATTTTCAGTAGACTTAAACCATGGAATACAACCAGTTGCAAAATCAAAATTTGGTAATATGGTTTTAATTTTTTATGGAATTTTAGATTCATTAATAATATAACCCTTTAGCTTGCTTCTTTGGTTGCAAGGGGGTGCTTAAAATGTAATTATTTTATATTAGTTTCTGTTTGATAAGACCAATTTAGCGCTTTACATGCATGATGTGCTTTCATTGATCAATGCCAGTAATCCTTTGTGTTTAAAGCTATCCCTTTTGTATTGAAAAATATATACCCTTAAATATTCTTAAGGTTATGGTGAACAAAGTGCCGCCCTTGCTGGTCGTATGCCTGGCAATTTCCCAGTTCCTGAACCTGCAACAACTCCAGGACCATTTGCTCCAGGCCTGGCTCGAAATGAAGGAACCATTCCGGGTGTTGGGGTTGCGATGCCCTTGACCATTCAAGCATTTGATTCATCTGCTCAAGGGGAGCAAAAGCAGCCACTTCCAGTTTCAATGCCTTTAGGAGCACCTCCTCTCCCACCTGGACCACATCCTTCTCTTCTTGCTGCCAATCAGCAACAGGGATATCAACAAAATCCTCAGCAGATGCCACAACAACACCAAGGGCTCCCACAGCAAATGCCCCCTTTGCCTATGGCACCTCCAAATATGCCACAGCCACAGCCTCCATCTCATTTGCCCTTGCTCCCTCATCCTCATATATCTCGTCCACCACCCCAAATGAACCAACTTGGCATGCCATCGCCTATACCGTCTTCCATGCCAGGATCTATGGCTGTGCCTTCATCACTTCCAATGCCAATGCCTGGTGGTCCAATGGTACGATACTTTGGATAGCTCTAGTTTTTATTTTCTTCCCTTTGGTTTCTAATGTAACATAGAGTTTGGATTTTTTCCAACGGACATCCTTTAACCAGAAAAAAAATTTCTGGTCGTTATATTTGTAAGTTTGAAGGATTGGATGAATCGTCTACTCCTGCTGGTTCTGTCCATTGTTAGATCTTGAGTAGAAGAGATGTTATTCCCTAAAATGGATGCTGTGTTTCTGGATGGGGGTTAGTGTGTCCCATATGCTAGGATTTGCCCCAGCATATTGCAGTTTTCACTCTTTTCATCTGAAAATTTTGTCACTGATATTTGAAAATATAAAAATTGGAAAAAAAAAATGCTTGAAATTCTTAATGTGAACGAGTGAAAGTTCTCTATAAAATCGTGGTTCTTAGGATTTTTTTTTTTAATTTTTTATTAATTTACAATGTGTCTAATGAAAACTCTTTCTGACTTTAGGGGATGCAAGGATCAATGAGTCAGATGGCTCCACCGATGCCGCAAGGCCACTACATGGGCATGAATCAAATGCACTCAGGACCTGTACCCACAAGTGGTGCACCGTCTCCTGTTGGAGGCTTTCCAAATGGCTTGCCTAATATGCAGGGCCCGTCAAATGCAAGCGGGGCACAAATGTATCCACAGGGTGGTGCATTCAACCGTCCCCAAGGAGGGCAAATGCCAATGATGCCTGGGTTTAATCCTTATCAGGTAGACCATAAGTTTGTTCTTGTAGGATCAACTTTCCAAGTCTCTTAAGAAAATTCATACTTGTCATGAAGGTTATACACCTGAAATTGCTATTTTTTTATATAAATCACTAGGTTATTATTGATAACCGTAGTTTACTTTTGGGTAGTCCGAAACTCATTAGTTGAGGATCTGAAATTATTAGGAATCTATAATTGTTGTTGACCTCCTCTATAAGTATAGCTGACGTTCCTAGAAGTTTTATCTGATGGGGAAATCGGAGATAATTAAGCAAGCCTCAGGGGAGGTCCAAGATAATTTGCCCAAATCACTATAGGCTAGTGTATTGAACTGGATATGGTGTCTGATGACCACCTTTTACCATGCAAGATGACCAACTCATAAGTTGTATGGGTTAAGTTTATGATTGAATGAAGACTGATACTATTGACAGGTATCGTTGCTTAGAGCTCCATAATGCATCTACATCATAGTGGCTGAGTGGGACTCTAGTCGCTACATGTTGATCATATCCAATGATTATGCTTGTATATTAGATTTTACGTAATATTTAGTTGCTAACATTTTATACTTTTGCTTATTGCAGTCCGGCAGTCAATCTGGTGCGCCTCCACCACCTCCAGGTCCACCACCACATGGCCAAAATCCTCGGTAGGCCATTGTTGTACCATACTCATTGAAAATTGCAGCCTTCTAGGATTGAAGGGGAAGCGATCTGTTTTTCCCACTCTCTTGTATTCATGTTTCATCCTTTTTGTTGATTTTATCCTCTTTACTGTATCCTTGTGTTGTAACGAACTAGTTCAAATATTTAATGAGATGGCATTTGCTGAGAAATTACATTTATTCTTTCGTTTTATGGTTATGATGTTAGTCACTGGTGTACTGGGGAAAAATCAAATTTGGAATTTCATTTTTAGCGTTGGGTCGTGTCAATGTGGCTTTTGCTCTGGAGTCTACACACCTTGGCAGCCCTAAAAAATTTGAAGAGAATGAGCTGAGCGGGTGATGGATTTGCACTTTTATTTGCCGTTGTTAGGATTTTTTTGCCATGAGCTTTAATTTTATGGTTGGAGGATCCTGGATTTCTATTTGCTAATCTTCTGTGCAAAGTTAATCTGTGTCTCGGATTTAGAATTATGATTGATCTAGTTTGTTAAGAACTTTGCGAAGTTAGCTTTTGAGAAAAACAATGATGTTGAAACGGTTATTTTTGTCAATCGGTTCGTCTGTGTTCGTTATTCTGCAACTGTTTGAAATGGTTGATTTACTTTTCAGGGGCCGTGAGGTTTCTTTTTTTTTTTTTTGATAAAATTTTTTCAAAATATTAATTTTCTATTAATTTCTTATTTTAATTTTGGAAAAACAACTATAACTAAAGGAAGAATTTGAAAAACAACTGTTGTAAGGAAATTTAGATGATTTGAAATTTTGAATCAGTGATTATATATTGGCGCAAAAAAATTAATTTCATATATACATATATCTACCCCTTATGGGGACTTTATTTTTTTTAATAATCCTGATTATGATTTATCCATCCATTGCAATTCAATGAATATGAGTGAGATGTTAAAATGTGCTTCTTCATTAAAATATAATTAGTGTCAAAATATTAAATAAAAAATTTAAGTTGATACAGTCTGATTATATATATAGTTTTAGAGATTTAAGAGCCCATTTGATTGGACCATTTATATATGAATCTATTCAAATTTAAAAGATATATAAAATTTTTAATTTTTTTTTTCATCTAATCATTTATTTTCAGATGAAATTGTTTTTATAGAAAAAATAAAAATTTGCCTCTTTTTTTCTTCAAAATGTCCGAAAAGTTTGAAATATCTAAACTATCTTCTTATAACAATTTTTATTCCACAAATACCCTTTATATTCAATTAATAAAATTATATAATTAATTAAAATATATAATATTAAAAATAACAAATATATAATAATATTGATATTTTATTTGTTATAAATTATAGAAACCGGCAGATAGATTCGTCGGAGCTACACTGCCATTTGTCGCTGGTATCGGAAACTATATGTATATAATTTTCATAGTTCGATCTTGATATTCTTTAATGTTTGAAAGTAAAACAAAGGTGTTTTTTTTAATACAATTTTTTAATTGTGATTTAATTTTAGTTATTTTTTTAAATTAACCACGAAGAAAAAAAAAAAAGGGATTGCAAAATGTAGAATACATTAGAATCTCGTATAACATAATATTTTAGTTTCAGTTTTTAAGAATATATTGACTCAGTACATCTAATGTGTTTGTGTGTGTATATATATAGATAGATAATTAAGATGCATATTCATTTTTTAAACAGTACTATTCTTACAAATATTATATATAAACTTATGTATGCAAACATACCTGATGTTACTAGTTTATTCACATACTTATCACTCTTTATTAAATAAATTAATTTACATATTCAATATTCCAATCATCTTATCCTATAACACATCAATTTATACATAAGAATTTGTATATAAAATTTGTATGATTAATATTATTCTTTATTATTACCGTATTTAGAATTATTGACTGTTTCCTTGGACAATCGAAAAGAAAAGCTGATATTGGGAAGTCAAATGAATTGGAAATTTTAGAAGCTTACGGTGTTCAGTTTGCAGTGGATTTAATCTTGCTGGAGAATCAACTTCCTCATCGAGTTCTCGATTTGTTGATCCTAATAAGTTTTAAGTAACAAAAGTGAAAAGCTGAGGGAATCAGTCAAGCGCTTCATTTTTTATGAGAAAGAAAGAGAATAATATTCAGATGCAGCCGCTACCAGCAGATCCCTCTCATCTTCTCGATCTTGTATGGAAATTAACGATAGAAAACGCAGCTTTATGAGGCGGAAGTCCATGGACGTACGTACATTTGTGATACTTTGAAATGGATATTTTGCCACATAAGCTAGCCCATACACAATCTTCACGCTTATCATACCATCGAGGAGCTCAAAACAGCTCTAATACATGCCATTTGAGAAGCGTTATATTATATTAGTTTCCTAGCCCCCATGCATCTTCGTGGACAACTCAACTCAACCACAGTCAAGCTCTTTGTGGAATCTTATAAAAGGTAAATAATATTTGATTAGGCATTTAAAAAAACACATTAATAGGATGTATAATAACAATTTTAGATATTGGATAAGATTTTATATGTAACAAATCAAATTAATTAATTAATTCATGTGTTTGAGAAGGATAATGGAATTTTGAAATCAAATTAGTGAAAATTTTTATAAACTCAGAAAATGAAGAATTAGGATCTTCAATTGATCTTAATTTCACTTTAATTGTTACAAATTTTGTGTTATTGATTTTAAATGATTGAGATTCTTTATATTCCCTCCCGAAAAATAAAATGCTTGTTATTCATTAATCTACAAACGACAAAATCACATATTTGCTTTCCCATCAAGCAGTTACCAATCCGAGAGAAAGCTACCTCATTCAGTTTTGTACTTTAGGTTTACGACACTGACAAGGTCTTTAATTTTTTTTATTTGATTGACAGCCACATTTTACCTACAGAGGCCATAGATATCATGATCTCCTTGTCTTGATCGACCCGTAAGACTCACATTCTTAATATACCTTCTTACATATATAGTTTTTTATTATTATTATTTTTTTTAATATTTCGAGAGAAGATGAACAGTGATTTCGCTTGGCATGTTGATGGGACATTTTCTCAGTTAATAATTTGGCAAAACTTTTTTTTTCCCAATTAATACCCATCAAGATACCTTGCCCTCTATAAAACAAGGAGGACTATTGTTATATTTTTCCTGATATTATTACCATTTTATAAGGCGATGATTATTATAAACCACTTAATCATTAACACAAATAAAAATTAGTCATTAATGTAACTTATCTTTTTTGTTTGTTTGTTTAGTTTCTTTGCATTGTGTGTTACTTGTTCAATCTTATAATTAAATTTGTGCAAAACAAAAACTTGAGAAGTATTTGTAGAGTTTACTCATCAATGAATTGCATGGAGGCGGTACAAGCAGGAAAGGTTGTGAAAGAACACTCAAGAAGAGGCGATGACGACCAAAATTTTAATGTTAAGGAGGACGAAGAATTGAGCATTGTAATCCATGGGAAAGCAGCTGAGGGATCCACTCTGAGCACTGGTGCTATGGAGAAGCTCAAATCTTTGGATGATGCCTTGATCCACGAGAGGGAATACTTAGGTGATCAACAACGAACTAACAAACCACTTATGTCAAGGGTTCCAACTAAGCTGCGGGACAACCAATACTTGACGAAGTACTTTAAACCAAGAGTGGTTTCAATTGGTCCCTACCACAATGCAAATCCAAATCTCAAGGTGACGGAAGAGATGAAGCTTAAATTAGCTGTCATGTTCATCAAACAAACATCTTGAGCTCGACAAGGCAACTCTATATCTCAAGATTAAAATGGAGATTGAAGATTTGAGAAACTGCTATGAGCCGGATGCAACACAGCGCTATAATGATGATGACCTTGTCTGGATATTTCTCATGGACGGGTGTGTACTGCTTTATTACATGTTTGTTGTTATGAAATATCCGGACAGAAAGGGATTGGAAATCATAAAAACTGTCACCAGAATATATGCATTTGGAATAGATTCACTATTGATTGAAAACCAAATTCCCTATCAAGTTCTCAAGTTTATAATATGCTCGAGTAGCGGGAAGCTGATGCAGTCAGGCAAAATGTTCATCAGTCGTCAAACGTCCTACATTAAACTGAAAGTGAATCCGGAGCTGCCACTAGAAAACCCTAATCATATACTCGACCTTGTGCGCACAAGCTTCATATTGCAATCTGTTGGAAACAATAGAAAATCCAGCTTCATAATGCAGGTACTTGAGAAAGCAATCCAAGTTATAGGTATGCTATTAGATATTCTACCGCGCATGTTGCATATGATAATTCAAATTCTACCGCATAACCACACCTTTAATGATGTTTCTTTACACACTGTTGTGGAGCTTAAAGAATCGGGGATTAAGTTAAAGTGTAATAGTACAGATCGTTTAACAGATGTCAGTTTTAGTCACGGAACGTTAAAGATTCCTTCCATCTTCATGCATGAGGCCACAGGATCCAAGTACTTGAACATGGCAGCCCACGAGGTGTCCGCAAAATTTCCCCATGACTTTAAAGTCTCAAATTATTTGATCTTCCTTGCTTCACTAATGAGACGAGCCCAAGATGTGAAGGAATTGCGAGTTGACAGAGTATTGTACAATCATTGGCGGCGCGGTGTCTGAAACATATTCTGAAAGCCCCTGGAGCCTGATTGCGTTACTTGAAGCGGTCATAGCAATTGTTTTGAGTTTTCTTCAGACAGTTTGCACAGTTTTGGGGTATTACAATTGAGGAGGAAACTGCTAGAATATCCAGCTAGTAGAATAATTCTCCTTCAAAATAAACCCTAAAGATACCCTAGCTATTGCTGCCTTTTGGCTTTTTTGCTTATGGTGCGCATTGCCTGTGACTATAATTGTTGACATAGTGTGTTTCTAATGCATTCCATATCAATTAAAAAACCATGCATCCGCGCTTATTATATTAAATATGCATTTATTGTCCGATAAGATCCTCTTGTTAGCTCTTCATTTTTATTATTTATTTATTTTTTAAATAGCTTTCATATTAATATTAGTCTATAAGGGTAAGAATATTTAATATGAAAGAAATTTTCTAGTATAAATTTAAATTGTATTTTTTCTCAGTAGTAGTAGTAGCTGAGATGGTAGATCTAATTAGTCACTCCATGATGTCCTGAAGCAATTGTGGAACTACAAGTCTAAAACTTGCTTTCATGATCGGGCTTAGTCATTGCCTCAAGACTCAAGATCACATCCTTTCGATCTCAAATGTTTTCCTCTGCTTATTTATTAATTCTCCCAAAATTACTCATTCATAAAAGAACACACCAAACTCAAGCAAAGATTTTTTTTTTAAAGAGAGATTAATATCTTTAGAGTAATATATATTTAGCTATTAAATCTGCAAATTTGCTAATTGAAGATCCAGCTCTTTGTTTTACTGGTCTTATGAACGACAATTAATATTTTTTATATTTTGAAGCTAGATATCCCACCCAATAAAAAATTAATCAAATATCCTGTTAAATTTATATTAACTTTTTAAAAGCGAGTTTCTTGTTGACATTAATGGTTGGTCTCTGAGGCAATTCATTGTTTTTAGCTTTCTACCTTGTCCAAAGCAATGTTCCAAACTTCCAATGCATCACAAGGGATAATCGTATAGGCCATTCTATTTACAATTCAATCAGTCATGCAGAAAATTCAAAGTCCATTTGGTATGTGACGAAAATAATTTCATTACAGGAAAAGGAAAGTGCATAATTATAACTTCACTAAGGAAAAAGGAAAAAGAAAAAGAAAGGAAAGGACAAAGTCATGTTAAATAATGTGTACTTAACATTTTGCTACTCTTCCTTCATGACATACAACATCGTGCAAGACTTTCGACCATCTTCTGCAATTCAACATTGTGCTATTCTTTCCTTTATAAATATATTTAGTAATCGAAGAAAAGCTCTTTAATAAATTTATTAGCTGTTTTCAAGTAAATCAAAATCATTTTATATATAGATATAATATATTATCTTTTCATAAAAAAATATGTTGGGGGGTGCGACCAAAGTCCCATATCGGCTAGACATGGGGAGGATCATGAGCATATAACTGTGTACAAGATCTCCATGGTATGAGGCATTTTGAATAGAATCCAAAAGTAAATTTATGAGGGCTTAGGCCCAAAGTGGACAATATCATACTAATGTGGAGTTTTGTGTTGTCCATAGTTTTAACAAGTAAGGTGTGTTTATAGATATGGAGTACTATACACATATATGAAGCTATTGTTCCCAAAGTATTGTTCACAGAGAAAATTTGATGGCATAGATTATGCCTTTTGCAAGATACAGATGGAGGGTTATCTGTACAGTAAAAAACTGCACTTGCCTTTGGATGAGAAACCAGCGAATATGAAAGAAAAGAACTAGAAGCTTCTTGACAAATAGGTGTTATGGGTGATTTATTTGATGCTGTCAAAGAACGTTGTCCATAATGTTGCAAAAGAAAAGACCATTGGAGGGTTGATGAATGCTTTATCTTCTATGTATGAGAAGACGTCTACAAGTAACAAGCTATACCTAATGAAAAAGATATTTAATTTAAAGATGATAGATAATGCTCCTGTAGTTGATCATTTAAATAAATTCAATACGATTATAAAAAATTGAGTTCATAAAATTCTTACTAAATTCTTATTAAAGAAGTTCGTAAAAGAGATTCAGAAGAAGTCCCAGTTGCCAATTCTGTCCTAAATGTCAAAAATTAGGGTAGAAATTATGATAGGAATTCCAACAAAGGTAGAGGTAAAGGAAAGTCGAAGAATGATAGAAGTAGATCTAGAAACGGGACTAGCAATATTGAATGTTGGAATTGTAGCAAGATGGGTCAGTTTAAAAGCAATTGTAGAGCATCACCTAAGAAGAATGACGACAAGAAAGACTCGGTAAATGCTACAACAACAAAAGAGGCACACATAATGCTTTACTCTTGTCTATTGATAACTTTGTTAACTCCTGGGTGTTGGATTCGGGTGTGTCTTTTCACACTACTGTATATAGTGAGATCATGGAGAACTATTTTGCTGAAATCATGGCAAGGTGTATCTTACAAATAGAGAACTGTTGTACATAGTTGGCATTGGTCATGTCGGTTTGAGAATGGCAAACAAATCTATGTGGAAGATTCACAAGGTGAGATACATACCAAAGCTAATGCAAAACCTGATCTCAGTTGGTCAGTTTGACAGTGAAGGACACAATGTTATGTTTAATAGAAGCTCTTGGAAAGTCACAAAGGGAGCCATGGTTGTAACTAGAGGAAGTAAAACTGAAACACTCTACATCACTTCCAGTTGTAGAGATGTAGTTGTAGTTGCTGATTCCGGTGTAAGTTATGAATTATGGCATTGTAGGCTTTGGCAGGAGTGAAAAAAGAATGAAGATACTCCAATGATAAGGTAAGCTACCGAGTTTAAAATTTGTTAAGCACAGCCTATGTGAAGGTTGTATTTTCAAAAAACAGAAAATGGTAAGCTTCTTAAAAGCTAGAAAAGAACCAAAATTAAAATTAGTTCATACAGACATCTGGGGACCTTTCCCTATCTCTTCCCTTGGTGGTTCCAACTATTATGTAACTTTCATTGATGATGCAAGCGGAAAGGCATTGGTTTATTTTTTGAAGTACAAGTATGAAGTCTTTGATCCTTTCAAAAGCTAGAAAGCAATGGTTGAAAATGAAACAAACCTGAAGGTGAAGTGCCTGCGGTCAGACAATGGAGGCGAATACATAAATGTAAACTTTAGAAGATTTTGTGTTGAACATGGTATCAAGATGGAGAAGACCATTCCTAGAACACCTCAACAGAATGGTGCAGCTGAAAGGATGAATAGAAATCTAAATGAGCGTGCTATGAGCATGAGATTGCATGCTGGATTGCCCAAGAGGTTTTGGGCTGAGGCTATTAGCATCACGGCCAATTTGATCAACAGAGGTCCTTTTACACCATTAAACTTCATAATACCAGAAAAGATCTAGAGCGACAGATAGGTAAAACTTTCTTTTCTGAAGTGTTTAGTTGTGTTTCGTATATTCACATTAATGCTGCTACTAGAAGTAAGCTTAATGCTAAGTCTAAAAGGTGTTTTTTCATTGGCTATGCTGATACTGAGTTTGGTTTTTGTTTCTGGGATGACCAAAACTGGAAGGTTATTATAAGTAAAGATGTGGTCTTTGATGAAAATGTCTTATATAAAGATAGATTAGGAACATACTCAAAAAGCACCGATCTTAGCACTAAGAAGTCTGAAGTGATTCCACTAGGAGAAATTCTAGTGACTGATGCACATAATAGCAATCATGACAACCAAGAAAACATAGCCTCAGAAACGCATCAGGATATGCATGTGATCCCACTCAAAAGATCTAGAAGAAATATTAGACCACCTTAGAGATACTTTCTCTTTTTTGAATTACATATTATTGACTGACAGAGGAAAACTAGAGAGCTATGAAGAAGCCATGCAGGCCAATGAATCAATAAAGTGGGAGTTAGCCATGAAGGATAAGATGGATTTATTGTCATCCAATCAGACATGGACATTGGCTAAGCTACCAAAAGGAAAGAGAGCCTTGCAAAATAAATGGGTTTATCGGACTAAGGATGAACATGGTGGCAGCAAACAGTACAAAGCAAAGCTAATTGTGAAAGATTTTCAACAAAAGAAAGGCATCGACTATGCAAAGATTTTCTCTCCAATGGTTAAACTAACTACCATTAGAATAGTACTTGGGTTAATAGCAAAGGAAGACTTGCACTTGGAATAGTTGGATGTAAAGACAACATTTTTTCATGGTGATCTAGATGAAGAAATTTACATGATGCAGCCACAAGGTTTTGAAGTACAAGGAAAGGGGAAACTAGTGTGCAAACTTCAAAAGAGCTTGTATGGTCTCAAACAAGCACCTAGACAGTGGTACAAGAAGTTTGATAGTTTCATGTGTAGTAACGGGTTCTTGAGATGCCAAGTGGATCATTGCTATTATGTGAAGAGCTTTGGCGACTCCTATATTATTTTATTACTTTATGTTGATGATATGTTGACTACGGGTGCATGCAAGAAAGAAATTCATAATCTTAAAAAGGAGTTGTCCAAACATTTTGCTACGAAGGATTTAGGTGTTGCCAAACAAATCTTGGGATGAGAATTACTAGAGACCGTGATGTTTTGAAGCTATCACAAAAAGAGTATGTGAAGAAAGTGTTGAGCAGATCCAACATGGACAATGCAAAACTAGTTAGTACTCCTTTGGCTAGTCATTTCAAGCTATCTAAGGAATAGTCACCTACTACAGAGAAAGAACGAGCTCATGTGGCAAAGGTATCTTATGCTTCAGCTATTGGTAGTCTTATGTATGCCATGGTCCATATCAGACCAAACATTGCACATGTAGTAAGAGTTGTGAGTAGATACATGAGTAATCCAGGAAAACAACATTGGAAAGCAGTGAAGTGGATTCTAGGTACTTGACAGGAACTGCAGATTTAGTGTTGTCTTTAAGAAAGTCAGACATTGGGTTACGAAGATTTGTAGATGCTAATATGGCAGGAGATATTAATGGTAGAAAGAGTAATACTGGATATGTTACTGCATTAGGTGGCATAGCAGTTAGTTGGGCCTTTAAGTTACAAAATATAGTCGCTCTTTCCACTACTGAGGCAGAGTATGTCACCATAACTGAAGCTAGCAAAGAGATGATTTAGTTGTAGTCTTTCTTAGAAGAATTGAGCCATAAGCAAAAGCAAAGTGTATTACACAGAGACAGCCAAAAGTGCAATTCAATTGGAAAGAATCCGTCCTTTTATTCCAAAACTAAGCACACAAAGGTGAGATATCATTTCATTTATTCATTTCTGGAAGATGGGATTTTGAAACTTGAAAAGATCTAAAAGATCAGTGAAACTCAAAATCTGGTAAACATGATGACAAAGACAGTTACTATCGATAAACTGAAGTTGTGCTCGACTTTAGTTGGTCTATTAGCATAGAAAATGTGAAAAAATTGCTACATTGTTCGAGGAGATAGATTGAAATTAGTCTTCAAGTAGGAGATTGTTAAAGTAATGGCGGTGCAATTTATACATGTTGGTCAAATATTGGGGCCACCTATGATGATAATATTGGAGTAGGCAAAATGATGATGTTAGAAAGCAAACAAAATGTGGGCAATAATTGTTGGTAAAAAATGTAAGCAGCCCAGTTTTTATATCTTTTGTCAAAGTTAGGCTACCTAACTTTGAAATATTTTTTGACAATGGAGAGGGAGAGCTCTCCCATAAATAGAGCTCCATTTCTTCTACTATAGCAATCTGTGAGAGAGATAGCAAGTCTAAAATTAATGCACTAAAAGTGAGAAGTGAGAGAAACACTTCATAAAGAGAGAGAGAGAGAACAAGGTGGGGAATTTACTCTTGTATAAAATTATTCTTTAGGTGTATTTGGTATTTGGGTGTGTGTGTTTAGTGTTTGTAAACACTTGTATTATTTTTCTCCCTATAGTGAAAGATTTGCGATAGTTCGTGGATGTAGCCCATTTGGATGAATCATGTAAAAATTGTTTGCGTTATTTTTTTGTTTTTATTTCCCATTGCCACTATCATTGATCCTAAATAAGGGGAAATATGTCCTAAATTTTCCAACAAATGGTATCCGATTATGCCAAACTAAGGTGGTGGACTCTAGGCCTTAGTTAAAAGCTCACGATCTGGTTCATGGTTAGGCTTTATTAGATCAGGCAATATGCTCCAAATACTTAATGGACGTGTCCTGACCCCAACACGATGAAGAGAAGTTGACCTGAATAGAGTGGCTCTCGAGATAGCGAAACTCGACGGAGTGGACGAATGGATGTTCGTTTGAGGGGAGGCCCGGAAAAATATCATAATTATGTGGTCTTTTGTTCGAGAAAAGGATCGTTGGGATCTCACATTGGTTAGATATGGGGATGATCATAAGCATATAAATATGGACAAGATCTTCATTGGTATAAGGCTTTTTGCATATAATCTAAAAGCAAATCTATGAGGACTTAGGCCCAAAGTAGACAATATCATACCATTAAAGGTTTTGTGTGGTCAATCGTATTAACAAAATATTCACTTTCAACACTCTTTTAAAATTAAAAGAGTTATCTAAATTAATTACAAGTCATAGTTATAGTATATAAAAGTAGTATTCTTCACATTTAGAAAAAGTTACTTATTGCAAAAGTATGCATGATCATGGACGGAGCCACATAGTGATGAGTGGGGGCAATTGCCCCCACTGAGTTTGCATAATTTTATAGATTCCTTTCAAGTTTGTATTTGAACACAACAAACCCTTTTTATATTTTAGATAATTTAAATTTCTAATCTATCTTACAACAACTTTTATTTTAACAGCTTCAATAATATTTATCTATATTAGCTATTAAACCTTAATATATGGTTAATTAATATCAATTTTTTTTAATTGACAATGCCCCACATTAATTTTATCAATTTGTTAAACATTCAAGTTAAGAATTAAACTATAATACTTAACCTTCTATCAAGTTTTTCATCATAATTGTTTTACATAAATACTTATAATTAAAAAAATATATTTTTTAGACAAAGTACTTGTATATCAAATATTTTACAAAATATTTTTATTGATATTAATTGAATCCTGCAAATAAATAAAAAAACTGCTTTCGAAATGTTTTTTTTCTTTTTGGGCTCTTAATTATATTATCTCTTCGATATAAGAAAATATACAAATCTAATAATGAATACGTTTTTTATTTTTTACGAATAATTTTTGTAACATCTCAATTTGACCCCGCTAAAGCATATGGTTGGCTCCGTCACTGCGCATGATACGTATGCCATGCTTATTTCGTAGATAAGGTCACGTAAAGAAAACGCCAAACTTAAATATCCTTGATATATAAATCAATATCATATAATCAACTTGTTTTAAAGCTAGCACAGGCTAAAAATATCTGTGAAGAATCATGACTGCGTGCTAATTTTCGTGGAGGGACGAGCAGGAGAGCATGGGAAAGGACAAACCAGAAAGACAGAAAAAAGACAATGTGGCAATGGTGTAATTATTGCGGACGAAAGTTTGAGCAATAATATTTAGAGTAAGTTCAAACCTCTGCAACGTAAGAAACAAGATGATTAAAAAAAAAAAAAAAGAAAAGAAAAGAAAAGATCATAGAACGATACTGAAGCTTCCAGCTTTGCTGCAATGAAAAGAAAATTTTGAAACCCTACTTTCAACCAAGGTTGGTTTCGATTGGGTCCTTACCACACAGTAAAAATAGAGAACTCGTGAATGAAGACTTGAAGCTGATGAGTTGTGCTTCCATGTTCATCAAAGTACATAACATGGAGGGCAAGGAAATTAAAAGATGACTGTGAAGTTGGAGAAGTGCTACGAGTCGGAGGCGACAGAGGAAAACAATGATGATGATCTTGCTTAGATGTTTTTCATAAATGGGTGTTTATTGCCGCATTTCGTTTGCTTTTACGCAGATTTAAGGGTTTTTTATTTATAAGGACGAGTTAAATACTTTACAACTCCTAAGAAACAGTGATTCAGCAGTTGTGATAGCAATCAAGTTCCTGAACTTGGCAGCCTACGTTATGGACCCTGATTTTCTGAATGGACTTGAAGTCACTCATATGTCAACCAGAGGATGTGGAGGACTCGCGAGTCAACAGAATACTCTACAATTACCTTGACACCGATGAGAAGTACTCCAAAGATACAAGAACGGACTCGAAGAAGACTCTGGGGAACATGTATTTTGAGATCTACAGCCAAATTCAGCAGTACTGTGACAAAAAATATAAAACGCCTGGATTTTTCAATTTAAGAACAGATATTTTGAGAGCCCATGGAGTGTGATTGCCATCACAGCACTTTATGTCACTATTTTGCAGACTGCTTCCCCAGTCTTCGGTAAGGTAATAAATAGGAACTGAACAGCTACAATATCTGTATGGATTCGACACCTTCCGGCTCCAATCAAAAGCTACCACAGCCACCCCCATTTCTTCCTTTGATTAATAAATTTATCTGTAAAAGCTTTACAATTTATACAATTTTATTTTGTCGTCGATTAATATATCTTTCTTTAACATGTATGATTTTACTTTACTAGTTGACACGGTTCAATTTTAGTGTCACCCGTCTTGCAGATTAAGCTCTTTTATAGAGACCTAGGTGGACGTTGGCAAATTGGAACTCTCTTGATTGGATAATTTCACTAATATATTGCGTTTAGAGTTGAAGCTTAGTTCCTAGACTCTAATAATAGATCATGTTATTATATTTTTATACAAGGATTGAAGTTGGAGCTTAAGGAAAAACATCACTGCCAAAATGTCAAAATTGGACTCAAAAAATAATGACAAGCACTCAGAAACCAACCCAAAAACCTTCACTCAAATTATGATAACCCCATTCATCATACAACATATGTTTTCCGCTAAAATTATAGTTGAATTATCGTAGCTTCATTCATTTGATCAAAAATTAAAACCTCTCAGGTTGAACCCTCATGTCAAGTTTTGTATGCATCAACACAAAATCTTCTTCATCTTCTAGCAATTAATATTTTAGTATGTCACAATTGAATAAACATCTAACAATATGGAATTTCAAGTATTTGATAATGCATCCTCGGCATTTCAACGTGCACACATCCTCTTCCACTATCACCTTGTAACTCTGTAACTCTACAGAACCAAAAACAAGCAAAGATAAATATTACAGAAAAATTTAAAACAAAAGGACAGTAAATAATGTCAACTTCACCTAATATTTGGGCAACATAAAGCAGATGGTCTTCGTTTAAAATTAAAACACAAATTGCATCTACCATTAGTTTAATTTTTTCTGTGAAAAATGTCATATATATTCTTCAATAACTTTAATGGTAAAAACTAATGATTGGAGAGGCTCATAAAGAAATTTTCAACCAGAACAATCAACATATATCCGGTGCAGAAAAGAAGGATTGACAAAATTAAACCAGAAAAGACAGGTAGTGCAGAACAGAAACAGCTCCCTAAGAGATTTGGATTCTTATTCCTACAACAGAATTCTGAATGATACCATTAAATGAAAAGTTCATAATCTGACACACAATATGGACAAAATGAATGCATACCTTAACACGTTTCAGCAGCTCCTTGGCATTCGCATCATTTTTGAAATGATCACGCACAGGCTTCAGAGAGGATTAATATATTAAATATTAGTCTAAGGACAATATATTAAAAAACAAGGAAAAAAAAGTCACAGCAGATTTCACAGAAAGCTTTAACAAAGGTCAAACCACCCATAGGCATACCAAAACCTAGCAATTTCATGATTTTTATACACAACATCAAACTTGCTAGTAACTGAATATTGTCCATCCGATATAATTTCAAACACAACCACTAATCGAGAAGGAAAAAGCAATAACCTGAAGTATCTTATTTAATGCTCTTGATAGGGCTGGTTTCAGGTCAGCAGGATGTAACTTTTCCTCTTCATAATCAGCAACAAGTTCTTCAAAGCTTTTGTAGGTCCTGGATCATAATGTAATTTATGAACAAACAGAAGTTCAAAATGAAATAGCCTAATGCAAGAATAATGTGCTTTCAAGGAGTTTCTGATCTTCAAACTAGTAAGAAAATATTGCCCCTGGTTGTAGAAACAGGGCTGGCCAACAAAATCCCACACTAATATTTTGTAATCAGGGAAAAAAAAATCCACACTGGTAAATATAAACACAACAGGAAAAGATAGAAGGGTTTAAAATATAGAAATGAAAGACTCATCAAATCTCACTTGTCACCGCCATTGGCTTCACTGCGATCCACCTTAAATTCATTAAACCATGGGAGGACGATGTATTTTACGTACTCCAGACATGGATTTCCTTCAACGATCTTCGGGGGGCAGTATGCTTTCTTTATCTTTAAATTCACATCTGCCTGCAACAGCAAACAAAGACAACATCATATCAGTAACTTATCAAATGAAAATAAGTTAAATTATAGCAGGCACTTGAAGTTTTGGTCATTTAAAGCATTACTTAAAGATTATTTTTGAACACTTGAATATTTACTCCTAAAAACCAAATTATACCTCCTCATCCTCCATGAAAATGGAGGATGTTGGATCACTCTTTGACATCTTCTCTTGCCCTTGTTGAAGACCAGGAAGCATATCTGCACGTCCCATATCCAAAAGCTAGTAAGAAAATTGAAAGGAGAAACAAAATGAAACCCGTAGAAATTTATAAGAGAATTAGATTACGATGTGACAAAATGATGGGCTTATTTTTCTTCTTTATGTCATCGCAGTACTCTCTTGCAAGTACATTTACTTTCCGTTGATCCATGCCCAACTGACAAATGTCAGCCTGTTGAGATATAAAGCAATTAATCAGATAACTTCTAAATATTATCACCAAAACACCAACAGAAGACAAAGTAAACTAGAATCAAAAAGACAATAGACAACAAAATTATTTTGAGCTTTACTAATGTGCATATCTTGATAGCCGATATCACCAAAACATCAAGAGGATACAGAAGACAGAGTAAACTAGAATCAAGGAGACAATAGACAACAAAACTATTTTGAACTTTACTAATGTGCATATCTTGGTAGCCAATTATCATTAAACCTTTTGTAATAGTTTCTGTCATATGAGAAGCAAATAATATGCAAAGTGACAGTGGTAATTCAATAATAATTCATTGCCTTCTTGAATAAAAAACTGCATTTCATCATTCTTTTGGTTGCTCCTCAATCTTAGAATGGTTCAAGAGAATCGCGTTTTCCATAGATATGAAAGTCTAAGCCCAAAACAGAAACAGCTTTAACATTTGTTAAAAGTTGCTGATTTTGCTGGGATTGTACTCTGGCAATTAAATATCAACTGTACTCTCATTTCTAATTTCATAGGGATAGATCCAGTGGTGTTACAGATAGTACTTGGTCTCAAGGGGGATAATAAGCAATATTTCTCTTACTCTCATTCTCTGATTCTAGACACTTGCCCTTGTTACGTTTGATTAAAAAATAATAATAATAATAAGTGTTTTTAGTATGTACTACTCCATGAAAATTGTGGAAACTAAAGGAATTAAAGAACATTATAAACCATTATACACATGCAAAAAGTGGTGGAACAGAAAATACTAGAAAACAATAAATCCTTTCAAAATAATGTAAAAAATATTTTGCTACAATTTAATAACCAAAATATAAGCACCTTAAGGAAAAATATGTCAGCACATTGCATGCATGGGTAGAGTATCTGGGCTGCAGTCAACTCGTCCTGCTCGTTACGACCCATGATCTGAACACACCTATATAGGACAGAAATGCCACAGTCAACCACATGACACTACCAACAAAGCAGAGAGAAAGAAAGAGCAGCGGAATTAAGGATACAAATTTGATTTGTATTAAACCTCATTACTCGGGGAAGCTTGTTCCTGCGAGCTATATCCATCACAGTAGGCCAGTACTCAAAAGCTCTCTTGTTAATTTCTTCTGAAGACCAGAGAAACTCAACTCCTTTGAGATCCATCCCAACAGCTTTCCATATCTCTATCAAATAACGTCCAACCGTTTGAATTTTCTTCAAATCACCTCCCATTTTGTTGTTTAGCTGAGCAAACCAATCAGCTATCCATATTTTCACCTTGCAACCAGCAGAAGTCAGTTTGTTCACACTGATCGTCTTCATAACACCCTGTCCACCAACCAAATGACAATAAAACTTAAAACAATTAAAAAAAATTATACGGAAAGCAGAAGGGCAAAAGACCTGCTCTAAGCACATCAACTATCAGAAAAAGTAAAAGTTGGTGGCAAAACTTCCAATCCTAGCATTATAATGTAAGAACTATGCAAAATCGAGAATAATATGAGATACCACTCAACCAGAAAAGATAAGAAGAAATAACTTGTAAGCAAAAATCTCCCCATTCTTCTTTTACTTCCCAATTTGCAACAAAAATAGTCTCGCCATATCTAGCCCATCCATTGTGCAACCATAAAACCTAAGGACTATGTTTATGCAAATCCAAACTAGATTGTATGCCTATACGAAAGCTTAAAGCAACAAATATTAACAAATTTTCAATTAAAAAAAAAAACCTGAGCAATGTGCATTCTTCCGGAAGGTTCAAAGCCATCATAGCAAATAGGTTCAGCCTTCTTAGCAAGAAGATTCAACAGTTCATCCTCTTGGATGCACTCTTCCCCCACACTTCGCACAATGCGGAACCTCTCCTCTACACTCATCCTAATCCGATCAATCCACATATCATCAAAACAAATAAGGCAAAACATACTCTTCATTGGCTTGCAATCAATCAACAGTAAACGAATTATCAATCATCCAATCGAATAGCCAAAAGATTTACTTATCAACACGTTCATTTCTCGCTTTAATTTCCATAAGTTCAATATCTAATTGAATCCAAACAGCCATGGAAGAAAGACTTACCGAGGAGTGGAACTGGAGGATGCACCTGCAGCATCGTCGCTCTGGGAGGCAATGGAGAGGGAGTTGATTTCGTCGGCCCGGGGGGTTTGATTGGCGGCGGCGTCCGCCATTTGAGGCACGGCGGCGGGAGAGGCTGCGATGATAGAAAGAGAGAGGAGCAGAAGGGTAGGGTTTTAGAAATAGCTTTCAAACAAGGAGAGAATTTATGTAAAGCGTCAAGTCTACAATTGTAATTAAAATAAAATTCCTTTTTCCTAAAAAATAAATAAATAAAATTATAATGTATTTTTTTCAAATTTTATTCAACAATTGTTTCCATGAACGTGGCACGTCGTCAATGGTTGACTTTTATCGAATAGAATTTGGTTGGTTGCATTTGCAACGCAATGGATGCAAAGAGAATATTTTATTTAATTTTAATTTACTAAACATTTTAATTTTCTCCTTCTGTGCCCGATAAGGTAATGCATGCAGTAAGAGAGAAATAAGATGGGTCAAATTCCATCATCCAAGTTTATGATTGGCTAAATAATATTATAAAATTAATTTAAGATCATATTTTCTTTTCTTTTTCTCGTTTGACTTTTTGTTGGTTTTACATCATTCAAGTTTGTTGGTTTTACTTTTTGTTTTCTTAATATCAAAGGTACTTTTTAACTTTTTTATGTAATTGATTTGCAATCCAATACAACTTATGGGTTCTTAAAAAATTATGTTACTTCTATACATTGAGATGAGTTCAAATTTGTAGGTCTTGAGATAAACTAAAAAAAAATGTTTAGTATCAACAATACCTTCATTTTATTTTATCTATTTTTATCATTTTCTATATACTTACAAACCCATAATCCAAATAAATAAAATATTTTAATTAATAAAAAATGTTTTTATTACCTCAAATTATGTTCATAAGTTATTCATTCAAATGATATAAAAAATTTTATCATGCGATACAATATTGTTATAAATGTATAAAAAAATCACATCATTAAATAAATACTTATCAACAATACTAGACTTGCAACTCAAATACAACCTCATGTGACAGTTTATGAGATAAAAATCAACTGGAAGAGAAAAAAATAAATAAATGAGAGAAGTTATATTTCTAATAAGATTTTACCACTTTGCTAATTACATCATGTTATAAACTTTGGTTGTATTTGAGTTGTAAGTCTGATATTATTGAATCCTTGTTTAAGAGTACTATTTAAAAGTTTAAATAGACCTTCCAAATATACAATATACAATGAATCAATGTAATTTACTAACTAAAATTTTGAATCTTAATTTTCTTTCTTAATAAAGTGGAAGAACAAGAAGACTACTTTAAAGGGTGTGTTTGATTGCATTAATTCAAGAGAAAAAAGACTCAAGATTATTTAGGAACCTGAGTTTGTTGTTTGGTTTAAGTTTTTTATTAAGGAAAAACTTTTTCTTAGGAATTAGAATTATTTAACTTTCCATAATCATTTTTTCACTCCCCCACCTTTGGACAACTTAGTTTTCTTATGAATACTATATTAAATTACTAAACTAACCTTATATATTTTTTTATTTCTCCAAAATTAGCCTCATTGAAATAATTAATTAAATTATTTTATAAATAATTATAACTATAATTCATTAATTTTTTAAATTAAAAAGTGAAAATTTTATATATTAAAATTTTAAATTTATTTCTTTAAATAATACATTAGAAAAATATAAAATTATAAAAAAATTTTAAAAATTTAATTTCTAAAAAGTAAAATAGGAGTCGCCGAAAGCTGCTGTAGCTGTCATTGGCCGCCATTTTGACAGTGCATCTGGAGACACTGCCATCACCATCATGATCATGATTGACCGATTAACCGAAATCCGTTGATGATGTTGTGATTTTCATCGCTGATAAGCGATATCAGATGATCAAAATTTAGGAACCAAAACTTTAATCGTCCGACCTTACTTATTGGTGATGAGAACCACGACACCGTCAAGGATTCGAGCTAATCGATCGATGCCCATCATGATGGTGGTGGCGATGTCGGCGAATGTGCCATCACACTCTCGACAGGCAATGACTACAACTCCTTTTGACGACTCCTATTTTATTTTTCAGAAATTATATTTTAAATAATTAAATTAATAAATGTATTTAATTCTATATTTATAATTAATTTAAATAATTAAATAATATTATTTATTTCAGATTTTTTATAATTTTTAATATATAATTTGTGTATTAAATTATTTATTAATTTTCAAAAATCTATATTGATTTAATAATATTTTAAAATAATATTATAAATTTTTTGAAATTTTATTTAATTTTTAATAAATTATTTATTTATATATTTATTTATTTAATAAATCTACCTAAGTTTGATAATATTTTTTATAATTTAAATATATTATTTTTTAAGAAAAAAGTGGAATTCAACAATTTGAAAAAAATAAATGATGTAATTTAATAATTAGTTATTTTTATTTAATACATAAAAAGTTAAATTTAATATGTGAGTTTAATAATAAATATTTTATATTTCAATGTTGACGTATTTGTTTCTAGTTAATTTATAAACTATTTCTTTTCATTCATTATTCTGTTGGACAATTAAACATAAAAAAAGTTTCCTAAACCGCTTCATTGCCCTCAATTTTTTTTTTCACCCACTTTTTTTCTTTTCTCTCACTTTTTCTTTCATACAACTCAACACTACCTAAATTTCTTTGAGATATGTCTTTAATATCATGGACGAAGCAGTTCGTAAGTGTAATATTCATTTCTACCTAGATTTTATCAAGAGAGGGATTAAATGGCTAATAAAATTTATCCAATTTATTATTAAAATCAACAACAGACAATTCTCTGTCTCAAATATTCATTTCTGTAATATCATAAACTAACCTGAAGATATATGGAATATAAAAAAGAGACGAATTAGCTGCCATGATTTGCTTCAGAATGTAGTGAAAGAGCTATATGATTTGCGACAATAAAGAATGTAGAGAGACACTTCGTTAGCGCCTTCCAGACAGAAGTGGCCACCCAAATGGTCGTTCTCCCTCTCATCGCCATTTTCACAATTAATTCTTCAACTTAAGAAAACAAACAGAATATCAAGGCAATTCGCCAGCAAATCCCTTTTGATTACATTAACATCTTTTAAGCTAAAGGATATATCAAGATGCGAGATCATGATTCATGAATGAATCAGAAGATATATATATATATTTGCCTTTTTAGTCGCACATTTTTTAAATTAGAATTATTTGAACCCTCTGATATATTTACTTAAATAATTAACAGATATTGCTACTTCCATAATTTATTAGGAATAGTACTCCTCAAACTATTGAAAATTATTAAAAATTTTCTCAAAGTTTTTAAAATTTATTAAAAAACCCTTTAAGAAATACAAATGACTAATACTACAGATACAATCAAACTCTAAAAACTTAATTTGACGATAATTGTAGTCACAAGCAAACCATAAATTTAATGGAAAAAAATGGGTAGCTTGTGATTGGACCGCGGAGGGTATGGAATCCGGGGTACGTAAACTTAAGTTGAAGTAGAAATTGGATTATTTCTCCGTATGATAACCAAAATAAATTGTGTAAATATCTGAAGAACACTGGAAATAAGTGCTATGACAGCTCCAACGAGGCAATCACACTCCATGGGCTTTCAACATATTTGCTTTTAAGTTGAGTTCTCCATTTATTTACCATAGTGCTTCTTGATTTGATCTAGTATGGAATAATAACCGTAGTGAGGAACTAGCCTCGAAAGTATCTTCATCATTGTCGAGCCTGCTGAAGAGTATTTTTTTGACTCGCAACTCCTTCACATCCTTGGCTCCAGCGATGAATGAAGCAAGGAAGAGTTGACAAGAAGAGACCTTAAAAACCTGATCATCAATATCAGTGGAAGAATTTTGATACACCATTACATAAGCTATTAAGTTCAAGAGCATTAATGGTGTTGAATTGGTTATGTTAATCGAGGAAGCTTCAACTTTCCACGATTGAAACTAATGCTGGTCAAACGGTCTGTATTATTAGGCTCTAACTCAATCCCTGCTTCTTTAAGCTTCTCAATATGAAAAGGAAACACAATTGTAGCTTAGTGTCATGGCCTTATTGTTTTACAAGCAGAGACCGTGCGGCCTTAGACGCTAATACTTTCCAAAGTGCACATAAGTAAGCCTTAAACCACTAAAAAAGAGGTTCAAGCAATAGATAATAAGGACACGAGAGACTTGGGTGAGGAAATATTCACTATACATAAAGTAGTTTACAAGACTTACAAGACTTTTACACCCTTGAGTCTATCATGACTTAGTATAACTTAACATAACTTGTCATGACTTGCTTTACAAATAAGGGCTTACCCCTATTTATAGGCAAGCACTTGCTCAACCTGTGGCTAATATTGGGCCACATCTCACTACTCTATTGGCCAACCAAATACCTAAAGCATTTCTATTTTAGATCCTTTTTAAATATTTAAAAGCTTACTTGTTGTCCAAGTAAGTCTAGATACATCCACACATGCCTATATAACACTAGACTACTCCATACTACCCTAGATATCTCTAGAGAACCCTAGACACTAGATATTTCTTCTTGCTTCTGGAAACATCCATAGCATTCCGCATCCTTCCATGACCTTCTGAAATCTTCTAGGGCCTTCTAGAGTCTTCCACGTGCATCTCATGCCTTTCGGATCCTTCCGAAATGTTTCTGAACGTCATGGAACCTTCTGAAAACTTCTAGAACACCACGCCTATTCTTTGCGCCTTTGAATTCCTCTCGACATGAGGATCCTAAATCACTATAACACTTGCCCCGAAATCCCATTCATTGATGCGCTTTCGAGCAATCTCAGTGCAAAATCATGCGCATGTCGTGCGGGGCATGACGTCCTTCTCCACTTGATTTCGTGACGCCCTCGTCGCATCTTCGAGGATGTACCAAGGTTTGTGGACAAGCAGACTTTCCTCCATGTTGCCTGCTTACGCTGCCTATTGGTTGCCTTGACCTATGTACCCATGTATTTGGCAACCCCATTCGTCATCTTGCCTTCCTTTGTGTAGCCCTCTGTTGCGCAACTCCCTTACCATCCTTCTCTAATTGCATCATCCCTAAATGCATGGTGTTGGAGTTTGACGCGGCTATTATAGAAAGCATGCATGGACCACCCTCCGAGATGCAAACCGCATTGCATCGAGGCCATATCATCACATCATAGTGCCCCAAAAAGTCCATGCCTAACACCATATCAGAAGTATCTAGGGGAGCTACAAAGAGATTGACTTTACCTTTCCAAGGACCCATGTGCAGCTCAACTCCATAAGCAACTCCATTAAGCACTACAAGAATTTTTTACATATTTGTCACTTCACAATTTTTTTATTTGACACTTTTTTAAAAAAGTGAGAAATTTAACCATGTCTTAAAAGTCAAACCTATCAATTCATTTTATTTGTCACTTTTTGTCTTTATTCAATCACATATATATCACATTTTTATAAAAGTTTGACAAATATGTGAAAATGTAATTTTTTCTTTTCCCTATCAAAATTTTCTCTTTCTTTTTTTTTCTTTTAAATATGTGAATATAATATTTAAAATTTTAATAAATTTATGTAAATATAATTAAACAATATAATTTTATTTTTAATCTAAAATAAAAAATTTTTAAAAATCTTTAAATTAAAGATAAAATTATTATATGTATGAAAGAATAAATTTTTACATATTAAATTTTAAAAAAATAAATTTTTAGATGTGAAAATTTTATGAAATAAATAAAATTATTTTTTAATTTCAAATTTAACTGCTTTGATGAAAATTAAGCAATTAAAAATATCAAAAAATTATTTTATAATAATATAACATTTTAAATATGTAAAACGTTATTATAATTTTTTTAAAAATTAAATTAAAACATTTAGTACTGTAAAAATTATAAAAAATTAATCTAATGGTGTAAATAAAAAAATTTAAAATATAGGGACTGAATTGGAGGATGAATTTGAAAATTTTTAATAGATATGGATTTTTGTAATTTTGTAATACTATATACAGAAAATGAGACAACCCTAGCCGCTCTAAATCCCTAATTCCTAAACCTTCCTCCAACCTCCACTCTACTATCCTATGCCACCGTCGTTGGCCTCGACCTGAGTTCGGGCTCGGCAAGCTCTGAAAGCACTCCACCTTCAGTTTTCGAGCAAGCTTCGGCAAGGGTGGGAACGTGAGATCAAATGCTGATGAATCGTCGTTAGAGTGGATGAAAGTTATGCACAGCATCATGATAGTAAAGCCACCGGGTTCCCAGAATGGTTCACCTCTCTCCCGCCAGCTCTGCTCCTTCGGTATCTCCCTTCTCTGGTAACAAAGAATCTTTTTGATTCTTAAGAAGGTCTACATCGGATGCATACGAGAAGACGAACGAGGTTGGACTCAGGAGCCCTACGTCTCCTTACAACGTGTGACATATAAGGGATGACAGTGCGGAAATATTTTCGGGTACCAGTGGTGATCAACGCTAAAGCTAAAGCATATGCTATGTTGGGTGTGTGATGCTCGTGTGGGTAGACGTGGCCCCGTTCATTCCGGTTCTGAATATGGCATATGTGATATGTGATTCACGGCCACATATAAAGCATTGATCGCTAGCGCATGGACGGCGGGGCACGTAATCGGTCTGCAACAGTCTTCTTCAAGCTCTTAAATCTTTGGTACAATATTTTCATTTCTGTTTAGTTTTTACAGGTTTTATGATTTAATAATGGGTTCTTTTTCATGGATTTGCGTGATTGAGATTGCAATCAATGGCGGATTATATTGGAATTTAGTGTTTTTGTTTCCATTTCTGAGCGTTATTTGCTTGGAGATATTTGTTTAGTTTGTTAGAATGAACTGACTGCTAAATACTTGTGTTTTGATGGCTGAGAGAGAAAATTTGAAATGATGGTGTGAGGTGGGGATGACTGATGGCTTTGTAAGTCTCAGGTTTGGACTTTTGAGGACTTATATTATAGACTTGCACTTGCTGCATTGCTCAGATGGATGGATTTAATGACTGCAATTCGCATGACAAATGTAACTCATGAACCTTTGATTTCAGGCTCAAGTTATTCAGGATATGGAGCCAGTTCAATTTGTCTTCATCTTCCAAACATTAATTGTTTTTAAGGTTTGTACACTACAAGTTATTTTTGTATTTTTTTAAAAAAATTCAGTCAATCATGATATTTTTTTTCTTTTTCCTTTAATCTTTTGCCTTTTCTTGTATGGAGGTTTAAATACACGGTACAAGCAGTCTATTGCAGCACAAGGTATTGTAGATGAAACCTACAATGAAAAACAGATTTTGAGTACAAGGCATGAGCCCAAACTGCATGCAATCCATCCAAGTGGATCTAGTAAGTTTAAGTCAGGGCACCTTCTGAAATGATAGCTATTTCTCTCTCTCATATGCAATGCACGTGTGGTGTGCCTTGTGATATTCTTTTGGGCTATGACACTTTTAGCTTCCTATACATTGTCATGTAGTGTGTATCCGTAGAGTCTATGATATGTCAAATTTGGTATAAATTGTTTATCCTATGTCAAATCTGGAAAGCTAATCCAGTTGAATTTGACTCAGTTTTTAATCAAAGCCGGTACAGTATCTCTTATGGTAGCCCCGATATTGTTCCGATATTTTGTGGAGCCTTGCAACACAGCACCTAGAGTACTTATCCTCATGAATTTGAAGACTTTGCAACTGGTTCGTTCTGTCACAATCTCTTGGCATAAATTTGATTAGGGTTCTTGTGGTTATCACCTAAAAGCTAGAAGCAAAAAGAAGCTTTGTAAAGATTTATTATGAAGTTTCTTCCCTTATATATTTAATTATTTCTTTTTCTGGTTATATATAATTAAACTGATTGATTAATATCGATATACTTCTTATCTTTTCTATTTCTTTTTTCTTTTTTCATACGCTAACTTGGGACTGAAAATTGTGGTAAAAATCTCATCCATTAACTTTTTGCTAAACTGTATTTTTTATGGAGTAAACTTCTCTTCAGTGTTTTCTTTCTTTCCTAATTTTGCCTTTACAATTACTTGATTGATACAATGCCAGTTTGTTGTTAATATTTGAGTTCGTTTGGCTACAATCATAGGTGAAGTAACTATCTATCATTATCTTGGTCCAAACTGGCTTGTGTGACCCACTATCATTGGCTTATGGGGCCCAAAGATTTTATTATTAAAGTATTAGCTTTTGTTGTTATTTTTTTTTTGTTCAATGCTTTATAAATTTGATAGTGTTACTGCAGATGCTTCATTTTTGGATGAGTGGTCTTTTGATCAATTTAAGAGCCTTCTTAATAGGTCCAATGAAGACCCAAAGTTGAAGGAGCTACTGCAACAGAATAATCTTGTTATATTTCTACATCTACTTGGTTGTGATTCAAATGGACATGCACATCGGCCTTATTCATCCATCTATCTCAATAATGTGAAAGTTGTTGACCATATTGCCAAGCGAATGTATTTTCTTCTTGAAGATTATTTCAAGGACAATCGCACAGCATACATTTTCGCTGCTGATCATGGGATGCATGACAAAGGTCAAAATAATTTTTTTCTATATTATTTTCAACTAAGAATTTTTTTTACTTTATTGCATTCAAGAGAAAACAATTATCATAGTGGTCTGGACTGCCTTTTCACCTTCATTGGAAAGTTTGTTAGTTTAATACCAATATCCTTCTGTTTCCTATCTGAAGAAATAAAAAATAAGGGTGCTGAAATTGATACTGTTTTTTGACAGGTAGCCATGGAGATGGTCATCCTACGAATACTGATACCCCTCTTGTTGTTTGGGGAGCAGTTGTTAACCATCCCAAGCCAATCTCTGAAAAAAATAATTCTGATTGTGGTTTTCGTTTTATTGATGAACATGCACATGACACACCAATACCTAAAGAATAGGGCCTCGATGGCATTAAAAGGGTGGACGTCAATCAAGCTGATATTACACCACTTATGGTTGTGAATATATTTGTCTTTTATAATTGTTGTTCTGAGCCTAATCACATGTTTGATATGCTGATTAACTTTTCTACCAGTCAGGACTTCTTGGTTTGCCATGCCCTGTTAACTCCGTTGGAAATTTACCACTTGAATATATTAATATGAATGAGGTGAGCTAAGTGGATTTCTTTGGCAATAGCACCTTTCCTTGGTTGTAATTAATGATTCAGGTGTTGTAATTAATTTTGGGCAGGAATTGTATTGTTCCTAAATTATAATTTCATGTTTTGGAGTGGTCTGAATAGAATATTACTGGTAGTGAATTGACAGAGATTTCATATCTATTCTAATGGTCAGGTGGAAAAAGTTGAAGTTGTGCTAGCCAACACAAAACAAATTCTCAATCCGTTTCTTAGGAAATCACGTATCCTTTTTCTATTGTAGTTTAATTTGTAATAATTTAGACTGTTGCTGGAACAAGTTTGTGAAGCTCAAAGGCTTACATGTTCAATTTCTCTGAAGATTATCTAGTAACTGAATTATCTCTTACATTTTTATGCTGAAGCCGTTTAAATTCTTCATATTGATCTCTGATTTTAGATTTAGAGATAATGTTATGGTGCTTGTGATTTCTTATTTTGATCAATGCATACTACTTTTGTGTTTTATTTGTTAGTTGTCGCTATCTTGATTTATTTGTTAGTTGTCGCTAGAGCAAGAGAAAGCCATGGCAGTTTATGTTTTTGGTATAGGGGTCGAGAATACTAACAATGGCAGCAGGGAGGTATGAGCTCTTTCTTGCTTGTCAAATCATATTGATGTCCTTGCCTGTTGATATCCTCTATCTGATGGTAGCTTCCAGCATTGTTATAAATCTGTATGACTTCTTCTAACAACATTTATTCTATTTGTTCCAGGCAGGAAATTCATCAGTCCTAAAGCGTGCTGAAGATGTGCGAGCACAAAAAAGAACCCCTGTTAGTTTCATGTCTGAATGTGATACTATTGATCCTCCTCACCAAACTAAAAATGATTTTCCTTATAACGAGGTATTGTAATTTCTTAACAGGAAAGTTAGTTTGCTCTCCTATGAATGGATAACTAGATTACTACTATTATTAATTAATTTGATTCCATCCTTCTCTGAACTTTCAAGTGGGGTGGCATTTCTTCCAAAGAGCTTGATGAGGCAGTTAGGCTTGAAGAAGCTCTTTTTGGTGAAATTCCACAAGGTACTTCACATCGCCTTACCTGTTCTACAAAGTAGTATAGACAGAAATGTGGGTTCAAATTCCCTCCCAGTTTCCTATCAGTCATCATCTTCCGCAGTGGCGCAGATGTTATTATGACAACAGCTGGTAGAAACTTCTCAGTATCAATTACATGTCTGATTTTGTGCTGTCTACGACTTTGTTCTCTTATTTTGCTTGTAGGATGATGAGTATTTGGCATCTTTGATAGCTGACAGAGAAAAAGAAGCTAAATATTTGAAGGAATCTGAGACTCTTCGTTCAAAGGAAGATGAATCTCAGAAAAAATTGCTTGAGGAAGAGGTAGCATATCTGTTAGAGTTATGTTTACCTCAGTTTTTCATCATTTTGTGCTTGGAAAACTATTTTCATTGTTATTTGAAGCCATTTATAGCTTCTTCCCCTATGCACAGAATTATAGAAGTAAGAATCATGTCCGGATAAGCTTTTACAACGCAATACAGAGATTCATGATAATCCTTCCTAGATTAGATATAGAAATGTGATCAGGAATAAGGAGTGAATTTGGTTTAACTTCTTTTAGATTGATAATTGCATTGGTTTTGTTATAAAATTTATGTGAACTATTTGGTGTAATTTTTTATCTTTTGCTGATCTTCTGTGGACTTCACACATACCAGTACTTTTTTATGTTTGCAGTTCTGAGAAAAATTAGTTATTCTGTCATGAGAAATAATAATGCTCTCATGTGTAGTATGCTTACTTGTTTGTTATATGGATTTTTGATATATGATAAAGTGTGATTGATTTGAGGATTGATACTTGTTTTATGAGAAATTTGTTTAATGTAACAAATGATACAGATTATGAATTTCTGAAATTTAAAATACCTATTATATATACTTGACAGTTAGTAATCGGCCAAGTATTTAATATATATATATATATATATTAAATACTTGGCCGTAAAAAGCTGTCATATATATTTTTTTTATTTTTATAACTAATTATACTTGGCGGTCAAAAACCGTCAAGTTTATATTTTTTTTTATAGTTAGGTGTATAATTGGCGGCCGAAAACTGTCAAGTATTTTTTTTTTAATTTTTAAACCTACTATATTTGGCGGTCAAAAAACGCCAAGTATAGTCAGATGAATATTTGACACTTTGACCAACCGCCAAATATAGTCAAACTGACTATATTTGACGGTGCCATTGGTGGCGCTTTTAAGACCACCAAATATGATCATTTTTCTTATAGTGAAGGGGTAAGGCTTTCGCATTTGCCGCCTTGATCTATGCTCGTCCTTTCTCAAGTCGTAGGCCTAACCTTTTGGCCTCCTTCATACC
Organism: Boswellia sacra; assembly: GCA_013180625.2. Taxonomy (NCBI): domain Eukaryota; kingdom Viridiplantae; phylum Streptophyta; class Magnoliopsida; order Sapindales; family Burseraceae; genus Boswellia; species Boswellia sacra. The sequence goes on along the minus strand of SNVD02016232.1, from coordinate 1,198,812 downwards.
ACTGAAGTTATGTGTGGTAGCTTGGAAAGCGGAATCAAAGACCTTATCTCATATCGACCAATACCCTAGTGGTCTTGCCATTAATGCGTGCCTCTAAGTGCATCAATGATCGGTCTAGTGGCTTCAGAGGTGCAGAGGTTTGAATCAAGGAATTGAGGACTTGCATAGCACCCATGCGTGCCAGCTCCTGTGTGTCCTCACGTTCCTGGAGCATAGCACTCAACGTTTGCCTTTTTGGGTAATCCCGCGCCCAATGTGGACCATCACACAAGAAGCACTTCAAGTTGGGCGACAACTACTTCTATTGTGCATCCTACGATAATCATCACGCCTCTTATCTCTACCACTATAGGGGACGTTGATGACGCGGAGATCTATCCTCCTCTTCACTACTATCATGGTCGTAGGAAGTTTTAATGTGTTTAGAAGACTCACCTCTGTGGTAGTCGACAAGCGTCTCTGCAACGGTAAGTACAATACTGACGTCCTTCACTCCTCGCCTTTGTAACTCTTGGTACGCCCATGGTTACAAGCCATCCATGAAGTTGAAAAGAAGGTCCACCTCACTCATGTAATTAATTCGGAGCATCAACCCAGAAAATTCCTCCACATATTTGTAAATTAAGCGCGTACACCTCAACTCCTTCATGCGTTTCCTTGCTTCAAAGGATACGTTCTCCGGATAGAATTGCCGTTGTTTCTATGATGCACATGCCATTCCTAATTTCCACATACTTTTGATGCTACCAACTAGCCGCAAGATCTATAAGATAAACGGTTGCAGTGTTTACCTTGGCCCTCTCGTCTAGGATCCCTAACACGTTGAAGTGCCTCTCCATGTGTCAAAGGAAGTTATCTAGCTCCTTGGCATCTCGTTTGCGATTATACTCCTTAGGTTTGGGTGCCTCTACCCTTGGAATAGTAAGTGTAGGTGACGTTACCGCAACACCACTCGCTATCGACCTCTTGAGCGTGGCTACCTCAGCCTTCGTCTCATCTAATCTCTTGCTCAATTCCTCCACCTGAGTTTGGATCTTAGCCAAGACTTCCAGCACCCTTGCTTCGAAAGCATGTACCTCTTGAGTAGCATTTTGGTGGCAGCCTCGAAACTGCGCATGAATTCTTTGAGCTCATTAGCTTGGCTTTTTGCCTTGCCATTGAGCTTCTCTAAGCCTTGCTCCAATCCTTGCTCTAACCTATCTAGCATTTCCCTCGTATCGGCCATAGCTAGCTCCACCTTGACCATCCGGTCTCCATATTGCTCATTACGTCACGAGACTTCTCCTGGCTGCGGGTTTTTTTTTCCTCCAATGGGAGCTTCCCCACGCCCTATAGTTTCCTCACTCACAACTGAAATCTCTGCCATTGTGACTACCCGAACTTGTTCTCAACACCCCACACAATGAACCTCAACTAAACCTCTGCTTTGATACCAACTGTCAGGGCCTTATTGTTTTACAAGCGGAGACCATGCAGCCTTAGGCACTAACACTTTCTAAAGTGCACTTAAGTAAGCCTTAAACTGCTAAAAGAAAGGTTCAAGTAATGAAGAATAAGGACACGAGAGATTTGGGTGAGGAAATATTCACTATACATAAAGTAGTTTACAAGGCTTACAAAACTCTTAAACCCTCAAGTCTATCATGACTTAGCATGACTTAACATGACTTGGCATGACTTGCTTTACAAATGAGGGCTCACCTCTATTTATAGGTAAGCACCTCCTTAACGTGTGGCTAATATTGCGCCACATCTCACTACCCTATTGGCCAACCAAGTACCTAGAACATTCCTATTCTAGATCCTTCATAGATATTTACAAGTTTACTTTTTGGTCAAGTAAGTCTAGATACATCCACACATGCCTAGATAACACTAGACTATTCTATACTATCCTAGATATCTCTAGAGAACCCCAGACACTAGATATTTCTTCTTGCTTTCGGAACCTTCCATATCATTCTACATCCTTCCATGACCTTCTGGAATCTTTTAGGCTTTCTAGAGACTTCTGTGCGTATCTCACGCTTTCCAGATTTTTTCGAATCCTTCCCAAATGTTCCAGAATGTCACGAAACTTTCCAGAAACTTCTGAAACACCACACCCATTTCTTGTGCCTTTGAATTTCTCTTGACATGAGGATCCCAAATCACTATAACACTTGCCCCGAAATCCCATTCCTTGATGCGCTTTCGAGTAAGCTTGGCGTAAAACTGTGCGCATATCGCGAGAGGCGTGACATCAAGCTACGTGGTTGAATATCAAGTAGCTTAGCTACGAGGCTTCCTAGAATAGCAAATACCCTAGCTATGAAATTCATGATTGACTTAATCTCAAGTATATGCACCATGCATTTTTTATTGTTTTGTTGACAAATTGCAATATGAAGCTTTTCCGTTGAAGATCGAGAAGATTAAGGGATTTTTCTAATGGCAGCTTTTGAATATTCTCCTTTAGTTCAATGTATGTTTTATGATCGATGAACAATTGGACAATTAGATTGATTCGGCCTATATCTCTTCCCATTTCTTTACAATCATCCTGGATGAATTCCACATCGTAACATCCTTTATATGCTGAGATTATTAGCTCGAGAACTTTATAGGGAAGCTGGTTCTCTAGCAATAGCAAATCCATTCAAAATTTGTATATGTCAGTCACAGCTTCTACAATTTGCAATCCTTTAAACTTTTCTTTGTAGTTACTGCATTGGTATTTCCTATAAGCATATATGAAATGCAGCACAACACACCTATCGATAAGAAGCATCAGGGCAAGGTTGTCGTCATCATAGCACTCTATTGCCTTCTGCTCATAGTAGTCTCTCGAACCCTTGATCTTGCTCTTAACACTGCTGTATAGTTTTTCCTTATCATTTGCAAAATGTTCTTTGCTGAAAATGGGCTAATTTAAGCTTCATGTTTTCGTTTACCTTGAGATCTTGATTTTTATGGTGGTACAAACCAATTGAAACCACCTTTGATTTAAAGAAGTCCTTCAATTCATCTTTGCCACGGAGCATAGTTATAACCTTTGGTATGGCCACTGCTGTAGTTCTTTCTTGATAATCTGCTTTCTCCTCAATCAAGGCATCTTCCAAAGCTTTGAACTTCTCTTTGACACTATTAGCAGGTGAGCCACAACCTTCTCATTAGATTGTTTCAATGGTTTCCTGTCCCTTTCCCGTAAAAAGAATGCAATCATTTTCAGACATTTTTAGTTTGTGCTTTCAACCCAAGTTTCTTCTTTTGACTATAATGAATCAGTTTTGGTGTGATCTAGGTGAAGGAGGTCCTAATGGAGGTGTGCTGCGTGATGGAGGTATGCCGTCTGATGGAGATATGGGTAATGAACATTTACTACTTTAAAGAGATGCATATGAGGAAACTTTGCTTGAAGGAGATGCACGATGAGGATTTGCCTGAAGGAAATGCGTGATGAAGGTGACGATGTGCTTCGTGATAATCAAGATGAGTAATATTACACCTGCAACTCATTTACAATCCATATTTCTTATACTATGAGTTATTATGTAATTCAACCTCTTTCGTTTATTTTTACTTTTTAATCATGTAGTAATATTTTGTCTAACTCAAATTCTAAAAAAAGTTGATTACAGATGAGCTGTAGGTGTAGCATTATTCAATCAAGATTGAGAAGATAAAAGAATTTTTGATTATTTTAATTAGACTAATCTTACATCTAAAACACATTTACAATCAACTTCTTTACAACTTGAGTTGTTGTTTACAACTTCAGTTGAGTTGACAAAATATCATTGAATGAGTAAAAAATTAAAGTAAATGAAAGATATTAAATTACATGACATAATAAATATTTATTCATTAACAATTTATCAACTCAAGTTGTAAGATAAATTGGTTATAAATAAATTGTAGGTCTAATATTACTCTTTTAATTATATTATTATTATTATTACCGAAGAATTTAAAATTTAAACCAAAGACTTTTAAATTATTATTATATGGTTGCTAATGTGCGAAAGTTAATATAAGTAAAATCTCTTGAGCCATTAATTCTAATAATCGTCACTCGGTGGAGGGGGCAAGTTATATTTCTTATTAGAGATGGTTTTCTTAACCAAACTTTGAGGGGCGTATCAAATGTCAATGTCCTCTCATTAATTAGATCATCTACTTTCTAGCTAGCTAGGTTAATGCATGACAACGTCAAAAAGGTTATCTGTTACGTTTGCAATTTGGCGTAAACACGCTTTAAAATAGAGGAATTTAATCATGTTAAAATGACGAATACTTAAGTTTGGGAATGAAGTTGAGTAATTTAATTAAATTATTTATATACATGTAAGTAGCAATTAGCTGCATTAGTCCATTACCCCGGTATTTACACGCCAAGGATCTGCATCTATGGACTGGAAAGCACCTTATTTATAGATCATGAAACAATTAGGTCAAAAAATTAAATTATATAAATAAAAAACGAGAAATACAATAAACCACTACTTTTTATATATCAAATTATTGTCTCGCAAAAGGAAGTTCAGTGGTAAGGTGTGAAATGTGAATCCTACGCAGGATTAAGAAAAATCTTAATGTGAACACGAATTATTGTAAGTACAACCATAAATGAAGAAACCAGTCTTAGGCAGATTATCATAATTGCTTCAAGTTATGGCACCGACCTGCACCATTATTTTCCAACTTTATAAATGCACGACTTTACTGCTTCTCACCCTCCGTAATTCATTACATCTTATACTTCATCCTTCAAGCTACAATTTTAGTCTTTATTTAGGCAAAATAATGTCCGATCACCAAGGACATCATCATGGTCTAGGAGGACACCTTGGTGGTGGTGGGCATCGTCACGGTGGAGGACATCATGGTGAGCATAAGCATGGGCATGGGCATAGTCATGGTGGACATAGCGGCGGACATGGTCATGGTGGAGGACATGGCCACGGAGGGGGACATCATGGAGGGCATTGTCATGGAGGAGGACGTCAATGTGGCCATTGCCATGGCGGAAAACATCATTAGATGCACTGTTGTGGTGGAAGACATCATCATCATCCACGTTAGACACTGAGGCACCTTCTTCCTTGTCAATAATGATATTATCATATGTGAATGTGATAGTATTGTGTGAATTTCAAGCAAATAAGAGGCTAGCAAGTCCTAGCTAGGCACAACAGCAGTGTTGTCTATTCAAATTCCTGTGTCGTTTGTTATGTGAAAAATTCGATTTTCCTTATTCAAGGTTATGATCAAATTGTGAATGAGCCTTCGATTTGTTTGGTGTCCAATATTTTTGTTGAAGATATAGTACTTTTAAAATGTCAAACATCAAATATTGAAAAATATATCAATTTTTCTGTCTTTAAAACCCCTTACTAAAATAAAATATTATTTAATAATTTGCATAAAAGTTAGTTTTGAAATGTATTACCAAACACCATAACTGTTATATAGCATAAGAAATATTTCGTAATTTATTTCAATTTTGCATAAATTATCCTGTAATAATACCTCCTCAGCATCGAAGAGGGTGATCAATAAAACAGTGTCAAACTTCTTCTATGTAATACTGAATTATGCCAAAAGTAAACCATAGCTTATACTTCTTCGAGGTTTTACCTCCAAAATTTATTGTGGTTGTAACCTTTTCTATGGCAACTTATTTCTGTTGAAGTTTTGGCTCTTTAGCCATTTGTATGTGTGTGCAATGATTTCATATGGAGTGGGAGTCATTGTGTTGGAGAGGCTTAGGCTCATAAATTAAGGAACCTTTTATTAAGGGCCTTTTATTAAGGACCTTAAAGTTTATAATATTTGCTTTTTCTCCCTTTTGGTTTTGGGTATTTGCAATTGTTTGGGTAATTACGATTTGGCTCAACTATTTGGATAATTACAATTTGACCCAATAGTTGTGATATTTGTATTGTGACCCAAAAGTTTGTAATTCTCTTTGAAGATAGTGAAATGTTTCTTCAGCGGCGTTCGAGGACGTAGGTAATAATACCGAACCTCGTTAAATCTTGGTGATCTTTCTATTTCTATATTGTTGGTTGATTGGTTGCCTTCTTTAGTTGCTATTATATTCAATTATCTGGCCTAGTTTGAGGTTGTGCATTTAGTTGTTTTGATGTTATCACTTCTGCATTACGCAACAATTGGTATCAGAACCTAAGGTTTTGGGTAGTGAGTGGCTATTTCATTGAAGCGCTTACTACTATTCTAGGCTGTTGAATTTGGATTGCTAGATATTGAATATAATAGTTTGTTTGGAGCTTGGGTATTGATGATTTGTGTATCAAGTTTATTTGTGAGAGGTAGTGATGGCATCGTCGTCAACTGTACCGGAGAAGACAGTGACTGTGACAAATACAAAAATAGATGTTAAAAAATTTGATGGTCGAAATAATTTCAGTTTATGGTAGAGTGAGTTGTTGGAAGGGTTGTATCAACAAGATTTGGATATTGTTTTAGAAGAAACAAAACCAGAAGATATGAGTGCAATAGATTGGGACACGCTGAATATAAAAGCTTATGGGTTGATTCGCTCTTGTTTGTGTAGAGAACAGAAGTATTTGTTCACAAAAGAAACATCTGCAAGCAAATTGTGGAAGGCGCTAGAAAACAAATATATGAAAAAAAGCAATGAGAATAGGCTGTATCTATTGAAGAGATTGTTCCGTTTTCAGTTGAAACCAGGTAGGAGCATCAGTTCTCATATTGATAAGTATAATAAGTTGATTGCTGATTTGTTAAACTTAGATGAAACCTTCAAAGATAAACATGAGGCTATGCTATTGATTAGCTCACTTCCGGATGAATTAGATCATTTGTACATTACTCTTATCCATGGGAAAGATAAACTTTCTTTTGAAGAAGTTTGTTCTGCTTTGTTGAATTACGAAATTCGTAAGAAAGACCAAAGAGAACATAAGGATGAGTCAGTAGATGCATTGATAGTGAAAGGGCGTAGTCAAAGTAGAAAATGAGAAAAAAGGAAAAAATCTTGGTCGAGGGGTAGATTAGGAAAAGATAAATGTGTCTTTTGTCGTGAGAAAGGGCATTGGAAGAAAGATTGTCCAAAAGTTGAAAAAGAAAGATAAGGGCAAGGCTGTTTCTGATGCATGTATTGTTGAGTGTGAGGATGATAGTGATTCAGATATATGTCTAGTTGGTCACCCATCCACTTCTGGTGCTGATGAGGAAATTATGGATTCGGGTTGTACTTATCATATGTGTCCACATAGGGAATGATTATTTCGGTTTGAAGAGCTTGATGGTGGAATTGTACATATGGGCAAAGATGACATTTGCCATACTGCTGGGATAAGTTTAATCCGATTGAGGAATCATGATGGACTGACTAGAGTTTTGACAGATGTTCAGTATGTACCAAAGTTGAAGAAGAATCTCATCTCTTTGGGAGCCTTGGAATCTAAAGGTTGTGCGGTATCTATTCGAGATGGTATTCTGAAGGTCACTTGAGGCTCTCTTGTGGTATTGAAAGACACAAGAAGGAATAACTTGTATTACTGTAATGGTAGTACGGTTATTGGATCAACGGCTATGGTTTCTGATAATGATACAGATTCAGAGATCACTAGACTGTGGCATATGGGTTTGGGACATGCAGGTGAGAAATCCTTATCCAGTTTGGTGAAACGAGGCTTATTGAAAGGTGCAAAGACTTGCAAGCTGGATTTTTATGAGCATTGTGTTCTGGGAAAGCAGACGAGAGTGAAAATTGGCACCGCTAGTCATAATACCAAGGGTATTCTTGATTATGTTCACTTAGATGTGTGGAGACCTACCAAAACCGCATCTATGGGAGATAGGCACTACTTTGTTACTTTTGTTGATGACTTTTCCAGAAGAACTTGGGTGTACTATTTGAAATCAAAAGATGATGTACTTGGTGCTTTCCTTAAATGGAAAATGATGACTGAGACACAAATTGGCAAGAAGATCAAGCATCTCAAAACAAATAATGGTGATGAGTATTGCAGTGATCAGTTTTTGAAATTGTGTCAAGATGAAGGTATTGTACATCATATTACTATTAGAGGTACACCACAGCAGAATGGGGTAGCAGAATGCATGAACCAGACATTGTTGGAGAAAGTTCGGTGTATGTTATCCAATGATAGGTTGGGTAAAAAATTTTGGGCTGAGGCTGTAACTTATGCATGTCATCTCATTAATCGTCTACCTTTAGCTGCTATTGGTGATAAAACTCCATTAGAGGTATCGTCTAGATAACCTGTTTTTTATTATAATTCTTTACATGTTTTTGTTCCACTGCATATTATCATGTGAAAGAATCTAAGTTGGATCCTAGAGCTAAGAAAACGATTTTCTTAGGGTTTGCTTCAGGAGTAAAAGGATATCGTCTTTGGTGTCCTAGTTCAAGGAAGATTGTATCCAGCCGAGATGTGACATTGGATGAGTCTTCAATGTTGAAGAAATCATAAAACCAAACAAAGGTGAATGGTACTCCACAATAGGTGGAGCATACTCAGCAGTAGGTGGAGATTAAAACGATAACATTGAACCCAGTTAAATCTGTTGAGACAGATGATGGTACTCCTATGACAGAGGAGGATTTGGGAGATGATGAAGAGGGTTCTACTCATGAACCACAACAATGTATATATATGTGTGTATATATATATATATATACACATAAAAAAAAGCTTCAGAATTAAAAAAAAAATGGCAACCCGGGTTTTAATCCCTGGTTATTGGAAAACCCGGCCCCGGGAAAAATTTTCCGGGTAATTTTTCGGGGTCGGGGAGTGCAATTGAGGGCCGGGGCCGGGGCCGGGGCCGGGGACCACCGGCCCCGGGTTTTAACATCCCTATTTTGTGTATTTGTAGTATTACCCAATTGTTTGGATAATTACGGTTTGACTCAACTATTTGGATAATTGCGGTTTGACCCAATAGTTGTAATATTTGTATTGTGGTCTAAAAGTTTGTAATTCTCTTTGAAGATAGTGAAAGGTTTCTTCAGTGGCACCCGAGGACGTAGGTAATAATACCGAACCTCGTTAAATCTTGGTGTTCTTTCTATTTCTGTATTGTTGGTTGATTGGTTGACTTCTTTAGTCGCTATTATATTCAATTATCTGGCATAATTTGAGGTTGTGCATTTGGTTGTTTTGATGGTATTACTTCCTTATTGCGCAACAGTTTCAACATATATATAAATAACCGTCATCATTTTTAGTCTCAAAACGTCAAACAATTAAAAGAAACGAAAAGCAAAAGCCTAACTGTTGAAAGATTCCTCACATGTACGTACATATATAAGGTATAAAATATATTATTAATAAAGTATTAAGACCCTAATGATCACAATAACACAAACTCAAGGTCACAAGTAGAAAGAAGAGTTTAGTAGAAGATTTCCACAATTTATATATCAAGCTACCAGCACCCAAGAAAAGGCTAAAAATTGCAGCACTTCCAAGTGTTGTTTGCCCTAAACATCTGATCTTTAGGAGTCCTGGAACGTGCAGAAAGTTGAACAATTAAACTTAGCACCAGCAATAAACAAGCTCTAAAATGCAATCTTACAAGATCCCAATTGTCAACAAATGTGCAACCAGCTCAGCCTCCCACAACACTTTTCAAGGAATTTCAAGGAACAATCAAACTTCAAGAGAATTTAAATGGTTAATAGAATTAATTTACCCAGTTTATGACTAACATGATCGAGAAGAAGAGTCAATTAATTTTTCATTTCAAATATTCATTTCTGTAATATCATAAACTGACCTGAAGATATATAGAATATCAAAAGGAGACGAATTAGCGGACATGATTTGCTTCAAAATGTAGTGAAAGAGCTATATGATTAGCGATAATAAACAATGTAGAGAGACAACCCGTTAGAGCCTTCCAGATAGAAGTGGCCACCCAAATGATCGTTCTTCCTCTCATCGCCATTTTCACAATTAATTCTTCAACTTAAAAAAAAAAAAAAAACAAACAGATTGTCTGCAGAATATCAAGGCAATTCGCGAGCAAATCTCTTTTGATTATATCAATCTCTTTCAAGGAAATTAATCAAATTATTATGAGATCAGATTTCATGATTGAATCAGAAGATTTTTTATATTTTTTTTCAAGGATAGATTTCATTTACTCATTTTTCTTATATTAGGAAATATGACAATTGTACTAGCAAGCCTATATATGTTTGGTTTTAACTGAAAGTAAATTTTAAAACATAAAAAATTATATAGTGTACTTTGGATAATATTGCCCTTTAATTTAAAACAATTAATAAAAATTTAAACTATAATAAAACATTAGAACTCTTGTTCTTCTATAATTATTTTAATGGGAAAGGGAAATAGCGTTGCTACAATTTTAACCTGTGTTTCTCAAATTACAAGAGTTTTAGAAATTCAAAGAGATCGAGAATAAAAAAGAGATAAAAGTAAATATTATAAAATTTTCAAAGATCTAAAAGAATTTTCGATGTGATCTTTTTACTTTTTTATTTCTTTATTTTGATACAAAATGGTGATAGTGATTCTTATCTTATTGAAAAAATTAACCCAAAATTGAAGTATACAGAATGCACGTTAAGTAATTTTATTAAATGAAATTTGAAAATAGTAGGTATTGGAAATAAGGATGAGAGCGGAGGAAAAGAAAAGTGAGTTTTGATACTTTTCGTTGATAGGGGAAAAGAGAAATAAAGAGAATAAAGCGTTTCAATTAACTTTTCTTTTTACTGTGTAATATTTAATTTATTCCATTTGATAATATAAAGAAATTGGTAACCTAGTCTACACTCCATGGATCTAATGCAGTGGCGGATCTACATAGAGATTCAAGGGGAGTAGGGCCTTCTAAAATTTAAAAATTTTGTCCTGATATCCTTGTTTTATATAGTCACTTTTATACCATTTTCCTAAAAAACTTAATTAATTTCAAGTTTTACATTATCTTTTCATTTTCTTGACTCTTTCATATACAAAAGAGTCATCCAAACAACAATATAAGTTTATATTATAATTTAATTAATTTTTACTATTTTATTCAGTTAAGAATTTTAGATTTTTTAATTTTTATTTATCTAGTTTGACATAAATTATATGTTTCTCTTTATCTTTTTTTATAGTCTTAAAAAATTAATTAATTGTTACCAAAAGAGTATAAATTCAAAAATCTTGATGAACGATAATAACTAAATATTTTTTATAATTTTTAATAAAATTAAATATCATTAAAAATTATGTGTGAAAGATTTTTATTTTATTTTATTTATTTGTTGTCTTTTTAAACAAAACATAATATATTATAAAATAATCTTCTTCAAACAATTACAAAGAGAAATTTTGAAAGCAAACCTATTTTTTTATTGGCATCAAGTTTAAAAAAAATTAGCACCCTTTATAAATTATAATTTTGAACCGTTATAATTCTGATGTCTCATTATCTAGATATACTTTTATTATTTTTTAATAAATTCTCTTACATTAAGTTTTTCAAGTAAATTATATATGTTAAAATATCTAAGGTGTCTCATCTTTCATAAATTTATGGGTTCGCCACCGATCTAATGATCCTATATTCCTTCCCCATGTCGCTATATATATACTTTTGTCATTAATATCTTATCATGTGTTAGCTATTAATTAATTAACGTTTCAAAATAATCTCCAAATACAAACTCATCTTACATCACTACACTTGCAACTTCGTTGAGGCAGCATCGTCAGTTTCAGTCTCAGATCAGGTACGTAGCCCGATCCCATTTGTGGCTTTGTTAGCATCACAACTTCTCTTCTCTTGGCTCATTTTCTTTTTCTTAATTGTACTTTTTACTGAGATTAGCACAAGGTTGCAGTTGCAGGGACGTTTTTCTTTAGGTATGTTATACTTACTAACCAATTAAGCCTTCTAATCTCACAACGAGCTCTTTCCTTAATTGCATATTGTAGTGCATTTTGAAATAACTATTTGTTATATATAGTATCAATAAGTTCCTTGTATCTCTACTAATTATTTGATATTTCGAAGAAAGAATTAGCACATATATTTGAATGGCGCCAATATTTTCGTTTACTAATTTTTATGTGTGTGTATATATGAGGGGATCTTTTAGCACAAAATTTTGACATAATTTATTAACACAAATTTATAATGACTGTTCTCATAAAATCCAATAGTTAAGATTGAAAGTCAACAAGTTATATTTGATGTTGTCAACTTATCAATCATCTTAACCATTGAATTTTGTAGATCAATAGTTAGAAATTTTTGTATAATTTTGTGTCAAAAAAATATAATGATTTGTATTGCTCAAGTGAGAGAGCTAGCTAGCTATAGATTTAACTATATATAACGATTTTTTGTTTTTAATTGAGAGAAATCAGTTCATGAAATAGATAATAATATCAATATTTGTAACCTCAATTACACAAATATATCTCGTGAAGAATCAGTTTATATATGTAATCAATTAATTGAAGAGTACTAAATCCATGAATATCGAAAATTGACTTTATGCTTTAAAATACACGATTCCAAAATATTAAGATATAGTTGAAGGTATTTGTAGATTAAAATATAATAGGATAACTATCAATTTTAGAATTTTAAAACAGAATATATATTATTTTAGAACATTTTACAAAATCTATATATAAAGTCGATATGATATTACTTAATTAATACTATATTACTTACAAATATTTGTTTTACTGATTATTTTTATATTATTTTTTTTATTTATTTGATATCACATCAACTATATATACAAGTTATTGTAAATATAACATTTGCTCATTATTTTACTATGGGGGAGCTTGTTTGTACGTATAAAAATACTAATTTTTTAAATATAATGAATTGCAACTCTATTGTACTTTAATATAACTCATCTTCTTGCTCTGCCAATTTCTATAACTAACAATATTAATCATAAAAAAACACGGTTCGTAGCTTGTATTCTCAAAATTTTAACCCTTTTAATTAAATGGAATATAATATTCGTCATACTCATCGTAATAAATCCAATTTTTATTCTCTTAATATTATCAGTTTCTTTTTTCTATAATTTCCAGTTGCTTATCGTAATTTGATTGTTGAACCGAAGAGGAGGGCCATGCAACTTTTTCCAACAAAAGTTAGAAAACTGTGGAATGCATGGGAAATCCGAGTTGCAGTTTTTACTCAGCCTTATTTTACAAATCATTCTCATCATGTTCGGTTCCAGAAGAAAATACAAGAAAGGAATTTGGATAAGGATCGTTGTTTAGTCGGCGTACATGGCAGCAGACTTGCTGGCAACTGTTGCACTGGGCATCCTCGCCAACAACCAAGGAAATTCGGACGACAATTATCTTTCAAAAAAAAGTCCAATGGATGAACTTCATCCATTTTGGGCTCCATTCCTTCTCATGCATCTCGGTGGCGCAGACACTATTACAGCTTACTCCTTAGAAGATAATGGCCTATGGCTGAGGCACTTTTTGGTTTGTTGCCCAAGTTGGACTCTCACAATCTAGGTCTTCAAGTAGGAAGCAGCTAAAAGAGTTATTGTTGTCACCTCCAGATCCTGGACCAGATGTTGTTAAATCAAAATTAAACATAAGACGTGATAGACAGGAACAAAGGGTTATACAACGTGAAGGCATTAATCCGAAGGCTGATCTTCTCATGGAAGCATATTTTTTATTCAATAGGTTACTCTTTCTATTTTCATATCTGATTCGTGGCTGTTATGAACGGACTGATTGCTGCTGCATCATTCACAACAAGTCAACAAAAGATGCCTTCAATATTGCGTCAACTGAGCTCGGATTCCCATATGACATTCTCCACGCCTAGGCCGCCATGGTTCATTCTCGATGGGGAATTTTTGTAATATCCTAAATTTTCAAAGTGACCATGATACAATTATATTATAATATATGTGTGCATGTAATGTGTATGTGTTGTGTTTAAGTAACGTTGTAATAAAATAGTAACTTGGGGATGTAAGTGAAAGATTTAGGAAAATAAGGCCTCAAATGAGATTTGTCCCTTCATGCTTATCTATATAAACCCGTTTGTCTTCCAAACCACCAAAGCTCCCGCACTTTTTCCATCCTTTTCTCTCCATTTTTGCCAAGAAGCTAAGTAGAGCAACGAAGTGAAAGGTATAGCTCCTCTCCATCTTCAATTTATAGCTGTGGAATATGAGAAATTGAATAGGGATTTTTGTGATGCAGGGTGTTTTATGCCATGTATATACTGAATCTTATTAGGAAATATGAATTTGAGTGAGCTATGGCAAAATTAGAAGGATAAGGTGAAGTTAGAGAGAAAAAAAAATGAGATTTGGGTTTAAATTCTGTATGGTCTTTACACTGAGCAGTAGGGAGAACGAAAATTCTTAAAAATCATAGAGTTATCCTTTGGTTTTGAAAGTTTTACTTATTAAAATAGACATGTTATGTAGAATTTGAAATCACTCAAAAATTCATAGTATATGATTTTTGGTGAATTCTTGATCTGCAGGCTCGAAATTTAGAGTTCCCCTATTTTAAAACAAAGCCTGGGGAACAAAATTTGTTTGAAGGGTCAAATCTTTACAAAAATGTCTGATTTTTGGTGTGCAACACCTTTAATATGTTTTCTTTTAGACTGTAAATTTTTATTGATTTTGAAGCTTTATATGAATGTTGGTGATTTTTCAAAGTTAGACTGATAAAACTAAAAATTCTAACTTTTAGAATAGAGCAAATGAAAACAATTGCTTTTGAATGACCAAAACCTCTTAAAAAGATGAGATTTTTGGTATGGTGATTCTTGTATGTGTTTTGTATTTGCCTATAAAGTTTTGTAATGATTTGATTAAAATTGAAAATTCTATAAATTTTTTAAGACATGCTGCTCAGTGAAGGATGTCGTGGCAGGAATTGTGAAATGCTGGACAAAGTGAGATTTGAGAAGATTTATAACCTTATTTTGCTTCGAAAATTTTAGGAAGACGTGTTGTAAGTGTGCAAGCGTTGTCTATCAAATTGTGCAAGTTTTGGACAGGCAATTTGTCTTATAGACATTGTTTAATGGAGTATGTATTGAAATGAAGGGAAAAGGGGTTTATGTTGCCAATGTGTTATGTGAACCTCAAAGCATTTTGGTTATGTTTCTAGGTTGAACTCCAGATTTGACGACGGAAATTTCATAATGTAAGTAAGCTGAACCTTCTGAGGACACAATAAAAATATTGTTATGCTTTATGTATCGATCGTATATTATGATCATTTTGTGGTATATGTGATGAGTTGTGATAGTTGAAAAGCTCTAAGGTTGAATGTGATTTATTATGATATTTGAAAATTTAACTTAGAGCTTCACTTTTGTGATTGAAATTAGAATTGTGCTACATGAATAGCATGGAAAACCTTGGGACTTTGAATGTCCATTATGTGATTGTGTACACTTATGCATAGGGGTATCTCTTGAAGTTGCATGTGTGAGCTACCTCTTGGAGGTCACAATGACCGCAAAGTGCCACACACAATACAAAATGTCATATGTGAGATAGTGTGTGAAACGTGAATTTGTACACTCATACGTGGGGGTCATCTCTTCAAATTGTGTGTGCGAGCTACCTCTCGGGGGTCACAAAGACCGCAAAGTGCTACATATAATACAAAGTGACACTTGAGAATTGTGATTCAATGATTGAGGGGAGGTCCAAACCATCGGTAGTATGGGATCGGTGTAACCCGATTTGTCAGACTAGCCTCAATGTGTGATTTCACTACAAGAAAATGGGCTTTTTACTGCGGGTCAGAACCGCGGTAAAAAGCCTTCTACGGCGGGCATACGGCGGTTTAGGCCCGTTGTATAAAATGGCGCTGTAAAAACTCATTTTACTTTTTACCGCAGTTTTGGCCCGCGATAAAAAGAGTTTTACCGCGAGCTCAACGCCCGCCGTAAACATTCGTGGTCTAGTGCAATTTTTTTACCACGGGCTCTTGCCCGTCGTAAAAAATCCTAATTATTTACATTTATGTTATACTAGAACTGCATTAATATTCAGAAGCTAAAGAGTTTACTCGCTTACATATGCACCCTTTATCTTAATATTTAGCCAATGCAGTTCTAGTAAAACCTACAAATGGGCTCGTGGATCGAATATGAAAACACGATTCAACTGCTAATTAAACAATGATAATGAGTATATATTGCTCATTCATTAATTTCATATCAAATAGTGACTTCTAAAGTGAAAGAGATAGCACTAGAAATTATCACTTGTTGCCTGCAAGTACATACAACTTTTGTAGTTATGAGAGACAGCTGGCCCATATACTGATACCATTTCCGATAACAATAACTCCAAAATGTTATTATGTTTCCTACTTCTCATTCAGGAAAGAGAAATTACAAGGTTTTCATCAAAACAACCGCAGAAAATGCCAAAAGGGTCTCTGCTTGTCTCCTACCAGCTTTTAAAAACATATACTTCTCTAATGAAAGCAAGATAAACATCCAAGACATTACGACTCCACATGATTCTTACTTTTCAAAAGCCTTGAGTGGGTGGTTAGGGTCAATCTCGGATATAAGTGGGAGATCAATCGGCAACTTCTCTAGACTCAAGCCTTCCATTTTCAGCTTCGCAACCACTTCCTAAAAAACAACCCTGTTCCCCGTTTGACTGAGGTGCAAACCATCTCTGCAGTTCCAATTATAGAAAATCATCAAATAAATGTGGCATGCTTTTAACCAATAATTATGATCTTCACTTAAGAGTGGCTTGGCAACTGAAATTCAAAGGAGTCCTTCCAAAGGGTATTGTCTAACATAAATGTATCAACCAGATCAAAATATTGAAGATGCCAATTCACATATTCACCCAATATGAGTCATATTGGGTGGAAAAAGCTTTGCAAGACCAAAATATGAAATTTTGGGTGTAAGGTCTTTATCAAGGAGTTTATTGCTTGCTTTGATATCTCTATGAACAATATATGGTTGAACCTCCTCATGAAGGAAAGCCAGCCTTTGAGCAACACCCATGCAAATACTACGACGCATATGCCAACTGAACTGGATGCTGCTGTGACCCCTACCTAAAAAGGAATAACTTCTTACCTAGACTGTTAAGAAAATGAAACAAAAGATTATAGTAGCTTACCAAGAAGAGTTTGTGCAAGACTGTTATTCTCAAGATAGCCATAGACCAGAATCCTATGGTTTCCCTCCACACAACAACCATACAACTTAACCAAGTTATCATGCTCTATATCTTTAATCACATCTATATTTCTGTCAAGAATTCCCGCACCCCTTGCCTTGAGTTAGCTGACAGTACCTTTATAGCAGCCAGAGAACCATCTCTGAGCCTTCCCTGTTAATTATCAAGAATTTTAATGTCCATTTGTTCAAATAAGAAAATAAGGATTTATTTACTCATCAAATAGCAATGACAAGCATTTCTTCAAAAAAAATTGAATAAGATCTGCAATCACCTTGTAGACAGAACCAAAACCTCCTTGTTCTATTTTATTGGCTGGGCTGAAATTCTCTGTCGCCCTTCGCAACTCTCCATAAGAATACAGGGTAGTACTACGAATGCCAGAAACATCTGCACCAATAGAAATACATTAGCAGTTTTTAAACACACGTAAAGCATATCAAAATGAAAATTTTTCAAAGATGAAGACATGCTTGTGTTATGGTGCACGAATAATTATATGATCATGCTATGCACAATTTTAAATGCAGGTTCAATTCCATGAGGCAAATAGAAAGTTAAATGGCTGAACTATGTACCTTCATTAGCTTCAAATGCCTTTTTAGGAGGGGAAGCTCTATTCTTTCTGAAAAATGAAGGAAAACAAGTCATTGTGAGCTAGTTTTATATGAACAGTCTGCTCCAACTCAGATCAATCCTCTACCCTGTATAAAACATGAACCACACACTTGCTCTCATGCAACCAAAAAGAATATATTTTTCTTTAAAAAGAAATTTGATTAAGATTAGAAATACCCTTGAAAAGGGGGAAAAGGTTAAATCTATCGCCCAAAATGATGTGGGTACAATAGTCATCAATATTATCAATAATTTAATATCATTTATCATATAATAAGTGTTCCCCTTGGAAAGATGGAGGTTTGAAACGAAGCTTGAGCATGTACTTCTGCATCATTTACAATGTTTATAAGAAAAAATTCTTGTCTAATGCAAATCTTGGTCAAAGAAACATGATTAACCAAAGCATTGAACTTTGTGACTTAGCATGCACATCTAAGTAAACTAAATAATACTCATCAAATCGATAATTATAAAACTCAGCCCAAAAATCAAATATAACCGCATTGTTTTGCTAGCCTTAAAAATCTTATCAAATAGGAAATTCTAAAAGGATCTCTCAACAAGAGAAAAAAAAATGTAGTCTTATATAAGTAGATGATTTGAGAAAGTTCTCAACTTCATTAGATCCCTCCAACAACACAATCTATCACGTAAACATGATAGATAATCATAATTAAAACAAAAACAAAAAACA
This sequence comes from Boswellia sacra, assembly GCA_013180625.2. Lineage (NCBI taxonomy): Eukaryota > Viridiplantae > Streptophyta > Magnoliopsida > Sapindales > Burseraceae > Boswellia > Boswellia sacra. The sequence goes on along the minus strand of SNVD02016232.1, from coordinate 1,180,282 downwards.
AACCAAAACAAAAAAAGAGGCTTTGTTCAAAATTATAAACAAACCAACAAGATAACCAATACTAGGATCCAAAGCTATATAGCCCCATTACAGCTGAAACCTATCTTTTACTTGACCAACTTAATCATCAAAAGCAATCCTATTATCACCATTAACACATTTAACAACTGTAACACAATACAGAAAAGAAACAAAACCCAGAAGACAACATATCTGACAAAGTTGGTAAATATAAAGCCAGAGATGAGACGAGATGACGCAAAATTCAGTTTCCTTTCTAGTTTTCCTTTTTCCACTGTTTCTCGACAATCGAACAGAAAAGGTAGCAGATGCAACGACAAAAACAAGATGAAACAGGAGTGTCAAATTGGAGAAATAAACTCACCTCAGAATCAGATGATGAACAAAAAAAAAAAAGCGAGAGAAATCTAAAGAGAGATCATTGTTTGAGTTGCTTGCAGGATTTGTTGTAGACTTAGCTTGCAGTCGCTGGTCTACTACAACAAACAAAGCAGAAGAAGAGGAAGGGCAAGTGCACAAGTTGAAATGTCAAAGCTGGCAAACCATCGTGAAAAATGAATTCTTCGGTTTCCAGACGCGTGCTTGAAACCAGATGTGTCAATTCGATTGTGCTTCAGCTATGCAGCAAAGTCGACATAGAATTTGAGAGGGAAGGAAAGTGACATTTGAGATTTGAGACGGAATTTCTGTGAGATTTGAGAGGGAATTTCAGAGATGAAATTAGGGATTTAGAGGGAAGGATGAGAGAGAAGCGCGGAGAAGGGTGTAAAAAAAAAGGAATTAAAAAACAGGAGATTTGTTCAAGATGGGCGTCTTCGGTTTCGTAGGAGATAACGACCGAGCTTTCGCCAAACTAGTGAGGAACGGTGCAGCGAGGAATGGCGAGTGTGGGACAAACGAGGTTGAAAGGGTGTGAAATCAGGGATCCACCGTAGTTGTAGAGATTTTCATGGGCTCTTCAGGAAGCGTAAGAGAGATTGCAGCTTTGGGAGGAAAAAATTAGGGAAGGAAAAAATTAGGGATTTGAGGGGAAGTATAAGAGAGAGAGAGAGAAGCAGGAGAATGGGGAAAAATAAAAAAAAATTAGATTATATTCCAGCTTTTTACTGCGTGCCTCCAAAAACGCAGTAAAATTCGTAACTTCTACTGCGGGCTTCATGGCCCGCCATAAAATTTTAATTTTTACCGTATTTTTAGAGGCCCGCGATAAATAGACGCAACAAAAAGCCCTTTCTCTTGTAGTGTTTGAACATGTGTTACAAATATGTTATTCCAAATGTGGGATACTATATGATATAGGTGTTCCTAAAGTCACCTTAAAATGATATGTGCTCTTGCATGTGCTTGTGATATGTTGGTTAAGAAAGTCACCAAAAACAAATGAATTATGTGTTTTCAAGTACATATGAGAATGATAATGACTTAAGAAAGTCATGTATGACGTGTACTTTAAGTTTGTGCAGACATGTATATATGAAGAATAGAGGTATCTTTATAAGCTTAAAATCAGAATTGGCATAGGAGCGTAGCTCTTAGTCGACATAAGGAAACTAGGCAGTGAGTTGGTGCAAGCGCGCCACTCCCTTGGCACAGGAGTGCCAAACTGAAACTTGCAAACATTTTTTGAACCAAAACCTTGGCGCTGTCTGCCAGTTCCATCGCGCAGGAGCACAAATTTCGTACAGTAATTGCTATTCTCTTTGACTTTCCTAACAAGATATGGCTTTCTTGTAAGACAAGAAATAAATAGTAACTTTACAGTAACTTGAATATTGTTGTTAAATGATACTGTAATAATTCTAAATAGCTCATTATTGAATTATACTCATTAAATTTATTGTGTACCTCAGGTGATCACTAGTCACAGAGGTTGTTGGAGGATTTTTGGGCAAGATTGACAGAGTTGCCTTGACAACCACAGGCCGTTGTAGCATTATTTGTTTCGTGACTGTGTCTTTGATAAAACATTTTTGTTTATTGTACATATGATGTTATACCGTGGTTGTGACTTGAAACTTTGTTCTCATAGCAATGCAAATTAATTTTTGATAAATTATTGTGATTTCTAGCAAAGTGACTGTTTGATGTCTCACTATGAATTTATAGAATTTGGGGGCGTAACAATTTTCTTCCGTTGCTTCAACTTCTTTTCCTCAGTGATTGACATTTGGGGGTCTGTTAGTTGTTTTTCCAATTATCATTGATATATGTGCCTACTCAATGATTAACATCACTATTACTTATTTACTATTAGAATGGGCAGTCGTTCTGGAAGTTTATTCTCTCATCTTACTTCTTTTATCTGACTAGAAAAGACTCTGTTTGAGCAAGCTCAAAAGTACTACAAAATCTAATTCGTGCTAGTTGAATTATATGATATAGAGAATTCAAGAAAGGTCTAGAGAGAATTTTAGTGACTGTTTTGATATTATTGAATTAAGTCAATTGCATCAAGAGTAAGTTTCTATATTTATACAAGACTTATAACTGTTTACTGCTGAAGTGGATAACAAACTTAAGCTGGCAATACACGGCTTAGTGACTCCTTAGAGTAACAAACTACTTAACTAACTAACAGCTTCAATATATGCCCTCAAGTTTAGCTGGGATCACTTTAACCAGCAAACTTGCTATCTGTATTAACACTAAGCTTTTCTCTAAGAAATTCAAATCTAGCTTCTGATAGAGGTTTGGTCATAACATCAACAATCTGAAACTCAAATGAAACATGCTTCACTATTAACTGCTTTGACAAGACCTTCTCTCTGATGAATTGCATCCACTTCTATGTGCTTTGTACGAGTATGAGAGACAGGATTAGCTATTAAAGACTTAGCTCCTTTATTATCACACCACAATATAGGTGTGTCATGCAATTGCAATCCTAATTCTTTTAGTAAGCTTTGCAGCTACACAATTTCTGTTGAAGCTTGAGACAATGCCCTGTACTCAGACTCTGTTGATGACTGAGCTACCATTTTTTGCTTCTTAGAAGACCAGTTCACCAAATTGTTACCTAGATATATGTAGCAACTTGATGAAGATTTTTTGTCATCAATCGAATTCTCCTGGTCAACATAACTACCCTGTTAAGTTTAGAGATTGCATAGGTTGAAAAAGCAATCCATAATCAGAAGTTCCCTTGATATATCTTAACAGCCGTTTGCAAGCCTGCCATTGCAAATGGGTTGGTGATTGAAGAAATTGACTCAGTTTATTGACTACAAACAATATGTTACAATACACCTATAATACTTTTGTAAAGTGCTGGCTGTTCAATCACATCATCATCACTACTTGAAAATTTCAGGTTCGCTACCATAGGTGTCCTGGCTTTCTTAGCTTCCAGCATATTACACTTTCTCGACAAATCCATGGCATATTTCTTTTGAGTCAACAATAATGAGTTTTGAATTCCTATGAACTTCAAATCCGAGGAAATAGTTGACATCACCTAGCACTTTAAGAGCAAACTGTGTATTCAAATACTTGATAACCTGTTGAACCTTGGAAGCATCATTTCCAATAACCAATATATCATTAAAATATACAAGCAGAAGAATAAGAACACTTTCCTTTCTATAAATGAAGAGACTTGTATCAGCAACTGACATTACAAACCCCCATTGAAGCAAAGCACATTTGAGTTTATCAAACCATGCTCGAGGTGCTTGCTTTAAGCCATGTAAGGATTTATGCAATTTACAAACAAAATGAGGATGCTGCTTGTCCATAAAACCTTCAGGTTGATACATGTAAACATCCTCTTGTAATTCTCCATTGAGAAAAGCATTGTTAATATCAATTTGTTTAATATCCCAATGATGAGTAACAGCAAGAGTAAACACCACTCGAATAGTAGATGATTTGATGACAGGAATAAAAGTCTCAAAGAAATCTACACCAATAAATTGTTGAAAGCCCTTAGTAACAAGTCTGGCCTTGTACCTTTAAATGGTGCCATTAGAGTTATACTTAATTCTAAACACCTACTTACTGTCAACTATATGTAAATCATGAGTAGGATGAACAAGAGACCAAGTTTTATTTGTTATGAGGGCATCAAATTTAGTCAACATTACTTCTTTCCAGTGAGGTATTGACAAAACTTGAGAAACGGTAGCAGGTTCACTAATTAACAAAGGATCTGATGTAGTAAGATGAAATACCTTAGGCTTGAAGACACCAGCTTTAGCTCTAGTGACCATAAGATGCAAATTATTATACTGATTGGAGAAATGACAACCAGGAACACAAGTAGACTGTGAAGCTGCTACAACAGAATTGAATTGAGAAGAATTAACAACATATGATGAAATAGAAGCCTGTAGTTGGGATGAAAGAGGAGCTGTTAATGATGGAATTGAGAAGCCAGGATGAGGAGAAACCTTGGATGAGAAAGAATGAGTTGCCAACGATGGAATAGAGGCAGAAGAAGAGGCTTGTGAAACTAGAGAGGAATTAATAAGTGATAAACCATTAAGTGAAAGATAGACAGGCTTAGCATTGCTGGAGAAAAGAGTAGTTGGAAAAGGCCATGAGGATGGCACAATATTACTAATAGAAAACGTAGCAGACTCAGTGCACTTAGAAGAACTAAAATCTCCAGTAGTTTTGAAAGGAAAAATGTTTTCATGGAATGTGACACTTTTGGACATGTAAATCCTACTAGAGGCATGCAAGCATAAGTAACCCTTGTGACAGCTGTTTTAACCAAGAAATACACAAGCAGATGTATGAAAGGCAAATTATGTTGATTATAAGGTCTTAGATTGGGAAAGCAAGCACACCCAAAGACCTTTAGCATAGCAAAATTAGGCAGTGTATGATATAATTTTTGATAGGGTGACTCAAAATTTAACACTGAAGTGGGCAATCTGTTAAGCAAATAAGTGGCAGTATGAAAGGCATGCCACTAAAACTTGAGAGGTAGAGCAGCCTCTGCTAACATGGTTTAACCCACTTCCACCTCAGTCCTATGTCTTCTCTCCACAGATCCATTTTGCTGATGAATATAAAGACAGGGATGCTGAAACACAATGCCAAGTTTATTAAAAAAAGACTTAAGGGGCCTAAATTCACCACCCCAATCTGTTTGTAAACACTTAGTTTAGTGTTTGTAAACACTTAGGTAAGCAAATAAGTGGCAGTATGAAAGGCATGCCACCAAAGACAAAAAAAAAAAAAGGAAAAATACCAGCAACTTCTCCCTTAGATTGTAGTGGATAAATCCAACTATCCTTGCTAAGGCCATCCACAAACAGTAGTTAATATGTATAGCCATCAATAGATTTAACTCGAGAAGGTCCTCATACATCAGTATACATAACTTCAAGGGGCTGAGATATAACAGTTGGAGAAATAGGATAAGAAGCGTGACATTCTTTTCCAAATCGACAAGATTCACGTTGCAATTTGTTATTAGCTTTGCTTGAGAACAGTTTACATTGTGATGGTACATGAGCTAACACATTGGCATTGGGATGGCCTAGCCTCCTATGCCACATTATTGAAGTAAACTCGAGAGTACAATTTTTAACAACATAAGAGAGCAGAGAAGTAAGTTGGACACTCGCTGGAACTGAATTGAAAGATGCTATATAAATCTGCCATCAACCAAAGAAAGTCTGTATAATCCTTTGTCAAGCTGCCATGAAGTAGAATGGCATTGGTTTTCTTAACCTTGATGGGACAAAAGGAATGATGAAATTCCACAAACATACTATTATTATCTTGAAGCAACTTAGAGATACTTAACAAAATTTTTTAATACTAGGAACATAAAGAATTCATGAAGCACCAATGGCCTAAAATGTGACAAATAATGCAACAAAGAAGAACCAATATGTAGTATAGTTAAGATATTACCATTACCAACTTGAACAGTTTCTACACCATGATATTCCTCCTTAACACTTATGTTCCTCATATCAACAGTAATGTGGTCTATGGCTCCTGTATCTAAATACTAGGAGAAGTCTGTAATTGTAGCAGGAGAAGCTACTAGAGCTTGTATCTGAGCTTCTTGTGAAGCTATAAAAGCTTGTGATATAGCTTGTTGTGAAGACTATGAAGCACCAGCTGGATTGTGTCATGAAAAACCAGTATTGCCAGGACTACCCTAAAAAGTTATATCAAATCGATGGAAGCATTTAATTGCAATATGACTAGGTTTACCACATAGTGGCAAACTAGTCTATGACTTTCATTTCCTCGACCATTACCGTTACAATTGCCATTAGCATAAAACCTACCTGAACTATTTCTACCACGACCTCTTCCTCTTGCATAGTTATTGGATGTTTTAGAGGAATTTGAGCCATAAGAAAAACTGATTAGAAGTCCTCTGTGCCATATTGACATTATGATCAAAACACACTGTTTGAGTTGTGTGATGTTGAGCTAGCCTAAGCTCATAACTTTGCAATTGAAGTTATGCTTCCTCAATAGAGATATATCAAACTCTTAAAGTAATATTGACAACAATCGCATCATATTCAAGACCTAGGCCATCTAGAATATGCAACAACAGATCATTATCAATGATTTCAGTGCCTATAGCAAACAATGTATCAACAACTTCTTTCATTTTTAGAAAGTATTGAGAAACAGACATGGATCCTTTCTTAGTAGTCTGAAGTTTATTTTTAAGAAGCATTGCTTGAGCTTTAGACTCTGTGAAAAAATAATTTTTCTAAGGTATTCCACACACTCATGGATGCTTGGCACCTCACTAAATAACCATACATAGTTTCAGAAATTCATGATAATAGCCAACTCAAACTGAATTTATCTGTTCTTTTCCATACAAGATAATCTGGATTATGAATAATATCACCGGGATCATTAAAATTTTGAACAGATATAAAAGGGTAAGAACATATCTTATCTCTATTAACGAAACCCTCAAGCTCATAAGCTCCAAAAGTAGGTAGAACTTGCGATCTTCAACATCCATAGTTATTGCGATTCAATTTCATAGACAGAGTTGGAAAAGCTAAAGGAAGTGAGATCAAAGGTATCAATGGTGTTGATGAGCTAGAAGCTCCATGAAGATGAGCATGTGGAGGATTCTGTATGTTAGCTGAACTTATGCCTCCATTTGGATCATGATTGGGTCTAAGGAAAGTAATGTTTCCATGAAAATGATTTGATGGATCGGCCATGCTTTGATACCAAGTTGAATTATATGAAACAGAGAATTCAAGAAAGGTCTAGAGAGAATTTTAGTAACCGTTTTGATATTACTGAATTAAGTCAATTGCATATAGAGTAAGTTTCTATATTTATACAAGACTTATAACTGCCTACTGCTGACGTGGATAACATACTTGAGCTGGCAATACACAGCTTAGGGACTCCTTAAGTACCAAACTACTTAACTAACTAACAGCTACAATGGTGCGATTGTGCTACTGCTCTATGTTCTTCTGATTTCATTTCCCCCAATAGCAAAAGGCGGTCGAGATCCATGGCCCAATACAACCTGATAAATTTTTGCCTCAAAGACAATGCTCCAATCACATGTATTGGCACCCGTATGTACGAATTGTTAGGCAAGTACCAGGATTTGACTTGGGAAGATGTGGATAATGATTTGCAGGAAATTATCTTCAGGCAACTCCTAGAGAAAGGGAACCAAATTAAAGATGGTCTTTTTAGCATAGAGTTGTGTAAGAAATTATTAGCTCAAAGGGGTGATCATGCATTTAAAAAAAAAAGCACTGTCGTGATAAATTTTGTTGGAGCCCAACCGAAGTAGAATGTGACCACAGCCTTCTTCTCTGGCACATTGCCACTGATATATGCTTCTATGATGACTTGAATAGCCATATAGGTGATAGTGATCCCTATCCAAATCGCAGAATTAGCAAATGCTTATCAGATTACATTTTATACCTTTTAATCTTTTGTCCATACATGCTGCCAAAAGGGATTGGTGAGATAAGGTATAGAGATACATGTGTATAGGGCATAGGATTTTTCTGGGCATGCGAGGATGATGAGATATCCAATAAAAGTGAGATAGCTTGCAAGTAGTTTGTAAAGTGTGAAGAGTGTGAAAGCATTTTTGCCTTTCACACAATCCCACATTGGTGGGAAGCAAAATATAGGTGGGGAGGCTTGGCTATATAATAAAACCCCCTCGTCCCCTTATACTTGTCCCAAGCTTATGTATTAAGCTTTGCTCTTCTTTCTCCCTTGTTATCTCCTCCATTCTAATTATGAGAGAGATTGTAATATTTTTCTTCATAGTAAAATATTTTCGGTCTTGTCCCGTGGAGGTTTCCCTCAAATTGAGGGTTTTACCATGTTAAATTTTTTATACCTTTATTTTCTTTATTGTCTTTAATTTATTTGTTGTGGAAGGCAGTGCCACCCAAATTGTTTTTTCTAATATAACAAATTGTTTCTTGTCTTTTATTTTAGCTGCGATAAGAGTGCTCAATCTCCTAACAGTGGTATCAGAGCTAAGTTGCCAAGGTAAAGCCAAGGATTAGGGCAGTGAGTAGTTACTTGGATGGTTATATACATGTCTAAGAATGCTTTGTCAAAAAGACGATAAGAGTCTAAGGAGATTGGGTTTTAAGTGGGACCGCTTATGACCCCTCTAGTCTTTCTTGGAAGCTTTCCTGGTGTATATTAAATCATATCGGCACTTACTACTATTCTTAGTTATTGTTTAGCAGTGGTGTACTTATACGGATACTGTTACTATTCACGTATATGTTACTATTTAAAAGTACTGTTTATATATTCGGTATTGTTCGCTGCAAGACAAATGGCAGCCAAATTTAAGATAGAGAAGCTAGACGGAAACAACTTTGGGCTATGAAAAATTAAAATAAAGGCTATCTTGAGAAAAGAAAATTGCCTTGAAGCAATTGATGGAAGACCGAAAAGTATGCAAGATGAAAAGAAATCGGAGCAGATAGATGGTGATGCGATGGCAAGTCTACATCTAGCAGTTGCAGATGAAGTGCTGTCAAGTATTCAAGAATTAAACTTTACAAAGGAGATTTGGGATACGTTGACAAGCCTGTATGAAGCCAAATCTCTACACAACAAAATTTTCTTGAAAAGAAAGCTGTACACTCTCTGTATTTCAGAAACCACTCTGGTGACTGAACATATCAACACTTTAAAGACGTTATTCTCTCAGCTCTCAATGATGAAGCATAACATAGAAGAGAAGGAACGTGTTGAACTTCTACTTAAGAGTCTACCTTATTCATATGATAATCTCATCCCTGACTTGGCAAATGATCCAATGAAGTCATCTCTAGTCTTTAATGATGTTGCAACCGCTGTCTTGGAAGAAGAAAATAGACGTAAAAACAAGGAAGACAAAATAATGACTTCTCAACAAGCAGAGGTTTTATCCGCCAACGGAGGGAGATCAAGGGAACGTGATTTCAGTGGGAGTCACAATCATAATAGGGGAAAGTCTAAAGGTAGGAAGCTTGTTAAATGCTACCATTGTGGAAAGCAAGGGCACGTGAAAAAGAAGTGTTTATATCTTAAAAAGAATGGAGAGGGAAACAGCAAAGGAAAAGAATCTGAGTCGTCAGGATCTCAGGGTTGTGTAGCAAGTACTTCGGGACATGGCAAAACTTGTGCAGCGAGGCAACAACAGTTGTGGAAGGCAGAAAAAGGTTTGCTGATTTTTGGCTAATTGATTCAACAACAACATGGCATATGACGTCTAGAAGAGATTGGTTCTATCAATATAAGCTTATCTTAGAAGGGTCTGTGTACATGGGTGATCATCATGTCTTAAAAGTTGTTGGTATTGGAACCGTCAAAGTAAAAATGTTTAATGGTACAATCCACACTATCCAAGATGTACGACATGTGATTGGCTTGAAGAAAAATTTGCTATCGATGGGACAGTTGGATGACCTAGGAAGTGAGTTCCATATGAAAAATGGGACCATGAAGGTTGTCAAAGGCGTGCTTGTGGTGATGAAGGCAGAAAAGATTGCTACTAACCGATACATGCTCTATGGAGAAACTGTTCAGGAGGCAGAAACAACTATTGCTAGTTCTGGAGAGGAATTGTTTGTGATATGGCATCAAAGACTTGGCCATATGCTCGAAAAGGGTTTGAAGATTCTCTCTGATCGAAAACTGCTTCCTGGAATTAAGACTATAAGTTTACCATTCTGTAAGCATTGTGTTATTAGCAAGCAGAGTAGACTAAGATTTAGCAGATCTATTGCTAGGAGTAAAAATATTCTAGACTTGATTCATTCTGATGTTTGGGAATCACTGGTTACATCCCTAAGAGGAGCAAATTACTTTGTATTGTTTGTGGATGATTATTCTAGGAGATGTTGGGTATATGTCATCCAGAAAAAGTCAGATGTATTTCCTGTATTTAAAGCCTTCAAAGCACAAGTGGAACTTGAATTCGGAAACAGGATCAAGTGTTTGAGGACAGATAATGAAAGAGAATTCTACAACAAGAAATTTGACGCTTTTTTCAGCAAAGAAGGTGTGAAAGGCATAAGACAGTTGCTTACACACCACAACAAAATAAAGTGGCAGAGCGAATAAATAGAACTCTCGCAGAAAGAATGAGAGCGTTACTAAGGACTGCGGGTCTACCCAAGACATTTTGGACAGAAGTAGTCACTACAGCCTGTTACTTGATGAATAGGTCTCCATCAACAGCAATTGAGATGAAGACACCTATAAAGATGTGGACTAGTAAGCCAACTGATTATTCTTTCCTTTATATTTTCAGATGTCCTACTTATGTGATGTATCATGACCAAGAAAGAACGAAGCTGGATCCAAAATCCAAGAAATGTATCTTCTTGGGTATACTGATGGAGTAAAGAGGTATCAACTATGGGATCCTACTGCCCGTAAGGTTGTCACCAGCAGGGATGTTGTCTTTGTAGAAGACATGTTTAAATGTGAAGAAAGTGATAGCATGAAGAAAAATGTTGAGACTGTATTAGTACAGGAAGAAACAGTTTCTTCTAAAGCAATACTAGAACACGATGATCAAGAATCAGTCAAGTCTAAAGCACCTGAAGTCCGTCGATCAACTCGAGAAAGAAGGGAACCTTCTTGGCATTCAGGCTGTGTTTGGTGGACCGTATAGGATTGTATAATTATTACTGTAGCAAATAGCATTGTATAGAATTGTATTGTATATGATTGTATAAACTCTATACTATGTTTGGTTTGTCACTGTATTGTATAAATATTACACAAGACTGTGTTTGATAAAAGATTGAATTGGATTGCATTAAATTTTTATAATAAATTAAAATAATTTAACAATAATAAAATATAAATTTTAATAAAAAAATTTATAAATTCATACTTAAATAAAATTATATTTATTTTAATATAAATAAAACTACCTTCATTTTTTAATTTATTTTTTTATAAAATATAATAATAATACCGAATAGCAAATTAAAAATTGCAGCCATATTTTAAAAATTTCAGCCACGCTTTCTTGTTTGCCTTCGTCCTCTTTCTTTCTCTTTCCTCTGGTACTTTATTTCCCTTCTTTCTTCTTCCACTTTCTTTCTCTCCTACTTTTTTCTCTTCTTTATTCTTCCACTTTCTTTCTCTCCCTTTCTTTCCTCTTCTTTCTTCTCCCATAGCCTTGATTTTATAGATAAACCAACATCCACACAGCCACCAAATCCAATTGGATTTTGCACCGGTGACACAATACAACCCAGCCACCACCAATACAGACGAGCAATAAAAATAAAAATAAAAAGAAAATAACAAATTCATGGCAGCCAGGCTAAAAATGATTCATAAAATTATAATATTGGGTGTAAGCAGTTGCGTGTTTGGATGAAGATTTCATCGTTAGAGCTGGCAGCCATAGGGGAGTTGATGGCAGCGGTAGTGAAGGAAGGGAGGAGGTTTTTAAGAGATGTTAGAACTGGGAAGAAGGTTTGAGAGGGAGGAGCTTGCAGGATGATGATGATGATGATGATGCTATGGAGTTTTGGGAGGCTGGAGTGAGAAAAGAGATCGACGAAAAAGTAGTGAGAAGCTGGAAAAAATTTTACGCAAACAGTACTTATGCAGCCTTAACCCAGGGCCCCCCACATGATAAGTGTGGTTGCCTTTATACACTCCTTATGCAGCTTCTTACAATCATATCCTCACTTAAGTTTCAACCAAACACAGCAAAAATCAAATATTTTACAAACATGCCTCTTTATACAACGCTATGCAGACCGCCAAACGAGTCCTCAGAGTATGTGATAGCGAGCAATGTTGCATACTGTCTCCTAATAGAAGATGGGGAGCCTTCAACCTTTCAGGAGGCTATAAAAAGTTCTGATGCATCTCTATGGATGACAGCCATGCATGAAGAGATGGAAGCTTTAGACAAAAATAAGACATGGGAACTTGTGTCACTACCTCATGGAAGAAAAGCCATCGAAGATAAATGGGTCTACAAGATCAAACGTGATGGCAATGATCAAGTCAAGCAGTATCATGCTAGACTGGTGGTCAAAGGATATGCTCAGAAAGAAGGAGTTGATTTCAACGAGATATTCTCTCCTGTGGTACGACTTATAACACTTCGGGCAGTCTTGGCTATGTGTGCTACATTTGACTTACACTTAGAGCAGTTAGATGTAAAAACTGTGTTTCTTCATGGAGAACTTGAAGAAGAAATTTATATGATCCAACCGGAAGGTTTTATTAAAGAAAGAAAGGAGAACTTGGTTTGCAGGTTGACCAAATCTCTGAACAGCTTAAAACAGGTACCAAGGTGTTGGTACAAGAGATTTGATTCATTCATCATCAGCCTTGGGTACAACAGACTCAATTCAGATCATTGTATGTATTACAAGAGGTATAAGGAAGACTTTGTCATTTTGCTGTAGTATGTGGACGATATATTGGTAGCAGGCACTAACAAAGATTAGGTCCAAGAATTAAAGGCACAATTGGCTAGGGGATTTGAAATGAAGGATTTAGGACCGGCAAACAAGATTCTAGGGATGCAAATTCACCGAGACAAAAAAAAAGAAGATTTGGCTATCTCAAAAGAACTACTTGAAGAAAATCTTGCGCCACTTCAACATGCAAGATTGTAGGCCAATTTCCACCCCATTTCCTGTTAATCATAAATTATCATCAAGTATGAGTCCTAGCAATGAAGCGGAGAGGATGGAAATATCTCGAGTACCATATGCATCAGCAGTAGGGAGCCTAATGTATGCTATGATTTGTACAAGACCAGACATTACACAAGCAATGGGAGCGGTCAGTAGATTCATGACTAATCCAGGAAGAAAGCATTGGAATTCTGTTAAGAGGATCCTTAGATACATCAAAGGGACCTCTGATGGTGCACTATGCTATGGAGGATCAGAGTTCATTGTCAAGGGCTATGTTGATTCAGATTTTGCAGGAGATATTGACAAAAGGAAGTCCACTACAGGCTATGTGTTTACACTTACAGGAGGTGCTGTGAGCTGGGTATCCAAACAACAAACTGTTGTGACTCTATCTACAACAGAAGCACAGTATATGGCAGCTACACAAGCTTGCAAGGAAGCTATTTGGATCAAAAGGTTATTGGAGGAACTCGGGCACAAACAAGAGAAAATTTCTTTATTTTGTGACAGTTAGAGTGCCCTGCATATCGCAAGGCACAAGGAATCCAGCCTTTCATTCAAGAACGAAGCACATAGGAGTTCAATATCATTATGTACGAGAAGTAGTGGAAGATGGAATAGTGGATATGCAAAAAATCCACACGAAGGACAACATAGCAGATGCATTGACTAAATCAATCAATGCTGACAAGTTCATTTGGTATAGAACGTCTTGTGGCCTGTTAGAGACGTGAGCAACATGTATAGAGACAAGACTGAAAGGAAAAATGCATTCAAGTGGGAGGATGTGAAGTGTGAAGAGTGTGAAGGCATTTTTGCCTTTCACACAATCCCACATTGGTGGGAAGCAAAATGTAGGTGGGGAGGCTTGACTATATAATAAAGTCCCCTCCTCCCCTTATACTTGTCCCAAGCTTATGTATTAAGCTTTTCTCTTCTTTCTCCTTTGTTATCTCCTCCATTCTAATTGTGAGAGAGATTATAATATTTTTCTTCATAGTAAAATATTTTCGGTCTTGTCCTGTGGAGGTTTTTCTCAAATTGAGGGTTTTATCACGTTAAATTTTTTATGCCTTTATTTTCTTTATTACCTTTAATTTATTTGTTGTGGAAGGCAGTGCCACCCAAATTGTTATTTCTAATATAACAATTTGTTTTTTGTCTTTTATTTTAGCTGCAGTGGGAGTGCTCAATCTCCTAATATAGTTGCTCCAAGCAGACCTCATAACCAATGCTTCATTGGAAGACATTAAAGGAGATAAGTTGCAATCAGTGTTCTTCTATGCACGTAAGCTTGCCATACAATTACGAGAATTTGGCTGGAGTCACAAAGAAAAATGGGATGTGATAAGCGAGGTATGAGTGGGATTGTTGATGTATGCTGCAAATAATTGTCAATGGAAAGAACATGGGCAACAACTCGGAAAAGGTGGAGAGCTCCTCACTCATGTTCGGCCGCTTATGGCACTTCTCGGATTAAGTGAACAGTATCAAATCCAGAAAACAGTACATTCTCTCCCCTGATTGTTCTTGCATTGATGGGATAATCGAGAGAGTATTTAGAGGTGCTTTAAAAGAACACGTTATCTTTGCCCCTTATGCCTTCTATGCTGCTGCTGCTGCTCTTTAAGCATTTGGTCTTGTTTTCGTTCTTGTCGTCGTTGTTTTCGTTCTTGTTGCGGTAAGGGTGCCACATGCATGCCAAAGTTAATAAATTGTTGTTAAAATGTTTGATTTATTTTGTACTTATCTATGCACTTCAATTTAATTGTCAACTTAAGATCTCCTGCTACTACTAAATTTTGATGTTAAATAGATGATTATCAATTGGTGTTAAATTTCTACGACCACAGCTATATAACCTAATTTGATAAAATATCACTGAAGTTAGAAGATATAATAATGGGAAAAATCACAAACCGTGCTCCAGGCTTCAAAAATGAGTATTTTTTATCAGCGGCCATCCAAACATTTTAAAAAATTAATCAATCACACCCCAAATTACTAATTTTCGTTAGCTCCTGTTAGTTTGTAAAGGTACTTCGTAATTACTCTTTTACCCTTGATCGTGTTGTGAACCCGTTCAGGACAAAATAACCCGATAGGCATGAGAAATTCCTTTATCATCAACTAAGAATAATTTAATTATAAATTAAACACAATCCTAATAAACTCAATCTCCATTCATCCCTCCAGATTCAAGAAAATTAGAAAAGAATCATTAAGCACTCCACCGAAACAATAAAACAAATGCTATCAAGGTCGAACTTTTTAAAAAAACTTACAAAATAGAAATTGAAATAGACAAAAGAAAACACAAGAGCAATCCATAATTCCTTTTTCATTTTCTCTTTCAGCCACAGATGAATCTAATAAATTGGATTTCAGAATTAATAACAATCGTAATAAACTCCAATTTCTATCAATGAATGATGAACTCCCAGTAAACCGAGCAAAACCCACCTTCTACCAATGTCCTCTTCCGAACTTCTCATCTTGGTCGTGCCTCTGGCCGCATGGGTTGGAGGTCTCAAAATCAACTAGCCGAGAGCCCTTGCTAAACCTGTTTAGGTTTTTTCAAATTGGGTCCGACTTCAAACCACCAAGATCGAAATCACATTTAACGATAAATTCAGAAAAAACAAGAAAACCAGAAAAGAGAATCCGTATCCATTGCAAGCCATTGCTCTCAACCATCCATGAAAAATGAAAACCAAGCGTCACTAGGTCCATCACCTTTATCAAACTCGAGTTATCCTCTATCCCAGTCCCAGACGTTCTAAATTGAAAGAGAAGTGACCTTGAGACCTCTACTCGATCGGCTAGCCGTTAGCGAAATTCCTTTTGAATATTGAGATTAGACTCTAGAAAGAAAATATATAAGAACTTGTACAAATAAGCAAGAAGGTAGAGAGAGCAACTTTGATTTTTACTTTAGTTAATGTTCAATTAAATAAAGTAAAAGGACATAATTACCCTTATTTAATCACGGAAAATTAACACCGTTTGGTGCTTGGGAAGTGACTGCTGAATTTGGGAATATACTCTGACAGTGATAAAAAAGGCAATAAGAATTTTCGAAACCTTAAGTTAGTTTGTGATTGTTTTCTTATATAATAATAAAAATAAATAAATAAACAATCACACGTTCGATGAGATTATGTAATATTAGATTGTATGAAAACAGTTATATGTGTCAATATAATAGATACAGTAACAGCATTATTTGGTTACTCTGATTGCTACAGTCCTGTGTTTGGTTCTCATGTGAAGTTCGAGGTTATGCATCAACAGCGGATCAGGCTTTGTACTGATTTCAATTAGTTTATTTAATAAAAAATAGTAAAATTGATTTCTTAACGTTGTCCGAGTTTGTATATATGAACAAAATAACGCAACAATAAGATTAACCTGCAATAATACCTCCTAATCGTCGAAGGATCAGGTGATCAATAAAAAAATGTCAAACTTCTTAAAAGTAATACTGAAATATGCCCAAAGTAAACTGTTGCTCACACTTCAGCAAGATTTTTAGCTCCAGAATATGAAACCTTTTCTATGGCTACTTGTTTCCACATAAAAATAATCCATTATTTTCTGCCTAAAATCATCAAAGAATTAAAAGAAGAAACGTAAAGCAGAACTACTGAAGGATTCCTCACACGCATAGGATTGAATAGATTATTAATAAAGCATTAAGACACTAATGATCACAAATAACAGAAACTCAAGGTCAGAAGTACAAAGAGGAGTTAGTAAGATTTCCCACAATGTATCAAGCTACCAGCACCCAAGAACAGGCCAAAAATTGCAGCACTTCCAAGTGTTGTTTGCCCAATATATCTGATCTTTAATAGTCCTGGAACCTGCAGAAAGTTGACCATTTAAACTTAGCAAAAGCAATAAACAATCACTAAAATGCAGTCTTACAAGTTATTATCGATGGGTCAGATCCCAGCCACAAAATGTGTAAGCCCTAAACCTCCCAAACAAGAACAGAATATCATGTTCCAATTAGAGCCAAGACATGCCCACAGCTATGAGTAAATATAATTATATTCTTTCTTTCTTTCTTTTTGTTTTTTTGTTTTTTTTTATTTATAATTATCAGAACAAAAAGTTTCCTTTCTCCCCATTATCCATAAAGTAAAACAGAGAGAACCTTAACTCTCTCAAGCATTATGTGGAAAACAGATAAAATGTTTGCATAAGAAAATATGTCATAAAATTTATTAAATTTACTAGTCACCAGTTATGCATTCTGTGGAACATTTAGGGGCATTATTTTACGAAAGACTATCTTAAACATGATGTAAATAATTTTCAATAATAACAATTGTTCTTAAATGTCAAAAAGAAGTAGATTTAGTAGCAACACTGACTATGTAATTAGGTTATAGAGCTAGTAGTGATTATGGCAATATGAGCACCACTAATGGGTGATCACAACATTGATACTAATAATGGTAGGATGACAAGACTAGCTTTTGGCTTTAGTGGAGGTAAAAGGGGCTGGTGATCAATGGCAGCTAACAATGGGTGCAGGTGATGGGTGATAATAGGAAATGGTTTGGTGGTTAGTGCCTTAGTGGTGGGATATGTGTGTTAGGGGTGATGGCTATGAAGTGAAGGGAGGTATTATCAAAATAGTTTCTGATTCCAAAGATATTTGGCTTTGTTTGTTAAAATAGAGATTCGTATGATCAACAAAATTTGAAGATTGTTTCTTAAATTTACAGATAGAAACATCTTTAGTAAACATTTACGTAGAACTAATGATAATTATTAGTAAAGTTAAAGAAATAATAATTTTGGCATCGTTTATTATGTTTCACTAGGATCCTATTTGCTATGATTAGGCTCCTTGGTTGTGTTTATCTTAGAGCTTAGGATTTTCATTGGATTTTTTCTATAATTTCTTGTCATGTTAAACCTATTTAATGGCTTTATGTCAATGAGTGAAGTTACTCATTTTAATGAACTAAATTTATTGTTACCTTCCCCTGCTGCCTACAGTTCTTCCTAATTTTTTACTCTTTTGCTAAATTTCGACTTTATTTCTTTCCTTTCTTCTTCCTGTTCTTCCCTTTCTCTATTTCCACTCCTTTTATTCTTTTTATATAATAATTCTCTCCTTCTTGTTCTACATCAAACATGTTTTTAGGTTCTATTATCCAGAAAATATGAAAAGAAAATTAAATGTACCAATACAGAAACTGTGCTTAACCAAAAAAAAGGGCAAAAAGTATCACATAAAACCTCTGACAAAATCTCAAATTATGGGGCAAAATATCACTCCTTACCTTATACCTAATAGCCTCATAAGTTCCATAAACAGCACCTGCAAAATTAAAATTTATATGAATACAACTAGATTACTGCTTTTGACAGAAACATAAAGCAATTTTTTTATTACAAAAATAAAAGTAAAAAGGCAAAAAGAATATTTTAAAGATCTTTTAGCAATCGAACTTTTAATCAATTATTGATTTCTATGGATCCACCATTACATGTTACTGTAGTAATTTAAATCTTATCTTCTCTTGCGGAAGACCAGAACTTTCCATATGATGATGGATATACCTGACATGTTCACTTGCCTAAAACTATTGTGTCATAAATTTTGCCTGGTAATGCTAAAGCTATCAATCTTCTCTTTTGCTCCTTATAAAAAACATTAGCAACATCAATTTCTCCCAACAATGTTAAGCCCCAATCCTATAAATGATTTCTTCACGTCTTCGTCACGGCACTAGACTACTACTATTAAGAGCTCCAGAGCCTTTCACCCAATTGGCCAATTATCGCACAAAAACAGAACTTCAAAGACAAAGTGAACAATGTTAACAGGTTACCAATAAGGCACATGAGAGTTGAAAAAAAAAAAAATCTAACTTTTAATCGAAATCTGCTCAATTAGGCCATCTCTTAATTGAAAACAGAAACAAAATAATGGATTAAATTGTAAGAAATTTTAGCAGAAAAACAACGGCAGAGTCAATTAGGGTTTAGGGTTTTCGAGAAGAAGATTATAGAAGAATGCGAGAACTCACCAACCGCACCACCTACAGCACCTCCGACGGCGACGCCGGCCGTGACACGTGTCAAGCAACTGTCTCTTGCCATTCGCTGTTGAAACAATCCTTCTTTCACTATAACCTGTCCTGCACACAACAAAACTTGTTTACTGCGGCCTCAATTTGTTTTTGTTTTCGTTTGAAACCCTTGCCTTGCCCAAAACGCCTTTTTTATTTTTTATTTTTAAATAAATATTCCTATTTAATCAATTTTATTAAATTCCCGGTGGGCTCGGGCAATTGGACTACCCGTACCCGAAACCGTATAACATGACCCACAAAATAGTAGTTTACAACTTTCCCCACTGTATCGTAACCAACCACCTAAACTGTAAAACAAAGGCAAAAACGCATTCTTCTCCCTCCTGTTTCTCTTGTGCGCTTTTTCTTCTCTTGTCTTCTTCTTCATCTCCATCTTCACGCTTCTCATCTCACCTGAACAAATGCATCACTAGAACCTTACTGATATCATCAATTACGTAATTTCCACCTTCGAAACCCTAGCTTTCCAATCCAATGGATGAGAAGTCGTCGTTTCCTGACCACAAGCTCTGCGGCTACCTCTGTCTTGTTCTCACAGTCAATTCCTCTCACTCTGACCTGACCCAAGCCCTGCCTTTCCACACTCGATGTCACATCCTCAAAGATGGATCCGAAACAGGCTTCAGATCCGAGAACGGTTTTCTTTTGTCCCCGGTTGGTGTTAAAACACTCAAGAACCGCGCGGAGGTATCTGGCGCGGGTTCGAGGCGGAGGCTGAGGAGGATGGGATTGGTTAATGGTAGCATGAGCGTCGTACACCAGCTGCACTCGCTGGTGAATCAGAAGTGCTTGAAGATTGACGCGCGAGTGATGCGTGTGGGGATTGGGGAAAATGAGGAGGCAAGAGCCTTGGTGCTTGTAGATGTCTATTTGCCGATTGCCGTGTGGTCTGGTTGGCAGTTTCCGAAATCAGGCTCCATTGCTGGGGCTATGTTCAGACATTTGAGGTACATTGTTGAAAGGCTTAGTTGTCGTACTGAAATAAACGATTCATGCCCAATGTCTATCTCTGTATAAGTTCAGTTTAATGAACAAAGTAACTTTTAAACAAATGGGTTACTTGAGCCTGTGATGTGTGAGAAGTATTTATGGTAATTAATGGAGAAGTGGATTGTAGTGTTTCATTAATTACAGTGAAACTTGGGAGTTGGAAGTTATTTATGTACAATGGCTTCCTATTTGGCTAATGGAAATTTGAGAATTTGCGAGTTGAAAAAATCTGTGTCTGATTTTAAGTTAAAAATTTAAACACAACACGTGTCTTTTAGTGGTAATAGTTAACAGCTCGTTTTTTATTTCGTTTTGCGTTAGTTTTGCCTACCTTGCTAATGCACTTTAAATCATCTGCAGTTGTGATTGGGAACACAGAAAGTCAATACTTGTTGACAGTGGAAAATACTTTGATTATACTAATGCGAGTAGCATTTGGATTGTTTCTGATTGTCATGTTCTTGATTGCAAGTTTCATTGTGGTGTCCCTGATTCCTCGAAGAAAAGGCTATTTGAACTTCATGAAGTTTTTAAGAGCTTGCCTGGTGTATCGAATAAGGGGAAGCCTGATTCTTCTAGAGTAAAACTGGCTGACGACTCTTGCAGCTCTGGCATTTCGGATTTAACAGATGATATTTTACTTTCTATACTAGGTAGGCTTGAACCAATGGATCTTGTCAAGGTTGCTGCAACATGTCGACATCTGAGATTGTTGGCTGTGTCAATTATGCCATGTATGAAACTCAAACTCTTTCCTCATCAGCAGGCAGCAGTTGAGTGGATGTTGCACCGTGAGCGGAATTCTGAAGTTCTGCAACATCCTTTGTTCATGGATTTCTTGACTGAAGACGGCTTTCCTTTCTATGTGAATACTGTTTCTGGTGAAATAGTTACTGGGTTTGTCCCCACAATTAGAGATTTTCGTGGGGGAATGTTCTGTGACGAACCTGGACTAGGTAAGACTATAACTGCTCTTTCCCTTATTCTGAAGACTCAAGGAATAACGGCTGATCCTCCGGATGGAGTTCAAATTAATTGGTGCACACATAATGGTGACCAGAGATTTGGCTATTATGACCTTAGTGGTGATAAATTTTCCTGTAATAATAAGTGTGTAGGGAAAAGGCTTTTGAGTCAGAATGCTCGTAGGGGACAACTATCTTTTGATAAATTTACTCCCGGGGAGGATTTAAAACACTCGTTACCTAAAAGAGCCAGGCTAATAGATCCAAGTGAGCAAATTGAGGGATTTAGTTCTTGTCCTGGTACAGAAATGAATTCACCATCAGCTGCAAGCTCTGAGCCTGTGACACGTTTAGTTAGGTGCACAAGGACGTTAAGCCGAGTCAGGAAGAACCTTTTTCATGCATATGATGGAGAATCTAGTTTTTGTGACGATATCAAGACTAAAAGGAAGTCAGCTACAAGGAAGTGTGCTAATGACCCTGGTCTTGTCTCCAAGGGAAATCAAGTTGGTTTGTCATATATAGTGTCAAACAGTGGCAAGAAGCCTGAGAAGGGTATCTCAGATAATTTTGTATTTAATGAAACTTGGGTTCAGTGCGATGCCTGTCATAAGTGGAGAAAGCTTCCTGATGCAAGTATAACTGACACTACAGAAGCATGGTTTTGTAGTATGAACACAGACATTAGACATCAGAATTGTGGAGATCCAGAAGAAGCTTGGGATAGTTGCCATTCTATTACGTACCTACCAGGATTTCACATCAAAGGAACCTCTGGTGGAAAAAGGCAAAATGTGTCTTTTTTCATCAGTGTACTTAAGGATCACTATCCACTGATAAATTCTAAAACAAAGAAAGCTTTAACTTGGCTGGCTATGCTTTCTCCTGACAAACTCTTAGAAATGGAAACAATTGGTTTGACAAGTCCAATTTTAGGTACTTGTGCGGGTGGAGATTCACAAAGGTTCCGTAAAATATTTCAAGCATTTGGTCTTGTACGGAGGATGGAAAAGGGAATTAGTAGGTGGTATTATCCGCGGACCCTCGAAAACTTAGAATTCGATTTGGCTGCTCTCAGAATTGCTCTCTGTGAACCACTAGATTCTGTCAGGTTATATTTGTCTAGAGGAACTCTAGTAGTTGTTCCATCATATTTAGTTGATCACTGGAAAACCCAGATCCAAAAACATGTCAGACCTGGACAGTTGCGGCTTTTTGTCTGGACTGATCATAAAAAGCCTTCTGCTCATAATCTGGCATGGGACTATGATATTGTTATAACTACCTTTAACCGTTTAAGTGCAGAATGGGGCCCCCATAAGAAAAGTCCATTGATGCAAGTGCATTGGCTTAGGGTCATCCTAGATGAGGGACACACTCTTGGCTCAAGTCTTAACTTGACAAACAAATTGCAAATGGCTGTTTCATTGACAGCTTCAAATCGTTGGTTATTAACAGGAACTCCAACTCCAAATACTCCAAATAGTCAACTATCTCATCTTCAACCAATGCTTAAGTTCCTTCATGAAGAAGCATATGGACAGAATCAAAAGTCATGGGAGGCTGGCATTCTTAGGCCATTTGAGCTTGAGATGGAGGAGGGTCGATCACGTTTGTTGCAGTTGCTCCATAGGTGCATGATTAGTGCCAGAAAGATAGATTTGCAAACTATTCCTCCGTGCATCAAGGAGGTGACATTTCTGGATTTCAGTGGGGAGCATGCAAAAAGTTATAATGAATTGGTAGTTACAGTACGACGGAATATCCTAATGGCCGACTGGAACGATCCATCACATGTTGAAAGTTTACTGAATCCAAAGCAGTGGAAATTTCGAGCTAATACAATTAGGAATGTCAGGCTATCATGTTGTGTTGCTGGGCACATTAAAGTAACAGAAGCTGGCGAAGATATTCAAGAAACAATGGATATTTTAGTTGAAAATGGTCTGAATCCTGCTTCAGAGGAGTATGCTTTCATTAAATATAACCTTCTTTATGGCGGTAACTGTCTCAGGTAGAGCAAATTTGCTGTTGAGGTTTTCTGTGTTTATTATTTTTTTTTGCTGAATGTTTGCTAAATGTTTAGATTTTATATTAAAAAGGTTGGCATTTTTACCCTTCTTTTGAGTTAGATGCAATGAATGGTGCCGTCTACCAGTCGTTACTCCCTGTAGGCATCTTTTGTGCCTTGACTGTGTCGCAATCGACAGTGAAAGGTGTACTCTTCCTGGTTGTGGTTACTTATATGAGATGCAGTCTCCTGAAATATTAACCCGGCCTGAAAATCCCAACCCAAAGTGGCCTGTCCCAAAAGATCTAATTGAGTTACAACCTTCATATCGGCAGGTGGGCTAAGCTCAAGGTTGAAATATCTCTTTTGTTGACATATTCATATGTGAATGTTTTGTAATAGTATTGCATGCTCTTTTGGTGTTTATTTATATATAGGACGACTGGAATCCCGATTGGCAATCAACATCTAGCAGTAAAGTCACTCATCTTGTGGAGAAGTTGAAAGCACTACAGGAGGCTAATAGAGAGATTGGTTGTGCTATAGGTGTAGATACCGGCATCAAGCACATGGAGGAGCTAATTTGTCCACCTCAAATGAACAATTTAAGTGCATTGTTGCAGCAGGACTACTATAGACCGCATATGGAGTCTTACAAGGCACTCCCAGAGAAAGTTATAATCTTTTCTCAGTTTCTGGAGCATATACATGTGATCGAACAGCAGGTAGCTATATTTATTATCTTCTGGACATGCCTTTGTGTTGTTTAATTCATGCAAATAATGGGTTATAAACTGCTTGCATATTTGTCAGTTGACATTTGCTGGTATCAGATTTGCTGGCATGTATAGTCCAATGCATTCATACAACAAGGTACTTTCTTCTTTAAGCTTTTTTTCCAGATAATTAATATCTTTAATAAATCTTGTTGTGCTGTTTATTCACTTTCACTCATGCAGATAAAGTCACTGGCCACATTCCAGCATGATGCAACCTGTCTGGCTCTTTTAATGGATGGAAGCGCTGCATTGGGTCTCGACTTGAGTTTTGTTACTCGTGTTTTTTTAATGGAACCAATCTGGGACAGAAGGTAATAGTATTTCATTTTAATCTGATGCAGTACTTTTCTTGGAAGGGAAAAAAAGAATTCTTTGGTTGTCTAGAATTCAGTGCAATCTGACTCTCTTTTTTTCTTTTTCTTTTTTCCTTCTTTTATTCTTTGTTGTGGCCCAATTTCTTGATTATTAGCTTTCTTGAAATGTTTCAGCCCTGCCCAAAGTTTTTATATATCTTCCACTTCTGTTTTGTTTATTTAAATTCAAGTTATTTATTTATCTATCAGATTTTTAGCTTTCTTGAAATCAGGGATGGTAAAAATACCTGGGTGGGGCCCGGTATTAGGATCCCTAGCCCGGTCTTGCCAGGGAATACTGGCCCGGTCCGGAATAAGCAAAAAATTGATTTAATTTGAATTATATTAAATTGAGGCCCAACTCCAACATTTTTATTTGACTTCGATATCTATTATCCAGCCCAATCGAATATTTTAATTGATTCCCAACAATTACAACATTTATAAGCCCAGTACAAGTATCCAAGTCCAACCCAAATCTTAATTATCAATTTATTATTTCAAATTCATAAACAAAAATAAGATACCTAAAATTAACCCTAAATCCCTAATTGTGCACTTCACACTTTCACAGTGAAGTCTTAGGCTCTGTTCTTTCTTGTTTCCTAAAAACTGTTTTCCATTTTCGGAGTACAGAATTCTTGCAAAGCGTGTTCTTTTCTGTTTTTGTAATATGTTTTCACAAAATATTGTTTTTAACATTTTCAAAGTTCAAATTCATCCCTCCCTAACTCTTCTCTCTGTTTTTTCATCTTCTATTTTCTTCTTCTCTCTCCATTTTATATCAATAATTCATTTCCAAACACATATCTTGTTTTTGTTTTCAAAATTTCAGCTCAAGGATTCATTTCCAAACACATATTCTTAAAACCATTTCCAAATTTGCATTTTACGAATTCATTTCCAAACGCATATTCTTTACTTAAAATACATTCTCTAAATCATAGAAATTCATTTTCCAAATCATTTTGGAAACAAAAACACATGAAACAAAAAAGAACACACCCTTAATGCCTCAAGCACGCATGCTTACAGCCTTACCAGACCTGCACCGCTGCACGCACAGTCGCACATGGCACAACCAGCTGAAGCATCGATTGACGATTTCACGTTCTTAGCTCACCCACCTCTATAACTCTATTCCTCTCATTCATAAACCGCAGCAAGCTGCACTTCTGATTCAAAAGCAAATGTTGTGTTTGGTTACTGAGAAAATGTTTCTGTATTTGGTTCCTGAATTCTGGGATTTGAAAGTTGCTATATTTGGTTGCTGAATTTTGGGATTTGGATTTTATCAAAAGAAAAAAAAATAATCTCAAAAAAACATGATGCAGGCTGATGCGTATTTGGTTGCTGAATTCTGGGATGCAAAGGATTTGGATTGTATCAAAAGAAAAAAAAATAATCTCAACAAAAATTATGCTGGCAGCAGGCCGGTGCGGATCTGGTGGTTTGAAGTTGAGCTCATGAGGAAATTTACTCACGAAAATACCATCAGGCTAAGCCTAGCATTTGACTATGAACGGGAAAATTAATATAAGTCACATACTGACACTTTACATTAAAAAAAAAAAAGAGCAAAACCGGGTAAAAACTAGGGAATTTAAATTGTCCGGCCCTGGCCTCGGCCCTGGAATTTCTAGAGAATTCTCCTGGGGCAGGGATTTAAATGCCATGCCCGGCCCCCCATCTGGCCCCGGGTTTTTGTCATCCCTACTTGAAATGTTTTTATTTATTCTTTGGTTTTCTCTTTCTTGAAAAATTTTGTCTCCTACTTCCCTCCTTGACCTTTGATGAGAAAATGGAAAAGGTAAATGTACTTCTTGCTACAAGGAGTGTTATTCTTTTCATGTGTATACTGTATATGAATTTACTTCAACATATTTGCTGAACCTCCCTTTTTCTAACCAAATTAGTGCTAAATTGCCTTATTTATTGAAATTTTGTCAGCATGGAAGAACAAGTCATTAGTCGTGCCCACCGGATGGGTGCTACTCGTCCGATTCATGTAGAAACCCTAGCAATGCGTGGTACAATTGAAGAACAAATGCTGGAATTCCTACAGGTTTAACATTTTTCTAAAGCTATGATTTAATATTTGAAACATTAATAGTTGTGCATTAGGCAATTATAGTATGGAAAACTCCGTAACTATAGTGCATATCCAGTTACTAATAAGTGAATGTGAAGATTTAGGCATTATAATTATTTAAACTTCTGAGCAAGATGAAAATTATAATTGTTACAAGTTACTGAAACTAAGACAAATATCAAGATCATCCTTTATACGATTGCTTCTCCTTGATATGAGCCATCTTTATAGCATGGAAATTGTTGCACTTCTAGCAAGGGAGACAGAGATGGATTCAAGCTGGCATGAGACACCTGTCTTGTAAATTACTTAACCAGAATGCTAAATTAGAAGATATTATGATTTGACTTTTACTGATCGACCATTTATGTGGGGGATTTACTGTCAGTTTGGTCCTTTTCTGTCTTTCTCAGTTTTGCATCTTTCTGTACGATCAAAGGATTCCTATCATTACATCTAGTTATTTTGGTCATAATATTCACAATTTCCTTCATTCTTCTAGGATGCTAGTAAGTGTAGAAGATTCTTGAAGGAAGATTTTGAAAAACCTGATCGGGAAGGGGCACGGTCTCATCGTACACTTCATGATTTAGCTGGGAGCAACTATTTGGCTCAACTTAGCTTTGTGCGAACAAATTCCTAACCAAATGTATGTGTATACTTATCTGGCATATCACATGGTTCTCAGTAATTCTTCATGCAATGGAGCTGTTTCTTTTTCTCTTCGAAGAAAATTGTGCTTGAAAATTTTTATTACTAGATTGATTTATTATATGGAAGGATATTTGAAGATAAAATATCTGTGCAAATCATACCTATGAGCTGAGCTACTCTGTAATTAGTTTGACATACACAGCATTGATGACCTGGTGCAAGCAACCTTTTAGATGCAAGTGCCCTTTTTTTTTTTTTAATGCGGGAATAATCTCTTATCCACTTAATTATTTTTATTTATCTATTTATTTTTTAGAGGAGTTGGAAGTTTGGACTTTGGAATTAGAATTATACAAGGTTCTCCTCCACAAAGAATTAGAAGAGGGACCTACTGGTTCAAGTTCCAAGTTTCTGCATGCTGCCACATGCAGGAACAGTTAGGTTGAATTTGGGTTGCTTGATACCCACTTAATTAGAAGTTTTGACCTGTCCATAAAATTACTACTTAGGTCTGTGCAGCTAAGATTTTATGTGTTGAAAATGTTATGGACTCCTGATGCCCAGCTAACAGTGGTGTAGTTCCCAATCCCAACCTCGATGCCTTCAAATTAGAAGAGCTGGAAAAAGCCAGTGGTTAGAGGCACAACCCATGCATTGGTCATGATGCTTCATTCGGTATAGAATCACCCTTTTGTTGGGGAGGACTGCTGTAACCCAATAAATCTGGGTTTCCAGCAGGGTTGGATTTCAGAAATGCAGGATTTATGTGGAAAGGCGGTTTTGTTGATGCATTCTTGTTAAGAATGCTGAACGGAGACTTTCCTTTTGAATTAGAAATTCAGGTCACAAATATCTTTTATTATGCCAGAATTTGATAGTTGCTCCTTACTTTATGGTAATCATAGATTGATAGAGCATAATCTTCGAAAGAATTACTAATTAGTTGATTTATTCATGGCATATTAATTTTCTTTTACCTGTACAATTTGCATTTGTCATCTTATGGATGGGTTTTTTTTTTTCCAGGAATTTTGACTATTCATATATGCAATCATCAATGGTTTTCTCATCTGCCATTGAAAGCATGATGTTATGTATTTTGCTGATTCTTTTCTGGGTCTGGAGTCTGGTAGTTGATATAAGAGTTCATTTGTTGATGACATTGTTTTTATGTTTTGGAGAAGCATTGGTTCCCCGCATTAACAGAAAAGCTTGCAAGATGTTTCGGGGTAGCATAAGACATAATGCCTTCATAGAGCTTGCAAAAGAACCTCGGCTTTAACATCTGTAAATTGAAATTCCTTAAAAACATGCAAAGTAGATATCAACATGAAAGTAAAGCACCGGGTGGATTTATGATGGCTGTTCCCATTAAGAAGACCTTGAAGCCCTGAACAAGGATAAACAGAAAAACATGGATTGTGTCATAGCCTTACTGATTCCCATTCTCTTCATAAGAATGCATGTCAAATTATTTCAAGTTTAAAAAATAAAAGAGAAAACCGAAGGTGCTACAAATATGAATTAAATCTCATTTAATATCCAAAGGACAAAAAAGAATTCAATAAAATAATAAAAAGTAAAAGTGAAAAAAGCAAAATTTAGGTCTTTGTAATTAGGCTTGATCTGGCTTCTTCAATTGGATTCCCAACTGAAAAGAAACAAATGCATCAATTGCAGCATATTCGATTGGCTTGTAACTCAGCTTCTTGCTGTCCCATTCACTCAATGTGATACGTTTTGACTTCTCCATATCAACATCAAGATATTTTAAGGCTAAGCTCCTTAACCCTAATTTTCTCAAGTCCATATCACCATACTTCAATGCAGCCATCTGTGCAAGATTTTCAACTTTTGCCACACCCAACTCGTAGTCTTGAAGAAGCTTCTCGGCATCAATCTTTACTTCCTTTCCTACGAAGATAAAATCCTTGCAGTTGAGGAAATTATAAAGTGAAGAGGGCATCATGTACATGTGACATAGTTGGACAGTAAGGCACCTATGCCCAACGCATAGTTGGAGAACGGCTACCTTTTGATGCTTATCAGTATTGGTGGGTAAACAACATTCTGTGTCCAAACCAACAATGAGTTTGCTTACCATGAAACGACGCTTATCTTCCAAAGTCCTAAGTATCCATTAATCAACTGCCAATGAACTATTAGTCACAGTCGTTTGAATACTATCATTCCAAAATCTTACATAAAACCTTGAAGTAAGAGTATCTGCAGGAGATCTTGCCATGATTTATATAATAAGATGAAATTGATTGAATAAGAGATGAGGAAAGGAAGCAAATTCTTTATTCCACGAAGAAGATTATTAATTGCTGCTAACCAACAAGAAGAAAAATTAAAGAAATTTTGTGTTGATTAAGTGCTACGTGTACATACCCTAGCTATATATAGGTTTGTACTGACAGAATAATACTAGTCCTTTTCCTAATACAAAATGGAGAAGAAACCGTATTTATATATTTGAAAATGGAGAAGTTTCGTGAGAGTAGGGTTGTATGTATAGACTTTGGTAGATTAGTACTACTCCTTTTCAGAGAATAGGAAATATACGGAGAGAAGAAATTGTTTTCGTAATAGGAAAAGGAGACGAAACAGGGAAAACACACATGAACATGATCCTTATCCGGTAATAGCTAGTTGTATCACCCCCTCCAAATTAATCCCTGTAAATTTCTAATTCTAAAGAAATATAAAAATACATGGCTGGATCTCACACATTATTTAGTCAAGAATTAATATATTATAAGATTTGTTTAACTAAGATAATTAATGTCAAGATACGCGCAACTTCAATCACCAGTTTACCCTTCCCCACAAATGCTGTACGTCACTTATTTCTCATATCAAACTTGCATTTCAGTTACACAAGTACAAATTAATCAATTCTTGTTATAGCCTTGTCCAAACCGGAAACGCGTGCATGACGTCGATATAAACATTTTAGATGTTATATCTTCAATTCGGGGAGAATATTATTAATATACACATCTTAATAATATATTATTTAAAATTTTTGTTCTTTTAATCTATGTTCAATTATTAGTTTTATACGTATGTGTGCGTGGAGGAAGGAGAGCTTATATTATTCTATATATCTAGAATTATTCATATGCAATCAATCAAATATATATTCTTTTGGTACGACTCGTGATATCAATATATATATTCTATGCCAAGCTCGTGTTCCACCTAGAGGTGTGACACACGAATATATTAATAAAATAGTTAACGTTGATAATTATTACAATTTAGAGCCGTTATTGCAAGCAACGTTCTCGCGTGTATGTTCATACACGTTACTTGTCATATGTTGAATTGTGAACTAAGGTAAGTTTGAAGCGGGACATTGTAGTATATGGTACTAAATTGCTATATTATATTAAATAGTATTATGTGTTCGGTTGTAATTTTGTATAATATTTAACAATATATAATACAATTTTCATATATATACACATTGTATATATCCATATGTAAAGTAAATAAGTGGTATAAAAATTACATTGTATTGTACTAATTTAAATATTTGTAATTCATCTTAATTAATTAACAATAAATTGTTACTATTGTTAAATGTTATAAAAGTTATTCAATTATATTATAATTTAAAAAATTTAGAAAAAATATAAATTTCGAAAGTCAAATTTTGCATTATTCTTATTAATATAATTTTTTAAAATATTTACATGCAATATAATGTAATACAATACAATACAATACAATACTATTCTACATAGTGCAGCGCAAGAAACATACCCTTAATTGTGGTTCTATATAGTACATAAGTTTGCAAATTCTCTTTTTAACAACCAATCTACTCGATCTATATAACATTATTGTATTATCCTTACCTATATAGTTTCTTAAAATTTTTACTCTTTTAATGCCATGTCATATAAACTATTTTATATGTAATTTTAATTATTCATTCATATGAATCAAATATGCATAAATATTATATATTCTTATGAGCAAATGGTGTAAAGTTTTCCAACATTAGAAAACCATAGTACACATCAATACCATTGAATGAGTCGAGAAAATAACACATGCCCACAATTCACAAGACAAGAAGACACACATACACACACACATACACAGATATATATATATTGCAAGGCCAATTACGATATTGAAGCTAGCTGTTGGCTAACTAGTTGGAGCAATTAAGGTAAGATAGTCATAGGTGAATGGCCTCAACACATTAGATGCCTTATTCTCAATGAAGTCCAATTGCGTTTTCAATAGGTGCATGCGGACGACCCGCCCAGTCACCGTTCCTTGTTGGAGATGGCATCAGCATGACATAACCCGAGTCACCTCCCCATGGAAAATGGTAAGACCTAAAACCCGACTTTCTCCACCCAAAATCTATCTTGGAAAAAGGAAACTGTTGCCCTGATGACACCACAAAACCCGGTCGATCATCACTTCCTTTAACATATATCTTAGCTAGAACGGGTTCAGGCCTATGTGCCTCAACCCAATCAATGAGCCCCAAGAAATGATCTTTTGTCACTGCACTTTTCAAGAAATTATGAACTTGTTTGGCCATCCAATCCAAGGGTTTCTCAATGAGTGCATTCAATCTCTGTTCACCAAAAGGAATGGATAATACATATCCAAAGTAGGTATTCATTAACATGGATTCATAACTTATTCCGTGGTTTAACCTAACTCTTCCATTAACAACAATGCCCATTTTTGCTATATGGGCATCGTTTCTGTCACAACATTCTGCTATCATTTACCACAAAATGCGCTGAAAGACTCGAGCTTAGTCCTCCGGCAATTATCATAGCCGGCAAGCGATTGAAGCTCATTGAGTTGGTCACTTGGAGCATAATATATGCGACTGATGAGATGGTCATGACTAGCTTCTTGTGGTTCTTAGTGTTGAGAGGGGCGCATACATGTTGTCTAGGGTATGGTCATTGGACCCTGGCAATGTAGGGCTCAGCAGAGATCAATTGAAAGATGGTAGTGAAGAAGTTGGCTTAGACTGAGCTGTTTCAGCCCATGAAACCAGAAACACGTTGGCCGAGTACGCGTCTACTACTCAATGATCGAATGTGTACGTCACCACAAGACCGCCACATTTGAGCTTCGTTACCTACAATTCATTTCATGTATATATGTTAATGACACAGCTCGTTGAAAAGATCGGAATCATCATTAATCTCTACTAATTAATGTGCAGTTAAGTTTATTTAAAAATAAAATGAAAGAATTGTCATTATCGTGTGCCAATCGACAAGATATATCTTCTTTAAAATCAATGATAGTATCGTATATAGAAAAAATTAAAAGAAGTGTCGTTACCGTGTGCCAATCGATAAGATATATCTTATGTAAAATCAATGATAGTATCATATTGGAGATTAATTTAATTAATTTGCGCACAAGAAATTCATGGGGTTTGATAATTTATTTGATGAAGAATTAATAAAACAAAAGATTGAGAAAATCTAGTTCCGATATATTGTGATGTTTTACTCATGCATGAGTGCATGGGCCGTTTCGTAATATCATAGATCCTGTATTCCAAGTTGTGAATAGAAAAACATATTATTCATGTTCGTGATTTATTGTAATGTAAACAAAGTAATCAAAAATTTCTCCTACGGGTAATGACTAACCTGAACGGCTAATACGCCATTCTTCTTCTTTTTGGGCACGAGCTTTCCCTCAACACTTTCATCAGGGTTATACAAGTTGAGCTGAGAGAGCTCAACGTTTGCAAAAGCTTCAACAAAGTCCAAGCCACGGTTGTTGCAAAGCAGCTCAGGCTTACCAACAGGGTTGAACTCAATCTCACCAGCTAGAACATAGTATGTACCAAGAGTTTCAGCCATGGCCTTCTTTAGAACTCCAACCATGGACTTGAAACTCATGTTACGGTTCTCCAAAATCGGCTTTTTGTAGCAAAAAAAATACACCAAAATCAACTGGTGGCAGAAGCAAGTCAAGGTTAGATAGTGGCAGCTTGTGCTCTAGCAATGGTAGCACTACCGCTCCCACCTCCTTCTTGCCTTCTGTCACCGTGAAATCTCTCTTGGAAACCATTTCGGAATATGACCATCACAATAAGAGTACGAGAATGAACGAATAATTGATGAGTTTGTGGAAAACGAGGAGGGGGGACAGGCATGGACGGAGCTAGAAAATTTGGTTAGGAGGGGCATAAGTTCCATCACTTGTTATTCAAAATAATCAATATTTAATATTAACGATTCATCAAATTATTTTTGGAATCCATAAAATATAAACTAAATTATTATTTCTTTTATAAAATTTATTACTAAATCTACCTCTGTTAAAGCTTTCAATGTATATAGATTGACATAATTTCAATTGTTTTTTTATTTGAAATATGAATATGTCAAAATTTAACTTAAATCAAAATAGGTCTGAATATAAAAATATAAATGATATGTTTGTTTTTCATTTGCTAATGTCTGATTTTAAATCTTAAGTTGTTTCTTTTTCTAAGCCAAAAATGTCTTAAAACTATTGAATTGACACATATGTCTTTGTTAAGTATGATATATATATATATATATATTTGCAAGTTATATAGACATATGCATATAAAAATTTAATAAAGTTAAAATTGAATATATTAAAATTGAATGTGTAAGTGATTGGTAAAAGGTAATATATTTTTAATTTATTTTCCTATAAATGATGTGAAAATTTTGAAAATAAAATATATATAAAAATAACCATGTAATTTTATAATATTAATGAAATAATTGCAACAATATATTAATAATTATGAAATTAAACAAATATGACAAGTATATGTAATAAGTTAGATGAGTGAATTACAATTAAAAAAAAAGCTTATACAAATTAGGGAAGGTAAAAATAATGAGGATAATTTAGGAAATAAATAAAAAATGGGCATTCAGAGGATTTTATATTCAGAAGCTAAAGGTTTTAGCTTTTTCTATTAAAATGATTTTATTTTATTCTCAAACTTAAGTTAGGAAATCAATCAACTTAAAATATCTGAATGACTAGCATAAGTCATATTCAATCTTCAAATATTAATACAATCAATCCCTTATATTAGATGGGCCACAAATGAAGTGATTAAGAACTAAAAGAAAAATTTTTAAATTTTTTAAAAAATTGAATAATGAAAGAAAAGAGAGAAAATTATAAAATTGTCATTTTGACTTGGAGTAAATTTGAGAATTCTTCAATATAGTAAGGTCTTTTGGATATACATATGAATTTTTGAAAAAAATAAAGGAGGGGCAATTGCCCCTCCTTGTCCCTCAATGGCTCCGTCCATGGGGACAGGTGTACATTTATGGGCAAAAGCATTAGCCCGTTTTTGTGTATAGCATTATTATGCACGTAATAGGGATAAGGACGAGCTCGGCTGTAGCCCCAAATTGGTTTTTTAAAAATTTCAAATTCTGTGTTTATGTTAATGTATACTAAGAACCCAAATTCTACGTTATGTCTACTAACAGCTCTAGCTGGATTTTTTAAAAATTTGTTTAAGTTGACCTCGATAAAATTTTTGGCCTTGTCCCTTGTGCATCCCATCTTATTATGTACGTGTCCAGTTGATAAATTTATATATGGTTGTGCACCATATTTGCTTTGCTAATGAATCTTTAACACATATTGAGATGAACATTAATTATTTTTATTAAAATAAATTTGTGAGATCTAGAAGTATGAAGCAGTTATATCAAACATAACAGTAAACTATAAAGTAAAGTGGCATTTGAGGATTTTACGTGGTTCGGTTATAAAATCTATATCTAGGATAGCTTAGAGCTACAATTCACTAAGTTCTTATTTGTAAAATTTTTAGGTGCGTTTACAATGTTGACTTTCTCTCACACACTGACTTAATCTTTGTAAAATAGAATCCCTCAAAGATCTTAAACTCTAGTAACACTGCCCACTCTCTGTCATTGACAACGTAACAATACATTGTTAAGTAAACGGTAACAACAATGTCTGATACTGAATTACATAAACACTCAACCTGCAAGTTATCCTAAGTGACTACTAATTCAAACAGACCTAACCAAAATTCATGCACGACCACAACCTCTCATACAAGAATAAAACACTCGTAAAACATAATCAAAGAAGCATTCTAATTTTGCAATGAAGCTCTCGTCTATTTCTTGAAAGGTCGTAGCCTACACACATAGATATCCCTATATTAGTTATGTGAAAAAACATGATATAGTGTGAATCCCGGTTGTGCTTTCTCTCTCTAATATCCTATAGAATCTCGATCAAACTCAAATAGGATAAAGAGCAATACTTTAGGAAGTGATATAAGTAATCTCCTAAACGGAATAGGACATAAATAAATATACTCATAATTTAACTAGGATACATCAATAATGTCCTAGTTTAAAGAGATATTCAATATGAATCAAATACTTTCTAAAATAAACTTTTAGAAACAGTAAAATAAGAAACAATATAACGTTTTATTTTAATTACAAGTTGGCCAAAATAATCATCTGCCTAACACATGGTTAAATGTCACGTTTTTTACACCAACAATCTCCCCATTTTTGGTAACTTATGATAAAACATCAAACTGTATCTGACCAAAGAGTAGCATACAAAGATAAGTCTAAAATAACCGAAAGCAATCATTCCACACAAAACATTAAATGCCATACCAAAAGAAATAATGGCTGTTTAGTTATAAAACATGTAACAGAAAAAGTCGTAACAGAAAGATGACTGAATGTAAATAACCTGCAAAAAGAATCAGTCCTAATTTGACTAAAATTGCAAATAATTTGCAAGCAAAGTTATAAGCATTAACATAATAAGAACTAAATAAAATGCATCAAACAAGGAAGCAAACAATGCAAATATTGTAGATTTAAAAAAAAATAGAGCAGGTAAACAAAGAAGTTCCTGCAAAGAAAATAAGTTAGAGCATAACTAATAAAGCAAATCAAATATAAAGACTCCTCCCCCTCACTCACTTCCCCTGAATTCAAGTAAGGATCAGTTCAGAGGTAACAAACACAACAACAAAATATCAATAAAAAATCAGGAGCCACTCTTCTCCCCTTTGGTTTTATAACAAGCGCTTAAAAAAAAGAACAAAACATAAACTGATATCAAATCACTGAAGTCTAGCAGATTTGCGAATAAGAGGTAAAGAGGAATGCCCATTCCTTTTCTTGGTTCTGGTAGTCGTAGTCTTGAACTTTTTGCCTGTGATGGATGGAGTAGGCTGCTCAGAAGCTACAAGAGTAGCTTGCTGCTTGGATGTATCAGTGGTGAAAGCAGTAACTTCAGCCACAATTAGTCTGATCTCTCTTTCTCTTTTCTTAGTACTGGTTTCTATGGGCTGAGACTCATCAATTGGTTGTTGCAAGTCCATGAGGGATTCTATTGCAAGCTTAGCTGGGATTTCCTCTGCTGTTTATGCTAGCTCTGCTTCAGGAACTGGTTCAATATCTTGTTTTTCTTCAGGAGGTGGTAAAGGCTATGGTATAGCTGGTTCTTCTTGAGCTGGTTCGTCTGACAATGATTCATCTTGCAGTTCTTGAACTACTTCTGCAACAGGCTTCTTCTTCTTGTTAGATTTCGGCTTCACCACTTTGACCTTTTTCTTGCTCTTCAGTTCAGTTCCTTTAGCTTTCTTCTTTGATATATTATTCTTTTTATTCTGCTCCTCTGCTTTGTCTATCTCAACAGTAAGTTCCTTGATCCTCCTCTGGAATTTGCTCTGTTAGATGCTTTGGCATCACATCTTCAGTTTCCATAGTTGGTCGTTCTTCATCTGCAACAGATTTTCCAACTAACTTTTTCTACAATTCAAATTGTTTAGCTTTGATTTTCTTGATATCCTGCACGATATCAGAGAAAGTAGAATTTATCAAAGGAAGTTGCTCTTCCACATTGTTCATGGGATTGTTTCTAACCCTTCTTGGTCTCGGTTTAGGGATATACAGATCAAAATTGTTCTACAATCTATGTAGATATCCTTTTGTGATGGATTTGGAAAAATTCTCAGTGTTTTCTTTTGGGCTTATTGGAATACCATTTTAAGCCAAAGTTCCTTGTATTAGACAAGGAAATACAAGTAAATGATAGTCTGATTTGTATGGTGCAATCTGGACAATCATTCTATAAACCTATAAACATAACTTAATTGGTTTATTTGTGCCCAAACAGAATAGAAATTTCAATCTATCTCCCCTGACTTGCTTCTGATGTGAGGAAAGGAACCAGTTAAACTGAGTAATCTTATGCAGAACTATATACTTCTTTCTAAGATATTGTTGATCAATGCCATCTTTGGGATTCTAAACTAGAGCATCTCTACTAGTAATTTCCTTAAGAATTTTTTCCATAGTGAAAGTATCCTCAACAGAATATAAACTACCAATAGGTATATCAAAGAAAGTATTGATGACATTTGGAGAAAACTTCACAAATTTTCTTCTATAATATACCTAGTGATAATGAGAACTCTTCGGATTATCAATTGATTCAGGTATATTTGCATAAAATTCTTGAATTAGAGACTTAACAGGAGGTAGGAAGTTGTTTACCATTCTAGTCCAGTGAATGGACTCGAGTACTTCACCCAAACCATACTTGTTAAAGTCTGATACCTTCACTGGCCTCTCAATCTGCAACTTCCTCTTCGATGTATACTTCAAGAAATTTTGTTTTACTTCTGCTGTGAGAAACTTGTTGAACTTGGACTTGATTTTATCCTTCATTCACCCAACAAGAATTGTTTCATCTTCACTCATTGTAGGATCAATCGGGATCTCTGCATATCGCTGTTATGACTGTGACGATTGCGTACTATCATGAGCAATGTGATCAATACTGCTTGATGAAGTTGTGTCTCTGGTCGATTTTTCAGATTCAGTCAAAGAAGCCATTGATGAGATTTGAGCTGTGCAAGGTTTCTAAAACAAAGAGTTATACAAGAAAAAAGAGAAAGAATGGACGGTAGAATGCTAACCGACTTTGGTATGAACAAAATAGCCCTAACTAAGTTTGTGATATATTTAGAAAGAAACTGAGTTTTAATCCAATTCAGTTTCCTATAAACTTTCAAATCTTAATTCCTTTATCAAAACAAACTCATTAATATCATTAATGAGATAGATTGAAAATTTGATTTTCATTAAAATAAGAAATTTTAATAGAGTTCGGATTCCCGTCACTAAATCTCAATCACTTAATCTAATAAAGCTGACATAACACCTTGACACATGGACACACAAGAAAGTTAAATTTCAATTAGGCTTAGACAGTATTGTATGATATCAAAACCATAACAGAAAACAATTATAGTTAGCATAATAATAATATCTGAACATCATATGAATCATTCTAAGGAAGCATATTTCAGAGCTGTTTATAATTATCATATGAAAGTTGTTTACCTTTATTTTTCATTCAATTTAGATGTCAAAAATAACATTTTGATATATTCATAAAAGTTAATCTCATTGGATTGTGGATTAAACACAGTAGCTTTCACACAATATAAAGGTAGCCATTTTCATTTGAGTGGCTGACCTTAATATATTTCTCAGATACCCTGAGGTTACTCTCAATGATGGCTTTCATATATCATATATTGATAGTCCTCTCTGTATTTTTTATGTTTAATCAGTATCTTAATAAAAACACAACAAAGATTACATTTACACATGCTTGATTAGAATAAAACCTATAATATTACAAATATAATTAATATAACAGAAAAAAATACTTATTCAAAAAACTAACAGATGCCTAAGGCCTTTCTTAGATTCTCAAATCTTGTTACATCTAATGCTTTAGTAAATAAGTCAGCCAATTGTTTTTCAGTAGAGATGCGTTCAATGTGTATCACCTTAGACTCTACAAACTCCCTTAAAAATGGTATCTAATGTCAAGGTGTTTTGTTCTTGAATATTGAACTAGATTTTTGGAAATATGTATAGCACTAGTATTTTCACAAAACACAGTTATAGGTTTTTGTTCAATACCATAGTCACTTAGCAGTTGTTTCATCCAAAGTAGTTGTGTACAACAACTCCCTACTGCTATGTATTCAGCTTGTGCAGTAAATTAAGAGATGAAATTCTTTTTTTTGCTGTACCAAGAAACTAAGTTAATATTAAGATAAAAATATCCACCTGATGTGCTCTTCCTATCATCTGCATATTCTGCCCAGTTAGCATCACTGAACCCTGCAAGACAAGCATTTGTCTTTAGAAAACCATATCCCATAATCATAAGTTTCATGTACATACTTGATGATTCGTTTAGCGGTTGCCAGGTGTGATTTCTTAGGATTTGCTTGAAATCTTGCAAACAATCCTACACTAAAACATAAGTCTGGTCTGCTTGCAGTGAGATACAATAAGCTACCAATAATGCTTATGTACAAACTTGTATCAACCTCTTGTCCTTGCTTCTAGTCTTCATCATTCCATATGGGCTTCTAATGATTGAGCTAGTTGATGTGCCTTTTGTATCCAAGAGGGTGGATCTTTTCTTTCATCTTCATTTCTGATTGAGTTTCTACTCAAATTTGAGCTGTCAGATGTAGTTGTTATATCTAATGTTATAGCAGTTGTTTCCTCTTTCATAATTGAATCTTCTTTGTTGCTATTGCTATCTGGTATTGAACTTTTTACATCTTCTATGAAGCTGGTTATGCTTTCTTCATAAGAGTACTTCGCATAATCATCCAAATCATCAAATACTATATTTGCATATTCCATTATGGACTCAGTTCGAAGATTATAGACTCGAAAAGCGTTGTTGTTTTGTGAATATCCCACAAAAACTCCTTCATCACTTTTCGGATCCAATTTCCCTAACTGATATCCGTCATTTAAGATGTAACACCTGTATCCAAAGACATAAAAATATTTCAAATTAGGTTTTCTACCTTTTAGAATCTCATAAGAAGTCTGATTAGTGCCAAGTCTTAGGAAAACTATATTTGAAATATAACAAGTAGTGCTTATTACTTCAGCCTATAGCCCTTTGGTTAACTTATTGCTATTGAGCATCACTCTAGCCATCTCTTGAAGTGTCCTGTTTTTTCTTTCCATAATGCCATTCTGCTCAAGTGTTTTAAGAGCTGAAAACCCATGTTTAATTCCATGATATTTGCAAAAGTCAATACAGCTAACATTTTCGAACTCCTTGCTTTGATCACTCCTTATTCTCACTATCTTGTTAATGTTTCTATTTTGCTCATTTTCAAGCTTAACATAAAGATTCCAAAAAGCTTCAAAAATGTCATATTTTTTTTAATAAAATCAATCCAAGTATATCTAGAGAAATCATCCACATAAATAAATATATATATCTCTTACCAAAAATGTTTTTAATCTGCATGAGACCCATAAGATCCATGTGAAGTAAATCAAGTATTTTAGATGTGCTAAGATGTGAGACAGATTTATTTGCACCTCTAATTTGTTTTCCCAATTGACATGGTCCACATTCGGTATTGGTGGCACGGAGGTATCAAATCTCAAACCAGTCACCAAACCGAACTCGTGGGAAGAAAAACGAATCAGTCTTCCTGGAAAGGAGAAAAAAAATAAGATGCCAATAATGGTAAAAAAACACTACAACCATCAACTGATTAAAAAAAATTACTTAACTGCATTATAGTTCAAACACCACATTTTTACCTTCAATAAGGAACCACATCTCTTCATCGTATCCCACTGTGTTAACCTCCCGCTCAAGCACATTGTGCACTAACTAAGATAGAAAGGACAGCTCCTGAATGTCTAAGAGAAACCCAAAACATGTATTACAAAACATGTTTTGTTGCCTCTCATTCAAGTTCGCGTGAATCCATTCTATACATCCAAACTTGTTAAGTTTGTGATAATCGCATGGTAGTGCTCACCATACGGAGTCTTCAGGGTGAAGAAGAGTCCAAATTCATTTGCCATTTGCTTTAACTTACAAAAACAAAGTACATTATAGTTAAATATGATGGAAAAAGGCAAAAAACAAGGCTAAAACAAGTAATCTGTCAAAAGGCTTGACATTACTCGACGGAACACGAGTCACTCGATAGAGCTCGAATATAGAAACTGACGCTCGATG
Source organism: Boswellia sacra (assembly GCA_013180625.2). Lineage (NCBI taxonomy): Eukaryota > Viridiplantae > Streptophyta > Magnoliopsida > Sapindales > Burseraceae > Boswellia > Boswellia sacra. Next base: position 1,139,053 of record SNVD02016232.1, on the reverse strand, counting down.
AAATCCATCGAGTGTCCGAGGAAACTTATGTCGGATTCCTCGAACCGACATATGCTATGTAAGACATCCGACAATACGACTGTGCCAGATGTCGGCCTAGTCGAGTGTTGGATTCCGAATCCGACATTGTATACTCATCGATTGATGTATCCGAAACTCGACGCAATTATTTTCACTTTCATCAATTGTAGGTTACACGTTAACCGACAATGGTATCTAAAGCCCATAAAACTGACACTCGATGCCATAATTACATGTCATCAAGTGTCGGAGACATGGTTTTGGTGCAACATATGTCGGTTTACATGAAACGAACACTCGATGAAAGTGAAAATAGGTTCGTCGAAGAAATGTGTCGAGTCCTGTCGGATGCTTCAATCGACACTCGCCATCAGGGCATTTTACATAAAACTGACACTCAACATTCCCAATTACAACGACGTCGAGTGTTGGAGACATGGTTTGATACATCGAGATGTCGGTTTACACGAAATCGACACTCGATGTCTTTGAAAATGCCCTGATAGCGAGTGTCGGTTCTTGCATCCGACAGGACTCGACACGATATGTCGAGTGTCGAGCAAAGATTGACACTCGCCATCATCTTCGCCGCGACAAAATACGTCAGTTTTCACCATTTTTACACACATCAAACCAAAAAAATCAACTAATAACACTTCATTTAGCCCCACAAACACAGAGTAAGTACAAAATACGATCCGAAACTCAAATCCCAAATTCAAAATCCCTAAAATCTAGCTCAAATCCCTAATTAATTCAAATATATAAACTTCTTATATACATCTCTATTCCTTCAGGCTATGCCTAATCTAAACGTTTTTTCATTCTTCATAAGGCAAATATCACTTCAAAGGATCAAGAAAACAAGCAAAAAAATAAAAGGAAAAAAGGAAAAAACCAACGAAGTAACTTACCCGAATTGAATGCTCTTACTTCTCTCTGTGTTGCTCTTACTTCTATCCTCAAAGGATGGTCGTTCCTCGTTCCTCTTACTGCGTTTTAGACTACGTTTTAGACAGTATCGAGGGATATTGGAAGCTGGACAACAACAGACGGTTATGAAAATAGGACAAGATTATGGAAATAGAAGAGGTAAGTGGAGGAAAGAGGGAAATGAAGTGTTTTGGAATAAATTAAATTTCAAAGGGCATTTTAGTTATTTCATAAAGAAAGTGTCTATGCAATCAAAATTTATCAGGACGTGCCTATATTTCTTTTCAAACTCCTAATTTTGTCTATTTTTTCAATTTTTTCAAGAATATTTCCAAACATGGAACCCCTAAGCTAGCAGCCTGTTTACTTTAATCTAGGCTCATGTCTCTAATTCAAGACCCAAATAACTTTGCTCTGTAGAGTCTGTACTTAGGATGTGTTTGGTTGCAAGAAAGGAAAAGTGGGAGAAAATAAAAATGGGTGGAAAGGAAAAGTAAGGGAAAGGAATGGGTTTATGAGATATTTTCCTTTGTTTGATTTGAAATTAGAGTTATGGATGAAAAGGAATCACTCATAAATTAATAAGACATAATTATCCTTAATATTAAAATATATGATATCTATTATTAAATAAAAATTGAATAGAAGTAAATAATTACCTAAGTTAATATTTATATATTAAATTAATATAAAATTTTTGAAAAGCATATTAAATTACAATAAAATTTGATCAAACAAGTCTATTATTTATTATAATATTACCATAACATGTACATAAATTTATATTGATATTTATAAAAATTTATTTATTAGTAAATAGTTTAATTTTGCTTTTTTATTTAAAAATAATAAATAATATGTGTCAAAATATTATTAAATTATTTTATATTTGCAAAAAAATAATTGTTTAAAGAATTATGAATCAAAATTTTAAAAAAATTACTGAAAACATCACCAGCTAACCACGATCTAAGCCGCCAACGTTCAATAAACGGTATGCGTGGAAGTCACCATCAGCACCATCGGCATCCTCGTTCAAAGATCTTCCTTTTCATCCAAGTTTCATCATCGATAGATCCACCGTTTTGCCGCACTCGATGCTTCTCTCTTCGGGATTCGTCGTTTATCTTCGCTACCAACAGCAAAGTACACATCAAACAATAGCGATTCTATCTCCAATGAGCTGAGTGCTGGCCAGTGATCACCTTTATACCAACGATGACATTAGACACGCACAGGTGTTAGCAGCCACCAACTGCAGTGGCCGAGAAAAGTTTTTTCAAATTTTGCAATTTTTAAATTTATGAAAAAAATATATTAATGAATTTTATTTATAATTATTTTGTTAATTATTAAAAAATAATTTTATTAATTATTTCAATAAGGTTAGTTTTGAACACTTAAGAAATATACAATACAATGTTAGTTTAGTAATTTAATATAGAATTTCTAAGAAAAACCAAGTTTTGCTAATGTAAGGGAGTGAAAAATTTATTATTGAAACTCAAATAATCCTAATTTCTAAGAAAACTTTTACCAAATTTAAAAACTTTAACCAAACAAAAGACTTAGGGTTCTTAAGTAATCTTATGAGGAACGAGGTTTCTCAAATTAAAGAAAGGAAGGGAGATGTAGACAGAGGAAAAAAGGAGAAGTAATAAAAGAAATTTGAGAAAAAATAAAGTGAAATTAAAGAAGAAAAATAATCTTTTTACTAAAAGATTGAAAATCCATATTCAACAACCTTAGAAATAAAATAACTAATGACACGTATTTATAGTGCCAACAAACATAACTTCAATAGAAAATAGAATCTATTAGGAAATAAAAAATCTAATCTCAACTAAACTAGAAGACATCAAAAATAACTCCTAGATAAAATAGTAAACTATTAATTAGGAAAATAACTCAAATTAGGAGTACTCCCAATTTAGAAAGTCAAAATCCATATTTTATTAAAATCCTTAAATCAACTAGAAAAACCCTAATTTTATCCTTAATTATAATCTAATGGGTCCTATATTAATTCTTCCCTACTTGAAAGAACTCAACTCTTGGCAAGTTGTCACGGAAGAAGTGGCCAACACACAATGAAATGTCACGCCTTGTCTTGCATAAGCATAGGAAAGTCGTCAACCCAACTCTTCACTTCATGATGATCGAATAGCATAAGCACACATGATTAAAAATTGATGATGTTTCAATCGCCTTCAATGTTGGTAAATATATAATAATTTTCATGGAAGACTTCACCAAGGATGTTGACCAAATGATAGGAGTAGATGAACCTAAATATGAATTACAACTTATGAAATCAATTTTTTGAATGATCTCATTAGATTCCTTTCCACATATGGATTCAACCTCACATGTAGGCTCAACATCATCATTAGAATCTATCTTGCCTTCGATTTCAATATCACCATTAGATTCATGCCCATATTCAAAGTCAATCTCACTTGCTTAATCTTCTTCACTAAAATCATCACATTCATCCTCATGGTTCTTAGGAGTTATACCCAAAATCTCTTTATCCACTTGATCTCCGTGTTTAGTAGATGACTCCACTTTAGGCTCTTGTTTTGTGAGAAAGGATGTTTGTATGGCTTTCATGGTTTCTAGTAATTCTATCATCCTATTTTCTATGGCATTCATTCTAATTTCCAAAGCATCCAACCGAAGGTCCATCATCAGGTTCATCCTATTTTCTAAGGCTTGCATCATTAGGAGTATTTGTTAGAGTTTTTCAGGTTGTTGGATTGACGGTGAATTATAGTGAAGGTAATTGACCATATTTAGGGACTTGTAGGACTATACAATGAAACTTTGAATGACGTTTTGACACTTTTTGACGTTGGTGCTGAAAGACAGATTGTAGATCGCGACGAGGAGATTCTGATGTGGTGGCGATGAACAATAACTCTGACATGAACATGAACTCCAGTGTGAACAATGACTGTGTTGAACAGTAACCCCTTTTTTTTTAGAAATTGATAAGAGATGAAATTGGGGTAAAGTTAATTGATGGTGGGGAAATTTAGGGTTTATGGAAGGATAACTAGAATAAGATGGGATCAAAACCACAATTTGATACCATATGATGAGGAACAAGGTTCCTCGAATTAAAGAAAAGGAATGAGATGTAGACAGAGAAAATAGGAGAAATAATATAATAAATTTGGGGAGAAATAAAATGAAATTGAGGGAGGAAAAAAATCATTTTACTAAAAGAACAAAAATCCATATTCAACAATCTTAGAAATAAAATAACTACTGACATGTTTTTATAGTGTCAACAAATATAACTTGACTAGGAAATAGAAGCTAATCCCAACTAAACTAGAAAATATCAAAAATAACTCCTGCATAAAATAGCAAACTATTAATTAGAAAAATAAAATCAAATTATGATTACTCTCAATTTAGGAAGCCAAAATCCATAATATTAAAAGTCAAAATCCATAATTTATTAAAATCCATAAATCAAATAGAAACCCTAATTTCATTCGTAATTATATCCTAATAGGTCATACATCATAATCTAAGTCCTTTCTCCCTTAGATTAATGCAACCGAAAACCCACTTAGGATACTTTGTAATGCCCCGGCTCGACAGTACCTATAGGATACAATAGCATGACTTGACCAATTTTCATCAATATTACTTACGTCTAGAATTCAGCCTCTACAAATTTCATGCCAGGAACCTACTTACAATGAATTTACATAACATTGCCTACTCTGACTACTTCCCTAAAAAGTTAAAGAAAATCAAAATAAAGAAAAAAAATGGATACATTTACGCAGAAAAATCATAAGGACAACCAAGATTTGAGGGAAGAAATTACCACTCGCCTCCTTTCTAAACCTAAAGTCGAGGGCATCAAGCCCATGCTTCCTTCAATCTTAAAGATAAAATCTAAAACATTAGCTCTAGATTTTTTTAAACCTGGATTTAAATGTGGCAAATCAGTAAGGTGACCCTTCTCTTTATGCTTACATTAGACTTGTCAACCATAGACACATTGTACTGTTGATACACTCTAGCTCTGTTAGCTGCCCACCACTGTTCTGCTTATTTCTCACTGAATTGCTTTCGACTACAATTAAAAAGATAAACACACTATATGTTAATGGTCTTGGATAAGAAGGATAGATTAATTGAAAGTTAAATCTAACAAAGATTTAATCTTGAAAGCAGAGGGTCCTACACTAGGTTGCCCTAATGACACCAGAAAACCTGATCCATCATCACTTTCTTTGACATATATCTTAGCTACATCGCGTTCAGGCCTATGTGCCTCAACCCAGTCAATGAGCCCCATGAAATAATCTTTTATCACTGCACTTTCTAAGAAATTATGAACTTGTTTGGCCATCCAATCCAAGGGTTTCTGGATGAGTTCATTCAGTCTTTGTTCACCAAAAGGAATGGATAATACATTTCCAAAGTAGGTATCATTAGCACGGATTCATCACTTACTCTTTAGTTTAACCTAACTTTTCCATTAACAATAATGCCCTTTTTTGCTATCTGGGGCATCGTTTCTATCACAACATTTGCTATCATTTTCCATAGAAATTCATTGAAAGACTCAAGTTTAGTCCTTCGACAATTATCATAGCTAGCGAGCGATTAAAGCTCGTTGAGTTGGTCACTTGGAACATAATATATGTGACTTATGAGATGGTCATGACTAGCTTCTTATGGCTCTTTAATAGGATGTGGTAGTGTTGAGAGGGGCACACATATGTCATCCAGGGAATGGTCAATTGACCCTAGCAATCTAGGGTTTAGCAGAGACCGATTGAAAGATGGTAGTGAAGAAATTGGTTTAGACTATCTGTTTCAGCCTATGAAACAAGAAACATGTTGGCCGAGTACGTGTCTACTACTTGTTGGTCGAATGTGCACGCCACCACAAGACCACCCTATTTTAGCTTCGTTACCTGTAATTCATGTCATGTATATATGTTAATAACACAGCTCGTTGAAGAGATCGGAATCATCATTAATCAATACTAATTAATGTGCAGTTAAATTTATTTTTAAAAAAATTGAAAGCAGTGTGGTACATTGTGCTAATTGATAAGACATATCTTCTGTAAAATCATCCATAGTATCATATAAGAGATTAATTTAATTGATTTGCGCACAAGAAATTCATGGTTTTGATAATTTGTTTGATGAAGAATTAATAAAATAAAAGATTTAGAAAATCTAGATCTGATATGTACTCTATTGGAAAATACATGTGCATGCATGTTGTGATGTTTTATTCATGGGCCATTTCGTAATTTCTTGGAACCTAAATTCCAGCTGGTGAATAGAAAAACATATTATTCATGCTCGTGATTTATTGTAATGTAAACCAAGTAATCAAAATTTTCTCGTACGGGGAATGACTAACCTGAACGGCTAAGACACCATTCCTCTTCTTGTTGGGCACAAGCTTTCCCTCAAACACTTTCATCAGGGTTATACAAGTTGAGCTCAAAGAGCTCAACGTTTGCAAAAGCTTCAACAAAGTCCATGCCACGGTTGTTGCAAACCAGCTCAGGTTCACCTATAGGGTTAAACTTAATCACACTTGCTAGAACATAGTATGTACCAAGAGTTTCAGCCATGGCTTTCTTTAGAACTCCAACCATGGACTTGAAAGTCATGTTACGGTTCTCCAAAACCGGCTTTTTGTAGCAAAAATATACACCAAAATCAACCAGTGGCAGAAGCAAATCAAGGTTAGATAGTGGAAGCTTGTGCTCTAGCAATGGTAGCACTACCACTATCACCTCCTTCTTGCCTTCTGTCACTGTGAAATCTCCCTTGGAAACCATTTTGGAATATGAATATCACAATAAGAGTATGAGAATGAATGAATAACTGATGAGTTTGTGGAGAACGAGGAGGAGGGACAGGTGCGCATTTATAGGCAATCGCAAAAATATTGGCTCGTTTATGTATATAACATTATTGTGCTACTGCTATGTCAAAGGGTGGAGCCAGTTTAGGACGAGCGGGTCTGTAGCCCTAGTTAGGCTTTTTAAAAATTTCAAATTCTATGTTAATGGATACTAATAATCCAAGTTTTACGTTAATGTATACTAGCAGTTCTAGCTGGAATTTTTAACCCTGCCTCGATAAAATTTTTGGCTTTGTCCCTTGTCCATCCCATCATATTATTTAGGAAAAATTGGAAAAATAGACAAAATTAGGGGTTTGAAAAGAAATATAGACATATCCCGATAAATTTTGATTGCATTGACACTTTCTTCATGAAATGACTAAAATACCCTTTGAAATTCAATTTATTCCTAAACTCTTTATTTTCTTCTTCCCTCCGCTTACCTCTTCCTATTTCCATAACTGTCTATAGTTGAGCTTCTAATATCCCTCGACACCATCTGAAACGCAGTAAGAAGAACAAGAAACGAGGAACCTTTGAGAATAGAAGCAAAAGGAGAGAAGATAACTGCAAGAGCATTCGGTTCGGGTAAGCTATGATGTCGATTTGTTTTTTTTTTTTAATTTTTTTCTTGTTTTCTTGATCATTTGAAGTGATATTCGCCTTATGAAGAATGAAAATAACGTTTAGATTAGGCATAACCCGAAGGAATAGAGATGTATATAAGAAATTTACACATTTAAATTAATTAGGGATTTGAGCTAGATTTAGGGATTTTGAATTTGAGATTTGAGTTTTCGATCGTATTTTGTACTTATTTTGTGTTTGTGGGCTAAATAAAGTGTGATTTGGTTGATTTTTTGGTTTTGATGTATGTAAAAATGGTGAAAACCGATGCGTTTCGTCATGACAAAGACGATGGCGAGTGTCAGTTTTCGCTCGACACTCGACATAACGTGTTGAGCCCTATCGGATACATGAATCGACACTCGCTATTAGGGTATTTTCGAAGACATCGAGTATCAGTTTTGTGTAAACCGACATCTCGATGTATCGAAACCATGTCTCTGACACTCGACATCATTGTAATTGAGAATGTCGAGTGTCGTTTTTATGTAAATGTTCTGATGGTGAGTGTCGGTTGAAACATCTGACAGGACTCGACACATTTCTTCGATGAACCTAATTTCACTTTCATTGAGTGTCGATTTCATGTAAACCGACATATGGTGCACCAAAACCATGTCTTTGACACTCGACGACATGTAATTATGGCGCGAGTGTCAGTTTCATGAGCTTCGGATGCTTTTGTCGGTTAACGTGAAACTGACAATCGATGAAAGTGAAAAAACTTGCGTCGAGTGTTGGATACATTAACCGAAGAGTATACAATGTCGAATTCTGAATCCAACACTCGACTAGGCCGACATCTGACACAGTCGTATTGTCGAATGTCCGACCTCGCGTATATTGGTTCTAGGTTTCTGACAAAAGTTTCTTCGGACACTCGATGGATTTCATTGAGCGTCGGTTTCTCCATTTGAGCTCTATCGAGTGTGTCGTACTTCATCGAGTTGTGTCGAGCGTTTTGATAAATTGTTTATTTTAGCCTTGTTTTTAGCCTTTTTACATCATATTTAACTATAACGTACTTTTTTTTGCAAGTTGAAGCAAATGGCAAAGGATTTAGATTCTCCTTCACTCTGAAGACTCCGTACGGTGAGCACTACCATGCGATTATCACAAACTTAGTAAGTTTGGACTGTATAGAATGGATTCGTGCGAACTTGAATGAAAGGTAACAAAATATGTTTCGTAATACATGTTTTGGTTTCTCTTAGACATTCGAGAACTGTCATTTCCGTCTCAGTTGGTGCACAATATTCTTGAGTGAGAGGTTAACACAGTGAGGTACGACGAAAAGATGTGGTTCCTTATTGAAGGTAAAAATATGGTATTTGAACTACAATGTAGTTAACTAATTTTATTTTTTAGCATTTGATCTTTGTAGTTTTGTTTTTTTACCATTATTGGCATCTTATTTTTTTTCTTCTTTCCAGGAAGATTGATTCGTTTTTCTGCCCACGAGTTCGGTTTGGTGACCGGTTTGAGATTTGCTAGCCCCATGCCACCAATACCAAATATCTTGAATCTGTGCCATTTGTTAGATACGTACTTTGGGGGTGAGGACATGAAGCTCATGCATTTCTATCCGAGACTTCGGCCATTAAATGTGTTAGCTATGCCAGACGAAGATTTTGTAAAGATTGCCTTTTATTACGTGCTTGAACGGTTTTTCATAGGACGGAATCGATGCCAATATGTCTCCTGTAAGTTTTTGAATTTTGTCAACACATTGGATAGTTTTAATAATTATCCATGGGGTTTGGTGTCTTATGATAAGACACTTAAAGGGATGAAAAAAGCTTTGGACGGGAGATTGGAAAAGTATAAGAAACAAGCCGAAGCAAAGAAGAAGAAGACGATGGGGAAAGGGAAGCATTCCAAGACATATAACTTAGAAGGGTACCCCTACACTATTCAGGTACTTACTGAAAAACAAATATTGGACGTGTTTATTAGTTTCTTTGAATTACATTTTGAAATTCCTATTGTCAAAAAAACCTTTATGTTATTAAGGTTTGGTTGTACGAGGCCGTGCCGTACATTGGCGCGACATATGGGTGAGCAGACAGGGTGTTTGCGGAGAGGATACCGCATTTGTTGAAATGGGAGACATAAAAAACCCTGTCATAGGACATCGTAAAACGCGATATCATGTTGGTTAAGAGGCAGGTATGTCAGGTTTCACTGATTGTTTTTTCTGTTATCGGTCACAGTGAATCACTGTTTAATTTGAGGGCTTATTTGATGATGCAAGCTTGTCCACTCATCGTTTTAGAGCCATCTGAGGTGGAGCAGACAACAGATTGGTATATTAGGCTCGCTGCAGTAGTTAGCATCTGGAGAGGTGCACATGGAGCATGGGCGGCATCTGTGGGTGCTCATTTATTACCCGATGAGAGGATTAAGCCACTTCCTGTAGGGGATCCATAAGCTCCACCTCCTCCTAGTCAGAATTCTCCTATTAGACCTGACATGGGGTCAGTCATCGACACAGCCAGTCTTGCAGATAATCGTGTACGATCTCTGTCGTTGGCTTCCCCCGTTAGTCCTACACCTCTAACATACGAGAGTCATGGTCATGAGGATCCATCAGGAAATCATCCCGCTTGACACAGCGGTCATAGACACAGCGGTCCCCCCATCAGTCCTGCACCTACCACGTTCGACAGGTATGATTCCGTAGTCGATTCCTCCTTCGGGTCGTGCGACCACCTACCGTGACATTTCCCCTCCTGTACATGATATCCCTTCCAGCTCGAAGGTATATAATGAAAATTTACATTCGTATACTTTTCAATTACATTACTAGTTGGTTGGTTTTTCACAGTGATTGTGAATAATGATATACAGGCGCAGCCGTTCCATGATGGGTTCGAGAGCACAATTTTGTGTGAGCTTGTAGGACTCCGGGAGGAGATAACAATGTTACGGGCATAGAACAAGGACATGCGGGAGGAGATAGTACTTTTGCATGAGGTTGTTGTGCTACTGGGTGGCCATTTTTGATACGCTGGCACGATACGTCGTACAAGTTAGTAAATAGAATTAATGATTTTCATGATGTCACATCGCTTGACCCGATGTTCTAGTTTTCTGTAATACAAGATTCGGATGATGGTATGGGCAATGACGATGACGGTCAGGAGGTAATAGAACCTGAACCATGGACACAAGTGTTTGTGCCGTCGATACTGCTCCCACAGGCTTTGTTTCCCTCCAAGGTTGATGACTATTTTTGGAAAAGTATAAACGGAGCCCCTCCGTCAGTCCACAGGGTAGAAAAAGAGCGAGGGTCGTGCCACAGGAACCATCCTTTGACGTTCCACATGTACAGTCAAATGACCCAGTTGTTCAGCCCGCAGAGGGTCCAGTTCTTCAACCCACAAAGGGTCCAGTTCTTCTGCCTGTGGAAGAGCCCACTTTACAGTATTGCGAGGCCATGACATAGGATGCAGACAATGCATCCTGTGGCGTCCTGTGGACTCGGGTTTCACTGTTTCACCCACATGCCCCCATACCAAATGTTGATTGCATCAGCTTTGATACGTGGATGAGTGAGGAGTCGGGCGATGCTGACTTAGGCATCTGTGTAGGTGGCCGTGAGTTCTTCAGGACGTTGACCACGCCGACCGAGCGGCTTGCATATAAGGTTTGTTTCACTCCTTGTCGTTTCCTCCTGAACAATATACTATTGTAATATTTATCGATTACTACTACTATATGCAGCATATTGATAGCTACTTATGGATGTTACACTGTAGAGCTCGCAATATGGGCGCAAGTGTTGTCAAGAGGTCTGCTTTCCTGGACACAACTTTCTGGGTAGCTATTTGCAAAACATCTGAAATTTTAGTTAATTTATGCTTCCATCATTGTGCTTGCTCGAGAGTTAGCTAACCGTACTCATGAAAATGCAATTAAAAGTTCAATCGTTGTGCATACTATTCTCGGAAAGACTGGATGATATTGACTGGGTAAACGAGTCAGATATTGTCCAGTTTCTCCTTGGGGAGATGCCCCTCGTTGGACTACCATAGGTCGATGTGGACAGGGTGAGTCCATTTATATTCAATGTGTTACATTTTGTGCTGTTTTAATCAAAATGTTGTCACTGATTTCCATGTTGTTAATTTTCTTTCTAGCTCTATGTCCCTATAAACATTGGGAGCGAACATTGGGTGGCAGGCAAGATGGATTTGAATCGCCATGTCATAGTCATATATGACTCATATGTTGCCTACAATTCCACCGATACAGTGAGAGATACAGTCCGGTGCTTGTAGAGCTGATACCACATATAGTGTCAATAGATGCTTACAATCTTTCTGACTACCCCGCAACCCCGTACGACATAGAACGCATCGAGGATTCATCTGAGGTGCCACAACAGGAGGCTGGGGGAGCAGCATGCGGTGTGTATTGTTTGAAGTTTATGGAGTTCTTAGCGGGGGGCATTCCTTTGCCAGACATTAAGGCATTCATGAACGAGACACTTCGACGAAGAATGGCATTACAACTTTGGGCTTATCGCATTCTTCCATAGGCGGAGGAGGCCGTCTTGGCCACCATATGGCCTGTCGATGTTGTGTCAACAGATGTTGAGCTACAGCCCAGCACGACTCTACCATGATTTTGTGTCAACCCCGTACGACATTGAGTGCATCAAGGATTCGTCCAAGGTGCCACAGCATGAGGCTGGGGGAGGAGCATGCGGCATGTATTGTTTGAAGTTCATGGAGTTCTTAGCAGGGGGCGTTCCTTTGCCAGACATTAAGGCATTCACGAACGAGACACTTCGACGAACAATTGCATTACAACTTTGGGCTTATCGCGTTCTTCCACAGGCGGAGGAGGCCGTCTTGACCACCACATGGCCTGCCGATGTTGTGTCAACGGATGTTGAGCTGCAGCCCAGCACGACTCTACCATGATTTTGTGTCATGCATGGTAGACGTATTGTCCCATGATTTTTTCCTACACGTTACACATTTTTTGTAGTGATACATATTTTTGCATATTTACAAATATTTGTATAGTTACACATTTTTGTATATTTACATATTTTTATATAATTACATATTTTGTATACTAGCACATTTTTTCCATGTATAGGGGTATGTACTTTTATAGTCAAGTGAAAAGGTCAGTGTGAAAAAATTTAAATATATTTTTATCCGGATGTATTGGTATATACGTGTATGTCGTCAGATACTTTTCATACATGAATGTTTTATGCATTGACAAAGCACATAAATTCGTGTTTCATACATGAATGTTTAATTCATTGATAAAGCACATAAATTCGTGTTTAATACATGAATGTTTTATACATTGACGAAGCATATAAATGAATATTTCATACATGAATGTTTTATATATAGACAAAAGCACATAAATGAAAGTTTAGTCATTTGAACTAGCTTCTGATGGAATAAAATAAATACACTACATCGCTTAGAGTAAACAAATAATATTACATAGAGAAAAATACTCGTTATGTATATTTGGCAGACATCATCCCCTGTCACGTTGCGCCCTAGAAACAGCATTAAGTGGAACTGGGTTTCGGTAAGTCTGACGATTGTGCCTGGAACTTCCACAATGCCCGCAATTTGAAGACAAGCTTTAGACTCACCAACGGAAGGGATTTGTTTCATCCGAGGACGACCGACTGGTCTTCTCATGACTGGTGATAGAACCACTCTACTGCGAACCTCCTCAGGAACCATCCAATTCTCACTAACTCCAACAGGAACAACTGGCAGAGCATATGCATGTAGTAATATTTCAGTTGTATACCAATGGGCACAATAATCATGGCATGTCAGTAGGTTCATACGTTTGCAAACAGCTAATACATGTGCACACGGAAGCTGGTCAAGATCAAACACCCTGTATGTGCATGTTCGAGCGTGCATGTCAATGACGTTGACACGGTCCTTGCCTCTCACCTCGTACATAGTAAAAGAGATACTAGTAACCCTCATACGTTTGCCCTCCTTTAAACGCTCCTCCATCAACTTGTTAGCCCACGACGAGAGATGTAATTCTCTGTTAGCAAATAACTCTCGACGCTCATAGAACCATTACTGCAAGTTTGCCCAGTAACAATCTGCTAACAATGTAACCGGAAGGAATCGCGCGTGTCGCAAGCAGCTGTTCATCGACTCAGTAATATTTGTTATCATGATGTTATATCGTCGGTCATGAAACTGTGAACGTGCCCATTTATCGACTCCAATCTCTCAAAGATAAATTGCTACTAGAAGCATATATGATTCAATTTGTCGCATATGATAGTTGAAATCAGCATAGTGATATGTCTTTGCAGCTCGGGAGTATATATCCAACAAAGTCTTGTCCTTGAACATGGCTTTCAAGTTACCCCTCAGATGATGAGTGCACAATCCATGCAATGCATGAGGAAAAACTTCTACAACAACTCATTCAATGCCACGACGACAGTCAGAAATGAAAACAAGATCTCGAACATTTTGTACTACATGATCACATAATTGTCTCTTGAACCAGTTCGACAAGTCATCATTTTCAGAATGCCCAACTCCAAATGCCAATGGATATATTTGTTTATTTCCATCCATAAAAGAAGATAACAACATTGTACCTCTATATTTCCCTTTCAGAAAAGATCCATCAACTACGATAACTGGCCTAATTGATGATGCAAATCCAATAATAGAGGCCCCCATACTCATAAAAAAGTATCTAAAATGGTTATTGTCATCAGTTTCTAAAGTCATTTTGGTCCCCGGGTTTGCTTTCTCAATCATGTACATATATGGGGGGAGTAGTGTGAATGATTCCTCATGAGATCCATGAAGTTCTTGCAAAGTTGCCTCATTTGCCCTCCATGCCTTGTTGTATGTGATATTAACACCCAGTGACTCCTGAACATCAAACATTATATCTTTCGGATGATATATTCTTGATGCCTGAATGAATTTACTCTTAATATGTTTACCAATGACATGTGCAATTGCCTGTTTGTGATTTGGGTGAAGTATGACTCCGGAACATGTGTGATGGTTCTTATACCTTTTCACTTGGAAGAAATGTGAATCAGCTACTTTTATGGCACGTAAACGCCATTTACAAGATTTAGCATGACATACGACCTCAAACCTTGTCGTGTTGGAGTTCCTCACCTTGAATTGAAAGTTGCGCCTTAATGCTAAATTTGAGAACTTCTCATAAAGCTCGATTTTGCTGTTAAACATCTGCCCAACTGCAACCTCAATCCCAACAACTATAAACGATGAAGCATCATCATCAACTGTGGATGATGAATGCACAGCAGACGACATCCACCTAAATGTGTTATCCCGACGGTTATCATTTTCAGAGCCAAAATTAGCTTCTCGATGTATAGAATTTGCATCCATTCTCCACTCATTATTCAACACCGGATCTTGTTGACGTTCGTATAATGAAGGAGTAAGTGTGGAGTGAATTGGAGAAGGAATGGTAAACGAAACATCCTGGTTCACATCATTCAAAATCTCCATCTATTCATCATTATCAAAATGTGAACCATCTATATTTTGCCCATCAACAATAAAGTCATTCAAACCCTCACCCAAATCTTCAATACGAATAGTGCAATCATCATTTTCATCGTCATCATGCTCACTAACATCATCATAATCTTCATCACCACCATCATCATCATTAAAATCATCACTAGCATTATTAACATCAATATTGCCTAAACTCTCAAACTCTCTAATGCTATCGAGATGACATACTAATCTCAATGGCATCAACGGGGGCACCCCTTCTTCATTTTCATCTAACACCCCAACTGACTCATTCCCTACATGTCCTGAATATTGCTCAAACTCAATGCCAACGTCATCATTCAATTATGGTTATGCACAAACAGGAGTGGACTCACTTAATTGGTTGCTTCCACTTGCTAAGCGAAACAAAAAGGGATGAGAAGATCTTTATCACTTTCGTACTGCATCGGATCCTGACCTCTGTCTTTGCTTCTCCCTATCTTCAACTTTGACAATTAATGGTGTATATGACTGTTGGTCCTCCAAACAATGTTATATAAAAAAACAAACATCTTTGCCATTCTCAATAGGAGTCGACAATGGCGGAACACCCTTAAAAGTAAATTGAACCTCTAAACTTATGCTATGCTTTCGAAGATCCCAACCTATTTCAGTACTAATACCGTCAATCAACTCATTATAAGTAGCACACCTATGAATTATCAATGGCTTCGCCCTCTCACCGGTGTACAAATAACTGTCATTCCTTTGTATAATCCAAGAATCATTGTATAGAATAAGTATGTGTAAAGTTTCCATATCCTGCATAATATAGACATATCATATAAGGTCCGTGAACAAAAAATCATTACGAAATTGCTTAAATAAGGCACAAAAACGACAATCCTACCCAAAAGCTCGACATATCTCGATGGAATATGCTCGACACTCGACACACTAACTCGACATAAACTCGACAAAAATGCACATCCGATAATCGACCTCGACACACAAACTCGATAAAAATACACATCCGATAATCGACACTCTACTCGACGTACTAACTCAACACTCAAACAAAGCCTCGACACACCCACTCGACACTCGACATTACCCCTCGACATGTCGAGAGTCGATCTTATAGATCCGACACATCGAGCAATCTCGCTCGACAAATCGTGTCTTCTTTCCCCTCAACTGCGATACCAGATTTTCTCTATGATTTGTAATTTTCAACAATTTTGGCAAAAATCGCACTATGTCTAAGCTTAGTTCACATACATATCCCTATTTTAAGCTACATAATGTGGTTGAAGACTACGAAAATAAGAAATAATGAAAACATTGCAACCTGCTTCAACATTCTTGCGCCATTTAGAGACATTACGGAGAATCGTCTTACCTTGTTGCTCAACTTCAACTCTAAGATAAATAATAAGATGAAATGAAACAAAGTTATTGAAAAGTGTTTCGGACAGTGGAGGAAGGAGTGACTATGTTTCTTTCTTTCTTCTTTATTTTCAAGTTTGAGTTACTAAGGACATTTTAGTCATTAAGTGTCTATGCAATCAAAATTTATCAGGATGTACCTATATTTATTTTCAAGCCCCTAATTTTGTCTATTTTTTCAATTTTTCCTATTATTTATGTATCAAGTTGATAAATTTATATTTGGTTGTGCACTATATTTGCTTTGCAAATAAATCTTTTACACGTATTGAGATGATTATTATTTTTATTAAAATAAATTAATGCATCGTTGTGTGAAATAGACTTTTTTTACTCAATTAATTATTTGTCGATATTGTTGATAAATGTAGTATATATCCTAAACTTTTTATATTAGCAAAGTAAATTATTAATCAAGTAAATTGATTGATATTTTGTATAAATTACTTATCTTTCATTTATCTTAATAATCGATATGATTAGTAATTTCTATATACTAAAATAAACACTTATAAGGTAGGCATTAACTGTTGTTTTTCCTTTTCATTTTTTTGAAGCAATTGAGTTGACATGCAAATTACAATTGTTTAAAAATGTTGTTCACACACTAACTAATAATTTTAAGTGATTTTAAATGTGAGAGATCCATAAAATTAATTCAAATATAAAATATATAAACTGCAAGATGTTTGTTGATTTTATTAAAAATACGTAAATTTTAAGATTCTCTTTCATCACAATTAACACGTAACAATCACTTCACTGGGTAATGAAGATTCCTTTTACTTGTAAGCAAAAGACAAAAGTCAAATAGAACTTATCTACATTCTTAATAGATATTAGATATAGGGCGTGTTTGGCAGCCTGCATAGTATAGTATAAAAGGTACTGTTCGCTTAAAATTTTTTTATACCGTGTTTGGTGCAACAAAAGGGCGGATAGTATAATAAAAGGTTGCATAAGAACCGTGTAAGGACCTCATAAAAGGAGGCAAAATAATGATGCCCACTACCATGTGTTAAGGCCGGATAGGATAAGGATATTGGGGATTGTTAGATATAATTTTTAATTCATACGTTTTATATAATATAATATATTATATTATATTATATTATATTATATTATATTATTAAAAGATTTAAATTATACAACTTTTTTTTTGTTCCAGTTTTTGACAATAATTACCGCAAACATATATAAATAAATAAATATTTAAATTATTATTTTATTGAATATTTCAGTGAATTATTTTAATAAATAAATATAATTTATTATAAATATTTAAATAAAAAATTAATTATATGAAAAATTAATTTAATATAAATAATTTTTAAAATTATTATATTTTATAATATTATATTATATTATTAAAAGATTTAAATTATACAACTTTATTTTTTGTTCCAGTTTTTGAAAATAAATACCGCAAACATATATAAATAAATAAATATTTAAATTATTAGTTTATTGAATATTTAAATGAATTATGTTAATAAATAAATATAATTTATTATAAATATTTAAATAAATATTAATTATCTAAAAATTAATTTAATATAAATAATTTTTTAAATTATTATATTTTATAATATTTTATAATATTATATTATATTATATTATTAAAAGATTTAAATTATAAAATTTTTTTTTTGTTCCAGTTTTTGACAATAAATACCTCAAACATATATAATAAATAAATATTTAAATTATTAGTTTATTGAATATTTAAATGATTATTTTAATAAATAAATATAATTTATTAAATATTTAAATAAAAATTAGTTATCCAAGAAATTAATTTAATATAAATAATTTTCAAAATTATTATATTTTAAAATATTTTATTAATTTTAAGCCATTTTTATTATTGTAAGGAATTTAATATAGTTAAATACAATCTTTTATCAAACATATTACAATGATAAACCAAACAAAATATAGAATTTACTCAATCCTATACTATACAATTTCATATAATGCTATCCGCTACAGTAATAATTATGCAATCCTATACGGTGCACCAAACGCAGCGATATTGTTATAATTTTGTGAGTCTGTGATACGTTGCTTGAGAGAATATTAATCGAAGAAAACATTGACATAGTCTGACAAATGCCAATCAAAATGATAAATAGAACCATTCGAAGTAGATGCGACATGCATTTTTAACATCAGGGCATTAAAAATAAAAATTAAGAAATAATTCAACACTGATAGAATTTGGAAACCTGCATCTCTGGTAGGCTAGGCTGCTACAGGAGATCAGGGTGACTCTCTTAATTACGATTGCAAAAGGAGCCCTTAAAGGCTCTTCACAAACCTTTTAATTTGTATATTAATTAATCAATTAATTAAGTCCAAATCAATGTCAAATAATTTTCATTTTATTGTAAAATTATTAATTGACTTACATTTACAAGCGCAATAATTTCAGAGTATACATAATTATAAATTGTTGGTGCATGAAACTTATAGTATCCCACTGTAATATTATTGATGTTTTGAATTGTGCAAGTAAATTCTATATATGAACTTTAGTGGAATTAATAATTTAAAGATTTTGTGTTTAAAAGTCCTACCATTAAGCGTTGGTGGAGTAGAAATCTGTGTAACGATTATCCATATTTTCTTATAAATATTATTAATATATTCTTATAAGCAAATGGTGTAAAGTTTTCCAACATTAGCAAACTTTAGGGAAAATTAAAAAAATGGATACAATTAGGGACTCTTGATGAAATTTGGACACATCCTGAAAAATTTTCGTGCCATAGACACATTCTTCAAAAAAAGACTAAAATACCCTTAATAATTCAATTTATTTCGAAATGCCTCATTTCTCTCTTCTCTGCACTTACCTCTTCATATTTTTATACACGTCTGTTGCAGTAACAATAAAACAAAGAAAAAAATTTCATCTTCTTCTCTCTTCTTCACTTTTTCTCTCTCTGCAATTCAATATCTCTCTCATCTTCTTCTCTCTTCTTCTCATATTTTCCTGCACTTTCTTCTTTTATTCAAAACAAGCGTCAATTCATGCCAACAAGTGTCGATTTTATGCTATAGAGTATCAGATTTTATATCGTCAAGTGTCGGATTTCATGCTTTTAAGTATCAGATTTAATGTTGTCAAGTGTCGATTTTATGTTGTAGAGAGTCAGATTTTATATTGTCAAGTGTCGGATTTCATGCTTTCAAGTATCATATTTAATGTTGTCAAGTGTTGGATTATGTCGAGTGTCGGATTTTATATCGTCGAGTGTCGACTTTCATGCCTTCGAGTGTCGGATTTTATATCGTCGAGTGTCAAATTATGTCGAGTGTCAGATTTTCATTATGTCGAGTGTCGGATTTTCATTCTATCGAGTGTCGGATTTAATGTTGTCGAGTGTCAGATTATGTCGAGTGTCGGATTTTCATGCTGTCGAGTGTCGACTTTCATGTCTTCAAGTGTCGGATTTAATGTTGTCAAGTGTCAAATTATGTCAAGTGTCAGATTTTCATGCTGTCGAGTGTCAGATTTCATGCTATCGGATTCCAAACCGTTGTTTGTTTCTCTCTTGCCTTCTTTCTTCTCTTTTTAAAACTTAAGTTGATAAATATATTTGATAATAAATAAGATGAAGAAAATTCAGTAAAATATATGAAGAAGAGATAAAAATATGAGAGAGATATTAGAATTACAGAGAGAGAAAGGATGAAGAAGATGCAGATTTTTTTCTAAATTCAATTACATAAATAAGAGTAATGATAATTGAGTCTTTTTGTCAAGAAAGTGTCTATAGCATGAAAATTTTTCAGGATGTGTCCAAATTTCATCAAGGGCCCCTAATTGTGTCTATTTTTTCAATTTCCCCCAGACTTTACTACACATCAATATCATTGAATGAGTCGAGAAATTAAATAACACATGATCACAATTCATAGGACAAGAAGATATATATATATATATATATATATATATATATATAAATGTATATAACTAGGATATTCTAGTTATATTTGTATTAGGAGAAAAATTTACCCTCACTGAAATGAAAAATGAGGTCCATCTGTGTTCAATCGTCCATTTGAGTTCGATAAAAAGAAGGTTTCAAATTTCTAGATATTGGACTAATAGGTGGGCTTGATTTGGACTGGAACTAGAAATGAATTCCAGCCCGAAGTTCCAAGTTTCTGCAAATTGGACCAAGTCATAGGCTCTATTTGGACTAGAGGTAACTAGTGCATTCTAGCCCAATGAAGCCCAACGAAGCCTGTTCCAAATTTTATTTTCTTTTTTTTTAAATCAAGTATCTATTATTACAAGTAATAGGATAAATAACAATATTGTTAATTTGATCTCACCGCATATCTTTTGTTGACCGTAAGCAAATGGTACAAAGTTTTCCAACATTAGCAAAATTTACGACACATCAATATCATTGAATGAGTCAAGAAAATAACACATGATAACAATTCATGATACAAGAAGACGAAAAGATAAATAAATAAATAAATATATATATATATATTGATTGCAGGGCCAATATCAATATTGAACATATGGGAAAACTAGTTTAAAGCAATTAATGTAAGATAGTCATAGGTCAATGGCCTCAACACATTAGATGCCTTATTCTCAATGAACTCTAATTGCGCTTTAAATAGGTGCATGTAGACGACCCAATCACCGTTCTCTGTTGGAGATGGCATCGGCATGACATAACCCGTGTAACCTCCCCATGGAAAATGGTAAGACCCGAAACCCGGCTTGCCCCACCCAAAATCTATTTTAGAAACAGGGAACTGTTGCCCTGAAGACACCACAAAGCTCGGTCCATTGTCACTTCCTTTGACATATATCTTAGTTAGAGTGGGTTTGGGTCTACGTGCCTCAACCCAGTCAATGAGCCCCAAGAAATGATCTTTCGTCACTACACTTTCCAAGAAATTATGAACTTGTTTGGCCACCCAATCCAAGGGTTTCTCCATGAGTTCATTCAATCTTTGTTCACCAAAAGCAATGGATAATACATTTCCAAAGTAGGTATCCATTAGCATGCATTCATCACTTACTCCTTGGTTTAACCTAACTCTTCCATTAACAACAATGCCCAATTTTGATATCTGGGCATCGTTTCTGTCACAACATTCTGCTATCAGTTTCCATAAAAATGCACTAAAAGACTCGAGTTTAGTCCTCCTACAATTACCGTAGCTGGCGAGCGATTGAAGCTTGTTGAGTTGGTCACTTGGAACATAATATATGCGACTTATGAGACGGTCATGACTAGCTCCTTGTGGTTCTTTAGGAGGACGTGGTAATGTTGAAAGGGGTACATACATGTCATCTAGGGTATGGTCAATGGACCCTGGCAATCTAGGGTTCAGCAGAGACCGATTGAAAGATGGTAGTGAAGAAATTGGCTTAGACTGAGCTGTTTCAGCCCATGAAACAAGAAACATGTTGGCCGAGTACGCGTCTACTACTCGATGATCGAAGGTGCACGCCACCACAAGACCGCCACATTTGAGCTCTGTTACCTACAATTCATTTCGTGTATATATGTAAATAACGTAGCTTGTTGAAGAGATCAAAATCATCAATTATCTATTCTAATTAATGGGCAATAAAATTTATTTACAAAAAAATAAAAGAAGTGCTTTGCCATGTGCCAATCGCTAAGATATATCTTCCGTAAAAACATTCATAGTATCATATAGGAGATTGATTTAATTAATTTACGCACAAGAAATTCATGGGTTTGGTAACTTATTGAGGTAATGTCACTGGCTACCCTAGGCTTTGGCAAAATGTTAGGCATATAAAAGTTTTAGCCTTTTTTTTTCCCCACCCTCCATTTCGTGAAATCAATCAAGGCCATCCTCAGCTAATGGATTCCGTTAATCAACTGTGGCTTTTCTATCTTTCAATTGTATAGTCACTAATCTACCTTTAGTTAAAGAAAAACAAATATTTTTTTTTCCGGAATTTCTCTCTCTCCTGTAACTTTCTCTTTCCCTCTTCGCCACATTTTCTTCTTAACCAAACAGTCACTCTTCTCCTTTCTTCCCTCATCTTCTTTTTCCATTTTTTTTTCAACAAATAAAAAATCAAACCACTTATTTTCCTTGATTTAACTAAAGAGTTTGAGAAGTTGGCTAACTGTGTTGAGGTGTTGAAGATGAATTATGTGT
The DNA here is from genome assembly GCA_013180625.2 of Boswellia sacra. Classification (NCBI taxonomy): domain Eukaryota; kingdom Viridiplantae; phylum Streptophyta; class Magnoliopsida; order Sapindales; family Burseraceae; genus Boswellia; species Boswellia sacra. Next base: position 1,116,418 of record SNVD02016232.1, on the reverse strand, counting down.
TGAGCGCTTAGGAGGGTGAGTTGTATCGTTTGGAAAGCTAAGATCAAGCGACTTTTCGGAGATTAGAGCAGTTTTCCAACAATTTTTTCTTTTGGCAAGGGCATTGGGGTTTTGACGATCGGATTCCGACGACTTCAACGAGATAGACAACGAGTCCCACCGCCCGCCAAAGGCAGCCGTAGCCGTTTCCCACTAAGGCTAGATTTTTATTTTTTTTTCGCAAAAATTAACGTTTGAGGATTGTGATTGATTATGTCGTGTTGGTTTGATCCTTTTGAGGATTGTGATTGTATTGGTAGTGTTCGTCTTTACACAACTTGGATTTCTTGCTCAAAAAAATGTATGAAATGTAAGTGATTTTGGCTTAAACTTGTAGGCATGTATTCAAGTTGTGGGGATATGAAGTATGCAGGTTTGGTGTTTGTTAAAATTCATTGGAAATTTCAAGAGGCAATTGGGTTTTTTTTTTTTATGCGAGATTTGATATAATGTTGCAGTAAGATTTGGTTCTCAATTGTGTTAAAAGCTTGCTGTACATAGCCTTAAACAAAAAGAATTATTGAACAAGAAGAAAGTCAAGGGCCAGAGCTTGTGGATGGCGAACAGAGATAGTGAAGGTGTCCACGAAGAAATGGTGGAGTTGTCGATGAAGAAGAGGTTTGCATAATTAATTAAATTAAAATACAAAGATAAAATAAATTTAGATTGAAAGACAATTATATCCTTCAACAGTTCCTTGATTTTAACGATTCTGTTAGCCAGGTAAAAAAAAAAAAAAGGCCAAAACTCGTATATGCCCGATATTTTACAAAACCTAGGTCGTCAGTGATATTACCTCATAGTTTATTTGATGAACAATAAAATAAAAGATTTAGAAAATCTTGATACGGTATATACTGCATCAGGCGTGCATGGGCCGTTCGTAATTTCTCAGATCAGAATTCCAACTTTTGAATGGAAAAAACATATTACTCATGTTCGTGATCAGATGGATTGGAGGCCCGAGCCCCCCTTAAATCTGGAAAATCAATGAAACCCCCCTTTCTTTTATAGAGATACTTTACCCTATATTTAAAAATACTTGATTTCAATGTTTTACCATCCTTTTTTGTTTTAACTGTTGAGCTGCCATACACTGCTCCATGCAGCCATACATACAACAATGGAAATTTATATTATATTTTAAATAATTTTATTATTTTATTCATAAATAAAATTTTAGGTATTTTTAGTTCTTATTCATTTGGTTTGACATATATTACGTAGAATTTATTTTAATTTTTTTAGTTTTTCACAAAAAAAATTAATTTTTATTAGATGAGTACAAATTTAAAGAACTTTGATGAATAGTAATGACTTAACTCTTTTAATAATGTTTAGTATCATATTATTATATTTGTACAATTGTACGATATTTTTTTTAATTTTTGATTTATTTTTATGAATTAGAGTAAACAAAAAGTAAATATCATTAAAAAATTATGTATGAGAAACTTTTTAAAATAGTAAAGTTCGTTGTGTCTCTATATCTACATATAATTTTTTATTATTTTTTAATAAATTTTCTCATATATAATCACTGTCTATCAAATAAATTATAAACGTTAAAATATATATGATACCTTGTCGTTCGATAAAATTCTGGGTCCACTACTAGTGATTTATTTTAATGTAAACAAGTGATCAAAATTTTATTGTATGGCAATGACTAACCTGAATGGCTAAGACGCCATTCTTCTTCTTGTTGGGCACGAGCTTTCCCTCAACACTTTCATCAGGGTTGTACAAGTTGAGCTCAGAGAGCTCAACGTTTGCAAAAGCTTCAACAAAGTCCACGCCACGGTTGTTGCAAACTAGCTCAGGCTCACCAATAGGGTTGAACTCAATCTCACCCGCTAGAACATAGTATGTACCGAGAGTTTCAGCCATGGCCTTCTTTAGAACACCAACCATGGACTTGAAATTCACGTTACGGCTCTCCAAAACCGGCTTTTTATAGCAAAAAAATACACCAAAATCAAGTGGTGGCAAAAGCAAATCAAGGTTAGATAGTGGCAGCTTGTGCTCTAGCAATGGTGGCACTGCCGCTACCACCTCCTTCTTGCCCTGTGTCACCGTGAAATCTTCTTTGTAAGCCATTTTTGGAATATGACTATCACAACGAGAGGACAAGAATGAATGAATAATTGATGAATTTGTGGAGAAGGGGGAGGAGGTACAGGGTGTGCATTTATAGGCATAAGCATTGGCCCTTTTTTGCATACAATATTACTGTGCATCCTGTGCATCACATTAATATTTATTTATGTATCAAGTTGATAAATTTATATTTTGTTGTGCACTATATTTGCTTTGCAAATAAATCTTTAACACGTATTGAGATGATTATTATTTTTATTAAAATAAATTAATACATGGTTGTGTGTAATAGACTTTTTTCACTCTATTAATTATTTGCCGATATTGTTGATAAATGAAGTATATATCCTAAACTTTTACATTAGCAAAGTAAATAGTCAATCAAGTAAATTGATTTATATTTTGTATAGATTAGTTATCTTCCATTAATCTTAATTAATAATTGAGATAATTGGTAATTTCTATATATTAAAATAAACACTTATGAGGTAGACATGAACACTTAAAATTAATTTTAAGTAATTTTAAATATGACAGATCGATAAAATTAACTCTTTCATCTGTTAAGTTTCAATACGTTCCCTCACGATGTAGACTGGCCTGATAAACCCTTTTTATATAATTTCTTTTTTTATTTTGTAGTAGGAGGATTTGAACCTTATGCCCTTAGGTTAAAGAGTTACGATACCATGTTAAATTTGTCACTCTATCTAAAAGTTCAAAATTATAGGTGTAGGCTAAAAAATAATTTTATCTTTCAATACATTACAATTTACGCAAAACAGTTATTTAGCTGGGTAATGAAGGTTTCCTTTTACTTATTCTTGTAAGTAAAGAGTCAAAATCAAACTTATCTCTGTCCTTAATAGATATCAGATCTATCATTTTGTGAGTTTGTGACACGTTGCTTGAGAAAATATTAATAGAAGATAACATAAAACTAGTCTGCCAAATGCCAATCAAAATGATCAATAAAACCATTCGAAGTAGATTAACATCAAGACATTAAAAATAAAAATAACAACACTGTAGAATTTCGGAACCTGCGTCTCTGGTAGACTAGGCTGCTGCAAAAGAAAGTGACTCTCTTACGTCCGATGGCAAAAGGAGCCCTTAAAGACTCTTCACTTACCCTTCTAATTTGGATATTAATTAATCAATTAATTAAGACCAAATCGATGTCAAATCATTTTCATTTTATTGCAAAAATTATTAATTGACACATACAACTTACATTTACAAGCGCAATAATATAAGAATATATATAATTAGAAATTTTGAGTGTATGTATGATGTAACTTATAATAGCCCACTGTAATATTATTTGTGTTTTGGATTTTGCAAGTGAATTCTACATGTGAATGTTATTGGAATAAATAATTAAAAGATCTGTGTTTAAAAATCCTACCAGTGTGGGACGTTGGCGGAGTAGAAATCTATGTAACGGCTATCCATTTTGTCACTTATTTAATTTATGAATAATCATGTTTATTAAAAGGATATAACTTACTGAATTTTATACAAGCTTGAATTTGAACTACCAAAAGACAATAGTTAATTAATAAAAACAAAAAATGGATCATGATTAAGAAGCTTTTAGTAGCCAAATGAAAGTACACAATTGGCATATTGTTGTGCTAATTATTATATACTAATGACTTATGAAGAAAATCATGCATATTAATTGAAATATTATATAACATTTGTATTCAACAAAGTGACTTGATGGTGTAAACATATGCATGGGTAAAGACTGGATTGACTTGAGAAGATCTTGAGTGAAAATGAGAGGAAGCATCGGTTAATTAAAAAGAATAGTGATAAATATCTCAGAACTTATTTAAAAATTATATATCCCCAATAATATAGCATAAGATTAAAATAACCACATCATTCATTACATAATCATAGTATTTACTTGACAAGTTTATATTAAATATGCATTATTTTTTAGATACAAAATTTGTTATACAATTTAGAATAAGTATCATTCGATTAAAAATTATTGACATCTGACGCTTTTCATCTCTAACTTGATCTTTTCTCTATAATATATAACATTGATCATTAGTTTGAAAATGGTGTCAATAATTACTCAATAACTTAACAACAATATAGTAAAATATGCTAAAATCGATTGTCGGTCGATGCAAGCTAGGAGATGGTATAAGTATTAATAGTTTATTAATTAATTTTGGGTTACTTACAGAGAAATAATTCTTACCTACCCAAACGGCGATTATTATTTCAACAATGCCCAATATGTATACATCTAACATGGTTAATTTGGGAAAATATTGTATAATAACTCAATAGCATGAAAATAAATAAAATAATAGAGTTTGATAAATAATGGAGCCACAGCACACACACACATACACATATATATTGAACTCCAAAGTTCTTGACTATCTTTCTACTTTCTATATATATGAATTTAATTAAGTGTACTTTTTTTCTTAATATATATATATATATATATATATATATATATATATATATATTCAATTATAATTACTCCATTATATATCATGTAAATGTGCACGTCAAAGCTAATGTATTTTGAAGGCTCGTCTACCAATATATATAGCATCTTAATCAAGAATTTATATGTCACTGGTTATTTGTGGTTTGATACAGAAGGACATTATTTTTTGTTACTTTTATTTTTATCTGAACTTTTCGACAATTTAGACTAAGAACTAACTATGTGATCAGTTAGCTAGTTCTTTAAAACTTCTGGTAAATTTTATTTTAGCAGCCTTCCTCAATCAATTTTCTATTGCCATGACCAATACAATAATTTACATCTATTATTTTCAACAACATTTTCTTGAAAGTTGATTACCATCCATCGAGTAGGTAAGTAAAGCTGATCAGTGTGTACATATGTGTATATATTTATACATATACACACTCGAAAAGATTTCATAAGTCATTTTATAAAATACGTTTAAACTAACGAAAATGATAGAAAAAAAAATTACCTGAGAACATGCACGATGCAAAAGCTAATTACTTAAAATTAAACCATGGTTATACTCTTAAACTTTAATATATATATATATATATATATATGTGTGTGTGTGTGTGTGTGTGTGTGTGTGTGTGTGTGTGTGTGTGTGAAACAAGCAAGTGAAAATTAAAAAGATTAGATGTTAATTAGTATATTAATAGTGTTAGTTAGTTAGTTGCTGTCTTCCTAAATATTACCCTTAGTTTGCGTCTACATAAACTAAATAGAAATATAAAAGTAATAATTTACCGTGTGCTTATTATTATAGGAAATTCAATTCATAAAATAAAGATAAAGCCAGAAATGATATTAAAATATGCATCAGTAAGTGTGAAAACACAAGGCTTTAATTTGGAGAGCCCGACGGACAGTCGCACGCACCAACGCTTTCGCACTAAATCATTTCCAAATCTGTCTCCGTTACACGTACCGAACCAGATTTAGAGTATATGATAATTATATATCATGCATAATTTAAGTGATTTTATAGTCCAAATTTTCATGCTAAATTATACTTTATTATTTATTATTAATATTACGATATTAATTACTCATATATCATTAATTATATTTTGATATTAATTTAAAATTATTTCATCATTCAATCATTGACAGTATATTGTCACACTAAAATTTGCAATACTTTGGATACAAATTTGAATTGACATTCATCAAAATCACAATAACCATCATTCTAAATTGGTATTGTTGGTCGGGGGTGCTACTCATAGTGGTTGTGCTGTCTAGACTGGTGGTTGGGCCTGATATGACTTTTCTACTAACAAGCCAACTCTGCCATTGAGATAAAAATTCTTAGACCACCTTTGACATTTGTCACAATTTTTACCTTTGATTTTAAAAATCTCGCATGCCTCCCCACCCTTCCCTTAGTTCCTTCATTTAAAGTTAAAAACAATTATTAAAAAAAAATTAACATAACTACCTTTCACTTAAGAATTTTATAATTTATAAAATTACACTCAAAATTTTAATCTTTACAAAGAAATTAAAAACTAAAAATTTCCTTCAATTATATATCATTAATATAAATTCAATATTAATAAAATATCACCAAAGAATCATACTTTAACAAATTTAAGATATTTGGGAGACTTTTTTATAAAAGATTTTTTATGAGTTTGGATTGATTTTATATTTTTGTTTACAAATTGCCTTTTATTAGATTGTTCTGTGCGTTTGTATGACTACTTTTGTTTGGATGTATTTAGATTAAAGCGAAGGATATTTGTGCCATTTTGTTTAAATCATTGTTTCACTATAAACATCACAATAAAGTGGAGGTTGAGCTATATAACACCTTTTATTATCATTTTAGCTCTTATTTCTACAGTTACACAATTTTCACTCGTTAGCTTTAGTATGGGAAGATTAATATTAGGTATACAACTATATTATACAATTAACTCATATAGGGTGTGTTTAGGACTGTTGTACTATAGAAAATTTCTGTAGTAAAGTGCTATAGAAAAAAATTAGTTGTTAACTGTGTTGTCTCAAAAAATTTAGGGTGTTTAGTGAATTAGTTTTTCAAAATTATTGTGCTATCCAAAAGTTATGGATATAAATTTGATAAACTTGATTTTCAAAAGCTAATTTTAATAAAAATACAAAATTATACAAAAAATTATAAAAATAATTAATATTTAATTTCAACAATATAATAAAATAAAACAATCAAATTTATTTATTTTTATTAAAAACAATTAAAATAAATTAAAACGAAAATTCAATAACTTCATCAGAGAGCCACCACCGTTCGCCATATAGCCGCAGCCGACATCCACTGTCTGACACGTGGAGCGACAATGCCAATTGCAAAAGAATCACTGAAAGTTGCCAAACATGAATCGACCGATGGTTTCGTCATTCATGTCAGAAAGCAGCAGGATCGGGCCGTTAAAGTTCTAGACTTGAAAATTTAACTGCCTTATCCAACTGATTTCCGATAGGAATGACGAAACCGTCAATGAATTCGTGTGTGGCAGCTTCCAGCAATTCTCCTCAAACCAATGGTGTCCTCCATGCGCCGGACGGTGGATGTCAATGGCAGACAGTGCTCCAACAACAGTTTTAATTTTTTTAAAAAAATTATTAAAAAATGTAAAACATATTTAATTTTATAATTTATTAACTAATTAACTAATTTTAATATTTTAATATTTAGGGGTATTTTTGGATTTTTATTAAATTATAGGGATAATTTTGGTGTTTTAGTCTATCCAAATTTTAGTTTTTCAAAATCAGATTTCCAAAAATTGCCTCCTACCTGCTTTTGTAATCTAATATAAAAATAAATTCTAGGAGCAGCAACTTCTTGGACAATCAATTTTTAAAGAGTTTTTCAAACACTAAAATAACTATAATTAGTGGCAGAATCCAAAAGCTGTTGTTCAACAGCACCCCTAAACACACTCATATAACTTGATATGGCACAAATTTATTAGATAGGTAAAAATGAAAAATAAATAAAAAATTTAATATAAAAAGCGAGACGCATCCATCCCATAACTTTGCGTCAGGTCAAGTTCTATGAGTTGGGTTATACAACGTGGTTGTATACCTATTATTACTCGTATCAGAATGGTTACACTACCCATTCCCACCGACACTACATATTAACAATAGAACAATATCAGTCCTATAAACTATTTATACAAACTATTACATACAAACTAATGTCTCATGAGGTTATTAGAGTAATATACAAAATTTACTTATTTAATAAAGGGTGACGATGTGTGAATAAATTAACAATACCATATCAGTTTGTATACATGAGTTTATATATAGAGTTTGTAAAAGTATCACTACTCTTAACAATAACAAGTAGGGATGGCAATTTGACCCGTCGGGTCCGAGGCCCCCGTGTGCCCCGCAAAAATGGGGCGCGTCTAGAGAAACAATGGCGGGTTCGAGTCTGGGTCCAACCCCTTGAACCCGTTGCCCTGCTCCGCCCCACAAGATATAGGGGTGTCTTTGTAAAGTTCTAAAATTTTGGGACTGCTTAATAATTTTTTTGTTATATTTGTTAAACTTTTCATATGTGTGAATTATTCAGAATTTTATAAACAATAGAAATACTTTGACAAAAGTCACATTTTAATTAATAATTATGAATCTTTTAGTATATCAACATCAATTTAATCATGTTATAATGACAAAATAAAATATTTTTATTTTATAGTAATTAAATTTGTGTAATATATGCAATATTGGTATAGATTATTAAGTACTAATTAAATTATTGTAATATTAATAAGATCATTTATAAAATGTATACTTTTAATATAATCAATATATTATTTTCTAAATATATAAATAAAAATATGATAAGAACAATCTTATAACCTTAAATATATGATTTATCGTAATTTAAATTAATTAATTGAATTATTAACGTTTCATATATATATAATGTTAATTAATTGATATATGTCAATGATATTATTATTATTATTATTATTATTATTATTATTATTATTATTATTATTATTATTATATTGAAATTAAATTAACATGTATTGAAAAATTATTTAATTGTATTATCAACTATTTGAAAAATTGTCAATTAACTAGTTTATAAGCAATAATACACTTTTAACATTATTTCTAATAGAGTATATAACATTATTACTAATAAAATCAAATGGTAATTAGTGGTCACTATTTTTTTAAATAATATAACTAATTTGTACAATTATCATTTAGCTTGTATAATACCAATAAAAATGAAAACTTATATAAAGGTTATGGGTAATGGATTTTTTTATATAATATAAATTAATTTTAGTTCTTTTAAGTTGAAGTACAATCACCATTTAGCTTGGACAATGCAAATATAAATGAAAATTTATACAATGATTTTTTTATCTAATACAAATTAACTTTTTTTTTACTTTTAATGATTGTCGAATAATTAGATTTGTTAAGAAATATTTTAGGATATATATCATGTGTATATGTATTTTATTTTTAATTAAGAATAAATTATATTTATGTTATTTTAAAAATTTATTGATGTATACATTTTTTTAATGAAGTAGATTGAATATAATTTTTTATAATTTTTAAACAATAGTTATAAATATATTTATATTTTAGACAAAATAATTTAATAAAATTTAAATTAGTCGGGTCGGGTCGGGGTCTTCTCTTTAAAATTTTGCCTCGCCACATTCCAGGGCAACGGGGCAGGGCAGGCCAGAAAAAAATTCAGTGGGGTGAAGATGGACACCTGCCGCCCCGCCCACCCCATTACCAACCCTAATAACAAGCTTTTCTTTTTTGTTGTCATTAGAAGAGCATATCATCATATTTTATGCAAGAAATTAGGTCATCCAAATTTGTGTACAAAAAATCAATCTTTTGCTCTATCTCTGAAAATGGTAAGGCTATTCACACCCAAATAAAGGGCTAATCACACAGACCCCCCCTAGGTTTTGGCTTAATTTCATCTAAATTCACTGTTTACCACTTTTCATCATACGATACCCCTCACTTTTTCTAAATTCATCGTGGACACCCCTTCCGTCAATTTTACCGTTAAATACTCGTAAATAAATTCAATGTGAAGGGTATAACGGTCATTTAATATAATATAAAGTAAACTAAGCAAAAATCTGTAAGAGTTAGGATTTGAACTTGGGATCAATACTTCAAAACTCTAAAATTCACTCTACCAGCAAGCCAAAAACAATACTTAAGAATAAAGTGTACATTTAAACATATTCAAACTGAGTCTGAAGCTTAACAACCGAGGCACTATACTTTTGTCCCCCTTTCCTTCTGTTATTGCATTTCGTTTTTTTATTCTATATTTAATTTTGTCTAAAATAACAATGATTTCATTAAAAAAAATCAATTTCATTATATTCCTCCACCACACCTCCTCCGCAATACTTCCCTCTTTCTTCATCAGACTGCCGTCCCACCATTGTCACAACCCCCAGAACCATCCCACAACTCCATTAACTTCTGTCGGCCTAGCTCTCTTAAACCAAACCCCCTCTCATCTTGCTTGGTGACCCCACTTCCCTCTCTCACCATCCTGCAACTTTTCAAATGATCAACCTCTTGCTTGGTGGCCCCACGTCCTTCTCTCACCCTCCTGCAACTTTTCAAATAATCAAACTCATCATTTCCATTATATATTCCCCTTCTTCGTGGCCCAATTTCCTTCTCTCACCCTCCTGCAAATTAATTTAATTTTTATATTCTTGATTTATGCTTATTAATATTTAACATATACTAATTATTTTATTAGGACTTTATTTTCTTGGATTTGGGTTGAATGAGATGATTTATAGGTGGAGGCAGAGGAGGAAAGAGTTTGCTTGAGAGGCGGAATATGGTGGAGGGAGAGGGACTGTCGTTGGGTGGAGAAAGGATATGGGTGTTGTACATTAGATTTTATAAATATGATATTACATATAAATGAAAATGTTTTGTCAATAAAATTTTGAACTTAGTAGTTGGCACGGTGGTAACGTAGAAGACAACTTCAATTGCAAGGGTAAGGGTTCGAATCCACTAAAACATTTTTCCTCAATTATAAACTTAAATTAAGGGTATTTTAGTATTGACAATGAAATTGGATGGAAAAGTGATGTCACTTAATGGTAAAACTGACGGAAGGGGTGTCCATGATGAATTTCGAAAAAATCAGGGGTACCGTATGATGAAAAGTGATAAACAGTGAATCTGGATGAAATTAAGTCAAAACCCAGGGGAGGTCTGTGTGATTAACCCCCCAAATAAATACTCTAAGCACCCAAGATTTTTTTAAAAGTATTACTATAAAAATATCCAGAGGGTAATTTAACAGTGAGTAAAGATTGTATAAGTAAATAAAATAATATTACTCTATACACTCATTTTAGGTTAACTCTAATTTCCTTTAAATTATAAAATTATGAAGAACTAATGAGTATTTTCCATGAGTTCATTCAATGTATGGACGGTTTTATGCCAATACACCTTTGCAGAGATGGTTTTTGACGAAATTGATGAAAACAATACAATCCTGTTGATGATCGATAGTGCTTCTATATTGAAGGACGATGATGAGAAATAATGGATGTGAGACGCTTCCGTGGCCGAGAAATGAAGAGAATTGAGTGAAGCAAGATTGCAAGTGTGCCTAATTGTTGAGTTGGGAATAAAAGATCAGGAAGTAAGAGATTTGAGTGATACAAGACTGCAACAATGCCCACTTCTTGAGTTGGGAACAAAGATGACTTGAGATGATGATAGAAATTTAGGTTTGTTATTATATTGATGAATAAAAAGAACGAAAAATTTAAAATTTGACCCAAATTAAAGGACCTATTTGAAATGTAACCCACTCTTAAAAAATTTTATCAATGACCCCTTTGTGCTGAGAAATTATCTCAATGCCCTTTTTTGTTAAATAAGGCCAAAAGCACCATTTTTTCTTCCTTTCTTCTTCATTCTTGAGAAAAATTTCTTCCACTCACCACTTTTTTGTTGTTTTAGTTCATTGAAGTGATCTAAGTAGTTGCATAAATCTTTCTTGATTTGATTCTATGAATAAATCTTTCTTTCTTGGTGGAAATTAATCAACCTATTATCAAGTAATTTCCCAAATAAGTTCAGGGAATTATAGGTTGTATCTAGCTAGTTTTTCTTCTCAAAAAATAAACTAAGCTACATCGAAGTGATCTGAGCACTTATGACCAAAAAAATTGTCATTTTTAGAGAAATTCTGAGCTTTTTGGTGAGGACGATGATGGCTCGACAATGTTCTTCGTCATTGTCGAGTGTCGAGCACTATGTTGATCACAATTTTACAGCGAAAGAGGGTTGTTAGGTTTTGGTAGATTAATGTGATCGACAAAACTTGACATATAATGTCAAGAATTGAGCACATAATCAGACAAAAAACTGACAATCAAGTGTCTGATTGCTTGTAACTGACACTCGACAACCCTTGTCATCAAAGGTCGATTATATATAATCCAAAACTACACATCTATTCATTTGGCCTCATTGAGTGTCTAGCGCAAAACCATGCAGCAAATTCGACACTCGTCATCATCTACTTCTTTACATCGAGTTCAAAAACCACCATTTTTATATTACTATGGACATAAGTTTTATAACCGATTCACGTAAATCCTTCTATGTCATTTTATATTACAGTTATTGATATATTACGTATGACAAATCCATACTTTCATATCTCTAATTAACTGACTTTTTTCGCATTTTTCTCCTGACTGTGCAAGCAGGGTTGGCTTAAGATCTAAAGAAGACTGTGTCAAAACTTTAATGCACTTTTTTTTTTAAATAATGAAATGCAGTTTATATTTTGACTAACCAAGTTGGATAATTCCATTAGAAGGAGATTGAAAGGACTTTTTTCTTCATGATTCTAGGTTTTGCTCGGTACTTTGCATTTTTGCAGAGAAGGCTTTACGCTTGATTTCATTTCCCAATTTGGAAATTTTTGCCAAACTGAGACTTCGTTATTAGCTGAAGTTTGGTGTATATTTTTGCCTGAACGTGATTTCCATTTTTTATTTATATGGTTCAGAAGGGCGGTAAGTTGGTAACATTAATTCAAAACTTTCGAAGTTAGAACATACGACAAAGTTAAAAAATTGTATACTTCATATCTTGATCAGTCTCACATTCACATAGCAATAATATTTACAGCAATTAATACAGAGAAGAAAACGTGAAATGGGAGATGGATTCACTTCATAACATTTGATAAAAAGTCTAGTTACATGTATCCATCTGAATTTACAGTGGAGCCGTTTTCAATTCCATGCCAGGAACCTACTTACAAAGAATTTACATAGCATTACCTACTCTTACTATTTGCCTCAAAAAATTAAAGAAAATCAAAGTAAAGAAAAAAAAAATGGATACATTTACGCACAAAAATCATAACAACCAAGATTTGAGGGAAGAAATTACCACTCACCCCCTTTCTAAACATAACGTCGAGGGCATCAAGCACATGCTCCCTTCAATCTTGAAGCTAAAATCTAAAACATTAGCTCCAGATTTTTTTTAAAGCCGGATTTAAATGTGGCAAATCAGTGAGCTAACCCTTCTCTTGCTATGCTTACATTAGACTTGTCAACCATGGACACATTGTACTGTTGATACACTCTAGCTCTGTTAGCTGCCCACCACTGTTCTGCTTGTTTCTCGCTGAATCGCTTTCGACTGCAATTAAAAGGATAAGCACACTATATGTTAATGGTCTTGGATAAGAAGGATAGATTAATTGAAAGTTAAATCTAACAAAGATATAATCTTGAAAGCAGGGGGTCCTACGCTAGGTTCATCAGGCCTACTGAATTTAATAGTGAACAAGGTTAGAATACAAACAAAATTTCATAATAAGAACATGAGCAATATGTAAATATAGGATGAAGCTTAAATCTGGGTTTGCTACATTTTCTGGGTTGGCAAAGGCCTGTAAAGGTGCTTGAGATTTAAATCATAGAAGTCGGGAATTGTCTACTGCATACCCAAAATACACAACCTTGTCATATAAAGAACAGAAAATTGTATACATTACCATTAAACTAAATTATTATCTGGGTAGTCCATTGATTATGAAATACCTGAAGCGAACTCGCTTTAGATCCTTGGCACCTCCAGGCAAAGCAACAAGGGTAATATAAACACCGGCCTCATCTTGCTCAACCCATTCATCACCTTGAGTGGGTTCCCCTTTTGTTGTTTTATTTTTGTTCCTTGTTGTTGCTTCAAAATTTGACAATTCAGTTTGACTTGATGTATGATTATAACTAATGTCTGATCCATTAGAAATGACCAAGCTGTTTGATCCATTTGAAATTGTGCCCTGGAGAGCCATGGGACTGCTCAGTTGTTCAATGGCTGCAGACGAAACATCCCAAGGAGGCGTTGGGCTAGAATAATAAAAAGAGGGTGAATTGCTGTTTCGGACTGCTCCAACAGGTAACCTTTCAGCCATGTCTTTCAACTAACAAAATATCAAACGAGCTGAGTTAATCTAAGCAAAACTATTTAGTTAGAAAAAGACATAAACAACAACACTATTTTGCTAAGAAACAGCATTTTGGTACTAAAACTCGTGAAGTGCTGCAATTGAAATGAGAAGACTTGAGTCATAATTCAAAAAGAAAAAATTTGCACAAAACACAGTGTTATATGCAAACAGATATGTGGAATCCAGAAATTCTTAGATCCCCAAGATATAGGCATATCGATAGTCTTTGTGAATCCTAGCACTCCTTTAAATGAATTTCTAATAATAAAATAAGCCTTGGAATGCAAAGTAAATATTGGTCAACATCTTTGGATCCTAGACAAGCCTCAATGATTGAGCATTGACATGGGACATCATTGGCTGCATAAAAAACACAAGTAAATCTCAAAAGAACTTAGCGAGTCTTCAGTAACTGTTACTGATTAATCACTTGATCACCAATCAAAAAACACATCATATCATAACTGGTAGATCTTAAATATCATACTAAAAGAAAACTAGATGATATTTAACCAATATTGAATTATGTATATTCATTTATTGGTTTTCGTAGCCTTTGATTTGATCTAAGATCGCTTGGGCAGAGAGAATAAACAATAAATTAATAAAGGAAAACACTAGGAAGTTTGGAGAATTTTGTACAGCAAAAAAGCTGCTGAGGAAAATAAAAGGTTCCATAATATCTTTTATCTATCCACTACATGGTATTTAAAATATAAGAACTTTGAAGGAAAACTCTCTCATGGGTTACAATTTTCACTTTTACACATTACAATTTTCCTATGTTGTGGAAACTGTAATAAGTAGTGTTGCTGAGAAAGCAATTAATGAGAAAATGAAAATCCTAACGCTGCACTTTTTTCAGTCAATGATTGCCTTATTAAAGATAAGAAAATATCAATTTTGTAATTTAAATTTAAATTTGAATATTTATAGCTGCCATCAATTAATTGCGCTTCTTCAAATGTTTATTCACATGTCATTAACAGTTCCTGGAGCCTACGCTTTCAGTCTTTTTATCTATACACATCCATTCTGCCCTATATTCGACAACCTTTTTACCTAAAGAATGGCATATGTTGCAGCAAAATTCCTTGCTTTGAAGCACACCCTTTAAAAGAAGCAACATTTGCCAAAGCAAACCTCGGGCTTCTAAAATTTTAATCTGCATCTTACTCTTCGAATTTTCTCCTATGATCTTTCAGGTATCAGGCTACCCAAACTCTCTTCTAATCAATCTGATCTTTCCTTCGCACACCAAAAAAAAAAAAAAAAAAAAAAAAAGAACTAAAAGGAAGCCTTGTTCTCAATAAGACAGGTCATTAAATGAGGAAAAGTGCAGGAGCAAAATTTTCATCCCCCCTTTATGAATTGTTATGACAGCAGATAAAGAGCCACACCAGCAGAGAAGTAAGAGAGCTTCCCGCCAAAATCAATGTACTATGAATATTCCATAGTGGATCAATAAGGTTGTGTTTGTTTGTGTTTTTTGAGTGTTTTCAAAATTTTGAAAGAATGTGCGGTTGGTTTTAAATTTTTTTGAATTTTGAAAATGATATGTGATTGATATTGATTTAAATGCATTGAAAAATATGCATTTTCAGAAAACAGAATTTTGGAAATGTAAACAAACAAGGCCTAAAAGATTAGCCTATAACTTTCTTAGCAACTATCTTGATGCACAAAATTCTCCCCTAACTTCTTTAGTGTTTTCCTTAATTTTCTTTATATGAACAACCATAATCAAATCAAAATCTAAGAAAATCAGTGAGAGAAATTCCTATCCTTCAAAATAAGCAATTAATGTGATCTTGATAAACATTGATATTGCTTAAACACTTCTAAACAAGTTTCACCGTTTTCTTATAGAGAGATAGAGAGAGAGAGAGAGAGATTTACTAGTTGATATCATTTTTTTTTTTGGGTAGAGATGTTGCTAGATTCCTAATCCGACCAAAGTGATAAAGTTGTTTTAGTGAAGTTTTTGGCCTCAAAGTTATTCTTGAACTCTTCTATTAATGATAGTAACATGCAGCTGATGGATAAAAATAATAATTAAAAGATAACCTTCAAAATCCTTTGAAACTGAGGCCAAATGAGACCTTAGAGGTAATTTTGTCTCACAAGCAATACAGTTAAACCTCTGAAAGGCATTGTGAACTAGGTGTGTTGCCTAAGATACTCATAATGTGCCTCCAGGATTGCCTCCTTTTGGAATCTAGTTATAAAAAAAGTGAAGCAAAGGCTAAATGGTTAAAGAAAAAGTTTGCCTCGCAAAAGGAGGGAGGGTCAGTCTTTTACAATTTGTTCTATCTTAGGCATCTTATGCATTTAAATCTTTGTCTTTAACACCCTTTATTGTAGCTGCAAAGATAATCGAAGTCATGAGATACTTCTTCTCAGAAGGATGAAGGGTATAAGAACCACTAGGTAATCTCGAAAATAGTTTGTCAAACTCCTCTCAAAGGGGATCTAGGAGTTAGAAAGTTGGTCAAAAATAAATACTTAATTCACCGTGTTTTTATCCAGTTTAACCCAACCGTACACATTTATGAGATCAACTTAGCAATCCTCGTAATTAGAAAGAATGCTCGCTGCATGTTTCACATTCATGCCTCAAGTTAACTAACTGCAAAACTTATCCTCTTTATGAGGCTTAAAGCACGAATATTGAACTTACTTGGGCAGTAAGCAACTTAATAACTTCTTTTGCAGCTTTGCATTTTGCAGTCTCTTCCCCTGCCACTGCAATAGCCTCCTTCAGCTGTTTTGTTGTTCTTTCCAACTCAATTTCTTGAAGTTGTGTTTTACGAGTAAGTTCTTCAACCTGCATAATACTTGTAATTAGCATAACATGTAGAGTGCTTTCCAAAGAAAAATTCATGGCCTTTCAAGACCGCCAATTGGTTCTATCAAAAAGGGTTACAAGTTCTCCGTTATAAGTGAGTTGCAAAGTAAACAACAGTGCATGCAAACAAACATCTATTCTGAAGTATTAGAATATCCATTATGAGCTAGTACAAATCAGCCACTTGGATCAAAATCATAACAGGTTTTAATAGCATCTTTTGAGCATCAGAAATGAAGAGAATACCATTAAGCCTTTTGCTGGCACATGAAAGTCCCACAACCGATATAAAATCTAGA
Organism: Boswellia sacra; assembly: GCA_013180625.2. Lineage (NCBI taxonomy): Eukaryota > Viridiplantae > Streptophyta > Magnoliopsida > Sapindales > Burseraceae > Boswellia > Boswellia sacra. The sequence continues at coordinate 1,099,082 of SNVD02016232.1, read as the reverse complement.
TAATACTGTTACTTTTTCATATTTTTAAATTAACCATGCAATCAATAAATCCAAATTAGAGTTTGCCATATCTAATTCCATGGACTCCAGCTACTTTTGTGCTTTTTTTTTCTGGCTTAAAGACAAAGAAGGGTCAGATTAAGACTCATAAATGCAAAGTAAGTTCTTTTCCAACAAGCAGAAAACAAAAGAAATACATGGATGTATGATCAAGAATATAAAGACAACCCATATACCTGAGCCCTTAATTTAACAACTTCTTCACTCAGACCATCATTTTTCCTTTTAGCATCATCTACAATAATTCTTGGTGATGCAAGCCCTGAAAGAGTTGGGGTTGGTGTCGTAGCACGAGGGGGACTCGATCGTCTTGATGTAGGTGATGTTGCTCGAGACATAATTCTTGATCCAGGAAGAGATGCAGAAAAAAACTTCTTAGTTGAACCAAATACAGGATTTGAAGATTTAGAGTTATTAAGTGCATTGCTCTGTGAAACTCCATTTGGAAGGGGCAAAATTCGAGTGCGATTAAAGTCTAGTTTTTTGTTTCTTTTGGAAGATCCACTCTCCACTTCTTTAGATGATTCCAGAGAAGAATATCTTCCAAGTTGAGCATGAGACCTCGAAACAAAATTTTCTTTTTTCTCAGCAGCTCCATTTAGTCCGTGATTCATACTACCTCTTCTACCAAGTGCAGAATGAGATGAAGAGTTGGCTTCGGTAGCTTTCACAAGCTTATTGAAACAATTATCACAGACACGATAAGCTTTGTTGGGGTTAGGTGCCATGGAGGCCTTGAGAGACTTTTTACTACTACATGAATGGCAATATACAAGTCCACAATTATAACAATTGTGCCGCTTCCTTTTGAAATTAAACAGAAGGCGGCATCCAGAACACATGGATTGGTCAACACCAGAGACCCACTTATGAAGACATATTGCTGCAGTAAAATTAGTGCCACAAACAATAGTTTTGACTTGTTTGTCTTTCAAAGCCTCAACCACTGTTGGAGAATTTCTATCATCAGTATCCCCATGACCCAATCGACCATTTGCACCCTTTCCCCAAGTGTAAACTTCAGTTCTTGAAGTTAAGACTGCCACATGATAAGCACCACAAGCTATTTCTTCAACAAAATTTTTCATAAGCTTCCCTTCCACACGAGTGGGGAGCTTGCCATCGGCTTTAGGATCACCTAGCTGACCATAAACAGGGCTTCCCATTGTGTACACATGACCTGTAGTTGTCAGTGCAGCAGTCAGACTGTGTCCACAGGCAACTCTACAAAAGTTCGGTTCAACAACAGCAGCAACACAAGTTGGCACCAGTCTAGCTTCTTTGTCACCATGCCCAAGACGACCTTTATCTCCATCTCCCCAAGTAAAAAGCTTCCCCGAAGAACAGTTGCTGGAACTTGAAGACCCAACCATTACTTCAACAACAGCAGCAGTGTGCCAGACACCACAAGCTGCTCGCACAGTGCGAAGGCCCTTAAGGGACTCCACTTCCCTTGGTGTTGACACACTTCTGCGGTCCCCATGGCCTAAAACACCAAATGTTCCATCACCAAAAGTAAATAACTGTCCCGCAGATGTTACAACAGCTGTGTGCCATGGTCCACAAGAAACTGACGAGACATGTATTCCCTCTAGGGGTCCATTTAACTTTTTGGGAACCCATAGACTCGCTGCATTCCCATGTCCAAGGAGCCCATAATTGCAAGTGCTACCGCCCCATGTGTACATATCACCAGAAAGTGTAACAGCACAAGAATGGTACTCCCCACATGCTACAAGTTCGATATTTATATTTTTAAGAGAATCTATAAGCTTTGGATGTGAAACATCTGAATCTACGCCATGTCCAAGTCTGCCTCCAAATTCCTCGCCCCAAGAGAAAACCTCTCCTTGCTTCGTTACTAAAGCAGCATGTCTTCCACCACAAGCTATATTTTGAACATCTAGTACGACTGCAGATTCCAAAGCCTTAGGAACAAGAGAATCTATCTTAACACCAGAAGAACTTCCAGCTCTATGTACACCCCCACCCAAAATCCCGTCGCCAGTGCTTTCCCCCCAAATAAAAACATCTCCTAAAGAGTCACCATCATCATGACCAGAGCCTTGACTCGATGAGCTTACAGCACTTGATAAACTAACTCTAAAAGCATCCCCACTCACACCCTTTAAGCGTCCTGTTCTTCCATCAGAGCCTCCAGATGACACAGAATTAACTGATCCACAACCTGATTCCGAAGGAAATAAAACCTTGGGTTCCACAGCATATAATATTACATCTGATAAAGCTTTCTCTAAACCGATTTTAGGAGGGCTTTCATATGGAGTATGAAGACGAAGGGGATCCAACCCATCCTATATCAGCAACAGGAAAATTCTCTCACTAAATTTATACAAATTGTAGAATGGCATAAAGAAAAAAGGAGCAAAAAAGAACACCTTCTGCGAACTACCACCACTACCAAATGGAGAGCTCAGAGGAGAACTCCTTTGAGTGTGTGCTCTGGGACTATTTGCTCCAGATGAAACCCCATCACTTCTTGATTCTGCTCTCCCTCTTCGATGATGGCTACGCGATATTACTGCTTTTAGACCATTAATCCAGGTTTCAGCTTCATCCTTATCCTTGCAAATCTAATAAAATTCATAGCAGAAAAAATCACTATACAAGCAGAGGAAGGAATCTAAACAAATCAGAACACATGAGTTTAGTGAGGAGAAATACTGAAGAAGTTACCGCTAAAAAGGTGAATGCTTACCAAGTCCAAAGATCTGTCATTATAGATAAGAGAAAATGACTGATATTCTTTCTCAGGGCGGGGATACCTCTGAAATATGGGCTGTGATGAAAAAAGTAAAGAAGAATATGTAAGCCCATCATAACACAAAAAAAATTAAACTTTTATCCTAGAACATCAACATTAGAATCCTTTATCAACAAGATAATTTTAGAGATGGTAATAATTACAATATGCAATGAAGTAACTCAATTAAAAAATATAATTATAATAACAATAACAACAACAACAGCAAAAAGATTGGTTAAGGCATCCATCTTACACATTGTAGAGAAATAAAGAAGCATCAAGCGAAATAAAACTTACAAACATAAATCAGGCAACCCAATCCATCAGTAAGTTATATTTTTCAGTTTTAAGCAAAGGCAGCCACAAAAAGAAGTCATCACAACAAACAAGTATTTAACCGAAATTCACACTAACATATAAAATAACCATTAAGCCTCAGCATCCCACTTTCTTAAACTAGATTCTTCTGATAGTTGATTCAGCCGAAAAAAATGACTGGCACTCAAGTATAAAAATGATAATAAATACAGTAACTTTTGATAAAGAAATTGCAAAAATCATTGCAATTTCTTTCTAGAGCTCTTCTAAAAGAAGATTAGTTTACAAAGTAATATACAACACTGAAGAGCTAAAACTAAATGATATAAGCAAAAATTTCGTCAAAATCAAAGCTAACAGATGCATTGATTGCTTTCCTCTCATTTAGAAGTGGATGTAAACAAAGCATTCACCATACAAGAGGTATAAGAGATCAGAACTTGTATAAACTTACTGTGCGTTGGCCAGGTATAATTCTGGAGACATGGCTTAGTTTAAGGTGCTTCTCTTCTTTACCTGAGATCCATATCAGAACAGATTCATCCTGAACAAGACAAAAGCAATGAGACACAGCATAAAGGACTTTAACATGGACAAATACTGTAAAGTTCAACGCCCAAATTGGAAGCAACTGAATGTCTGCATCTGACTGACTTATTTAACATAAAAGTACTAAATGCCTCAAACCATTCAAAGAAAGGTGAAAATTTTGAAGTCTGAAAAAAACTTACATTCAGAGTGTTTACAGGACTTATCATAAATAGAGTCAAATGCAACATCATATGCAAACACATGCACGCCTACGTGCATGCATCTATACATGATGATCCTGAAACTCCAACAGAACATGTTTCCTATCTTTCACTGAGGTGAGATTCTAAGCTAAATCTGTCTCTGTTTTGGGGTTGAATTGCCTGCACAGATCCTACACTTAATCTTTCTTTTAGCACAGCCTGCACAGACTTTTCAGGTCACTGCATAGTTTTTCCTTAGTAAATGACCAATCCACTTTTGACTTCTCTCGTTCTATTAACAATATTTGTATTTCTTTTTGAAAAAAAAAAAAAAAAAAAAACTGTGAGCCCAAAATATTCTAGTTTTGCAGCTCCAAGGGAATTTGAACCTCTGATGGTTGGAACCACAAGTTATACCCTACCCCATGGTTTAAGTCCTTGCCACAAAACTTGACCCTGCTGCAGCCAGAGTCTGAATACTTTGTTTACCAGGATTCGTCAAATTCTTTCTTTCAAGAAAAATTCTAATACCTACTGATAGAGGAAATATTAGGCTTAGACACAAGGCTTAATGTTTATCTAAGACTTTTATTTTATTTTCTTATTTTATTTATTTTCATTTCCTTAATTTCCGTAGGATTATGGTTTCTTTTAGTTAGAGCTTAACCGCTATAAAAAGGCTTTCTTCTATATTGGGACATTAAAGTATTGCTCCTGTCTAAGATCCCCACTTATATTTCTCTTTCTTCTATTTCGTTACATTTTCAAATCCATCACATCACTCCTTGCATTTTATAAGGTAACATAATAAAGCAACACGAGACAATAATATGCATGAATGAACTATATGCACCGATCTAGATTAATAAGGATGGAGTACCGGATATTTTTAAATACAGTGACATTCTCAAGCTAGAAATCCTACAATAAGAAGAATATAAAATTATATAATAATTTTAGGTAAGAAAAATATTAAATCCATAAACTGATTTCTGTTTGGTTAGATGTCAAATTAAAAAATTAGACAACAAAAAAGAAACCACTGAAATTCTGACAAATTCACTCTTACGTTGGCTAGTCTGAAGGGACAAAATTTTGGCTTCCCTCGACGCCCATACTTTAGCAAATGTGCTCCTTTTTTCAGAGCAGTGATGGCCTGTTGTGAAGAATGAGTCAAGAATATAGATCAATACAAACTACGCACACTAAAAATTGACTTTTAGGAGAAAGAACAACAGTCATGGTTGTATAAGTGATCAGAAGAACTTGCTGTGAATACAAAGATATTAAACGATTACAGGCAAACGAAAAAAAAATAAAAAGCATCACAACTAAATGAATATTTAAAGTTTGATATACAGACAAGTGTTTCAGGTAAAACAAAAATGGAAACATTTAGCAACAAAGGGTTATCTTATTTTATTTTTTCTAAGCTAACTTTTGAACATTGTGTGTATAAGAGAGGGGGATACTGGATGCTGAACATGTCAGATATGATATTACTAGAACACATGTTACTGACCACCCTAATATTTGATATGGGATCTGCTTCTAATAGATTGACTTTCCAAAGAGATATCGAATTTAATTTAAATTTTATTAGTATAATTCCTATTGTTATTTTCTTAAATTAAGGTCTAGCAAACAATTTTGAAACTAAATTTGTTTTAAAATGATATTAGAGGAACGATTCCACTGGCATAGAAGATTGCTTTCAATGTGCTCCTACTGCTAAGCAGCAGAACCATATGCTTTCTACATTTATCTCAACACAATACATATGGTTTAACCAGTTTTCCTCTTATACTTCATTTATTTGCTCAAAATTTGAGATATCTCAGGTTGAATGCATTACTCTTAGCTTATCAGTAAGTCAAGATTCTAATCTTCTGAATTTGCTGAGTTTACATTTCAATGCTTCCTCCTAAGACACCTTTCTAGCATAAATCTGAATTCAAGTAACCTCTGGCACAAACTCGTACTGCCTTGTTTTATCATGTTTTTGTCAGAACTAGGATTGCCTAGTTATCCTTCATCTGACTGCAAATTATAAAACTATTCCTTTCTCACGCAACCATGAACAACAAAACAAGACAGTTCTTTTACACTACACACCACAAAAGCATGTGCTAACATTCTTCTAACATAAGACATATAGTAAAAGAACATAAAGTTGTCCCCTAACATGTTCACATTTTGGTGCCCTTCTCCATTTCCATAAAAGACAACAGCAACACCAACTTGCACCAAACATAATCAGCCGTTACCAATCAACACAACAGCTACTTAGACTTCTCAACCCTAACATTTTGCAAAAACAGCCTCAGACATAAAACATAACTGACACGAAATTAAATAACGGAAGTCAATTCTAAGTAACATTACCAGAAACCCTCTAATGTTAACAAACACTTTACCAAATAAAATTCAGATCCCCTTCTACACAGGATTTCAAATTAAATCAATCAATAACACACATCATTACTTTTTTACAGTAGTTAACAAACCCACAATGTAAAGCGGCGATTGATCAACTGAAGTATAAACTAAATTAACATCTCAAAATAACAATCAACAACATTTAAAGACAATTACATCACATCTAAAGCAACACAGATAAAATAACTACTCAAAAACTAGGGAATAGCTACATTAACTCAATTAAGCTTCAGTAACCTTTATTGCATTGTAACAAGTGTGACAGCAACGATAGGATAACCTCGAAAACTGTAAATTCAACTTTAAAGCAACTGAAAAAAAAATCCTAAATCAGGAAGAAACGAAGAAATTACAAACTCAATGTCCCTCTCCACCGGCGCCGCCGTGGTTGACGCCGACGCCGACGCCGCAGCCATAAAAACCTAAGATCAACCACAAACACTAAGCGAATCAGAATTCCACATTTCTAATCACAAATGGATTCACTCGCTTCGCCTTCGAAATGCGAAAGAAAGGAAAGAAAAAAGGAAATCGAGAAAAACAAAGAGAAATGAAATGACAGTTGGAACAAGCGGCCAAGAGGAAAATGGTAAGGAAAGCGCAATGTCGCCGAAGGAGAAGAACTTAACAGTGTGTTTGGCTCGAGGGAAAGCGAGGTGTGTTTGTTATTTAATTGCTTTTGTTAATTAATTTTTATTAAGCTTAAGTAAAGTAGAGTGTGAGTGATGAGAGCACAGGGGAGGATTGTGAAGAGAGAATCTACAGAGAAAGTGATTGAAAATGATTGATTCTGTTCCCGTCAAGAATGTGACATACTACTGGAGCCTGTAGTGGCAGTAGGGTTTGTTTTGTTTTAGTCAATGAGTTGACTTTCACTGTTTCGTTTGGTCTATTCACCATTCATATCACGCCACGTTTCCTCAACAAGTGTGACATCCGGAACCGGCCTTTTTTTATATATTTTTCTTAGCGATTTACGAATAAATATCTTTTTAGCGCTAAAATCATCCATCATCTCTCCTCGCCAATTTTGAACACTAGTGAAATGACAAGGTTCCGTTACACTCAGAATTTTTATATAATTATCTATTTTTATAAATAATAAATTTTAAGAAAATAATAAGTTTTTATTCAACTTTTATTAAAACAGTTTCGGGTTACAAATCATAAAAATAAATCGAAAAACGAAACGAGAAAATCTAATATATATTGGTCAAGATACCAATGCAGTAGCAGTGGGGTCTCACAAATATACATATATATATATATATATATATATATATATATATATATCAAAGAGTCACAACTCTTAAGTATTAAAAATATATATTCAATTAAAATTTTTATTTTATTCTCATTAAGATTTTATGAAAAATATAAGAAAAAATTAAAAAAATAGACATAATTAGGGACCTTAGTTTAAATTTAGACACATCCTCAAAAATTTTCATGTCATAGACACTTTATTGACAAAAAGACCCAATTACCCTTATGTATTCAATTTTTTCACAGCCTTATTTCTCTCTCTTCAGACGAAAATTACCGAAATCCATCTCCCTCTCTTCAGATTTGATTTAGTTTTTAGGGAATTTAAATTCAGGATTTGAGTTTCCAAAGAATTTATGAAGTTATTTAAGAATAAATAAAGTGTTATAATGTAATTTTTGTGGTTTAATGCGTGTGAAAACCGACGAAACGAGTTGTGAATCCAGTGTTATATCGCGAAGAAGAAGACACTCGACACTCGACAACAACCTATCGAGTCGTGTCGAGTTATGTAATATCGAGTGTCGAGTGTTTGTCGAGTGGTGAAATATCGAGTGTCGAGTCTTTGTCGAGTGGTGAAATGTCGTGTGTCGAGTGGTTGTCGAGCTGTGAAATGTGTAGTGTCGAGTGTCGGATATTTGTCGAGTGTCGAGTGGTGTTGTGACGACTCGACAATGCGACAAAAATCAACGAAACCCATCTCCTCCTCTGCAGTAAAAAATCAAGGGTAATTGCGTCTTTTTGTTAAAAAAGTGTCTATGGCATGAAAATTTTTTAAGATGTATCCAAATTTCAATTAAGATCGTTAATTGTGTCTAAAAGTTAAATTCTTTTAAAATATAAAGCAGATATTTATAAAAAAAAATTTTGAGAAAGAGTCAATATACAGTTTCATCATTATTTGTCAATATTATACATATGTAAACACGAAAATGACATCAACGATGTTACAGAAGTCGGTGGACAACTCATAGCATTGAACATTAGAGTTATAGAATTAAGATTAAAACTTACAACAATGATTAAAATGTATATTGTCAATTTTATGTATAACAAATCAAGTTTTCTGTTCCGAACGCATACAAGTTTCTCATTTTTGTTATGAAAATAAAGAGCGAGGGAAAGAAAGTCTATAACATATAATAAGGTAGTTTTTCTTTTGCAATAGATTTTAAGTGTACTTAGAAATTGATTTTTTGGACTCTTGGGAAACTATTTGTCATTAGGCAGGCAGCTGAACTCTTCATAGTAGGCTATTTCTTCCTCTTCTAACAAGATCCACGCCCTGTGTAGTTTTGGGACAGTGGAGATTTTGAAAGCCCGTTTAGCTGATCTGACGGTAGACATTCTCTTGTAGTTGTAGGCTGAAATCCATGGCCCATCAAATGCCACTGCTACTATGATATTTAAGAAAAAAAATACCCTTTTAAAAGGAAAATTACTTAAGATTCCATTTTTTTATACATACTGTTATTAGAACATTGCAAATGTCAACGTTACTTAACCAGACTTATGAGAGTGTTTATATAATTTTTCACATATGATATGGGCGTATTTTGAGCATCAAACAGGACAATAATACTCGGATAGGAGGGTTAGGGTGTACAACGCCCGACTGTTCGGCAAAAAATATTCCTGCACCTCCCTTGGGTTTTACCCGCTTTAAGAGGAAAGGGAGAGCGTTGGGATTTCCCAAACATATTAATTAAAATCAATAAATTTTAATTAAAGTATTTAATATAAAAATATTTTATTTTATTAGGTATGAAAATATAAACATTCTTTAAAAATAAATAATATCATTTAGGAATAATAATTACAATAATTAATTCAATATAAATACAACTAAATAAAAATACAGATAAATATAAATTAAATAATTAATTTTGAATTTTTATTTACTAAATAATTAATTGTGTTATGTCAAATAATTCAATTGTATCATACTCAATCCTTTTTTAGATGTAATGCAATTCAATCTTGTCAAATAATTCAATTTTATCATACTTAATCCTTTTTTGGATGTAATTCAATCTTATCATACCCAATCGTTTCTAAAAAATCAATGCAGTTTAGTATGGTGCGTATCCAAGTTATATTATGATCTAATAATTCAACTGGATAATTTTTTTAATAAAACCGCTATAATAAATTTTAATATCCTACAACGTAATAGAGATATGTCAAAACAATGGTTCCGAAATTTTTTTAAAAAGCTTAACATTTAATTCAAACAGTCAAACATATTAATATACTATTTATTTTATTAAACAAAATACTATTTAAAAACAATGTTATTTGATGACATCTGTAATATTCTCCAACCAAATTAGGAGAACAAGTAAAGTTGTCAACAAGGCGTGCTAAAAGATTTGAAGGCAACACAATCTGGACAGCGTGTGAAAGTTCCGAAAGTTCCTATCAAATCCCACTTTGCAAAACGTGCACGCAACTTGCAAGAGAACATGGCATGCTGTAGTACAGTAGTATTCTCTTATCACCCAGCAAATTCAAAAAATAAATCTTTTTAGTAGTTGTACCCATCAAATCATGTATTGCGAATTCATGCATCTTACAATTTCACGAGACTTTGTGAAATTCTTAGGTTAGATAGGCACAGGATTGGAATAATATTATATCAAAAAATATTCCGTCTGGGTTATCCCTTTTTTTCTTAATTTCAGATAATTTTGACTGATTTAAGTTTTGAATTTCACTTTTGTAATTAATTTGAAGTAAATTCAATTCGAATTCAAAATTTTATTTATAGACTAACAGTAAGTAAGGTAATACAAATAGATAACATATATATTCTCTCTTATAGTCAGTCAGGAACAAAATTGAATGATTTTCTTTTTTCTTTTTTTTTTTAATTTTATGGTATTACAATAGAACTTGATAAATCTCATTTTCCTATATCTCAGTAAAAAAATTTCTATGGAATCTGTACAATCAAGTTTAAAAATAAAAGTTACAAAGAGGCGAGAGGAAAAAAAAAAGACAAAAAAAAATTTGGTAAGAAATCACATAATTTCTAGTAAAAAGAGTTTGTAAAATCGCCAAAAATATGGTCTGATTAGACCATTTCAAAACCATTAATGTTGTTATTGTATCTTGTTCTTGTTCTATGATCTGGGGAGTTTATTTCTTCCATGCCTTTTCTCTTGTTATTGCAATTGTTTTCTTCATCAGTCTCCTTAGTTCTTCCCCTCATAAGATGGGGCTTAAGCTTGTTTACATCCGATAATTGAACAGGCTTCAAAAAGAATTCTTCAGCTCCTTCCTCCAAACATCTGATTATTAACAAGACCATTAACATGTCAGACAAGATTAAAAATTTATTTGAAATTAATTAATTTCAGCAAAGTGGGAATATAATTAATAAATGTGTGGTGTGGGAAATTTTGGCTCACCTGTTAATTCTTGATGGGACATTTTCCGAGGACATGATCACAACTGGTATGTCTTTGAAAGACGCAGATTCCTGAAAATGATCAAAGCATAATTTTTCAGATTCTTATTCTCCAACGGCGAATCGAATGGACTATAATTGGCGAATTAAAGAGGAATATATATATAATTGAAACAAATTAATAATATATGAAATTAATTACCTTGATCTTTCTGAGGAGATCATAGCCTGTCATTCCAGGCATACAGTAATCTGTAATAATCAGATTGACTTCCAGGTCTTGGTGAATGTGATTGTGATCATCAGGAGAAACAGAAGCAAGATCTGTTGAATTTCTCTGATCATCTTCATTCAACAAACCCAAGAACTCCAAAGCCTTGCTTCCAGAGTCAACAGCAGTAACTGTTATGAACAAAAATGTAGAAGAACTAATTGTCAGCACAAGCTTATTAACTTAGTTCCTGGAAATTAATTAAAGCACATGAAAGATGAATAATTAATAATGAAATTCAAAACCAATTATAGCTTAATAATTACCTTGATAAGAAGAAGTTTTGAGGAGCCTTTCAATCAACTTTCTATCAACCAGGCTATCATCAACAGCAAGAACATGAAACTGAGTAGCAGCCTGAGCCTCTGTAGCAGCCATGCCCATGATTAATAACGCTATATATTTGTGAAAAAAAAATAATTGTAGTTGTATTAGTATCAAAAGCTGAAGCTCCAAATAGATATATATGAGAGATGATGAGGAGAAAATTCAAGAGCAGATAGAAGATGTGTTTGTGTTGAGAAATGATGAAAACGGAGAAAAGGGCAAGTGAGTTTTAAATGGGAAGCCATTGAGGGACAAATCTTTAGGATATCTGTACAGTTTGGAAAGCAAGATCCTCCAGATTTCGTCAAGAATCTCCAGGATCTTCTAGGTTGATTTTTGAATTAGACAACAAGCAAAGAAGGTGCTGTGTTTGTTCCCCTATATTATATTATTAGAGAGAAGACTTTTTCTTAATATTCCCATCTGACTCTTTGGTAAGTGCTTGAGGCAACTGTGTTGAGGTATATTGGCCCTTTACGTGACTTTAAGGGTGCTTCCATGCACGTGCATGAAACTCCATTATTGCATGTACAGAATACTTTTGGTCCTTCCGGCAATTTTCTATGTGAGAAAATCTTGCAAACAAAATATTTTCTCAATTCCATCCCACGATTCTTGATCTGTGCAAATTTTGAGGGATAATATTCTTAATCACTTATTCGTGAAGAAGTAACGTTGCAAATTAAAACCAATTATGAAATATTTGGAATTTTCGATGCATGGGTCAAAAATATTATTGGATACTGGATCCTATTTATTCATGACATGACATGCATGATAGAACCAAACCAAGGTAATTTACTTTCACACAAACACACGCACATTTATAATATGAAATTAATGTCTATTTTATCATTTAGATGTGCAATATAATAAATGTTGTCAATCACCCACTCTATGATTATCAACCTTGCGTTTAATAAGTAGACTTTTTATAATCATATATTGTATCTGAAATTGTCCTTGATGTTGAAAAAAAATTGTTTTCAGTCGCAGCAATTGATCAATCTGTACTATTTTAGGGTACCATTAAAAAAAAACACTAATAGCTACCGTTTGGAAAGGTCTTTGACATTCTTTGCCAAAAGAAAATAGCAACTTTTGGGGGTAAAAAAAATTGTGCTTTTACATTTTTAAATTAATTAATTAATTATTTTTCTTTTTACAACCATACATCCTAACATATAGTCAAAATATAAATACACTTTTTATACAATATTACTATCTAATAGGACATCCTAACATATAGTCAAAATATAAATACACTTTTTATACAATATTACTATCTAATAGGATTTTGCTGACAGCAAATTCGACAATAAAGCTTGCGGCAAATTCGACAATAAAGCTTGCGGCAAATTCGCACAAGAATAGGAAAAGCATTTTCTGAAGCTTAAACATGCGCTTAATTATTGCAACAACTCAAGATTTCAAAATACCAAAAATATTGGTCAATGAAGATTTAAAAATGTAAAATATTATTATTATTCTTTGAAGATTTGTTACTTTAGTCCCAATATATATATATATATATATATATATGTATCAGATCTTGAATGATTACTTTTCTATTAAAGATTTGATCGCAGACTAAAGGGGCTCTTTGTTAATTTTATTCCAAATCTTTTTGTCCTTAATTTGTCATAATTTTTATTTGAAATCAATTCTGCTAGTTGCCCAAACTTTTCCTCTTAGACTTAATTAATTAAAGATGTTTAGAAAATCCAAGCATGTATCTTTTTCCTTTCTTGTTATATATATATATATATATATATATATATACATATATATATATAGATGGGATTTGATGATCTTCTCCTTTTAATTTATTTTTAATCTAATCTTTTGAACATTTTTTATGTTTATGTTCCAATGTTTGATAAGATTAATTATTATTCTAAATTAAAACGCTCTTGATTTGATTCGGGATTAATTAATTAATTTCACTTTTGCTAATAATTTTTTGTTATTAATTTAAAATTAACCCAAAAATTTTAAAGCGCTTTTGTTTAGCTAGGTTTTTATGTATTGAAGAAGGGAAAATTCTTTTTCTTGTGTTTCCAAGAGATTTTGCCTTTTGTTTCCAACTCCTTATATACTCAGAAAATTATACGAAAAGATCATACCCAAGTATTAATTGGTCCCGGTAACCAAAACATAGAAACAGATACAGATAAAAAAAAAAAAACTAAAAAAATAATAATAATCAACAGCCAGCTAGCAGTTGGATCAACTAGATGCCATATCTTCCATCTCTTATTAATTGTATATACAAATCCGTGCAAGTTGCAACTTTTGCAATGGAAACAGACGGAATAAATAATAAGCATCTTCAGTTCACATTAATAGTTAATTCTTTAAAGAGATTATATAGTTAATTATATATATATATATACACACCAAGTTGCAACTAAAAATAACACTAATCTCATTAATATATGTAGAGTTAAGATTGGAATTGAAGCCCACAGTATGAGAGGGCGGAGTCCCACCAAAAAGTCAGGTGCTAGCATTCCCTAGTGGGAAACCATGTGCTCTTTAGCCTCTACCTGATTAACCCTCTGATTGTATTTTATTATTATAATTGTTATTCATACGTTGGATTATCATTTCATCGAAGGCCCACACAAATTTCTAAAAGATTTTGATTCACAAGCATCTTTTTTTTTTTTTTTTTTGGTGGGGGGGTGGTATAATCTGTGAATATACCAATCTTACTGGCTTACACCTTTAGAATCATTTCTAAATCATTTTCGTTTACAGTTGAGAAGTTTATCTCAAGTTGAAAATAATTACATAACTAAAATTGGCCACAGGAGGGAGCTCAAACACACATAGAATCCACATAAAGGCGTGGAATATATATGGTGAAGTCAGGTATCATCTTTCCGAAGTGGGAAATCATCTTCTTGTGCGCTTTAATTTATTTGCTTGCTGGCTAGCCTCCTCCCAATGAAGCTCTTTAATAATCTTTGATCGCATATTTGTCTTCTATTGTAGCTTGGTAAATTCGCAATCAGCAGTTAATTTTATGGGTTTTATAAAATTTTATTAACTAAACAAAGTATCCAACAATTTTTTGGTTGTTCTACCAGAAACATATGAATAAATTTGCAAGAGAGAATAAACATTAATTGTTATGTTTCTAGAGAACCTAAAGGTGTTGAAATTAATTTGGAGAAGTTAGACAAATAAATAAATAAATAAATTGACTTTGAAACGGTTAAGCACTCCTCACTATTTTCATAATTGATAATTAAAAAAAAAACTTTTTCGAATATTAGTTATGAATTAATAAGTGATTATTTTACAATAGGTCAGAGCACTCCAAGCGAATGCCAAGCTTAATTGGTGCCTGACCTGTGGGTGAGGGATTGTGGATGTACTTTGGATGTCAAACCTTATTGTAAAATAAGTATATAGAAATAATTGGTGAATGTCAAACTATATAATTATATATCATATTGTATAAAAGTTTGAAATATAATATTATATATCCCATGATATATATCATTTTGACAAGAGACCTCGCAATCACAACAATACTAGTATTTATCTTTACCTTTCAAACTATGGCTGGTTTATCAGTTTAATTTAATTTCAGGCGTGAAACATAATTTTTCCTAATTGACTAACGGCTAGCCTCGCAGTCCACAGTCTTCCATCAAATCACTTAATTAGTTTAATATTCAAATCAATTAATTAACTATCTTGTGATATGGGTTGGTCCGGTTGGACTTAATTTCTGGATAAATTAAGACCTTGTAATTTCTCTCGACTTAAGAATACCAAAACAAAATAGAGCATCGGCAGCTCTAAGCAATTCGCATTTGACTAGTAATTTTTCTAATAATAATATATAGAAAAAATTGAAAAAATAGACATAATTAGGGACCCTCATTAAAATTTGGACATATCATGAAAAATTTTCATGCCATAGACACTTTTTTGATAAAAAAACTCAATTACCCTTATGTATTCAATTTTTCCCCAAAGCCTTATTTTCCCTTATTTTCCTCTTCAGTCAAAAATTACCGAAACCCATCGAAACCGCTCGAAACGCAAGCCAACACGAGCATCTCCTGAGGATAGAAGCATCAAGCAAGACGACGCAGAGAGAAGCACCCATCGACACTGAGGGTCCCTAATTGTGATTTATTTGGTTGTTATTCGCTAGATTTGATTTAGTTTTTAGGGAATTTGAATTGGGGATTTGAGTTTCCGTCGGATTTGTGAACTTATTTAGGGATAAATCGAGTGTTATAATATGATTTTTGTGGTTTGATGCGTATGAAAACCGACGAAACGAGTTGTGAATCCAGTGTTATATTGCGACGCATAAGACACTCGACACTCGACAACTACCTGTCGAGTCGTGTCGAGTTGTGAAATATCGAGTGTTGAGTTGTGAAATGTCGAGTGTTGAGTGTTTGTCGAGTGGTGATGTAGTGACGAGTGGTGGTGTAGTGTCGTGTCGGATAATTGTTGAGTGGTGTAGTGTCGAGTGGTGCAGTGTCGAGTGGTGTAATGTCGAGTGTCGAGTGGTGGTGTAGTGACGAGTGATAATGTAGTGTCAAGTGTCGGATATTTGTCGAGTGTCGAGTGTCGTATTGTGTTGTGTCGACTCTGATACCATAAAAACAAAGAAGCTCAGAGTACAAGCTCTGATACCATAAAAACAAAGACGCTCAGAGTACAAGCTCTGATACCATAAAAACAAAGAAGCTCAGAGTACAAGCTCTGATACCATAACTAGGGATAAGGTTTACACAAAGGATAGACTTACAATAGACTCGGCTAGTATTCCGTGTCCCTAATACAAAGCCATGGTATCCTTTATATAGGCAAAGCCAGGATACTATGCTATAATGCTTCATTATCTCTAAGGAATCTCCTTTACAAGACTCACCATGCTTTATGTCACATCACACTACTTTACAACTCATATCTTATCACTAACATTATTATACTAGACACCTCACTACATGACTCACACATAAAGACAGTATTATATCATTACACTAGTATGACTCATCTCATGCTTTATTACTTTATATCACATCATGTCACATTATGTCTCTTTTCAGCTGCTAGTGGAGATTTGTTTCAAAGTAACAAATCTGTCCAGACCAATTCAAGCGATCATAATGGCTTCTAGTTCATCTAAGCTATACCATGAATAGCTTCGCAGACAAGGAAGAGCTAATGAGATTCAAAGCATTTTAAACAGTTCAAGAATTTAACTTTTGAGCATGGCTTGATCTTATCTGAAAGAAATATGATCATTGAAATCTCAGAAGTAGATTTTGGCAGGTGGGAGTCAAAAAAGAAGATCGCTACAAAACAGCTTTCATAGTGCCACATGGTCACTATGAGTGGAACGTGATGCCTTTTGGTCTCAAGAATGCTCCTTCAGAATATTAGCACAGAATAGATGATGTGTACAAAGACATAATTAAATTTTGTCTTGTATACATTGATGATGTCCTTGTCTTCAGCGATAATGAAGAAGATCATGTCCAGCATCTTAAACAGTTCAAGAATTTAACTTTTGAGCATGGCTTGGTCTTATCTGAAAGAAAGATGTTCATTGGAATCCCAGAAGTAGATTTTATTGGATTGCATATCAAAGATGGCTACACAACGCCAATGCCACATATTGCTGAAAAGATATTCTTGTTCCCTGATAAGTTGACAAGCAGAAAGATGATTCAACAATTCTTGAGAATTATCAATTATGCAGGAGATTATATAGAGAATTTGTCCAGATACCTGAGTAAAATCTCAAGGCATATAAAGAAAAAAGCAGCAGCCTGGTCAGACGAAGCAACTCAAGCTGTGATTAATTTGAAAGAAAAATGCAGGTCTCTTCCTTCTTTAAAGATTCCTGACAAGGGACAACTCATCTTACAAACAAACGCAAGTGACAAATTTTGGGGAGTAGTGCTACTCGAGCAAGAAGGAAGCTACAGAAGAATTTGTGCATATAAATCCGGGCAGTTCTCAGACTCTCAACAACACTATCCTTCATCCAAGAAAGAGCTGTTAACAGTCATCAACGCTATCAAGAAGTTTCAATTCTATCTCTCTCTTGAAGAATTTATAGTAGAAACAGACTACAAATATTTCGAAGGATTGCTCAGAAGAAGAGAAGGTGAGATTCCATAAAAACAAAGAAGCTTAGAGTACAAGCTCTGATACCATAACTAGGGATAAGGTTTACACAAAGGATAGACTTACAATAGACTCGGCTAGTATTCCGTGTCCCTAATACAAAGCCATGGTATCCTTTATATAGGCAAAGTCAGGATACTATGCTAGGATGCTTCCTTATCTCTAAGGAATCTCCTATGTAGCAAACAGTGAACTTGAATCTCGAAAGAGACTCTGACCATCAAACCAAAATCAAGAATAGCTCGATGTTCAAATTCAGGTGCCTAACTCTCAACGCTATCAAGAAGTTTCAATTCTATTCCACGGTAGCCTCGACACTCGACATTCGACAAATATCCGACACTCGACACTACATTATCACTCTTCACTATACCACCACTCGACAAACACTCGACACTCGACACTCGACACTACACCACTCGACACTGCATCATTCGACACTACACCACTCGACAATTATCCAACACTCGACACTACACCATCACTCGACAAACATTGGACACTCGACATTTCACAACTCGACAGGTAGTTGTCGAGTGTCGAGTATCTTCTGCTTCGCGACGAAACGATTGGTTTTGTCGATTTTCACACGCATCAAACCACAAAAATCATATTATAACACTCGATTTATCCCTAAATAAGTTCACAAATTCGACGGAAACTCAAATCCCTAATTCAAATTCTCTAAAAACTAAATCAAATCTAACGAATAACAACCAAATAAACATAATTAGGGACCCTCCGTGTCGATGGGTGCTTCTCTCTGCGTCGTCTTGCTTAATGCTTCTATCCTCAGTCGATGCTCATGTTGGTTTGCGTTTCAAGCGGTGTCGATGGGCTTCGGTAATTTTTTACTGAAGAGGAAAATAAGGTTTTGGGAAAAAATTGAATACATAAGGGTAATTGGGTCTTTTTGTCAAGAAAGTATCTATGGCATGAAATTTTTTTTAAGATGTGTCCAAATTTCAATAAGGGTCCTAATTATGTCCATTTTTTCAATTTTTCCTACTATATAATACAAAACATTCTAATCTTAAAATCGTGCAAGTGATTCGTTTATATTTAGAAAAAAATGCTCAGTAACTAGACTTTGATTGCGTCCTTACCTGTCGTTTGTTACTCCTACAAAACAAAGAAAGAACTATTGAACTCTTGTCATTTAATTAATAAAAGAGAAACAATAACAATTATATATTATCGAAGTCTACATTTAGAAAGATAAATGAATTCGTGTAATATTCTTCATGTTAACATTTCACATAATATTAATTAACTTACTCATCTTTATCACATTTATATTCTCCTTTATACAATGTGATGTAACTGTTATATACATAACCGAACATCCCCAAAACCCCCCCAAGTGCTATGGTAGTTTTATAGGAAAGGATTAGTAGCCTTTTTAAATTATATTTTTTTTCATAAATCTATATCCGTTAGATTTATACAGATTAATGGTTAGGATTTGATTACATAACAGTAAATATTAAAGCAATTATTAAATGAATAGAGAATGATAACAATTTAAATAATCAATTAATAATATTTTTCTCTCATCTTCATCCTTCTTCCTATTGCCTTTAAATCATCTCTCTCTTTTAATTTATGTATAATTTAAAATATTCCTTAAACTTTAAAATAAAATAATCAATGGAAATATTACATAATTGATCACCTTAAAATATATTAATAACTCAAACAGGCAATACATGATAAATTCTAAAATTAAATAAATAAATCAGTAAAATTTTATTAAATAAATATCAATTTTTACTTATTCAATTATATATATTGACTATAAATTACACTTTTTTTTTTACTTCAATTTATATCTCTTAGATTTATATAGATTAATGGTTAGGATTTGATTACATGACAATAAATATTAAGACAATCATTAAATATATATAAAATAAATAATAATAATTATATCAAGAGGAAGAAGGATAGAGAGAGAAAAATATCATTAATTGTCTACCTAAATTATTATTCATTCTATATCCATTTACTGCCATATAATTAAATCCTAGCTATTAGTCTGTATAAATATAAGGAATATAAATTGATATACAAAAAGTATAATTTAGAATAACTTCAGATCCTTTCCCTCTATCTATATATATATATATATATATGTTATTTAATTATATTTTTCTCTAATTATATGATATCTATCACATCAAATTTTAGAGACATGCGAAATAGATAAGTTATCTGTGGTGTCTTATATATCATTACTTGATTCTGGTGGTTAGGCATGTATAATATGCTTTTGAATTTTACTTGGCATCTTTCTTTTTGTTGGTCTATGCCCACTCTTTGTTTTATGCTTGCTTATAACAGCAGAGATTTACCAGATTATAAACGAAGTAGGGAAACCGAAGAGCTACATAAACTAAAGCAGAAGTGAATCGATCAATTCATAGATGTGCGTAATAAAGGTAGCAATTGGAGATGCAGTGTTAACATCTATGTGGGCGTTCAGCGTCCCACTTTTGGGGCTTTGCACATGCAAAATCTTAACTTACCTTGGCTTTCCGTCCCTGCTACCACTATACATATTCATCAACATAACCTTAGCCACTGTATTGATACTAACATTCAGCTTGATAGGCAATTATACTGAAAGTGGACTTGCTCACAGCATAATCTCAAGGGCCCTTAGCGGAAGGGGCATTGACCTTTGCGCTTTGCCTTGCTCTGCTTGCTATTATCCTGAAGGGTCCCAAAAGCCTGGTATTGAAGGTTTTGCTTGCCTCAACAACTATTGTGCTCGGTTTTGAAGGTTCTAAGTATACTGGGCCTTCAACGAATCCTCATGCCAACGCCTTTGGGTGGGCTGAAGTGAACAATTGGCACAACACTTGATAAAATTTATCATACCATGATGTTATAGGATGCTTGTCTCTTATAATTAATTAATAAATTGATAGATTTTTTGGTGTCTTAGACAATGATCCCATGTACACAAATATTGAAATCTATTATGTATATGTGACGCTCCACGATTTTAGCATCTGCCATCAATTGAGCTTGCCGCAAGAATCGTACGTGGCAATTGGTGGCATTGAATTTCTTAATCTGAAGCATTTGGATTTAAACTCGTTGAAAGCCAATCGGAAGGGTGGGTAGCTATAGAGCCTATAAATAGAACCACCCCTCTTGCGATTTGCTTGTGCCAATTCAGTGAAATAATGAAAAGCACTCCTCTCTCTTTCCTCTACACTTTAAATTCTTGCATCTTCAACCCTAAGTTTTGTTACTTATTTATTTTAATTCCAATTTCACAACAAAATCAACCTTCTATATATAAGACTCTTAGGCTATGTATAAACTCAAATTTTATTTTTTGTACAGTATATTTTTCAAAACCTATATCAATCATATATTCTTTTTAAAATTAAAAATAATTCAAAATTAACCACATATTCCTAAATTATTTTCAGAACAAAATCACAAAATTCATAAACCAACATACCATTACTTTTCCACGAAAGCAATGAGACATTCCTATTTTTTTCATTTATTTAATTCATCTTCTTCAAATCATGAGTCAAAATATCAATTCTTTTCTATTCAAGATTCATGTGAAGTGGTTTGTTCGTAATGGAAAAAAAAACCTTAAAATTAAGGGAAATTTTCAATTTTGGCTCCCAAATAGGGGCCCCATTTTTTTAGCCTCCCCCCACGAAAGTTTTCAGCACGCTAGCCTCCCCTCCAATTTTTTACAAAGTTTGACAATGATATCCCTGGTGTAATAACTCTCCCTAACTAACACCAACGACCACCATTACTCTCTCTCTAACAATTTCAAAATGAAAACTAATTTAAAATCAACAATAAACAAGCTATACTACTGTCTAAACATATTATTCTACCATTTAAACATATAAAAAAAACGAAAATCGGATTTGCAAAGCTTTAGAAAGGTAATGTTCTCTCTCGCTTAGCTGAATGTAATTTATTCTTAAAACTAGCACTACTTAGGCTTTGAAATTCATCCCACATGTGCAGAAATAGATGAAAAATGATTGCATTTAGGTTAAGTAGACAACTTTTGTAATTTTTTGTCTAAAAATCGTGATCTGGGTTTGTTTCTATTGAAGTTACATTTCCAAACATCGAATTCGACAATTCGATGTAGATTTGATAGTTAGACAGTCAAAAAGTAGAACCATCATTGAACCTCCATCGGATTGTCGAATTGTCTTGAACAACTGCTGAAGTTATACCCTGTTGTTGAAGTAATGTCAAACAAAGTTGTCAACCTGTTGAACATTATTGAACTTTCTATCAAATTGTCGACTTAATTGTCAGACCCATTAGACACGTCGACAATCTCTTGTCGGATTGTTGAATTTTTAGACAAAGAGGCCCATTTTTTACCATTTAGAGGGATTTTTTTTTGGCTTTCAATGTTTTTTCATTAATTTTGGACATGTTTGACTTTACAGACAGACAGTAATGGATTTGCTCTATTATTTGGTGGTAATTGGGAGGTTATACCTAATGGCGACTATGTTTACATGGGTGGAGAGGGGTTGTAATTATTAATTCCAAAAGAGAATTCTTACGAACAGTTTTTGCAATTGATATATCAAGAACTTGGGTTAGATAGTCGTGGAACAATGTTGAAATTGAGTTCCCAGTATGATATTAGGAGGTATGTTAGTCCTCTCCCAATAAGAAATGAGTGTGGCTATAGATTTTTAATTCGAAATAGTTTAAAACATATGAATGAATACACACCATTATATGTTGAGGTTGCTTGTCAATCAAACATCTAGACCAACCATTGTTAATCGAACACATCGCGTTGAAACCTCAAAAGGGGAGGCATTTGAGCAACGAACATCTATAGTTATCGTAATCTGCCCGTTGCGAATGTTGGTGGTGCTGTTAATATAGGTGGTGATATCAATGTTGGTTGTGGTGCTAATATTGGTTGTGATCGTAGTGTTGGAAGCGTTGATGTTAATGTTGAGGGTGATATTAATGTAGGTTGGGGTGGTTATTTTGGGGTTGGTGTTGCTCATGGCCTCGACAGTCTTAAAGAAGAATTTGAAGAGGTGTCAAGAGTAAGAGATAGTTATGAGGGTGTATATGTCAATAATAAGGGAGAAAAAGGCCAAGATGGGGTAAATGGGGGACCAATTGTCAAAAACAAAGGGGGTTGTGATGGTGATGACAATAACGTAGGTGGATTGCATTTGTCGAATCCTAATACAAGTCCTGTGAGTCGAACGGATGTCAGTACCTCTAAGCATGTGAGTTGTGATCTGATACTACGAAGAGTGGAGGATGTCTTTCAGTTCATACCTACCTCTGTCACCACCATTCACATGCGTAGTTCAACACAAAACACAAAAAATTGATAGTGGTGAAATATTGGTAGGGCAAATTTTTGGAAACAAAATCGAACTTCGTCATAAATTAGAGAACATGGCATCAACATAACTTAGAGTTCAAGGCAACAAGGTCGACAAGATCACGGTTCGAAGTTGATTATTATGTTGAATGTTCTAAATGGCATTTGAGAGCTATAAAGGTCAATGATACTGATTTCTTTCAAGTAAAGGTATTCAACAACAAACGCACATGTGATGGTGCTGGTCTTTATCCCGAGCATAGGCAAGGAAGTGCCAATCTCAATGAAAAACACATTAAAGAGAAGTTCGTGAATGCCTCAAGAATATATCGTCTAAGAAAAATTATTGAGGACATTCAAAAACCTTCACATCACAATAAGCTATCAAAAAGCTAGGAGGGAAAAAGAGGCAGCCCTAAATCAACTTCATGGAATCGCAGAAGAGTCATATGCTCTTTTACCTTTATACTCCTATATGGTTAAGCAAAAAAATACTGAAACAGTGACTGCACTTCAAGTTGATCCTGATAATCACTTCAAATATTATTTTTTTGGCATTGGGTGTATCAGTTAGTGGTTTCTTAACATCAATTAGACCTATTCTGGTTGTTAATGGCACATTCTTGAATGGAAAGTTTAGGGGCACATTGTTCATAGTAAAATGTATGGATAGCAATAATCAGATTTTTTTTCTTGTAATAGGATTTGATCATTCAGAAATGATAAATCATGGGGTTGATTCATGTTGAGGCTTCATGGTGTCATTGGACATGTCCAAAACTTGGTTATCGTTGCAGATCGACATAAAAGCATTGCTAAGGTCGTGTCTAACATCTTCATCTATTCCATTTTTTAGGTTTGCATGCATCATCTTGAGTGTAATCTCAAGACAAGGTTTAAGAATAACTACTTTCCTACTACCTTTATTAATGCAACCAATAATTACCTGGAAGTGGGCTTCAATCGTTTTTGTGAGCTCATTAGAGGCATCAGTGAAGCCGCCGTGGAGTATCTGATGCAGGTCGACCCACGTAAATGGGGAAGGTGTCACTTTCCCGATCTTAGATACAAAATCATGACAACCAGTATTATTGAACCTATGAATGACCGGATGAAAGAATCAAAAGGATTGGGCATAACCCTCGTTTGTGAATACTATCGTCAGGTTAGGTGTTGGTTTAGTTTTGCTAGTAACAACTTAATATTCGTTGCTTTTATTCTAACTATATGTATATTTCTATTAAACAGGTCTTACAAGGGTGGTTTCATCAACGACGGTTTGCAGTTGCTTAGTCTTCTTCTGTTCTAACTAAGTGGACCGAGGCACTACTAACAACAAGAAAAGATGAGTTAGACAACTTTTGTATGGCGCTGATTAGTACACAATTGTATCAACATGTTCAGACATTATGGATCTTTATGTGCAGACATGTACTTGCAGGGTATTTGACTTGGATCGGCTATAATGTGAACTTGTCATTGTTGCTTGTCGCGATGCTGGTGTGAGGTTGTTAGCCTCTTATTGTAATCCACTGTACCAAAATGAACATTTGGTGCTGGCATATGCCTCACCTATTATTCCAATGGGAATGAGTTCATATTAGATTGTTCTAGATGACATTAGGTCACAGGTTGTTCTTCTACCTATTAGTCGGGTTCAAGCAGATCGGCAATGCACACAACGACGTCTTTCCGAGGGTGAGACGATCAAACAATAGACATACTCTCGATGTGGAGGAAGAGGTCACAATAGACAAACGTGGAGGAATCTTGTACCTCTTCACCCAACTGCTGATGAAGCGGGATCGTCGAACGCGACTTGATTTGTTTTCTAGGGTGTATTTGTTTAGAGTGTACTTTAACCAGTTGTACGACAATTAACCATGTATGACATTATATATTACATTTGTACTTTCCTATACTATTTGATGTTTTTACCAAGTCCTTATTATTAATATAAGTGATGTTGTTTTATGATTGACGTTTCACTGCCTTAATGAAATGCAATGTAAATTGTGATGTTGTTATCATGGTAATGTAACTGTACATTTGAATAATGAAAAAACTAAAATCCATATAAAAGTGCGAGTAACTAAACACAGTTTAATACACTACTGATGAATATGCAGACACATACAGTAAAACCCTCATCTTGGGGCCAACCCACCGAGAAATACGTCCAAAAAGTATCCGTGTGATCCATGACCCGCAAATGCCATACCCTTATTGCCATTAGCTTCCTCAGCCTCTCCTCATCGACATATGTTAACGCCTTCATGCTAACCCCACAACTAAGTAGATCCACATACATAGCCATGTACACACCGCATGCACCGCTATTAACATGGGAGACATCAATGTGGTCCAAAAAGCGAATGGATGTCTCCATAAGATGAGGGGTCAGGACTGCGAGGGGCATACAGTAGTTAATCAACTTATGATGGTGCTCTTGCTCTTCTAGTATTTGTGAGTCGTATATAATAACCTCTTGATCCTTATATGAAATTCGTGCCATTACCCAATTTTGACTATTGACATTTACTAGGGCATATACATGTAAGAGTAAAATGTAAATCAGTTATGTACGATGTTATAACATCTAGATAAGAGATGACAACTAAGTAATAATTGTTCAACGACTTACATAATCGATCACGGACCATGTGAATCGATCACTAATATTAAGGTCGTCCGCTTATCAGAAAAGAAGTGACTCCTATTCCATTCTATCCAGACTATATTTGCACTTTTTATAGGTGCTAACCATCCAAGACTATTCATAAATTACGCAACATTAGATAAAAATGCAAACAGGTTAGTGAAAAATCAAAACTAATGCAAACTCGTAGTTATTTACGAAGAATTCGTGATCAAAGGCTGTGAAACGCTGAGATATCACCTCAAAACAATGGCTCCGCCTAACCCGAAGGAAATACATGAAAGCGTTAATGTGTTGCAAAAGTAATATAGTCAATTACATTAGTTATGTATAACTTGAAATTGAAGGTTAAATATACCATAGTCGAAAACAAGATACTCACGTCATCTCCTAGCCATGAGCTCGCTCTAGTGATAATTGCAAACCAGGCTGCTCTAGATCCAAAGTAATCGATTCCAAGCTGGATCCGTAAATGACCAACAATACACCAGACATTATAGCATGACTCGAAATGTGGGTCGAACGTAGACTCCCTTTCCAAGGGTGAAGATGGTAGTGGTATCATTACTAGCGCCACTCATTATCTCTTCGCCCACGGGTCTGGATTATTATAAAGGCTATACAGGCCCTAGGCCTTCCGGTGTATTCTTTCGGAGTAAAGCTTTACCATCTGATATACCACCGGCCATGTTCCAAGAATGTAGATACCCTTACTAAGGAGTCACTATGTACATCCTAGGATAAGTGCACAATCGGGACCTTCAAAGTACTAACTTGTGACAAATGAACAACCTCGTCGATCAACAAGGAGAGCTGTGGATCTTCCAAATTCGGTTGGTCATGGCTTTGGAGTATCGGTATTGAGTAGTTTGCTTCCTCCTGCATGGAATAACAACTTGTTAAAGGGATTACTTGTTTTAGCATTTCAAAATCTAAAATTTAATATAATATCCACTAACCTTGACATCCTGAGCGAGCACTACTTGCTCCTCTCTAAGCTCTTGAACCTTAAAGCTTGTGGACCTCATCGCGTAGCGCCTGCATTTCTTGCAAATTTTTGGCTTGCAACTCCTGCATCACTTCAAGGTGATCTGCAAAAGTAGCAGCCATCTCTATGCGATGGACTGCAAACTCGTGCTGAATAGCCTCTAAAAGTGACGGTGGTAAAGTAAACTTCGAAGGGGCCTACACGGGAAAAGAAACTTATTTATTCTCTAAAAAAAACCGTTAGCAATTACAAAAACTATATACTAACCTGGCCCTTTGTATGCTCAAACTGAGTGGTAGGAGTTTCGTTAGCCAGTCTAGCGATGGGTCCCTTGGCTTTGACAGCAATGGCTACTTTATATTGTCCTTCTTGTGTGCCTTTGCCTTCGCAATAACAAGAAGTGATATCTCATTGGCCTCAACCCACTAAACAAATGGGCCTCCTGGGCTATTAATCCAGCGCTGGTTATCAATATACAGGTCGCTACTTTACTCCATAGCCTCTGGACGAAGGCTCAAGCTGGGAGGATCCCCCTCGTGGAGCATAACAATGGCGAAACTTATTAATTAAAAAATAGAGATGCGTAATTAACCTTTGGCAAGGCTGATCATCTAATTTAAATGTCGTTACTTGACGCATTCGACCAAACACGTCTCTTAAAACCTCTACCTTGGTGATGAGCCTACTGCAGCTAGACCACCTCAAAATGTATGCGATTTATCTTTAAAATCCTAACCCTTTCTTGCGTAAGATGATCCCACAAATGGAATAGCTTTACACAACTAAATTTGCATCAAAACAAGTCAGATTTTAAACGTAAAAATGCAAAAAAAAAAAATCACTTATGTAAAATCGTAATAACGTATAACAAACAAAAATAAAAAATAATTACCTAGAATGCATAGGCGCATCCGTATAGGTTATACTTCTCCTTGCTGTGTGTTTCCTTTAACACTATCCTTTATTGAAACTTCTTTGCCCGTTTTAACACACCATTCCTGGGCTATTATAGGTCTCCCTCCATGTCGGTGTATTCCGAGGATAGTCCTTGAACTTATCCAGATCATCTATCAATTCAAGGTAATCCAAATTAATTGGACCTATTTTCAGCTGACCCAATAGAAGACGCTCCAACACCTAATACACAGTCAATTACACTGCATCCAAATCCTTTATCTTTTTTAAATCCAAAAACTCTATCCAAGTCTTGAATTGATTAATCTTCATATGCTTGGTGCCTATAAAATATTCCTTCAAATATATATCCCGTAAGTAGTGCTTAGGGTTCTTCTCAAAATCGGGTATTGGACCGAACTTGAGATTGTTGATAAGGGCGAACTCATGTTTTGAAAACCTAATAGCCTTCCCTGCATGATAAAAACTTTCACTGTCAATAGTACAAACTCAACATAATGTACATGAAGCAAAACAAAATAATAGAAGCATGAAAGCTTACCGAACACAAGGTACCATAATTCCTCGTCAATCATGTCATGTGTCTCCACCTCATGCAATAGAACGCTATGGGCTAGTTTCCCTAGGAAAGTCAGCTCACGGATCTCCATCAGGTATTCGAAGCCTATCTTCTTTTACTTTTCATTTAACTTATTGTAGACTTGAATGCGATCTAACCCTACCATAGTTGTAATCACCTCATTATAATAGGCGTTTTCCAGTGTTTTGAGGTCAAAAGTGATACTCAGCTTTGAGAGCTCCATTTGTAAACTTAAAATAAAGGGTAAAATTAGTTAGAACCTCAAAACCATGCATGAAATGGTAAAGAAAGCAAATCCGTCTAAAAATTTGATAATTCAACAAGAGACAAATCGAACTGTCGAATTCCACATTTCAACAATTCGACGAACCAATGCAAGTTTGACAATGGTCATCACGAGTTCGACAGAATAATTCGACAGTTTGACAATACTAACAGGAAGTTCAACGACAGTTTGACAATGAACAAAATTAGGCCATCATATATGACTACTGGTTCGACAATTTAACAACGATTAAACGATCCGACTATTATGTTCGATAGTTTTATGACTTGTCATCAAATCGTCGAATTCACAACTTCATAATTAAACAAATAAGTTTTACAGTTCGACGATGTCTAATCTACTCTTCGATGAGAGTTCGACAAGACAATTAGGCAATTAGAGTGTTCGAAAGCATGATTCGATAATAAATTTAATGAATTCGACTGTTCAACGATTGTTCAACTGTTCGAACACCATCGTCTTCAACCTCTAGCACACACAGATTCATATATTTCACAATTTCACAAACAAAACATGCATTATTTAAAATACCCATGATAATCCAATTGCAATATTAACATAATGAGCATTATACAACAACTATTAATTATAAATTACAAATAATATGGGTTTAAAACCATTCCCTATTCCATAAATCACTAAAATCATCATAATAAACTAAAATCATAACTTTATCTCTCTAAAAAATGTAATAAAGTCATCCCAATCAACCAAAATCAATAAAAATGATAGAAAACAAAGAAGCTAAATCGTACTGTGACCATCTCAACAGCTTTCTCTCTCTAGAAGTGGTGGACGACTCTTCGTCTACCTCTAAAGCTTTGCTTCGTTTTCCTTTATCTCTCTAAAGAAGGCAAAGAACTGAGAAGTGTGGAAAAATGGCAAGAACTCTTTAAGAAGGTGAAGAATCTATAACGCTTGCTGGAGGGAGATGATGTTGTTTTTAAAATTTCGGAGGTTGAATGGCTATATGAAATGAGGGCAGGCTGGTCATTTCATCGTATGGAGGCTAGTGTGCTAAAAACTTTTATAGGGGATGCTAAAAATAAATAGGGCCTCTATTTGGGGGCCAAAACTGAAAATTTTCCTAAACTTAATGGACGTGATCGTCTAAAAATTACATTGCTTTATCGATGGTGAGTTGGGCTCTCTTAGACAGACTCGACCAAGAAAAGTTATACATAGTCAATTATATATAATCACATACTGTTTAGTCTTCTTATAATTTATATATTTGTTAGTACAACCACGATCCTTTCGAAGATGTACTAGCAGTCTCTTTGCTACCTGTAAGCATCCAGATGTTCCCTATCATCCGTACGAATTCTTGATACCCACATTTTGTATGTACATTAAATTGAGTTAATCTGTTTAACCCAGTAAAGTTGAAAGTTTTTAGTGGCCCATAATTGCTTTAGACCTTTAATTTGGTTTACTTTAAGCTAGCAAAATGCTTGCTTTAATTATTGCACGATAAAATTTAATTATTTATCGATCCTTGACCTTGGATAACATATATATAATATTATGTAGTGTCTAGAGAGAGACCCTTTTCTTTTTGAAAGGGACTAAGAAACGCAAAAAGTAGATTAATTTTGTTTATCATCCAATCCTGTCCATTTCAAGACCAGTGAGTACCAACTGTCAATGCCTCTCCTGGTTATTTGTGATAATAATCAAATGAAGGGCTGCCCTGTTTAAATTTTTAGTACATTTAATATATATTTTTTAATTATCTAATCAAATTTAATTTAGAGATTTTTTTATTAATCTAGAGATTTTTTTTTAAGATAAGGTACTAGAGGCATGAAAATATATACAAATTTGAAGGGGATAATATCACAGACTACACCTACCTTTTGCGAAATTATCATGTAAAAAAGCTTTTTGCTAGTTTGCATGAATGACAAACCTACATTTTCAAAAAGTTATCATGTGCTACCCTTCCATTAGTTTGGATGTTTGATGACGTCAGTTTTTTTATCCAAAATCTATGCAATTAGCAATATAACCTTCGAACTCATGCCATTCAAAATAAAACACTTTCATCTTTACGACCATGCCAACTCTTAACTTAATTATAACATACGCAAAATTTGTTATTTATTGTAATATGATTTTAAGAAGTTAAAAAAAAAATGAAACCTAACTCTTTAAATCAATACCACCAATCATCATCATCAACAACATAGTCTTCACCAACAACACCACTACCACTATTTCCCCGATCTCTCCTCAACAACACCACCACCACTGTTCCCACTAGAGCTGGCACCAGCAACACCACCAGTAACACCACTAGACTCCTTCCTCGATCTCTCCTTAACAACACCACCACCACCACCACCACCGATCCTACTATCGCTGCTAACCAAAATAGCCATTACAATCCGTCAAATCTAACCCATTAGAGCTGCCACCACCACTACTTCCAAAAACACATCCTTCCTCGTCTTCTTCAGCAACTTTGGCTCTCGTTGCGGGTTTGCAACAAACAATATTGAAGAGGAAGAGGTCGGCCAAGCTTGCTATACCGATGACTTTGAGGAGCTTTTAAGGGACAACGCTAAAAGATATTACAAGAGATGAACTTAAGAGAAGTGTGAAGGGTGTTGTTGCATGTATTGTAAAAAGTGGAGAAGAAAAGCTAAGGAGGATCGCTACTCTACTATTCTTGATTTTTAAGGAGATTCCAAACAAGTATTATAAATGTTCCTCTTTTTTTACTTTTTCTTATTTGTTTATTTAAATTTTTTTTGTTTAAAATTTGTATTAATATATTGGATTAATTTGGGGTTATTTTTGGTTCCATAATAAGATTGAGTTCTTTTTAATGGTATTGAATTGATTAGTGATCTTGTTTACCCCTGATAAATTCTTTTATAGGTTTTTTTTTTGAAAAAAAAAATTTGTGGAGAAGAAAATAATATTTTAGAATGTGTACAGATTTTTAATACTAGGAATTGGCGATGAAGATTGTATTATTATGAATTGTTGGAATTTGTGATAATTGTGATTGTCAATAGAAACATGCTAAGTAATGATCAATTTGTAGTGTCAATTGAGTTCGAGAACATCTTTGGTGTGTCCTACCGGTGTCTTGTCACACCCCAAAATCTCTTATTTGAAGACTTTAGGGTGACTAATTAAGATAATAAAAAGGCATTATTAATATATATATATATATATATATATATATATATATATATATATATATATCTCTCTCTCTCTCTTGTGGCTAAGTATATATATATATATATATATATATATATATCTCTCTCTCTCTCTCTCTCTCTCTTGTGGCTAAGACTGAAATTCATAAACATCTAATTACATGTCATCCAAGATTATTTTCTAATATACACATATATTCATACATTCCACATGTGTCCATTACAACACCTAGCTATCTATTCAAGGTAGACTTCTATATACACAAATAACTAAACTTAGTACATGGGTTGCTAATCATAAAACAAAATTTTCTATCATAATCTAGGCCAAATCAAAACATTCCCCAGGACCATAGCACGCATGTAACCATCCAGATTCTCTAGGAAAGCTCTAGAACACTACTAGCACCAACATCCTCTTGTGTACCTGTGGAAGGACGGGTGAGCATATAGTCCAGTAGGAAAAATTCCAACACTATATTAAATCACAAGCATTCATATAGTTACTTAATTACACAGTTACATAAACCTATAACAATAAGCCATACAATCATTCTTATTCATACATCAAAGTATCACTATTCACTTAACAATTATAATTTTACATCTAGTGTTTCCCTTAGACTTATATTCAAATGGCGCATCTAAGGTCTAACACTCAAATTTCATATTCGTTCTCCTTGGATCCATATCCAAGACGGCTTATCTAAGGTCGAACATTAAAATTTCATATCTGCATTTCCCTTGGATTCGTATTCAAAATAGCCGATCCAAGGTCCAAAGCATATATATAACCGTTCCTGTACAATTTCTAAGTACACATTTTCAAAGCTATTGATACCCAAGTCCACACACAAAGAAGCTGATTCTAAGCTTTAACAATCATATCATTCCGTACCACTACACAATTCAACTGGTGACCTTTAATTTTGAAAATTTGCTATAATTTGTACACTCAACCAATTTGAGTAAAACCAATTACAAATGAAAGATTGAAGTTTGTAGATTCAAAATAAAATCTAATCTTTCTAAAATAAGTTCCAAAGCAATATAGTTTTTATGAAAACTCTGGACCTATCACTAAACCAATGAAATTTCCAAGATTTCAAGCTCAAATTTGAAAAATCACCAAAGAGTGTAGAAAAATAATTTTTAGGTGATTCAACTTGGGAATGAAATTTTATGAAGTCTATTATAAGGAAAAAAAATAAGATTTTGCAAAATTAAGATCTAGTAGATTCAATTTTGCAAAACATGTAGCTAATCCTAGATGACTATCAAAATTTCAGCTTGTGTCCTTTATCTTCAAAAATTCACCAAAATTTCATTTCAAATCCAAATTTAGTGAAACTTGTGGTGAATTAAAGCTTGACATGTCTACTTTTCAAAACAAAAAGGAGATTTCTCGAAACTAGTTTCAAAAGATAAATATTTGTGAAAATGTCTAAGCCCCTTACATGAATAGTGTAGCTTCGAGATTTCAACTCCCATTTTAAAAAATTCACCAAAATTTCATTTTAAGTCCAAATTCAATGAAATTAATGGCCATTTAAAGCTTTATATCTCTATTTCCCTAAACGAAATGTAAATTTATATAAATCACAAATCAATAGATACAGCTACTCAAAGAGTATAGGACAGTCACATGAACTACAATTTTCATCAAGCACAACATTTCCTCCACTTCATAATCACATAATTTCACCAATAATTCTTTACCTAAGCATCAAACAATTAATCTAACAACAAATCACATGCATTGCAAATACAAAATCAATTAATACAATAAAAAGAAACAACAAGATTTAAGTATAGTGTTAAAGAAAATCCTTAATTGGTTTCCAAGCCTCTACACTCGTTTTCTTTTTCCTTTTCTCCTCTCTTTTTCTTCTATTTTTCTTCCTTCTCTTTCTCCTCCTCTTCTATTACAAAAATGACAGAAAAATCCCTCTTTTAAAACCCTAATGTTTCTTATATATGCAAGGCCTTAACCTAGGGGCCTAAGTCCACTAACTTCAAATCGAAGCCCACTATATTCTCGCCTAATTCTAACGCAAGCCCAATACCATTTAAGCCCACAACTATAATCCAACCCAATCCTCGTTTATCAAACATGGTTTCATAACTATTTTGTGGCCTCAAGCCTATCAAATTTAAATAAAATTACTCAAATACCTTTAAGCGTAATTTCTAAAATTTGCAATATATATATTTTGGAATTCTACATGTCTGATATGCTTCAGGTATTGATTTGTAGGCTTTCTTTAGTATTTTTGATGGGCATGGAGGTGCCAAAGCTGCTAAGTTTTAACATATAATCTAGGCAAGAACGTTTTTGAGGAAGTCATAAGGAGGGACAAATGCGAAATTAAGGATACAATCAAGTTTGTAGATGTTGTTTCTCTTGGACTGTGTTCGAATCTTACAAATTGCAAATTTCAATTTACTTTATAAATTATTGATACTGTGTATCATGAAATGACCATTATAACCTTTGATATTCAAGTTATTTACGAGTATTTAACGTTCAAACTAATGGAATGGTAGTCTATGATAACTTTTTAAAAATAAAGGGTTGTCATCATACAAACTAGCAAAATGTGTTTTTACATCATAATTTTGCAAAAGGTATGGGTAATTTATGATATTATCCCATATTTGAAGTGTTGAAACAATTATGCTCATCAACTCGTCATGATTGAAAAATGATTTCCCATCAAATCATTGTATTTGATGAATGATTTGTGTATCAACTCATTTCGGTGCTTTTGTAGCTCGATAATTTTTTCAGTGCTTCTTTAATTGTCGTGTCTGACTAGCGGATATCCATAGCTTTGCAGATTAAATAAGCTTTTTCTATTAATGCATTTTGATCTCTTATTAATATATTTTGGTTAGCTAATATATACATAAATATGAGAAATATTGACATATATTTTTTGACATAAAATTAGACACAAATTTCTAACCATTAATCCATAAAATCTAATGGCTGAGATGATTGATGTGTTGGCAGTATTAAATATTGTTTTCTAACTTTTAATCTCAACCATTGAATTTGGTGAAATCAATTGCTAAAAATTTGTGTTAATAAATTGTATGAAAAACTTGTGTTTATATATATATATTAAATTTCAAAAATCCTATTTATTTGGATTATTTTCTAGAGAAAATTAAGGGATGTTGTACGTGTTCCCCATCCAAATTAAGTATAATTTTGTTCTAATTATGTGAATATTAATGCTCTCTTCTCAAAATTATATCTTTAAAATTTACGAGGGTGATGAAATTCTACCTAAACTAAAATCAATGGTGGACAGATAGATACATATATTGGTAAATATGTTAGGCAAACACATTATTGGCATTGTATTATAAATGTTAGGTAAGAAGAGACCTTCAATAAATTACAATTCTTCTCTGACTTTTTAAAAAATTTTTGATGATAACCTTTTATTAATGATTTGTTAATCCACTTACAAGTAATTTCATGCTCTTAGCAATAGTAGAACAATACTAAATTACGTAAAGTATAAAAACGCGTTAATAGAAAATAGAAGAAGGATCTTTCACCAATATAAATACTAATAATTAGGCCTGGCAAAGTTTATATAACCGGTTAACACGATATAAACCTATTCGATAAAAACGTATTTTGGATCTAATATTATCGGATCGGGTTGTTAATGGGTTAACACCGTAAAACCCGTTTGATATTGGAACGTGATTGGATTCGTCCTATAAAAAGCCGTTTCACTAGTTTAATCTATTAATATTAAGTATAATTTACTAAATTTATCCATGATACATAAAAAAAATATAATAAAATGACACAAATTATTATAAATACTAATTTATAACTATGCTTAATCTAATTAAAATTATTCTAATACAGTTATATTATCATTTTCTTATGTGTGCATAAGTATGATATTTTGATGAAAAAAACAAGAAAGAAACTTATAGAATGTAGTATTTTATTTTCAAAAATCATTCAGTAATTTGACATTTTTAATTGTTTATCCCAAATATGCTTTAGATGGACTTTTGAATGATGTTGGATACAAAAATTTGTTGACGTTTTTGTATTATATTATATTTGGATACTTCAATAGATTTCAAAATATTTGTTAGATATTAAATTTATAAACTATTAGCTATATTTTATGTTTAGAATTTATATAAATCATGTTATACATATTATTGTCTAACTTAAAAATATAAAAAAATGTTAAATAAGTTGGATTCGGGTAACACATTAAGTTAACAGTCGGTTTTAGATTTTAAGATTTAGACCCGATAAGTTAACAAGTCAGATTTGGATTAACATAATCTAATATGACACAAATACAAAATGATATGAAATCACTTTAACACGATCCGTTGTCAGGTCTATTAATAATGTCCTATAACAATTAAACGTATAGTAGGAATACATAAATAACATGCGTATTAACATACTTAACATGCTCCTAAAAAAAATATCAATGAACAACGATAATAACAAGAAGCTTTGTGAGAGTGGGAAATAATCAATGATGCTGTTCTAAGAATTACAACAATGTTAACAGCACGTTTTAATTTATAAAAACATTCTGTCTTCGGAGAACAAATTAATTAAAACTTTTAATTTATGTAAATAACTATTGCAAAATACTATTTCCAAGAAACACGTGTAACGCTTTAAGAGCCTCTTATCTCTTGGAGTCAAAGCCACGTTTTTTGACAAATATTGAAGGGCAAGAATGAAACTTCACAAGATTGTATTGAGGCTTCGACAATTTCTAAAATTTTAACGATTGACAAATATTGTTTGTTTTTATTTTTGTTTAGCCTTCAATGTTTAAATCACTCCAGAAGCTTTACTCCGCACATTTTAAACTAATTAATAATTGAAGGGGAAGCTAGTCATTAGCAATTCTTAGAGGTTGTTTGTTTTAACCACTTCAATCTGAATCTAAATAGATTTAAGTGGTTTAAAAAAATTTTCTTATTTGTTTTAGTGTCTAATCACTTATTTTAAGTGATATTTGTCTGAATTAAAAAAGTAAAAAATTATCACTTTTTGTAATTCAAAATATCTGAATATATAAATTATCAAAAACACCCTCCCGTACCAACACGGTTAAATTATTCCAAAACAACGTGAGGAATAAAAGCAATGTCGTTTTGTCGCCCAATGCAACCGTGATGCATCACGTGATGCTGAGATATTTCCAAAATTATTGGTAGCCGTCCACTTTGGGATTGTAATTGCTGTCAGAGTGGAAAAAATAACAAAGCATTTTTTTTAGCAACAGTAATCATAAGTGTTTGGAATTCCGTCTCCATCCGCTTCAAAAAGAAAATATTATTAATTATAATTATAATTTTATTAATTATAATATATATTACAATATATTTTAAATTTTAAATTATTTTATAAATAAATATGTGCATTTATTACAAAAATATCAAAATTAAATGAATTTGATTTTACTATTTAATTAAATTAAATTTAAACATATAATATATACATTCATATATTTTACATAAATTAAAAATTAATTATACATTTTATTTATATACATATAAAAAAGTCATTTGTATAAAATTTGTTTAAAATAGTTAAATATTACAATAAATATTATATATGTCTATTTTAATTATTTGTATATTATAAAAGTTGTAATAATAATAATCCCAAACACCTCTATACTATTTTTAAAAAATCAAGTAATTTTATTTTAGTTAATATTTATTTTTTAAATATTAGTAAAAAATATAATATTAATTATTTAAATAAAAAAGAAATTTGATTTAATTTTATTAACTATTTAATTTTTAAATAATTGTATAAATATAATACAAACATGTTACATTTCAATAAGGGTAAAAAAGTCACATTAAAGATAAAATATCCTCTTGCCACTTTTTTTAAGTTATATTTAAAAGAGCAAACAAACATCCTATTAAGTGGTATAAATTAAGTCCTAAAAAGTCTTTAGATCTAAAAAGTGTTAAGTGATTGAAACAAACATAACCTTAGACTAGTTACTGCCGGCTTCAATTTTTTATTTGCTCATCGAACTACCGTACTTACGATTATAAAATGGCATACACATCCAAGCCTTGGGTATATATCAGCACAATTGTTCATCTAGCTTTTCATGTTTAATGGCATTGCAAAAATTTGTGTCCGCAAATAAATGTACATCATTTTATTCTCAATATAAATAAATAATCTTGAAAAAAATAAAGTGAGCACAATAATAAATAAGCAATAAAAAAAGTAGCATTAAAGACAAACAAAACTATAAATAAATATGAATTAAAGCAAAATTTGTAGAAGAATAAAAAGTAAATAAGTAGGCATAAAGAAAGAATAAAAGAAACATAAAGATAAATAAAAGTGATAATATGATTGCCGTGTGTGGATTCAAGTCCATACTTGTTTTTCGGGCTAAGTATATATTATATATTTGTGCTACCCAATTACATGACTGAACGTGGCACATAAAGAATGGACTTTTTATTAACCGTTGACGTCCATAGATAGCGGCCTTGCATTCTCAAATAAATGCCCGAAATCTGAATATCGATGAGCAACACAATAATTGCCTCGTACAAAAAAAAAAGGCTCGTGGGTCGTGGGCCACTTGTAGTGAACTTCGGGTCACATAACAAAAAAGCAACTCCCAAAATAGGTCAGAAAAATAAAAGGGAGCAAATTGCAAAATAAAATATCAATTGCAACAAAAATTAATTACAAGTTTTTGAGTCACAAGCTGTCAGTGCTCAAATGTGAACTTCGGATCCACGTATGGTCTTGCGGACCAAAATTCATATCATGCTGTATCTGTCACTCTAAAGGCAA
This sequence comes from Boswellia sacra, assembly GCA_013180625.2. Lineage (NCBI taxonomy): Eukaryota > Viridiplantae > Streptophyta > Magnoliopsida > Sapindales > Burseraceae > Boswellia > Boswellia sacra. The sequence continues at coordinate 1,060,489 of SNVD02016232.1, read as the reverse complement.
AGCAAAAGCTGCAGCCCGATGGTTGGCGCCCATCTTTGCTCACTGGAAACTCTTACCCTCGGGTTCAATTAATGCGTGCAACAGCAAGCTCATTAGTTTTATATTACATACACATTACATATATGCTGCACTTCACATGCTCAATATTCGTTATTAAGAATTATCTTTAAAAGAATTACAAATCTCATATAGGCAGAATGTAAACTAATTTAAATAAATAAGTAAGCTGCACAAATGAATTTTCAATTTTATCTGCCCCCATAACATGAAGTTTTATCTGCCACCTTAGCACGAAGTTTAATATGCAGCTTGCGGCTTGCAGGTGCACTTTTCACCAGACAAATCAGGTTCGCAAGCCTGACTTTAAAAAAAAAAAAAAAAATACTGCCCAAACCTTTGCGGTAATGGGCTCTCTTAAGTTTCACTAATCAAGCACTATAAAGTAATTAGTGTAATGTAAGTGCAAGTTGCAGTCTGGATAGCTTAAGGTCATTTTAATTGCTCAACATAATAATTGCCCTCTTTTGCTATCAATTTGAAATAACTCAAACCATTCACGTTTCTGGAACTTCAGGCCCAGTGTTTGATCAATAGAAGGGAAACGCGTTAGAACTTCAGGTCTAACGTTGCATTGCTTGACTAGTGAGCATGATCTAAGAAAATATAAGAAAGTTAAGAACCAAAAATTAAATAACAGATGAAAATAATTGAAATAATCAGACATAGAATCAACTCTAAATAATATAACAATAATAATGTTATTTTAATTAGAATTAGTTAATATTAATAAACTAATAATAATGTTATTTTAATTAGAATTAGTTAATATTAATAAACTAACCTTATTTTTTTATATGGAGAATAATAATATAACAACTATAGAACATACTCATATAAGATAGTTAGTATTTATTAATAAATATAAATTAAGAATATAAAAATTAATTAAGTAATAAAAGAAAGAAAAGAAAAATGTAATATAAAGAATGAATGTAATATATCAGCACCAGAATAATGTGCACATAAAAGTAAATAAATAAAATATATGACAATGAAATGCAAGAGCAAATTAAATTCGTGCTGATACATGAAATTGAAGTAGATGAATGAGCGCAGTGTTATTATAATAATATAAAATGCAAATGATGATTTGAATATTTGATTGTCTAAGAAGTTGCTGGCAGTTCAGAGAATGGAAAATTGAGAAAATAGACAAAATTATGGGGTCTCTTTGAAAAATAGACACATTCTGAAAAATTTTCATGCCATAGACACTTTCTTGATAAAAAGACCAAATTACCCTTATGTATTCAATTTTTTCCCAAAGGCTTATTTCTCTCTCTTCGGAAGATCGAAATTCATTTCCATCCTTACAGATTTGATTTAATTTTTAGAGAATTTGAATTCGAGATTTGAGTTTCTGAAGGATTTTGAACTTATTTAAGAAAATCGAGTGTTATAATGTGATTTTTGTACGTTAATAGGTGTTATTTCACGAAGAACAGGAAGAAGAAGACAGTGTTATATCACGAAGAAGAAGACACTCGACACTCGAAAATAACGTGTCGAGTCGTGTCGAGTTATGTAATGTCGAGTGTCGAGTTTTGTCGAGTGGCGAAATGTCGAGTGTCGAGTGGTGAAATGTCGAGTGTCGAGTTTTGTCGAGTGGCGAAATGCTGAGTGTCGAGTGGTGAAATGTCGAGTGTCGAGTTTTGTCGAGTGATGAAATGTCGAGTGTCGAGTGGTGAAATGTGTAGTTTCGAGTGTCGTGTCTCGTGTTATCGAGAATCTGACACGACTCGACATGACTCGACACATACGTGTCGAGTGTCGAGTTGTGTCGGACATATATAATGTCGAGTGTCGAGTTGTGTCGAGTGTCGAGTGTCGAGTTATGTCGAGTGTCTTCGCGTGATATATAGCTATAAATATATCTATAGTTTGTAATTTGACAATTTCATCCGTGAAAAGAGTTATGTCCGATCCAAGTATACTTTCAAAGGGTATTTGAGTCTTTTTGTCAAGAAAGTATCTATGGCATAAAAATTTTTCAAGATGTGTCTATTTTTCAAAGAGACCCCCTAATTTTATCCATTTTCTCAATTTTTCCAGAAGAGAAAGTGGGCCCGTGGACCAAGAAGAGAAAATGAAAATGCAAAGGAGATGAGAGAGGAGAAGGGAAGTGAAGAGAAGGAGACAAGATGGCAGTGAAGGAGCGGGGAATAATAAATAGAGCTCTACTTTAATAGCTGTACTGACAGAGCTTATCGTACCTAAGAGGGTGTTTCTCTCACTCAGTCACGGAGTGCTTACTGAATATGTATAATGATGTGACATTTACGTGATATTGTCTGGTTCATATAAGGGCATTATCTGAGATTTGACAGATTATTTCCCAAAAAAAAGGGTTTTATATAAAAGTAATTGTACGTTCAATTATAGCGTGATAATGGTATGGTTACTATTTATGATTTTTAACATAACCCTGACATAACAAGTGAGCGGTCTTGATTTTATTTGGGGGTGAAAATATCTAACTATTTTATATCAAACAGCATGCTTTAATTTAAAAAGACATTTTGTTTTTGAAAAACAGATTAATGAAGAATTTTAATTTATGTGAATATAGGCAATTAAGCCCCACTCTAAAACTTTAATCATGCTCATAGTCCTCTTCTAAATGAAATTAAAACTTCAATCATGCCCATAGTCCCCTTTTAAACGAAATTTTTGCTTAAGTAGTTGGTCAGAAATTGTTAGCTTTCATTTCTTCTTTGGGGTGTACCTTTTAATGTTTAAATCACTCTAGAATGCTAGGTAATGTATTTTTATTTAAACTTTATTTAATATTAGTAATTTTTGTCAATATTTCTCTTAAACTAATTACTTTGAATGTTTTTCTAGATTTAGAGTTTAGATATTTTCTAACTGTAAACGCCATTTTCAAATTATTAATAACCTCAAATTCTAGTATACAATTTTCTTAGGATAGGATGGCTACGGGAACACCTAGGCTTGCCAATGGCTTTACGCTTTTCACCTCTAACTACCGGGAACACCTGACTTGCCAACGTATGCACAGCTCTCACTGCTACCTTTCCCTATCCTTAGAATTTTGTTTACTAAAATTCTAAATTACTAACAATTCTTAAATGGAATCTAAAATTAGAAAGTAAATAATATTCTAATTCCAGGGTTCTAATACTTTGTTCAATAAATTCTAATTCATCATGAACATATTTTCTTTGATCTTCACTTAAATATTTATAATTACTAGGTTGTAAATACTTATAAAATTCTTTAAGTTGAATTTTACGAACTCTAATTTGCTGTCTAATTAAATGTTTTAAAGTAGGATATTTACCAATCTTATAAGTCATGGCTCTGATACCATTTCTCTTACAGGATCAAAATAAGTATGCAAAATATGTAAATAAAGAAGAAAATTATTGAGAAATAACTTACTTGTTTTTGCAGGAAATCAAATAATTGAAGCTGAAAATAAGAAATTGCAAAATTAGATCAACACAACAGATGAATAAAACTGTTTTTATTGAAGAGTTGAATACAGAACAAGAGAAAGGACTTAGCTGGTTTTTCAGCCGATGCCTTTCTTTTTTATATAAGAGTGCTTATATAGACTTGATACACGGACTTGAAACCATTACAAATCTATAGTCATTATAACTTACTATTTACTTTTGACTAAATACAAAACATAATAATTCTTTCTTTTTGACAATGGTTATCAACATATACTATTCTTGATAAGAGTAAGAATACGTGGAGGCTTGAATAACACATGCTTGTTTACTTTTCCACCGATCTTCTAGAAGGATTTGGATAAGATAAGAATGCTTGTCTTTATCCCTTTATAGATTAAAAAGGTCTTAAGAAAATGGCACACCATATGGATCCTGCTCTGGATTTTCTGGAGTAGTGTCTGATGAGCTGTCTGAAATCTGTTGAATAATTGTTGTCATCAGTTACTTGAGCTGTTCACTTTTTGACTTCTTCGTATAAGGGTTGAATATATCATTCATTATATGTTGAAATTCAGAGGAGCATTTTTTAAACCAAATGGCATTACATTCCATTCATAATGTCCAAATGGCACTATAAAGGCTATTTTATATCTATCTTGTTCTGCTATTTGAACTTGCCAAAATCCACTTTTCATATCAAACTTTGAAAATAATATTGCATCATAAAGTCTTTTAACTAAATCTCTTTTATTAGGAATAGGATATCTAATCCATTGTAATACTTTGTTTAAAGGTTTGTAATTGATTACTAATCTTGGAACTCCTCTTTCTATTTCAGGTTTTTTATTAACATAAAATGCTGCACAACTCCAAGGAGATTTTGATTCTCTTATTAATTTTTTATTTAATAAATCTTTTATTTCTTCTTGGCAATGTTGTAATAATTCTTGATTCATTTGTATAGGTCTAGCTTTTGTTGGAATTTGTTTTTCATTAAATTCTTTAATATATGGTAAAGTGACTATATGTTTCTTTCTATTCCAAAATTGATTAGGTAAATCTGAACATACCTCCTTTTTAAATTTATTTTCTATTTCTTCTATGTCATCTTTAATATTAGGTTTTTCTAATTGTTCTTCAATTCTTTTATATCTAATTTCTTTTTGGAGATAATTAATATGATTTTGTTTATTGATTATTAAATTTATTTGTTTAGTTATTGTATTTTGTTGTAATTGACGAATTTCTCTAGTATCTATTGATGATAAAAATTTAAAACTTATTTTTGTTCCCATGAAATCTATATGAATTCATTGACTATCAACTTTAAATGGATATATTTGTGTTAGGAATGGAGTACCTAGAATGATATTTTGACTGAGATTTTTTACTAATATAAATGTTGTTTTAAAACAATATCCTTGATTACATATTTTAACTTTGATAATTTATAATTAATTTCTAGATTCATTCCGTTTGCTCCTCTTAGTTTTTCAGAAGTTTTCTCATAATATTTTGTTGGAATAAGGCCTTCTCTAATACAATTTTGATCAGCTCCTGAATCTACTAAAACAATTGCTTCTATTTGTAAGAAATTATCTATATGTAATAATATTCCTATATACCATTTTTTATAATTAATTTTATCTACTATTTGTACATAATCTTCTTCTATCCTTGAACTAGAGGCTTGATCAGTTTTATTTTGAGATTCAAGTATAGTTAATCTTGTTTGTGTTTGTAGTTGTTCTAATTGTTGACTTTGAATTTCTTTTTTAATTTCTTTTATTTGTTCTTTTAGATTTTTAATTTCTTGTTGTAATTCTCCCGTAGTAACTTGTTTAAATAAGGTTTGTGACAGGTACTTTTCCCATATTTTATTTAAACTAAATGTGTCTGGAGTTTTAATTTTACTCTCTTGTTCTAAAATTTCTTTTAACCTCATTAAATACTCTCTTTTTATATTAGGATCTTCAATTTTATCAATAATATCTAATAAAAATTGTTTATCAGTGTTTTTGGTTATTACATTAATTTGTTTACAATTACATATTCCTTCTGTACAACTTAAAGATTCATTACTCTCTGAAGTAGTATCAGTGTCTTGAATATCTAAAATATCTTCTTCACTATTGCTGGTACTAGATTCTTGACTAGATTGTTCACTAAATAATAATTTATTGATTTTATTTTTTAATTCATCTTGATCATTTAAAAGTTCATTAACCTTATTTTTCTTTTTACATTGTTTTGCCGTATGTCCAGGCTGCCTACAATTCCAACATACTAATTGTTTCTTTGAATAATTCTTCTTAGGTTTATATTTTTTTCTTATTTTTCTTGTAATATTGATTATCAAATTGATTTTTATAAAATATCTTTGATTTTTTTAAATATAATGGTGGTTTAAGATTCTCATAACCGTATTGTTCACAGAATGAACCCATAGTTTTATCAAAACTTTCTATTTTTCTTTTCTCTTTTTGTTCTTGACATATTGCTAAACCTTCTTTCTTAATAAAAGCAAATAATTGTCCATATGTTATATTATTCCAAGGGATTGCACTTCCTCCTGTTATTTCTGTTAATTTGTTAATTATTTTCTCAGAAAAGAATTTTGGTAATCCCGCAATAAATCTTTCTTTCCAGAAAGACTCATTGCAGTCAGTTCTTTTAAATATATTTGTTAAAAATATATCTTTATACCATCTAAAATCTCATAAGGTTGGACATCTGAGATTTGTTAAAATTATTTTTGAACTAGCTAATTCTTCTTTAGGATTTCCTATAAAATGCATTGAAATCGTATATATTAATACTTCTACAGCATTTTGAGTTTCTTGAATAGTGACAAATCTATCTTCATCTTCTACTTGAGTTTTTTCTCCATGATTTAGTATGACCTATTGATTATTAAATCCTATACAATTATCCCACCAATATTTTAATGACCCTGTAAAACCTGCTACTAACATTTTAGCGGTTTCATGATCACTTGTTTTATAAGCTTTATACGCAGTAGATGCCATACCCATTTCTTGTAAAGTATTCATTATTTCATATTCTGATTTTCCATCTACATTCCATTCATAAATTGAATCACCTGAATATTTATTGGAAATAAATTGTTTTCTTTCTTCATACATTAAATCTGGTGGAGTAGGTCTTGGATAATATGTTCTTATAGGGGCTTGTTTCCATTTATTCTTTTGAGTTATTTTATTTATTTCATCAATATCTTCGGAAGTTGTACTTTGTTGATTTTGATCTATAGTATTAATATTATTTGAGGTACTTGGTAATATTTTAAGTTTTTGATTAATTTGATCAATTAAATCTCCTTTAGGAAGTTTTACTGGTGGATTATTTGGTTGAACTGTTTTAAATAATGGAGGAGATATATCTTGAGGAAATGTTACAGCTTGTTTTAATTTGATATTATCTATTTGATCTTCTATTATCATAACTTGTTTAGATACAGTATGTAATAATTGATTATTAAAATTATTTTGTTCATAAACTTTTTTAATATCTCCTAAAGTTGCAGTCTCATTATCTGGTTTATTAGATCATTTTTTAAATGGAGTTGCTAAGATTTCTGTTTCATTTGTTTTAATTTTGATTTGTTCTAAAGGTGGATGTATAGCTTGAATTATCCTACCATGTTGTGTGGTTTCCCATTTTTTAAATTCATTTGTTTGAACATTGACTTGTTGACTTTCATAAGGTAATTTAATATTATGTTTTGATGCATACGTATTAAACCATATAAAGAAAGGAATATTAATTTTTAAATTTTTCATTTCATTATACCATTCTTCTCTAATTTCTTCAGTTTTTTGTTTTGTGAATGTACTAAAATACCATTTTCTTTTAAAATTATTTTCTTCTTGTAAAAAATCATTTTTCAAATATTCTTTATTTATTTCAAAGTCTTCTTGTTGAATAGTATTAATAGTTTGAAAATCTGATTGTGTGGGTGACATTGGTGGTGATTGATTAACTGGTTCTGCCATAGGTGTTGAATAATTTATTGAGAAGTTAGAATTATTATTTATTTCACTTGCTTGTGTACTCCTAATATTAAAACTACTAGATTTTGGTAATGAAAATGAACTTCTAGCAGATTTTATATCAGAATAACTTGATGAAGTTTCTCCTATTCTTAAAGAATTAAATCTTAATAAAATTTTTCCTTCTGGATTTTGAGTAATTTGTGCTATCTCTTTTTGAACTATATTTCTTGGTGGTAATGGGTTATCTATTATCCATACTTCTGGTATAGTAATTTCCTTCCATTTTAATAATTTTGGAGTATAAGTTGATGTTGGAGTATTTTCTTCAGTTGTCGATCTTATCACTTTGAGACTGAGATTGACGAAGAACTAAATCATATTTTTCAATCGCAGCCCAGCCTCCTTGATGAAAATGACAATGATCTTTACACTGTTGCACTCATGTTTCGTGTTTTTCGGCAACATGGTTATAAAGTGTCTTGTGGTAAGCTAGCCACCTCGAATTAATCTATTTGTTGTATATAATCAACACTTTATTAAAACATTCAAGATATCCTTTCACATATATCATTCTTAATTTGCTTAAGCCAATTGTGGAATTATGACAAATTGCACTAAATTAAGCTCTATATTGCACCATTAACATGATCAAGACTTAATTTGCATCCTATATTATATGGCTGATAAAATATAATGGCTTGTGTATGAGTATCAGATGTGTTTAACAAATTTAATTAAGGACTCTCATGGGAAGTTCAAGGAGGTTTTAATCAGCGATGCAAGGGGCATGCTAAGCTTGTACGAAGCTACCCATTTGAGACTGCATGGAGAAGATGTTCTTGAGGAAGCTTCCGCTTTCACAGAGGCTCACCTTAGCTCCTTGGCTGCCAATAAATCAATTACTCCTCATCTGGCAGAACAAATCATCAACGCCCTGGACCTGCCCATGCACAAAGGCATACCAAGAGTGGAGACACGCAAATCCATCTCTTTTTATGAAGATCTTGAATCCAGAAATGAAACTCTACTATTGTTTGCAAAGTTAGATTTCAATAAGGTACAATTACTTCACCGGGAAGAGCTAAGCTACATGAAAAGGTAAGCGTACGTTTAGGTAAATATACATATACATGTATTTATGTATGTATTAATTTGGAAATTAAAAAAATGTATGAATTGACATTAATTATTGATCGATGGTATTATTGCATGCAGTTGGTGGAAAGAATTAAATTGTAGAGTTATACTTCTTGATGGCTGCAGTCTATTTTGAACCTTGTTACTCACGTGCCCGTATAATATTGCCGAAAGTTGTGAAGATACTTTCAGTTTTTGATCATACGTTCGATTCATATGGTACACTTGAAGAGCTCCGACTTTTTTCCGATGCAATACAAAGGTTATATATTATATATACTTGTATTTATCCTTAATTGATTCCAATATTGTTGTTTATAATTAATTAATTTTCACTCTTGCAGTGCGAATTGCAACTTGAAAAATATCAACAATATTGATGAATGTCATATATATTATTTTATTTTCTTATAAGAAAATTGATGGTTTTTCGGAAAAAACAAATATATATTTGTGTACGTAGCAAAATTTCAATGATATTTGAAGTATGGATGACATAGTAGACAATTGGGTATCATAAATTCTCTAAATAATATTAAATAAAAATAGATGAGTAGAACGAGATTGAAAAGGGAAAATAATATGATTTTTGTTATGATTTTTCTTTTTTTCTTTTTTAATATTCAATTCATGTATTTATCTAATCTATATTTGAAATATTTTTCTTTTCTCAGGTGGGATGCTAGTGCCCTTGAAGAATTGCCAGATTATATGAAAGTTATATAAAGTGCTACCTTGAATATTTTTCACCAAATGAATGATGAAGCAACCAAAGAGGGAAGATCTTATAGTGTGTCATACACAAAAGAAGCGGTAAATTAATAACTGTGTCTGTAGTTTGATTATCTTAACTTCTAATAATAATGCTACTTAAAGCAATTGATTATCCAATTTAATTCCTTAAAATTGTCTCTTATAAAGTTATATATATATATATATATAACAATTAGGTGCAAGAGATGGTGAGAGCCTATCTTCAGGAGATGGAGTGGCAACATGCAGGTTATGAGCCTTCATTTGATGAGTACCTTAGCAATTCATTCATCACAGCTGGTGCTTACTCAATTTCAACAGCAATCTTTGTGCGAATGGGAGAAGTTGCAGACATTGAAGCATTCAAGTGGCTTCGAAGCAAACCAAAAATTCTTCAAGCTACATATTTATTGGCTCGTCTCATAGATGACACCGTACCCTACGGGGTATGTACACAACTTTATTGTTAAAAAAGAAATGGTCTACCTTTGATTTTTAAATACTGATTAATCAAGTTTCTAACCAATATGCAATTAATTTACATATAAAATTTAAAGTTGGAGCAAACGGCAGGCAATCGTGGTCGGGCTGGCGTTGAGTTCTACATGAACCAATATGGGACCTCAAGAGAAGAGACAGTGAAAAGGTTTAAGAAAATGTTCGAAGATGCATGGAAGGATATAACTGAGGAATGTATGAAGCCAACAGCTGTGGCAATGCACATCCTTATGAGACTTGTTAACTTTGCGCGTATAGCAGAAGTCACCTATAACGGGAATGATCGATACTCAAATCCTGATAAGCATTTTAAAGCTTACATCACTGCTCTCTACTTTGATCAAATACCTGTTTAACACAGTCCGTAGGAGCTGCTAATTATACGTAATGCTTACTCAGACGTTTCCATATGTAGGAGAAATCCATGGTTAATGTGCTTTTTCATTGTAATATAAATAAAATATATATAAAGAGTGAAAGCTTCTTAACTTAATTTATTTATTTGACGAATTCAACAAATCATGAATTGTCATGTGATGCCGTCTCATCATAAATTTAAATTCATTTGTTCCCAAATTTCAATTTCTTTTAAGAATTCTGCTCAAATTGTTTAGAGAATCTTTCGGTCCTCTAAAATATTTACCAAACTAATCATAAAAACATAATAATTCTTGTTTTATCCAAGTTGTCTGCTGTATCTTTTGCGGCAGTATCAAGCAAAATCAAAGTAACGGAAGGCAAGACAATCGAGATTACATGCACCGACCAGTTTCTTAAACCTCTTATTAAATGATTAAACCTATAGAATAGCTTCAATGACATCAGTGTAGGATTCAAAGTGCCATAAGATGACTTGTTTTCAGCTCAGGGAAAAGCATAAATTCAAATACTATTTCAGTTACCGGATAAAAGTTATTTTCAGTAATGGAAAAGCAATTTGAAAGTTTTTATTACTTACTTACTTCCTTTTTTTAATTTTAAATTGGGATGAATATGTAACTAAGAACCTAATTAATAGTCACAAACATCCAAGTTCGTTGTTAACAGTACACTATTTTTGTTTTATGCCAACTACTTGCGGAGAGAAGAAGAAAAGCTTCAATGTTTCATGGTATACTAATGTAGTGAGCGTGTGTTAACTCTAATATGAGCTGAATACTGTTATTTTCTTTTTTCTATTGGGAAAAGTTTTTTAGAGAAGGAAAATAGCAAGAAGCTTGAGGATTAATTTATTTTTGAGAATATTTTGGTGGATTTTTCATGGTGAGAGAAACTACTTTAAATTTAAAAATAAGAAAGAGAGATTTTAGGGGACCAAGAGATTAAAATTTAGTGGGATTCTTGAAAAGAAATTAAGTTTTTAGGAACAAAAATACAATTTAAATTAATGATGAAATAACACCGCTTGGCAATTAATGATTTGTTGAGCGCATCACATAAACAAAGTGATGTGGTATGCTCGGTATATGCACGTATTTCTCAGAAAAGTTCCATATATATTATAAAAATTTAATTACCACATTAAAGAAAGCATAATGATGTAACGTTCACGTAATAATATCATATCAGTTTGTAAAATAAAATTTGAATTAAAAGTTTATAAGTGTAGCACCTTCTAAAATTATATGCAAACTATATATTTGAAACTAAATTATATATTGATTTATTAAGTTTGAAAATTTTGAAGATAGAATAGTTTGTGCCTTTTTTAGATGACGGTACTTACTGTTGGAATAAAAAGGTTTCAAATTCATGAGTTACAAAATCTTAATTGTGTATGAGTTACAAAATTCATTGCATGAGTTACAAAGTTTGATTTCATTTGTAGTTTACATAATTTATTAAGCACATTATGATATAGGAGTTACACTATTAATTATATAGGTTACAAAGTCTAGGACACTAGTATATAAGGAGGTCTTTAGGTTCAATCTTAGACACTTGTCATCAAAGCCATCACTCCCCCATTTTCAATTTCAAAATTCTACAATTTTGCAACTAAGACTTGTAAGACTGGCTTATATTCTTCCGGTGATCGTGCATATCAAGGAGAGTGGCTGAGAGCTATTGGGTTGTATCTTGGAGCCCTTGAGGACTATCTTTTACCCGCACGAAGGAGAGGACTCTTTGGCTTTAGGACAACGCTTTATGCATGCCTCTCATAGCACATGACAGATTTTTCTAACTTACTTTTATATATTTGTTATTTATATTATTATTTGTTTCCTTAATATATTTAAAATAATATTGATTGAGCATGTGTTATTTGGTGGATTAATAATATATTTCTAACACTTACGAATATTTTTAGTATAAAAGATTTATTTAATTTAATTTTTTTAAAATGTCAAAAGTAATTAATGTTTAGAATAATGGGAATTGTAATATTTGGAACTTCTTTAATCTCTTCATCATCACCTTCAATCTTCTAATGAATACTATGAGTTTATAATTTGGAACATTTTAGGGCCATTTATTTTTGAGTTCATTCTCTTTGAAAAAATAAAACTCAAAAATTATTACTAAACAACTCATCTTCATAACCTAATATAGATATGTTATGTGGATTATAGTATATTTTAACCATTTTTTACGGTGCACAAAATATCCTATTGTTAATATAAACAACACCAAGTTGGTGCATGACCGCATGAGAGTATGGAATAATAGCACTGCGTTCTTTTTATAACTCAAAATCCTATACTGAAGTGGTATCAGAGCCAATAGGTTTCACATACTAAAACCCTTAAGCCAGTGACAGAAAAAAGTGATGTAAGAACACATATTCTAACAAAAAATTGAATATAAAACAATACAAAGTTATCTTAAAAGAAATTGGTTTAATATATCACATGAAGATAAACTAGAGTTAATAATACAATTAAACTATCTTAAAGACCATCTTTTAGACTTAGAAATATATTCTTGGACGCTTTGTGAAAGAGGAAGAATTTAAGAAGATTTTAATTATAGATATCATCATAAATAATAGTGAAATAAACCAAAATCCAATTTATATAGTAAATAATATAACACTTACAGCAGAACCAGTTAATCAATCACCTCTAATGTCACCTACACAATCAGACTTTCAAACTATTAATGCTATTAAAAAAAAGATTTTGAAATTAATAAAGAATATTTAAGAAATGACTTTGTGTAAAAAGAAAATAATTTTAAAAGCAAATGGTATTTTAGTACATTTTCTAAACAAAAAACTGAAGAAATTAGGGAGGAATGGTATAATGGGATGATAAGAATAAAAGTCAATATTCATTTCTTTACTTGGATTGACACCTGTACATCAAGACATAATATACAATTACCATATAAAAGTCAAGATATTAATGTTCAAACAAATAAGTTTAAAAAATAGGAAGCTACACAACTTTGGAATAATGCAATCAATCCATCCATCTTAAGAACAAATATCGATTAAAACAAGTGAAATAGAAGTCTTAACAACACCATTCAAAAAAGGGTCTAATAAGCCAGATAATGAAAATGCAACATTAGAGGATATCAAGAAAATTTATGAACAAAATAATTTTCATAATCAATGACTTCATACTGTATCTAAACAAGTTACAAGGATAGAAGATCAATTAGATAATATTATATTAAACAGTCCACATCATTTCCTCAAGATAGTTCTCCACCACTATTCAAACTGGTGCAACAAAATAATACACCAAAAAAACTTCCTCAAATATACTCAATTGATCATATCAATCAAAAACTTAAAATATTGTCAAACTCTTCTAATAATATTAATATTATATATCAAAATCAATAAAGTGATACCTATTCTATTACGACATCTGAAGATATAGCTGAAATCAATAAAATATCTAGAAAAGATAAATGGAAATAAGCTCCTGCAAAAATATATTATCCAAGACTCACTCCACCAGATCTAATGTACAAAGAAAGAAAATAATTTATTTCAAATAGATATGCAAGCAATTCAATTTATGAATGGAATATAGATGATAAGTCAGAACGTGAAATAATTAATACCCTACAAGAACTGGCAATGGCGTCTGCCGCTGATAAAGCTTATAAAACAAGTAATTGTAAGGTTGCTAAGTTATTAGTTGCAGGATTTATAAGATCATTAAAATATTGATGAGACAATTGTCTTGGATTTAATAATCAACAAATAATACTCAATCACGTAGAAAAGACTCAAGTAGAAGATGAAGATGGATTTGTCACTATTCAATAAACTCAAAATGCTATAGGAGTACTCATATACACTATTTCAATGCATTTCATAGGAAATACTAAAGAAGAATTGCACTGTGTTCTTTTTTGAATTATGTGTTTTTGTTTCCAAAATGATTTGAAAAATGAATTTCTATGATTTCGAGAATGTATTTTAAGTAAAGGATATGCGTTTGGAAATGAATTCGTAAAATGCAAATTTGAAAATGGTTTTAAGAATATGTGTTTGGAAATGAATTCTTGAGCTGAAATTTTGAAAACAAAAACAAAATATATGTTTGAAAATGAATCATTGACATCAAATTTAAAAAAAAATATAAAATGCGTTTGGAAATGAATCCAAAATACTTGTTCTTACAAATTGTATAAATAAAAGGATTATTAACAAAAAATATTTTAAACCAAATGCATACTCCCATTATACATATTTTTAACAAATAACAAATGCTTAATTATACAAACAAGATCACCTTTTGCTTCCTACGATATTTTCACCCAAGTATTTTCTTCTCTTTTTCACTTCACTTTATAGTGCTTACTATAAATGTGTCTAGTTAAGATTAAAAAAGGGAAAATGAAAAAAATAGACACAATTAGAGGCCCTCAATAAAATTTGGACACATCCTAAAAAATTTTCATGTCATAGACACTTTCTTGACAAAAAGACTAAAATACCCTTAACCTGAAGACTAAAATACCCTTAACCTTCCAAATTATTCCCAAAGCCCTATTTCCCTCTTCAGACAAATATATATAAAACCCCTCGACATTACTGGAAATGCAAACCGACACGAGCCTCCTCTGAGGACAGAAGTAAGACAACGCAGAGAGAAGTAAGAATCGACACTGAGATACGTTTATTCATCCGTTTTTGTGATGTATTTAGTTGTTTTCTCTTTCGTTAGATTTGATTCATTTTTTAGGAAATCTTAATTGGGGATTTGAGTTTCCGTTGGATTTGTGAACTTATTCTGTGTTTTTAGGGATAAATCTAGTGTTATTAGGTGAATTTTGTGGTTTGATGTGTATGAAAACTATGAAAATCGATAGTTTTCGTCACGAGGTAGATGATGGAGAGTGTCGGTTTTATCTCAACATATCTCGACACTCGAAACGACGTGTCGAGTCATGTTAGATGCACAATCAACACTCGATATCAATTTATTTTCGAAGACATCGAGTGTCGGTTTCTAAATCGACACTCGATATGCCTTGTGTCGAGTGTTGGATTATGAATCTGACATTGGGTATGTCTTGTGTCGAGTGTCGAATTTTGTCGAGTTTTGTCGAGCGTTTTGGCAGGTTGCTTGTTTTTGCATTATTTTTTTGCCTTTTTGTATCATATTTAACTATAACGGCCTTGTATTTGCAGGTTGAAGCAAATGGCAAGTGAATTTGAACTGTCCTTTATCCTAAATGAGATTGAGATTCAGCAAAGGTTGAGCAGCAGCCCAACATGACTGAACCATGATTTCATATCATGCATATATGATGTATAGTTACACATATTTTTGGGTAGTTAGTTTGTGGATTTTTTATACATTATTGTATAGTGACTTTTTTGTATAGTCACATATGTTTTCCATGTTTAGTGGTACGAAAACTTGTAAGTACATAGTTTGCGGTTGTATTACTATATACGTGTACCTTATCCCATTGCACTCATACATGAATGAGAATTTACACACAACACACGTATGGTTTATACATTGACGAACCACATAAATTCGGGTATAATATATTGTTCGTAAAGAGACATGAATGTATTATACCTAGACAAAGCACATAAAGGAGAATCTCATACATGAATATTTAGTTTAATGAAAAAGCACAAAAACTCGTGTTTAAAACATTAATGTTACATACATGGACGAAGCATGAAACTGAACGTTCATACATGAACGTTTTATACAATGACAAAACCGAATTTTTTGCCCAAACGCTCGACGCAACTCGATACAAAACACTCGACACGCGACACTACACAACCACTCGACACGCGACCCACGATGACAGACGCTTGACTAACCCGACACCAATACTCGACACACGAACTCGACGAAATTTACATCCAACACTCGTCACGTTCAGCACTCCACTCGACGCACTAACACAACACTCGATCCTACACTCGACACAACCCTTAGTCACTCGACACTACCATCCGACATATCGAGATTTGATCTGACACAACCCCTCGACACTCGATGACACTCGACAAATCTCGTCTTCTTCATTCCCGTCGACTGCGATACCAGATTTTCTCCCAATGATTGTCAATTTTTAACAAATTTTGACAAAAACGGAACTATACACATTTATTGCAGAGAAGATTGTGCTCTATTTCTTAATTGTAAAATTTTCTCTTGTTGTCAAGGTTCTCTTAATTAAGTTTCTGCCTATGAAGCCATACACTGGCCTTGCATTGGGAAGAAAACTAACACATTCTAGAAAAGACCCCCCTGGATTCGTCCCTGTATATATTTAAGAACTACAACAGTGGTCACTGGTGTAATAACCCGTATCTATTTGTGTAGATTCTCTATTATGCACAACCATTTTCAGGAATGTGGGCATTGCAAGGGCTCCGCTAGTGAAGGTTGAAGGTTTCCAGGAATGGATGGGTGGGGATGCTTCATTGAAACATGGGTGTGATGAAATAGAAACGAGAGTTTCGGATTACAGTTGAGTGAAGGAGGAGATATGAGTGAACAGAACCTGCAAAGTGTGGATGAACAGGTTTTGAACTTGGAAATGGAGAGAGAATAAGAAAATAGAAGACGAAAACAGAGAGAGAAGAGTTACTTTTATATCTAGGGAGGGATGAATTTGAAGGGCAAAAACGTAAAAAAAATGTTTTGTGAAAACATGTTACAAAAACAGAAAAGAACACGTTTTGCATGAATTGTGTACTCCGAAAATGAAAAACGAAGTTTATGAAACAAAAAAGAACAGAGCCTTAATTAGTTCAAAAATAATTTTAACAAATCTTATATGTCCAACTGTAGGAGATTTTAGATGGTATAAGGATGTATTTATAAAAAATATATTCAAAAGACAAGATTGAAATGCTTCTTTTTGGAAAGAAAGATTTATTGCAGGGTTACCAAAATTATTTTCTAAAGAATAATCAATTATTTGATAGAATTTACAGGAGGTAGTTCAATTCCTTGAGAAAATATAAAATATGGTCAATTGTTTGTTTTTATTAAAAACAAAGGTTTAGCAATATGTCAAGAACAAAAAGATAAAAGAAAAATAGAAAGATTTAGTATTAGTGAAACAAGGCGATCATTTTGTGAATAATATGATTATGAAAATCTTAGGCCACCATCATACTCTAGGAAATATAAAAAGAATAAATCGAAAAATCTTTATAAATACAAAAGTCAATTTGATAACCAATATTATAAAAAGAACGAGAAAAAATATAAACAAAAAAGAAATATTTAAAATCTAAAAAACATTTAATATGTTGGACTTGTAAGCAACCTAGTCACACGTCAAAACAGTATAAGACGAAGAATACAATTAATGAACCTTTTTAATTATCAATACGAATTGAGGGATAAACTCAATAAAATATTACTCAGTAAACAATCTAGTCAAGAATATAGTATTAGTGATGATAATAATGATATTCAAGAAATCCATAATACTAACAACGCATCAGAAAGTAGTGAATCGTCAAGTTGCATGGAGGGATTATGCAATTGTAAACAAATTAATGTCATTACTAAAAATACTGATAAACAATTTTTATTGGACATTATCGATAAAATTGAAGATCCAAATATAGAAGGAAAATAATATTAAAAGAAAGTTTAGAACAAGAAAGCTGTATTAAAACTCCAGAAATATTTAGTTTAAACAAAATATATGATAAATATTCATCACAAAGTTTATTCAAACAAGTTACTACAGGAGAATTACAATAAGAGATTAAAAACCTTAAAGAACAAATAAAAGAAATTCAAAATCAACAACTAGAACAACTCCAAACTCAAACTAGATTAACAATACTTGAGTCTAAGAGTAAATATCAAATTTTAACCTCTAATCCAAAAACAGAAATAGATTATATACAAAATTATAGAAAAGATTAATTATAAAAAATGTTACATAAAAATATTTTTACATATAAATAATCAATTACAGATAGAAATGATTGCATTAGTAGACTCAAGAGCATACCAAAATTGTCCTAGGGAAAGCCTTATTCCAACCCATTATTATGAGAAAACGTATGAGAAATTCAATGGAGCAAATTGAATGTCCTTAGATGTTAACGTATGAGAAATTCAATGGAGCAAATTCAATGTCTTTAGATGTTAAGTGCAAGTTACTAAGAGTTAAAATATGTAATGAGGGATATTGCTTTAAAACAACATTTATATTAGTAAATCTTACTTAAAATATTATTCTAGGTACTCCATTTTTAACACAAATATATCCATTTAAAGTTGATAATCAAGGAATTCATACTAATATTATGAGAACAAAGATAAGTTTTAAGTTTTTATTGCCAATGGACACAAAAAAAATTTCTTTACTCCAACAAAACACAATTACTAGACAAATTAATCTAATAAATAATAAACAACTTCACATTAATTATTTGCAAAAAGAAATTAAATATAAAAGAATTGAAGAACAATTAGAAAATCCTAATATAAAAGAAGAAAAGAAAATATTGAACATAAATTGGGAATTTTGAAAAAACAGACACTTTTAGGGGCCTTAAGTGAAATTTAGACACATTTTGAAAAATTTTCATGCGATTGAGATTTTCATCAAAAAATGACTAAAATGCCCTTTAAAATTCAATTTATTCTTAAACTCTTTATTTCTCTCTTTCCTTCACTTACCTCTTCCTATTTCCATAACAGTGTCCTATTTTCATAACCGCCTGTCGTTGTCTAGCTTCTAATACCCTCGACACCATCGAAAACGCAGTCCGAAACGCAGCAAGAGGAACGAGGAACTTATTCTGTGTTTGGGGATTTGAGTTTGGGCTCGTATTTTATACTTATTCTGTGTTTCTAAGGCTAAATGAAGTGTTATTTTGTTGATTTTTTGGTTTGATGTGTGCAAAAATCGTGAAAGCCAACGGGTTTCGTCGTGATGAAGACGATGGCGAGTGTCGATTTTCGCTCGACACGTGACATACGATGTCGAAATATGTCTGATGCTTCAACCGACACTCGTCACTAGGGTATTTTATATAAAACCGAAACTCAATATCCCCAATTACAACGATGTCGAGTGTCAAAGACATGCATCCAATAGGACTCGACACATTGTAATTGGGAATGTCGAGTGTCGGTTTTATGTAAAATAACGTGGTGGCGAGTGTCAGTTGAAGCATTCTACAGAACTCGACACCGTATGTCGAGTGTCGAGCGAAAATCGACACTCGCCATCGTCTTAGTCATGACGAAACGCGTCGGTTTCTACGATTTTTACACACATCAAACCAAAAAATCAACAAAATAACACTTTATATAGCCCTAGAAACACAGAATAAGTACAAAATACGAGCCCAAACTCAAATCTCCAAATTCAAAATCCCTTAAAATCTATTGCAAATCCCTTAAAATCTCCCGTACAGTGGAGGAAGAGTGTTTCGTGATGTTTCTTTCTTTTTTTCTTCTTTCTTTTCAAGTTTGAGTTTCAAAGGGCATTTGAGTCATTTTTTGAAGAAAGTGTCTATGGCATGAAAATTTTTCAGGATGTGTATAAATTTCACTTAAGGTCCCTAATTTTGTCTATTTTTTCAATTTTTCCTAATAAATTCCGTCAAGAAGTATGCTCAAATTTGCCTAATCAATTTTGGGATAGGAGGAAACACATAGTTACTTTACCATATATCAAAAAATTTAATGAAAAACAAATCCCAACAAAGGCTAGGCCAATTCAAATGAATAAAAAATTATTACAATATTGTTAAAAAATACAAGATTTATTAGACAAAAAATTAATATTTGGAACTTCTTTAATCTCTTCATCACCACCTTCCATCTTCTCATGAATAATATGAGTTTATAATTTGGAACATTTTAGGGCCATTTATTTTTGAGTTCATTCTCCTTGAAAAAATAAAACACAAAAATTATTACTAAACAACTTATCTTCATAACCTAATGTAGATATGTTACGTGGATTACAGTATATTTTAACCATTTGTTATGGTGCACAAAATATCCTTTTGTTAATATAAACAATAACAAGTTGGTGCATGACTGCATAAGTGTATGGAATAATAGCACTGCGTTCTTTTTATAACTCAAAATCCTATTTTTTGTGATGCAGATTTTTCAATGCATTTTACATTTAATATCAACTACATATCATTTTTAAAATTTAAAATAATTCAAAATTAATCACATATTATTAAATCCTATTAAAAACAAAAATGTTTAATGTCATGGACCTCCCCTACCTTTTGGCTTATTATCATAGAGATGGGCCTTTTACATTTTGTATAAATTTTGTGCTTATATTTTGATAAATTCATCGTAGACCACCATTCTGTTAATAGTTTCTTTAGATAGTACCGTTTTTCTATTATTTTTGCAATAATTACCAAAATACGCTTAACCAGGTAATAAGAAAAATAAATGTTGGTTTGGTAAGAATTGAACCTAGTCTTTCACATTACCACTATGCTAACCATCAAATTCAAGATGAAATCTACAAAATAGTTTATTTATTCTAAACTTCATATTAAAAATTAAAATAAAAATAAACACCAAATTAGCCACCCACAGTCCACTCTACCACCTTCTTCTATTCACTACAAAACACAAAAAACCCTAAATACTATCGCTGTCCAATACTCAGCTGCCACCGCTGTCTAACGTGTCTCCGTCCACTACCCTCACCAAACCTGAAGATTATATCCTCCCCAACAAACTTTCCTACATCAATATCCCCAAAAACGCACTAGAAACACCTCAAAATCCCCACAAACAGTTCTGATCACCTTCATAGCAACCACCCATCTTTGCCGCAAAACACTGCGCTTAAGTTGAAATGGGAATGATTATGGAGATCTATTTGATGCTAAGCTGCAACCTTCTATTTCAAATCTTGCTTACAGTTAATGGGCACCAACACTAAAATGATTTCTAGTGAGGGTGAGTGCCAATGTGCTATTGCTTTTAACAAAATATTATTATTTTTCATAATTTCTGGAATGCTTGTCTTATAATTAATTTGTTCTTACTTTTGTTGGCTTTTTTTATAATTTTTTTAACACAATTGGTAATTATGTTACTGTAAAATCTTTTTGTTTTCAAATGATATGTTGAAGTATCAATCCTGGGATTCTTGTTCCAGAATTTTGCATCTAGGTGCTTTATTTCTATTTACTAGCATGCTTCTGAAGGCCTAGTGAGAATTCAGTAAGAAAAGGCGAGTAACCGAAATTCTAGTGCTTCCGCTTTCTTCAAACTTAGGGATTTGTAGATCACTATATGTTAACTGGTTGACGTGGGATTTTCAAAACATCTCTAACCATAAAAGGGAAGCATGAACAACCTGAATGCAAAATTTTCATGATTTTCCTTTCAAGAAGAATGGTGGATTATTAAGTTCTGTTTACGATTGGATTCAGGCAAGGGAAATGCTTTAATGTTATTTCAAATAATGCTCTTGCTTATTTTTTTCTGGTAGTCCATCACTCTCTGAATTCAGTCATTTCGGTAACTCTTACCTGCATCCTGAAGCTTCTTTTGAGTCATTTTTCATATCGCAATTTCGGTTGTGTTTGGTTGGATAGAAAATGCTGGAAAAGAATTGAAAATTACTAACTTGAGTGGAAGCGTTATTTTTTACAATATATTTTTTTTAAATTCTGTATTATCGTTTTTTAGAGCATTGCTTGTGTGCTTGAATGGACATGTTTGGATTTTATAGATCTAATGCTATAATTTTATTTTTCTTTTCTATTTGGTTGCTGAGAAAATGCAAGAAAAAGAAAGAGAGTCACTTAAAACTTGTGGTTTGCTAAATGACTATTTTAACCCTGTATATTCAACTTATTTACATTAACTTAACGGCAAAACTAACATAAAGGTGCCTACAATGAATTTTTCAAATCAGAAGGACTAAATTTATACAAAAATGTAAAAAGGTCATCTTTGTGATAAAAGAAAGTCTATGACATTAACCCAAAACAAAAACACAAAACATAGAAGGAATTATACACCCTAATGAATTGATATGGGCTCTAAGGGCGCATTTGACGCACTGGTTAGCAAAAGAAGCACTTTACGCATTAATTTTCTTAAACCCATGTTTGGCTTGATTTTCAAGGTGTATAGGATTGTATAATAAAACTACATGTGCATCACTATGCATGTCATTGTCTGCATAAATTCTAACCCGCCTCCCCCCCGCAGTGGCGGACCGACATTGAGACACAAGGGGGCTCGGGCCCCTCCTAAAATTTTAAAATCTCTTAATAATCCCTCAAGTTTCAATACTTACAATACACCCCTTTATTAAAAATATAAAACCTACTTTGACTTTCCACAACTTTTTTCACTTTTTAAACTCCCCAGCCGCCTCTTCACTCACTTTGCCACCTACTTGTCCCTTCTACTCTTCTACCCTCCGAAATGGTAAAAAAGACAAGCACCAAGTGAGTTTATATTTTATTATTTTTATTATTTTATTATTTTATTTTATACATGAAATTTTAATCAAATTTTTGATGTTCTTCTCATGTAGTTTTGCACGTTTATTGTTCTCAGTATCTTGCTTTTATTTTGCAGGCAATCATATACCCGTTTTATAGTAATTGCAATTAAACACAGTTATACAAGACTCATAACTAATTATCATTCCTTTCAAGTAAGTTATATCGTCACTCACTATAATTAATTCTTTTTACTGTATTCTACAAATAAAATTTATGTAAACCTTTTTAATGTTTATTTATTTAGTTTGATATAAATTATTGCTTTTTCTTTATATCTTTTGTTACATTGAAAATTAATTAATTGATTCTTATAAAAAGAGTACAAATTGAAAAAAATTCCTTTGAATAGTAATGACTTTCTTTTCTAATTTGTATTATATAGTATATTTGTGTTATATATCTCTTTATTCTTGATTTATTTGTATTGATTAGAGTAAAAAAAATAAATATCATTAAAAAGATTACGTTATAGAGATTTTTTATTATTTAATGTGTTCGTAGTCTTTTTGAATAGGAGAATAATACGTATCATGAATTTGTATTTGTTGAATTGTCAAACTATCAAATTTTAATATTTTATATTTTGTTTTATTGTATTAGGATTTATTTTAAGGGGTAAAGTTCATTATATTCTCTATCTATGTGTATTTTTTTCAATTTTCAATAAATTTTCTGTTTTGTATTGTTTAGCAAAAAAATTATATAAATTTAAAAATATTAAGGTGCCCCCCCTTGGACAAAATCTTGGGTCCGCCACTGCCCCCTCGGGTTTAG
Organism: Boswellia sacra; assembly: GCA_013180625.2. Taxonomy (NCBI): domain Eukaryota; kingdom Viridiplantae; phylum Streptophyta; class Magnoliopsida; order Sapindales; family Burseraceae; genus Boswellia; species Boswellia sacra. Next base: position 1,036,892 of record SNVD02016232.1, on the reverse strand, counting down.
GTGGGATTGTATAAAGGGAAGTCAATATTATTAAATAATTGATTTAAAATTTTATTAAATAATTAAATATTAAAAAGTTTAATTAAATATTTATATGAGTAATAAGATATTTAATTAATTATTTGATGAGTGGCAAAATCTGACACAAACTTAAAATGGTAATATAAATAATGTCATAAATATTTAATTTTGTTTAAATATAATTAAACAAACATATATAAAAAAAGAATATTTAGAATATATAGTTTATTAAATATTTAAATTAATTATATTAATAATAAATATAATGTATTAAATATTTGAATAAAAATTTAATAATTAATAATTAACTTAATATAAATAATTTTTAAAATTATTATAATATAAATATTTTATTAATTTTAAATTGTATTAATTTCTTATAAATAATCTAATAAAATTTTATACAATCCTTTACCTAACACAGAATTATCTAGCATTTATATAATACAGTGATAAACCAAACAAAATATAAAATTTACTCAGTCTTATATAATACTATTCAACACAATATTATCTAATATAATCACAGTTATACTATCCTATGTGGTGTATCAAACATACCTTAATTGTATATTCTATTGTAGCCCGTGACGAGTTAACGGGAATCATGGGCTAAACTAGCAATTGCAAAAACCTGGTTATGTCAAGTCTCAAGGGCAGCTCTGCAGCGTGCTTTTGCGCCAACACGCCCTGGCAACATGTGCCCATGGCGAGGTAACGAAATTCATGGGCTAAACTAGCAATTGCAAAACTTGGTTTTTCCAACTCTGGGGCAGCTCTATAGCTTGCTTTTCCCCCAACGCTGGCAACATCTGTACACGTGCCATTGGCAGGGCCAGACAACGATATCTCCATTCTCTATTTTTGTTCAAATAGACTCAGCCTTTAGAATGTAAGGTATATTATAAAATCCATACCAAATAATATTTGATAAATCTTATAGTTACCACACTTTTAAGGCAAATGCACGGTGCACTAACCTTCTATCGTGAACTTTTGGGTTTTTTCCCGAATTTGTTGGAAACATTGCTTGTACCGGGTGCAATGTAATAAGCCTCATGCTTTTTAAGTCCGTAGGATATCCTCTTATCATAATTATTTAAATATCTTTTTGTGGCATCAACATCCATAATTGTTTTATACTAGAAAGCTTTACATATTATGATCTCATCTAACACAAAAACATATTCCATTAACATTGAAACTTTTTTTAGAACTATTTGATGCTACATAATTAACCAAAGTCTAGCTAAATAAGTACATTAATTACATAGGGTCCTGCAATTTTATCTCTCCATTTGTGTACTCATCTTCTGCAACTTTTTTATACACAAATCCCTTGGCAATCCATATATAAACGCATAAGTTCAAAGCACTCAAGGCAGCCAGCACCCAGTAAAAGTAATCAAGGTGTGATTTGTTAAGATTGTCACCAAGCCAAGGCCTACCGTTATTCCTTGCGCTGATGGCCTGCACAGCAGATATGATAGCATTATTGATAAAGCTCCCAACTCCTACTATACTAATATAAGCTGCGGCCCCCATGCTTCTCATGGCAACTGGCATTTGATCATAGAACAATTCTTGCAACCCCACGATTGTGAACACATCAGCTACTCCATTTATCACGTATTGCGGAACTAACCACCACAAACTCATCGGAAGCGTTGCTTTGGGGACGTCCATGAGGCCATGCTCTCTAGCTGTGTTGACCCTTTTTGCCTCTACCAGAGCTGCAACAATCATGTTTAGTATGGATAGAAATAAGCCCATTCCTATCCTTTGCAGCATGGTTATTCCAGAGGGAAGTCCAGTGATTCTCCTAGCAAATGGGACGAAAATTTGATCATAAATGGGAACGGTGACAATAATTGCGACACCCACTAGGCTTTGAAGTGCAGCTGGGGGTATTTGAAAGTTTGTTCCAATGGATCTGATGACAGTGCTGCCTTGCTTTGTGTAAAAGGTATGGATTTGCACTTGAATAGCTGTGAACATTAAGCAACTCAGCCATATGGGGATCAGCCGTATTACCAGCTTCACTTCTTCCACTTGGTTCAGTGAGCATAGCCTCCAAGGGTTCCTGGTTTTGCTCGAGGAATCGATGTCATCAATGATCATTGCCTTGTCTAACAATCTGCAATTAATTTTTCAATATATATACGTAAATTAAGCAAGAATTTGCTAGCCTTCTCATCATTGTTTCATAAATTAGACCAATTAAAGAGTTGCTACTGTTAACAGTGCTCATCCATATAGTTCAATATTTGTTAAAAACTTATTAACCAAATCAGAAACATAGATAAAAATTATATGTACAATTATCATGTGAAACTTTTCATTCCAAATTATTTGAAGATGGGGGGTTCATCATGTATGATAAAATATCAATTATTTATTTATGTGGGCCTAAGCCATTCTATCACATATTAAGATGATGAGATCATGACCAAGTTGAACACATATATTATACATAGATAGATGGCTCAATGATCTCCCAAAGTCTTGAAAAGCCTTGATGCTTTTAAAGAAACAATAGAGAAATCAATTCCTTTTGACTTGGGTTGCATTTAACTCCTGTGGATTATTCTCTCTTAATAGTAGCCAAAACCACTGCAAAACTGTTGTCTTCACACAAACATATATAAATAATAATTGGGTGACCATGCGTGTTAATAAATGATGTCGAGTGTTAATGGCAAGCTAGCTAGCTCCCGTGAATTGTGATGCACACATTCGTTACAGAGATATATAGTTGACTTTTCATTAACTCTTCGAGAAGTTTTGTGATCGATTCTTGTTAGCTTACCTTGTAGTCAAGTCAAGAGCGATTTGATCCAAGCCCATAATTTTATTTTATTTTTTATTATTAAGAGAGAGAGAGAGAGAGAGTAGAGTTGGGAACTCGTAGTTGACTTGTTGACGAAAATATATATAATTGATAGTGACATATACCTGAGTTGATTAGTACGGGCAAAAGTTGGTCCCTTAGATTCACTCATCATGTAGTCCCCACCCACATCATCTCCATAGCAAATACCATGACCACCGTTGGCCTCACTGACACGCCACTTCCGAGCCGCCGCCACAAAGACTTGCACCACCGTCGTAAAAGGGCTCCCCATGGGGCTCTGCTTTCTGTACTTCTTGATTCCTACCAAGAACAATGCCAATGCCACAGCTAACGCCCCTGATAATGCTCCGAACCCGGCTGCCCACCCAACATTGTCCTGCGTTAATTATCGCAACGTGCAATGCACGACAGAATTAGTTTCTTTAAAAAAAAAAAAAAAAAAGACTTGAATTAATTTATTTGTGTTATTCCGGAACCCTCTAAACGGAGGCATTGACGTATCCGATGTACTGTACTGAATTATAACCTATTTGATATAAATTAACTTTGGAGACTATAATTGTAACGGTCGAATACCTGGATGTTACATTTTGTGTTATGAATCATATGTAATGTAGTGTTAATGATCCTTTTTAATTAAAAATTAATATGTAATTAGTATTTTTAATTAAAGAATTAATTACCTGGATGTAAATGATGACCAATATTGCAGCAGAGGCGCCGACCACTATGCCCAAGTACCACCAATTGAAGAAGGAGCTCTTGGCCTCTTTCTCGTTGGGATTGTCGTCGTCAAATTGGTCAGCAGCGAAGGTTTGAACGCAGGGCTTGTGCCCACCCTCGCCAATTGCTAATATGTAGAGTGCTGTGAAAAACACAACTTTCCGAGAATGCAAAGGAATCACTGACACTGATAAGGACAATAACACCATCCCCTGCGCGCAGTCACATGCAAACAAACACATCGATTTCAATATAAATTTTGTTGACAAATTTGAGCTCTTGAGAGACAAGGCGGCTCTCGTTTCGCTTTCATTTCATTAATTATAAGCCTCCAGATGAAGAGATAATTAAGAAGGTGATGATGAACTTGCCATGAAATAGATGACGGTGGAGAGAAGAATAGTCTTGAAGCGGCCAAGGTAAGAATCGGCTATGAAGGCTCCAAAGAGTGGGAAGATGGCGGAGACGCCAACCCAAGTGTTGACATTCTTGGCGGCGGTAGCAGTGGTTTGACCGAGAACGTTTGTGAGGTATGTGATGAGATTACCAGCCAAGCCATAGAAGGCAAACCGCTCGGCCATCTCAACGACTGCATGCAGCAAACACACATTAGTTAATATTAACATCATCATCATCATGTCATGAATAAATATACAAATTAATTACAAATATCTATCCGAAGAAGAATAAATTAAAGAACAAATTAATTAAGAAAGAATATGTAATATATAGAGATGGAGCAGGATCAGGCAGAGGTATTGGCTATGTGTTGCATGTGTTATGTTGTTTGTATGGGAATGGGATTAATTAGCTTACAGATGATGAAAACGGCAGCGCTCCAGCCACCCTTGGAGGGCTTTTGAACCTTGACAGGACTTACTGAAGTCTCCATGGAACTAAGGAAGACTGATTTTCGTTGCCAAATATTATTCAACCAAAAGTAGTTTGAGTGCATTCAGCATCTTGGTCTCCACACCTTTTTATAGACGATAAAAATCATTGTCTTTGGGCATTTCGGTAACTTCATCTCCACTGTAAAGCGCATTACACTCAGAAAAATTCAACCATAGAGCGCATTACAACTCAGCAAAATTCAACCATAGGTACATTTGCCACTGTTGCCGCAAGAGAATTTGGGGTCTCTTTCGAGATATTGAGTTTTGCCCAATTTTTATAATTGAGTGGCATTAGGACTTCTCAATTCCAAAAGTTAGCTTAGATGTGGGAATTTCTCTCATACTTATAAACTGATCGCCAGCCCTCTCTAGTCTCTACAGTGAATATGCGATTACCTTAATATTACATGTCGTTTTGAGGATGGATAACGGCAAATATGTATAATATATATAGTATAACAATACAATGGATGATGGCTTGTCATCTCATAATCTGATAATCACAATCCTGATTATTATATTTTGGGTTGGCAAGTAGGTGTTACAATCTTTGCAAACGTGTTATATCTTTTTGTTTGACTTGGGAAGAGTCTCCATCTGCTTGCTAACCATGCAGGATAAGAAAACTGAAGCCAGCATAAAGTGATCAGTCTTTCTGAAAAGAATATATAATTATTTTAGACGTTAAAGGAATTCTATCAAGACTATGCATTTAATTTCTCAATTGCACACGCCAGATAATGACATACTCTATTTAAAGTCCACTCTTGGGTTATTTATTTTCAACAATATATTTCAAGTTCTAAGAATCAGATTCAGGAAAACAACAAATTTCGTGATGAAATTTTCATAAAGCTTTAATGATCTTTTTCTTTTGTTATACAATTTATTTGCTGTCAATCATATATATATGGTGCATGCACCCGAGTTGTCTCGATGCAGAATATATAATTATTTGAAAATTTTCACGTGAAAATTGTGTTTCAAGTAGTATAATGTCTTATAAATATTTGTGCTTGCAAAAAGCCAATTGATTTTAATAAATGCTTTGTAACCGCAATGGCCTATATATGGAAATTTGAGCCTATAATTATACTATATTTGTACGAATAGGTAGAACCCATAAAATTGAATAAACAAAATCTTTTGTAATTTTTATTTCGCAATCGAAGCTTATTGGAAAAAAAGAATCAATTTAGAGAATATGGTTCAACAATAGGTTTGAGTCAATGATTGAAAAACTTCATTTTTTCAATATTGATTCGCATAGAAAGGTCAAGAACTACGGTCCTAGTTGAATTGAAAAGAATTACTTAACTTAGATAAGATATAAATTTAAAATATATAGTATTTCAAATTTAATAAATAAGTGACACTAATTATAGTAAATTATGTGATATTTATATAATAATATTGCATAAATTTATATGAAAACATTCTACGCATAGTTTAAGAGACCCAATCAATTGATTTAGTTTTTCTTTTTCTTTTTAAAAATTATCCTTCAATATTGCATACGTCATGTTAAACATTAATACTTCATTTTCTATTTTCCTCCTTTAGCAATTTATGATACCTAAGAAACATTCTACATAAAATGATTTATGGTACTATTAATGTTAATAGATAAAGTGTTTACATTAATTTTTTTGTTTTTATTTTTTATACTTATTGAAGGTTTATTGGGTGATTGGGTCAACATCACTTGAATAACTTATCCTTTAGTTCCAGAGATATTATTCACCACATTATCATAAATTAAGGTGATGGGTTGGGTTTATACCAATTTACACCAAACTATGAACATGTGAATAGACAAGAAAATTGCTATTTACGAACAACAGATTAGGTAATGAGAGGGTAATCTAGTTATAGCAAGCAATTCTCCATCACTCAATTTAATTATATGAAAAAACCAATTATGTTTCTTCATGTGCCCCTCCATGGTGCCAATTGCAAAGTGTCGGCCAACTAGATTTCTATCTCCTTTTCTATTTATCTTTTATAATTTGGCTTACACGATGTGACACGCACCAAGGACTTGGAGCACTTCACATAAACTACTAATATAATTACCCACTATTTTTTTTTCTATACAATAAATAAAATAGATGATAAGGAAATTACATATATGATAGCATTATTTTTCCATATCTTCAAATTTTTCTAATGTGAGTTTTAAGGGTACAAGTTAAGGAAATTAAAATTGGTAACGAAATGAATGACCTATCATTTTATTTAAGGAAATATTTTATTTGAATTTTACAAAAATGGCAAGATGATCATGGTCCAAATTTGTCAAAAATTAAAAGTGTGTAAATTCCGATTAAGGTAATCCTGTGGGTGGTTTATATATGATAATTTTTGCATATGTATAACGTCCTATAAGTATCATACATAGACATGGTCAATTAAATTTGTAGCAATTGATGATTATAAGGTATAATTGGATTTTGAAATTGTTGGGAATATCCATTAATAAGAGGGTTCATCCCAACTTAAAAATATGTAAGTTTAGATTATGCATTTTAATATATTAATGTTAATGATACCATAATTCTATACACTTTTTAACTATTAGATCATGGTATACTTTAGAGGATCAAGATTGTATATCTAATACTTCTCACTTTGAAATGCATTACTCATGAACATCAAAATAGTGATGATGTAATGAATATTAGTCCTCAATTTGGTTTACTTTAAAACTTTCTTAGGGCTCGTTATTTCAATTTTTCCAAATACAGCTATTGAAGTAGATCTTATCAGAGTTGTAAAAATAGAGCTTTGATTAAAAAATATTATTGATTGTTTGATTAGATAAATATATAAGTACTAATTAATGTTAGGAATAATATTACAAATAGCCCTGAACTAAAGCTTAATATGGCACATAGCCTTGACGTTTTATGTAATATTATTTATAACCCTGTCGTGAACTAATTTCAATTAAATTTAACACCTAAAAGGTAAAATAAGTAGCTTAAGTCATTTGTTTGAATAACAATATGTTTGTTTATTCAAATAAAATAATCTCATAAAACTTTAATGAAAAAAATTATAAACACTAAAACACATAAAATAAATACATCACCTATTCAACCATCAACTATACCTTCTTAACATACTACTTTCTCCAGCCAATTTAGTTGTTTGAACAAGATTGATTGGTGTTTTAGATTAACTTTAAAATTAATTTTAAATAGCCTTGTTTAAGGGTATTCTGGTCTTTTTTGTTATTATATTTTTTATATTTAGTTTATTTTATTTTAATTATACGAAAGTTTCTTTTCGTTTTCAACTTTATTTTAGTTAGTTTAATTAATTTGATTTAGTTTTCTAGTATTAAAATTCTTTGTTTTAATCAAATTATTTTATTTTTATTAGTTTAATTTATCTTCTTTATTTTTAATTTGACTTTTATGATGTACCTTTTATGAGAGTTTTATAATTTATTTTTTCTAAAAGTTTTATATTTATTGTCTTTTAGTATAAGGCTACTCGTAAAATTTTTATGACTCTTTAATTTAAATGCTAAGTCAGCTATAAAATATTGAAACAATAGAAAATAGTATGATTAAAGGGCATAATTGTCATTATATATGTTTTTAACGTCTTAAGAGACTAATTTAATATAATTTGGTTAGTAAAGTTATTAATAATATTATATAAAACGTTAAGGTTATGTGTAATATTAAACCTTAGGTCAAGGCTATTTGTAATATTTTTCCTTAATGTTAAATGTCAATATATATATATATATATATATATATTTTTAAAGGAATGTTAAGATAAATATTTTAAAATGTGGTAAGGATATATTTTATATTATACAACTTTAAAAAAGTTAAAAAAAAGTAATTTTCTCAAAAGACTCAATCTTGAGCTTCTTCTAAAAGATATAAAACAGATTTTTTAATCATCCATAAGTTATTTATAGGTGGCAGCCAAACAATCTAAAAAAAATATAGAAAAACTTTTGGCATTAAAAAAAAGTTTTTAAAAAATCGAAACAACGTGCTCTTAATGTTTTTATTTGATAAGGGTAGAAAAACTAAGATTGACATGTAATATTCAGGAATTAGGAGAAATATTATCACTCGTACCCTTTAAGGACTAAAATCCAATTTTTAATTGTTTTTTAAATTCTTAATTGCTTTCGGAAACATTTTCTTCTATCCTAACTTTTCCCGAATCAAATAGTATAAAATGAAAAAGGGGAACGTTTTCTTGTTATCTGTCGACACTTTTGTTAAAGTCAAAAGCACTTCTAATTAAGCCAACTCCTTTTTTTTTTTTTAAAGAAATCAAATAGAATCAAAGCGCGGCAGAACCCTTGACAACTATAACTTTAATTGATTTGTAATGAGATCCTAGTCACATTCCAACTATATCTACCAATGGATTGCTTTCCTTTTACTCGATACCTATTATTTCCTACTTAAATGCTTTCTTTCAAAATTAATCACTTTCTTCATTCAGAATTAACTTCCCAAATTTGCTAGTGCAAACTTAGTGCTTGCTTTCATCATCCAACAACTCAATGTTTTACGGCTCATCAAAAAGTGTACCAATCGATGAACCTTATAATTCTTTACCCTTTAATTATGTTGTTCATGCTTCCACTTTTCATATGTGTTTCAATCTCAAAATTCCTTCTCGTGGCTTCCAATCCACAAAAAGTTTGGTCGTTCATCAATATTAGTGGATAAACATAAAAGGCCATATAGACACATTACCATTTAATTTCTTATCGCAAATTGAACTGCGAATCTTCATCGGCACAGAAAGTGCTTTTGGACCCTCTAATGTATTCCGATCTCAGCATGATAGAGATACACTTTCTTTGTTTTGTACTATAGGATTATGACCCTCTCTATAACCATTTTTGTAGGGTTTTACTTGTCGTGGAGGACTTGTGTTAGACTAAGTTTTCTTAATCTTTTCCCGAAAGAGTAATGAAGATTATTAATATTATTATTAGTAATATTTATTGTACTTTTGAATTTATTAGTTTTTTGTGCTACGAGCTAGTCTCATGTTTAGTGTTATGAATTAATATCTAACATATCCAAAAAGTGTGTTGTTTCATGTTATAAATATACTTTATTTTTTAAAATTTCGATAAAAATAAATTGGATATAAATTTTTTCGTGTGAAGTTCATGTGGCTTAGAGTTTGAAATTAATAATTTTTATACTATTTTATGAAATATCAATTTATTTTATCGACCTCAAATGGATGGGCCAATGAACTTGAAGGAATTCTCAAAGTCTCAGTATCATGATGATGTTTATCACTTAGAGCTGCCAATAGCTTACAAAAAAAAAGTTCACTATTCAATTTTACTTCCAATTTCAACTACGTGGATAAAGCATTCCCACAAGAGATACTTCTGAAAAAATCTTGTTTTTTCAGTTTTATTTTTTAAAATTTTGGTGAGAAGTCAATATTTACGAGAAATGATTTTTTTTTTTTTTGGGTTTAATTAGAACAATGAGTTATAGTATGAAAAGACATGCCGACACAAAAACGAATTGCGGACGCATAAAGTGAGTCAAAGTCTAAGAGAAATTTATATATGCATTAAACCCCTCTTGCTGCCTTTCACTCAAGTCATAATAAGTGACTCCACTGCTTTAAGAAAAGTTTGATCAAATTCACATTATTTTGCACTCCACATAAAGGTACATTGATCACTACAAAAAACTGTTGTTTCTACAGATTATAACCAGTGGATTCCCTTATTAATGTCTGCAATACTCTGAACAACACACAATGGTTGTTCCCTGACGAAAACGGCATCCAAGTTTCCAGAAGAGAGAATCAGTGCACAATTCTAATAGAGTATTGGCTTGAAATAAAAGAAGTCCAATGACACACAAATCCAAGTGCTGAATCTGGGCAAGATTGGGTTTCCATACATATTTTAAATGGCCTCGTGTATATAACTGACAATGACTTTTTGCCAGTAGGATTGGCCAAGGCCTGAGGACCACACAGCAGAAAAGATGTTGCAGCTCACTATAGTTGGCTCTGAAGTGACTGCATTATGCAATATTTTTTAAGAGAAATTCATGAATGGAGTATCTAAAGCAGAAGAAGCTTGAATTTTCTTCTAGGCCACACTGTGTACTCTTTAGTTACATAAAGGCTAACAGTAGTTGTGTATATGTAGAGACGTTAAACAAGTGGGCATGTGATCAGAAAATCTGAATATCCAAATTGACATTACAACAACAACATAGGGAAGGAAGGAAGGAAGGAACGATCCTAAATGAATTAAAGAAAACATGAATTCCGTCAATCGTACTGTTCTAATTGTGACGGAGAATGGTAATAAAAGGTTGAATTATGATATTTCTATTGAGAATATTTATAATAAATTTAAATAATATAATCAAACAATAATTTATTGAAGAAATAATAGAATATAAGTTAAATTAACATAACAATATATTAAATAAATAGAACAAATAAAGAGATAAAGTAAGAAATATGTGGCCTGAGCACTTGGGAGGATTGTCAAAGGCATTGTCTTAAAGACAAAGAGTCCTCCTCTCGTGCGGGTCATATCGGTTCTCAAGGGCTTCAAGATACAACTTAGTACCCATAGTCTATCTTCTCGATGAGAACGATCACCAGAAGAAAATAACTTGTCTTCATGTGTCGCGGTTACTCAAAACATAAAAAATAGTAAAAAAAATTCATATCCTAATGTTAAAACCATGAGACTCCTTTATATAATAATCTCGTAGCTGATGTAACTTACAAATTAATTGTTGTAACTCTCAAGCCATAAATTCTTAATAAAAACATGAATGTTACAAACAATAAGTGTCGTAACTTATGTTTTTATTATACTTGTAACGTATAAAATTAATCTCAAAATAAATTTTGTAACTTATGATGTAAATATTTGTTTTAAACTTTTTATCTTCGACGGTCATCCACAAAAAGTTTAAAACTTTAAAGCTTTATAAAATAAAATATTAAGATAAAAATACTCATAAAATAAAAACTATATATAAATAGCAACCTTCTATTATGCAATGGATATAGGTACCCTTTCAGGTTTGAACCTACACTTAGTGTTGATAGTATCAATTTGAGAAACCTGACCTGAGTGAACAAAGTCTTGAACTCGATTTCTTGACCAAACTTCAAACTATCACACACATAATATCGACAAAGACATGGTTTTGGTGGGTTAGCGCTATTAATAGTCATGCACTTAATCTTGATTCTCATGGAAGTTTTAGAGAACAGCCCAATTCTCACAGTCGTGGCTTTCACTTAGGTGAGTCCTCAAAAGGTATATGTGACTATACCTTGCAAAAGTATCGAGCCTTTGGAGTCATTCAGGATAAATATCCTTTCTAACATCACATATAACAAGTACTTTACCATAGGGATGAGTATTATCATATCTCTTCGAAGATATGTCAAAATAGTTGTGCTTAATAAGTCACATAGTATAGATTGTTCCTACCCATTGAACCTCCTTCATGAGATCTCCAATTACAGATGTTGGTTACTTCCCTTGGTGACTCCCTTTGGGCTTAAGCACATCCCCCTCGATAATTTAAATAATTAATTAGCATGTTGAAAATCTTTATAATTGCATAAAATCTCTCATTGATTTTATCTTTGAGAACTTATTCCCATTATTTTGATGATTGCTTCCACTAACTCTCTTGAATAATATTAAATATTTCACAAAAAGAATGTTAGAGAGCATAAGAATATCAAAGACATAATAAAGAAATTTGAAAGAGCACTTAATCACCTCATAAATAATAATATTTTCAAATTTGTACACAAAATTAATAATCATTTAATAATTTATAATATCATTTTTTCTCAAAATATCATAAAACATTAACAACCATCAAATAAAGAAAACCGCCTCACATTAAGTAACATTTTAAATACACTAACAATAACTCTATGAAATATTAATGCACTAATTTGTAAAATTTTAAAACTCATCAAAATAATAACTGATGCGTAGAGATTTACCATCACCAATGAAAACACCATCCTCAAAACATTGTCATCTTAATTTACAAAATTAAGAACTCAAATATGAAACCGTTTAAAAGCTAGAAACCCCGACATTAAAAAATATTTTTTCAACCCTCACATTAATAAGATATTTATTGCTAAAACTGCAAATATAATATATAACTCATTAATGTATTTAATAAAAATCTTTAGCATTTATGTTATTATTTCATTCAATACAACCACATAAATTATCATAATAATCTATTAGTCTTCTTAACATACATACTCTAGTAATCAATTTAGATGTTATCATTTAATATGCATGATAACCACAAGAAACTATGACTTAATAGCACACCATCATACATATGAGTTTCTAATTAAATATATTGAAAACACATGCTTTTGTGTAATAAAAATTTGATGCATGCAAGTAACTCATAAATTGAATTCTTAATCAATAATAATATACAATAAAGATCAAAGACATTAGAGATATATATGAGCTTATGAATGCATTTAAAAATGCATGCTAGCTTCAAAGCAAACATATATTCAATTAATATATAATCATTCTTAGTTAATCTATAACCATAAACAATAATTATACTTAGTAATATATATATATATATATAACTGAAGTATTTATTAGGCCATAATAAAAACTCATAAAAAGTTTTGATAATAAAACCACTAGATGTAACTCATTTATATTCTTTGTAACTCAAAGCATCATACACTAATAATCTAACACCACAAGATATGTATAACCACAAATAAACAAAGATTTAATATATCACAAAAATATTTTTTTGATTGTAAATAAATATCCATGCTAACTAGATAATAGTAGAAATAACATAAATAATTTTGTATTACCTCAAATAAAAATATCTATTACCACCATATTGTCTTGAGGTTGATAAAGAGATCCAATCTTGATACTAAGTTGAGCCAATAACTCTGAATAAACATTTTTGTTATCAACATAATTTGAAAATATTAGGCTTCCCCTGTATCAAAATAAAATACTCTAAATAAATAAGGTTAAGAGAATAGTTTAGTAAAACATAATATTTAAAACACAAAAGCTATGCAATTATCATAATGTTTGAATTACATTTATCCCCTTTTTATAAACCATAGAAATATATATATATACACACACACACACACACACAAAGATAGCCAAGTTAAAATCTACATGTCAAAGTATAATGACAATATGCATATTTTAATGTGACATGAAAAAAACAAATAGAAAATTGGCAACACACTTTCACAACTTATCCAAGCTTACATTTCTAATGTTTATACATTCACACATTTGTAACTCATGCAAGGACAATGACTTAATCAATGTTATACTCTAGATCACCCAAAAAAAATTCACACAAATATATATTCACAATATAAAAAAATAAATATCAATCCACTAACCATATCATAGTTAAATCATACAAGTAGTGGAATCAGTCAATATATATCATTATAACCAAATCTTATAGACCTATAAAAAAACTTATCAACATTAAAATATCATTGGATAAACAAAATAAAATAAGCAGTCAATGTACTCTATAAACTATTCACGTTATATACCACCTAGTGATAAATTAAAGCAAACAATAAAATATATAAGACATTATTTGGCTTTAGATTGTTGGGAATATTTATAATAAATTTTAATAATATAATCAAATAATAATATATTGAAGAAATAACAGAATATAAGTTAAATTAATATAACAATATATTAAATAAATAGAACAAGGAAAGAGATAGAGTAGGAAATATATGACCTGAGCACTTGGGAGGCATGTCAAAGGCATTGTCCTAAAGCCAAAGAGTCCTCCCCTCGTTCGAGTGATATTGGTACTCAATGGCTCCAAGATACAACCCAGTGTTCACAGCCTATATTCTCGATGAAAACGATCACTGGAAGAAAATAACCTATATTCATGTGTCGCGGTTGCTCAAAACATAGAAAATAGTAAAAGAATATTCACATTCTAATGTTAGAACCATGATACTCTTTTATATAATAATATAGTAGCTTAGGTAACTTACAAATTGATTCTTGTAACTCCCAAGCCATAAGTTATTAATAAAAACATGAACGTTACAAATAATAAGTGTCGTAACTTATGTTTTTATTATATTGTAACATATGAAATTAATCTCAAAATAAATTTTATAACTTATGATGTAAATATTTGTTTTAAACGTTTTATCTCCAACAATTTCAAGATAAGGGTATTCTCCAATTGGTTTTTATTGTTAATGTTAAAAGAGATAAAAGAGCATATGTGAGTAGACAAGTTTAATTGGCTTCAATTGATTATTCCACTGTCACTACATGCAAATGGGAATTTGGGAGGGCCACCTGCAGAGTAACTGAAAACTGCAGCTCACCTACTACTGCCTTAGTGTGTTTTGAATTGACTGCATTATAGCACCAGATTTCTCATTGCATATCATTGAGTTCAATCCACTGCTGATCCTTTTTCTTATTATATATAGCAAATGTATTCCAGGAGTTACAAGAGTGCGTTTTGTATTGTTTTCAAATGTTCTCATCCGGTATCATGAGCTTTTGTCCAATGCAGATTTTTTTTTCTCCTCTCACATTGCACCTATATTGGAGGTCTCAACAACACTCCTGAAAATTAGTGTTTTCTCCCTTAATTCCATGCATGATCACCACCACAGCTAAAGATAATTATCCCCTGACAATTGCCAACAAGGATTTGCATCTCATGTCGCCCATTGCACAAGCACTCTACATGGCCTTTCTGCCAAATTAAGAAAAGATGCATAAGCTTAGAGTAAGACTACTCTCAGTTGGAACTCTGCAGAAAGCACATAAAATCAGATTTATTTAGTAGTACTGCATCTGCCCGCTAGTCCTATATGACTGTCTCCTTTATTTACTGCCATTCATAAGATGGAATGCTTCATAATTGCTAAGCACGCCTCACTAATTTGCCCCACATTTATGCAGCTTTAATTCTTTCAATTGCTTCAAAGTGTTTGTAGAATCATAATGCGCACCAAGACAAGAAAGCCAACTACTCCACTGCAGAATTATAGAGTACTCCGATATCAGATTTTTTTTTCTTTTATTTTATACAGATTTTTTTAATTAAAAAAAATTACCAATTATCCCTTACATTGTACTTCTAGTGTCAAATGTTAATGTCTTTTTGAGACAGTCCTCATGCTTCTTTTCCAGCATCCAATAACACTTTTAATCCGAGGTCTTGCAACTTTATCAAAAACCAGGAGCAACTGAGACATTAAAATTACATGTGTCAAAGTGTTCTTCTAAGAGTATGCATGTGATTGCACGATTTGAGACACATTTTGAAATCCAGTAACCAGCGCAGCTCATCATGACTTAAGGAACCCAGAAGTTTATAAAATCATAATATCATGAATATTTTGTGAAGTGACAGTGGCGGAAATTAAGAATCTGTACCCCTTGCTCTGCAGTCTGCATTGACATTAATTGTCAAAGTACACCCTAATAGGTTGATGGATTGATAGAACTAGTGAAAATGCAACTTAATTGTCAAAATTTTGGTATTATTTTCCTGTACATGTTTTTACTTTTTTTTTTTTAAGATTATAGTGGCTAATGTTATTTATATAATAAAATGCTTAGCTTACTTGAACAGAAGTGAGATTTTTCAAAAAAATAATAATAATAATAAATTATTTCAATTTATTTAAAATCAATTTATTATAAATGGACATAATTGCCGCCCCGTCATTTGCGTTGACTTTAGGAAATTCAAGTCAAGCCCATTTCCGTTAGTGGCAATGTCGGGAACCCATCACTCTTAAATTTCCTAATGCTTGGGCTGCATGTTTGGGCCTAATTTGTTAGGCCGGTGACTGGTTGTCCTCAACCTTACGTTTTAACTTTTTAACCTCCGCCTTTTATCCGTATTCAACACTCACTTTTTAACACCAAATTTTTATTTTTTTAATCTTTTTAACAATATTATCCTTCTCGAGTAATATTACTCTTACAAATTATATAAACAAATTAATACGATACTATTCATTTATTCACATATCATTACTCTTCATTAAATGAATTAAATTTGTATATCAATTACTCGAATCATCTTATGATACATCAATTTATATGTAACAGTTTATATACAAAGTTTGTAAAATTAATATTATTCTATCATTTTGTATCTCCATTTAAATATAATCTCCCTTTCTATAAGACTTCTAACCTAGTATGCAAGCTCGAGAAAAGCGATTGAATAAATCTTTATATATATATAGTCACAAACACATCTTCATAAATACAAACAATAATATATGGATTAGAGTTTTGATCTTTAATCGCCCTATTGCAGTCAACATTTAAAGGTATATAGAAGACTAAGCAATAATAGTTTAAGAGATAAAAGTAAACATAATAGTTAGAGCTACAACTAAATCAATATCAACTACATATTATTTTCAAAATTAAAAAAATAAACCATATATTCTTTCTAATTTTTGAAAACAAAAACTTAAAATACACATAATAATAATAATAATAATAATAATAATAATAATAATAATAATAATAATAATAACGATAATCATCATCATCATCATCGTCAACAATCTAGCATAATGGTTCTTTTTTTCTTTTTATATATCTTTTCTCAATAGCGATGAAACTTGGTTTTCCAGAAGAAAACTACTGCATATAATAATAATAATAATAATAATAATAATAATCAACAGTCTAGCACAATGGTGAAATTATGCTTAACTTATTGAAGACTGAGTTAAATATGGGCAAAACTGTTTAAAGATTATAATAATAATAAGTAGGGGTGTACAAATGGTAGGATATGGTGTGGTATCGTCATACCATCCCCATACCCTACATATGTCGGGTTTTTTATTTTTATACCATACCATACCATTTTTTAATACAATACCATACCACATTTTCGCATGGTAGGGTAAGGGCGGGTATGGTATGATATTATTCAGGTAGTTGACCAAATTGACCAGATTTTGACACTTTAAGTTCTTATTTTGACATTGTTTAATATTATGATTCATAAAATTTGTACTAAATAAAAAAATCAAGCAATTACACATCCTTAACAATACAAATAATCAAGTAACTACATATTTTATAACAACACAAATAATCAAGTAACATCATATTTATAACAATACAAAAATATCACGTAACTACATATTCCATAACAACACGAATACTCAAGCAATTACATGTCCATAACAACACAAATAACAAGTAAACTACATATCCGAATCCTTCCACAAAGTTTCAACTTCCAACCTTCAAGTCCAACCTTTAAATTCTACAAAGTTTCAATCTTTTCAACTTCCAATCTAATACAAATTTGAGAAAATAAAAAAGCAAAGAAAAAAGAAACTATAACACTCATACAAAAATATTTTATGTAACCAATTAAATACTGACACGTGGCATATTTTTTATTTTTTTAAAAAGGTATGGTATGGTATGGTATTTTCGGGTATTTTCAAAAATATCCCCCTACCATACCATACCATGACAGATTTTGAAAATCTATACCATACCACACCCTATATTTTTTTTATACCCTACCATACCTCCATCATACCATGTCGGATTCGGGCGGGTGATGGTGTACCATGCACACCCCTAATAATAAGTGAGGAGAGTGAAAACATGAGGATTGAATAGAAGTACCATCTGCTAATCACCCGCAAATTTTCTGTTTGCCCCCTATCTATTATATCACTACTCTTTATTTTAGTTTCTTAGAGTTTTATATTTAAATAAAATTTATGAAGAATGAAAAAAAATCGAGGGCTTCACTCCCCTTATATACTTGAAATCTTAACCTCTTTTATTAATTTATTATACAATTGAAACCCTATGTTTAGATACTATAAATTTGTATAAAGTATTCTCATTTATCAAAATACATCAAATTTTCAGGTATTTTGAAATTAATTGGAGCTTCAAAAGAAAATTCAGTTGGTCAAATATTAAAATGTAATGAAAAAGTTAAAAATGTTATTGAACTATGATATTTTTAATGATAGTCGTTACTTTGTAAAAAAAGAAAAAGAAGCAAATAACGTATATATGTTTGCTGGTCCTCTACTTGAAATTTTGAAACATAAAAAATATGTAATACCACGATCATTCTTCACATTAAATACATGAATTCTAATCTTTTGGTTTCATTTTTAATTTGTTTCTACTTGATCATTTTCAATTTGTTAAAAATTAAATCAGATTTCCCACCAACAGTTAATTAACGGTGTTGTTTAATTAGCATGATGATCATTGGACTAAGAAAAATTACATTTACACGTTTCCAAGTTTAAACCAATTTACTATATAACTCATTTAAATGTTAGATAAATCCACATTTATTGGCTGACTTTTTTATATTCATTATACCTTTTATTTGATTATATATTAGTTTATATATGTACTCTTATTAAACTATTTTTATCCTATGATCAACTATACATTATTTATTTTAAATTTTTATATCGAATTTTTATATAAAAAAAATTATGTAAACTTCAATGTAATCAATTGATATACATCTATATAATATACAATCCTTAACTTATAACATATTCGTTATTTTTATGGTATAACAGTATAGTCTATATCATAAATTCATTAAAAACATGATTTTTATTTTTTTGATAAATTAATATTTATATTTCAGATTTTTGTTTTTAAAATTTAATAAATTTATATAGTTAATTTAATTTAATTTTTTAATTTTGTAATAATATATAATTAATATTAATTTAAAATATATTACTAAATATGATTTCTAGAAAAGAAAATAAATTCTAAATCCAAGACAAACTAGGCCTTATTTACCGATGTTAGGGATGGCAAAACCCGGGGGTCGGCCCCGGCCCCGGCCCCGGGCTTCAATTATGAGCCCCGGTCCCGGGAAATTCCCCGGAATTTTTTTTCCGGGGCCGGGGCCGAGGTACCCCGGCCGGAGCCGGGTTTTCCAATAACCCGGGATTAAAACCCAGGTTATATAATTTTTTTGAAAAATTTTTTCTTTTCGCTTTTGGTTATATACCTATTGCATGCATTTCTTTTTCAAAAAGCGGGTTGTAGCCCAGCGGTTCTTTCCCTTATGGTTTATAATAGGGATTCGAATCCCTTGAAGCAAACTTTTTGAAATCATTTAATTTATTTAAAAGAATAAGAAATATATATTGCTTTTTTAGTTGCAAAATCGGTTGTAGTCCAGTGGTGGCTGTCTTAGACTTGTTTATTGAGGGAAAGTGTTCAAATCCCCTTTGTTGCATTCTCTCCTTATTTAATTTTTTAAAAAAAGGTGGGCTAGGGCTGGGCTTTGGCTTGGGCCGAAGTTGTTGGGTTTTCCTTATGAGTTATTTTAGTTAAATGGTTTAAGGGGTTATGTATAAGAATTGAAAATTAATGGATTAAATTGATATAGTTTTTAATTTTAATTGCATACCCCGGGTTCAATCCCGGGTCCCCGGCCCCGGCACCCTCACCCCGGCCCCGGCCCCGGCAGGGCAGAAAAATCTGACCCTGGCCCCGGCCAATTAACCCGGTTTTCTGGGTAATTTCCCGGCCCCGGATGACCGGATTTTCTGGATCCCCGGACCCGGCCGGGTTGTTTTGCCATCCCTAACCGATGTTCTGGAGCAATCTTGTATACTTAACCATGGTTAATTTTAACTCAGGCAATGAGTCGACGACCTCATAGTGTACAGTAAAGTAGCCACTGCTGTGACGGCGGTGCTGCAACGTCCCAAAACTAACATTTTCTAGTCTCCACTTTACCCTCCAATTCGAAACTCTAAAACCACTGCCAACATCACCCGTGACAATTTTGCATCCATAAAGTTTAAAATTTATCAGTTTTATCCCTCAATTAATCATGCAAAAATATTAATGTATGCATGCATGCATGTCTATATATATATATATATATATATTCTATGAAAGGGAACATTTTAAACCAATAAATTTGGTAGAACAATTAAACCTCCCAAATATTGGAAAATTATCACAACAATCTTTCTATGAAAGTTTGTTAAAATTAATAGTTAAATGTTTTACGATGATTAGTAGCCCCTTCAAATATTTTTTAAAATTATCATAAAATTATTGTTAATTTTAATCCTTTGAGATTGAAACTAAAATGTTTATTAATGGTTTTTTAAAATCTTAAAATCGTTAATGTTCCAAAGGAATTTCACATATTTATTTATAATGTCAAGTAAAAAAAAATAATAAAATACGGCCAATTTTGACTTTTTGACTTTGATTAAAATCTTAATATTTTATTATATAACCAAATATTAAGTTATTTAACGAACCAAATCTGCAACGCATTATCTTTTTAATTGGCCATCAAGTATTCGATAGATAGATAAACAAGACTCCTACAAATTGTTTAACTATTTGAGCCATGCTAGATACCTGGTTTATATATTGATTTTTTGAGGGATAACTTTACATTTGAGAAATGAAGGATAATTTTAACATTTTGATATTAACCTTGATTAAAAAAAAAAAAAAGAGAAGATAATTTGGTTGTATAGATGAGATGGGATTCACCTTTTTAATAATTTTATACTGAATCAGGTTATATAGGTTATGTTATGCAATTTGATTGTACATATAAAATCATTATAATTAAAAAATAAGTATTTTAATTAATTTATTCCTTAATTTATCTTGATTAACAATAATTAAAATACATCATATACCAATAATTAAAGGGTACTCATAATGATGTGCCACAAAAGAGCATATATTAAGACAATAAAAATTGTACATTTTAATAAAACATTTATCATAGTACCTCATAAATTTTATTAAATTGTCTATTTCGCTATTTTCAATACTCTTTGTAATAGAAAAATAATTTTTTAAAAATATTTTAATGACTTTTATAATTTAAATATACATTTTTTTCAGGTTTATTATATATCTTTAGAACATATTTAACACTGCATTTCATTAAAATACTTCAAATTTTGAGTTAAATCAATTATCTCACTATATCCAATGATTTTTGTAACAAAAGTATAATTTTAATTTAATCACTTTATTTCATGTAAATTCACAACTTTTAATATCTTAATATAATGTTAAAACTATCAGCAACAAATTAAGAATTGGTTATATAATTAAAAAAAAGGATTTTAGTAAAACTCAAGAAAGTCCCAAAACTTCAATTTTATTTTATATTTTTCCAAAAAAAAAAATAATCGTCAAACTCAGCGGTAGGGATGGCAAAATGACCCGCTGGGCTCGGGGCCCTGGTGTGACTCGTGTTTTAGTAGCGGGACTTGACCCGTTTATTTTGAATTTAGAGGCAGGTCTGGGTCTCTAAATGTGTTGACCTGTTCGGGGCGGATCCGGGCCTGGGTCCGGGCCTAGGTCCACCCTTCAGAACTGGTTGACCCGCCCCCATCCCGTATATATTAGGATGTAAATGAAAAAAATAAAGTATTTGAACTTACAAGTAATTTTTATGGGTGATTATGACAAATTATAATATTTTATAATATCATGTAATTTTACTAGACTATATAAACAAAATTATGGGGATGTCAAAATTACTCGTGCTATACAAGTCTGTTATAGTTAAATATTATGCAAAAAGGCAAAAAAAAAAAAGTTAAAACAAGCAACCTGCCAAAATGCTCGATAAAACTCGACAAGACTTGATATGTAAGTGTCGAGTGTCGGATGACATGTCGAGTCGGGTTGAGATTCACAATCGACACTCAATATCAGTCTATTTTCGAAGACGCCGAGTGTTGGATGTCATCCGACATTCGACACTTACATTTCGAGTCGTGTCAAGATTCATAACCGACACTCGATATCAGTATATTTTCGAATACATTGAGTGTCAGATGACATCCGACACTTGACACCTACATGTCGAGTCGTGTCGAGATTCATAACTGACACTCGATATCCACAACCGATACTCGATATCAGTCTATTTTCGAAAACATCGAGTGTTGGATGTCATCTGACACTCGACACTTACACGTCGAGTCGTGTCGAGATTCACAACCGATACTCTATATCAGTCTATTTTTGAAGACATCGAGTATCGGATGTTACTCGATGTCGACACATACATGTCGAGTCGTGTCGATATTCACAACCGACACTTGATATCAGTATATTTTTGAAGACATCGAGTGTGGACATTTGACACTCGATACTTATATGTCGAGCTTTATCGAGCGTGTCGAGCTTTGTTGAGCATTTTGGTAGATTGTTTGTTTTAACTTTGTTTTTTTTTTTGTCTTTTTACATCATATTTAACTATAACAGCCTTGTATTTGTAGGTTGAAGTAAATAATAAGTGAATTGACATTCCTACTTGTATGTGTATGTATAATTTTAGTTTGAAGATATATTGTCTTGAAATTTGTTAAAAAAATAGGCTTAATTACGTATTTATCAATAAATTAAGGAGGTTATAAAATTTTATAGGGGCGAGGGACAACGGGGCAGGACGGAAATAATATAAATGAGGAGGACGGGGCTGAGTACTAGCTACTCCGGACCCGCCCTTCCTCGCCCATTGCCAACCCTCAGGGGATGTCACTATACAATACAATAAGCAAGTCATAAGGCTATTTTAGTAATTCGGCCCCCACAAAACCCCGGCACCCAGTGGCCTGTATGGTTTCACAAAAGTTAACAAGAGTCAGTACCAAATAACTCTGTAAAAAAAAAAAAAAAAGAAAGAAGTATAAATTTAATTTCCTTTTATGCAACAGTGACTCCCCCGAGCCAGAGGCAGAAAAAATTGAAAACGTCTCTCTCTCTCTCTCTCTCTCTAATATATATATATTTTTTATTTTTACTCTGTCAAGCTCTCATATGAAAAACCCCTTTGTTTTTTGGATTTTTTTTCAAACGTTTTACTCTTTTTTTATTTTTTGGTTCAAAATCACAGAGTCGAAGTGAAGAGGAAAGCAAGACACGCTTAGGAGAAATTTGGTATTTTTTTTTCTATTTTTTGTTGCTCATTCTGTTTTAGTTTGCATTTCGTTTGTTAGTGTTTGGTTGTCGAGAAAGTGAGGGAAAAGGGAAGAAAATGAGGGAATGTTGTGACAGTGTATGTGTTTATGGGTTGTTTTGAAAATACTTTGGGAATGTCAAAAAAAGCAAAATGTGGGCTAGTGGGTGGGTTTGTCATCATTTTCTCGCTTCGTTTTCTGGGTAGCCGAACAGACCTTTAATTTTTTTTTGTTTCTCTTGTTTTTGCTCTCAGCCGTTTTGCTTAATCGCTTGCTTTTTTGTTTGTTTGTCCACAGAGTTGAAGTGGAGACAAAGGGAAATCTTAGGTAATTTGTTGTTATTTTCTTTTATGTGTGTTTGGTTGCCGAGAAAGTTGAGGAAGCGGAAAGAGCAAGAAGGAAAAGTCATGGCATTGTGTTTATGATTGCGTTTGTTCAAGTTAAAACTTAAAAAAAGTTAAAAAAAAAACCAACTTGGTTGTTTTGAAATTTCTTCCCCTTTATCTATAAGAGGAGGCATTATGTGTTTTTACGGAGCTTTTGCTCAGTTTTGGAACCTCAAATGTGATTCCCCTGCGTTTTGTGTGCTTGCATGTGGGGTTTTAGCTTCTTCAAATGCGCTGTTCTCTGTCCTTCCTTTTGGGATTTCTTGTTTTCTTTACTTTTGGAGGCCCATACATAATGGACAATTTAGCATATGGGACATTGAATTGGTTGATTCGAATTTTTTGTGTTAGTCGTTTGCCAGGAGGTGCATGAAAGCTTGTGTATGCATATACTGCTGTATGAAGGCCTAAAATGAGGTGTTCGGCAAATAGGACTTGTAAACCTTTTCTAGGTAGTAAGGAATTGTTGAGTATATTGGGTTCTAACTAGTTCAGTTTGTTGGTCCTTTTGGAAAGAAAGTTGTAGAAGATGTCCTGGTATTTAATATCCAAACATTAAGGAAGGGAAATGTTTGGTTTTAATTTGTTAGTGTGGAATAAAAAATGTAACTTCAATGAAAAGGAACTGTTGAGTATGGTGTTAGCTTGTTCCAGGTTGTGGTTGAGATAGATGGAAAAATCTGGTTTTGATCCTGGATACTTTTTTTGTTTTTGAAAAGCATCTTATTCTGAAATCTAAATGGTTTGTGTGACAAGAAAGTGGTGTCATGTGGAGAAAGCTGCCCAGGCGTCTAATGTGAAGTCTGTCATCTTCTGACCATGCGTAACTGCCTCATCTCACCACCGTAAACTAGCAGCCATGCTTGGTTAAGGTTGTTCTAACATAAAGAGTTATTTCCTCTATATTTTTTGGTCTACTACATTATTGCTTTGCATTCAATGATTAGAGAAAACATCTACAACGTTGCTGATTTAATTGTTATTTAGAATGAAGCATTTCCTCAATCTATAATGTTGTATCGGCTTTTCCTTTCCAGTTTCATTATTTAAAAAGATTTATACACTAATCGATGATATGTTTTCGTCATGTGAGCTTTCTGATAGTGATAAGTAGAATCTGCCTCTCTCTTTATCTCTCCCCCTCACACATAGACATGCATAAACAGTACATGAAAGAAACTTGAAACTGTTACTGCAATTAGCTTAACCTGCATAATTTTGTGAGAACGTTAACCTGATGCTGGGGTTTTTTGCTATTTTTCATTGCTTAGTCTTGTTTCGGTTGGCTTTTCAGTAGCCCTTCTGGTTGCAATATTGTTTCAAGGTTTGCAGTAAAGAGATGGAAGAAAACCCGTCATCAACTTTTTTAGATGGGCAGATAGTTGGAATCTCATTTGGTTTAGCAACTCAAAAGGAAATTGTAAGTCAAAATATGTCTTTTGTCATTTCTTTTTAATTGCTGTCAGTAGATGCTGTGTAAGAAGTCTTGTGTCCTTTGATAAACACTCAGATATTTGTAATATGTTCTGTTATTATATATTTATTTTTTAGTTTTCATTAAATTCTCATGCTAAGAGTGTTACATCTAGAGCATGATTTATTTCTTGTTACAAAATCCTATCTACAAGCTTTGAAGGCCCAACACTGGTGTAATTAGCAATGGCAAATATTTAACCAGTGTGAATGCTAACATACGGATTATTTTAATTGGTGATTAGAATATAATAACACTTCAAGGACTATATTTGTAACTGAAATGAGGGCATTATATCTATTTACCAAGCAACAGTTTGGCTTGGAACCAGTGCATTCTTAAAAATGCTAAAATAAAGCAGGAAATCACCTTCAAGTGACAAAGGATATTGCCAAATTGCAGAAATTTTGATTTTTTTGCGGCCAACCACTGTTGAAACTTTGTTGATGTATGTCTTTTTAATTTCTTTTTCTAGTGTACAGCGTCAATCAGTGGTTGTCCAATCAGTCATGCGAGTCAGCTAGCAAATCCCTTCCTTGGCTTACCACTTGAATTTGGTAAATGCGAATCTTGTGGTGCTTCTATTTCTGAAGTTGGTAAATGTGAAGGTGTGTAAGTTCTTATCTTTGATATCTTTTTCGCTATAAAAATTATGCAAAAATTTGCATCATTATACATAGTTTTAAAACTTACCTTTTGAAGCTTTGCACATCTTTTTCCTTTGTTTTAGGTCATTTTGGATATATTGAACTACCAATACCGATATATCATCCTAGTCATATCAGTGAATTGAAGCGAATGTTGAGCTTATTGTGCTTGAAATGCTTAAAATTGAAGACCAACAAGGTATACCTGTCTCTGTTAAGATGATTCTCGGAGTTTCTATTTGTTGTTTATTTTGTAAATCACTACAGTTCTGGGTTAGCATACTACTAGATGCTTCTGTTTCATATGCCTGACATTAATGCTTTCTAAACCTTTCAGTTTCAGTTTAAGGACAATGGTATTGCCCAAAGATTGTTATCTCCATGTTGTGGGGTATGAATGTTTTCGACTTTTTGTTTGTTAGTCTATTTGCAGATTGTTTTCTAAATAAATATATAAATTTGCGATGAGCTATTTGAACAATTAATCAGAGATTAGAGGTATGGCTGGGCAAAAGAAAAGTTGACCTGACTGGACCAAACTAGACCAAACAATTTAGTCTGGTTTGGTTTGGTTTTCGGATTGAGGAATTTGTTTAGTTTTCAGGTTCAATCTGAAAACTGAACTGAAAATGGTATAGGATTTAAATCTGACAGAAATTATCATAGTATTTCTTTGTATTTTCAATTACAAGGTTTATTTATTTATCCTCTTTCCCCTGCAGGAAGCTTCGCTAGTTTCAATTGTAGAGGTTAAAACAACAGATGGTGCTTCTTACTTGCAATTGAAACTTCCATCAAAATCAAAGTTTAGATTAACCCATGGCTTCTGGAATTTCTTAGAAAGATATGGTTTTCGCTATGGTGACAACTTAACTCGAACTCTACTTCCTTTTGAGGTTTGACATTTGTTGCTCTCATGTTCTTTATTTGATCTTTGCTATTCTGATTGACTATGATGCTAGATTGTTTTGTGGTTTATATTTTCTCTCGTAATTTTTAAATTGGTTGAACTTTTATTTCTTGGTTCACTATTTTGTTTGCATTATGGTAGACATACATACATATATGTGTGCGCTTGTATTTGTTTGGGCACCTTAATCTGCATGGTGGTTTTGGTTATCTGCATTGTGGTTTTGGGTATATGACTTCTTATATAATGAATAAGATTGTCTCCTTTCTAGTTTGTAATGTATAAGAACAGCATGAAATGTATTTCATTCATTTTTTTTCACGTGTTTCTATGGCATTAAAGTGGTGCATAGTTTTCTGGGGCTGTTAGGGTGTCATTTGTGATTGCAATCTTGTTTTTCTTTTTTATTTGAGAAATTCTTTGCCTTCTGGGGTGGTACAAAGTTTCAGTTTCACAGGATTTTAGTTTAGTAGCAAAGTTTGGGTTATCTTGTGGAAAGATAGAAGAACTTTTGAAGAAGTTTCTAAGGCAGATAATGAATATTTATTGTGCAAGGTTGATTTCTTGTATCATATGCGCTTGGCTTTTGGTGATTGCAGAGATATTCTGCTCATCTTGAGAGTTTTGGGATGTTATTGTGGGATGATTTAAGGAATTCTTTTTGTGCTGTATAAAAAAAAATTGTTTTCGTTGATCTACTTGGTGCAAGTTCATCTTTTCTTTTTATTTATTTATTTTTATTTTTTAAATAAAATTTCCTTGTGGCTCACAAAAAAATGGAATCAATGAAATTGAGAAAATTATATTCTGGAATAAATTTCAAAACAGCTTGTTAGATTTTAAGTTGTTACATATTTTAACAATCAGTTGGCTTGGTAGCAGATTTGCAGTATTTAACCAACTTTTGGTTCTCCCCCGCATTTAGCAAGATTTCATAAGATTCTTTGGTTGACCCTGTGTTTATTGGTTGTATTATGTGTTCGCTAAGGTAGGTTTCTGAAAATGATTTCAGTTATGAACTTACAAAACTTCGGAAATGATATGATAGCATGAAAATTAGTTAAACTTCAGAATTTATTTTGATGTGACCCTATGTTCATGGACTGCTTCCATTTGTTAACATAATTTTGCTAACATAAAGTTGCCCCTTTTCATGTGCACTAATTCTTTTTTGAAAAGTAAAAGTGTTTTTCTTTTCTTTCTTTTCTTTTTTGGTGGGGGTCCAATACCTCACAGGTGAAGGAAATGCTCAAAAGAATTTCTCCAGATACCAGAAAGAAGCTTGCTGCAAAAGGTTATTTCCCTCAAGATGGATACATCCTGGAATTTTTGCCTGTCCCTCCAAACTGTTTGTCAGTGCCAGATGTTTCAGATGGTGTTAGCGTCATGTCTTCGGTAAGCAAATTATGAGCAAATCAGGTTGCTTGTGTCTCTGCTTAGGTGATTTTTTTGTTAAACTCAGGAGCTAACTCATTGCCATATTGGATTTCAGGATCTTTCTCTATCTATGCTAAAGAAAGTTCTGAAGCAAGTTGAGATTATTAAAAGTTCAAGATCGGGTATACCAAATTTTGAGTCACAGGAAGTTGAAGCTAATGATTTGCAATTGGCAGTTGGACAATATCTGGAAGTTAGGGGCACCGCAAAAGCATCCCGTGATATTGATGCACGATATGGGGTTACCGAAGATTCCAATTCTTCAACAAAAGCATGGCTTGAGAAAATAAGGACATTATTTATTAGGAAGGGGTCAGGATTCTCTTCTCGCAGCGTGATTACTGGTGACACGTATAAAAGGGTCAATGAAATTGGCATCCCATTTGAAATTGCTCAACGAATTACATTTGAGGAGAGGGTTAATGAGCACAACCAGAAGTATCTGCAACAGCTGGTGGATAACAAGTTGTGCTTGACCTATGGGGATGGTTCATCCAGGTACTCGCTTAGGGAGGGTTCCAAGGGGCACACGTTACTAAGACCAGGGCAAGTGGTACATCGGCGCATTATGGATGGGGATACTGTTTTTGTCAATAGGCCACCCACTACACATAAGCACTCATTGCAAGCGCTTTCTGTGTATGTTCATGATGATCACACAGTCAAGATAAACCCTCTTATCTGTGGCCCATTGAGTGCTGATTTTGATGGAGATTGTATACACTTGTTCTATCCCCAGTCCCTTGCTGCAAAAGCAGAAGTTTCTGAGCTTTTTTCGGTGGAGAAACAGTTGCTTAGTTCTCATAGTGGCAATCTCAATTTGCAACTGGCCACTGATTCATTGTTGTCACTGAAAGTCATGTTTAGGAAGTTTCTGTTGAACAAGACAGTTGCACAGCAATTGGCCATGTTTGTCTTGTCCCCTTTGCCACCACCTGCGTTGTTGAAGGGTTACTATTCTGGCTCCTATTTGACTGCCTTGCAGATGCTACAGACTGCTTTGCCTACTTGCTTTGACTGCTGTGGTGACAGATACTTGATAAGGAAAAGTGAGGTGTTGAAATTCGATTTTAGTAGAGATGTTATACAGTCTCTCATTAATGAGATTGTAACATCTATTTTCTTTGAGAAGGGTCCCACGGAGGTTTTAAAATTCTTTGATTCTCTGCAGCCTTTGCTTATGGAAAACTTGTTTGTTGAGGGTTTTAGTGTCGGTTTGGAAGATTTTTCCATATCCAAGGCTGCTCTGCAAATAATTCAGAAGGGTTTTAAGAAGATTTCTGGCTTGCTTTATCAGTTGAGATCCACACACAATGAAATGGTGGAGTTGCAAGTTGAAAAGGAAATTCGGAATGCTAAAGTTCCGGTAGCAAATTTCATCTTAAAGTCATCTGCCCTGGGTAATTTGATAGACTCCAAGAGTGATTCAGCTGTTAGCAAGGTAGTGCAGCAAACTGGCTTCCTGGGCCTGCAGCTGTCAGATAGGGGGAAATTCTATTCAAAGACTCTGGTTGAGGATGTTGGTTCCCATTTTCAGAGCAAGTACCCTTTGGATGTTGATTACCCATCTGCAAAGTATGGATTAATCAAGGGATGTTTTTTTCATGGTTTAGATCCATATGAGGAGATGGTTCATTCTATTTCAAGTCGGGAAGTTATTGTCCGCTCTTCGAGGGGATTGTCTGAACCTGGAACATTATTCAAGAACTTGATGGCGGTTCTTCGTGATGTTGTTATTTGTTATGATGGCACAGTTAGAAATGTCTGTAGCAATTCCATCATCCAATTTGAATATGGGGTAAATGCTGGAAATAAGCCTCAGAGTTTGCTCCCTGCTGGTGAACCTGTTGGTGTGCTTGCAGCAACTGCCATGTCAAATCCTGCCTATAAGGCAGTTCTTGATTCTTCACCAAATAGTAATTCCTCGTGGGAGCTGATGAAGGTACACAGTTTTTTTCTGCTGAAAATGAAATACGGTTTCTTACAAAACGAAAATTGTGATGCCTTCATAACTATGTGGTTTCCATTTTTTCCTTAAAATGTGAAAATTTTGTAAATAACTTTTGATTATTATTATTTCAGGAAATACTGCTTTGCAAAGTCAGTTTCAAGAATGACCTAATTGATCGCCGTGTAATTCTATACTTGAATGACTGTGGTTGTGGGAGGAAGTACTGCCAAGAAAATGCTGCTTACATAGTCAAAAATCAGTTAAAAAGATTCAGTCTCAAGGATATTGCAGTCAAGTTCTTGATTGAGTATGTTTGATTATTACAATCATATTGATTTTCTTCTGTATCATACACTCGTACATATATATGCGTGTGCCTGCATATGTTTGTTAGTCGTTCTTTCTTTTCAATTATGACTCATCTTTGCTGTGTAATTTTGTTATTTTCCATTTTTTCGTAGGTCCTTGAAAAAGATTATTCATTCGTGGGATTATGGTTACTATTTTGTTTATCAGTGGAATTGTACAATCTGGGTCTGTGCTGTAGTTGTTGTTTGACAATCACTTTGTTAATAACCTATTAAAATTATTTGTGTGATTGATTTTGGACTATCTCTTTGATAAACTCCTAGTTTAATCATTACATTTTTGTTTTTAGAAGATCTTAAGAACTTGTAGTGGAACTGCCTAGGTACTTGGTAGGTGATTCTTACTGTAATTTCTTTTTTCCTTGCATACAGATACAAGAGATACCAAACTGTATCAGACAATTTTGGAAATGATGCAGGCCTCGTCGCTCATGTTCATCTCAATAAGGTTATTATGTTTGTTATTAAGTCATTGATACTTTTACTTTTTTTTTTCTCCTTTTTTCCTAACTGATTGGAAGTTTTTCAAACAGAAGCTGATAAATGAGTTGGAACTTAACATGGATGAGATTCTTCAGAGGTGTCAAGAGACAATCAAATTGTGCTGCAAAAAGAAAAAACTGAAAAAATATGCTCATTATTTTAAGAATACTGTTTTGTCTGTAAGGTTAGTTTTGTGAATTTGTAATTGTGTTTCCAGTATGAACTCAAACAGTAATATTCTCTGATGGTCATGATTCCTCTATGCATTCTTAAGTAAATTTTGAGCCCATGACTCTGAATGATAATGTGCAAACACTTGTTTATCTTCTATGGTTCATAAAGCCTCTGTGCATTTGATTCTGATTTATTGTGGGGATGGGAAGGGTTCTGTCTTTTGCGTAGTTTTGCCATCTTTGTGGACACCTGGTCCACTTCATTCTTGTAACTCTTTTTTGTATTTGCATTTTATGTTGGATTAATGTTCTCATCTCTTAAATGTTTAGATGACATAAAACTATCATTTTCATATGCATTTGCATTCCCCATCTGTGGTTTTGTACTTGCTTATTACTCAATTTTTTCTACTTCTTTGCATATCGCTCTTCATGTGCAGTGAAATATAAAATTGCTTCTATCATCTGACTCCCACTTCTTTCTTTGCAGTGAATGCTGCTCCTTTGAACAATCTTGTGCAGATGAATGTGTCAACATTCCATGCTTGATGTTCTTTTTCCCAGACACAAGCGATGGTCAATTAGATAAGCTTATGTATATCCTTTCAAACATGATTTACCCTGTTCTGTTGGAAACTATAATCAAAGGTACTTTGCATAATTAAATGTGCCTTATGGTATCTGATTCCAATTTCCTATTCAGAAAAAAAACTTATAGAATAAAATAGATAATGAGAATTTGGTGTCCTTTGGAGTAAATTTGCAGTTTATGCCTCAGGCCTTCTATGTTTACAAGGGTTCACTAAATTTTTACACCAATAACAAAATCTCGAAGAACATGAATTAAAGAAGCACCGAATTTTATGATTGAGCTTGAAACTTTTATCTTCAATCACTTTCCAATTTCTTATATTTTTATGCTAAAATTATCCCTTTTTTAACAAAGATATGAGCATGCTATTTCTTTTATTTTTTCCTGACGGTATGTTATTTTGTTCTCTATTTCTAATATTGTATGAGGTTCAACCATTTTGAATATATTTAGGGTGACTATGCCCTACCTTCATTGAGAGTTGGGGGGTTGGGGTGGAGAGTGATTGATAGAAACAATTTTTTGAGAGATATGAGCATTGAAAGAATGGAAATAATTTTTTCCCCCTATTTTCCTGTCTGTTTGATTACCTTAGCCATTGACATTTTTTCCATAAACTTTTTATGTTCAGTATTTTAATTTCTTGTGGTGTATATATTGTTCAATAATATATCAAAGATACCATGGTGTCAGCAATTTGATGTTGATAGATTCTGTCTCTTTAATTTACAGGTGACCCTCGGATTTGCTCAGCAGATATTGTATGGATCAGTCCAGACACAACAAATTGGATTAGAAACCGTAGCAAGACACTAGAGGGTGAATTAGCTCTGGATGTTGTTCTTGAGAAGTCAGTTGTCAAACAAAGTGGTGATGCTTGGAGGATAGTCCTGGACTCCTGTCTTTCTGTACTACATCTAATTGATACTAGGCGTTCTGTACCATATGCAATTAAGCAAGTTCAGGAACTGCTTGGGATCTCTTGTGCATTTGAACAAGCAATTCAGGTATGAAGGAATTTCCTCTCCGTAATTTACTTATTTTATAGTGAACTGTTCTTTTAGCTCCTTTTGTAAGGTTTCTTGAGTGCTTTACTAATTCATGAATAATGCTTTATTGCTTTGCTCAGCAATCTGTTTAAATGTGCTTGTGATAATGATAATATGTGCTTCTTATAATGAATAATTTTTCATTCTTTTGGACAGTTTTTGATGTTCTTGTGGATTTCTAGTCCACTTTTTGTATCTTTTTACCACTTTTGATGATATTCTTTTTCTTCTATATATAAAAAATAGATAATATAGAATGTTCTGGCAGCTTTTCCTGAACTAAAAATTTATTTGGTTTAATTCTGCCAGCTAATGAAGTTCTATAGTATGGTCATGTGATTGGTCGGGTATGTTCTAAGTAAGAAACACATACTTTAGGTACATTACATAGTGTAAACATACTTTTTTGTTTATCGATTTTCTCTTTTCTTTTCTCTAAGCTATATGATAGGGACCTTGGTAGTATGGGGTGTCAAAGTCCCACATCGGGTAGTATGGGCTGCTTGATGGGGTATTTAAGTGCCTGGTTCTCCCACCTTAACAGCTAACTTTTGGGGTGTGGTTCTCCATGGTGCTTGGTTGCCTATCACTATACCTTATGGTTTGTGGTTGCTTCTGGTTATTTTATCCTCTTTAACTTAATCAACAGCCAGTCTAGTTCTATATCTTTGGCATGCTGCTTTGCAATCAGTGAAAGATGAAATACCTGATTATCTTTGCTAAAATGATAGTAGATGTTGGAGCTTATTTTTCCACTTTTCCAATGGCTGTGAGATCTAAGAAGGGCTGAACTTTGTGCCTGATTTTGCAGCGCCTTTCCGCCTCAGTGACTATGGTGGCCAAAGGTCTTCGCAAAGAGCATCTTATTCTCTTGGGAAACAGTATGACATGTGCTGGAAATTTGGTTGGATTCAATTCTGGTGGTTACAAAGCTCTTTCACGTTCATTTAATGTCCAAGTACCATTTACAGAAGCAACATTGTTTGTAAGTAATTTCTTTGTTAGATATGTACATCAGAATCTTCCTTGTAGATGAATCGCAATTCCGTTCTAAAATAATTTCCTTCTATGTGGTTGTGTAGACACCCAGGAAATGTTTTGAGAAGGCTGCAGAGAAATGTCATGTTGATAAGTTATCAAGCGTGGTTGCATCTTGTTCCTGGGGTAAACATGTGGCTGTTGGTACAGGATCACGCTTTGATGTTCTCTGGGACCCAAAAATGGTGTGTCTCTATATATAATGATGTTCTTATGGCACCTACCCAACTTCCGGTGATGTTATACAATTTCTCTTGATTTGTTATTTTTATTTTTTTTTACAGGTAGGATTTAATCAAGAGGAGAAAATAGATGTTTATAACTTCCTTAACATGCTGAGAAGTAGCACTGGTGTAGAGGAGACAAGTACTGGTTGTCTAGGTGCAGAAGTTGAGTATCTTGAAGAAGATGAAACTGCAGACTGGAACCTGTCCCCGGAGAACTCTAGTTTTGATAAGCCTGTCTTTGAGGATATTGACAATAAGGAGGAAGGTATGCAGTGGGATTCTTCTTGGGTGAGAGCTGAAGATAAATTTGAAAAATCAGAGAAAGCTGTAGCAAATTCATGGTCAGATTGGGGGACACAAAAAGTTCTCTTGGAAGCTCAGGAGGATTCTAGAAAATCCAGTGACTGGGTGGATGCTGCTGCGCCTTGGGGGGAAAAGAATGTCAATTCCAGTGGTTCTTGGGGGAGAAAGGCCACAGGGGATGAACCTGAATTAGGAGAAAATGATGCACAACCACCACTTGACCAGTCTAGAGAGCCTTCTGAGTGGAATGACAAGGTTTCTCAGAGAAAGGCTAGTCAATCATCATCTGGTTGGAATACCATAAGTTCCTGGGAGGCGAAGGCTGAAGATAATTTTGAAAATGTGGGGTCATCTGGGGCAAAGCCATCATCAGTTTGGGGGGTGGATGCCGCCAAAGGTGGCAATGACAGATCCTGGGGTTCATGTGCCAAAGGTGGCAATGACAGATCCTGGGGTTCATGTGCCAAAGGTGGCACTGATAGGTCCTGGAGAGCAAATGCCAAAGGCGGCAATGATTGGTCATCAGGGCCAGATGCCAAAGGCGGCAATGATTGGTCATCAGGGCCAGATCCCAAAGGCGGCAATGACGGTTCCTGGAGGCCAGGTGCCAAAGGCGGCAATGACGGTTCCTGGACGCCAGGTGCCAAAGACGGCAATGACGGTTCCTGGACGCCAGGTGCCAAAGGCGGCAATGGCGGTTCCTGGACGCCAGGTGCCAAAGGCGGCAATGGCGATTCCTGGAGGCCAGATGCAAAGGGTGGCAATGGTGGTTCCTGGGAGGCAAACGCTGAAGGTGGTAATGATTGGTCATTAGGGCCAGATGCCAAAGGCAGCAATGATGGTTCCTGGAGGCCAGATGCAAAAGGTGGCAATGATGGTTCCTGGGGGCCAGATGACAAAAGTGGCAATCATAGTTCCTGGCCAGATGCCAAAGGTGGAAATGACAACCCCTGGGGGCAACAGAAGTCAGTAGAAGTTTTGCATGGTTGGACTAGCTGGAGCAAGGCCAATGAGTCAAGTCAGATGGCAAGTACAAACGGTTGGAGTGTGCCAAATGACAGAGGTGGCAATGAAAGTGAAAAGCATCAGTGGGGACAGCATAGGGGCCCCTGGAAAGGTAAAAAGAATTGGCCTCCTAGGTCACCTGGAGTGAGTGATTCTGTTGTTGGTGGAATGTATACAGCTACAAGACAACGCTTAGACATGTTCACATCTGAAGAGCAAGCAATCCTCTCAGATGTTGAGCCAGTTATGCAGTCAATCAGAAGAATTATGCATCAATCTGGGTAGGTTCTTTAAGCTCCTACACATTTTCATTTTCTACTTCTTTATTTTTCCTTCTCTGTTGATAACACTGTAGGCTGTAGTACATTATATATCAATATTAGGATGTTACTTTGATCTGGGCAACGGCCAGGGGACATACCTTCTTGGAAGCTCCTTTCTTTGTGGTAACAAGGGGCCCTGCATTTTCAATGTAGCTTTGGCAGAAGAAAAAACTAAGTTACAATATTTTATGAGCTAGTTTGTTTTTTATAACAGTTCTTGTTATTTACAGAGCATTTCAGGGAAAATTGCTCGCTTTAGCTTTTTCTCTTTACCACTTTTCCCATGACTGGGTTGCCCAACGCTATTTCATTTTCTCCCAAGTTCTTCCAACATTTTATGCTGCCTTCAATGTTCTTGTCTTCTATTTTCCAGTGTTCTTATCTTATTTAAATCTTGTCAATTGAAAAATTTTGTCTGCAGGTACAATGATGGGGACCCGTTGTCAGCCGAGCACCAATCATTTGTACT
Organism: Boswellia sacra; assembly: GCA_013180625.2. Taxonomy (NCBI): domain Eukaryota; kingdom Viridiplantae; phylum Streptophyta; class Magnoliopsida; order Sapindales; family Burseraceae; genus Boswellia; species Boswellia sacra. Next base: position 1,000,495 of record SNVD02016232.1, on the reverse strand, counting down.
TGGTAACGTCTTTAATTACCACCCAGATGCGGAATCCAAAAAGGGTGCTGGGATAGATCATGTCACGGTATGTTTGACTATTTTTTTCATACTAAGTGGCTTTTGTTTCTTAGTTTGTTCTGTTCTCTATTTTTAACTTGAAGAAACTTGAGTTGAATTTTTCTTCCATATAAATCATGTGAAATAAGTTTGATTTTTTTTTTTTTGGTTAGAGAAGAAACAAAATGGCCTTCATCAGAAGAAAACAGAAGATAGGAAAACAGTAAAGGTCTTGACAAGAAAGGATCCAACTAAAATATCACTATAATATGAACAACTCAAAAGGAAAAGCTATTGACAACTAAAAACTACTACTCTTAGTCAAGAAACTCTTTTCGATTTAAGTGAATGAAGAAAAAAATAGTATTTCGATAGCTTTTGAAACTGAAGCCAAATGGGACGTTAGTGTATGGACTCTCACACAAACATTTGTATCTTCCTCGTGCCAAATCACCTACATAGTTGCCAAAACGGCACAGCTCCGTGAGAGTTTTTTCCTTATCTCCTTTACCAGAGCCATAAAAATGCTCGGAAAGTAATTCACAACAATTGGCTGGAGTAATCCAAATAATCTTTGCTTCCTGGATAAAAAAACCAATGCAAGGGAAGGTGATTTACAGTTTCCTCATTATTCGAAGTTTGTATGTTTGTCTCAAGTTTCATCTGTGGGATTCTTTGAAGCGAAACTTGAATTTGTTAAAGATTTTGTTACTTTTCTTGGCCAACTGGTGTTTGCAGACAATTTATATTTATATGCAAGTGAAACTGCAAGAGGATCTTACCCAGGGCCTTTGGTATGACAGGTCAACAAGCACAGCACTTTCCAGGATAGCAGGTGCTTTTATATTGTCTCCATTGATGGCGGGAGACAAGACTTCTCCTACCGCAAGTGCCTAGAAAGTTTCGTTAGAGGAAAGTATCCTGCTCTTGCAGATGATTTCGTTGGTAAATATTTTAGAAAACCTCGCTCTGGAGGAAACCGGGAGCGCAGCCTTCCTCCTGTTCCAGAGGAAAACTTGGAGTGACGTTAGGCCGTACGTCATGTTTCTCTTACGGGGTTTGGAGGGTTTTTACTTTTGATACAATCTTCTTAATCATATGCTATTTTTATTGTATATAGAAGGCAGATGTGTATGCCCGTGTCTCCTGATGAAATTTCAATTAAGAATACCCCTGTATGAACTGCCTGCTTTTTCCATACGAGTGCAGTTCATATTGTTCATAGTGATACATTTTGATTTTGTTTTCTTACATAGCTAATCGTTAGTGAAATAGATGAAGTATTAATAGCTTCCGCAAAAGATTCCTTAGTTTTTAAAACTTCATATCAAGCAATGCCATTATCATTTTTTTTTTCCATTATCATTTTTTTTTAAAACTTCATGTTGTTATTTTCATGCTTCTGAACATTGTGAGATATTAATTTTTTTTTTTTGGTACATGAAGTATTATTTGTCACGGTAACTCTTTCAATCATTTAACGTTGGGAATATATATATAAACAGAAATTGGGATTCTTCAGACGATAAGGTTTTATGATAAAGGGGAAAAGAAAATAAAAAACTTTATAATAATAATAAACAATAAGTTAAGATCACTCAAACGGACATTGTAGCATGATAATGGTGGTGCCCTGTCCTGCCCTCTTACAACTCCGAAGTACTGACGTAAAAGTTTGGGTGGGATCACAAGCAACGTGGGAAATCACCACAAATAAGCATAATCGGAGGGCCTTTTTGAAAAACAACAAAACTCAAAATTTCTCATCAACATGGCATGGCAAGTCAGCTCTTCATTATTGTCATGAACCTCAGCCTCTTATTTATAAAAAAATTTGCCCTTTTGATAATTTTATTTCTTATCTTTAAATTTTATCTTAAATGAGTGATGGGATCATTTTAATTTAATTAATATTATATTACAACATATCATTTAAAATAAATTGTATTTGGATAAAATTTTGAGATATACAATATTATTAGGAGTACATGATACGGCAAATTTATTATTTGCAAAAAAGCCCCGAAAAGGTTAGGTATTTATGCTCATTTCCGGGGAAGGGAAAATGGGCGTGGGTGAGGAAGTGGAGGGTCCACCCAAATCAGCAAACATTTTGTTTGTTTGTGGAGAGTGATGATATCATTGTTGAGAAGAGCCGTGATGAGCACAAAAAGATGAGATGAGTATCTCCCTCTTCTGCTGCTTTCGTTAGCGCATGTATTTGTATTTGTATGCATATTATACATAAAGAGTATCATTAAGGAGGAAAGAAGGGACAATAACAATTGAATGGTCATAGATAGGAATAGCAATGGCTTCTTCTTCTCTGGTTGGTCAACTGGTGTTTGCATTGGAAAGTGCAAATGGGTATAAAGTATGGGAAGATCCCTCCTTCATCAAGTGGAGAAAAAGAGACCATCATGTCACTTTGCGTTGCCATGACTCTGTTGAAGGTAGATTTCCTTACACTTCTTCTTCTTCTTTCCCAGATTATATTTAATTTACTTCACTTTATGCAAATAGCGGTCACTAACCAGCCAGCCCCAGATAACCGAGTATGAAATTGTAACATATATAATAGACCATCAATATCATCATTTTAGCAAATATGCAACCTGTGACTGCTTTGAATGTTTGATTTCATTTTCGTAACGGCCCACTCCAGCAGCATTAGCATACTGCTCTCCTTTCCCTGGATTTGAATGTTGCTGTATTCATTGTTGAATTCATATTTAACAACTTGCCTTCTTTCATGCTCTTTTCTTTGACTTTATCTGGCACTTGCAGGCTTTCACTTTCCATGATTTGGATGTTGCCCATTTCCTTTTGGTATTTGTATTCGCAATTAACTGATGTTTTTCCAAGTTAATCGTTTTCTTTCTGTTTAGTTGCACTGTTTGATTAGACAAATGAGTTTGTTTGTTAGGGCTTAGATATTATTTTTCTGCCTTTAGAAGCTTAAGCTTTTGATCATCTTGTCAGGGTATCTGAGCTAAATCGATTAAATAGTCTAGTGTTGTTTCCCCTGGTGTGTTAATTAATATTTAACAACTTGTGGTTGTATTGTGCTTGTGGGTGTGCTTGTTTTCAATCAACTTTCGATGCAAATTCGTTACTAATAAGCTTAAGTTTTATCAAGTAGTAACTTAATAGGGTCCAAAGCAAATTACATTTTGAATATTTATGCTCCCGTCTTCAACTCCTCTCCAAGTTTCTTATTTCTCTTGCATACAATAACCTGATCTTTTTTGTAAATTTTGCCTTTTGTTTATTTATTTCTTATTATTACTATTATTATTATTATGCCTTTTTGTTTTCCTAATCTTTTTTTCCAGATTTAGTTGACTTGTAAAATTTATGTAAATGGGGTTGAAATTAAATTTGCAGTTAATGTAGAAAAGTGCAGTATTCAATATATTTGCTCCTCAAATGCATAGGGGTATGCATTCTCTCCTTTCATTGAAATTTGCAATTCTATTGTATGGATAGGTTCTCTTAAATATTGGTATGAACGCAATAAAGTGGATCCTTCTGTGTCGAATTCTGCTGTTTGGGATGATGAAGCTGTTAGTAGAGCTCTTGACTGTGCTACGTTTTGGGTCCAAGGCCTGCCTTTCGTCAAGTCTTTATCTGGTTATTGGAAATTCTTCTTGGCTCCCGGTCCAGCCAGTATTCCTGTGAATTTTTATGACAGCGCATTTCAGGATTCTGAGTGGGAAACTTTACCTGGTGAGAACATAATTTCTTCTATTTTCTGCTTTTTAATCTTTCCAATCAATTCTAGCGTGCTGTTACCTGGTACTGTGACAATTGCATCTTCCAAAAATTGTGCCAAGAGGAGTTAAAACACTCCATGTTGCGGATGAAGAAAGTCTTCTGTGAAATCCATTTTTGCATCTTGAGCTTCATTATCAATGACACTGGAGTATATCATTGCTAGTTCTTCTTTCTTGCCATTTGGTTTTGACTTATAAATGTTTTAATGTCTATTACTTGCATATTTTCCTTAAGTTTTGTCTCATAATTTTTTTGCTTGGTAATTGGAGCAGTTCCTTCCAACTGGCAGTTACATGGATTTGATCGCCCAATATATACTAACTCAGATTACCCATTTCCACTCGATCCTCCTCATGTTCCGGATGATAACCCTACCGGCTGCTACAGGACATATTTTCACATTCCTAAAGAATGGCAAGGTAGGGTATATACTGATAATAATTTAGTATCTAATTCTGATTTCTTGTAAGGCTTTTTATAGAGTTTTGTTCTCTTTTCTCCGGGAGGATTCTGTCTATTTAGGGGACATCTGGTCCACCACTCTTGTACTCTCCCTATGTTTCCTATAAAAATAAATTATTGGCAGAATTTTTATTGTTCGTTATAATTCTAGCACTTCTGTTCCTTGTTTATATATGCAAACAACTAGCCTTCTGCACCTTTATTTGGACTGATTCCAATCTTACAGTTAGCTATAATTCCAGATTGCCCCTTGTTTAGAAAATTCTGTTTAAACTATCACCATCAAGCCATACCCTTTGAACATGTACACTGGGTGGTACTTGGAATCCAAGATGGCTGTTAGAAGCAAAATGATAGAAATTTCCTTACTCCTTAGTGATGTCATTGGCAAATTCTTAGCCACTGTCTGAAGTCGTTCTCAGTTACTGTTCTTTGTCTCTTGAATTGGATTATGAAGGTGTAGCAGAGGAATTTGACTGCTTTCTTTCCCAACATATTTTGCTGCAAGGTTCTAACGTTCAAGAAGTTTAACGGTTTGATACAACATTGTAATATCTTTCTCTGATATAAGGTGTATATGGGATATGGTAGGGATGGAAAAATTGTTTGCTATGCTAAAGTCAAGATGTTTGACTTCCTATAAATTAGTATCCACCACATGTTCCTCATAAACTAGTACATGTGATGGGCATAACACTTGAGATTATTTTGAGTTGAATATCCTGATAAAAGAGGGAATTTGGGGTTATTGTATGAGGAATTGAACCAATTGAAAGAAAAACTTAAGAATTTGAAAATCACCCCAAATACAAGAGAGCATAAATAGCCTTAACGTAATTCATTTTGTATATTTAATATATAGAAGATATACTTTGTGTAGCAATTCAATATTTGTGTTTGTTTGTTCACAGTGTTTATAAAAGATCCCTAGTTCTCTGTCTTGCTCTTTTAGTCTCTCCTCTCAGTCACTCATTCACTCAGTTGGCTGCACACAAACACATTTCAGAAAATCATGGAATTTTGTAAGTTTGTTATTTAAACAATTGAGATCATTTGAGTTTGTTTAGGTGTTCAAATTGTATCATATAGACTTTATTCCTATTTTGTATCACTAATCTTATCCTTTTTCCGTTTAATTGATGTTTTCATTATGATTTTTGTTTTATAGGTCGTAGAATATTTTTGCATTTTGAAGCTGTTGACTCTGCTTTCTGTGCATGGATCAATGGGGTGCCTGTGGGATATAGGTACTTGTTGCATGTTTGCAACCCAATTTTTATTTTTTTTATTTTTTTGAAATTAAAGTAATTACTATATAAACAGGAGGCGTGTGTTTTCTTTAATGCGCCATTGTGACGCTAGAGTTTATGTTGTCTTCTTGGTGAGCATCTGCTGTATCATTAGTGATATGTATTTATGTCGACATTTATTCTATCCCTGTAAAGTATGGTGATCTCAGCTTGGGTGCACTCATGCATCTTCTGCTTTGGAAATAAAGAGAAAAGGGAACTAATTATTTCCCAAATCTCAGTATGAATGGGTTGAAAAGGATGGATGAACAGTATACTTTTAAAATAGTGCTGTCAATGATTGTTATATCATAAAGAACATAATCTAAAATCTTATAACACCCTCAAGCTAGAGTTCAGATATCAGTTTAATGGATGATAGAAAATTTAGGGAGCATGAGCATGCTGAAGTCGTTAATATTTGAGTGAAAATTTGATTTTCAAATGTTTTCTATCCATAACTGAAATCCTAAAGTTCATGTAGTGTTGTTAGTAATGTCAATTTCTATTTGATCTAAGATAGCTGGTCTACTTGATGCACTTACATTTTGTTTCAGAGATGATGACATTTGGAAATTTCATTAAGGAAAGGAAAAACTAAAAAATAATTTTTGATAGAAAGTTTCAATCTGAAGATTTTTTATCAAAGATTTGCTATTGGAGCTTTATTTGCTTAATATACAAAGAAAGTCCAAAAGATGTAGAATAAGATCATTGTTGTTTATTGCTGGTATTTTATTGAAGAGCAGTAATGTGTATGTATGGGTGCTCTTGATGACTGATAAACTTTTTGATGGGAAAAACAAACTTGATTATATTGTGCAAGGTCAGTCAGGATAGTAGATTACCAGCAGAGTTTGAAATCTCGGATAACTGTTATCCATATGGTTCAGACAAGAAGAATGTTCTAGCAGTTCAAGTTTTTAGATGGAGTGATGGATCTTACCTTGAGGATCAAGATCATTGGCGATTATCTGGTATTCATCGTGATGTGCTTCTTCTAGCTAAGCCACGGGTTTGTTTCCTCTTCAACCTTGATGATGAGCAGTGTTATTTTATTTCAATGAAGCTAAATTATGAGGCAGTATCCATATATCTATTACACAGACAGGGTCTTAAGTTAAGATTCTAATGTTTTTCTGATCTGTCCAGTCTGTCATCTGGTAGTAGTATAATGGCTTGGTCTGTGATGCTGTACCTAGTATCCCTTGTTGTTTATGTTGTAGAAGACTGAGGAATATAATGAGAGGACAAAGTGGAAATTTAAGAATGAAAGGAACCAGCTAACTGGTGAGAAAAGGTTCCTAGTCATTACAAAGTCTCTTGATTCTAAAATCCATAAATCAGACAATAAGGAAGTCAAATCAAATTAAGTGCACTGTATTATTGGAAAGAGTTGGTCTACTTTCTCTACAAAGTCCTGGCCTGTATTTCCTTCTGGATTGACCACTCCGTAAGACCTTTCATGGCCCAAGGCACATCCAACACATGATGGCTTTTGTGGATGTTGAGAAGGTTCTAAGATTGATTAAACAAATTTTATTTATAATTAAGTATAATTATTAATTGAATGTCTTGTTCGGCCTTGGAAGTTGAGACAGTATTTTCTGATGTGTATATCCATTTTTATTTTCTGTGATTGAATATGTGATCTTATCTTCATAATGCAGGTATTCATTGCTGATTACTTCTTTAAATCAAATCTGGCTGAGGATTTTTCTTATGCAGATATAGAGGTAAGACCTTATCAAGTTGGGGGTAACTTTAATTCTTATGGAATGATAAAATCAGGAAACCTTGTATTTTTAGTTTGAAGAGTTGTTATTTTCCATTTGAAGGATAATATTCTATATTATCAAATTATGCGCAATTATTTTTGTATTCTGAATAAAACAAAGTTGATATGATGTGTATTCTGCATCTTTTACTTGCTGATGCTTACTGGTTGGATTATTTATTTGATAACATCCATATTGCATGTGACATTTCCCTGCCCGTCTATACGTATGCGACCTTGGTAATACAAGGGAGTGATGAAGCTGTTCCCATAAATTTTACCCACCAATGCAATGCCAAAGTTTTATGTTGTATTTCTAAAGAGAATCTTGGTTCAAAATCCTTCACCTCAGCCCGATGCAGGGATATAATGCCTTCCTCTAATGCATGTTGAATACTTCAACATAAAATAGTTCTTTCAGATAATTTTAGCGGTTGCCTTCAGAAAATTTTCTTATGATTTGATATTGTAGCATTTTATTTATTTTTACTTCCGGCTTTTCGTCATTCTTTATGGTTCACCTTTTTTAGCAATGTGGAAATTGACATTTGTCTTGTCTAACATTGTTCAGCTTAATATTTTAAATAGAACCTCACGACCATTCGGCCATTAGGATTCATGTCAGAGTTTACTGCTATTAATGTACTGCCGACAATCAAATTACATCGTCTAATATAGTCACTCCGTAGTTCCGTAGCTGGATATGTGGATCCTAAGTGACAAGTGACACGGTTTAAGTACTGCTTTTGTTGAAATTTCTTTATTAGCTCGAATGAAAGTGAAAAGTGTGATATGCTGTCCAAGTGGCAAATTGCATTTGAATTATTAGAAAGAAACATAGCCAGGAGGCTCGAAGCATTAATAGCTTAGGGTGGTAATACTTGGTTATTAGCTTGACAAGTCAACTTTTATTTGGGAGTTTGTACTGTGATACATATAACTATTGAGAAGACACTGAAAAGGTGTTAGGATGATTATGGTTTATCTCTCTTTATCCTTTTTTCATTTTTTAAATAAATTTATAAAGCTGAAGATTTGATTTGTACTTTAAATTACGTTGAATAAGTTTTGTACTTAATGTCTTATGTTATTGTTGTTATTATGCATACTTTATAAATAGAGTAAGCACCACACTAGCTCGAACTACTTGATTTATTTATTTGAAGTTTGTTAGATTTATCATAAGATCAGCAAAAGCTAGATCTTGAAGTTATGACGTTCACCATTCTGTTTCATTACTTGGCATGTATTTTAGAAAATTTCTTTTATGCACCTCTTATTCAGGTTGAAGTGAAAATAGATAACTCTCAAGAATCATCTAAAGACAGTGTCCTTTCCAACTTTGTCATAGAAGCTGCATTATATGACACTGGGAGCTGGTACATCCACAATGGAATTGTTGATCTGCTTTCATCTAATGTGGCTAATATAAAGCTTAGTCCCTCCTCATCTATACCGATGGTAAATTTTCCTGGTTATGTACTTGAGGGGAAACTTGAAAAGCCCAGGCTTTGGTCTGCAGAGCAAGTAAGGAAGTCCACTTATTCTGATATCCTTTCAACTACATACGTATTATGAATTCATCAATTGGAATTTCATTTTCTGTCTTTTTTTGTTTTTTTTTTAAAATAAAAAAAAAATCTTGGCTTGTGTTGGGTTGGAGGATTAGTGTTGAGAAGATGGACTTCATTGAGCAGCAAAGGGTGCCATTAAGTTTATAGTGCTGGCATGCTAATCTTGTACCAGAAAGTAAAAGGGGATCCAGCTTCCTAACTAGAAAGCTGAACTACAATAAGTTTATATTTAATGGGTTAATTCTTTACCTGGTGTGTGGAGGTCAATTTCAATTTCCAAATCTTCTGTGGCCTGCACCTTCTTAAAGCACTTGATTGGCTGTATGATGTCTGGATTCTCTGGCACTTATATTTCCACACCTTATTTTAAACTTTTACTTAACTAACACTATGAAAGTGAGGTATTTTTTTAAAACATTAACAATAAAGTTTTGAAGAATTTCAACATGTCTACCTGAAAATGGTGAACGGTATACATAGTTGTTATCTATGTTCTTAGCAACATAAGTTATTTACATGGTGAAAACATCAAGAAGAACCATGCTATATGTTTCTGCAAATGTGTTCTACAAATATAATATTTTGAAGGATATATGGTAGCTGTTTCTTATGTTGTACTGTTTCTTAGGTTATTAAATAATTTGGAAAATCTTCCCTACAAATAAGGAACACCTTAATTCAGGAGAAAAGTGGAGAAGCATGACATTGAGTTTGTTTTACGGAATATCTTTTAACATTAGTTCAGGATTAACTAACATGGAAAACATTTTTGTTTTCATGATCCTCTGGATTTAAACTTTGTCATTCTACAGTTTTTGAAAAATTAGTGAAAGTAATGCATGAATTACTCAATTTGTCTCTCATTTGTGTAAGACAACCCGGTCATTCTGCTGCATGGAAAACCTACATTCATGAGACAAATTTCCTCAAAGAAAGTTAAAATCTCAAGGACTATAAGACAATCTCTTAATGATTGTTACCACAACTAAGTTCTGGATTGCCGTGATACCATTGTATTTAAATGCTTTATGAAGTCCTATCTTAATTCTCCCTTCGTTTGCCCTTTTTGTTTTTTCTTTTATATAAAATAATTCGGTTGTTGTCAACTGTGATAGAAAGTGCAATGTTGGAGTTGGCATGAATTGGAATTTTTTAATTAGTTGTCAAAAAGTTCAAAGGCCGTATTTTGAAATTAGAGAACTTTTTTGCATAACTGTTTTTTCTTTCACTCTGCCAGATTTTCTGATCAATTATACTCTTCTAGTTAAGTTCTATTGAGTTCACTGAATGTCGAACTTCGAATTTTTTTCTCTGCTCAACACAAGTTGACTTTGTTTCACAAGTCTTCACTGATACCTACAAGTTTTTATCCTTCAATATCTTATCTGTTTTCTTGCATTCATCAACAGCCAAATTTGTATATGCTTGTGGTCATCCTCAAAGATGCATCGGGCTCGCTAGTGGACTGCGAATCATGCCTTGTTGGCATACGACAAGTATCAAAAGCTCATAAACAATTACTTGTTAATGGCCATCCAGTTGTAATAAAAGGTGTGAATAGGCATGAGCATCATCCGCGTCTGGGAAAGACAAACTTGGAGTCATGCATGGTTAAGGTTCTATTTGTTCCTTTAGCTCCCCTCAGATATGACGTCTAATTGCCAACTTATTCTTGCTGCTTCAGTGTTTATATTTGTTCCACTTGAGACGTTCTTATTTCTTTTTCTTCTGATTCCAGGATTTGGTTATGATGAAGCAAAACAATATAAATGCTGTGAGAAATAGCCATTATCCCCAACATCCCCGTTGGTATGAGTTGTGCGATTTATTTGGCATTTACATGATAGATGAAGCAAATATCGAGACTCATGGTTTTTATTTTTCGAGACATCTGAAGCATCCTGCTTCAGAACCAAGTTGGGCTGCTGCAATGATGGATCGTGTTATAGGCATGGTGGAGAGGGATAAAAATCATGCATGCATTATTTGTTGGTCTTTAGGGAATGAGGCTGGATACGGCCCTAATCATTCAGCTTCAGCTGGTAATAAATTCTGTATTTATGCTTCATCCCCACCCCACCCCAACCCAACCCACCCCACACTCCCCTCCCCGCCTCGCCACACCTCCCCCACCCCACACACCCACCACCAACACAAACCAAACCCACCAACACAACCACACCCCAACCCCCCCATCACCCACCAAAAAAAAAAAAAAAGAGTTGGGTGATTTTGGAGGCAACTTCTAGATGCTTCATCATCTTCATTGCTATATTCTGCCGCTGCTTTCCTTGAACCATATTTTTGCAACAGTACTCATTAACTGGTTTTAAAAGAAACTAATTTGTTTATGAAATAGTCTTGCAGAACCTTCTTGATATTTGCAGAGAACTTTTCCATTTTCATGTTTAAACCTAACATGTTTTGACATTAAAAAGCATCCAAGATATAAAATTTATATCGGCATTTTAGGTTCTTGTTGTAAATTCAACAATTGAACATCTAGGTATGATCCTAAACTTCAGAAAACAATCGTGCACCATGATGCTTTAATAATAAGTTTAGTGTAATTTTGTTGTCCATTCTTAAATGCGTAGTGTTAAAACCCAAGCATATTTATTTTCTATCATATTTTGGAGTCGTTTGAGTGGATTTATGCACTTTGCAAGAAATCAGTTGTGATTTAATTATATCTTGAAATTTGGAAACAGTGTTCCTGAACTTGACTATGAGCTACTCTTTTCTTCTTCTGTTGTGACTTTCACTTAGGAGGGGAGGATAGTGATTTCGTTAATTTTCAATTTTTTCTTTGGTTTAAAATTGAGAAATTAAAGCAGGAGACGGAAGACAGACAAGAGGAAAATTGTATAAAATTCTTTTCTTGCTGCCCAATTTTTCTCTCAAGATAGGTGTTGTTTTGAAGGGAAAATCTTTTAGAGAACGTTAAGCACTACATATTAATCGACAGTCAAGTTGCTAATTCAATTATGAATGCTTTCCTAGTTTTCTTTCCATTTTTTTATGAAACCTACAAAGAATCCGCTCCGTTGTGCTCATTTGAATTCCTTTTCTTTTCTTTTAGATACTGAGACGAACTGACTGTTCTTATGTGGTGGCTTTTGTTTAGGTTGGATTCGAGGAAAGGATCCCTCGCGCCTGATACACTATGAGGGAGGTGGATCCAGAACTCCATCTACTGACATTGTGTGCCCAATGTATATGCGTGTCTGGGACATAGTGAAGATTGCAAAAGATCCAGCTGAAACACGTCCTCTGATATTATGCGAGTATGTTTATTCTTTTGTATTTTTCTTCACATATCTTACTTTCTTATTTTTAGATAGCCAATAACAAGATAGGTAGACTTTTGGTTTAGCAGTCTCGCCATTTTGTTCACTCAAGAGTCCTTACAAAAATGACAGGTATTCACATGCAATGGGGAACAGCAGTGGTAACCTACATGAATATTGGGAAGCAATTGATAGCACATTTGGACTCCAAGGAGGTTTTATCTGGGATTGGGTTGACCAGGTCGAGAATCTTTTTAAGTCCAATTGCAGTGAATTGTCGACATCTTGTCAACAATTTGGCTTCCTGTCATATCCTAATCAATGTTCGTGCAATAGAACAATAGAATATTGCAGTTCGTCATATAAGGCAGTTCCATATGATCATAAAAAGTTCCTCCTGCTTTTTCCACCAATCAATTTTTGCCCATTTCATATGCAGGAGACAATTATGCGTCTGCTTCTGTGACTATGAAATATCTCTTTCTCTTTTATCCTCATCCGGCAAGCCAATTATATCTTACTGATAATGGAACTTCTAGCACTTCATCCTTTTTTTTTTTTTCTTTTTTGAGTAAACAACAAAACTTTTATTAGAAAAGAAAACATTAGGTACAAAAGTGAACAAGCTGTGCGCATAAGATCCAATTAATGGATCATAAATATGTAAAAACAGTATAGGTTGAACAACTCAAGTAGAGAACCTATAGACCTCTAACTCCTTCCCAATTTAAGTGTGTAAAGAAAAAAGAGTATCCTGAAAAGCTTTGGATACTGAAGCCCAAAGAGAAGTTAAAAGATGAACTCTATCCCATAAAAAGTTACGATGTTCTTCGTACAATCTTTATCTTAAAAAATCCTTCTATTTCTTTCTTGCCAAATTATCCACGATTCCATAAGGGTTTTGCCTTATCACCTTCATTCTTGTATCCTCAATTACCTTAACTTTTCTCCTCAACAGATATCCCACCTTCGCAAAATGAAAACTTCTTCCCTACTTACCCTTATTAATTATCATGCTTCTTTTTCTTTTCAAAAAATCAAAAGTTGAAAGTTCTTCAATAAATTGATAAAGATGGATGTTGAAGACTGTCTTGTTCTTACTTGTAATTGAAGTGTCTATGTTGTGCCATGTTTGTCTCCCATGTCTGTTTTAATAGTGCTTAATTGCTAGAAATCAAGTAGCAAAATTTCATAGATTTGTTTTAAGAGTATAAGATTATTTTTGCTTTAGCTTATACAATTTCTTTTCTATCACTTAAGGGTTCCCATTGAATTGTCTAAATTTTGGTAGTAACTCAAACTAAACAGGACTTCTGTCAACTATACTTAAATTTACAGTAGTTTGGCCTAATTACAAAAATTGCTTGCTTTTTTAAGATTAAATATCATTTCTTTAAATTTGTTGTTGATAATACAATGTTTGAGAGCCCCTACTTGTGATTAAGGATTTTGGAAACCAATTTCCCTTTTATTTCATATTTTTGTTATATATATTGAAGCTTTGTATTAATGAAATGATTCCATGGAATTGTTCTCATATCATCTGTCAGGAGGTTAAATATTTTTTATTTTTCATATAGGCATTATTGAAAGAGACTACTGATGGTACTAAACATTGGGCATATGGAGGTGACTTTGGGGATACTCCTAATGATTTAAACTTCTGTTTGAATGGCCTATTATGGCCAGATCGAACTCCTCATCCTGCATTACATGGTAATTGATTTATATGTCAAATGTAACAATAGCCCTTTTAAGAATTAATATATGATTATTTGAGCCATCAGCTTGCATCAAGACTCACTGCCTGCACTATCATTTTTCAGAAGTTAAGTACCTCCATCAAGCAATCAAGGTTTCCTTCAGAGAAAGCGTGCTTAAGGTACTCACCTGTTTTCTTCCATGTATTGGTAATCTAATCTCAGTTTTACTCAAGTTTAAATTTCTCTTTGCAGATAACCAACTCTAATTTTTATGAAACAACTGAACGGTTAGAGTTTAGCTGGGTTGTTCATGGGGACAGTTACGTGCTTGGATCTGGAAGTCTATCACTTCCTGTGATAAAGCCCCAGAGCAGTTATGATATAGAATTGAAATCGAGTCCATGGTATTCTCTATGGGCTTCATGTTCTGCAGAAGAAATTTTTTTGACAATAAATGCTGGACTTTCGGATTCTACACGCTGGGTTCAAGCTGGCCATATTATTTCTTCTTCACAAGTCCAGCTGCCTTCCAAAATAGAAACTATTCCTCATGTAATTGCTCTTCCTTTTTACCTACTCTGAACATCAGAAGCAACACTGTGTCTATGATATCAATTCTGCTTTACTAATTATATTAGCTTCCAGGTCATCAAGACTGGAGATGCTCTTATACATCATGAAATTCTTGGGGATACAGTGCAAATCAGCCACCAGAATGATTGGGAGATAAAGTTTGACATTCGTACTGGAGCTGTTAAAAGCTGGAAGGTACTCTATAACACTGTTCCGTTCAAATGTTAAAGAGAATAAAGTCAGATTAAAGAAAAACAATTTGAACTTAGTTTGGATATTTGTTCTTTACCATTGTGAATTTTTCACTTGTTAAGAGACTTTCAAATTTTAATCCTACTTTTTTTTTTCCTTTTTTTATTCATCTTGAATTGTTTGCGAGTAAAGATGTGTGCTAAATGACAGGTTAATGGAGTTCCTGTGATGAACAAAGGCATAGTCCCATGTTTCTGGAGAGCATCTACAGATAACGACAAAGGGGGAGGGGAAAGTAGTTACCACTCCAGGTGGAAAGCTGCTTATATTGATAGGCTCCTTTTTCTTGCAAAGAGCTGTTCTATACAGAATGCTACAGACCATATTGTGAAAATAGCAGTGGTTTACATTGGTATACCGAGAGGAGAGGAGGGTTCCTTCTTTGAATTGGAAAAATCAAATGCCTTATTCGAAATTGATATGATCTTCACAATCTGTGGTTCTGGAAATGTCATTGTTGAGTGCAATGTTAAACCAAATTCTAATCTTCCACCTTTGCCACGTGTTGGAATTGAATTCCATCTGGAACAATCCATGGAAAATGTCAAATGGTATGGAAGAGGACCATTTGAATGTTATCCAGATAGAAAAGCAGCAGCTCATGTTGGGGTCTATGAGCAGACTGTCGATGACATGCATGTACCTTATATTGTTCCAGGAGAATGTGGGGGTAGGGCAGATGTCAGATGGGTGACATTCCAGAACAAGGAGGGATGCGGAATTTATGCTTCAATGTATGGCAGGTCTCCGCCTATGCAAATGAGTGCAAGTTACTATACCACCACAGAGCTCGACCGAGCAACACGTAAGGAGGAGCTCATAAAAGGAGACATCATTGAGGTAATTTTTGTTTTCTTTTTTCCTACTGAAGAAAACAACCAGTGCCAGTAAAACGTTCATTATCCATATGCAATGTAACTGAAAATGATGGTATATTACAGGTGCATCTTGACCACAAACATATGGGTCTAGGTGGAGATGATAGCTGGACGCCGTGTGTTCATGATAAGTATCTCATTCCTCCTGTGCCATATTCATTCTCTATCAGGTTGTGTCCATTAACTGCAGCCACCTCTGGCCATGACATTTTCAACTCCCAACGTCGGAATTAAGGCCATGTATTCAATAAATAATGACAAATGATGTGGCTATCTATTCAGATAATCCCTTAAAGATCGTGTTGCTCATAACTAGTTTTGCATTGTAACAGTACTAGTTTAGCCCTTGTAGGATGTTCTGGACTAGTTGGATGGTCCAAAATGCTGTCTTTGTAGAAAATTTATTTTGGGCATGCTTATTGAATAAAACTCCTGCCATATTTGCTTTATTAATATCTTTCCCCTCCATCTATTATTATTATTATCATCATCATTGTTTTGGAATACCAGCCAAGCAAGTATTTTCTCCATCTTACCGTGCTTAAGTGTTTTTATGTTGGTTTCGTTCTGTTGCGGAAAACAATTTTTTTTTTTTTTTAATTCAATCCAGAAAATGATAATGTGGATAAATCTTCTTGGAACTGCCATAACGTAGATGCAGTTCTCTATTGCATCAAAGACCTTGACTGGGTTAACAGCTTTAATCAGATCCAATCTTTGGTATGTGTTCAAGCCATACCTAACATACAAAATAAGTTAGTTATGAAAACCACATAAATTGAGGTTTGACTATAATCTTACTAAAATACTTTTGGGACTTTCAATTCAAATCTCACCGTAAACATTCTCGTTTCCTAACGTCAGTATCCAGTACTCAATCTGCAGAGTGTTATCGCACAAGGCCTGACAGATGATGGAGGAGGGTAATAACATTATGCTGGACGCTACGCAATAAGAATCAAATCAGATTATTGTGTTTATAAAATAGAATGATTTTGTATTTTACTTCAATTAAGCATTGTGACTGTATATTAAAAAGCCCTTGATAGATCTTATAATTTCTTCGTTGACTTTCATGTATTAAATTTTTTTTTTTTAATCATCATGCAAAAATATCATCCTTTTTAATACTCCTTTTTGACATGAAAATTTGCCGAATGACAGCTAGTAAAAGACCTTGAATGTTGGAGCAATGCGGTCAACAGAGAGAGTTCACTTCAGCTTATTAAACAATCAATTAAAAAAAAAAATTCTAAAACTTACTATTTTTTCAGAAAGCATCCAAATTTGGGCCATTTTGTTGATTTCCCACTTAGTTGGGTTACGAGTTAATTAAAAAAAAAAAAAAAAAGTCTTTCAGAGAGGCGGGTTGTCATAGATTCCAGAATCTTGTCTCTGATAGAACATCAACACTTGAACAGTGGGTGTAACGATAGAATCCAACAACTTTTCGTAGTAAGTAGTAATCCCTGTCTCCCGCTCTGTTCACTCTAATCAACAGTGAAGTTCCAGCATGAACTTCTACGTACTCATCTCAGCCACAACCTTCCTCGCTCTCTCCATCCTCTTTTTCCCTCTTCTCAACAACTGTAAGTCAGCATCAATACTATTTACATCAACCCACTCTTTCAAGATTGATTTTTTTCATCTGGCTCTGTAGATTGGTTGACTTTGACTCCATCAACACCCTTAGCTGCCGACTTGATAGTGAGGAATGGAGTCATATTCACCAGCGATGATTCTCTGCCATTTGCTGACTCTATGGCCATCCGAAACGGCAGGATTCTCCGCGTCGGCAACTACTCTGCTATTCAGGTTCTTCTCACTTTCGCTTTGTGAACAAAATGTTTTGAACTTATGCTAAGCCACCTTTGGAAAATTGTTAGAAACTTCCCTAAATTTTTGAAAATTGCCTGCTTCAAGTATCATACAAGTTATTAGAAATCATGAATTCTAACTTGCATTTAGCCCAAACCTTGGAGTTAAATGAATTGAACCATGTAACAATGAAATGTACAGGAATTGGCTGGAGATGGGACAAAGGAGTTGAATCTTGAAGGAAAAGTCGTGGTTCCTGGATTCATTGATTCCCATGTGCATTTGCTTTTCGGAGGACTGCAGGTGTAGCTAAAATCCCAAGTCGTTGAACTCATTTTGTTGGCAGTTTTGTTTCGCTTGTATTATTTATTTCTCAAATTTGTTTTGTTTGCTTTCATGGAGGTATTAAACTTATTGTTGTGTGATGCTGGCCATCCTTTCAACTTTATTCTGAATTAACTGGAGAATTTATTATTTGAGGATGGAGGTCTAGGAAACAAGCGTTATTTGAGATTCAAATATATGCACATGAGATATGCAGGGCGGAGAAAATTTTCTTTGGTGACATCTACTTAATTTCTCTAACTCCAATCAAGTTTGCTGCATTCACTGAATGATGTATTTCCTAAAGATGGTTGACAGATACAAGCAAGACTGGAGATTGTGTCATAGCCAATAAGGCAATAAGTGGCTGAAGCATTATAAGATCTTTAGGTGAGATGTATAAGGACTGAGTGGAATTCTTTTAGGAAACTCAATTTCGGCTTTCTAAATTTGCTGAATGTTTCCTTTATTTATCAACTACTTCAGATTCAGTGATGCATCAATCTGTTATAAAATTTTTATTGGAAATTGAGAAGTCATATAGGTTTTTGTCTTTATATTGATCTTGGACTCCTGGTGCGTGGGGAAGCATGGATGACATCTAACTGATATTGACCAAGGTGTTTGATATTGCTCGAGACTGAAAAATTTGGTAGAATGTTTCAATGTTCTATGAGTAATAATGGCATTGGAAAACCAGTTATTTGGCCCCGCCTCGTGAAGTATAGTTCAACAGATTGATAAACTACTGAATCATCTTTACATGAGAGAATAACTATTGATTGAATATTTCGGGTTCCACAAATAATTATTAAATTCTCATCCATTTTTAGCCCCAAATCATCTTTACCATTGACTTTTTTTTTTTTTTAATTTTAATTTCTCACAGCACTATCATGTGTTTGGCTGTTGTCATTTGTATATGCTGATTTAGATGTTGTTAATGGAAAACAGATGGCACAGGTGGAATTGCATGGTGTAGATCATAAGGATGAATTTGTGAGAAGAGTCAAAGAAGCAGTGAGAAGTAATTCTCATATCTCTTTGTTGGAACATTACAGATTTTAGCATATTATTGGTATTAGTATGTAATGAAAGTGATTCTAAATGGATGTTTCAGTTATTATTCTTGCTTAAATGACAAAGGTCACTGTATGTGCTGTCTGACTATTGCAAATTTTAAGTTTGAATGTTAAGTTTCAATGCAGGCTTTACATGCATCTGACTTCTAGAACTTCTGTTTCTACCTAAAAGGGACCTTATAATAGTTGAATGCTTGGTGATCAAAAGTTATCATTTGCATTGCATGAACATATTTTGGTTTTACCAAATTTTGATTTAATTGTTTACCTAGGAGTGGTTGTTCTATTTCGTGTCAATTTATCTTAATTACTCTAGATGCCTAAACTGGATCTGGTGTTGCGGATAAAATACTCTGATACATGTCTAGAGCTGAGTTTATTAGTTAGAAATCCTTATGCCAAAGTTAAAATTACACACATGTTAATCACTTGGTACCATGATGCTCAATCCCACAAGCATAATTTTGATTGTGAAGAGTCAAATGGAATGGAGTCTGAGATTCATGAACTCTTTCAGACTCAAAAAAAGATTCATGGATCTTGGGTGGGGGATGGAACAATAACCTTTGGGGAGGAGACTTACCAATGGCATCTTGGATTGATGACATTACACCTTATAATCCTGTAAGTCATTACTTTTGGTATAGCTACTTTATAAAGATAAGCATTCACAATGTTATTTTCTTAACCTAAGATATCTTTTTGTGTAGGTTTGGTTATCAAGGATGGATGGCCATATGGGCTTGGCTAATTCAAAGGCACTACAAATGGCTGGAATTACTAATTTATCAGAAGATCCAACTGGTGGAACTATCATTAGAACATCTAGTGGAGGTAATGTGAATTTTGTTAGTGTTTTGAAATACTTAGGATAACCAATTTCAGGGGTTTTGATCTTTGTCTACCATAATATTCATGAAAAGGAAGGAGAAAATATGCATGTCAGTTTTATTGATTCATTTAAGGTAAATTTTTTTGACTTTAACCAAACTTTTCTTATTTAAAGGTTTATCTATTGATTTGAAAAATAGGTTAACATCGTTGGAGGAGAGGTTTAAAATTTAAGAAACTTTAATAGAAATCTCTAATGAAATTTAGGGGAGTCTTATGGTAATTTTCAAAATTTTCCGGAAAGTTTTGCCTATTTTTGAAACCAAGAGGATCTGCCTGTAATTGGGCCAAACCTCAAGGAATGCAGTGGAATTTTCTCCTTTTAAAGATATATCAAGGTCAGGAGAGTTGATATTCTTACCTTTCTCTGTCTCCCTTCCCTTTTGTGGTGTGTGATGAGGATTATAGTACAGATTTGGAACAGTATTGATTGTAATTTTCATATGATTCCCTTCTGATACAGTTCTTTTTGTGGGTGTAGAATCAGTAATGTGTTTATTGAAGCTCTTCATTGACTTCGGGTTGGTCTGATTGTTTTTTCACTGTCATAATTGGCTTGGTTTGACTGTTGAATTCAGACCCTAGGTTTTTGCACAACTTGTCAGAGCATCTTAATTAGTTTTTTTTTTTAATAAATTTACTTGTTTAAGTAACGAACATGAATAAATGAAGGGACTTTTTTCTGAAGACTTGGTGGATATAAGCTTGTCTGGAAGCAGAAAATGGTTGTAACAACTTTGTAACTTCTTACAAATCAGATGATGTGATTGGCAGTCATCTGCAGGACTCCCTTCGTCTTTTTCATTTTGGAGCAAGGAAATTAGATCAGTTTATCAAACTAAGAGTCCTGAGCATGTTGCTTTGATGTTTGTTTGTGGGCATAACGTATGATTTTCCTGATTTCATTATTAGTTATATGAAGTCTTTTGACAATTCAGTAAGTCACTGAAAGCCTTATAGTGCGGTAGTATAAATGGTATCCACTTTTGAATTCCATTTACTTACGTTCTTCCTGTGTTGACTAAGTCAATTTAGGAATGGTAAGTCACTTCTATTGCTTCTGCAGAACCTACTGGATTGCTTGTAGATGCAGCAATGAAACTTATTCATCCCTGGATTCCCGAGGTCTCTGTAGATGAAAGGAGGGAAGCTTTACTTAGAGCTAGTAAGCATGCCTTGATGAGGGGTGTGACAACTGTTGTTGATTTAGGAAGATACCTTCCAGGGGGATCGTTAAAGCTATCCTGGGAAGATTTTTCAGGTTCCTATCAAAATGTTGATGATGATTATTGGTTATCCCATTGATTCAGTTTTTCTCTTATTCACCTGATTTTCTGTTTCCTTATGTTTAAACAGATGTTTATCAATGGGCTGTTTCTTTGGAGAAGATGAGGATCAGGGTTTGCTTATTTTTTCCACTAGAGACATGGTCAAGTTTAGCTGTATGACTTCTTGAAAATCCCTGAAGCTTAGTTGCATTGTTGTTTTATTTTCAAAATGTTTGAAGCAGTGGTTCATCATCTTTCTTCTGTAGATGCAGTAATCAATGTAAAGTTCAAACAGATGATAGGATACAGTCAAAGAAAGAAAATAAATAAAATGTTTGACCAGACTAGCAGACAAACTACCATTATTTGCACTATCATAACACCAGTTCTTACACTTGATTACTTCATTATACCCATGGTTTTTTTGCTGTATGCATGATTTTACTAATATTTGGATTAGTCTGCACTTTGATATGTTTTCACTCGCTACAAATTTTTTGTGAGTGAACAATTTTGCAGCTTAATTAGGGTGCCAGTTGAGTTTTTTCTCATGTTATAATTCATTATGTCGAAAAATTAATAAATTTTTCCATTACTTGTCTTGCAATTTTGATTTCCATCACATGTTGATTTTGCTATTCTGTGTTTGGAACTATTTGTGTTTTGCTCCTATCACTAGCAGCACATAGTTTTGGCTTATTTAATTTACCAGGTTTCTTAAGCTAATCTTCTTCTTTTCTCCTTTCTCCTACTTTTGTTTAATTTATTTACCTTTTCAGCATCTTGTCAGGAGAACAGGTCGTTCTCTAAGTGATTGGGTTTACTTAGGTGGTGTTAAGGCTTTTGCTGATGGGTCATTAGGTTCTAACAGTGCTCTATTTTATGAGGTGAGAGGGAAGAGCCATTTTTATATGTCCCTAAACTCTTTAGTAATTTGGATATTTAGATCACATTCATTTATTGTTGTTTAAAATTTCTTTAGGTCCTTTTACCCTTTTTGACCAAATTTCTAGTTTAGGATAAACTGTTTCAAGTAAAAGCTTCAATAATGTTTCATCTGATGTATTCATTTACTTGAAAAATTATGGTTATACATAAATATTTAAATGAACAAGAAAATTAGGCATCTTTACTATGTTTCTGCTTGGTGGCATTAATCCTGGGATGTGATTGAGGCATTTGGGCATTGCAGAAAAGTTGAAATTATGTTTGTGTTTTTTAACAGAAATAGCTTTCAAGTGTAAGGTAATTAATGATAACCTGATATTTATTATAATAATAGAGTGGAATCATCTATTTGCCCAGCTTAAAAAACTGAAGAGATCTTTTTCAATTTCTGAACACAAGCCACATAAAAATATCTAAAATTATGGTGCAACTGTCTCAGTAATTCTTCAATCAGGTACTACCTCTGTTTGGGTTCTTAATCTTGAAATGATGAGGAAAAGATATATACCCTTTGCATTTTCTGAACAAAAACTGTTTTGATGCCTTGTAGAAAGTATTAAACATAGTGGTCCGACTTTCTCAGGAAACATAGATATATATGAATCAAGTAATACTTATGATCTTACTCCCATTGACCAAGCTTCTGAGGTGGTTTCACAAATAATCTTGCTAATGCAAGGTTTGGATGATCCCACAAATGTTTATTTGATCAAGGTTTATCCTATTGCAACTATTTTCAAGATTCCAACTAGAAAAAAAGCCCTATCGTATAGTAGAATGGATACACTATTTTGTGATGGTGACTAGCACATTACATGTATACATATATTTTGCCTGCTCTATATTGTGACGACGACTAGCACATTATATGTGGATGCGCATATTTCCTAAGTTAGGTACAGATTTCTTTGATTTTGTAGCCATATGCTGATGAGCCTGATAACTATGGACTACAAGTGATGGATCCTGATGTTCTTCTCAACATGACTTTGGCATCAGATAAATCTGGGCTTCAGGTATTTCCTTGCCTTATCTACAGATTTCTATACAGGCACAAATATGCATGCCCGCACGTCTCCATGATATTTACAAGATGATAATGGCTTTTCTTTTAACTGTTTTAGGTTGCCATTCATGCTATAGGTGATAGAGCAAGTGATTTGATTCTAGATATATATAAATCAGTCGCTGCAACAAATGGAATGAGGGACCGAAGATTTAGGGTAAAGTTTGTTCCTATTAATGAAAAACGTTTTAACAGTTATCCAGTATTTTATCTTTTACATTGTCTATGGTGACAACTGTTTGCTTGATGATAGATACTATTATTTCATTGTTACTCATGGCTGAAACAATTTTTCTCAGATTGAGCATGCCCAACATTTGGCTCCTGGTACAGTTGTCCGATTTGGTGAACAAGAGATTGTTGCTTCAGTACAGGTTTTGTATCGAAACTACCTTTTAGGATCTGAAATATTAATATCTTGCTTATAGGGAATTGTTTGTCAATATCGGTCTCTGCAGATCTTTGAAATGGCTTGATGTTAAGCATTGGACAATATTTTGTAGATTTGCTACTGATTGCACTTTGTGGCCCTTCTTTTCCGTCTTGTTTTCCATCATTGACTTGCTATTCTGTTCGACATTTTGTAGTAAGCAGATGTGAAACAATACCCAGTATCACTCTAATCCTTTTGGGGACAAAATGTAAGGGAGCCATAGGCTTATGCAGATTTCTGGGGTCATACTGTTCTTTCACTTTCATGCAAATCATGTTGACTAGATTATTAAGTTATTACGGTTCCGAATTAAGCTAACCTTCTGCTTCTATTCTTCGTTTCTTTCTTCTTCTTTTTTGCCCCCTGCTCTGGTGAATAATTTCCCTTCATTGTTTTGAATTTCAGTTTTGTTATTTATTTTTTGAAAGATTTTGGGTTGATGACATAAAGTAATGCCAATGCCTACAGCCACAGCACATTTTGGATGATGCTGATTCTGCAATAAGAAAGCTTGGTATGGAGAGAGCTCAGAAAGGATCTTATCTGTTTCGGTCGCTATTAGCTAGTAATGCAGAGTTGGTACTAGGATCAGACTGGCCGGTATACATAATGGATCACGTTGGTATTTGTTTTCAAACGTGGAATTTGTCAAAATTTAACTTTGCATATTCTTTGGTCACCACTGGTATTCCAGGTTGCAGACATCAATCCATTAGGGGCTATCCAGACAGCAATGAAAAGAATACCGCCCGGGTGGGATAATGCTTGGATTCCATCTGAGCGACTTTCATTGATTGATTCATTGATTGCGTAAGATGTTTTTGAGAAATGCTTGTTATTTCAGATGTTGCTTCTGATCTTATGCCGCTGCTTTTTCTGTTTTACACGTGGAAAGGGGACTTAAGAGGCTGTCTTTGACTTGCATAATCTTAAACATCAAGTCACTACCAAATGTTAATTTGTTGCTGCTCCTAGAGCTCACTATCTGAGATCAATTCCTCTTAACACAGTTCGGCCATGGCAGGCATACTCGGTCAGCAGCTCATGCATGCTTTCTCGAAAACGATTTGGGATCGCTATCCCCGGGGAAACTTGCGGATTTTGTCATACTATCCACATCTTCATGGGAGGAATTTGCAGCTGAAGGGTCTGCATCTATTGAGGCAACTTATGTATCTGGTGCTCAGGCTTACCCCTAAAATGCCTGAATTCGTACCAGATTTAGACACAACCATAAAGTTTCAGTGGCATCAAGTGGTATGTTTGAAGTAGCCTCCAAGCAGGACAAGCAGTGTATGTCACCTAGGATTACGATGAAATGATTGCAACGCACCAAGATGGTTTGTAAATTAAAAATTTCCAGTTTTCGTAATTGTTATCTTAACGCTAATGCAGACGCTATTACACTAAAAAATTGAACACTTATCGTTGGTTGAACAGGGATAGGATACAAAATGAGTTCATCTACAACAATAAAACCAACCGTACCGCTCACATAATACGCCACAAATGATGATATTCTATAGGTAAAAACCTAACTCTAATCCCAATGCAAAATTTGTTTCAATCAAAATATAACGAGAAGCGAAAACAGAGTATAAATCAAGAAACAAGCATACGCAATCAATCCCCGATGCTCTTCCCCTCCGTCCGCAAGCGAAACCATCAGATTCGTCGAAACCCTCGTGGCCCACAGAACGAATACCCCCGCCACCACCAACCGGACCGCCCCGCCCTGCGGCAAGAACAACGACACCGCCGCTAATATCACCACCGGTAGCATGCAGTACCCAACCACGCTCGTACACGTGTGCAGGTCCAGATTCCCGTTCCTTCCCGCTAACATGTTGAATACCACGTATAGGAAGATGGACGAGACCACGATCCATCCCAGGATCACGCCGAACTGGAGTTTTCCCGCGAGTAGTTGGAAGAGTCCAAAAGCGAGGTAGAGGAAAATGGGACCGGAAAGATCCGAGTCCTTGTGGACATTCGGGTTGACCCGGAGTGGATTCAAGATAGATTTGGTTTTCTTCCAGATTTGATCCGGGTGGATTCCTAGCTCGTCGAGGAGAGGCTCTTCGTCTTCAAAAGAGGCGGGGCCGCCGGCTGCAGACGATGAGGCGGAGATAGGACCGCCGTAGGACGCGGAGGTTGCGGAAGTCATATCGAAAGACATGAATGGGATGGAAGAGGCGGCCATGGGGCGGTTGGGCTGAAACGGCGCCGTCGGCACCCGGCTGGCGGTGGTGGAAGGGTTTCCCCCGGAGGGGAAGATTACTGGCGGGACGGAAAATTCCTTGGTCATCGTTTCTTGAAAATGCACTAAGAGAACCCCCTAGTAACTTTCTTCGAGGTTATTTAAATAAACGGAACCTAACTTGTTGTATTTGCCAGCATCAACTGGTGAATGGGAATTCCCTCAACGTCGTCAGCCCCAAACAGATGGGTCTTTACTTTTAAGTCATATAAAAAAATAATTATAATAATAATAATAAAATTTACAAGTTATCAATTATATGTCATATAATTTTTTACTTCCAATATTATGAATATGATAATATTTCATTTTGTATAACATCAATTTAAAGATAAATAATAAAAACATAGACATAATATAAAATAAATGTTTGGTATTGTGTAAAAAAATTATTTTTATATGTTCAATTTCATATATTTTTGTTGGTGTTAACGTGCATGTGTCATGCACACGATAAATTTTGTCCAACTTGTGATAAAACTATAATATGATTTTGATTACTATTTTACTGTTTCTAGAACTATATTTTAGGAAGTATTTGATTTATAATAAATATCTTGTTAGATTATGATATAGTATCTTATATCCTAATTAAAATAAGAGAATATTTATTTGTTTCTTAATTCCTTTAAGAGTTTAATTATAACACTTCTTATTATATTTCTCATTATCCTAATGTGATTTTGATTAGAATTTTTATAAGATTCTAAGGAGATTTCGTCCAGACATACCACTATATATACAAAGTTATTTTTACATAATTGAGTATGCTAATTATGTGGTGTGTTGTGTGAGTTTAGGTTTTGGCATTCCAACAATAAAGAAGGAGAGCTTCAACGCAAATAGGAATGCTTTTTTTATTTAATTTTGTGAGTCTTTGATTCATGTATGAGAGGTTGTAATCGTACATGAATTGTTGATTAAGTCTGTGTGAGTTAGTAGACACTTGAGATAACTTGCGGGTTAAGTGTTTATGTAATTCAATATCAGACGTTGTTTGTTATGTATAACTTAACAGTGTGTTGTTAAGTTATCTGCGACAGAGAGTGAGCAGTGTCATTAGAGTTTAAGATTTTGACGGGATTTTGTTTTACAAAGATTAGGTCAGTGTGTGAGAGTGAGTTAGCACTGTAAAAGGTCCTAAAGATTGTACAAATAAGAACTTAGCGAATTGCAGTTCTATAGCTATTCGTGGATGTAGATTTTATAACCGAACCACGTAAAAATCCTCCTGTGCCGATTTACTTTACAGTTAACTGTTATATTTCTTATAACTGCATACTTCCAGAACTTTCAATTGGTAGGAGAGCAGGTTTACTGATAGACAAGTGAAGAAAACGATCACAGTGATCTGGAAGAATGGAGTTTATTTGTAATGCAGGATCCGAAACACAACCACCTATTCTTGATAATAGTAATTACTCATATTGGAAGGTAAGAATGATAATGTATATCAAATCTCTTGTTGACAGGGCATGGACTAGTGTGCTTAAAGGATGGACACCACCAACAAAGCTGAATGCTTTTGGTGATTCCAAACTCAAACCTGAGGATGAATGGACTGATGAAGGATACCGACGTTCTAGTTGGAATTCAAAAGCTCTTAATGCAATTTTTGTAGCAATGGACTTAAACAATTTCGAACATATTTGTATATGCAAAGTGGCCAAAGAAGCATGGGACATACTTGAGGTAAAACATGAAGGTACCGCATCTGTTAAAAGATCTAAATTAATGAGACTAAATTCTCAATTTGAAAATTTGATGATGCATGAGGATTAGTCCATTTCTGAGTTTTACTCTAAGATATGTCATATCACAAATTCTGCATACATGCTTGAAAAAATTTTCGCTGATGCAGAAATTGTTAGCAAAATAATTAGGTCTGTCCCAGATAAATTTCAACCTAAAATTTCAGCTATTGAGGAAGTTAAAAACACTGATGAGATGAGGGTTGATGAACTGATTGGCATTCTCTAAAACTTTAAAATAAATCATAATATTAGGAAACAAAAAGGTAAAAACATTGCATTCAATGTTAAAAACTGAAAAATCTGATGAGGAAAGTAATGATAAGCTTAATAAAAACTGATTCTAAACAGATTACTTTTCTAACAAGAAATTATGTCAAGTTCATGAAAAGAAATTTCAGGAAAAAGAATCAAAGAAAGACATCAAACTCAAACGAAGATAAGTTCAGAAAGTCCAATAAGGAGAATGACAAGAAGAAATCGAAGCAACCAGATAAGAAATGGCAGATTCAGTTTTATGAATGTTCTGGTTATGGGCATATTCAATCTAAATGTGCTAATCTCAAGACGAAGAACAAAGGCCTAACAGCAACCTAGAGTGATGAATCAGAATCGGATTCAGAAGATCAAAATTGCATGAGTAATTTTGTTGCACTTACAGCATCTTCAACAGATAAAGGGAAAGCTATTATAACTGACATAACAGAAAATTACAGAACCAGTGTTGATCATTCAGATGAAGAAGATGGTCCAGAATACTATGAAGAGTTGCAGGAGACTTATAATGCACTCTATGGTGAATGGTTGAATCAGAAAGAAGAAATCAAAACCTTGAAAAAGAATATTGAAGTGCTGGAATGTGAAAAATCCTATGCTGAAAACCATATTACAGAATTGGAGACTGTTTTGACATAGAAAACAACACATATTGAGAAAATTACAACAGAACTGGTTGAAAGCAAAAGGTGTATTGATCAACTCAAAATTGGGGCAGTCAAACTTGATCAGGTCTTGAGTCTTGGAAGAGACAACTCCAACAAACATGGATTAGGATATACAGAAGGTAATGTTGCATCTTCATCAAAAACAGTTTTTGTAAAAGCTTCAACATCAGGTAAAAATTCTGAACTTAACACTTTGAGGTCGAGTTCTAGTTCAAAGAGTAATGAAACATTTATTTCTCTTCTAAGCTCTTTCAAATCCAGTCCTGAAAATGTAAGAAAATTCATTCCTACTTGTTATTTTTATGGTAAAAAGGGACATATTAGGCCTAGATGCTTTAAATAATTAAATCTTTTGTATAAAAGATCAAAATAGTTCAAACTGTTACCAAAATCACAACTGCAGTGGGTTAAGAAAGACAAGACAATATGTCATGTTGCTCTTACTGCTCTTAAATAGTCTTCTAACGATTTGTGGTACTTTGACAGTGGTTGTTCCAAGCACATGACTGAAAATAAACAGTTTTTAATAGATTTTGAAACATGCAGGGAAGGAAATGTCACATATGGAGATGAAGCAAACAGTAAGATCATTGATAAAGGCACTTTGAATATCAAAGGCCTACCCAACTTTTAAAATGTCTTATTGGTTGAAGGTTTGAAAGCTAATCTTATTAGTATTAGTCAGATATGTGATGACAAATATATTGTTAATTTCACACAAAACAAATGTGTGGTCTTAGATAATTTTGGTAAATGCATTCTAGAAGGTAATAGATCTTCGGATAATTGTTATTTGGTAAAGATTGCATTTAAAGCTAGGATTTCGGATTTAGAATTGTGGAATAAAAAAATTAGGACACTTAAATGACAAAGACTTGGTTAAATTAACTAAGTTAGGTGCTGTAAAAGGAGTTCCTAAACTAGATGACAAAGTTAATGAAATTTGTGGACCCTGTCAAATGGGAAAACAAGTTAGAAGTTTACACAAATCAAATCCACATCTTAGCACATCCAAAAAACTTGATTTGCTTCACATGGATCTTATGGGTCCTATGCAAATTGAAAGCATTATAGGTAAGAGATACATATTTGTTTGTGTGGATGATTTCTTTATATATAATTTGGTTGATTTCATTAAAGAAAAATCTGACACTTTCGAAGCTTTCAGGAATCTTTGTGTTAAGCTTGAAAATGAGCAAAATAGGAACATTGGAAGGATTGTGAGAATAAGTAGTGATCATGGCAAGGAGTTTGAAAATATTAGCTATGTTGACTTTTGCAAATATCATGGAATTGATCATGAATTTTCAGCTCCCAAAACTCCTGAACAAAATGGGATTGTGGAAAGGAAGAAAGAATTCTTCAAGAGATGGCTAGAGCGATGCTCAATAGCAAAAAGTTGACCAAGAGGCTATGGACTGAAGTAATAAGCACTGCTTGTTATATTTCAAATAGAGTTTTTTTTAGACTTGACACTAACCAGACACCTTATGAAATTTTGAAAGGTAGAAAACCGAATTTGAAATATTTTCATGTTTTTGGATGCAGGTGTTACATCTTAAATGACAGAAAGCAGTTAAAAAAATTGGATCCAAGGAGTGATGAAGGAGTCTTTATGGGATATGCACAAAACAGCAAAGCATTTTGAGTTTACAATCTGAGAACTGAGGCAGTCACGGAATCTGCAAACGTAATATTTGATGATCTGGAAGATCATGCAAAGTACTCACAAGAGGAAAACATAAACAGCTTCACAGAAGATATAAAGAAATTAGATTCTGACAGCAACAATAAAGAAGATTTTGTTATGAAAGAGAAAACAGCGGCTGTTACACCCGACATAACAGTAACATCTGATAACTCAAATTTGAATAGAAATTCAATCAGGAATGAAGATGAAAAGAAAGATCCACCCACATGGATTCAGAAGGCACATCCAACAAGTTCGATCATTGGAACATTAGATGGCATGATGAAGACTCGAAGCAAGATAAGAAATCAGACAATGCAGGAAAAGATGTTGATATAAGTTTGTACAGAAGCATTATTGGCAGCCTGCTATACCTCACAGCAAGCAGACCAGACTTGTGTTTTAGTGTTTGATTATGTGCAAGATTTCAAGCAAATCCCAAAGAATCACCTCTAGCAGCAGCTAAGAGAATTATCAGGTATGTTCATGGAACACATGATTATAGAATATGGTTTTCTAAAGATACAAATGATTATCTTGCATGGTTTAGTGATGCGGACTGGGCAGGAAATGCAGATGATAGAAAAAGTACCTCAGGAGAATGTTTTTATCTTGGTACTAACTTAGTTTCACGGCACAACAAAAAACAGAATTCTATTTCTTTGTCAACTACTGAAGCCGAATACATAGCAGCAGGGAATTGTTGCACACAACTATTGTGGATAAAGCAAATGTTGAGTGATTATGGTATTGAACAAAAGCCTATAACTATGTTTTGTGATAATACTAGTGCTATTAATATTTCCAAAAATCTTATTCAGCATTCTAGAACAAAACATATTGACATAAGATACTATTTTATAAGGGAACTAGTAAAGTCTAAAGTGATACACGTTGAACACATCCCATTGATAGACAATTGGCTGCTTGTTCACTAAGGCATTGGATACAACAAGATTTAAAAATCTAAGAAATGACTTAGGCATCTGTCAGTTTTCTGAATAAACACTGCTTACTGTTATGTTAATTATATCTGTAGTATCATAAGTTTTCCTCTGAGTTAGCATGTGTGAGTTATAATATAAAATTTGAGTGAATGATAAGATACTGGTTTAAAAAAAATAAATAAATAATACAGAGAGGGTTACCAGTATATGATGTGTGAAAGCCATCAATTGAGAGTAACTTCATTATATCTGAGAAATATGGTGAGGTCACCCACTCAAATGAAAAAAGGCTACCTCTATACATGGGTGAAAGCCACTATATTTATTTAGAAAATCCATATTGAGACTAATTTTTGTGTATGTAAGAAGCATGCTCAAGTTGATCACTCAATTAGATTAAGTGATAAAATAATTAAAAGTAAATAAAATAGCTTTGAAATATACTTTCTTAGAATAGTTCATATGATACTCAGATATTGTTGTTATATTATTGTTAACTATTTTCTGTTACGTTTTTCATAACATACGATGCTCCTTGTGCTTATTCAGAATTTGATTTTCTTGTGTATCTATGTGTCGAAAATATCATCTCAACATTATTGAATTGAGGAGGAGAAATTTCAGTGACGGGAATCCTAATTCTATTAGGATTCCTTATTCTAGTGGGAATCAAATTAAGAATTTTTTCCATTAATGTCAGTTATGAAACGATTTTTGGAAAGGGAATTAACATTAATTTTTGTTAAAAATAAAATTTCTTTAAATTTAGCCTAGTATATTACGAATTAGTTTTGGGCTTCTTCTGTTCATTCTATACCCATTCAATAGTTTCTCTACTGTCCCTCGTCCTATTTCTCTCTCTCTCTGTGCTCTGTGAAATTGTTGCAGACCCGAAAACCCTAAAAATGGCGACCACATCTAAGCCTTCAAAGACCAATAGTTCTTCATCTTCTCAAAGCGACTCCAGTTACAACATGAGC
This sequence comes from Boswellia sacra, assembly GCA_013180625.2. NCBI lineage: Eukaryota > Viridiplantae > Streptophyta > Magnoliopsida > Sapindales > Burseraceae > Boswellia > Boswellia sacra. The sequence goes on along the minus strand of SNVD02016232.1, from coordinate 968,479 downwards.
AACAGTGCACCGTCATCTCAGTCTCAACAGACTCATACAGAGATTTCTATTGATCTAGCCATGAACGAAGACGAGTTAGTTTTAGTAAAGAAGATGAAAGACAAAGTTAAACCGAAGTACAACAAGTTTCTCAGAGCCGACATCAAGCAGAAATTCGTGAAGTACTCTTCACAAAGGAAGTTACAGATGGAAAGGCTGGTAAAGCTTACTGGCTTCAACACCTATGGCCTGAGTGAGTTGCTTGAGTCTATATACTGGACTCGTACGGTAAACAACTTCCTACCCTATGTGAAGTCTTTAATTCAAGAATTCTATGCAAATATCTCAACTGCCATTGATGATCCAAAAAGCTTTCATTATCATAAGGTTTATTGCAGAGGAAAGTTTGTGAAATTCTCTCCAAATGTCATAAACACATTCTTGGACATTCCCATATGCAGTTTGCATTCTTTAGATGAGAATTTTGATATGGCTGTAGTGATTAAAGAACTGACTGGTAGAGAAGACATTGATTGGAATTCTAGAGATGGTATAGACCAGCAGCACCTTAGGAAGAAGTATAGAGTGATGCATAAGATTGTACAGTTCAATTGGCTTCCCTCTTCCCATCAAATCAAGTTCGGGAAGATAGAGTAAAATTTCTATACTGCTTAGGCACCAATCGACCAATAAATTTTGGTTTGCTAGCCTATAGGATAATAGTTCAGATTGATCCATATCACTCTGACTATCACTTACTTGTATTTTCATGCTTGATTCAAGGGATACTTGCACAAAATAGTATTCCTATAAGCACCAAGGAACAGATAGAATTCTGTCTAAATCCATCACCAAATGATTTCTTCAAAGATTGCATGATAAGACTGACTTACCTGTACCTGAACCAAAGCCTAAGCGAGTCAAGAAAAATTAGATGAAAAATGTTGAAGAACAGCTTGTGTTGATAAATTCTGCCTTGACTGAGATTGTGTAAGATTTGAAGGACATTAAAGCAAAACTGCATGTTTTGGAGGCAAAATTTGTAGGGCAATATGACACAGTAGAAGAGTCACAGCCAATGGAGACTAAACATGTGGATCCTACGAAGTCAGCTGAGCATATAGCAGTTCTTAATGCTCCAATGCCTGCTGAAACTGAACAAATGACTGAAGTAGAACAAGCTGCACAACCTACTGTTGCAACAAATATAATAGCAGAAACACAGCAGAAGCAAAAGAAAATCAAGTCAATTGCTAATGGAAGAAAATTGACAAGAAAAAGTAAAGTTGAAATGGTGAAGAAACCATCTGACAAGTAGAAGAAGAAAATTGAATCAGCAGCTCCTGAATTGAGAGATGAATCTTTGTCAGGTGAACCAGCACAAGCAGAAACCGAGATGAACTTACCTTCACCATTTGCTGATAATGAACCTCATGTCCCTGAAGTAGAGCATTATGGTTTACCACCACATGCACAGTCACCACCACATGAAGCTCCAACCTCAACACCTGCAGAACACACACAGGCACCCCCTCCTGCTAAAGAAACAACAGCACCAGCCACATCTCCACCACCTAGTCTTACAGAAGAGTCCCTGGTTCCTTCTCAACAACCTGCTGTTGAGATACCCATAACAGAAACCAGTGCAGAGAGACTTGACAAGGAGATTCGTAGAGTTGTATCTGAAGTTACTGCTACTTCCTCTGAGACAACTGATGCACAGCCTGTTCCTATGGCTTCTGAGCAGCCAACTCCTATTACAACCTGGAACAGATATAAAGAGAAGGCTGGTAGATTGAAGATGCGTCCTAGTAGTTCCTCTTCCCCACCAGTTCGCAAGTCTCCACGACTTCGTTAAGTGCTTTTGGTACTTGTGCTAAAATCAAGGGGAAGAAGGAGTTCATTTTTTTTTATATAACTATTTTTTTGTTAACTCTGCTATGTCTGTTTGATGTTTTTGTTACTGCTGATGAGAATTATGTCAGTAAGGAGTAAGGGGGAGTAAGACTAGTAAGACTATTTTGATGCTTTGTGTTTTTACTGTGTTTGTGTGTTTGTGTTATCTTGATTTGATGAGTGGTTTGCATGATCTAATTTCATTATTGATCTGTTGCTCTGATCATGAATTGATTAACGTGTTGCTTGATCAGTTTGACAACTTAACTTTGTGTTGAAAATGTAGGATATACATATTTTGACAGTGTTTTGTTTTGAGCTTTGTAACAGCACACTGGTTATTTCTTTAGACATGATATTTTCTGTTTGCTATTTCATGATAGCTTATAGTCATGTTTAACTTATTACGTTTGATTTTCTTTGATCAGAAACAGTTTAGTGTTTTCATCACAAGTTGTCAAAAAGGGCGAGATTGTTGGTATCAACGTGCATGTGCCATGCACATGATGAATTTTATCCAACTCGTGATAAAACTAGAATATGATTTTAATTCCTATTTTACTGTTTCTATAATTATATTTTAGGAAGTATTTGATTTATAATAAATATCTTGTTAGATTAGGATATAGCATCTTGTATCCTAATTAAAATAAGAGAATATTTATTTGTGTCCTAATTCTTTTAGGAGTTTAATTATAACACTTCCTATTATATTTCTCATTATCCTAATGTGATTTTGATTAGAATTTTTACAAGATTATAAGGAGATTTCGTCCAAGCATACCACTATTTATACAAAGTTATTTTTACATAACTGAGTATGCTGATTATGTGGTGTGTTGTGTGAGTTTAGGTTTTGGCACTCCAACAATAAAGAGAGAGTTTCAACGCAAATAGAAATGCTTTTTTGATTTAATTTTGTGAGTCTTTGATTCATGTATGAGAGGTTGTAATCGTACATGAATTTTTAATTAAGTCTGTATGAGTTAGTAGACACTTGGGATAACTTACGAGTTAAGTATTTATGTAATTCAACGTCAAACGTTGTTTGTTATGTATAACTTAATAGTGCGTTGTTAAGTTATCTACGACAGAGAGTGAACAGTGTCACCAGAGTTTAAGATATTGGCAGGATTTTGTTTTACAAAAATTAGGTCAGTATGTGAGAGTGAGTCTAGCACTGTAAAAGGTCATAAAGAGTTTACAAACAAAAACTTAGTGAATTGCAACTCTGTAGCTGTCCGTGAATGTTGGTTTTATAACCGAACCATGTAAAAATCTCCCTGTACTGATTTACTTTACAATTTACTATTATATTTTTTATAACAACATACTTATAAAACTTTCAATTTTAATAACCATCTATTATTTATAGTGTTCCATCCAATTTTACGTTTTAACTTATAATTTTTAATTACAAATATCAATCGATCACTATAAAACAAATACGAAGAAGTGGAATGTGTAACATACAGCATGTTGCCGGCAAAAATCTCATGCTCACTAGGAGACTTCAGAATTGTGTAGGTGGATAAAATATGATTAATTGGACCCCTTAGTTTGGCTAGTTTTCAGATATTTTTTATTTTTTTAAAGATTTATGGACCTTTTTTTTTTAAATTGAAATGACTAATTTTGTAAAATTTCCATGTTTCTAAGGACTTTCATAGAAATATATATTAACTGCTTTTCAAAAAAATAACGGGATAATATAATAATAATAATAATAATAGAATTTGGGGAAATAAAAAAATCTCAAATTGATATTGACACTTGACAGTGATTTTTCCTTCCATTTTCTCGCCAACCAAACAAACAAATGCCTTTCCTTTTACTTCTTCTTCTTCTTCTCCTTCGTCTCTTATTTGTCTCCACTCTCTCCGTGAATCATGAGTTCTTCATTGCACGCGGCGTCGTTTTGTTCTTCTCCTTCTCCGAAATTATCAAAACCGTCCTCGTCGGCGGCGGCGCCTTGTTTTCGGGTGGTATGCCGTGGCGGATCCCGCCCGCAATACACTGCCAGTGAGATGAAGCTTGTGCTGCACGATGCTTTGGACTCGACTGGAGTCGATACCACCTATGCTAGAGTAATTAATTATTGATCACATCACATTTCTTCCCTTTTTTTTCAATTCGTTAGTAAACAAAGGTGTCTCTGTTTGGTGAATCTTGATGCTTTTTGTTTTTCTTCTTATATTAATTTGAGCTGTTTAACCGCTATTATTTGCATACTGAATATTAGTTTCTGCATTTAATCGTTGGGGGAAAAAAAGCGTCCTAATAGTTCTTCAATTTCTATGATTGGACCTTGGACATGTAACAATTTAAGTTTTTTTTTTTTTTTCTATGATTGATCTTTTGTTTTGAAGATAGCTTGTTTTTAAAGGACATTATTATGGTTGAAATTACTTCCAATAAATTTAGGAGGTAATATTTCATTTATTCTTTTAGAAGTTAGCATTGCTGGTTTCTTAACGTTATGCAGGCAAGATCTTTGAAGAACATCTTGAAGATTAATAGCATAGACTTCCACAAAGTGTCCATATAAAATTATATATTCCCAAGAATTGCAGAGAAAAAGAAATAATGAATCTATATTGACTTAGAAGAAAAAGAAAAGATTAATTTTATATTCACATACATGAGATTTATAGGGAGGAGTACTTATCTTGGATAATTGTTTAAAAAATTTTGAGTTATGTGTTTTAGAGGAATGATAAGGACATTTCGATTATCTTGGATCCTTATGCTCGTGTTATAGAAAACCTTATTCCTGTAACATTCTTTAATTTTGATTCTCCTTTGATGATTGTGCAGGAGGCAAGAGAGGGTTTCTGCTGTCAGATTAAAAAGTTATCCACTATTGAAAGGGAAACCAGTATTAGCATTAATAGATGTGTTGATTTGGGAAAAACAGCTCTTCATGTAGCAGCAGAGGATGACTCCCTCATCTCACATTCATCAGTTCCTCTCCCTGTAGATGCTTTCATTGACCGATTGGACGATCTTTCTATGGGTTACTGTCCTCATTACAATTCATCTTTCAAGTCATCACGAGAGGGTTTTTTGGATAGTATAGAAAGATATTTGTTTGATAAAAAGGTATGCTTGTTGTTAGACATGCTTGCCGTTGTTAATTTACTATTCTTGTTAATGTGTTTAGTTGATTATTACTGAGGAAACATATAAGTATAGGAGCACATTTTTGTGTCTAATGAGACTAAGAAGTGAATATAGTGTCATGTGGCTGATAACTTACTGCATACATGTGTTTGTGTGTGTCATCATGGTAATGCTTGTGATTTCATGTCCACTGAAGCTATTTGTTACAGTAAGAAGTACAAAAAAGATGGTTACAGTAATGTAGGATGACTTCTTCTTCTCTTTTTTTTTTTTAATATTTTTAATAGCTTGGAGTCCACTTATGTGATTTCTTTCTCCTTTTCAGTTAATGTTTTTTCTTCACTCTGCTATAATAATTAAAAAAAAAAAAAGGCAGCAAACATTAAACTTTGCAAACATGAGGAATTCCATGAGAAAGAATGCAAAATCTAGAGCATTAGAGTTTTCCTAAGAAGCACAACCTCTGTTCTGTACTGAGTAATATATAGTTCCTCCACCGTCTTTATGCAGATCTATTTCTTTGATATCAAATACAACATTTATTTTTATAAACTATATTTCTTGACGTATATTTCTTGTCAGGGCTTTCGAAGAACCAGTGTGAAGAATCCAATTGATCCACGAACACTTTATCTTCACTCAGTATGAAATTCTTCCTTCTAGCTGATAATTCTATATTCCTTGTTGTGTAAATCATTCGAGGAATGTGTTAGTTATTTGTCTTCACACCATGAGCAGGTTTTGACACATCGCTCAGGCTCTGCTGCTATGCTATCACTTATATACTCAGAAATCCTGAAAATGCTTCGCTTATGGGGCCTTGTGGATTTTGACGTAGAGATATCATTCCCACATGATCTTCATAGTCTTCCTAGAGGCTATCAGAAGCAGAAGAGCAAGGAGTCTGATCAGCCACACATTATGACAGTGCAAATCTTATTAGAGGAGGTAACTTATTCTTACTTCGTCTTTTCTTTTCTTTCTTTTCTTTTTTTTTTTTAATTAGCCAATCCAAGTCCTCCATCAACTTCTACCGTTCTCTTGATTATTGCGTTTAATGGATTTGTCAACTAATACTTTATTTTTTGTCTTTTAGATAAACTTTGTTTTCTGGATCTAATGAATAAATCAATGATGGAATCACTTGAGTTGGAGGATCAAGTAGAATCCTTGTGTTTTATATTTCTCTTTCACATAATCAGCATCCTCTATTGCTATACTTTGTTAGGAAGACCAATTTATTCTTCAGGAACCAAAGTAAAATAATTTACAATTAGCTTATGACAAATTGCATTGGGACTTGAGGAAACAAGATCCATGATTCTAATTAGATGTGCGGAGGTGCTTTCTCTGTGAAATATGTTGAAATGATCACTGATAATCATACGGGTCAGTTGATCTTTTGAATGATTTTTTATTTTTCTTTTTATTCCCTCATTTTTAAATGATTATACTTAGATCGGCAGAAATTTATTGTGGGATTTGTGAGGGCAAAAAACTCGAATATGGTGCTTTTAAGATCAATATAAATGTGGAATAATAGCTTCTCTTGACAACTCTTGAGTTTGTTAATTTGATAATGTACATACCTCTAATTCCTCAAAAGACAGCCTGTTGTAAAATATTCTGAAGATTCATGAAATTCACGTGCATTTATGAAACTATTATTCATAATTCCATTTCATGTCTTGGATTTAAAGTTAAAACCGAACTTAGAAATTGTAGCTTATACGCATTAATTGAGCACTGAATGGAAGGCTGAAGATATGTATTAAAATGAAAACGTACAACGGGAATAAAAGTTCTGCGATTAATCTTTCATCTAATTTCTGGCTAGTTTCCTTAGAATTAGATATTTATTTTCAGACAGGATTAGACTTTTGTTCATAAATCAACAACTTTGAGGTTATATGCTTTTGGATTTTCCCTGTAAATGTGTTTTGACTAATAAACAATATCACATTTAGTGCTATGCAGCTGACTTTTGTTGTGCTCTATGTGATATGTTTCCGTATCAGGTTATAATGTAGCTATCTTTTAATGGATTACTGTATTACGCGCACACACACACACCGATGTATGGCAGTTTCTACTTGATGTTATATTTGCTTATATTAGTGTAAAATGTTCTGCAGATTTTGAGAAATTTAAAGAGTGCTTTCTGGCCATTTCAACATGATTATTCAAGGAGTTTATTCTTAAGAGCAGCACATGCTGCTAATTGCATTGAAAAATTGAACAGTGAGGACAGGTATTTCAGCCATATTCCAAACTAACCTGTACTCATGAAAAGTCAGTATAATAAGCTAAATTTGGAAATTCTTTCCCCACTTCTGGGCCCAGTTACTTGATTTCATACCTTTTCTGCTGCAGTGGCTTGCTTGCATCTGCAAAGGCCGCTAAGCATAGGTTAGAGCGTGGTGTTTGGACCACTGTACGCTTTGGCGATATGAGACGTGCATTAGCTGGTATCTATTTGTCTGATATTCCATTTTAATTTATTCGTTTGGCATGGTTGTTGAATATGCAAGAATGTAAGGTAGAAGAGGGCTGCATTAAGTATGATGCTGTGGGCATCTTTTGATGCAAAAACATAGATTTTGAAGGATTTTGCTGCACCTGCAATGCACTTTATTTAGTATTGAGCCATATGATTATTTAGAATATTTAGTTTTACAAGGAATTATTATTTTAATCAGGCTGTATACTTGTTTAACATTTTCAGTCATCTTCTATGCCAAGTTGAGCAGTAAACTCTTAAAATGTCTCAATTTATAGAAACAAGAGGGGTTTTGTATTGTTAGCGAATTGAAGTAAATATTGATGAAGATGATTAATAAACCCTCATTGAACATGTTGGAAAAAAGAATCTTCTTAATTGCTTATGTACTTATTTACATTTGGAAAATTTGATCGATATTGCAGCATGTGAACGTCTTATTTTACTGGAAACCGATGTCAAGGAGTTAAGAGATTACAGTATTCTTCTCTATCATTGTGGACTCTATGAGCAATCTCTGCAATATCTCAAGTTGTATCAGGAAGCGAAGGTACAATTTTTTGTGAGAAGACATTGACATTTTATCTTTTAACAAACCAACTAATAAGTTTTTATTAAACGTTACAGCGTTCTTCACTTCAAAAGCCATCATCTGATTCAATTAGCGTTCTGGAAGATGATGCTGTAGAGAAATTGATGATACGCCTCAACCTCATTTCGATGGAGCAAGGTTGGAGCAAGCCCTCATATATTAAAAATTTTCTTGGTAATAATTCAGAACCGTGGTAGTGCCATTGTCCTACAGCACTTAGAAACTAGAAATGAATTTGGTCCGCTTAAGAGTAGTTTATCAAATCCCACATTTCTCCAAGGGCTAGAGAATCCCCAAGGCGGATGCGATGCTTTTAATAATAATGGCAGTTTGCAAAGTAACAGAGAAGAGTAGACCCCAATGCAATGATATAATAGCTGCATTGCCTGCATACTTGAACAAGGTTCTTATCCTGGAGGGGACGCGCAATATCGACATTCAAAATGGTAGATTAATATGAGATAATGAGATTTAAAGGGCCTTATTTTGTTATTATCTTGGAAGGAGTGGGGATCTTGATTGTGACGCCACTAACATGTACCCATGTATTTAATTATGATTTGTGTGCTATGATAATGTATATATTACACAAATAATGGAAATTTTTCGATTTCGTCGGGGCCTTGCTTGGAAGTACAATAAAATTGCAATTGTTGTAGCATTTTGTTCATGGGGATTTGGGATATAGCAGAAGAGAAGTGTAATTGCTAGCATTTTTACATGGTGTATTTGGGATGAAGCGTCTTTCAAACTTGTTGTCAAACGCAATGAAGAAGAGATTGCAGAACAGAAGTGAAACACTAGCTAAGAACTTTAGGGAAGGTAAGAGACGGGGAGGGAGAGAATAAAACTAGGATTGAAGATTGTGGACCCTTTTCTGTGTCTGTCTTTACTTGACGTGGTTGATAAAGGGCATAGTATTGATGTGGGAAAAAGTTGTGGTTACCCTACGAGCCGCTCACGCCGCCTATGCTTTCCCCGTGCCGTGCCGTGCCGTGCCTTGATCATTGGGAGACTCGTCACGGTTGCCTCGGTTATAGTCGCGAGTAAAGAGACATATAACACAGTGGAAGATAGATGTCTCCAACACTTCACAGATCGGGGGTAGAGGTAATCCTAATATAGGCATCTCAAAACCAAAATCTAGAGTGCATAGCCAATTAATTAAATCTACATACTAATCCCATAACAGATCGTTATTATTATGGATTAAACTAAAATATCTTCTGTTTTAACTCTCTTTGTTACGAGAAGAATGAAATAAACACCCATCCCATCAACAAGGAGATGGGTGCATGGAATGAATCAAAGGTAATGAACTTGATGAATACTACGTAGGTGAGGCGCATGCTTTGTCTTGACAAGGTTAAGGGCAATCAATCCCTTCCGAGTGTTTTCTGCAGCACACAAGCATATTTTATATCTACAAATAAATCCATATTCTGCCTTCTGAATCTTCTGATAGATGGGTTAGATACTATGCTGCGCTTGTCTTTTTGCAATTAATGCGATCTTATCTTTGTATTCAACGGGTTCTCCAGTTGCCGTTCTCCCACTTTCTGCCTCATGATTAATTACATTCCTTAACACCAAACAAACTAAATATATACAATAAATAATACAACTCATTTAAAATTCCTCGTTCCTCAACAACTTCTCCGAACCAGATCTTGACTAAAATGCAGAACCTGCTGCTCCTTGACCTATTAGATTTGCTTCAATAACAGCCATTTCACAAATGAAATACAACATTAACATTCCTATAATCAAATCATTGCTAATGCTACTCCAATATTTTTCAAGGGTTGGTAATGTAATTATTGACACCTCCCTCCTCCAATTCCATAATGAAACATCAATATCGATGCCCCCCAAACATGGAATAACTTATAAATACAATCCAGTGAAATACTATCCCCCTAACCTAGCCTAGGCTATGAGGCTATGCATAAAAAAAACAGGTTACTAGGCTGTGCTACTCTGGTCCATTCTAGCCTTAGTCTATAGTAGGATAGGGGTAAGGCTAGTCTTGGGTAGGATAGGATAGGCTACGCCCTAACCTTGACCTAGTTAAGAATAGGCTGGTCCACTCCTCAGCTCAATTATTGCTTTTTCTGGAGTGGGGTCGCCCTGATAGACCTACAATGCCCCTACTTAGAGTGATGTTTTACCTAACATTCTTGGCTTATCAATGGCATCCCATTTGCGATCGCTATTGCCATTTCCTCATTTTTTTCACCGTTATTTTGTATTTCCCAATCATTATATTTTCTTAATTTTTTCTTCTTTTCTGTTTCCTTTTAATTAACCGCCGACCCATTAAAAAATAATCATAATCATAATAATACAAGTGAGTTGCTTGATATGATTGCCTTCCCAATTGCAATATTAATGTAAATTTCAAATTGACATGTACTATTTCCTTATGATAGGATTAGTATAAGTTTTGATTTGATTGACAATTACATTAACACAATCTCAATAATGGGCCACATTGATCTAAGCATGTTGGATTAGACGTGATAAATTGATCTCATTATACAGTATATGACATACATATGAGTTCATTAAAAAAATGACTCTCTTTTATTATTAATTAGGTAATATTAACAAGGCAATATATGTTTTTCCATGCTTTAATAGGTATAGCATAATATTTCTGTTAATTGAAAACCAAAATCAATTTTCGAGAATTGGTTTGATATGAAATCATTTACTTTTTGTTAAAGGCAGTCAATGAGATTGTATATTTTTAAGTCTCTCTTTCAAAATTTCGATGTAAACTATAAACTTTATAATTATTTGCATATGTAAGAGTATGTCAAAAAGAGCAGCTTCATACTTGGAAATTTTTTTTATTCAGATTTAAATCTAATTTCATATTTTGAATCGATTAAATTTAACTATTTATACTCTATATATCAAAATAGGGTGCTAGAAATACAGTAGCTTTTATTTTATTAATAAATTTTTATATGATTATTTATGTTCACATTAAAATGATAAGATTTTAATGGATACGATTACTTGGCTAATGATAATAGTCTCACTTAAAATTAATCACAGACGTTAAAAGGTGATCCCATTAACATATTTTATTAGTTAATTCAAATACCCACATTAAATTAATCAAACAGTTGAATAGAGTCAATTCAAATTTAAAAGCTAAATTAAAATCTAAAATAAAAATTGTGTAATGTTTTAACCAGAAAACTTTACCCTCCCTTTCCCCCTCCCTTTCCCTTTCCCTTGCCCTTTTCTCTTGTTTTATAGCTAAATTTGTTCTTATTATGTAACATAACATCATAATTTATTTTCTAAAATTTCAATTCACATTTCGCGTATAAGAGTTTTTATGATACCATAATGATAACGTACTGATTTTATTAAAACAAAACACTGAAACATTATTACACATTGCTAAATATTATTTTATGTTAATAGAACATCATATATAATCATTATAGATAAACTTTTCAAGCAATAGAAGAATAATCTAAGTTGAAATGCTTTTTTGAGTTTTAACAAAATCATTTTTTTTAAGGACGCACTTAAGCTCAACATTAAATGACCAGTATATATAAAGATTATTTAAAAGCAATCGAAAGGGCTATCAAATGATAAATTATTTTCTTTTTTATATTTTTAATTATGTAGTATTGTCTCATAACTTATTTTAAAAAAATAATTTTGTCCTTTACATTTAAACTTTCGTAAACAATAAAAAAAATTTAGAAAAAAAACCATACAATTAGGCTATAATTTATCACATATGGTTTATAATTTATCGTGTTTTTTTTAAATAAATGAAAAAGATAAAAAATATTATTGTGAATGAAATTATATATATATAGGAGGAAAGGAAGGAATGGAGAAGAATGAAACGAAAGAGTTAAGAGAATTGGAAGAGTAATAACAGTTAGCAGCACCAACTGTGGCCACCCCAACTACTACCAGCGCTCTCTCTCAACCATCCGCCACCAAAACATGGCCACCACCACCTCCACCACCTTCAACTCCTCTCTCTGTCACCTCCAAGCCAACATTCCACCCCTTCACCACATTCCCACCTGAGTATCACCACCCCCCTGCTACCATGCTAGGCCTCCACAACATCCTCCTCATTGCTCCTTCTCCTTCTCCCCATCAAAACCAACCCCACCACCACCACCACCCGATTCACCACCAAGACTACACCCCCACCACTACCAGCCTCAACGACTCATCCGGCTTCTGGACTCTCAAGCGACGCCATGAAGCCGCTTGCAAAGAATTGGAAGAAGATGACAGCTTCATGAAAGTGTGCAGGGACTGTGGCAACAGGGCCAAGAAAGAGTGTAGTTTTAGAAGGTGTAGGACTTGTTGCAAGAGTCGTGGATATGACTGTGCCACCCACGTGAGGAGCACGTGGATTCCCACTGCTAAACGGCGGGAGAAGAAGGCGACTAGTGGAGGAGGCGGATGCGCTGGATCCTCTGACTCCTCTTCTTGCGGTATTAAGAGGTCAAGAGTTCATGTTTCTTCAGAGAATGTTACTGGAACTACTTCTGCTTCTTTCAATGCTGGTCCTTCTTTGAGTTTCAATGGAACGGCTCATCAGGGTACGCTAGCTTCTGTAAAATCTGATATACAAGATTCAGTCTTTGGAATTAATTAATCTATCCCAGATGAAAAAGATTGAGTCTTGATTTCATTCTCCATGTAGCTTTGTTTTCATTTGTTTCAGAAGGGTAACTTAAAAAACTAACTATTCAAACCGGCCTTGGAATGTTTTGGAAAAGTAGAATTAATGTCAAAGAGTGATGAATGTGATTTGAGTTTGTCGCATAATAAGAATAATGTCTATGCAGTTTACTTGAAACCTGTCGCTGCTGCTCTCTGTATATTTCAGTATTTTAATTGTGTTTTCAACTTGCTAGGATGATGAGGTTGAGAGACTTACATGTTTATATGTTGATTTTGGTTGTTTTGTGGAACTTGACAGATGCACTTTTTAAGAAGTCATTACCAGGTCAAGTTAAAGCGGAAGCAGATTTTAGGTGCATTAGTGTCACTGCCATTAATGATGGTGAAGCTGAGGTTGCCTACGTTGCTACAGTGAACATAAGTGGCCATGTATTCAAGGGGTTTCTCTATGATCACGGCGTTGATGAGAAAAATCTATTTCCATGCATCTCAAAAGCGCAGATGGAAGCTAGTACTAGTGTGAAAAATAGAGATTCTTCTTCTCCCATCATCGATCCATCAAATACCTATGCAGCCTCTACCACTTGACCATTGGTTACTTGAAGCTGAAGGTATAACAACTATCACACCTTCATCTGTTCGGGGGTTAATTGTCGATTAAAAAAGTATCCGGGTTGAAAAGCTTCAGTTCACAAGTACATTATTGTTACTTGGAATTGATTAGAAAACATAGAAATATTTCAATCTTAGCTGTCACGCAACCCCATCTTAGTTTTACCAACTGTTAATGGGCCTATCAACGACTTTGTTTGTCAAATGTTTATCACTGCTCTCAGCTCATATGTCATGTTAATGGTTAATGTGAATTCTTTATTACAAAGGGTGGTTTTGATTTTCAGAAACTAAAGAAAAATCAATCGTATTTTGGTTAGAAGAAAAAGACAATAAGAGCACCGGCGGCTTGTAGGATAGCGCTAGGCTTCTGTTTTTTTTTTTTTTTTTTCCTCTCTCTCTCTCTCTCTCTCTCTCTCTCTCTCTAGGGTTCGAATTTCATGGTTTTCAAGACTCTTGCTTCTTCTTCACGCATCTTGGTAGAGGAAAATATTATTTAGCTACTATTCTTCAATATAATTTTATTTTTTATTTTTTGCTTGCTCAGGGAAGGGAAGATTATAACTTCACAGTTTCTTGTAGAAGAAAGAAAAATGCTTGTTTTGTCCACTATACATACTTTAAGTCATTGTCTAGGTGATTATCATGAAGTTGCTGCAGTGTTTTCACTATTATTTTCAGAAAACTTGAGAGTTTAGCACAAGCTATTCCATATACAACCTAATATAGAATCTCAAGCTTTTGTTGTAGTTCCTAAGTCTCATTAGAAATCAAAAAGAGCATAACTTTAGAGCTTGGTAAGCAAGCATGGTTTGCTGTTGCAGTGTCAATGTCAATCTTTGGTAAAAGGCATTGCATGTGCTTGCATCCAAGTCTACTTTAAGTCTTCATATAGTTTAGCTTTCAAATTGTTAAAGGCATTTCATTCATGCACCTAAGCATGATAACCTTTCTTTTGTTTGTCAATTACTTGTAGAAATTGTTTTTGGGGCCCAATTGTAATACATACAAAGTTTCTACTTATCTTTTTGTGCAAATTTCTCTGTTCCAATTTTGACAAAAATAACTAAGTTCCGGGTATATGTGCCATGGTAGATATGGGCTTCATGGGAACCTACTCTTAGCATTGTAAAAGGAGGATGTAGATAGAACAATGAAGGTTTTCATCTCCCAACAACCTGTAAAAGGAATTTTATTTTTACAAAGATGATGATGATTAAAGAATGGATACCAATGTTATTTTCTTCCTTATAAACCAAGATTTTTTCAAATTAAATTAGTCTTTAACCAAATGGCATCATTCTTCCTTGCATATGTAGTATATATAACCGTACACATTTCTTTGCTTTTCGAGGTTAAGGGGTTTCTCAAACCTCTTAGAAGAAAAATTTGCAAACTTTTGGTCTAATTTATTTGCATTTTGATTTCCCAATAGAGAGTCCAAGATACAAAAGTGTACAAAAACACCTAATCCAACCCTTCATTTTTCTCTTTATCAAAGTACAATCTGTTAATGTTGCAGGAATTAATGTTTAGTAACATAGGCACATACAGAGGTAAAGTTTGCAAATCAGAACTTCAGTGCCTTGTAATTAAGAATTAATGTTGTTCGAGGATGTGATCTTCCCGGCCTATAAAATATGAATCTGGAATGATATTTATGATTTGCGCCCATAGAAGAAACCTGAAATTTATTTTCATACATCGAAGAACCTGAAATTTATTTTCATAGATCGAATTTCTTCCTTTGGTTGTTCTTGCTCATATTTTGGGGTAAGTTGATTGTGCTCACACATTGAATTTATTTTCCCATTTCCATTGTATGTAATTTCATTGTTTTGACTCGATACTAACATAATTATTGTGCTAGGTGATGAATGAGAGCCATCTTTGCAGATTCAGAAACTGAGACAATGCATGAGATTGATGCCATTATGGAGGATGTTAGTTATATAGTAAACTAGACAGTAGTGACTGCATGTAATACCTCAACAGAGTTCTTCTATTCCTGTTATTGATACTCAATTTACTTTCACTGTGTCTTCTAACCGCAGTGCAAAACCTGAGCTATCAATTTTTGAAGAACATATATAGTTTTGGAAGTTCAATTAACAGTTGTGAAGTTAACTACGATATTAACAGAGCTCTCTTTAAATACAAGATATGTTATCCTCTTGTACCGGTAGCTCACCTATGTTTGATGTTCTGTATCTGTCGTTAATGTTATTAAGTCAATATTTAGTCTCCTATTAAGTGCATTATTTGTTTTGTTAATTAAAAGTTTATGTTCAATCTAAAAAGTTCTTATATTTCATGTCATGTTCTTATTTTTAATACTTTATTAATTTTTTGTATCTTTGTTTTAGTATATAGATATCGATTCTGTATCAAGTGGGATGCACATTCTAAAATTTATTTCAAAATCATGTATTCCAAATTACATGGTATAAAATTAAAACTATCTCATCACGATACATCACTAATAATATCATAAAATTATCTACTTGGTAAGCTTATGTTAAATATATATTATTTGAGAATCAGAATTTAAGATATAATTTAAAAAGAGTATCACTATTTTTTTTTTTGGAAAGCATAGATAGAGATTAGATATAGTCTTCCGAAAACAATAAAAGATAGAGATTAAAAGAAAGAATACATTATGTAAAACTAATAAGAAAAACAATAATGATTTCTGTTGTAATCAAGACAAGGCATTTTACCTAACATTAAGTCAGTGAATGGCAATGGCTGACGCAAAACTGTTGGGGCCTAACGCATCCAAGTTTATAGGACATGTGGGCACCACTTTCTTCTCCAATGTGGTCACCTTTACATGGTTAGTCACTTTCAAGGCTAATCGGTTTTGAGTTGGCTTGGTTGCTACCTCTCTTAGCAGACCATGTTTGAAATGTTCATTATTCATCTCTAGGTTTATGTTATAGTAAGTCTTCGCTATATCATGGACATCAATTTTTCTTTTTTACCTTAAACATATCATGTTACAGTAGTATAACCCAACTGCCACCGCTGCTGGCACAGCCTGTTCCCGTTTGTTAGTCACAGGACAGGTTCCAACATTGTTCGAGGACTTTCATTTACGCCATCTTCAGTGAGCCAACTCAAAATTTGAGATTTAATGAAGTGAGCCTAACGTTGTATTAAAAATTCCCAACATGGTGTGCTTGCTTTCACTTCTAGGCTACAAAATGAAATTGGAATATGCAGAATGGTAAATTGAGGTGCAGTTGTGATTCTAATACTCATTAATGGATCATTGTAATAGGATATTAATCTCTGTTTTTTAGGTTTAAAGCCGGTTGAGTTGGCTAAGTAACCAGCATGCTTTTCCATGTTAACCGTACATTTTTAAATGGTAATATACAATATCAATACTGCCTCCACCTTTATCAACAATTTCTTTCAAACCTTCATTTGTACAACATTAGACTGAGTGTGATAGAGATTTAAAGAATGAAAAGAGACAGATCCATTTTATCACAAAGAATTTCATTTGAGACAAATAACTAAAGGCTAGTTCCATTATAAATTATAATCTCCTTCTGTACATTTTTATTTCGTCACCCCAGAGATCAGCTAATCTTCTGGGAAAAAAATTTAGGTACAAAAAGAATCAGTGACACTATAGCTCCACCACATGGTTAATCCATTTTACAATAGCAACAGGCTCAATAAACTCTTGTTCTGACTTAATCTATGCCTTTACTGAAACATATAATATCCATCAAGTGTGAACTAATAGAGATGATGAAGAGTGGAAACTGCAATTAGAAGTGACAAAAGCTTGTATCCCAGGCAGCCGCAAATTCATCCTCTATGGCCATGTTGACAGCCAAAATGGTAATTTTTTGCTTGTTACTCTCATCTGTATAATTTTTTTTCTTTAAAAAAAAATAAATAAAATTGACTATACATGAATGGCTACTGGCTGCAAGTTGAGATTTTGGGTCAACCTATATCTTTCAAGTGTCTTCTACAAAAACCCTAAAAATGAAATCCCGAAAACGTTTCGAGTATTGCCTCGGATCAACAGCAGAGATTGAAGTTGGATCATAATGCATTGATTTGTATGCATGCTCAAGCTTCTTGCTAATATCATAATCTTGTAGTATGTCTATTATACCAAAAAAGAGGATGACATCATAAAATTCGCCGGTTGGCTCTCCAATAAGCTGAGTTTCGAAATTTCTCACTGCTTGTTCAACTCTTGCTGGCATGTTCACACCCAACTTTATGGAAGCCCACCTGCATCATGCAATCAGAAAAAAAGAAGGAAGCAAAGTCTTAGTATGCAACAATGAGATTATTCCTACTGAGCAACTCTAGTAAGCACAATAACAGATTCAAAGCTCAGAATTTTACATACTAGAACCTAATGCAGTGCCAAGTTATTTTGATAAAGTTGGGAAGCTAAGTAATGCCAAGACAAAGAAAATTAAGATCAAGACGTGATATTTGATTTTGGCAGTAGCCATACACCATTTGAGGCATCCAGTCTGTAACTAGAGAGCTATTTTATATGGTTTTCCTGTGAATGACAGACTTCTTAAATGTGCATGGCAAATTTGGATTACTAAGGGGCAAGGGAAAAGAGCTATCACTGGGTCCGCCGAGAAAATTAAGAATTTCAGCTCACTGTTCATGAATTTGTTTTACCGAGTAGGGTCAAAAAGAAGCTGATCCATGTCTGCTCTGGAAAGGCGAGGGCCTCCTGCTTCACCATCAGCTTCTGAATATCCTGCCAAATAAGTTCAAAACATGTTGCAACTGTTCAGTAAGTGATTGATGTTGAAGTACTAATTGGAAAATGGATTTCTAGATGTTAGCAGAGATAACCTTTAGGTGTGTGAACTCCAGAAGTACGAGGAGTCTGAGAATCCCTATATGAAATAGCTTCTCGGAGGTGAATACCAGTCTTTTCATCCCTATATGAAATAGCTTCTCGGAAGTGAAGACCAATCAAAAGACTGTAATCCATAATTCGCTCTTGTTCAAGAAAGTCACAGTCTCTATCCACTTGCCTGCAGCAAGAGAGATCAACTCAAAACAAAGAACCACATTCCATAGTTGAACATTCATTCAAAATAAAAAAAAACATATCCAATCAATGGGTAGTTTTATATGAATTTTATAAAAACTTTTGTATGTTTACCAAATCCTGAATTTGATAGAACACCTTTGAGTAACTTTTGAGCAAATTTTGGGTTTCTAGAGTGATGTTTTTGAAATCACTGTTGAATGCAAATGTTATCTGCCGTTCGAGGTGCACCATATATAGTTTTCCAAAGAACTCTGATGTTTGCAGCAACAAACATCTGATATATCCTCTGGAATTTCTAATTTAGAGGCTTGTAAATGCAAGTAGTACAACACATTACATGAAAGTGGAAAATTTTCTGAAGTTTCATGCCTTCTTATCCAGGCCAATTAAGTCTAAGTTTTAGAATATGTATGTCCTACAAAAGTCTTAACACTTAATTCCCGAGGAAAGAAAGAAGATACATGCTTCACCTGCAAAACTCTTGGAACCAAACTTTTTGTAATCGGAATATAAAATTAAGATCAAGATCTTTGAGTGTTGTTGTTGGATCAATTGCTGCCTCAGGTTTAGAAGTTGTCCGCCCATGAGAAGAACCTTTCAAGTCGAAACGCCTATGAATGGCATACTCAGAACAGAATAGATTCCCCATTATGACAAATCGTACCTGCCTCATCAATACCAAAATAAGTATGAAAAGAGATATGATTTTCAAAAGCTAATGAGATAGAAGAATCATAAAATCTTGAATTTGAGTCTTCCGTCTCTTCACAGTACCTTTTTCTGTGCAGTACCGGTTAATTTCACACAATGAAGGCCATAAAATTTGGTGACAAGTGTGTTCTCAAAGGCCCGAACATGATTGTAGTAGGCTGGTAGCATCCTTATCAGAACCTGTAATATTGTTGGTCAATCAGAATTTGCATATTGGTCAACAACCAGCACAACAAACACAAACAAACTGCTAACAAAGAGAAGAAAACAGATGGACTTACTTTAACTTCGGCCTTCTTCATGGTCTTTATCATGTATTTATCATCATTGGTTAAATAAAAAAAGCTTCCACTTTTTCCAGGGGATGAGAGCTCCCGAAGAGCATCATTTCCACATATAGATATCATGTAATCAGCAGCATCTACATTGAACAATTTCCTAAGAGTCCTGAAAATAAAAATGTGAAGAAGTCAGGTTCTGCCATGCAAATTGAAATTATAGCATTTACGTTAAAGATAATCAATCACTCTGCTTTAAAATTGTTACTGAAATAATGTACCATGCAAGATGAATGAGGCAAATTCAGCTGGCCTGTTTTTTAAGCAAACAACTCATTACAAAAATTAAGAGCTGTTATTGTGAAGCAGTCAGCAAATTATAGTTCTCTTCATGCCCAATGATGAGTAACAAAAATTTGTTTCCCAAGTATAAAAGACAAACTATGTCTTGGAAGAAGGACAATCATCATAAAAAACGTGTAATGCCCGAACCTGAAAACCACTGGACAGTAATCCTTCCACTTGAACTCACAAGACTGATGAGGAGGGGTGTGCTTTGAACCTTCTGGTGGAAATTTTGTCCATACTTTTTCCCTGGGATCAAAAGCTGAAGCCTTTAGATCAAGAGATATAGCTGGAGCAGGTCTCCCAACAGAATGTCTGTGCCATGGCATAAGATATCAACCACTTGTACCAAAGATAATAATTAGAAATATACATCTAGCAACAACAGAGTGAAACTTAACTATTCATACAGGAAATAATGACCATTTTATTCAATGCTGGAATAATTCACTATTAGGAAAGAAAAATGTTCCAACCTTATTCTTCTTTTCTTTTCTTTTCTTTTTTCTCTTCTATTTTTTAGCACAACTAAAAAACTGTAACAATTTTCAACTAGAGAAAGTTGTCTTCTAAGTTTACTGTTTATGACTTCTAAGGGTTCTGCAAATTCTTGGCTACAATCAGTTGATTCGTGGAGTAATAAAAACACATTATAGAACCTTCAGAGAAAAACAGCCAATCGATTAACACATCAAAATGATTCAAAATTTCATTGAACAGATCTAAACTTCAACAAAATTATGATCACGGGTCTATAACATACGAAAACATATAATGCATTATGGTTGATAGATATAAGGCAAAAGTCTAGTTGTTTTAAGTGATAAACCTATTTCATCAGAGAAGTTCTTCTCTCAGCATATCATCAAAACATGGGAGGACAGGAAAATCACCCCAGGAATAGAACAACTACAGATTACAGAATCTAGCAAAGCAACATAAATTGCAGATACCTGATCCCCAACTGCAAATTGAGCATGAGCTCATAGTTCTTATGCCCTTTAGATATTGTCTCACCCTGTTTCTTAGTAGGATTTAGTTTCAATACCACCCTGCCCCTTGTTTCTGAATCATCAAGGTGAAGACTCTCCAAGCCCTCATCACCATTCCTCAAATCCCCATCACCATTCCTCAAATCCCCATCACTAACACCAGAAGCTTTGTTGCTATCGTCCGTGTCCCAACTATAATTATTATACCTCCCATCTAGTGACATCCTCCTAGCCCTCGCACCTTCATACCCTTTCTTAAAATATATTTGGCTATTATTAGTTTCCCCAGCTATGCCAGGCCAATGCGTCATCTTTTGTGAAGGGAAGATTGTAACCTTCTCTCCTGGACATATCTTGCAATCTTTCAAGTCCAAAAATACTTCCTGAGGATCCCAATCCAAACTTCCTGATGTAGACCCTGATGGATAATAAGTTCCACTTTGATCTTTAGGATCTTTACTCCAAACACCAACATAGAAGCTACCATCTACCCATCTAAAAGTTCCATTTCCTTTTGGCAATCCTTCTTCCCAGAATCCATCATACCTATTCCCATTGCTCCAAATCATTGTTCCATTACCATTAATTGCACCATTCTTCCACTGACCAATGTAATGATTCCCATTCTTCCATTGGTACCTTCCATGACCTTCTTCCAACCCACGTCGCCATTCTCCCTCGTAGTAATCCCCATTTGCAAAACTCTTTGTCCCTTTTCCATGTTTCAAGTTCATAACCCAGGAACCTCTATAAGTATTCCCCGAAGAACTTGTGAAAGTTCCTTTACCATCCATATATCCACCCTTGAAATCTCCCTCATATGTGGCACCAGAAGGCCAGCTAAATTTCCCCTTTCCCATGGTTTTCCCTCTGTACCATTCACCAACATACATGCAACCATCCGTCCAGAGGTACTTCCCCTGACCATGGGGAAGGTTATCAGCCCATTGGCCTGTGTAGAAGTCACCATTGGCAAGTGCTCTCTCTGCGTGGTAGATTTCACCTGGTCCATACTCATCATCATCAGCATGGGCTACAGACATTGTGGCGAAGAATGCGTTGGCTCTCTTCCTTGCTACTGCTTGTGATTTCCTTACTGTTGCTCCCCAGGCCTTTGCAATGCCTGTTTGCTCCCTGCTCATTCTCTCTCAACACAGCAATCTCTCTTCTCTCTCTCCCGCATTCCTTCTCGCTTGTTCTTCTTCTCCCACCAATGCAGACATCAAGATTATATTTTTACTTTATCCCCACCCTCCCCTATCTATCAATGCATGGTTTTCAAGTACAGAGAATGCATCCTGGAGCAAACCCAGTAGAATGAAAACAAAACTGGAACTTTCGTCTTTGTTAGTCCAATATCAGTGTCCTGCATTCATGAACAGAAGCAACTGGCATTTCTGTGACAAACCCAGAATGGAGGGAATCATAGAATATAAATTAAACAAGTGTTTTTTAATGGCTTTGTGTGACTCTGGGCAACTTTTGGTGAACTGGGTATTTTCCAATATTCAAAAACAAAATCAAAAAAAAATGAAAAGCTGATAGATTGATGGACAAAGCAAAAGCCAAAAAGAGAGATTGATGCCAAGCACGGACTTTTTCTTTGTTTCTGGGTTCTTTTTTTGCTTTTCTTTTTTCTTTTTTTTCTCTTTTTTTTCTTTGTTTGGTTGTGATTCAACAACACGATTTCTTTTGTTTCCTGATTCGGCTCCTAGAATGACTAGCAGACCAAACAGTTGGAAGGAGGAGAGAATTATTGAATGATGTGACTCCCATTTTTAGTGTCTTAACCACACCAAGGAGATAACCAAATGCCACTAGTTTTAGTATTTGTTTTATCCATTAATTCATTTATAATCTTTTTGTCTTGTTTCCTGTGCTCATTTTGCAATTTTGTCCTTGTATCTTCATATAATCTATCTCACTTCATGCTACTTTTCACCATGCATTTTTATCATTGTTGTGCATTGACATTGTAGCATACCGCCGGTTGTTTAGAAACATTTCCCATTTTTTCAATATAAAAACACGGTAAAAAAATGCTTTATACTCGGTTACCCCATTTGAAAATATTTTATTGTGTATAGACTAATGCTCACTATTAATGAATTAAATATTCAAATTAAGCTTAGAGCTTAAACTTTTAAAAAAGTCATAAACTTAAAATAATATCAGAATTGTCATGACAAAATGACCGCAGATTCAAATTTCTTCTGCATTGCTCAATCCAGTGCACATGAGAGGATATATTAAAGAATTAAATACTCAAGTTTAAACTTTAGAAAAATGACAAACTTAACATATAATTAAAAAAATTACATGTTTTATTTCTTTTCAAAGAACACAAATGATTTTTTTTTAGTATTTCAAATATTTGTATTCACATATGTTACTTATTTTTGCTTTCAAAAATCCATTCTTATATCATCTTGTCAAACATTTCCTTGAATCTACTTTTCTCAATTTAAAAAAAAATGGAAATAATTTTATAAGAAAGCATCTAGCAATGCATATGGTATTGTTTATGCATATCACTTTTGCCAAATAATAATCTTAGTAATATTGCATACAAAAGTTTTATCCATTATCTTCGTAGAAATAATTAGATAAACTAAACTCTGAATGCTTTAAAAAAATTTCCAACAAATAAAATCATCGTTTAAAAAGAAAAGGAAAGAATGTTAAGGGTGAAAATGAAGAATAGGAAAAGGCTGACGGGCGTAAAATAATATCAGGTAAGTATTGGTACTGGATGCAAGTCTAAATAAATGCACAACGCGTCCGGTGGGATTGGTCAGGTCCGTTCCAATTCCATATCAATCGTGCAGCCTGCTTACCTCTTATTAATTTCCGACAAGGTCAAACCTAAATCTTTGGGTCCCACTAAAACTTATGCCTTGTTTGGATACAAACAAAACATGCCACTTGTCCGCTTCACGTAATCATTCCTCATTCAATTCTATATCATCATGCTAGCTCATACCAAGACTAATTGATAAACAAATGAAAAGCTTGGACAAAATAATAAAAGCATTGTCGCCCGTTGACCGAAATTGGAAAACTGAACCTGTCAAATATGTTTCTATTAATAAATTCCGATATTTGGGTTCATTAAACCTTTGCGGAAACAAGCTTAAAATTGTTACTTTGCGTCGTTCCCGTGAAGAAATTTTGTACCTAGAATCACATAAATAATTTCTAAGTTGTTGTATTGGTGACCACAACGAGTTCTTATTTTCAAATCTATTGTTTTCTTTTGTCGACTACCCTAAGTTGAGACTCAAATCTAGATGAGACAAAATGCTATTCCTGCTTCACAAGATTCAACACTAGGGGAGACAAGGTCCTTCACATGTACAAATCAAACATGAGCTACGTTAATTTTATGCATTCTTGAGCTTCAAACCCATCACTATAGTTGCCTATATTTATGGTGGCAACACTATGCTTCTGTTCCTATCTTGTCCCCTTATATATTTCACTCATTGAATATGACATGAATGACTAAAATCTTACATGAATAGAATAATTTCCATAATTTCATTTTCTCTTTAATGGGGTAGTTATGTTAGGAGGGACAGGACAAGATAGGACAATATGCTATCTTTTCTTGCTTGTAAACGATCGACTTATAGCTCCGTTAATTATTTCTTTTCATTTAGAAAGAATGGTTATCAATTACATGTATCTTACTTCTCTGGCCGGTGTGTTATCTAAGTTATGAGCTGTGATCGATTAAATTTAGATTCAGGAGTCAGCCTACAATTCCATGATATGCATATGAATGGCATCAACGTAAATACATTTGATCTCCACTTGACTGCTAAGAGATTTTTTTTTTTTAATAAATATAAGGGTTTATGATCATGAGTAGTAAACATTAATGTTTACGTCTTATATAATACATAAATAATGAATGAAGCAGCATTTGTTGACAGTGTCTAGCACATATACAATAAACTCCTAAGCTTATAATTAGATGATTTGATTATGGTTTTATCCATTAATCTGTAGATGTCTATGCAAAGCATTAATTATTTAAGTGATTGATTAAGTAATGATTCAAGATTTGGACTAGACTTGTGGCTCAATTTATTACGAGCCACAGCCTTTTTAACAGGGCAGGACCGTTATCATTATCTTCATTCAATTAGATTTTTGAGTAACTTCTAAGTGATTGGTTAGGTAACCAAAATTTACGGCATTGAAGGGAACATTAGAGTTTTCTAAATTTAAAATTTATACATAATTTTTTTGTTTCTGAAAAGAGATGCAATGGATTTCGAGCAGAAATTAGGGAGATAATTAATGAGTCAAATAGAAATAGACTGAGAACCAGAGGGAATCAAAAGGCTTGATTCTGAATCTGAAAGCAATATTTCAATTAAAATAAAGAGAGAATCAGAGAAGAGAAGCTGACAAAGTTGTAAACTTGAATTTGCTTTCCAAACTCTTTATTGTTTGTGTGTTGATGATCAGTTACGTAAAGAATAAAAGTCTGAGCCCCTCAGTGCACCTTATCTCCATGCCCCATTTGACAACCGCCTTTGCTCAGACAATAGGCGGCGCTGCAGCTGCTGCTGACGCTCTCCAGCTGGAGCTCTCAACCAAAAGCTGATTTTAAAGCCTAAAGCAGCTGCAGCTGCAAAGCATGAGTAGTAGTTTTTGTCTTCTATCTATATAATACAGCACATGGCCTCTTCATCGTTATTTTTAGGAGGGAACAAGATTGCCTTTAGATTCATCAAATTTTAGTATTAATTATTTCTTTTAAAAGAAATTTGGCAATCGTTCAGAAATTAATACTGCATGGCTTTGTTTTCAGATTTTACAATCCAAAACATATTTGATAGCTTAAAGAATCCATGAGAGATATAAAACTCAAAACAAAACCCACCTTCACCACTTTGTGTGAATTACGGGTGTTACGCAATGTTCTTTAAAAAAATTAGAATGACAGCAATAAAATCGGGTTCTAAGATAATATTTGGCTAACTCTGCACTAATTTAGCCTTGAAATATTATTAGTCACGAAAACTGATGCCAACATAAAGTTTCAATGTGCAGTTAGACTTGGACACACTTGGGCCAATCCCAACCAATTGGGCTCTAAAGCGTTTGACACAATTAAAGGAAAAACCGATTATGTTTTCACGTACTGGTACCATACCGAAATGACAGAGAAGGCTGAGCCGTTGAGGTGGTGCATCTAGGGATAGCAAAATTACTAGGGCGGGACTGGGTATCCGGATCTCCAGTCCGGTATTATCGAAGAATCGTCCGAATTTTTAGGAAGATTGACCGGAGACAGGGAGGGAAATCCCAGGGAACGCCCGAGGTCGGGGACTAGGCTCCTCGGCCTGGCCCCGACCCGTAATAAATATAAAAACAAAGCTAAAAAGCAACCTGCTAAAACGCTCGACAAAACTTGACGCACTCGATCTAGCCCGACAGGATTCGACATATAAGTGTCGAGTCGTGTCGTATTAACATCGACACTTTAATCAGTCTATTTTAAAAGACATCGAGTGTCGGATGCATAATCCGACACTCGACACTTACATGTCGAGTCGTGTCGGATTCACACGAACACTCGATATCGGTCTATTTTAGAAGACATCGAGTGTCGGATGCATAATCCGACACTCGACACTTACATGTCGAGTCGTGTCGGATTCACAACCGACACTCGATATCAGTCTATTTTCGAAGACATCGAGTATCAGATGCATCATCCGACACTCGACACTTATATGTCGAGTCGTGTCGACTTATATCGAGCACGTCGAGTTTTGTCGAGCGTTTTAGTAGTTTGCTTATTTTAGCTTTATTTTTTTTACCTTTTTGCATCATATTTAACTATAACGGCCTTGTATTTACATGTTAAAGCAAATAGCAAGTGAATTGTACTCGTAAAAACAAATATAAGTATAATTTAAAAAAAACAGAATTAAAAAATCCAGAAATTATTTCGGGAAATTAATATACCTGGACTCGGGATTAAATTCCCCGACTCCGACCACAACCCTGGGATTTCCAGGGAATTTTCTGGGGATGGGGATCAAAAATCCTTCCCGGGGCCGGGGCTGGGGATTGAGGTCTCCGGCCAGGCCCGGATTTTTGCCATCCCTAAGTGAATTGCTTATTTAATTCTGTATAAATGAGATGGTAAATCACACACACTTCTATATTAATTATTGAAATCTCAATTGAAAAGTCTCACAGATCTCGTCTTCCTAATGCATTATGTTAAAAAATTAATTGTTGTAACACATTTGAAAATAAAAAGTTTTAAAAATTACTTTAAAAATAAAATTAATAAATCAGATCTAGTTTGTCGTGCTTGGTAATGGACGTTTGACGCAGTCAGTTTCCATCTCCTCTTGTTTTGTAAATCTAGCATTAAATTGCCTATTGAATTTGAATTACTGTCAACAGCTGGCAAAAGGGTTTCAATCACTGTCTATCGAATTTTTGAATTGCCTGTCTTTTGAGTTGTTACATAGAAATTCCACTTAATGTTTATGTTGTGTCAAAACGCTGTATCGAAACATCTTTATACCATGCTTATAATCAACCAAGAAATATTTGCGCCGTTAAAATGTTATCTTTCTTGGTCTATCTACTTCAACATCACTGTAACATTTGCTTCAACTTACCAAGTTGGTTCGCCATGTGACCGTGGACAAATACAACAAAGAAACCTATGCTTACATTTGTCGAATTTCTTTTTCTCAGGGAAACTAGCTGCATTATCCTCAAATTTGAATGCTTTTTCGATTTCTTTCAATGGTTTCAAATCAAACTTCACTGCGGGGTTTATTAATATAACACAACAGGAAATGTGTATGTCAAATCAAAATCTCCTAAGTTCTTTCCTCTGTGTACGTTAGAGAAAAAAAAAAAATTGACCCTTCTAGAGACTTAATTAAGAGGTGTATTATAATTACTACAAAAAGAAAAACCAAACAAGCTTGCTATAATACAACTTAAAATATCAGTTTTCCCACAATATTTCAATTGCACCTTAAAATATCAGTTTTCCCACAATATTTCAATGTACTTGAGCTAAATAGAAGAAAAATTCTGCACTGCACTGCACTGCACCTGGTGATGAAAATAAGAACCAAAACAAATTGAACCTAGCTAGCTAATATCAGTTGATAGTCCAATTTGGAGACCATGCTTCAAGTATTTACATCAGGATTCTTTTTGGAACTGATCATGATTCATGAGTTAATGGCTTTGACGTCCTCAGGTTATGCATCTAGTCCTATACTATAATTAATCCTCATTCTAGCTTCAACATTCAAGCGTCATGAGTCACCTTTTTCTGCAGAACTGCTGACATGTCGCTGTTCTGAGCGGTTAACTGAACCTCCATGTTTCCTAGAGCTAGAACCATTTGATTTTGTGTCTATGCGGACTGTCCTAGCTGAAAAGCAGTGACGAACACGGATTGGGTGCCTCACCGTTTCCGTAGAGCAGCTGCCTTCCACCAACACCACCAACATTACTTCCTTGTCTCGGGTGTCTTCACACCACCAATTTTGTGGGATCCCATCAACGAATTCTTCTAGAGTATGGAATTCTTCATGATGTACTGAGATCTCCGCATAACTTTCAGCTTTAATTAGGCCCGCTGCTGGTGTCACCTGAATTGAAAATCAACACAACCACATTAGCTATATGGCATCCATCCTGCTGGAATATTAATCATTAGTTATAGCAAGAGTTGCCCCCGCTCCTGAATCTGAAAGCATTAGTGCATTGCAGAGGATGAGTACCTCAAGCCATCTGGGGAAGCCAAAGGAGCCCCTTAAACGATGATCTGCGTCTTCGCCTTCATCCTTGACAGTGCCCTGACCTTCACAAATGATTTTAAATATGGCTCTGTCCCTTGAACTTTTATTATTGATTCTTAGAACGCATGTGTCCTGGTTTTGAAGGACTATGCTTTCAGTGCTCAATACAGTTTCCGGAACAAACCGTAACTCATCAAGCTTAGACCTGATCAACTTTGCATTAGACCTCAAAATATCTCCATACACTTGTCTCCTTTCTGATCTATCAACATGGGCAATTTTGACATGGAATTTGCAGTGGACAGGCTTGTGATCACTCTCTGTCACATCCATGCATGCATCATACCTGTAGAGCAAGGGAGACTACATTTTAGCCATATCAAAAGTACAGGAAACAGGAAACAAGGCTACCAGTAAACATACTGCAGAATTGATGAGACCACAGGGCAATCTAAACTGCACTCATTAGTTGGAGTCTCTCGACTGTCACGATAGATAATTCTGTCACACCAAGCAGGAATTCGTTTTTTCTCCCCGGAATCATATCCTGGAAAGATACAGATGGCGAGAAGTATCAAATTTTCATTCAATGTATCAAGTCAATCTGGCTTCTTCTTGAAGATCAGATGTATAAACAGATTAATGTATGGTCTAGGTTATACCTGCTAAACCGGGTCGATGCCTTTCAAACTTGTAAGTTGGAGGAAATCTTATTATTGCTTCTCTCATTCCTTGAAAAACTCTGCCCGCTTTCATCTCAGCCCTGAGCTGATCCTTTTCTCTTAGCCAATCAAAGCATCTTTGTGAAACAAAGTCTCTTGCTTCATCGTAAGATATACCAAAAAGTCGATAATTAAAGTCACCAAAGAATATAACCATATCTGCTTCAGCTAAATCGGGCCTCCCTTCTTCACTAATGGAAGTAGCAGCAGCAGTCTGTGAAGGCACCAAGACCAGTAAATCTAAATCATAATATAGATAGAAGGAAACAGAGTACTGATAAATTAGAGCAAGGGCATACAGTTGAATTCTTCATCGTTTGTACCGAAGTTGAGACACCTGCTACAACAGAGAGGACCAATGGCAAGCCAGAAGAATAAAGCAGCCAGAATAAATATGTGGAGAAGGCAAGAGAGCAATACAAAAACAGGTATGGCACCATACCAGCTCCAGCATGAAGTAGGTTTGTTGATCGGCTGAACACCATTGTTCTGTATATGTGATCAAAATCAGCATTCCGACGATTAACTGCTTCCAAATGTGCAGCCAGGTGACAGTTCACAAAGCAAATAGTCCTATCATAGACTCTGATTCTCAATCCTACACCTCCCTGCAGGATGGGCAGATGTAGCCATGTCAGTATTGCAAGTCGAGGAAAGGCTATTAAGTATGTAAAAATCAATGTTGAACTAACTAGATTGGGTTATTGATGCTTATGGTTTGTGTTCCTAAGGTCAAGCAACAAAGAGAAGGCAAGTATTTGGATCACAAAAGAAGCAATGCTACTACCAATAATACAAGGAGCAACAAATTACATGCAAGACTCGCAAAATAATGTAATGTTGGAATGTTCCAGAAATTCTTTAAATATGCGAGTCCTGGAGAAAATAGGCTGACACATCTGAAACTGATGAATCTTTACAAGTAAAAAGGTACTAATTAATTTCTGATTTCCGTGTGCGAATGAAAATGTTAAGGTGGCCATTCGAACCTTGTTACCAATTGCACGACCAAAGCCACAAGGAACTGCTGCAGCATCAACGTCCCCAACATGTGTTCTGAGATTTTTTCTTACCCTAATAACAAGAGAGAAATTTATAGAACACTAGTAACCATTAGAAATTAACAGAAAAGATAAGAGTTCAGATTTCTTGCCAAAGAAAAGTAGACAAATAATTGTTACATGTGAAAATTGGTTTAAGGTTAAATCCCAAGCATAAAATTTCCCTTAACAATTACATACCAGAGAGATATGAGCAAGCCTGCCAGCTGCCTAGAACCCATACGTTCGAAAGTTGTTCCTTCATCTAAGGCCTTTCCTATTGTGTCCTGCCACCACTGTCCAATAGCACTCCCTTCAAGTCCTACCTACATTTGGAATTTAAGTGGTAAACGAAAGTAAATAAAAAAAAAAAAAAAAAAAACTAACATTTTAAAATAAGTTAAGATGTTAAACTGGTGAAGATGTTGCTATAGAGAACTTGGTCTTCTCAAAGTGAAAAATTACATAAACTAAAATAGAATTCAAGTAACTTAAACAAAATGGCGATCAGCATCAGCAAGGTTAACCAAATCTTACAGTTTCCTTGGCTGCAGACATTGCTAGAAATCCTGCTCCCATTTCTACTTCTTGCAAACCAACAGCAATGATGCCAACATCGGATGAAACTGAACCTAGCCATGATAAAAGTGAATCATGAGAGGCTCTACCTTGACCAACATTCCATGTTCCAATTAATATTCTGACATCGCTTCTTCTAGCATATATCGATTCTTTCTCCGCAAGCTCTGATTTTATTACATTGTCAACAGGTCCTGGGGATGTGATACTCCATCCACGTATACCTCCATGAGTTGCCAGGCTATAAATATAACCCTCCCCAACTGCCAACTTTAATACAGGACTACTATGTGCAATCCATGATGCCATCAGATTTCCATCAAGATCCAAAATTTGCATAACCCCGCTAACATATCCCACGTATAATCTTGTCCCAAATGTACAAAAGCATTGGACAGCGCAAGCATGACGAGTAATCTCCTGCGTACGGTTTCCATTTCCATCCCATTGCACAAGCTGGCCATTAGTACATCCACTCCAGATCATTCCATCCGCAGTTTGCACTATTGCTTCTGTTCTCTTCGATGAATCTTCTACAAATGCCCCTGCACTCCTAGTTGCAACTCTTCGAACAGCATCCGCAGCTCCCATTATAGCATTTCGTGATCGTTGCAAAAAGCTACTACCTTGAGATTTATCCTTCTTTGTTGAAGAAACAAATTTTACCTTCATCTCATCTTCTACAGGTTGATCTTGAACTGATTGTGTATCAACTCGATTCTCAATCTGACCCTCAATATTAAAAACCTTCAGAAGCTCTTTTGAACGGGCATTCCTGCGGCATTTTTGATAAACACATGAACCTTTCCTTTAAATTGATCATCAATTAATTTTTATGGAGAAATTACTCCTTCACAAGATTAAAAAATCATGAATATCTCTCAATATTGTAAGCATTTAGTGATTGAAGTAAGAGCTTACCATATTGAAAAGGAAACAGCTTGAGCACACCAAACTCGAGCTTTAGCATGGTCAGATAACAAGCACTTTACATCTGAAGAAGATATACTACATGCACCATTCACAGTAACTTGGGCCCTGAGGTCTATGAACGATCTCTCTACTAATAAAGCAGCCATGTGCCTTTCCTCTGGCTTAAGAGAGAGTGATTTTTCAATGGATTCCCATGGCCAGATCTTGATAACACCACCATCGCCACCAGACCATAGATCACCTGGATCAAAAGCCACATCACATGAAATTCGGAAGTTAGATTAGCAAGGAAAAGGATGCTGTTGATTTACAACATTTAAGTGGTAGAAACAGACCAGACCTCCAAGTTATTAACAATCATATTCTTGAACAATATTATCTTTTTTGCACCAAACATTAATGGGATTTTTCCTAATTCTAAGATGAAAACACATTATTAAATGGCAACTATACATTTTGGAAGAGCAATTGATAGCAAAATGTACATATTACCACAATATCAGAGGCCAAATATATATATATTACTGAAAATGCTCTCCTGTTTCAAAATTTTTATAGTACTAGTCAATTTATCTAACTAGCTAGGAAATCCTAAACGCATAACAATATTGCTGCTAATCAATTATCATAATTTCAATCTTCAATCAACATTTTTGAAGTACTATACAACAAATTCAACAAAAAAAAAAAAAAAAAAGCTTACCATGGGAGCTGAAAATCATAGCATTAACAGGACCACGATGTGCCTGCCAAGACAAACCTTCCCGGAAAGGACTAAAATCATCTGAAGGCTGATCCATCTTCCATGACTTGATCTTCCCATCCTTATGTCCAGTCCAAACTAACTTGTTCCCAGAATCAACCATCAAACATGTCGTGGGAGCAGTGTTTACAGACTCATGAAATGGCGCCGCATCCTCATCACCCCTCCTCACTCTTAAACCAAGACCATGTCCAGGTTCATACGTGTCCTCCAGGCTCCAAAACCTAACCCCACTTTCCTGACCAGCCCACAACTGAGTATTGGTGCATGCAATGTTTCTCAAGAACTTTCCCCCTTGTGTCTCTCTCAAAGGGTGTGGTCTCAGCTCCAAACACGGTGGACGTCCAGGATGAACAGCAGCGCGTATGGGAACCCTAAATATCCCTTCACCTCCACCACCAATAAACTCCGCCAAAGGCTGGTACTGCCTGCTCTGGTCATTAACAACGCCATCCCCAGAAACAGTATAGTCTTGATGATTATTAACGCAGCCGCAAGTGGTGGAAGTGGCGGCATTGCGCGCAAAGAAGTCATCATCAGAAGAGTCATAGAAATGGTCAGCTACGATGGTCGTAGTAGTTTTGGGAAGGTTATCAAGGCTGTGTTTACGTAGGGGGCGGTGGCGGTTGTGTCCAGGAGTAGCACGCAACTGGTGACTGTAAGAGTGGACCTTCCGGGGCGGTGGAACCACGCTTAATCCAGCCAACGCTTGTTTGTCTTCTTCTTCCATAAGATCAAAGTTTCGTTCTTCGATCTTGTTGAGAAGTTTTGTCAATGATAGAAAGAAAGAGAGAAAAGAAATGAAAGAGTCTAAGGAGGAAGGAGAATTCCGAGAGATGAGGAGAATGAGTGAATACGTGAGAAGGGAAGAGCGGGAATCAAGCTGAGGACGAGAATGTTTCTATGCCAGAGCCAAACTGTGCTTTGGTTTCTTAATTTGTTGCCATTCTCTCTTATCTTCTTTGAGACAAATTAATACTCATACTTTTTATCATCGTCTCCTCTATTATAATTTAGAATATCTATATATAAATGTGATTTTTTTATTATTATATGAATGTAATAGTTGTTGTTACTAGCCCACGACAGCATATCATTGTCCTTTAATTAGTAATAATTTAAACATATCATGGAAACTACCTTTTTTGGTATTTTTAATTAAGTTCATTGCTATTATTAATTTGCTTTCATGGGCTTGAATTTGTGCAATTAGTTTTGGGGTTTATCAGTCCTATTTAATACACGGTTTCTGATTTTCGACTTATTTTATAACTTTATCTTATTATGATAAGAGCACGATTAAATTTGAAGTAATATTATAAATTAATACTAGAAAAATGTAATTGAGATATATATTGAAAGCATATTATATCTATACATCCATATTCTCTTATCATATATTAAAATATTCTTTCATATCAATCTTAAATCCTGAATTAACATAACTAATTTGTTGTTTATTATAATATGATAAAAAATTATACTAAAAATTCTATCGAGTAAATAAAGTTACATGATAGCCAAGAAGTAATCAAGGATTTCTCTCTAGTTAGGTACATATCACTTGTTTTGGAGACGCAAACTAAATGCTCGCAAAGCGAGAAGAACTTTTTCGAGTCTTTCTTTGGCCTCCGGATCGATCAAGTTTCCATCGCTATCAAACTTTACAGGAGGGTCAAATGCATTCAAGAAAAACTCGGGCTTGTTAATGAAATGAAGATCAAGAAAAACTCCAATCTGGCGAAGATGGTATTGTCCTCGTGCGACGTGCCCCGCCGAGGCTTCCACTGACACTAACGATTGCAGCAGCTTAATTTATCAGCCCAAACATTTGGAGGATAAGATGCCCAGTCAAGTGCATTCTTCAAAGGCGCTGCGTTTTAGCAATACTGATCGATGCAAAAGAAAAGAGAGTTAGCATGTGAATTTATAAGTACTTAATTTAGGGTGTGAATTAAAAAGCACTTAATCCTTCTTTTTGATTTTATAGTAAAAATGATATAGTGTATATATATATATATATATATATATATATATGGAAATGAAGAGGGTATATGTACCAGTGATGGAGTAGTTATACTCAGGTGAAGCAAAGAGGAAAGTATCAGCCTCTTAAGATCTTCTTACGAAAAGCTTCAGCAGCAGGTGGATAAGTTCCATCACCACCAAGATCGGTGTTGAGCACTGGCAAGGACTATATGTGAATGTAGTCTATTTCCATGTCCTTCATTGACTTCTTGCATATCTCCATTGCTTCATCAACGATCCACATTTTGTCGATTTTATAAAGTTCAGATGGATTTCATCGTTATCAAGGAGAAACCACGTACAAATCATAATAGTGAGTGCGTGTAGAAAGAAAGAAACTAGTACCAGAACGAATGAGACCATTATTGTATGAAGCTTTACGTAAAGGCCCACAAAGAGCCGCAACTTTTATCACTGGTTTTCCTGCTGCCACCGATCCCATTCCTCTCTGATCAATTCTCTGTATTTCTACGTTTTTTATTTGTTAATCCTTGTTAATTTGTTTATTCTCTTCAAATTCCAACAATACGAGGAGATGTATATGCGTCGAATGGTCAGCAAAGAAGGGGAGGCAGTCTGGCCCGATATTATTGAGCAAATATTGAAAAGTCACCAATAAATAAAAGAATATCAATGCATCTTTGGTTTTTTAAATACGTAAGAACTTAAAATAGAGAGAAATTACGTAAGGAACCATGTCATTTTTCAAAGAAAAACTCTTTTCTGTAACTTGATTTGGCAGAATTTCATGTGAAGAAGGCTTCTTTTGAGGTTTGCTAGATACAGACTCGGAGACTCTTCTCATACGCGTCATAGACTACATCATCTCAATCACGTTGAACCTACGCTAGTAAGGGATTGATCGGGTAGAGCCCAAGTATTATTTCACCGTTTATTTCTTTATTTTTTAGGAGTCGTTCCGTTCAACTTTCGCTTTTTATCTTATTAGTCCTTAGGTTCTTATTTAAATCAAGATATAATTGTGATCTTAAAGTACTTTTAAAGAATCTTCATTGCACTCAAAATTTTTTTATATTCTTATAATAATCTTATTTAAATTATCCTTTGATTTTAATGGTGTATAATTAACTTTTTTTTCTCTTTAATTTAACTTTTAATTAAATTATTATTTATTCTTAATGGTTTTTGACCCTTTTTTTTTTCATTTTCTTGTCTACGATTGTGTTTCTTAAATTTATACAATAATATCAATGATCATAGTAAAAAATGATTTTAACATTAATAAATTGTTTCCCATATTATTTGATTCTCCACTTTTATACCAACAAAATAATCAATAAAATATTTCTTAATTTAGTATTTGAAAAGGAGAGAGTAAGAAGGAAAAATAAATAACTTAGTGTCAATTAGGGTTAAGAAAGAGACTATGTGGTTGGTTGAAATTTAAAGAGAAAGAAGATAAATATATTTTAATTAATTTGAAAGAAAAAAAATTCAAATTGAAAATAGAGAAATTGGAATGGGAGGGATGATGAAGTCGGTGGTGGTAATGAGAAAAGAGTAACGCTAGTCTTACAAACGTTTTGTATAGGCTTTTACATATAAAGTAATGTGTCATAAAATGATTTAAGTAATAAATATATAAAATTCACTCATTTAATGAATGATGATGATGTTTAAATAAATAAATAATACCACATGAGTTTATATACATAGTTTGTAAGAGTAACACTACTCGTAAAAAAAATGATAAAGACTAGAGATATATTAGAAGAAAATCATACTTTTTGTTAAACCCACTCACTCAACATTAATTATTTTAATTATTATATTTTTATTATGATTTTATCCTTATTTAATTTTGAGTTGAGACTAACGAGATTGAAAATGGGGTTTCAAAAGAACTACTCATTTTTTATCCATCCTTCTCTATTCGACATATAAGAACTCTAATTGACAAGAGGTTCAAGATCTCAACTCACGGCAGAAATTATTTGTGACCTTTCTTCCCTTTAATTTATTTAATTGTTAATTTTAAATAGTCATTTGTGATTTGCCAGCATATCTTACACCTGATTTAAATCTTAGGAACTGCATTCAGAAAAAACCACAAAATAATCCATTCAAACATCTATCTCATAAATTGCAAATGGCCTACCATTGTCTCCTGGAATTTGCTGGTTTCCACCCTACGAAACCGGAAAAAAAAAAAAAAAAAAAAAGAGATAATTCTAAGCCGATAGGAAATACAAACGTTTGAGAGAAACTGGAACATCATACTAGCTGGATTAAAAGAATATGAAAGTTAATGAAGGTCTCATGCGGCAATTCCACCACAAATAAATCACATTTCCAACCATACATCAATCTTCATACGCTACATTAAGGATCAAACAATTTGGCACAGCTCCAATGGATCTTATTTCAGCACTTACGTTGGAGCCGCAAGGTAAATGCCTTCAAGGCAAGAAGAACTTCCTTTAACCTTTCCTTAGTCTCTTCATCAATCAAGTTGCCATCAGTATCAAACTTGGCAGGAGGCTGGAATGCATTTAAGAAAAACTCAGGTTTATTAATAAAATGAAGATCAAGATAAACTCCAATCTGGCGAAGGTGATACTGCATTCGTCCACCACCAAAACCTCCAGAAGCACTCACAATGGCAGCAGCTTTGTCAGCCCATACATTTGGCGGTCTGGATGCCCAATCAATTGCATTCTTCAGAGGTGCTTGCATAATTAAGGAGAAAAATGAGTGAGCGGATGATAGCAGAAATAGCATGGAGCTTGCTATTGGTAAATAAAGAACTCCAAATATGCAGTACCTGAATCTATCTAATTACAACTGTTTTGATGGTCAATCATAGTATAAACCAAAACCAATGTACTGGAACCAAAAAGAAAAATTTGACA
This sequence comes from Boswellia sacra, assembly GCA_013180625.2. Classification (NCBI taxonomy): domain Eukaryota; kingdom Viridiplantae; phylum Streptophyta; class Magnoliopsida; order Sapindales; family Burseraceae; genus Boswellia; species Boswellia sacra. Next base: position 930,960 of record SNVD02016232.1, on the reverse strand, counting down.
TCCAACGAAACTGTTTTTGTCAGCAAAAGTCCAGAGCATGATGCATGAACCTTAAACTTGGAGAATTTTAAGGTACAACTACAAGCCATATTTCTTAATTTTTGCAAGGTCTGCTACTTGCTGGACCTTTTGTCAATGGTAACTACGCAACAACAAGTAACGTTGATTATTGGTTAGGGTGTTGCCAATCTTTATAAGCTCAATGACAACTCCTCCCTCATTAAAATGGATGTTGCAATTTGCAAGTCCAATCCATTATCTTTAAATTTTCATAAGCTAACTAAGCCAACAGGGTTCTCTCGGAACTTTAACCAAACATCAAACAAGCTCAATGAAACTATTCCTAGCATACACACGTTAAAAATATATTTAAAAAAATCCCATTGGATAGCTTTGAAAAACATAATTAATTGATCGGTTAATAATTTAGTTTAACGTATGTTAAATAAATTAAAAGTAATTAGGGAAAAGGGCATTGAAAGAGTACCAGTTACAGAGTAATTATACTCAGGGGAAGCAAAGAGATAGCAATCAGCTTGAAGAATCTTCTGACGGAAAGCTTCAACAATGGGGGGATAAGTTCCCTCCACTTCAAGATCTGTGTTGAGCATTGGCAATGGGGAGATGTCTATGTACTCTATTTCCATGCCATTCAATTTTGAATCCTTCACTAACTGCACAGCTTTTACAACCCATAAAGCAAGCTAGTCAAGTCAAGTAGTCAGAAGAAACATCCCCCACAAAGCTAAAGCCAAATATTGAAGATAAAGGAAGAGATACCACAGCGAATGAGGCCACGGTTGAAGGAAGCTTTACGAAGAGACCCACATAGAGCTGCAACTTTGATCATTGGCTGAGCCGCCATCACTTTCTCCATCTCTTCTTATCTCTGCGCTTTCTCGAATGCCTAGCGCTTGTCCGCTTACGATTTATTTATTTATGCCTTGCAAAATAGGACACTGATCCTGCCTGATGATTGATATGATTTTTATTTGCCTTTTTTTCACATCTAATTTTAATGCAAACATAAAAGGATTTTTTTGTTAAAAATTGTAAAATAGAATAATAATGAAGAGAAATTATTTTTTCATATCTTTAGGACAGTAATAATAAATAATGAATTTAAACACCTTTAAAATAAAAAATAAAAAGGTTCACCTAACATTATTAACCAATGAAAAAGTAGTCCTGTAATGTCAATCATTACCAAGGAATATTGTTGTTGCGTTTTCAAGTTATTATCTTCAAATGTAAATATGTGATTATTTAAGAATAAAGAAAGATATTAACAAAATGATAGAATCTATCTGTGTCCTACCTAACCCTTAAAATAAAAGCACCTATAAAATTAACTTAATATAAATATCTAATAATTTAATTGGAACATTTTACATATACATATATATATATATATATATATATGTTAATTTGAAGCATTTGATGAAACTAGTTTGGTTCTTCTTTATAACTAAGAATGGACGGCGGGACTGTGAAGCATTGAATGAGGACAATTACAGTGTTGTACAGCATCAACGATTGAATAATACAATTCCCCATTTCCTGCTTTTCTGGATCTTATGCGACCGGACTGCGTTATTTTCTGTATCATGGGAAATTTTATTCCAAAAATCTTGTGTTATTCGAAAACCAAAGATGTTATTAATAATTTTGGTAATTCGGTTACATACATCGAAGTCTTCATACAATAAAATTCCAAGATGCATAGATACAGTCCAGATCATCACCGGTGGTCTCAAACTTCCTTCTAATCAAACTTTATAGTAAATTTTAGTTTGATTGCTTGGTTTGGAGTCTGAGAGAGAACGCATGCAAGGCCTCAAGCACAGCCTTGAGTTTTTGCTTGACCTCTTCATCAACCAAGTTGCCATCGCTGTCAAACTTTGAAGGAGGCTGGAAGACGTTCAAGAAGAATTCAGGCTTGTTTATGAAGTGAAGGTCAAGGAAAACTCCGACCTGCCGTAAAGGGTATTGAGATCTTCCCCCTCCGAACCCACCGCCGGCACTCACGATGGCTGCTGCCTTGTCACCCCAACAGTTGGGCGGACTTGATGCCCAGTCAAGCGCATTCTTCAGAGGTGCTGTGAATATTATTATTATTATTATTATTATTACAATTCTAGATGTCTATCAAGTAAAGTTTAAGCTTAATTAATAAATAATTAATTAAATAAAGGTAATTGGTATATTATGACACCTATTTCACTTCCAACTAAATCTACCCGATTAATGTGACAATCAAAAAGCGAACGAGTGACTGACACTTTTGAGTTTTAAATTATTATTGTCTTTTTCTTTTGTTAACCTTTTTAGGAGACTACGGCGTTTCAATGAAAAGATCTAAAATCACTTTCACATATTCCAATACCTTATGGTGCTCCTGTATAATTATTAATTAAAAAACTTCATTATATGCTAAAGAATTCATAATAATGCAAATGAGCATATGTGGTGGAAATACCTGTGATGGAGTAATTATATTCAGGTGAAGCAAAGAGGATGCTATCAGCTTGGAGGATTTTGTTGCGGAAAGCTTCAACAGCAGCTGGGAAAGTTCCATCCACTATAAGATCAGTGTTGAGCATCGGCAATTGCGATATGTCTATGTACTCTATTTCCAATTTCCCATTCATTGACTCCTTCGATAACTCAATTGCTACAATATTCATGTATTCATATGTAAAAACCCAACTCAAATATCGATACAACACCATTAATTTCATAATATATATATATATATATATATATATATACACACACACACACGTATCAATAATAACAAACTTCGGTATTATATAATGAGATATATAAATAACATGATATACATATATAATTAGAATTAATATAATCACTTTTTTTATATATGAGGAGAGAGAGAGGGAAAGAAATTAAGATCAGATATTAATTACCAGAACGAAGGAGACCGCGGTTGAAGGAGCCTTTGCGGATGGAACCACAAAGAGCTGCAACTTTGATAATAGGTTTTGCTGCTACAATTCCCTCCATGGATCTCTAAACTCTTTTCTATGCTAACTAATATGTATATTAATTTATAGGAAGAACTATGAAGACGGATAATTAAACAGATGCTTAGTGTGATACAAACATATATAGAGCAAAATAGTGATGATATGAGGCTGCTGGAAGGGATCTGCATCTAGCTAGCAGCAATTTGATAATAAAAAATTGAATGTCGAATATTGAATAATGAGCGTGACTTTACTAGATTAGTATTAATATGGTGGCGGCAAAGAAAGCACCAGCCACCAGGTTATATTATAATGTTTGTGGCAGGTCTTTAAAGTACCAAAAGAATAACAAAACCAAAAATGATTAATTGACAATTGCGTTTATTATATTTAATTCGGTTGAGACAAAACTAATGTAAGTTTCGGCATCTCATGTAAGAAAATCGAATCTTAGAGAAATATGGATTGTTTTTTACTAACATTTACTATTCATTATTATAAATATGATTAAGATATTTTTAGTTGAATTTTGTTTTAGCAGTCAAAGTTTTACAAAAGTTAGGAAGAAACCTTTTTTTTGTTTTTTTTACTATTTTCAAAAAACGTCACGGATGATGGATGAGTGACTATGTTTACACATGTATTAATAAATAATTGTTTATTATATATATAATCCTTCTAACGCACAATGCACAATGCAGACCAATTTATTAAATTAATAAATTCGTTAAATATATAAAATATTTTTTTCAAATATTTTAAGATCCAACAAAAAATTAAATTAATAATTTATTAGAAACATAAAATAAATATAGAACATTCATAATATTAAGATGATTTTTTATTGACAACTTTTAGTTTCTTATTTTTTTTCAAGATAAGCATCTAAATTTATTTTCTTCCTGTAAGTTCTAGAAATATGCAGTTATAATACATATAAGTAAACTGTAACGTAAATCAACACAGGAGGATTTTTACTTGGTTCGGTTATAAAACCTATATCCACAGACAGCTATAGAGCTGCAATTCACTAAATTATTGTTTGTACAATCTTTATGATCGTTTACAGTGCTGACTCACTCTCACACACTGACCTAATCTTTGTAAAATAAAATCCAGCCAAGATCTTCAACTCTAGTGACACTGCCCACTCTCTATCACAGATAACTTAACAACACACTGTTAAGTTATACATAACAACAATGTCTGACGCTGAATTACATAAACACTTAACTCGCAAGTTCTCTCAAGTGTCTACTAACTCAATCAGACTTAATCAAATATTCATGCACAATTTCTACCTCTCATACATGAATCAAAGACTCAAAGAATCAAATCAATGATGCATTCCAATTTGCGTTGAAGCTCTCATCTCAATTCTTGGAATGTCATTCTTGGAATGCCATCACATAGACTCTCTCAAACTCAACCGACTAATCAGCCAACTTCCCAACTAAGTTATTTAAAAATAACTTTGTATATATAGTGAAAGGCCTGGACGAAATCATCTTATAATCCTGCAAAAATTCTAATCAAAATCATATTAGGATAAGGAGAAATATAATAGGAATAGATATAATTAAACTCCTAAAAGAATTATGAAACAAATAAATATCTCCTGACACAAATAAATATTCTCCTATTTAATTAGGATACAATAAACAATATCATAATCTAAGGAGATATTTATTGTAAACCAAATACTTTATCTAATATTCTTCTAGAAATAGTGAAATAGGAATCAACATAATATTCTAGTTTTATCACAAGTTGTACAAAAAAATAACATGTGCATGACACATGCATGTTGACACTAACACTTCCTATCTAAACTAAACTCAATCTCGTTTTTTAATTTTTTTTTGTAAAACATGTATCACATTTGATTTTTATTTTTATATTTTAATAAGTAATTATTTAAAATTATTATTGCTTTGATGGCCTATTTCAAGGAAATATTTGATAAAAACTTATCATTTATAAGACATACATGAATTTTGGTTAAAAAAAATTATACATTTGCAAGTATTTAAAACATGAAATTTTTCTTAAATTAATAATTATTCATTTATCAATATATTAATAAATTATTCATTTATAATAAATGAATAACTTTTATAAAATAATATTTTGTCATTTTTTCAACAGTATTTACAGAGGTTTTAATATAACAGTAATTAGTTAACGTACAGTTAAAAACGACAAAAAAAAAAAAAACTTAGTTAGTTGAGGAAGGTATTAATATGTGAAGTACTTGGTGCCTATTTAATCTTTATAGCTCCTATAATTAGTGTGTTAATAATAATTAATGTCTCCTAATCATGTTCCTAGTAAGGTTTCAATAGCATAATTAATTATTGAAGCTTAATCTATTTGATTTTAGTTGTGATAATTGAAACATGTTTTTAGTATGTGCTTTCTCTCACGGATCCATATATCATTAGAGATTTTTGAAGATTATAACCTATCAGAATATTGATTTGATAAATATAATATATATCAATTAATTTCGTTGCCACCAAAATTGAATGAGATTTATTTTCATAATCCTTTGCATCAAATGAGCCTTAAAAGGTCTCAAACGAGACCAAAAGCTACGAGGTCATATTACGGTATAGCTGATATACAATACATAAAATTTTAAAATTATATAAAAGTTGTAAATAAGTATATAAAAGTTGTAAATGAGTATATAAAAGTAATAAATACAATTTTTATATACTCATTTACAACTTTACAATTTTTATAAACTAATTTATAACTTTTATGCATTTATTTACAACTTTTATACAATTTTTAAAAATTAATGTATGATACATCAGTTTTACCGTAGCCACACCCGCTTTACAAGAAATAGTGACAAAAGAATGGCTGCAATTGTGTATGCATAAAAAGAAATAAATAAACTGCTAAATAAAAAAATTTATCGAGTTTGCTGGTAGCAATCACAAATAGGGATGTGAATGGGCCAGGGATGACCATCCCCATCCCAACCCCAATCCCCATTATTATAATTCGGGTACAGGAATGGAGATTCTCCGAATTTAAAAAAGATCTGCATCCGCGCCCCATACCTAACCTAATTTTTTTTTATTATTGATACAATAATTCAAAGTAAAGTATTTAAATAAAAAATACAATTGAAATATAAATAATATTGATGAGAAAGAAGAAAAATTAAAATCTACAACTCTAATACATGAATTAGCAACTAAAAAATATATCATTACAAACATATAATATGATCAAACCTTACGTTATGATATTAATATATCATATTCTTTATATTGTAAGATTAGTTACAAAGTTATTAATTTGTCACTAACTTAATCATATTCTATATATTTATATATATCATAGGTCAAGAATATTTAAATATAAAAAATCTCTAATAATTATTTTCTAACTTTAGGATTTGTTTTTAACAATTTGGGGAAAAAAATGTGAATGGCTAAACAATAAGAGAGAGAGAGGTCTAAATATATAGTCTTCAATTTCAAATTGATATATTAGATTTAATTCATGGTGTTTGAGTTTTTTACGGATTTTAATTCAACTTCAAATTAAGATATTATATTGGATAATTGAAGATAAAAATAATAGATTTTTTTACTTTATCTTAATAAATATATTAAACTTCATAATAAAAAATATTTTAACAAATATTTTTAAATATTTCGGGCCGAATACATGGATTTCGGGTTGGGAACTAACATCTCCATCCCAACTACGAAAAAATTACTGGTACGAAGTTTTGGCTCCATCCTCTTCTTGAACCCTAAGGGCACGTTTGGGAGGTGAGATTGGATTGGACTGGACTGGATTGAGATTGGGATTGGGATTGGACTGGATTGGACTATATAATACTGTCTTATGTTTGGTATCATATGGAATTGGACTAAATAATATTGTCTAATGTTTAGTGTAATATAGGACTGAACTATTAACATAGATAATAATTTTTAAGAAAATAATTTTAAAAAATAAACTAACTTAATTTTTTTAAATTGAACTTGAATAAAAACTAAATATTAAATATTTGTTGATATTTCTATATAAATAATAATAAAATTATATTTTATATTAAAATTAATTTTTATATAAATATAATAATTTATTAATAATTAGTATTTAAATATTATTAGATGATATTTATTTTTATATTATTAATTTAATAGTTATTTTTATATTAATATCATACTATTATTTTATTATTTTTTTAGTAAACAATCAAAATTGATTTTATTAAATATTTAAATATAATTAAAAATTATTGTTATATTATATTTATTATTTTATTTAGTTCTAATTTTAATTAAAAATTTTAAAAAAATTTGTCCCAATTTGGGACTATAAGTCCCACACTATAAGGTGGGACTAATAGTCCCACTAATTTGGCTTTGATTGGAAGAGAGGTGGGACTGACTTGGATTATTAGTCTAATCCCATGTTTGGTGCAGAAGTGGGAGTGGCCTGATAATCCAAGTCAGTCCCACCTCTCTTCCAACCTTAGTCAAATCCCATCTTAAGCCCTATCCCAAATCCGCCCTAAAATCCCTTTCTCATTCCCTCCCCATCCGAAATGGGCCCCCACGGGCCCATCCTCACGAGAAATTTTCTCATCCCTGATCACAAAGAAGATATGCTCATCAACTTGTACAAAATTCTTTTATTTCATGTTTATTTTAGTTTTAATAGATAAAATGATTATAAACAAAAGCTCATTTTCAGAATATGAGGTTCATTAATTAGCACATTAACACGCTTTTTGATTATTCTAAACCATATTATAATGATACTACATATCTAATAGTTAAATACATTAATTTCAAAATTGCCTATCATCTATCATCAAGACATCGGACATTTTTAGAATTTAGTTCACTTTTATTTTAAACAAATTATTACAATAAGATTATGATGAATGAAGTCTTCTTATTTACAATCAAGCATCATCTTAAAAAAAAAAAGACTCCTATATTGCATAAAAGTTAAGACTATATGTGTCATACATAGTAAAATCAAATTGAAAACGTTTCAATATTCATAATTAAGCTACACATTTTCCTTATCAATAGATCAAAAGTGCAAATTGATGATACAATTTACTTACATATTAAAGAAGAGATTCAACATTTTTTCTTTTAACGAAATGTTGAAAAAAAATTAATTATTTGGAATGAAATCATTGAGTTTGACATTCCATTCCTTTTTTTTAGAATTAGTAATTTTATATCTATTTTTTTACCTTTTTAGCTATTGTCATTCAGGAAAAAATGTATAATCTATGTTGGGTCAATTTAATTAAGTATCAAATGCATTACCATTTTCAAGCTATTTAAATGATATGAGATATCACGATCTTGGCCTTCACTAAAATGGAATGCACAAATAACTCAAACAAAAATTACAAAATAGGAAGGAGAAAAAACTAAAACGAAAATGATTATTAATTTTTAGTGCTTTGAGAACTTGGTTATAAATTTCACATTTTATTCAAATAAAAATCCCATTTCAGAACTAATAAATAATTTAATTTAAAATTATTACATCATTTACATATTGTTATAACAGAACTAACGGGATGTAGTGTCGAACAAGTGTTTAAAATCAAATTCGAAATTGATATAGTTATAAGTATATTATTAAAAATTATATAAAAATAAAAGTTGAAAGATAGATACATAGAAGAATATTCTTAACTTGGAGCACTAAGGTTTAATGTTGCCAACTTTTGTTGCCGAAATTAGAAAGCGAGTAGTAATGGCAGACTAGCGGCATTAATATAATTTATATAAACATGAAAATTCATATGCCTTGCCCCAAAAAAAAGAAGAAAAAAAAAAGAAAATTACCATAAATGAAGCTTTGACCCTGTCCGAACAAGACAAAAGAGAAAGACTTCTCCTTTCTTCTCTCTCTCTCTCTCTCTCTCTCGGTTCTCGATCCAAAACGATCTCGCATTTCTCTTTCTCAACATTCTGTTAATGTCAGTCTTGTAAGTTTTATCACCTTTATGTTATTTCTTTTATTGCAGTTTGTCATATAAACCAAATTTTCTCTTTCAGCCTTGCATTCTGTTCACTGACGCTACTTCAACATTCTTTTGTTTTCTCTTGTTTCTGATTCCTATTTGGTTAAATTTTTTTATTTTTCGGATGCCCATTTGAATTTTTTTTCTGGGATTTTTTATGTTAGTTTATTTGATCTGAATAAAATGATTTTGGGCTTGGAGAATCACGTTAGCCCTTGAGTTTATGCTCGTGAGTATTTCTTGAAATACTGTTTGCATGTTGTTCTTTTGTACAATTTTGTTAAGTTTTTCGTTTTGCATTATGTTTTGGATTGGTAAATTGGGGCCTTTTGGCTTTTCTTGAATATTTCTAATTACGTCCAATTCTGTTTTTTTCCTGTTTGTTTTGATCTATTATGAACCTGTTATTTTATGCATCTGTTTTGATTTCTTGACAGTGATATCTTGTCCATAATTGCCTGCAGATTGTCTGTTGAAACTTGAATTTTTGTGGTTGATACGGATAATTGTTGCCAAATTTTGTCTTACAATGGTCCTTTTATACCTTTAATTATTATTCTGCATTGCGTTAATTGAGTGTTAATTCTAATGCAGGTTGTTCGACTTGCCCATATATTTCTTACAGAGAAAATTGAAATTTGTATCATATCAAAGTGGTGTTTTGAACTGCTGGCTTTTAACCATGGAATGAGAAAAAGAGTTTAATAGGTTTCATGGGTGTGCAGTTATATCATTAATATAGCTGGTTATAATCTGGAGTCTGAGGCCCTGAATTGGTAATAATTCACTATGATTACAAGAAGAAACATGGGACGGGCTTCACCATTGCTTATGGTTATTTTGATTTTTGGGTTTGCCTTTGGTACATATAATTTGGTAACGATGATGATCCGGAATAGATCTGTTAAAACTTGGGTGAGTGATGATTCTAACGGTGGGGTATTCTTTGATCCTATTGTTGAGATGCCTGAAAATGTGAAGAGATTGAAGAAAGGAAAAATGCCTTTCCATGTCGCCTTAACAGCCACTGATGCAGCCTACAGCAGATGGCAGTGTCGCATTATGTACTATTGGTATAAGAAGCAGAAGGACCAGCCTGGGTCGGAGATGGGAGGATTTACACGGATTTTGCACTCTGGAAGTCCTGACAACCTAATGAATGAGATTCCTACAATCGTGGTTGATCCTCTTCCGGCAGGTCTTGACCGGGTTAGTTTTTCTTTTCCAGTTTATGCTTTAACGTTTAATTATAGTCCATTGAATGCAGTTTGTAGTGATTTTAACCATTCCAGTTCTCAATGACAAATTTGAAGGCATGGGAAAAAGAGTGCTAGGTACATGAATAGTTTGGAATATTTGATAAGAAAAAGTGCCAAAAGAAAGAAAGAGGATATTTTGGAGGCAGGAAAACTCCTTATGTTCAAAATTCCTGTACTTGTCAATGCTATATAGTAGCATTGCAAAATTCCTCATATTACATATGACCTTGTGTGGGTCTCTGTGGCACCCATGAAGGACTAGATTTCACCTCCCTTAATGGCATGCTTCTGAGGGAGCTGATTTAGCACTCCATTTTAGCATATACACATTCAATGTTTTATTGAGGTTTTCTTTTTAGACATCTGTAAATTGCAAAAGTCAGCATGTTATTTTAGTGGACTTAAAGTTAGAAGGCATTTATAAGGCCTGTCTAACTTCCTTCAACCATGATATTTCAATATTATATACTGGCGAAGATTCATGTGCTAATGGTCTCTTCTTTTTCCCCCCTTCTTTTCTTTGGTTGATCTTGTAGTTTACCATATGGAGGTAGTCATTCTCAGTCATTATACTTGTTTTATAATTTATTTTATTTATACTCTTTTTAACATGCTTTCCAATTCTACGCTCAGGGATACATTGTCCTAAATAGACCATGGGCCTTTGTGCAATGGCTGGAAAAGGCTACAATTGAAGAAGAGTGAGCTCTTTTATCTCTGTGGTTATATATCAGGTTATACAGTAGCTTTACTAATTAGCAAAGCTCGTTTGTTCTGCTGCTGGTGTAGATACATATTGATGGCAGAGCCTGATCACATATTTGTAAATCCCCTGCCAAATCTGGCACATGGAGGATTGCCAGCAGCCTTCCCATTTTTCTACATCAAACCTTCTCAGAATGAAAAAATAATTAGAAAGTTCTACCCGGAGGAGAATGGCCCTGTGACAAATGTTGATCCAATAGGCAATTCTCCTGTTATTATTAAAAAGGTGACATTTTCGATCTATAACTATTTTTTTGGCCACATGATTATCCTGCCATGTCATCATTGATGCCACCATCTTTATTGCTGGGGGTTATCATCATCATTGTTGTTGACCACATATTTGCATTTTAAGGAGTTCTAGTTTCTATTTGGTGAATAATGAATGATGGTGAATTGAATAAATTTCCTCATCAGGATTTGTTGGAAAAAATTGCTCCAACATGGATGAATGTTTCTCTGAAAATGAAAGATGATCCAGAGACTGATAAAGCTTTTGGATGGGTGTTAGAAATGTAAGCATACAAAATAAGTGACTGCTACTTTGTGTTTCACTTCACACTATCAACTGCAGTTAGTAGTTTTTATGAGATTTTGACACATCTGTTTTACTGGTTGAGCTAAGGTATGCTTACGCTGTAGCATCAGCGCTGCACGGTGTGCAGCATATTCTTCGTAATGACTTTATGCTGCAGGTTTGACTCCTAAATTTGTGAAGCTCTTCAAATATAAGTTGATTATCACTTTTTGTAGTTTAAATTAGATTCATTTGAGTTCTTAAGAATTGTTATTTATTAAAAATTTTCAGCCCCCATGGGATTTGAATGTTGGGAAGAAGTTCATCATTCATTACACTTACGGGTGTGACTATAACTTGAAGGTGAAGTGAATTTCTGAGCTTTTTTCAGCAGTGAAAGTTGGTTTTAGATTTTATGATTCTCAAAGTTGGTTTTTGATTTGTGATTTATAAAGGTTGGTTTCTTATTGATGATTTATGAAGTTGGTTTTTGATGTTTAGGGTGAGCTAACATATGGGAAAATTGGAGAGTGGCGATTTGATAAGAGATCATTTTTACGTGGGCCTCCCCCAAAAAATCTCTCCTTGCCCCCACCAGGAGTCCCTGAAAGCGTGGTATGTATTTAAATATCATTATCTGCATGGTGAGCAGCAATCAACAATTGAAGTTTATAACGCATTTTGTCATTTATGTGATACATGCCTATGCTGCAAATAGTGATAAATGTGTTTGAGTAATATGAAGTTTAATAGGTGAATTTTAATGGAAAACTTCTACCATTTCATTATCATAATATTCTATGTGTCTTGCCAGTTTCAATCTGTGTTTAATAAGAAAAAGATTGTTGAGTTACTATTCAGAAAGCCGCTAGTCACACTCTGATCTTGACCTAAATAGAACACAATTAAGAAAATTTCTGTGTCAGTAAAAACTTCTCTGTGAAACAAATTATAAATCTTTGAATACTTTTTCAATGACTATGTGCATATTTGTTCGTCTTTCTGTTGTTTTTCTTTGCCATTTTTGTGACGTTACTATCAGTGTTATCCAATCTTAAGCTTTTGACTATTATTATCTAGTCTTGAAGTAATTATAAAGATGCACATATTTCCTTATTGACTGCCGCTGAAATTACATTTTTTTTTTTAAATATCTAACAGCATATATTTATTGGTGAATCATTGATGTCCTGTGAGTTTTGGTTAGTATACAAACATACCTATTATTTTCAAAGTTCATTTGAAACCTACCTTGAAATAATGAAAATCAATATAAACATTCCCTGTAATTATCATAAACCTCTTCTGCTAGAAAAGGTTTGCCTGATTTCCAAGCTAGGTGAGATACTTATAACTATGCTAGTCTTCACCTACCTATAATCATGCTAAATTTCCAAGGAAGACAGAGTTGTACACCCCATATCCATGAACCTATTTTATGCAGGAATATGTTTGTTATTTACGGCCCGGTGATCAGGGAGGTAATTATGCTAATTAGCAGGGAAGGTGATAGGTGTTTACCCTATTTTATGGACATGGTGTGTGCATGAATAAGTTTAACAGTCTTTATGTGTATAATTTAATACTGATCTCTGCTTGCCATCTTTGCAGGTGACCCTTGTAAAGATGGTGAATGAAGCTACCGCAAACATTCCGAACTGGGAAACTGAATAGATTTTGACAGTGCTGAAGGTGGGATATAAAGCCTCATCAGACTTTTGAGAGATGAAATTTTTGATCTTAGTGTAGACTCTGAAGAAAGATTATGTACACAAACCTCAGGTTAACTTATTTCAAATTCAGAAGTATAGGAATCAAGGATAGAAATAGAAAGGAAGAAATATTTTTGATGTCTTAAATAAGGTTTCTGAATTTTTATTTATTTTTTATTCTTTTCTTTCTTGGTCTGTGGCAGATGTCTTGTATGAATCTGAGGTTGACCTATAGGTGATATGTTTGTAGAATATTATGTATGGGAAATAAAAGTTAGAAAATGATGAGGCCTTAATGAACTCTGAAAATGTGAAATGTTATTCACTTCCATTAACTCGCTTGTCAAAAGACACTAACATAATAATAAATCTATCAATATGTTAAATCTGATTAATTATGTACACCGTTTGGTCCCATTACTATTAGACTTAGAATATAAAGAAAAAAAATAAAAAACGACAATAAAACTTCTTTGGAGTTATAACTCGAAAAAAAAGAAAAGATTACAAAAAGTGGGAAATTTAGTCATGCGATAGCAGGTGAAGGTGGGGAACATCCATGGTGGGTCTACCACTAACGAGAGTTGCAGAAGCCCATTGCGTGTCTGACAATCACGACCCAGGACACCACAATCCACTCAAGTGGATACAGGCAGGTACCCAAGACCCAACTTACACTTTCAACGATTTTGATGGTAGATTTTTGGTTGTGGGGTTCAGAATCATGGCATGCAGGCCAACTCAGCTCCATGGCAAGGCAACTATGAGGGGCTGCTTATAAACATTTTCAGTAACTAAAACATTTTCATTATTAAGTTGAATCCATTCATATTCACGAATCTACTCCAGGGAAAGAATGTATTTTGTAAGGAAACCTTCTTCATCTCAATTTTGGAGGAGGTATTTGTAATTGCAAATTATCTGAACGTATAAAAAGTTATAAAGTGGTGGCATCATAAGAAGAAGTTTATAGCGTAAGTAGGGGTGTTCACGGGTCGGGTCTAGTTTTTTCAAACTTGATCACACCCCGATACTGTTTAAACCCGACAATTTTAACCCGATTCGAGTTACTATTCAATACCGACCCGAGAAAAACCCGACAAACCCGATCGGGTTGAATTTTATTAAGTCATATTATTCAAACCCGATTATTTCAACCCGATTCGGATTACTATTCAATACCGATATGAGAAAAACCCGATCAACCCGATCGGATCGGGTCGGGTTGAATCGGGTCAGGGATTTTTTAACACCCCTAAGCGTAAGTAGAATGCGTGCTAGGAGTGGGAGGGATTGTCGGCCAAAGGCCAAGATAAGAAGAATAGGAGGCACAAACCCATCAACATCATTCATGCAATGAGCTCACGTGAACACACTCTTCACTCTTCACTGCAATAATAATTACATGATTCCAAGTTAAAAGTAAAAGAATGGGAAAAGACAACCAAGCTCAGAGATATTATAAATGCCTGCATTTCCTAGACCTTAGCCCCTAACCTAATAAATTTTCTTTTACTTTTAACATAGTGTTTGTCTGTACCCTGAATTTTACAATGTCAAGATAAGGTTAACTCGACATCGCATTGGCAGAAGCAGAGACTTACTCTGGGCTTCTTGGCTCTTGCTAATTATCACTTTTTCTGCGTCAGATACAGAGGCCCTTTTGCTCCAATTCACTTGGGAGCTTTACTTTTTTATCATTCTACAGTTAAAATTTGGGAGAAAATGTTGGAAGTTTTGCATTTGAAGTGGTTTGACCTTTTTACTCTAGTCTAAGATTGTTGAAAATTAATCAACTGCACTCCAATCTCTAAGTAGATTTACATGTTTGTTTAATAATTCAATATACAAATTCAACTGCATGGCAAAAAAATGTATAAAATGTGGTGTAGTATAGAGTAGAGTAGAATCGAGGATAGTTCTGCTTCTTGTTCTTCCTGCATGTACTATATCCCATATGCACATTACATAACACTACTTAGATTAATTTTGCAAGTGAAATGAGCCTCTTCAGTTTATTAATTTTCCAATCTTTTGACGTCATTCCATGTAAGCTGTTTTCATTATACATCTTATTGGCTTTTTTTTAATAGATTAAAAAAATGTTTAAACTATAAAATATTTGGACTGTTATGAAGACATGTTACACACACACACGCACGTGCGTACGTGTACACACACACAGAGATTATATATACGTGTGTGTGTGTTCGCGCCGTAAACAACTTTGTCTATTTTAATATGATTTTAACATATAAATCTTGAAAAAAAGAACAATAAAAGTTGTTTTTTTCAAATTTTATTACATTTTAATTACAGTTACTACAAATAAGACTTTATGTATTCAGAAAACTGATTTTAGATAACACACCATATCTTTATATCTCCTTTTATCAAATTCCTTACAAAAGTTAGATGCAGATAATGAGATAGTTTAACTTCACGAGGATCAGATTGCGTCAAGAACTTCACATGTTAAGCTACTCTTTTTCTATGCCTTTTCTTTTTCATTTTCAATGTGAGCGTCGGATCCATTTCATTTCATTTCATTTCATGTCATGTCATATCAAATTCTTCTTGTATTTAGGATCCAAAATCTTTTATCTTTTCATTCATTGAATATCTACATATAGACAAACCCGTTATTTGTTGTTAGTATCGTATTATTTTATTAATCGGATAATATTTCAATCAATAAAATCTTTCAATTTTATATAATAAGATTTCTTAAACTTAAAAAAAAAAGAGTTAAAAAAATGAATGTGCCATCCCTAAAGTATATGAAATATGCACATCAAATATAAATCTAAACTATTGAAAAATATGAATTTAATAATTGAAATGTTATTGTATCACAATTTATATATAGTGAAGATTCTTTGAAGTGTACCCACCAGCAATATTGGTGATAAGAGTCAGTCTAATACTCCAAGAAATCCAGCTAGAATTTGACTCGAACAGATCAGTTGAGCTGAGCTTGACTGCACTATCCTATTTTGTTTTCAATATTCCAATATCGACAATTATTAGAGCTTGGATTCATTGTGAATGTGCAAAGAAAGAAACAAAATTCCCGACAATACAAACACATCACAAACTGAATCTCTGTATCTGCTAATGCTATGCTCACTTTTTCTCCTTCATCTCTCCTTTTTGTTTCCCTTTTATTCATTTTTTTTTTTAAATTTAGACTCATCAGATGAAGAATCAAGATCTCACTTTCCATTTAAATACTACCTAACATATACTATCAATTATGAAGTAGGGGAATATTATTTAATTAACTTTCAATTAATAAAGTCTATAAAGATATGCTGTGGTTTATGAAATTGTCATTTTGATAGTATTATTAATCCTAAACTTGTGACTCAACTATTAAAGTGTCCATTGTTGTTCTATGGGGGGTTGATTGTTTTTTTGCCTAAATTTTGAATTTAACTTATTCTCAGATTTCAAATATTTTTATAATTTTTTTTAACTTAATCTAAGACATTTTTATATAAATGATAAAAACTAAGTTTTTATCTGAATGCAAATATCTGAATTATTTTTTATTCCTCTAATTCTATTAAATGTTCTTATAAAATTTGTTTATGACCAATTTATATATAGCATAATATTTTGATTTTGGAATATTATTATTTATTTCTAATTTTATATTATAATTCTTTATATATTTTTAAAATTATTTTATAGTCATTTAGCATATATATATATCTCTCAAATTCTTTTAGAAAAAAAATAACTTCTTTGCCCAATTATACACATTTAAATAGCTTGAATTCATAATACAATTTGATAAGCAAATATTTTTAATATGTGAAGTAAAATCACAAGTGGAAATAATATGTATAGATAGGATATATATGTACAATCATTAGTTTTCAGACATTTTAATTCAGATATTAAAATAAAAAAATAAACATATCGTTAAGATTTTAATATTTAAACCTATTTAGATTTCAATTTAATTGATATATATTTAGATTTTAGACAAAAGAAATGCCTCTTATGTCTCTGTTTTTATATAGAGAGAGAACAAATAAACAGTGATGGATGCTTTTAAATAATATATATTGAAAATATGACAGACATCTAATGCTAATATAATCGGTTGAGCGGGATTTAGAGAAAGTACAGATTTGGATTTGAATCAAATTCTGCTTTTTAGACTATAGTGGCCCTGCACTCAATTATTTCTGTCATAGTTGCTTGAACATATTCTAGTTGTGGGAAATGGGAATCTGATCACCTCCACTTTTAGCCAACATTTGAGTGACGATAGTCCCAGCTAGCAACATTATTGTATCCCCAAGGAATTTCTTTCTTTCTTTTTTTTTCCACTGTGAAGATTTTAGATGCAAAAATATTTAAGTTACGTGTAACTAACATGATTATTAGAAAATAATTGACTGTTGGTCCAATCCCACTAGCCTCAAATCCACCGACACCAAGTTTGTAAACTGTAGGACATAATAATAATAATCTCAAATGGTCCCAAAGCAAGGCATTAAAATACTGGCGTTCACAAAAGTCCAACCCGGCCATTAAGGTAATGAAAATGGCAATTTCAAATTTCACCATCAATCCATCATGATATGATGCATGGATGCAAGTGAAGAAATGTGCCTGTATTTGGAAGCACATGTAGAGTAAGAATTTGATCATTTGTCTCTGAACAAAATAAATTCAAGCATGGCATGGAAAAAGTATCCATCCATTGTAAGTAATAATTCTAATTCAAATTACTTAATTGGTAAGTTCTTAATTCCCCTAATTGTATAATTAATTGAGAGTTATTATCATCGCATTCACTTGCAAGATCGCATGTGCATTTTCTTTGTTATTTTTAAATTGCATCCAAGGTCTTCAAAGCAAAATTATGAAGTAAATGTGTTATAACTAAGTGTAATTAAATTGGTATACGATTCAATTAGACTTAAAGTTACTAAACCTATTTATCATTATTCATCTATGAAAATCACTTTTTGGTGTCTCATTATAAAGTTCCAAATTAATGAGCCTATTACACTATTATTGCATTTACAGGAGGAGGGCCAGGGCCTGGTTGAATAGAAGACAGAGAAGAGAATGTGAACTCAAAATCGTTTTTGCTATATATTCTAGGAGTATATCTCGAAATATGTGTTTGCTCTCCTCAAAACTTTGTATAAATATAACATAAATATATTCTATATGCTTCCATTTTATTATTTATCTAATTAAAACGTTTGTCTTTATTCATGTCCAAATCTGTCTCAGGAAAAAATGAGATTATATATGTACATCAAGGTTGAGATTAATATATTTAATGTTGCTTGATATTGTTAAAAAATTCCCAAATTAACAAATACAGAAAAGATGCCATATGTCTAGGTAGAATGGACAGCAGCACGAGAGGGCCAGCCCACAAACAAGAGCAAATGGAATACAGTCTGTTGGCTAAGCCTAACACTTAGTCTACATGCCACTCCATTTCCCATACTTGTTCATCTATATATGAACACTCTTTTTTTACTTCACAAACCACCAAAACACACTAGCTAACTTAGCCATGAAACTCCTTCTCCTCTCTCTATCTCTAGCCCTCCTTTTCTTCTCCTTGGCTCAAGGGCTCAGCCCTAATTGTGACATCCAAGACCATGGCAAGAACCTCAGAGTGTTCCATGTTTTCAGCCCTTGCTCACCCTTTAGGCCCTCCAAGCCTCTCTCATGGGCACAGAGTGTGCTCCAAATGCAGGCCAAAGATCAGGCCAGGCTGCAGTTCTTGTCAAGTCTTGTGGCTGGAAAATCTGTTGTGCCAATAGCCTCTGGCAGGCAGCTTATTCAGAGCCCTACTTATATTGTCAGGTCCAAGATTGGTACACCTGCACAAACCTTGCTCATGGCCATGGATACCAGCAATGATGCCGCCTGGATTCCATGCACTGGCTGTGTAGGCTGCTCTTCCACTCTTTTTGATCCTGCTAAGTCCACTACTTTCAAGCCACTTGGTTGCCAATCTGCTCAATGCAAGCAGGTAATGCTTGTTTTATCACGTATTCTGCCTACTTGGTTATGATTTGGTCTGTTTGACATCTAAAAAAATGAAATAATTTCATTCTTTAGACTTGGATAAGTGACATTATTTCTAGAAATTTAATTTCGAAGTTCCAATGTTGATCCCACAAAACAATTCTAAATTTTCATTATAGCTAGAACATGGTTTCACACGACAGTCAAACCGGGTCCAGAATGGGCCTCGCCAAATGATTACTGTCGCTATCTATATATCCTTTTCATGGTTTTAAAGTAAAGTTAATTTGGTTATAAAATATTTTGTCACTAATCTCCCATCTCAAAAACACTACTTCTTTTGTTTATAGTAAAAGAAACGTTTTGATTTACAGTAATGCTTGGTTTCAATGCTTTGCTTCAGATTTTGAATATATACAGAGAGTGATCCAAGATTACTGTTCTTTTACTAGAAAAAGCATTCACTCTGTGACAAACCAAAAAGTTCACGGGAAAATATTTTTTAGAAGCTACTTTCCAAACATAGAAAAAAAGTTCACAGGATCACGTACTGATGACACAAACAATGCACGTGAATTGCAGGTACCAAACCCCACTTGCGGTGGCACCACTTGCTCATTCAACATGACCTACGGCAGCTCCACCGTTGCAGCCAGCCTTTCAGAGGACAACATCACTCTAGCCACTGACACTATCCCTAACTATTCCTTTGGTTGCATCCAGAAGACCACAGGCAGCTCTGTGCCCCCTCAAGGTCTTCTGGGTCTAGGCCGTGGCCCATTATCGCTATTGTCACAAACCCAAAACTTGTACCAGTCCACATTTTCATACTGCTTGCCCAGCTTCCAGTCACTTAACTTTTCTGGGTCATTGAGACTCGGGCCCATTGGGCAGCCCAAGAGGATCAAGTACACACCGCTGCTGAAGAACCCTAGAAGATCTTCACTTTACTATGTGAATTTGATTGCCATTAGGGTTGGAAAAAGAGTTGTGGACATCCCACCTAGTGCCTTCCAGTTCAACCCCACTACTGGTGCTGGGACCATCTTTGATTCTGGTAATGCTCTTCGACAATAACTTTATTGCTAAAATTAATATTGTGTTAGCTTAATTAATTATGATAAGGTAGGTGGGGAGATGTGTATTAGCTAGGCTTAAGAAAATAACATCAATGGCATGTCAAAGCATCGGTGGTGGTCCAAATCTTTAGACTCTTTATCTAAGACTTTCGTAAAACCAACGAAAGTGGCAATTGGACATTAATTTAAGTCCAGAAATGTCACATTTTTATGTTCTAGTTATCGGGACCCGAAGAGATTAAAAGTGTCAAAAAGTAGACAAAAGTGGATACAAATGAAAAAGATATTTATAGATAGAGAAATATTAATAAATTCATGAGTGTGACACTCCCAGAATGCTTTTATTGTATATATATAAAAGATGTTTTCATAAAATTAATTTTCGAAAAGTTTACACTAATAAACCCTTTTTTCATAATGCAATCAGGCACGGTTTTCACTAGGCTGGTCACACCGGCATACACGGCGGTGAGAGATGCATTCCGGCGACGGGTTGGCCGGAACCTAACAGTGACAAGCCTAGGTGGATTTGACACATGCTACACAGTTCCAATAGCAGCACCAACAATAACGTTGAT
The DNA here is from genome assembly GCA_013180625.2 of Boswellia sacra. NCBI lineage: Eukaryota > Viridiplantae > Streptophyta > Magnoliopsida > Sapindales > Burseraceae > Boswellia > Boswellia sacra. The sequence goes on along the minus strand of SNVD02016232.1, from coordinate 910,014 downwards.
GTTCTCAGGCATGAACGTGACACTCCCACAAGACAACCTGCTAATCCACAGCACAGCAGGCAGCATCACATGCTTGGCGATGGCCGCAGCCCCGGACAATGTGAACTCAGTACTGAATGTCATAGCCAACATGCAGCAACAGAACCATAGGATACTCTTTGATGTGCCCAACTCAAGGCTTGGCGTGGCCCGTGAGCCTTGCACCTAAGGGGTTCATTTAGTTTTGTTGTTCAGGACTTTCAGGCCATTTTATTTGTAAGATTTTAAGATGTGTCTTCTAGTGTGGGATTTGGTACTTTTTACTAACTTTTGTGAAGAAAAATGGGATAGCGTGAGCGCATAATTGAAATAATTTTGTAGCTTTTTGTAGTGGGGAGGTTCACGGGTTCTCTGTATTTGTCCATGTCTTTTCTTTGGATCGGACTGGATTGAAAATGAAAGATTATGATTGTTGAATGCTGATGGGTTGTACCATGTCACGGGTTTCCTGCAAGTCTTGTTGTATCTTTTTATCAAAATTATTCTACTCAATAAATAACGATTCCTTTAGATTGATGTTTCCCAAATCTTTTCTGAATTTTCTTTTGAGTTCTACAAAGTAGATCTTATTTATAGCGAACTTTTAAATTACCAAATAGACTAATGTCCAAAATTATACTGAAAGCACTTTATAAAATTGAATATAATATTCATAATAATGTGAAACATATAATATGTTATAAAGATAGTTTTAATGTGTATTTTAATAGACATGTTAAACCCTAAAAATTTATATAAATTCTCGTAAAAATTTTAAAAATTGTGTACCTTTTATTAAAGATTACAAATTTTTTTTGAAAATTGTAAATTTTCTCGAAGACGAAAGACGGTATAAAAATCATTAAATGAACAAATTTTAAATGAATCTCTACAATCTTAATCTTGACATAGTTCTTAAGAGGTCAACGTATACCCTTGAGACATAAATTAATATTACCGATAAATAAAATAGATAATTTGATATTATAAAATATTATTTCATTGTTAGTAGAGTACCCTTCTGGCCCTTTAATCGTTATTTCTTCTGAAAAGAGGAGTACTTATTTTAGCTTGATGAATGACAGCAAATACGCAGAAAAGTCAGCAAAATATCATTATCCTTTTTTACCACCTTAGCCGATCCCACTCTCTAAACCAGCGCCCCTTAAATCCTACTCCTTACCCTTCCGTGGCAACTACAAGGCATATGGCAGAAACAAACTCTGAATCCGCAGAAATGAATGGTATATGTAAAAGTAATAAGTGGCTTATGTAGAGATTTACGTTGATTGCCCATGTGAGCGGTTATGTTTTGATTGAAATGCCTATGTACACAAGGGCATGATAGGCTTTTGTGATCGGCACTCCAATTCTCATTCTCATGTTGAAGTTCTCTATTTCACCCCTTCAATATTCTATTCTTTGACATTTGCACACTTCACACTAATTATTTACATAATAAGATCCATAATTTTATTAGATTGAAAGTGAAATCAAAGTAAAGTTTTTCTGGGCCTAGTAGGATCAATTAGCCCGTATTTTTTTCCATCGAATTTACTAGATATCCCCTTTTAACTATCAATTTTCTTCACTGTCCCAGCCTTTTTTTTAAATGAGTCAAATCTAACTCCTGATTGATTAAGTGTTAAAAAAAAAAATTCATTAAAAATTGTCTCACTCTCACTACCCACTAAAAAACCGGTCAAATCTGTCTAATTCGTGGATTTAATTTTCTGGCTTGCTCTCATGACAAACGTTTTTTTTTTTTTCCTTTTTTATGATTCTAAAATCCCATGAAGAGACCACGAATTTAGGTCAAATATTAGGAGTCCATAGAGAACACCTAGCATATGTCCATAAGAAAAATAAGGGAAATTTTTATTTTCAGCCATATAAGGGGGGCCGTTAAAGATAACCATGCTAAAAAAAACTTTCATCCAAAAAGCCATCAACAGGAAAAATGACAATAATACCCTTCATCCGTCTCCTCCTTCCCCTCCCCTCACTTTTCTCTCTCCCTAACCCTCCAACTATTTCCCTCCCTTCCTCTCCCCTCACGTTTTTCTCTCTACCTTCCAACTCACTGCATCTCGATTCTCTCTCCAAAAAGCAAAACGAAAACTGAACCCAGGTTCATTTCTACCACCATCCCTGAAAGACGCAAGAAACTCAATCAATTATATCAAATTACATTTTCGTTTCTTAGTTACATTTTATGAACCAATTCACACAATTTTCGTTTCTGGTTTTTTTGTTGGTTCCAGTTTCAAATCACGTTTTTGATTTCATGGGTTTGTCTCTTGATTTGATTTAACTAATTGAGTTTTTTTCTTGCTTTGATTTAATTGATTGAGTTCATTGGTAAAATTTCCCAGGAAATAAAAATGAAATCAAAACTGACTTCATATGCGTTGCATTCGATGTCTCGACGAGTCATTGAATCCACTCATCGAACTATCAAATATTCATTGAAATGTCGAAGTTGGATACGCTATCGTCGAATAACATCGTTGAATTATATCAAACAAACGTCAAATTTGAGTATCCCATCGTCAAGCAAAATCATCAAACTGTCAAAGTCAATATTTTACGAAATGCTATTTGAAGGCTTATTTCATGAAAATTATTTTTTTGCAGGCTATTTGTAAAAGCCCCCTCAAATGATGGTTAGATCGAAAATTTTTGGACAAAGAATTTTAAATAACTTAATGTTATTTTTGTTTTCGTTTTTTAAAAACAATTTTATAAAATATATATTTTTTAATACATTTAAATCAATATTATTTCTAAAATTAAAAAAGAATCTATCACATACTCTTTCTAAATTTTAAAAATAAAAATTCAAATAACACATCACACGCAACCGTGTTTCATAGAATCTTATTGGACCCCCAAATAATAAGCGAATGCTGAATATCCCGCTCCATTGGAAACTAATAATGCCACCCCCAAATCAATGACAAAGGGAAACATGCCCCTAAGCAACGAACTCATCGATCCCATGTACTGCCAGAAAGGCCACTATTCGGTAATGAATGCACTCTCGAGTGCCTTCTTGCCCATAAAAGACATTCAAAGTCTTATCTCTTCTTGACTTGAGCTTCTGAGTTTTATTTTAATTTTATTTTGGATTTTTTTGATTTTTTTTTAAATTCGGTTGATATTGTTGAAATAAAAAAAGGTTTTCAATTTTATGAGTTATAAAATCTAATTATGCATGAGTTATAAAATTCATTACATGAGTTACAAAGTTTAATTTGATTTATAGGTTACATAATTTATAAGCACATTATGTTATAGGAGTTACACTATTAATCATATAGGTTACAATGTCTAGGACACTAGTATATAAGGAGGTTTTTAGGTTCAATTTTTAGAGACTAATCATCAAAGTCATCACTCCCCTATTTTCAATTCCAAAATTCTACAATTTTGCAACTACGACTTGCAAGACTGGTTCATATTCTTCCGGTGATCGTGCTCATCGAGGAGAGTGACTGAGAGCTATTGGGTTGTATCTTGGAGCCATTGAGGACCATCTTTTACCCGCACGAAGGGGAGGACTCTTTGGCGTTAGGACAACGCTTTACGCGTGCCTCTCATAGCACAGGCCAGATTTTTCTAACTTGCTTTCATAATTGTTACGTTTGTTATTTATTTTGTTATTTATTTATTTAATATATTTGTTTATAATTGGTTGAGCATGTGTTATTTGATGAATTAATAATATTTTTCAATAACAATCTAAAGCCAAAGACAATATCTACTCGTTTGTTTTGATATTCGTATATATATTTTATAAATTTTAATTTGTTTATTCTAATTATATAATTGTGTGTATTTATTATAATATAACATTTTATTAATAAATCATTGCTTGGTTTGATTTAAAAAAAATATATATATTAATGCAAGGTGACTTACAAAGTATTTTTCTACATATCATAATTATTTCTTAAAGTTTGTTTTAAATTCATTTAAGACTTGAAGTTATGTTTGCAATAGAATAAAAAATTATTTAGACAAAATTTGAAATTTTGAATACATTAAATTTTATTTATAAAACTGAAGGTTACATTTTTTTTATTTGAGTTTCTGTTACAATTTTTAATGCATTAAATTTTATTTATAAAATTGAAAGTTACATTAGTTTTGTCTTAAATATTTAAGTTTCTATTACAACTCTAAAATATTTATGATACTAAAGTTGTTATAACTTTTATTAATTTATTAGTTTAAAAACTCTAAACGGTTTTATTTTGCTTTCAAATTTAAAATAGTTATTTAATTTAATTATCGGTTACATATTTTTCATAAGTGTCTACTAATTGTTTAATTAGTTTGAAATTTTTATTAATTGCATATTGAATATTTTGTGATATTTATTTTATATATTGTGCGCAGATCTATATTAGTTATTTCCTTTGCTTTTAGATATTTTAGTGCAAAAACAATGAATAAGATTGAGGAAGCAAATAGTATAAAACCTGAAAAATTTAATGGACAAAATTTTAGGAGATGGCAAAGACAATTGAAATATTGGCTCACTGTTCTAGATTTAATTTTAGCTATTGAACCAACTAGTCAACCTAGTGAACCATCTAGTCAACCTAGCAATACATCAACCCAAGAAGCCTCTAGTTCCACTTCTACTTCCACAACTCAAATGTCAAAAGAGGAGATAGATTATCATTGTCACAATAAAATATTAAGTGCTTTATCAGATAATCTCTATGATGTGTATGAAACTACCAAAAATGCCTTAGAATTGTGGAACACTCTTGAAGCCGTTTATGGGATAGAAGACACTAGTCTAGATAGATTTGCTGTTTCAAATTTTAATCTTTATAAAATGGTAGATTCTAAGCCTATTAGAGATCAAATTCATGAGTTCCAAGAACTTTTGAGAAGAGTTGAGAAAAATGGTACGACTCTTAGTGAAGATTTTAAGGTGTCATGTTTAATAGAGAAGTTACCTCCTAGTTGGTCTGATTTTTCCAAATCTTTAAAACATAGACAAGGAACTCTTTCCATGACACAAGTGATTAACTCACTTACAATTGAAGAAAATAACAGAGTTGGTACTTTTAATCAAATTGAAAGTACTAAAGTAAACTTAGTTGAAAACACAAGGAATTTCAAGAACAATAAGAGAAATGGTTTTCAACCTAGGAGAAGGAGCTTTAAGAATAAGAATATTCAACACAATAGGTCTAAGAATTCTAAAGGCAAAGGGGATAGGATTTGCTATGTTTGTGGAAGGTCTAATCATGTGGCAAAGGATTGTTTTTACAAAAAGACAGAAGCCTACAAACATAAGCCCAAGCAACATCATAAAGATCAAAAGGATCAAGTACATGTCTTGGAAGAAGGAAGTCCAAGTGAACCAAATGAACCTCTCATTAGGTATAATAATTCTAATTCTTTGAGTGTCAATTTTACTTATGAAAATAATGAATGGTGGTTAGATTCAGGCGCGAATATTCATGTTTGTTCTTATAGAAGTTATTTTAAAAATTATCAGAACTCAAGTGGAGGAAGTGTGACCCTAGGCAATAATACTACCGCACAAGTACTTGGGATTGGAGATATTGAATTAAAGATGACCTCTGGAAAGACTTTAATTCTCAAGGAAGTGCGTTATGTTCCTGAAGTGAGAAGAAATCTTGTTAGTGGGTCTTTTTTAGTTCAACAAGGATACAAAATTGTTTTAGAATCTAATAGAGTTGTTCTAAAAATAATGTATTTGTGGGTAAAGGTTATGTTTTTGATGGTTTATTTAAGTTGAATAATTTTTCAAGATCTAATAAAGTTTTCAAAGTTTTTAATATTGAAACTTCTAATATTTGGCATGGGAGACTTGGACATGTATCGTTAAAGAAAATCAAAAGAATGATGGATCTTGACTTAGTGCCTAAAGCTATAATTGATTTTAAACATAAGTGTGAGATTTGTGTTCAAGCTAAACAACCTAGGAAGCCTTATAAGTCGATTGAGAGGACAACCCAAGTTTTAGAACTTATACATAGTGATGTTTGTGATTCTAATCGATCACCAACTAGAGGAGGAAATAGATATTTTGTAACATTTATTGATGATTGTTCTAAGTATTGTTATGTATACTTGATTAAGACTAAGGATGAGGTATTTGATAAATTCAAAGTATATAAAAATGAGGTAGAAAATCAATTAGATAAAAGAATTAAGAAGCTTAGATCTGATAGAGGTGGTGAGTATACTTTAAGTGCTTTAAGTATTTTTTGTGAAGAGAATGGTATTATTCATGAGTTAACTCCACCTTACTCACCACAATCTAATGGGTTGCTGAAAGAAAAAATAGAACTTTGATGGATATGGTGAATTCTATGTTGTTAAGTTCTGGTTTACCAGATAATTTGTGGGGGGAAGCAATATTATCCACATGTTTTATATTGAATAGAATAACGATTAAGGATTTAGAGAAAACTCCTTATGAAATTTGGAAAAGAAGAGTTCCTAATCTTAAAATCCTGAAAGTGTGGGGGTGTTTAGTAAGGTTGGTATACCTGAGCCTAAGAGAAAGAAAATAGGACAAAAAATAATAGATGCAATTTTTATTGGATACGCCCAAAACAGTAGTGCAAATAGATTTTTGGTTATAAATTATGAAGTTAGTGGAATATCTAATAACACAATCATAGAAGCTAGAGAAGCTACTTATTTTGAAGATATTTTTCCTTTTAGAACTAGAGTTCAAAAAACTATTTGTGGTCCATCTACTTCAATTGATAATGAGAAAACATTTACTAATTTATCAGTTGATGAATCACAAGTTGAACCTAGGAGGAGTAAAAGACCTAGAAAAGAAAAGAATTTTGGAGAAGAATTTTATACTTACTTGGTGGAAGGAGATCCTAGTTCTTATAAAGAAGCTGTAACTTCCATTGATGCACCTTTTTGGAAGGAAGCTATAAATAGTGAATTTGAATCTATAATTCAAAACAACACGTGGGTTTTAGTGGATCTTCCACCTGAGAACAAAGCAATAGATTGTAAATGGGTCTTTAGAAAGAAGTTGAAATCGGATGGTTCTATAGATAAGTATAAGGCAAGGCTAGTAGCAAAAGGATTTACACAAAGAGAAGGAATAAACTATTTTGATACTTACTCACCAGTTTCTAGTATCACAACAATTAGGATTTTGATAGCTTTAGCTTCTATACATAATTTAGTTATTCATCAAATGGATGTAAAGACTGCTTTTCTAAATGGAAATTTAGATGAAGAAATTTATATGAAACAACCTGAAGGTTTTATAGTGAAAGGACAAGAACACAAAGTTTGTAGGTTAGTTAAGTCTCTTTATGGTCTAAAGCAAGCTCCAAAACAATGGCATGAGAAGTTTGATGAAGTAGTTTTAAGTTATGGATTTATGATTAATGAACATGATAAGTGCGTATATTATAAAGAGATTAATGGAGCACACGTTATTTTGAGTTTATACGTAGATGATATTCTGATTTTTAGATCGAACTTGGAGATAATAAATGATGTAAAATCCTATTTGTCTAGAAACTTTGATATGAAAGATTTGGGTGAAGCAAATATGATTCTAGGCATGAGAATAAAGAAGACTTCTAAGGGTATTACTTTAGATCAAAAAAATTCTATTAAGAAAATGTTAAAAAATTTTGGATACTTTGATTTTAAGTCGGTATCTACTCCTTATGATTCTAAGATTGAGTTAAAGAAGAATCAAGAAGAACCAGTATCTCAATTAAGGTATTCTCAAATTATAGGATCTTTGTTATACATAGCAAATAAAACTAGGCCTGATATATCATATGTAGTGGGTAGACTTAGTAGATATACACATAATCCTAGTGAAGAGCATTGGCTTGCTTTAGAAAGAGTGTGTAAATATCTTAAAGGAACAACTGATTACTTTTTATGCTATAAAGGATTTCCAAATGTTATCGAAGGATATAGTGATGCTAATTGGATTACAGACAATATAGATGTTAAATCCACAAGTGGTTATATGTTTCTTTTAGGAGGAGCAGCTATATCTTAGAGTTCTAATAAACAAACCTTGATTTCTAGAAGTACTATGGAGTCTGAACTCATAGCTTTAGACACCACTTGTAAAGAAGCTGAATGGATCAAGAGTCTTTTCATGGAAATGCCTTTGGTGGTTAGGAATATATCATCTATTCCTATACATTGTGATTGTAAAGCAGTTATAAATTTGGTGAAGCAAACTCACACCAACAAAAAAGATGAGCAGACATATAAGAGTGAGATACAAGTCTGTGAGAAGTCTTTTAGGCAATGCCGTTGTAACTTTAGAGTTTATTAAGTCTGAGTTAAATATTACTGATTAGTTAACTAAAGGGCTTTCCTTGAAAGCTACTAAAGAATTGTCGAGGGGGATGGGCCTAAGCTCATAAGGGAGTCACCTAGGGAGGTAACCCAACCTCTGTGATTGGAGATCCCATGAAAGAGGTTCAATGGGTAGAAACAATCCATATTGCGTGACTTATTAAGCACTATTATTATGGAGATATCTTTGAGAAGATATACTCTAGTTCATCCCTAAGGCAAAAGTGTTTTATATGTGATATTAAGGAAATGTATATTTACCTTGAATAAGTCCAAGGCAAGCATTTTCTTGCAAGGTATAGGTCACATATACCTTTGGAGGACTTACCTAAATGAGAGTCGTCGTGAGGCCGCGACCGTGAAGATTGAGCTGTCTTCTAAAAACTCTAATGAGAATCAAGATTGAGCGCATGGCCTTTAATAGTATTAACCCGCAAAAACCAAGTCTTTGTCGGTTTTATGCGTGTGATAGCTTGAAGTTTGGTCAAGGAACCGAGTTTAAGACATAGTTCACTCAGGTACCTCCAATAGATGCTATCAACACTAAGTGTAGGTTCAAACTCGAAAGGCACCTACATTGATTGCATAATATAAAGTTGCAAAATTAATTTTAAATTTCAAACCTTTTTGTGGGGGATTGTTGGAATAAAAAAGGTTTTCAATTTTATGAGTTATAAAACCTAATTGTGCATGAGTTATAAAATTCATTGCATGAGTTACAAAGTTTAATTTCATTTATAGGTTACATAATTTATAAGCACATTATGTTATAGGAGTTATACTATTAATCATATAGGTTACAATGTCTAAGACACTAGTATATAAGGAGGTCTTTAGGTTCAATTTTTAGAGACTAATCATCAAAGCCATCACTCCCCTATTTTCAATTCCAAAATTCTACAATTTTGCAACTACGACTTGCAAGACTGGTTCATACTCTTCCGGTGATCGTGCTCATCGAGGAGAGTGGCTGAGAGCTATTGGGTTGTATCTTGGAGCCCTTGAGGACCATCTTTTACCCGCACGAAGGGGAGGACTCTTTGGCTTTAGGACAACGTTTTACGCGTGCCTCTCATAGCACATGCCAGATTTTTCTAATTTGCTTTTATAATTGTTACGTTTGTTATTTATTTTGTTATTTGTTTATTTAATATATTTGTTTATAATATTGGTTGAGCATGTGTTATTTATTTTGTTATTTGTTTATTTAATATATTTGTTTATAATATTGGTTGAGCATGTGTTATTTGATGAATTAATAATATTTTTCAATAACAATTTCCTGTAACATTTAGTGGTAGTTGTACAAGATGTGTTTTGTTAGTTATGATGATATGATTCATTGTGTGACTTATTTTAGAATAATCTTACGTATATAATCAATTTATAAAATTAATTTCACATAATTTAACATAGTTTTTTTAGATTTGTGAGCGATATATCATTGAATGACCGTTATTTTTCTTATATTTCATTTTGGTTAGTTGTATAAATCTTTAGGAAACTTCTTGGCTAGATATGATTGTGAAACATAATTCATTGTGTTGAAGCTTCTACTAGCATTGTTAATCCCATTTCTACCACAATCCTATGTCTTCTTTCCACAGATCCACTTTGTTGATGGATATAAGGACATGAATGTCTAAACACAATGCCAAGTTTATCAAGAAAAGATTTCAAAGGTCAAAATTCACCACCCCAATTAGTTTACAAGCACTTGAGTTTGGTGTTAAACTGTCTTTCAACTAAATTCATAAAAAGAGGAAATATACTAGCAACTTCTCCCTTAGATTGTAGTGGATAAATCCAACTATACTTACTATAGCCATCTAGAAACAATAGATAATATGTATAGCCATCAATATATTTAACTGGAGAATGTCCCCACACATCTGCATACACAACTTCAAGTGGCTGGGATATAATAGTTGAAGAAATATGATAGGAAGCATGACATTCTTTTCCAAATCGACAAGATGTACACTGTAACTTATTATTAGCTTTGCTAGAGAACAATTTGCATTATGATGCTACATGAGCTAATACATTTGCATTGGGATGGCCTAGCCTTTTGTGCCACAGAATTGCATTAGACTCAGATGTACACTTATTGATCACACAGGAAAATAAAGAGATAGGTTGCACACTAGTTGAAACTGAAGCAGGGGAAGACACTGTATAGCCTTTGTTACCAGTTGAAGTAAGCTTGTATAGTCCTCTTTCAAGCTTGCCATGAAGCAGAATTGCATTGGTTTTCTTGTCCTTGATGAGACAGAAAAAAGGATGAAATTTCACAAACAAACCATCATTATCTTGAAGTAGCTTAAAGATACTTAACAAATCTTTTGCAATACCAGGAACATGAAGAATTCGATTAAGCACTAATGGCTTAGAATGTGACAAACAATGCAGTAAAAGGAAACCAATATGCAATATAGGTAAGACATTACCATTGCCAACTTGAACAGTTTCAGCTCCATGATATTCATCAGTAAAACTCATGCTCTTCATGTCAGCAGTGATATGATCTGTAGCTCCTGTGTCTAAGTACTAGGAAGAGTCTGCAACAGTAGTAGGAGAAGCTACAGGAGCTTTTGTTTTTGCTTGCTGTGATGCAATAAAAACTTGTGATGGAATGTGCTGTGAAGCCTGTGAAGCAGCACCTGAATTATGTCCTGGAAAACCACCAGTATTACCCTGAAAAGTGATGTCAAAATGATGAAAACACTTAACTGCAATGTGACTAGGTTTGCCACACAGCTGACAGATTGATCTATTGTTCATATTTCCTCTACCATTTCCATTTCCATTACCACCAGCATGAAATCTTCCAAAATTATTTCTGCCACGACCTCTACCTCTTGCATTGTTGGTAGACGTTCTAGAGTAATTATAGCCATGAGAAAATTTATTAGAGGTCCTCTGTGCCACATTAACATTGTGATCATGGTGTACTATTTGAGCCATATTATATTGAGCTAATCAAAGCTCATAGCTTTGTAGCTGAAACTGTGCTTCCTCAATAGAAATATATCCAACTCGTGAAGTAATATTGACAATAATTGCATCATATTCAGGACCTAAACCATCTAGAATATGTAATAATAGATCATTATCAGTAATCTCATTGCCTATAGCAAACAATGTATCAGCAATCTCTTTCATTTTTAGAAAATACTCTGAAACAGACATGGATCCCTTCGTAGTAGTCTGAAGTTTACGTTTGAGAAGCATCACCTAAGCTCTTGATTCTATAAGAACTTTCTAATGTATTCCACACGTTCATAGCTGTTTGACACCTCACTACATGACCATACATAGTTTCAGAGATTGATGATAACAGCTAGCTCAAGACAAATTTATCTGTTATTTTCCATAAAAGATAATCTAGATAATGAGTATTAGCACCAGGATCAGTAGAATTATGAACATAAATAAAAGGTTGAGGATAGATCTTATCTCCATTAATGAAACCTTCAAGTTTATAAGCTCCAAGTGTAGGTAGAACTTGTGATCTCCAATATCCATAGTTATTGCGATTCAATTTTATAGACAGAGTAGGAAGAGCTGACGGAAGTGAAATCAAAGGCATCATTGATGTTGACGAACTGGAAATTCCATAAGTATGAGCTTGTTGAGGATTTTGTACACTAGTTGAGCTTGTGCCTCCATTCAAATCATAATTTGTTCTCGGTAAAGTAGTGTTTCCAGGAAAAAGATTTGATGGATGAGCCATAGCTCTGATACCAAGTTGAATTGTATAAAACAAAGAATTTAAGAAGAATCTTGATTATTTATTATATGAATGAATGAATGAAAAAATTGAAGTGTACAATATAAGTTTCCTTATTTATACAAAAGCTGTAATCTGTAACTAACTACTGCTGACGTGGATAACAAACTACAGCAGCTCCTAACAACCTTCAGCAGCTCCTAACAACATTCTCTAACTAACTAATTGCAAGCTAATAGCTTCAACTTTTCAAGTTTTGATGGCATACTTTCCATACAGCCACTTATTTGCTTAATTGATTGCCTACTGCAGTGTTAAACCTTGAGTCCTTTTATCAAAAACTATATCATAAACTGCCTAATTTTGCAATGCTAAAGGTCTTTGGGTGTGCTTGTTTTCCCAATCTTAGACCTTACAATTAACATAAGTTTGCTTTTCATACATCTACTTGTGTGTTTATTGGCTACAACAGTTGTCACAAGGGTTATCTGTGCTTGCATTCATCTGGCAAGATTTATATCTCCAAAAGTGTTACATTTCATGAAAATATATTTCCCTTCAAAACTATAGAAGATTTCAAGTGCACAGAGTCTGCAACAACCAATAACACCATTATATCATCCTCCACCTCCTGGATTTTTTCAGCCACTTTTCTCTCAAGTAATATCAAGCCTGTCTATATTACACCTACTGAGTTATCCTCCATTTCAACCCCAGTTACACAAGCCTCTCCTTCTTCTTCAGTTCAAATTTCTTCTCCTGTTTCATCTCTTTTGCAGGCTCCTACTTCTTCATATGTTGTTCCTTCTCCTCAATTCAATTCTAATACAGAAACTTCACAGCCTACTTGTTCTCCAACTCCTACTCAACATAATAATAAGCATTCCAATGTGCATCTTATGATCACTCGAGCTAAAACTGGTATCTTCAAGCCCAAGGTATTTAATCTTACTACATAAGATTCTTTCTTAACTAGTGAGCCTGTTACAGTTTCTCAAGCATTATCATCTCCTCATTGGAAAGAGGCAATGCAGACTGAATTTGATGCACTTATTGCCAATCAAACTTGGTCTTTAGTTCTTGCTACTGATGATCTACATATAGTTGACAATAAATGGGTGTTTAGAATTAAATATAACTTTGATGGTAGCATTAGAGGTACAAAGCAAGATTGGTTACCAAGGGATTTCAACAATTTGTTGGTGTGGATTTCTTTGAGACTTTTAGCCCTGTCATCAAACCATCCATAATTCGAGTAGTGTTTGCTCTTGCTGTTACTCATCAATGGAACATTCAGCAAATTGATATTAATAATGTTTTTCTTAACGGTGAATTACAAGAGACTGTTTACATGTATCAACCTGAGAGTTTTGTGGACAGCAAGCATCCTCACTATGGTTGCAAATTGAATAAGTCCTTATATGGCCTGAAGCTAGCCCCTCGAGCATGGTTTGATAGGCTCAAAGGTGCTTTGCTTCAGTGGGGGTTTGTAATGTCAGTTGTTGATACTAGCCCTTCATTCATAAAAAGGACAATGTTCTTATTCTTCTGCTTATATATGTTGATGATATATTGATAACTGGCAATGATGCTTCCAAGGTACAACAGGTTATCAAAGATCTAAGTACACAATTAGCTCTTAAAGTGCTAGGTGATGTAAGTTATTTTCTTGGCTTTGAAGTTCACAGGACTTCAAACTCTTTGCTGTTAACTCAAAAGAAATATGTCATGGACCTGTTAAGGAAATGCAACATGCTGGAAGCTAAGAAAGCTAGAACACCTATGGTAGCTAATCTGAAACTGTCAAGCAGTGATAGCGAGGTGTTTGAACAGCCAGCTCTTTACAGAAGTATTATTGGTGCATTGCAGTACTTGTCTATGTCCAGACCTGATATATCATTTGTAGTCAATAAATTGAGTCAGTTTCTTCAATCACCAACCACTTTGCACTTGCAGGCTTGCAAAAGGGTATTAAGATACGTCAAGGGAACTTCAAATTATGGACTATTGTTTCAGCCTATGCAGTCTCTAAGTTTAACAGGATATAGTGATACAGATTGGGCAAGTTCTGTTGATGACAGAAAATCTACATCAGGATGCTGTATTTATCTAGGTGGCAATTTGATATATTGGTCTTCTAAGAAACAAAAGGTTGTGGCACGATCATCAACAAAATCAGAGTACAGGGCATTATCTCAGGCCTCAACTGAAATTGTCTGGCTGCAGAGTTTGCTGACAGAATTAGGACTATAGCTTCATGACACACCTATACTATGGTGTGATAATAAAGGAGCAGAATCCTTGGCAGCCAACCCAGTTTTTCACGCTCGCACTAAGCACATAAAAGTGGATGTGCACTTCATCAGGGAAAAGGTCTTGTCAAAACAATTAATAGTGAAGCATGTGTCAACTGAATTTCAATTTGCTGATATTATGACCAAACCTCCAACAAAAACTAGATTCGAACTTCTTAGAGAGAAACTTAATGTTGATACATATAGCAAGTTTGCTGGTTCAAGTAATCCCAGCTAAACTTGAGAGGGCATGTTGAAGCTATTAGCTTGCAATTAGTTAGTTAGAGAAGGTAATTAGGAGCTGCTGAAGATTGTTAGGAGCTGCTGAAGGTTGTTAGGAGCTGTTGTAGTTTGTTATCTACGTCAGCAGTAGTTAGTTACAGATTACAGCTTTTGTATAAATAAGGAAACTTATATTATACATCAATTTTTCATTCATTCATATAACAATCAAGATTCTTCTTAAATTCTCTGTTTTATACAATTCAACTCATTGCCATGAACTTTGGTACTTTGACATTTGACAGTAGCAGAAAATATATATTTTTCAAGTTTGTTGACAGTTGCAATATAATGAAAGATCATCATTAATGATATCGCCATCCGTCACTTTTCAAGTCAGCTTCATTGTATTTCAACACATTATAATCAAGTTTCAACTAGACAGATTCAAGAGGTTGATTTAAGTTGAGCATCTCGGAAACTTACAAGTTTTTAGGAAATATTTTATATTTTAACTGGTTCAACGATAGATATCTTACAAGTATTATATTACAATATAGAACACTAATTGCAGTCGAAGTTAATTTTTCTATAAACAGTCCTCATTGGTAGTACATATTGCACCTCATCATCTTAATCATCAAAATTTTGATTCTGAAACTTTGATCACATTCATTATCCAACGGTTTCTTCAACTTATTTTAGTACTGATCATCTTACTTTGGCTCCAAAAAAATGCTTCAGGAGGCGGACATGTTACCGTAAAGTGCATAGAGAGGGAAAGACGTGCTCTCCTAATGTTCAAACAAGGCCTTGTAGATGATTATGGTCATCTGTCTTCATGGGGGAAAGAAGACGACCGAAAAGATTGCTGCAAATGGGCAGGTGTTCACTGTAGCAACCGAACGGGCCACGTGGTCAAGCTTAGTCTTCGATTCGCATCTTTGGAACGTCACGTGCCTTTGAGAGGTAACATTAACTCTTCCCTGCTCCAATTGCAGCACTTAAATTATTTGGACTTGAGTTTCAATCCCCTCCAGGGACAAATTCCAGAATTTATTGGCTCCCTTAGCAGATTAAGGTACCTTAATCTCTCCTACGCTAATTTCGGAGGAAGGATTCCATATCAACTTGGAAACCTATCAAGCTTACAATCTCTTGATCTCAGCTACAACTTCCGCTTGTATGCTGACAAACTTGAGTGGCTTTCTCATCTCTCCGCTCTAAAACATATTTGTCTATCTCAAGTTAATCTTACAGAATCAACAGATTGGCTAAATGTAGTAAGTAAGTAAACTCCGTTCTTTAAAAGAATTGCAGCTAGACAATTGTGATCTGCGGTTAGTACCCATTTCTTCATCTCCCTTTGTTAATTATTCCAAGTCTCTTGCTTTTCTTGATCTCTCCGGGATTCATCTATCAAATTCTATGTACTTCTGATTGTTCAACTTTAGCGGCAGTCTTGTTCATCTTGACCTCTCTTACAACAACTTACGAGGTACACTTCTGGATAATGCTTTCTGGAATATGACTTCTCTTTAGCATCTTATCGTTAATTTAAAGGAAATCAATGATATTTCAAAACCCTTTTGGAATATGTGTCAATTACAAACGTTGTCCTTGCTATAAAATAATCTCACCGGCCAACTTTCCGAGCTTTTCCTCAGTATGTCTGCAGGTTGCACAGGAGATACTTTAGAAATTTTGTTAGTAGACGGCAACGGTTTTACTGGTTCATTGCCCCATTTTACACTGTTTACATCCTTGAGAATATCAAGTCTTTTTTAAAACAAACTGAATGGTTCTTTCCCCGAAAGTTTTGGACGAGTTTCGAATCTTACCTCGTTGGATCTAGTTACTAACCAACTCAAGGGTTCATTACCTGATTTTAGTGTCTTTTTGTCATTGGAAAAACTATTTATCGGCAACAACAGCGTAACTTTAACCAAAAGTATCTCAAAGCTTTCTAAGCTTGCATATCTGGATGTCTCTTTAAACTCTTCGGAAGGTATTATAACGAAGGCCATTTGTCAAATCTATCTAGATTGATCTACCTAGATTTATCTTTTAACTCACTAACTCTGAACTTCAGTTCAGATTGGATTCCCCCGTTTCAACTGGAAATCATTCAACTGGGGAGATGTAAATTGGGTCGTCGATTCCCAAAATGGCTCAATACAAAATTTATAAGCTTGATATTTCTAATGCTGGAATTTCAGATATTATCCCTATGTGGTTCTGGGATCAGTCTTCCATGTTGTATTATTTAAATCTCTCAAACAATTGTCTATGTGGCAAAGTGCCGGATTTATCACTCAAGTTTTCTGGATTTCCTGGGATTGATCTTAGCTCTAATTGTTTTGAAGGTCCAATACCACTTATACCTCCTAATGTAACATCACTAGTTCTTTATAAAAATAGACTTTCAGGTCCGATATCTTTCTTATGTGCAATAAATGGTGCGATGATTGAGTATTTGGACCTTTCAGATGACCAATTATCAGGAGAGCTTCCTAATTGTTCGATGAACTGGCAGAAATTAAACATATTAAATCTGGCAAACAATAATTTTCTTGGCAAGATTCCTAACACATTGGCGTCTACTTTTTCCATAGAATCACTACATTTGCGCAACAACAGTTTCGTTGGAGAGTTGCCTACATCTTTGAAGAATTGCACAAAGTTGACTGTTATTGAACTGGGTAATAATAAATTTACTGGGACAATACCATCATCGCTAGGTGAGAGCTTCCAAGATTTGGCTGTTTTGAGTCTAAGATTCAATCACTTTAGTGGAAGTGTACCTGTACAACTTTGCAATCTAGCAAATATTCAAGTCTTAAGACTTCTCTAATAACTATATTTCAGGAACTTTACCAAAGTCTCTCAACAATTTAACGGCAACGTCTCAAAAAAAGAGTTCACATGCCATCATAACTTATTTATATCCCTTTGCTTTGACAAATAAGTATGGTGGTGGACCAGCCAATTTTCAAGACTCTACACTTTTGGTTTGGAAAGGAACAGATTCTGAGTACAAAAATACCTTGGGACTTGTAAAGGGCATTGATCTATCAAGCAACAAATTATCTGGGGAAGTTCCTGAAGAAATTACAGATCTAATAGGATTAATCTCCTTGAACCTGTCAAGGAACAGTTTAACTGGAACAATTCGTTCAAATATTGGTTGGTTAACTTTGTTGGGCACTTTTGACTTGTCCATGAATATGGTTACAGGTGAAATTCCTGAAAGCTGTTCTCAATTGAATGCTCTTGGTGTTTTGAACTTGTCTGATAACAAATTATCAGGAAAAATACACCAAGCAATAAATTACTGAACTTTGATGCCTCTGCATACATGGGAAATCCTTAGCTTTGCGGATCCCCCTTAACAAAGTTGTCCAGGGGAAGAAATTAACAGCTTCGGATCCAGCCATTGTTGCACACTACAACGCGGATGATATCATAACTCCGGGGTTTTATGTTAGTATGGCACTTGGATTCATGGTAGGATTCTGGGGAGTTCTTGGCATTTTACTGTTGAACAGGTCATGGAGGTACGCTTATTTTCGTTTTTTAGAATATGTAAAAGACAGGCTCTGGATCACAGTTGTACTTGAAATGGCCAAACTACGGACGAAGATTGGAAGCTAAATGGTAACAACATATGTTTCAGTCTCTTTTTAGATATCATAACGTATTTTTATTTGCCTATCAAAGCCTCCACATCACTGCTTGATTGCGGGCTCCAAAAGCTCTCTACACATCAAAGCCTTAAGTTTAAAAGACTTCTCAAAATTTGACTAATTTGTGCAAGAAAATTTAACTGTAAGCTAATGCTTTCAAAATGCTTTGTTCAAAATGTTTTCAAAATATTACGCAGTTCCAATAGCTGCACAAACAATAGCGCTGATGTTCTTAGGCATGAACGTGACACTCCCACAGGGTATTCACACCGCTCCAGGGGGCATCACATGCTTGGAGATGGGCGCAGCCACAGAGAATGTGGACTCAGTGCTAAACGTCGTAGCCAACATGCGGCAAAAGTAACCACAAGATACTCATTGATGTGCCCGATTCTAGGCTTGGTGTGGACCGTTACATTTGAACCAGCTGATGGGTTCATTTCGTTTTGTTCTTCAAGACTTTCTAGGCCATTTTGGTAAGGATTTTGAGATGTGGTTTGAAGCGTGGGATTTGGGACCTTTTGTTGCTAACTTAAATGAAGACAAGGGTGTTACGCCCACGTGCCATCTGACATACATTGATTAATTTGACATCTTATGAAGGAAAACATATCTTACCTTTATTTCATTCCTAACCGTCATTATCTTTGTTTTATTTGTTGCCTGAAATAATACAACTCTAAATAGATGAATTCTAGTAAAAGTAGGATAGCAATCTTGGCATCGTGGTTTTATAGGATAATGCACATGTACTCTATTTTATCCGAAGTCTGATTAGGAGAATATCCTTTTATAATTTATAAGCATTTTCTGATTGATATGCTTTTCAATTTGAATCATTATCCCCTGTAGAAGAAGGAAAGGTCATGTTGAATTAGAAAGGCAACAAAGTATAAAGAGCTATCTTTATATTTTGAAGATGTGGTGAATGATTGAAGAACAACATTGAGAGCAACTTGTGTTTTTAATTATTCTTTTATGTGTGTCTTATGTGTGTGTGAAGCTATAAGCTTCTTATTTGTGTTTAGGTTATAGATTGTATAAGACTAGAGATTTTGGGTGCTTTCAATAACTAGATCTTGTGTTAAGTATTATTGAACTAAGATATGTTAAGTGAATAGCATCGAACCAGTTTTTTAGTCTTTTTATGAATAATATTAAAGAGTATACAGAGTTACTAGTATGTAGAGTAATCAGTGTTTTAGTCTTTCTTTGAATAATATCAAAAAGTATGCAGAGTCACTAGTGTTTTAGTCTTTGAGAGATTTATTTTACAAATATTAGATCAGTGAATGAGAGTCAAAGAGTATACAGAGTCCCTAATATTTTAGTCTTTTAAGAGATTTATTTTACAAATATTAGATTAATGAGTGAGAGTGTGATCATCACTTTAAATGTTTTTAAATATTGTAAAAGAATAAATATAATAAATTACAGCTCTAAGCTATATTATTGTTTTCTATTATATTGCACTTTAATGTTGATACCTTCGGATCTCACTGAAGGGGATAGCGTGAGATCATAATTGAAATCATTTTGTAGCTTTTTGTAGTGGGGAGGTTACGGGTTAATTGCAATGCAAACTTAGTTGACAGAACTCTTTTAACTTTTAGCAGATCCAATACAAAATATAATACCATATTAGTTGGTAGATGCATTAGTAGCTGATAATTTCACGAGTGAGTTGTGCTAGTCAATTTGCGAGACGAGTTGCAGTTCTATAACTTAGGGACTTCTATCCATGGTCATAAAACCTTCATTTCTAACAGTGGGGCGCTTGTCAAGTCATTATATTTGATGAACATTATACATCTAACAACAATCCCTCGAAAGTGATTATTTTCCCATATTTCTTTTCATTTTTTTATAGAATGCTCGTTTTGGGCCTTTAAACCGTATTAAATAACTATATATATATATATATATATATATATATATATATATATATATATATATTAACTTAAATGAATGAAAGTAAATGCGCAGAGACTGATAAATAGAGGAAAATATTATTTATTTTCTATTGGAGATTGCTTAGGCCGAAACTTGTAAGGCAAAATCGGTTTGCTAGTGGACTGGCCCATATTTTTGGGCTAAAGGTCTGCTTGACTATTGACACAAACAAGCCCATTTATTTTTTTGAAATTGGATCCGAGTTTTATAGTTCTTAAATAGAGATTAGTCTTTCTTTAATAAAAGTTAATGGGATAATATCATAAACCACTTCTGAAGTTTAGCTAATTATTATACGAAAAGCCTCTTATATAAATATATCAACGCAGTTTCTAACGTTTGCGTTTAAGTTTCATCTAGGTCCAACCCACGAATTCCGTTAGCTTTCAAATTAACATTTTGGGGTATTTTAGTAAAATGATATAATGTCATATCAGTAAACGGTTATAAAAGTAAGGTTAAAATGGTATTTTTATTTTTTTCTCAGTTTCTACACAAACGAAATCTGTTAACTGGACTTGGACGAAGCTTAAATACAAACGTTAAGGACTGAGTTGATATATTTGCATAAGAGGCTTTTCGCATGATAATTATTTAAATTTTAAGGATGGTTTATGATATTATCTCAAAGATTAATTGTTAAGTGACGAAGAAAGCAAACATGGATGGCATAAATAATATATAAATAAAAAATGCAAATAGCTCAATTCTTTTTAAATCAATACGAAATGATATCCTAATCAAATAAATAATTAGAAAATAGTCCATGCCATGCCTATCCATCCAATTTGATTTGATTTTTAACCGACCATGTTAGAATTATGCCTACATCTATTTTAGTTGAATATAGGCATCAAATTCGAAGTCAAAGTCGGAATTAATTTGGAAGGGGATTGGGTTTTCTATTGGTTAGTCCATGGACGTCCACTAGACATTCTTACATCATCCAATGGATATTTTCATATGTTAATTTAATTATTTTTAAGATGTTAGATTGGTAGCTTTATGTTTAAATTTTTATTGCTAATATATTTGAGTAAATTTTCATAGATACTTATGAGCAGGTACAAACCCATGAACGAGTGAAAGGCTTATTAATTAAAATAGAACATGTCATCAGCAATCAAGTGGTGATTATTTTAAACTTTGCGTGAATAATGCTTAATATATTACTAATAACATATATATTACACAAATTTTGTAATTATGATATTATTTTACTTAGAGTTATTATATCAAACAACTCTTTAGACCGCTCTTATTACTTGAACCAATTTATTGTGGGTCTTAAAATCATATTATATGATCATTAAGTGGAAGTAAAGTATGACTAGGTGATTTAAAAAAAAAAAATTATGTAGAGGCATCAATTAAATTGAGTCAACACAAGCATATATAACATAGTCAAAATCTAAATCAATAAACCAAATGTAGATGCAACCGAAATCAACATTTGATTTCTGATTTAGATATTTCGATTTTTTAATTTATAAATCATAGACAATTACAAATTGAATAAATTTTTTTATTATATTATATATATATATATATATATATATATATTTTTTTTGAAGAGAAGTAAGATAGATAGAATACATTATCTAATAAATAGTGGTTAGCATGAACATCATATAAACTCATACCTTATAAGGAATGTGTGTTTAAATACAAATTAAACATTATATTAAGTTAGATTGGGATATATGGCATATCTATAATGGACTTCAACATAATTAAGATTTTGATATTTGATTTAATCGCAAATTTCTTTATTGCTTTGAATCAATATCTAATATAATATCGGATTAGTTTAGGTGGACAATAGCTTTATAATTTCCAAATGGTCCATAGGTCATGTTAGGATATCAATTTGATATTAAAAAAATACTTTTGTTTTCGTGTTTCCAATAGCAAATCCACTTGTGTACTTTTGTTTAATGGTTGCCCGTATGAATGGAGGATCGTGTGGACAATTCCTCGACAGCTAAAAATAAAGCGGGTTTCCGTGTGAATTCAAGCTTGGAATGGATCTATCTAGATCGAAATAAAAAGATCCGTTTCAGACCCGGATCCATTTTATATTATTATTTTTTTATAAAATTTCCCACCTGTTGCGTGACCATCTCTGACCCGTAGACGAATTTGCGTGAAAAGCAAATTTTAATAATTACTTTTAAAATATTTTTTTAAGAAAGCAATATACTACGTGGCTATTTTATATCTGATTTGAGAATAACAAAAATGACGGCGAGAGGAGGGTATCTTGGTCAATTCGATCACGAGTTAGGTTGATAAGGTTTGAAAATTGCCACCAGGCCCACCACTCGCTTTTTGTGGGTATCTCGTTTCTCTTACATTTTCTCTCCTACCAAGCAAACAGACAAACAAACTCAGTTGTGTCGGTCTCCAGACAAACTGTTTTACTCACAACAGATCCATCCAGCAATGGAAGTGAAGCGCCGAACGCTTCGCTCTTTAGTGACCAAGCTCGGCTCCGTCTCTGAGCAAACACGCTCCGAGGGTCTCGCCGAGCTGCGCCTTATTTCCAAGCACGACGCCGATAGCCGTCCCATCATCGCCGACGCCGGTGCCATTCCCTACTTGGCCGAAACCCTCTACTCCTCTTCGCACGCTGCGCAAGAGAACGCTGCAGCCACGCTTCTTAATCTATCCATTTCGTCCCGCGACGCCCTCATGTCCACGCGCGGCCTCCTCGATGCAATTTCCCACGCGCTCCGGTGCCACTCCACCACAACCTCCCCCGCCGCCGTCCAGTCGGCGGCCGCCACTCTGCACAGCCTCCTCGTGGTCGAATCCTACCGCCCGATCATCGGAGCGAAGCGGGACATCATCCACTCGTTAGTCGAAATCATCAAAACGCGCAACTCGCCGCCGCGTTCGATCAAAGACGCGCTGAAGGCGCTGTTCGGGATCGCGCTTTATCCGTTAAACCGGCAGCAGATAATCTGTCTGGGTGGGGTCCAGCCCTTGTTTTCGCTGATTGTGAACGAGGGGAGAGCCGGGATCGTCGAGGACGCGAGCGCGGTGGTGGCGCAGATTGCGGGATGCGGGGAGAGCGCGGAGGAGTTCAGAAAGTGTTCTGGGTTGGGGGTGTTGGTGGATTTATTGGATATGGGAACGGGGTTGAGTGAGAGAGTGAAGGAGAATGCGGTGTCGGCGCTGTTGAATTTGGTGAGTTATGGAGGGGAGAGAGTGGGGAAGGAAGTGAGAGACTTGGGGCTGAAGGTGGTGGACGGAGTTGCTGACGTGGCGGAGAATGGGAGTGCGAAAGGTAAGAGTAAGGCGGTTGCATTGTTGAAGGTATTGTTTGATGGGAAAGTGTTGTCAGATTCGCGTTTCGATAATTTGATAAAAAATCAATCAAATAATCTTTCTTTTTGAGTAATTGATAGGTCATTATTCTGTTGTTTGTTCTGATTTTGGTGTATAAATTAGGTGGTTAGATAAATTGATAATAATCATTTGATTTTGAAGTTATTTCTTTTGTAAATGTAAATCTAATAATAATTGAATTGATGTCATGTGACTGTCTCAATCACATATATTCATTGATAATATTTTTTTTTCTTAGTTTTGGCCTCATAGATCATTGGCCTATGCTCTTTTTGGTGCATGACGCTAAGATTCTTGTTTCATTGTTTTTGAATGATATGAAACGCTTTTGAAACAGTTCTTGTAAAATTGAGAATGAACGCACGAAATCTGTGCTTGCATATTCATCTATGGGTGATCGAATCAGGAGCATTGCTTCTGTTGAAAGAAGGATCACTTTCAGATAAATTGGGAATCTTTTATTCCGAATACACGCACCAAAATGTTTGAAGCCGGTGGAGGTTGCCTGTTTTTGCTATATTCACTTCTTGTTTCTTCCTTGCAACTCTTGAGTTTTTAACATTGTTTTGGTCGAATGGAATGTGGAATTGGGTATCTTAGTTTTCGTATTTCAAGTAGAATGGCCACAATTTCCATTTACTTCTAGTGCTATCATGAGTTCCGTTTTGCAACTCATGAATTCTTGTACATATATTGATATCTTCTTCTTCTTCTACTTCTTATTGACTTGAGTTTAGATTCATATTCATATAGTGTGTTGCTGTCAACTATTAAGTTTATCTAACATCTTAATCAACTTGATTCTAGTTTACATTCTATCTTCTTCTGATCCCATCAATGTGGAAATATTCATGTAATTTGCATGTTGTCTAGGCTTAATATGCTCTTTTCAAAGGTCCTCTAGAAGACTAGGACCTGAACTTGGAAATATTGCATTTCCAATTATGACATGAATGCGCAACTGTTGGAGTATAATTATTGTTCCTTTTTGTAACGATAAACTCCCATAGATATGTGCATGCGCATTATGCACTTGCACACTCGAAGGCCTTTAGACATTTCATTGTGGTGAGAAATTTCTCTATACATGTCCGAGTATATTTGGAATACATTTTACTTCATGGGAGGTCAGGTAGATGTGTAACAGCTGAGATCCCAAAAGGTGTATTTTTAGTGCATACACACTATTTAAAGGAGGGGGAGGAGGGAGTCCCTGTTCAACGAACAGAATTTCCTGCAGCATTAGTCTTCAAGATACAAAAATAAGTCTAGAAAGTTGCATAGAGTTAGAGGGGAAGCAATTATTGGAATTTCATTCTCTCATCGAATCAATTGAGCAATTAATGAGAGTAATGTAAACGTTACCTGGTACGTCTTTTTTGGTTGTTGTTGGAAAACAGAGCCAGAAAGAGAATGAAAGAATGAAGGAGAATTATCACGGAATTTTGGGGATTTTTTCATAAATGTTTAATAAGGTATGTTAATATATAGAGTTGTTCTAAGATCATGTCCCGAGGAGAGTCAAATAATCATTAAAACAAACGACTTTAAAAGCATAAACGAAATTAATAAATTAAATAAAGAAAAAAGAGAATAACATTAACATTAGAAATGATATTTCATTAAGGTTAGAATAGTAAATGCCCGTAACAATATAAAAGCGCAAATATTTTGTGTTTTTTTGTTAACTTGGAAAGATTAAAGCGCGGTAATGGTAACAAAAGATTGAGTTAAGTTAATCCAACGTTGGGAAAGATACCAATAATAATAATAATCAAATATTTGTTTTCAAAGATAACAATTTAGTCAGATTGACAATTCGTGTTTGCGAGTCATATTTATGTCGTGTCGAGTTGTAATACAATAAAGATTGATTCGACATGAACACGATCCGTTTATTATTTTTGTCACGAAGGATGAACATGAATATGACACGATTATTAAAATGCAAACACGAATAATAAATAGATCGTATTTGTGATAGATATTAACATGGTCCGTTTAACACGATTACGACACGTTTATATGAATTGATACAACCATTTTATAGTTATGACACGATTATGATATAATTATAATTACTACACGATTATGAAACAGTTACAGTTATGACATGATTATTCCATGATTATACATTAAAACTTATTTTAATTAAAAAAGCTACAACATAATATACAAAATTAAACAAAACTAAATACCAAGAATTAATACAAACTTTTATTTAGGGAATTAGAAATTAAAGGTTATGTGTTCAGTGTCTTCTATTTATATTAATATAATAAAATATTATAATTTTTAATATGTATAATTTAATATGTGTAAAAATTATAAAATATTAATCGTGTTAATTGTGTTTTAATTTATATTTGTGTCAATTGTGTTTAATATTTACGTGTGTTATAAATAAATTTGTATCATAAACGGATCGTGTCATAATCGTGTTCACGGATTGAAGGTACTCAACAAGAACACAACACGATTATTAAACAGGTTGAAAATTTCGACAAGAACACGATTAAGGTAAATCCAAACCTGCAAATTTTCATGTTGTGTTATATTGGGTTTGCGTGGCGTGACCTAAATTGTCACCCCAAAAATTTAGTAAATTTTCTTGCGTTTATAAATTTAATATAATCAAATTAAAGAATGAAATTAAACTAATGCAACGAGTCCTTCGTTTTGAAAAGAATAAGTTTCAATGCTCTACCATATTTCTTTGTTGTTTGTTTATGAACAAATAAATATAAAAAATAATGATACTTTTTTTTAAAATTTCATATCAAATAATGCGTATTTAATATAGGTTTATCAAGTAGATAGCGTGGTATGACAATTTTAATTTTATATTACATCATTTGGGATATATGATTCTAAGATAAGTTTTGGGTTAATTAATAATTGTTTTTAAGAATATATTAAATTACATGAATTTCCCTTGTGACTTGATATAAAATTCATATTCGTTATTTATTAAAATGTGAGAAAACCTTTATCAAATCTATTAATCTTTGATAAATTTTGGTAATTTTGTCTTTTTACATATCTCGCTATTTATCAAAAGAACCCCTGTAGAAATCCAACAATACAGAAGAATAAGACAGCTCCTATCATGCATTGTAACTATGAATGAAGAATAAGACAGCTCCTATTATGTTCTGAACTTCACAGCTTCCGTGACATGTTCCTTTCTCTCTCTAATGAATATGTCATTGATTCACTCCCTTTAAATATTGACTGAGCATCACTTTTGACTTCTCTGTTGACTTTACTCGGTCCATTCGTAGACTCTTTTTTTTTTTTTTTTCCTCCCCCACACCACCTCCTCCTCCAAATGAATAGTTCTTTCAAGTGATCAATCAATGAAAGAACGCACTCTACCCGGCCAAGCATTTGACTCATGTTTGGAGCTTCTCTACTCACCAAACTCTGACACCCTTTTGTGCAATGGCACCATTTGCTTTGAACTTGGTTAATGCAACTTTGGACTGGTTGACATTGGCTAGGGATGCACCCTCTACCCAGGCTGTTGTTTTCCGAGCGCATATTGGCGGCAGCTTCCTAAAATCTAACAACTTGATGGTGTTGTAGTCTGTTTCATGGATAAATCTTTGATTGAGTTGAAGTTGTTTTGGAACTTTGTGTTTTATTGTAGGCCATTTGTTTGTGGAAGTTTGTCTTTTGGTATTCGTCCTTTTCTTACTTAAAAAGAAGCGTTACAAGCCTCCTTAGCGGCCGCTGACTAAGAAGGTTTGTGATATTTCTTCTTTCAACTTCTTGTTTCATTGGTAATTCCAGTGCGGTAGAAGCATTTGAATTTGTTCTTTCAATTTGAGTCATTAGAAGGGTTTTGCTCCATCTGTTATGGGGGCAAGTTTCTTCTTTTACTTATGCTTCTACATAAAGATGATGATAGTAGAAGCCAGGAAATTGTTGGTTCAGCTTTTTGAAAAAATTATCTCTTGGGATATGAAATAGATTGTAGATTTTGTTAAAATGTAATTTCGTTATCAACTGTTCCTAGATATGGAGGATCTTGAGGTTGTCACAAAGTCCTCCTCTTCCTAATCAGATTTTAAATTTGTTGTCTCTCTGATGTTTGATTTATTTTATATTCTTAAAAAAGAAATTCTATAGTAGTTTCCCTATCACCAATTATAATATGTATAATCTTGTATCCACCTGACATTGCATGAAGGCTTGTTTGACATCTGTAGGAAATAGATGAGCTATGCAATGAGTGGTTCCGGAATCCCTTATTCCTCATTTGACAGAGATGAAATGTAACAGAATTGATAATTTTCTAGGAACTCCTGATTCAGTCCTCTATTCTTATGGACTTTCTACCATGTTCAATGCAATTGCCTGTTTTTGAAAAAAAGCAGAGATCATTGTTGTGTAAGTATATCTAATCTTGACTGTTTAATTTTCATGTTATTTATCTGCAGTGTTACAGAAGGGAGTTATTCATGTCTTTTCTCGTGAATGTGAGCTGTACGGATAGCATGGCAAATATTGTAAGCTTTTTAAGTTTTTTTTTGGTGATTTATTTGATTCTTTCAGGATATTAAGACTGTGTGATCTTGACTGTTTAATTGTAAATTAGCTTTGTGGCTGCGTTCCAGAAGGAAGTCAGTAAACTCTTTTATTTTTATTGGGGTTAATATGAATGTGAGTAGTTAGAATAATACAGCATATAGAATAAGTTTTTTCCTGTTCCTTTCAAGGAAAAATCTTGAGTTAATTTGTGTTGTGAGTTAAATTAACACTTGTAAAGTGATCAGAAGTTCCGAATTGTGCTTTTGGAAATGTGGTCATTTCTCCCTTTCTATCGTTCATGGGGCCTCCTATATTGAAGTGAGAACATTTTGCAGAATTTAGATCAATTTTAACTTATTCATGTTCCATTATTGTCCACACAAAATATGGTTACTGATAGAGCTGCCTGCTCATGATATCACCTAGTTGATGTTGCTCTTCCCTCATATTACCTAATTAACCTCCTTTCCCTGGAGCAACTATTTAAGCATCAATGGTTAATTTTTTCCCCCCAAATTTCTGATATTTCCATCTATCTCTGTTTTGTAAACTAAGCCTAAGCTATTGTCCAGAATTAGGACGTGCACATATGACCTCAGCAAATAAAAGTTGTTGGGTTGTACATTTGGTTTAATGGTTTCATACTTTCTTTGGCTCTTGTTTTATTAATTCTTTGTTTGGTATGATACTTTATCATTATCTCATTACCCTGTGGAATTTATATATCCAAGCTTGCTGGGCTGGGAACTACTAATCGTTTAATACTAAAAATTGTAGAATTCCGGCCAAATAGATCCATTGCATGAGATAATAAGATTGAAGGAGGAATATCGTTTCCGTATTTTGTTGGATGAGAGTAACTTGTTTGGTGTACTTCGTGGTTATGGAAGAGGCCTCATTGAACATTATGGGGTTCCAGTATGTTCTGAAGACTTATTGTGCTTATTTTGTCGTTTTTAGTCTCTTTGATTTACCGTTGTATGACCTTGCAGATTGACAAGAAGGATATTACAACTGCTACCATGGGGCATGAATTAGCCACAGAAGGAGGATTCTGCACTGGAAGTGCTAGAGTCGTTGATCACCAAGTACGGAAATTGTACTTAATTATATAGTCTTGCAATTGAGATTCTGGTTTCACTATTGTTTTTATTTTAGAACTTAAAAAAAATAAAGAGTTTTTTGTACTGTATAAGGAAAGTAAGGATTTAGAACCACACAAAATTCTTCTTTTATGTTACAAATGTTAGCATCGGACATATTTTCATTGTCTTTGTTCTCAAGACATTGTTTTAAAAATACACAAGTAGACATAGTCCTGGATTTGAAAAGTGCAGACCTATTTTTCTCATTTTCATTTAGTAACAGTTTCTTCAAAATAATTTTCGAAAATACTAAATGGGCCCTAAATCATTGCAAGTGCTGCGGTTACTGCTATTTATGTCTTTGAAGAAAATCCCAATATGATAACAAAGCTGAAGGAAAACATTGCCGTTTTGTGGAAAGGTTGGTTTTGATATCACTTTATGCCCTTTATCGTGTTTAATTAGTTGTAGGAACTTAAATTGAAGTTCTTCAATCCGTCGAATCTTGAAAAAAGGCATATAAATCCTTAGACTTTGAATTTTCATGTCTATCTATAGATATACACTTTTGTTCGGTCTGTTTGGCCTGCAACTTTTGCAAGCGTTCATATGTATGAAGAAATGGACAGGAGGACTGATCAATGCTGAATGCTTTCAGTATACCTCTCGTGAACTTTTACTTCTTCACATTATGTATTGTTCCCAGAAATTTGACCTAAAGATTAGATTAAAAATTTAATTACTCTTAGTAACCTATCACTGTGTTTTGCAAAACCCGTAAGTGCACATAATCATAACAAGTAATATAATGATGAATGAGTATCGTTCCCACGAGAATTGGTTATTTACTACTGAAATTAATTTAACTCTGATTTTATTTGAATAATAAAAGTTTAATCATAGATCTAAAGTAATTAACTAACTAAACAACTGTATAAAAATTAACACTAATAAATAATGTTTAAATTAACTTGAAAAAAATCCAATGAATCAAAATCTAGGGTATCAGGTTTCACCTAAGTAATCTACTCTATTATTTCAATCCAAACTAATTAATGTTTTATCATCTTGTTGACAACCAATTTCTCTAAAGTATTTCTTATTCTTTCTCAAGCAATAACAATGTGTAATTATAAGGAGAATCACATCTCTGTTTTATCTAACAACTTATAATTATCCATTAAGCACAAGAAATCATACACAATTGCATAACTCACAATCATATCTCTATCTCATGTGAATTTATGGCAAATTATTCAAGGACTAATATATATCAACTTCTCAATCTAATTTATATCTCAATTCATATAATAGTTGACAAGACAATCACAAGCATTAAGCACATGAATAATTCACTCAACAAGGATTGAATAAACATCAATATATTGAATTCAAATATTTAAAGTATCAAACTTGGCTACATCCTAACCCTAGAAAACGAAATTTAGTTCATAATGTAAAGAAAAACAACACAAAATCGAATTGAAATCATTGACTACAAAGAATGAAAAAAGAACTAGCAATTTTGAAGTTTCCTTGAAGATTCGATCTTGATTTGTGCCTCCAAGAGTTGTAATCTACTTTCTTCCCTCCAAAGCACCTCTAATGACGTCTCTTCTTACCCTAGAAAAGACCTTAAATACGCCTATTTATACTTTTAATGAGAAGGAACCCAAATCCTAACTGAAATAGGACTCCTGAGTTTTTCTAGATATGAACTCGTGCAGGAGCGCAACTGGAGTTGCGCAGGAGCACTACATCTCTGACTTATTTGATCTATTTTGCTGGAACTTGTGTCGCAGTGCCACCCATCTTGTGCTGGTGCACCATTTCTTTGGTTTTGAAATGTTGAATTTTTCTTCTTTAAGCCCTTTTAACTCCTATTTTTATTGTGCTTTATTATAAATCAAATTTGATTCCAAAGATCTACAATTAACTTAATTAGCACATTATTTCCCTCTTAGTTTACTTAAAAACTAATCAAAAATTAAATTTAAGGTTATTGAATTAGTGAACAAAATTAAACTAACAAATACCCCGAAACTTAAACTTTTGCAAGTCCTCGAGCAAAACAAGAAAAAATAAAAAATAAAAGAAATCAAACATAGTTGAATCAAAAGTTACTCACTCAAATTTTAGCTTATGCTTAACACTGCAATTGGCCTAAAAAACTGCATCGTTTATAACTCAAAAGAAATTTCAAACTTGCAAATCATCTAAGATTCTTACTAAAAAATGGGTCAAGTCCATTTCCAATTCCTCAAGTACGTGTGTGATAAGTCATTCTCAAATCATTGATTGTAATTCAAATGAGATTATGCAACAAAATGAATCAAATAAAATATTTTTTATTATATATGTTGTATAAAAACTAAGACTCCATAAGCTTGCTAGTCATGCTACTCTCCACTAATGTGGATAAACTCAACATCAAGGATCAAATATGACTTTTCAAAGCTTGTAATGTATGGCTAGGGTAATGATGGTATGGAAAGAGTCAAAATTTTTTGTTCAATTTACCCATGAAGCATATAAAATCTCTCAAAACTCCTTAAACATTCAACCCTCATCAACCAATGTTCTTATTATAACTCCATCAAGCTTCAACTAAATTCTTATCCCCTTGTTGTATTTTAACAACCACTCATTGTTACACTACAAATATACTCATACCTTCATATTCCGACTTCTTTTGCAAGATTCTCTCTCTCTTTTTCTCTCTCTCTCTCTTTTTTTTTTTTGCCAACTGTATAGTGCAATATTGATTCCCTTAAGCTTTCTTTTTAGTTCGTGTAACAAGCTTTTGGCTAGTAACTCCCAAGCCAGTTGACCTTAGGGTACTGGATGTTAAAACATCCCTAAAAGCTTACTTGCTTAAACTGAAAAGGCTACGAAACCAACTTATCTATTTTTTTTTTAAATGAGAGAGAATAATGCAAAAGGATTGAAACTATAATGAACTGAAATTCTACCAACTACATATCCAGTGGTAATACATATTATCAAAACACCTCCCATCCTCCCTTATGCACCCTTATTAATGCAAAACAACAAAAAGTTTTGAAAGTTGTACATACTTATGAGTAAGGGACACTGTTTAGATATATTTCAAATGTGGTGGGGATATATTTTTGAGTTGAGAAAAACAAGGCTAAAACAGGCTCACAGAGGACAACTAGAGATCAATTTAAATTCATGGGTAGGCTTGAAAGGCACAAACAATCCAAAGATGGCCTAAATCATTTCCCTAATGTTAAGTTGTTTATTATTTTGTCTCAAGCAACAATCAAGCAAGTTCTAGAATCTTTTTGAAGTCTAACAAAACATTTACATTACATAAGCTTTCTTTGAATGAAAAATCAATTTCAATGATCATGACTCGATGTGTTCAAATGTTCAAGGAATTGAAAATAAGACAAAATTATCTAATAGCAAACCCATAGATTGCATGCAAAATTTTTTTCAATTTCTAAGAGTTATCCATGTTGAGCAATCATCATCCTATCATTGGCCATCATAGTGCAAGCAAGAATTTTTTTAATAAAAACACACATTATATGCAAAACACACAAAAACAAACAACCATTAACAAAAACAAAGTAACGTACCCCCCAAACTTGAGAAGCATAATACCCTCAATGTGCACAAAAACAAAAAAAGAGAGAAATAAGGAAACTTCCCTGAAAACTCAAAAGTCTGTCGGATTCTGATAATCTCCCAAAATGTCACCAACATAAGCACCAAGATCATCATTAGGTGTACTAGTGTAGACAAAATCAGCCGCTCTAGTAACATCATCCTCTGCATCGGTTGAGAAATCCTAAGAAAGCTCCTTAGTGGGCTGTCGCTCATCCTTAGCAAAGAGCAGTGGAGGGGGAAATAGGTTTGGAGAAGTTCTCTGACAAATGAAGAACTGTTGAAATGCCCGTTAGGTCTCCATAATATATGTAGTCACTGCTTGACATGGGCGAACTGAAGCGAGCCCGCGTCGAGTCTCATAAAGCTCATACTCAAAGTGGTCCATCCGCTGTGAAGCGGTCAATGGGCGAGATAGAGGCGGTGGCTGCTGCAAGGGCTGTTGTCTCATGTTAGCATTCACATGGGCTCGCTCAAGTGTTTGAAGGAACCACATATCAATATACGCCAAGGTGGTGATCACTCCTTGGCTGTATCGATAACTACCCTAGTAGCTCGACAAAGAGATGTGATAAGAGATGGATGTAGGAGTACTCCAGTAGTCTTGGCTCGAATGCAATGGATGATGTTGTCCGTGATCAACTGACCAACATTAATGGTCATCCCTTGCTTAAATGCATATAAAAGGGTGGCCCTCTGCTTAGAAACCTCTCTATGATGAGTGTTAGGCAACATTTTAGCACATAAAAAAGGTTTAATGCCTGTAACTCAACTCTCATGACTGAAGTCGAAAAAATGTCCCTCTATTAGCTCTGCAAGAAACCCCCGTAAGTACCCGCTGGAGTAAAATAGGCAAGGATGTCATCAAAATTTAGATTCTGCTTGTACCGGTAGTATTCACATTCACTAATATTGTGTAGTTTGTAAAACCGATTAATAACAGCAGGACTGAAAGAAACTTGCTTCCTGTACACATACACATTATATCCGGTCCTCTCTATGGCATTTGCATAAAATTCTCAGACCACGGGTACAATAGCATGCTCCGGTTATGCGATGAATATTTGCCATGTGTCCCTGCCTAATATACTCCATAATAATTCATTAGTAAAGTCAATTCCTCACTCCTTTAAACAACTTTTGGCTACAACAGTATTGCGATAGCAAGCAGCAGTGTCAGCGCTTTTGAATACATGCCGATCAAATGAAGGAGGGGCTGATGTAGATGCTTCAGCGGTCGTAGAAACCTTTCGTTTCTTAGGTGCCATGAATTTGCACATAGTTCAAACAAACACATTCCGTAAATGTTCAAATGCTGCTTGCATCCAACACAACTTCTTTGCTTTTCCCCAAAATTACATGTGCAAAAGTCAGAATTATTCTAATATCATGTCATACTAAGAAAATTAGAACCATTTGATTGCGGAAAGTTCTTCAACATGAATGCCAATAGAATCGTTGCACATCACCCTAATTACGAAACTCAATTTACAATTAAAAACATGTGCAATAATGAAAATATATTTTGTTTCAAACATCATTTACTTATCAACAATACATATGTATTAAGCAAAATACACTCATCAAAATATATCCTGAACCCTTAAATTCCAAGGATGTAAAAAAATATAGCCTCACTGATGTATATAATGCATCCATATGTAAAATGGATTTGCACTATAGAACAGTTACAGGCTTATAGAATACGTGAAAACATGTAAAATCCATGGAAGCATAAATTATAAACTAAATGAGGCCTCAAAACAAATTGCATTTCAAAATCACCCATTCAAAATCAATGCAACAACATTCAAATTCGCATAAACCGAAATCATATAGAAATAAAACAATAACACTCCAATATGTCATCCTCCATCCTTCCAAACTCCCTATAGCAAATCCACCCCCTAGGTGGCCACAATCACTTCAATATTAATATCATATCACATTTGTATAAACTTCAAGCAATGTGAGCAAAGAATGCCTGCTAAAATGAAAATGAACGGTGACTTACCAGACTGACACACGAGAGAGAGAGAATCGAAAGAAGTCATAGTTTGTATAGAGAGAAAGAGAGAGAAAACAAGGAGGAAAACGTCTAGAAAGGATCCTAGTGGCATTGAAGAGACCAAGTGCAAAGGCTTCGTCATTGGCCTTGATCGATGGAGGTAGTGGTGTCGCAAAGATCATGGGGTAGGAGTGTAGATATCAGCAGGTAGGGTGCAATGTCAGCCTCAATTCAATTTTGCCGTAATTTTTTTGCCCAAGTGCATAAGACAAACGACGCAGGACACTAGTTCTCGGGATAACAATTTTTAAATTCAGGGAAGTGTAGCACAGATGCACACATTCGGTGGTGCAAGACCGCTGAGTTTCTGGGATAGTAATTTTAAAATTCAGGAAAGTGAGGCGCATGCGTGTAGCACCTTGCGCAGGGGCGTAATCTAAGAGTCTAAATTTTGGGATTCTGGTCGGGCAGCAGTGCCACCTATATGGCGCAAGAGCACAAGTTTTTAGGAAAATTTTAAGTTAATTAGGCATCGGGGTGTAGGTGATCATGGCGCAAGAGCACGATATCTCTGCCATGGCTCCCCCAAACTTGACTATTGAGCTATAATTTTACCTGAAAACACTTGCAACCCAACATAAATGCATAAAGAGAATTAGAAATAGAAAAACACACTTAAAAATAAAGAAAATAGATAAACAACTAAGGGAAAATATAAGATAAAGAAAATAGCTTGGGTTGTCTCCCAAAGAGCGCTTTGTTTTACATCATCAGCCAAACATTGTTCTTCCTTTCAAACTTCATCAAGCAATGTGGTGTTGTTCTTGAATTCCACTTCATTGCTCATGTAAGGCTTCAACCTTTGCCCATTGACCTTGAATGTACTTTTACCTGGTTATCCAATTTTCACTGCACCATATGGAAAAACCTTGACTACT
The DNA here is from genome assembly GCA_013180625.2 of Boswellia sacra. NCBI lineage: Eukaryota > Viridiplantae > Streptophyta > Magnoliopsida > Sapindales > Burseraceae > Boswellia > Boswellia sacra. The sequence goes on along the minus strand of SNVD02016232.1, from coordinate 874,190 downwards.
GTGAAAGGACCGGACCATCGTGATTTAAGCTTCCCTGAAAACAATCACAATCAAGAATTGTACAAAAGTACATATTGACCTGGTGAAAAGGTTTTTCGAAGGATTTGCTTATTATGCCATGCCTTGGTCCACTCTTTATAGTTCTTTGCATTCTCATAGGCCTCATTATGGAATTCTTCCATCTCATTTAATTGCAACAATCGTTTTCCACCAGCTTTTTGCAAGTTCATGTTCAGCTGCTTCATTGCCCAATAAGCTTTATGTTCTAACTCGACCGGTAGATGGCATGCCTTTCCCAAAACTATCCTATAGAGAGACATTCTAATTGGTGTCTTGAAAGCTATTCGATATGCCTATAATGCATTATCCAACTTTTGTGCCCAATCTTTCCTTGAATTTGCAACTGTCTTTTCAAGAATTCTTTTCACCTCTCCATTGGAGATCTCTGTTTGCCCATTAGTTTACAAGTGGTAGGCAAGAGCTTTCCTATGATTTACACTATAGTTAGACAAAAGAGTTGCAAATTGCTTGTTACAAAAATGTATGCCTTCATCACTTATGATGGCCCTTAGCATACCAAACCTTGCAAAAATGTGCTTTCTTAGGAAGTTAAGCATAACTTTACCATCATTAGTCGATGTTGCCACTGTAGACACTGAATTTTTGAGGTTCATGAAGAAATGAAGATGAATGTCAAGCAATAAAAATGATCAAAATACCTTGAAGATCAAGAAGAGAAGGATGACAAGAAGTTGGTGAAGAGTTTAGAAAACTGACACATGACTTTGAAAAAATCATAGAAATTAATCCGGGAGGAATCTGATGATGAGTCATATACCTTGCAAAGCTACGGATGTCTAGTTTTCATAGGAATTTATGGATCATAAATCAGAGTTGAACTCGAAAAGTTTTAAGCAATTGAATAGACAAATGTTAGAAGGAACTGCATTACAAAATTTTAAAATAGAAAGGGCCAAATAGTAGTGCACTGTTCAAGCATTACTGTTCACATGTTACTATTCATTCGAATCCCACATTGGTTATTTATCATTTTTTCACTCCAAGGAAAGCCTATATAAGCACATTTGGACACACTTCTCAAGGCATCTAGAAATCCTCTCTCCCTCCCTCTAGGACACACTTGTGATAATTCTAAGGAGTTCTTTCTAATTTAATATTTTACAGGCATTTTATATTGCTTTAAACCCGAAAAGGGCACGTCCTGAGAGCAGTTTTCTCTTCTCCCTCATATTTTCTTCTTTATTTTTCTTGCTTAGAATTAAACATGTTTAGGCTTATATATGCATAGAATAAGCATGTTTAGGATTTATGTTGATGCTCAGAAGTAAGTTTAGGGTTCTGTGAATTGATTAACCCTTATTTGTTTTGCAAGATAGATAAAAGTGTCCACGTAAGTCCACTATCTTTTCTTTTTTAGAATCATGCTTAGAAATTTAATTTCTTTGCAAATGCTTAGAAACATGTTTAGGTAATCATGCTTAGAATCATGCTTAAGAGCACATGCTTAGAAATCGTACTAGAAAAATTTACTTGCTTTGATGAATGCTAGGAATAGTCTAGAATAGGTAAGAATTATCATTTTGCCCTTAAATGTCTTGTTTAAGCTAGAATAGTTATGATTGATCTCAATTGTTTGAATTAGGTTAGAAATGCTATGTTTAGGCTGGAATACGCCATGAGTGACATATTAGGCTAGAAATGCCATAATAAATGATGTGAATTATGCTAGAATAAGTAATAAGGTAGAATTGCTATGATAGAGTTTATCAAAATCTATGCTAGAATGCCATGATATTAAATTATGGCTTTGTTTGATTTTATTGTTGATGCATGTATGAATGTTTATTTATTAAGAAGTGTAATTATGTGTGCCATGAAGTGGTGATGGACTCACATTGATGGTGAGGGACCATCACTTATAATAAATATTTAAATATATGAATGTATGAAATATTTCATTTTATTGTTGAATAATAAATATTGTAATCCTCGTCCCTTCCCCCATATTTGATGGACATGTAATCTTTTCTCTTCCCTATTTCTATGTATGAATATACAACTGTCATTGATTGAATAATTATCTCATATGCTTAATGAAAATAAAAAATGAGAATGTATGTATAAAATGAATAACACTAAGTGGACTAAGTTACAACACGAGTTATTCCTATTTGGTATTTCCCAAGTCGAGATCGGATTTATATTCTGGCAGGTCGAAAGAATCATACCTCACTTCCGAATCTATCTCTAAAAGGATGATGGTAGTTTAGGTCCCGAAGCAAGGGATCAAATTGCCCTCATTCATTCCTAATTGAATAATTGGGTGGCAACTCCTTTCTCCAGACGTGCCCATGGCTTGTTTGTGTTCCCTTAAGTCTCAAAAGAGGCTTTGACACAATGTCGTGATCGCAAACACTCTGGTGGGATGAAAGCCCCGTTCACAGTGGCGACTCCACTTGGCATAAGAGAAGTTAATTCCGATGGGAATACCAAATTTTAATACCTCGTGTTGATATAATGAGTCCTTGCATCACTACAGTTTTACACACAATGAGCACGAAATGCCTAAACTAGCCATGTGGCATTGGCATGAGAAGTCTTTGGCTCCGTTCGACCCCTAGACGACTTATGTTGGTGTCATCACCTTTGAGCATGTACTACTGAATTGGTATAAAAAGAACCGGCCCAGACGGGCATCTCTTACTTGAAGGAGCCCAGACCATTGGACCTTTGAGACTCAAGTTTATGTAGATGACTTTAAAAATTTTCAATAGGATAAATATCCAAAAACCATGTTGAAATGCATGTCTATAAATGTAAATTCCCCATGATTAGAATAACATCAACTCGAAACCTCATAGAACTATGAACAAATGCCACATGTCAAGTCACCCATAAAAAGAACAAAATGGAAACATGTGTCATGAGTTAAGGTTATCGTGACGTTTTGAAAACCTTGTTATGATAATCATGATGAATCCAACATCAACATGAATGTTATAATTAGGAGAGAGAATCTCGCATTCCTACATCCCATGATGATGCCTTGGGAATAAAGCAAAAAATCTGAGGAAAAAAGACTCGACCTCATGTGTGTGGGAGGAATAAGGTTGGAAGGTTGAAAGCATGTCTATACCCTTGAATGAGCATGCATCATATCATACATACATGTATGCATGTATGGCATTAACACCTTATTTTTCAGCCATCATAGCTTGGGTTAGATGAGGTGGTCGTTTGACAAGATAAGAGGAAGCAATTAACGAGATGGTTGTATCTAAGACAACAATGCTGAAATGGCCCAATTGAGCGCTTGTATAACTGCACTCCAACAGCAAATGACCCAACTCATTAAAGCACTCCAAATTAGGTCCAACCACATGAACCCATTTTCACATGAGGGCAATGTTGGTGAAAATGATGAGACAAGCAAATGTAGGGATAAGGGGAAAAGCCCAGTCAACTAGAAAGAGCCCGAATCGGTCAGGTAGTTGGCCAAAGACATGAAGAAAGTCCAATCCTTCTTCAAAAAGAACGGCTGAAAGAGGTCGAAGACTTAGATGACATCTTACTCATTAGAGACAATGATTTACCACCAAAGTTTCGTCTGCCAGACTTGTCCAAGTTCAATGGAGAGGACAATCCAAAGACACACTTGAGACAGTATGCAACTATCATGGCCACCACTCCTTTGACGAAGGAATATATCTTGAAGTATTTCACGCTATTCTTAGAAGGCCATGCAGTAGTACAGTATCATGATCTTTCCAAAAGAGTTTGAGAAGATTGGGAAGAGCTATCAAAACACTTCATAGAACAATATGACTACAACACTCAACTGGAGGTAACTCTGAAGGATTTAGAGACGACACGTCAAAAGCCAAACGAGACTTTCTCAGAATATCTAGTTCGTTGGAGGGCCAAAGCTGCCAAGATGACCACGAGGCCTGCGAAGAAAACCAAGTTTGTATGGTGATCAATAGGGCCCATGCCTTCATCAATGATAGATTGACGGGGTTTCCAATTAAAACCTTTGAAGACTTGTATTATTCGGTTATCTAAATAAACGATTTGGAGGCCAAACAGAAGAGAAGCAATAACATAAATCAATAGTAATATGACCAATTCAGCGGATCAGATAGTGAGGATGCATAAGTGCATGGGAGAATCCTTGACCTAGTGAAAAGAATAACAATCTTCTGAAATATTTTGTTCTAAGAATGATACAAGAGTTGTGTATTCTTTTGATGATTATTGATTAACAGTAATACTCTTTAAAAATAGATTTTTGATAATACATGAGATTGTGTTGTTTGCATGCTTGATTTCTTTTACTAGAAGAGTTTCATTCTTGATTCTTTAACATTTGAGCACAGTCGCCAAGAATGTAGAACTTTATATCACTTAGAGAAATTTCATGTAAATAAAACTTGGTGTTGAGATCTCACAAGACTTTAGAACCTATTTGATCAGCACTCGAGGTGAAATCCTAGGCTTCACAATGTAAAGGAAGTGATTTAGGCCTTTTCTGGATCGATTGAGCCTTTCAAGCCTACCTATACTTCATCGTCACTAGTATACCTTATTGAGTCTAATCAAGCATTTTCTTTGTCAAACTATAAAATTTATCCTAACACTAGAAAAAATTTTCTTTACATATCACCCTTCACTCATAATATATGAACATTCTAGAAAAGAGTATTAAGAGCCATGAAAGGAAGTTGACAAGGTTTTGTGCAATTGCGAGCTTAAAAAAAAAAGAAAGGAACAAAAAGAAAATAGAGAGAGAGAAAATGAAAAAAAAAGAAGAAAAAGAAAAAGAAAAGAAGAGTGCTAATCCTATTGTGTATAAATTGTAGGCGCATAGCGACTTAAAATAAAAGGCAAAGCAAAATGTAGGTGAAAACTCAAAGTTTGGGGGTATAAATGGAAAAAGTTGATGCTCTCAATTAAAACCTATAATGGTTGTATGACTATCGGTGAGACAACCTTATAATTTCCTTTATCATACCTCGACCCTAACTTGTCATTACAAGCTTTATAAAGCCCTAATGATCTTTGATGTTATGGTAAGCCTACATTAGTAGAGAGTGGTATGAAAAGCAGGCTTATGGTAATCCTTCTATCTTTAGAGATTGATCACTAGCTTTTATTTGTATAAAGCTATCCGAGTTTCAACAAGTGAAGTATGATTGGCTACACACACACACACGAAGAATCTCGAATGAAACAATTCTAGTTTAGAGTCGAAATTATCACGATGTCAATGCATTACCATTGAGCTATTAAATTTGAGAAATCTTTGAGGAACTTGAATGTGAATTAAATTGATACATAACTTACATTTAACATTTCAATTTGTTATTGGAGGATGTTGGGTTTATTAAAAACATGTCAGAAAGAAGAAAATCTATCAACAGTTTTCATTAAGGGTATCAAAGAAGTAACTTTGCTACCAATAGGGAAGAAGAATGATATATGGAAGAAGTTAGCCACGTTGTCTAGTATGGATGTTTACAAAGAAGAAGGAATAATACCTTTAAGGCTAGATGAAGAAATTCCTCAAGAAAATACTAGACTTTTCATACAAGGGGTAAATGAATTACCCACTCGTCTTAAGGAGTGAAAAGAAGCAAGGGAGTAAAGAATTGCCTTAAATATCTTGAAAATCAAGGAAGATAGAATTATCTCAATCATCTTGGAGGAAGTGCAAGAAAATGATGCTAGAATGGACAGCCTCTCTTGTAGCCAAATATGAAGAAAAAAAGAAAAATAAATAAAGCTTGCTAAGTCAAAAACCTTGAAAAGGTGGCTTAGGCAAAAATTAAGGCAAGCCCGCTAAGATGAAAACCTGAAAGGGCAGCTTAGACAAAAGTTAAGGCATGAAAGAAAAGAAGAAAAAGCCCGCTGAGTTGAAAACCCAGAACAGGCGGCTCAGGCAAAAGTTAGGGCAAGCTCACTAAGTCAAAAACCTGAAAAGGGCAACTTAGGAAAAAATTAGAACATTAAAAAAAATGAAAAACAATTGAAGTCCTAATGAAGGGGAGAATAGTGGTCCTAATGAAGGGGAGAAAATTTTCTCTCAAATAGGGTCGCCGGAGTTACTGTTTACTCCGGCCAATTTGCGAATCAGCCTTTGAGATCTACATATGTTGTAGATCGGGATATCCTGAGACAACTTTTCTTCTGGGCCGTCCTCAGTTTCCGGCAGAAAAACGGTTAAAATTGCAAAAAAAGGTTTCGGATTTCACTATTCATCATTGACGGCGATCGAATAGGACGCCACCTTTACCATCATTGTGTTGGTCTTGACTCGATCTACAAGTTTTCCTTCATCAGCACTACCAGATTCGCGCCGCATCACCTCCATTCTAGGCCACAAAGTTTCAGATTTTTCACTATTCACAGCCGCCCGCCGCTGTCTCCGGCGAGTGGCATCTCACCTCCATCAAATCCTTGTAGATCAGGCGACGTTCTACAAGTTTCCCTTCATCAGCACCAGCAGATTCGCGCTGCAACACCTCCGTTCAAGGCCTCAAAATTTCGAATTTACTATTCACCGCCACCTCTTGTCGGAAAACGGCGAGTTGTATCTCACCTTTGCCACCATCTAGTAGATCGGGCAACACTGACCAACTTTTACTTCTTGGCCGTCATCTGATTCCAACCAGAAACCCCTCAAATCGCCGCTTCTTCAATTCGGATTTTACTGTTCACCGCGGTGGTTACTATTTATTTACCGGAGACACTGTTCATCAGCCCCACCCAGATTGTTCTTCAGGTTATTTCATGCAACTTTGCCTCTTGGTCGATTTCCTGATTTCTTGCGGATTATCGTTTTTAAAGAGGTGACGACGACTTTGGAAGCCAAGCCGCTTCGGTGCCTGGTTTGCTTTCGTTTTTCCATCTCTTTTTTATGAGTTTGCATTGTATTTGATTTGTAATTCACTTGATGGATCCATCCAAGACAACTGCTGGCTCTTGGGCTGATAAAATCAAGATCACTGATTCGAGTACCCGATGCAAATTGAGTCCGGTTACTCCTAAGAAACCGGGTACAATCCTTGAGATTCCAGATGAGATTGTCGACGAGAATTTAGCCGAATGGCGTAGATGTCTAGTTGGCTTCTTTCCGGGATATGTGATGCCCTTCCATGCTGCACGTTCGATGGCGATGCGTGCATGGAAATCTAGTGGTCTTGAGGATGTCCGTTCCACGGATAAGGGATTTCTCATCTTTCGTTTTAGAACTGAGGATGAGGTACATGCAATCATTGCTCGCGGTCCTTGGATGTTTGGAGGTAAATTCATTTACCTGAAGCAATGGCATCCGCATCTGGATTTCAATCTTACAGAATTTCGGACACTACCAGTTTGGATCCGTTTGTATGGCCTGCCGTTTCCTTTGTGGACAACCAAAGGCCTTAGCATTATCTCCAGCATGGTTGGAGAACCTCAATCTTGTGATAAGGCGACTTCTGATCTATCTAGATTGGAGTATGCGAGGGTTTGTGTTCTTATTGATGCAAGACGCCCTCGAGTTAAGAACTTTGAGTTCAGGTGCAAACTCTCTCCGGAGCCCATCGAAATTCAAGTTGAATATGAGTGGACTCCAAAACATTGCCCCAAATATTGCATGTTTGGTCATCATTGTCCAGAACCGGTAAAGACTTCAAGTCTAGATAAGAATGAGGTTAGCACCTTTGATAGTACCCCTTTGAGAAAAGAAAAGGATGTGACCAAGGTCACTGATTGCACCAAAATAGTTACTATTCCAAAAGTGCAGAGTCAGTTTCAGATTCTGATTCTCCATCTCCTTTTGCGACCGACGAGGGTAGACTTTTGGGCACTATCAAGTGTTCTACAAATCGTGAGGCATCTATTTCCTCAGGGCGGATACCTCCTGAGTCTTCTCCCACTCGTTTTATGCCTTTGAATGGGCTCAGTGAGGATGATCAATCTGATAGGATTGACCATACTCATTCGGACACCCCAGCTACCCCGGTAAAGAAGGGTAAGAAGAAGAAAAACAAGAAGGGTTAAAGCTCTTGTATTTTTATGTTTTAGACCGTTTGTGATCATTTCTCTTCTATGTTGTTAAGGCCGTTTGTGGCTTTTTTACTTTGTTTTAGGCCGCTTGTGGCCTTCATTTTCTATCTTTTTGTTGGATTGTATGTTTGGACTTTACGTCCTTTTGTAATTCTTGGGGTATGCCCCTCGGATTTTTGTACATTATAACTTTTTGGATTTATATTACTAAGTAACTTTTCCAAAAAAAAGAAAAACAATTGAACCCGTTAAGTCAAAAACTCGAAAGAGCGGCTTAAGCAAAATTTAGGGTTAGAAGAAAAACTTGAAGAAGCAAAAGACTGCCACCGAACCTCTAACAAGGATTAATCTTGACTTGATCCAGTTCAATCAACGTCTCAACTAGAATCAAGAAAACTGCTGTGAAACCTAGGCTCGTCTAAGAAATGATGATCACAAGATCAAGGTCACCAAGACCATTTGGAGAGACTATTAGAGACAATGCAAGAAGGTAGAGTTGAAAAAGGCAAATCCAACCAAACGAAGTCTTGTCCATCATCCCAAGAAAAGGCAGGATAGAGGATAATGTCACCCTATCACCCCTGACGTGGATGCCTGTGGTGGAAGTCAGGAAGTCGATGAAGTGGGCGAGATCAGCTACTGATGGTGTTTAGATGGTAGAAAGAATAAGACTCTCAGAACTAGATGAATGATGATCGAGTATAGTAGAGAATTCCTTATACAAGGGGCAAAGCTCTTTCCCATTGAAGTGGAAGACGCGCATGATCATAAAGATCCTTGAAGATTGTGCATTCCTTTAGAAAAGGGACGTGAAGCTCTACATGTCGAAGGAACTTTAGGTAAAAGAGACCGATGGATTCAAGTCCTTTCTAGTCATTATCCTTTAGAGTCTTCAAAAGAGGCTGGAGGATCTTGAGAAGGCCTCAAACATATTAGGAAATGCGAGAAGAGACATTGGAAGGTGTGAAGAAAGGTAGAAAGGAAAATAAGAAAGCCGATGGCGACAATCCTTACTTATCATCACAAACATTAACTGAAGAAGCAACAACTTGAGCTTGAAGATGCTCAACCTCTCACTCTAGGCGTTAAATTTGCAGGAGACCCATCTAGTCCAAGCAAGAAGCATATAGTTAGAAAAATAGACATCATGCATGTATGAATCATAAATCCTTTTCTTGCAGGAAGCATGATCCAGAATGAAGCATAGTCCAAAAGTGATCAAGTTTTGTAGAATCACAAAGCAGTATGAAATACTAGGGGCAACCGTAAAGGACGAGGGATCAACATCTAAAGGAATAGCAATAGAAGCAATGCTATGTACAAATCAATCTTGATGAGACCTAGAAGAGTAGAAGCAACATGATGAGCAAGCCAATCTCAATATAGGTAGCACGATATGCAACTTACTTGGATCAAGTAGCTTACTCTTCCTAAGACCTAATGATCACCTGAAGTAGCATGATGTGTTTAAGCAATTCAAGTGGTGCCACGTACAAGATGTTTGGAATGAACGATAATCAAATGGGACTATTGTTTTGAAGAATGAAGTTTAAGTTTGATGTTCATCTTGAAGAAGGCATTTTCCCTTAAAGAAGGCATCCACCTTGAAAAAGGAACCTCCCTTGATCTACTTTAGAGATGGAATCGCTCTTAAAAAAGGCAACTTCCTCGAAGAACATATCCACCTTGAAAAAAGAATCTCCCCCGAAAAAAGCATCTTCTTGGAAGTTCCTCGAAGATGGCATCCACTTCGAAGAAGGTATCTACTTTGAAGAAGGAATCTCCCTTGAAGAAGACATCTACCATGAAGAAGATGTACACTTTGAAAAGACATCTCTTTTGTTTTGCCATGAAGAAGGAATTTGAACTCTACCCTACAGAAGGAATTTTGAAGAAGAAATTTGAAGTTCACCTTGAAGGAGTTGAAAAAAATAAAAAAGAAAAAGATTCATAGTCAGATAGTTTGAAGGGTAAACGGAAGAGAGAGAAAAGAAAGAGAGAAAAAAAGAGAAGAGAGAATAGAAGAGAAAAGAAAAAAGAAAAAAAAGAAAGAAAAAAGAAGAGAGAGAAAAAGAAAAAAATGAAGAAAAAAAGAAAGAGAAGAGCGAGAATGAAGGAAAAGGAAGAATTCTTCATCAATCCTAAGACGCTAAAAGAATTTTTGAACAGAATCGGTGACAAGCACTCGACCATATCAATAGCTTAGTAACTCAAAAGGAAAGAGAAGAGTAATATCAGTCAATAAAATCTTCAATTGGAAACACATGAAAGAATTCTTCCAGACATTAGAAGTCGATTTGTTGAAGAACACACTGAATAAGGTAAAATTTAAATTGAATGTACATCATTGAGAAATGTTTGAATCTTGCAAGAACTTGCAAAGACAAGAGATAGATCCCCAATAAGTTAGTTTATGAACAACATGAATACGAGAAAGAAGAACTTAAGAGTTTTCCCTAGTGGGCCAGAAAAAATCAATAATACTCAAAAGAAGGGCATGAAACCCAATGAATACAAAGACTGAAAGAAGCATGAAGAATACTTAGAAAAGGGGCATAAAGCCTGGCGAATACAAAGTCTAAAGAGATCAAAGAAGAATAAAGAATATTTAGCCGAAGGCACAAAGAATGAGAAGGTCTAAAGATCGCGAGACAGTGCATGGTAGAAATTTTTACAGTGGGCATGCATTAGAAGGAAATCCTAAGAAGTAGGTGCACTTAAGAGTGTTTTAAGCCCTCAGAATAGACATAAGCCCTAAGAAGAGACACATTAAAGAGTGTTAAAAACCCTAAAAAGTAGGTATACTTAAGAGTGTTTAAAACCCTTAAAATAGGTGCACTAAAGAGTGTTACTAAGCCCTAAAAACTAGGTGCACTGAAGAGTTTTAGAAACCCTAAAAAGTAGGTGCACTAAAGAGTGTTTCATCATAGCATCATAAGGATGCTTTCTAGCCCTTGAATAGGCACCTCCGCCTTTAGATAGGCACGTCTGTTTTTGAATGAGCACACTCGCCTTAGATAAGCACGTTAGCCCTTGGGTGGGCACTTAAGCCCTTGAATGGGCACACTTGCCTTATATAGGCACATCCGCCCTTGAATGGGCATACTCGCCTTAGACAAGCACGTCTGCCCTTAGATGGGCACATCTGCCTTTGAATGGGCATACTTGCCTTAGATAGATACATTAGCCCTTGGGTGGGCATTTAAGCTCTTGAATGGGCACACTCGCCTTAAACAGGCACGTTAGCCCTTAGATGGGGCACATTCACCCTTGAATGGGCACCTCCGCCCTTAGATGGGCACATGCGCCCTTGAATGGACACACTCACCTTAAACAGGCACATTCGCCCTTGAATGGGCACCTCCGCCCTTAAATGGGCACATCCACCCTTGAATGAGAATAGTCGCCTTAGATAGGCATGTCAGCCCTTGAATGGGCACACTCGCTTTAGATAGGCATGTTAGCCCTTGGGTGGGCACTTGAGCCCCTAAATGGGTACACTCGCCTTATATAGGCATGTGAGCCCTTGAATGGGCACACTCGCCATGGATAGACAAGTTCGCCCTTGGATGGGCACATTCGCCTTAGATAGGCACATCCACTCTTAGATGGGCACATTAACACTCGAATAGGTGTACCTTTTTATGGGAATAGAAAAATAGAGAGGGATGATAAGGAAGTCTGATAGAAGGAAGATGAAGTCGAAAATGTTGAAAGGCGAATTAAGAATATTTTGTCAAATTTTATGTCTCACAAACCTCTCCAAAGTAGGGGGTAAGTTGTAGACATTGAATTTTTGGGGCTCAATAAAGGAATGAAGATGAATGTCAAGCAATGAAAACAATCCAAATGCAGGGTGAGAAGAAGTTGGTAAAGAGTCTTAAAACTAACACATGAATTTGAAAAATCACAAAAATTAATCTAGAGGGAATCTAATGATAAGTCATATACTATTGCGAAGCTACGGATGTCTAGTTTTCATAAGAATTTACGAATCATGAATCGGAGTTCAATTCGAAAAGTTATAAGCAATTGAATAGACAAAGGTCAGTAATGTGTGAACAATACCACGTAAACAATGCACTAGCTGTTTGGCCCTTCATAGTTTACAATTTTGTAATGCAGTCACTGTTTACGTGATACTGCTCACACACTACTGTTCATCCGAATCCCACATTAGTTATTTATCACTTTTTCACTCCAAGGAAAGCCTATATAAGCACACCTGGGGGACACTTCTCAAAGCATTCAGAAATCATTTCTCTCTCCCTCTAGGACACACTTGTGGAAATTCTAAGGAGTCCTTTCTAGTTTAATATTTTTCGGACGTTTTATATTGCTCTAAACCTAGAAAGGGTACGTTCTGAGAGTAGTTTTCTCTTCTCCCCCATATTTTCTTCTTTATTTTTCTTGCTTAGAATTAAACATGTTTATCTTTATTTATGCATAGAATAAGCATGTTTAAGATTTATTTTGATGTTCAGAAAGGGCTTTATGAATTGTCTAACCCTTATTTGTTTTGCAAGATGGATAAGCGTGTCCACGTAAGTCCGTTATCTTTTCTTTTTTAGAATCATGCTTAGGAATTTAATTTCTTTGCGCATGCTTAGAAACATGTCTAGGAGTACATGCTTAGGATCATGCTTAAGAACACATGATTAGAATCATGCTAGTAAAATTTACTTGCTTTGATGAATGATAGGAAATAATATAGAATAGGTAAGAATTATCGTTTTGCCTTTGAATGTCTTGTTTGAGCTAGAGTAGCTATGATTGATTTTAATTGTTAGAACTAGGCTAGAAATACCATATTTGGGCTAGAGTATACCATGAATGACATGTTAGGCTAGAAATGCCATAATAAATGATGTGAATTATGCTAGAATAAGTAATAAAATAGAATTGCCATAATAGAATTTATGAAAATCTAGGCTAGAATGCCATGATATTAAATTATGGCTTTCTTTGATTTTATTGTTGATACATGTATGAATATTTATTTATTAAGAAGTGTAATTGTGTGATGCCATGAAGTGATGGTGGACTCACATTGATGGTGAGGGACTATCACTTAGAATAAATATTCAAATATATGAATGTATGGAATATTTTATTTTATTATTGAATAGTAAATGTTGGAATCCTCTTGCCTTCCCTCATGTTTGATGAAAATGTAATCTTTTCTCCTCCCTCTTTCTATGTATGAATAAACAACTGTCATTGATCAAATAATAACCTCATATGCATAATGAAAATAAAAAATGAGAATGTTTGCATAAAATAAATAACGCTAAACAAACTAAGTAACAACACGAGTTATTCCTATTTAGTATTTCCCAAGTAAAGGCCGGATTTATATCCGAGCGGGTCGAAAAGACTCGAAAAGACTATATCTAACTTTTCGAACCCATCTCTGAAGGGATGAGGATAGTTTAGGTCCCAAAGCAAGGGATCAGATTACCCTCATTCATTCCCAATCGAATAATTGGGTGGCGACTCCTTTCTTCAAACCTGCCTATGACTCATTTGTGTTCCTTTAAGTCTTGAAAGAGGCTTTGACACAGTGTTGTCGTCGTAAACACTCTGGCGAGATGAAAGCCCTGTTCACAGCTACTACCTTAACCCATTTTGACATATAATCCACCACCAAGAGAATGTATTTGTTGTTATAAGATGATGGAAATGGTCTTATAAAATCGATGCCCTATACATTAAACAGCTCCACTTCTGGCATGCTCTTTAATGGCATTTCATTTTGTCTAGAAATATTGCCTATTCTTTGACACCTATCACAATTGGCAGCAAACTTATAAGCTTCCTTAAATAAAGTAGACTAAAGGAAACCGGATTGAAGAACTTTCACTGATGTCCGTTGTCCTCCAAAGTGACCTCCACACTTTAGTGCATGACAGTATTTCAAAATATATTCTATCTCCTCTTCTAGTACATATCTCCGTATAACTTAATCTACATAATGTCGATAGAGAATGGCATCTTCCCAATAATAATGCTTGACATCAGTAAAGAATTTTTTTTCTGTTGATAGGAGAGCTTCAGTGGAATGATCTTTACTGCAAGATAATTTACAAAATCTGCAAACCATGTAAGAGTTTTGTTAGACGATACAATGAAGAGTTGTTCATCCAGAAAGTTATCTTCAATGGGTTGAATGTGCTCTTCTTGTTCTTCTAGTAGTTCTAACCAAGAGAGATGATTAGCCACCAAATTCTCCATGCCTTTCTTGTCTCTAATCTCTAAATCAAACTGTTGTAGTAATAGCACCCAATGAGTGAGCCTAGGCTTTGCATCTTTCTTCGTCATAAGATATTTAATAGCTGAATAATCTGTGTACATAATTACCTTATTACTAATCAAATATGGTCTAAACATATCAAAGGCAAAAACAATAGCAAGTAACTCTTTTTCAGTTGTGGCATAATTAAGTTGAGTAAGGGTGCGACTAGCATAATAAATGACATGAAAAACCTTGTTTCGTTGCTGTCCCAGCATTGCACCTACTACGTAGTCACTTGCATCAGACATTAGCTCAAAAGGTAGCTCCTAATATGGTGCTACCACAATAGGAGCTGTCACCAATTTTGTTTTTAGAGTTTCAAAAGCTTGCAAACAGTCTTTATCAAAGACAAACGAGTTATTTTGCACAAGTAAATTTAAAAGTGGTTTGAAAATCTTGGAAAAATCCTTAATGAACCTCCCATAGAAACTTGTGTGACCTAAGAAACTTCTAATCTCTTTACAGATATTGGTGGTGGTATTTTCTCAATTGTCTCTATTTTTGCCTTATCAACCTCAACACCTATGGATGATATCTTATGGCCCAAAACTATCCCGTCCTTAACCACAAAGTGACATTTATCCCAATTTAGAACCAAGTTAGTTTCTCACACCTCTTAAGGACTAACGTTAAGTTATCTAAACATTGATCAAAAGTTTTCCCAAAAATAGAAAAATCATCCATGAACACTTTACTACTCTTCTCTATCATGTCAAAAAATATAGCCATCATGCATCTTTGAAATGTGGCTAAAGCATTGCATAACCCAAAAGGCATTCTTCTAAAGGCAAATATGCCATAAGGGCAAGTGAAAGTATTCTTCTCTTAGTCTTCGGGTGCTATGACAATTTGATTGTATCCCGAATAACTATCCAAGAAACAATAGGACTCATGTCCAGCCAATCTATCTAGCATTTGATCAACTAAAGGTAAAGGAAAGTGATCTTTTCTAGTAGCTTTGTTCAACTTTCTATAGTCTATGCAAATATGTCATCCAATGACTGTGCAAGTTAGAATTAACTCGTTATTCTCATTCTTCACCGTAGTCATCCCCTCATTTTTAGGTACTAGTTGTACTAGACTAACCCATAAACTATCCAATATGGGGTAGATTGTCCTAGTATCTAACCACTTTAACAACTCAGCTCTTACTACCTCCTTCATGTTAGGATTTAGCCTTCTTTGTGTATCAATTGATAGCTTATAATTTTCCCCCATGACAATTCTATGCATGCACATGGAAGGGCTAATTCCTCTCAAGTCAAAAATAGACCACCCTATAGTGGTCTTATGTTCTCTGAACAATCTTAACAACTTTTCTTCTTCTACACTAGTCAACGTAGATGATATAATAACTGAAAGTGTAGATGAGTTCCCAAGGTAAACATATCTAAGATGGCTAGGTAATGGTTTCAACTCAGGAATTGGTGGTTTTTTAATAAAAGGTAAAGGTCTTGTAGCTCCCTGTCCTAAAGGCTCATAATATTTCCTATAATTTGCCCAAAGGAATCCATCCAATTCACATATTCAATTGCATCACATTTATCAAATTCATCAAGCAAACTAGAACATGTCAAACTAGCTTCTAATGCATCCAAAGGTAAATTTTTATGTTTCAATACTATAGAATTCATATCATCAATTCGAAAGCAATTTTCAATGTTATATGGATATTTCATGACATTAAAAATAAAAATATTAAATATTATCTTTTTCTCTTGTACACAAAATCTCAACTCACCCTTTTGGACATCAATTAATGCCCTACTGGTTGTCAAAAACGGTCTACCTAAGATAATGGGTATCTCCTTGTCTTCTTCCATATCAAATATAATGAAATCTACTAAGAAGATGAATTTATCTACTTTGACTAACACATCTTCAATCACTCCTCTTAGATGCTTAATGGATCGATTAGTTAGCTGTAAAGAGATTGTAGTAGGTCGTGCTTCACTTGAATTGAGCTTTCTAAAAACAGATAAAGGTATTTGATTTATACTTGCCTTCAAATCAAATAATGCATTAGTAAAGAAAGATTCACCAATAGAGCAAGGAATATAGAAACTCCCTGGACCTTTAAGTTTTGATGGCAACTTCTTTTGCAATATGGCACTGCACTCTTTGGTTGATGCAACTATCTCATAGTCCTCTAGCTTTCTCTTCTTTGAGAGTATCTCTTTCACAAACTTGACATAACTTGGCATTTGCTCTAAGGCCTCCGCAAAAGGTGTATTGATATATAATTTCTTGAATACCTCTAAAAACCTTGAGAATTGTTCGTCAAGCTTACACTTTTATAGCCTTTGAGGAAAAGGAACTTTAAGAACTAGTTCTTGAATAGGCAATGATATGGTTTGAACTTCTTCGTCAATAATTTCAATGGTGGTATGGGGGTAACAGCTGATTCTTCTTCTACCTTCTCCTTTGGTCTCTTAACTTTTATAGGTTCTTTCAATTCCTTACCACTCCTCAAAGTAATAGTTTTGCAATGCTCTTTTGGGTTCACTTCAGTAGTACTAGATAAATTACCTTGTATTCTTCCAACTATTTTATTGGCTAACTGACTACTTGAGTTTCTAAGCTTCTAATTTGGGCTGATTGGTTTTGAAAGTTATTGTGAGTTTTAGCCATGAATTGATTGATTCTTTTCATGAAGCTAGTTGTGGTTGTTGATAGGTGGACCAAATCTTCTTCTAAGGATGGTTTCTTTTCTTGTTAAGGTGGTTGTTGAGGAGGTTTCATGGTGTTTTGGTCACCCCAAGAGAAATTTCGATGGTTTCTCTAGCATGAGTTATAGGTATTACTATAGTGGTTATTCTTAGGTTATTTGTAATCAACATAACTAGCTTGCTTAGCTTGTCCTAAGATTGGGTTATCTTCTTCACACCTATCATTAGGATGGTTACCTTGACAATTTTCACACACACCAATTGGCATATGAATAGCATTAGCTAACATAGTGTGATTTTGTAGTTGTTTAGACAAGGTAGCCATTTGTGCTTTTAAAGAATCTATCTCATCTAAGTTGTGAACCGCAACAGTCCTTTTTGATGTAGTTCTTTCACAACTTCATTGGGAGATGTTCATAGCCATCTTTTCAATCAAATCATATGCCTCATCTTGTGTTTTCCTCAACAAATTTTCTCCAGAAGTAGCATCTATCAACGTTTTTCTTGAATGTCCCAAACCATTGTAGAATGTTTGTTCCTGCATCCATTTGGCTAAATCGTGGTGAGGACATTTTTTAAACGATTCCTTAAACCTCTTCCATGCATCGTATAGAGACTTCCTATCATATTGTGCAAAGTTGGAGATCTTTGTTCGTAATTTGATTGTTTTTTATAGTGGAAAAAACTTTGCAAGGAATTTCAAAGCCAAATCCTCCCAATTAGTGATAGAACCTATAGGCATAGAATTTAACCAACTCTTAGCTTTATCTTTCAATGAAAAGGAAAACAAATGCAGTGTAATAGCATCATCAGAGGCTCCATTAAACTTGAATGTATCACAAATTTCAATAAAATTAGTAATATGAGCATTAGGATCCTCATTAGGTTGTCTACAAAATGAAGATGATTGAATCATCTGCAAGGTAGCTGGCTTAATCTTGAAGATGTTTACTTGAATGGCCGACTTCCTTATTGCTTGACGAATTCCCGTCACCGTAGGGAGAGTGTAATCCATAAGTCTTGTATTGCTTGCAGCTACAGCTCCATCTTCGTTTCCTTCCATATTGTTAGCCATCATAATTGTTTGTTTGGATTTTTCACATTTCTCCTTTCTATTCTTTTGACAGGTTTGTTTTATCTCAGAATCCAAAAGCAATAAGTTTTTGCCTCCAAACTTTCGCATGTAACTGGCAATATCAAAAACAAAGCAAAACTTAAGTAAAACAGAAAATTAAAATTCAAACTAAAACAGAGTTATTTAGTTTAATATTAATAAAAACAATCCTCAACAACAATGCCAAAAACTTGTTATGCAAAATCTGTAAGTGCACAGAATCGTAACAAGTAATATAATGATGAATGAGTATCATTCCCATGAGGATTGTTTATTAACTACTAAACTTAATCTAACTTTGATTTTATTTAAATAATAAAAGTTTAATAACAAATTTAAAGTAATTAACTAACTAAACAACTGTATAAAAATTAACACTAATAACTAATGTTTAAATTAACTTAAAAAAATCCAATGAATCAAAATCTATGGTATCAGGTTTCACCTAAGTTACTTGTTCTATTATTTCCATCCAAACTAATTAATGTTTATCGTCTTGTTGACAACCAATTTCTCTAAAGTATTTGTAATTCTTTCTCAAGCAATAACAATGTGTAATTATAGGGAAAATCACATCTCTATCTCATCTAACAGCCTATAATTATCTATTAAGCACAAGAAATCATACACAGTTGCATAACCACAATCATATCTCTATCTCATGTGAATTTATAGCAAATTATTCAAGAACTGATATAAATCAACTTCTCAGTCTAATTTATATTTGAATTCATGCAATAGTTGGCTAGACAATCACAAGCATTAAGCACGTGAATAATTCACACAATAGGAATTGAATAAACATCAATATATTGAATTGAAATATTTAAAGTATCAAACTTGGCACATCATAACCCTAGAAAACGAAATTTAGTTCATAATGTAAAGAAAAATAACACAAAATCGAATTGAAATCAGTGAGTACAGAGAATGAAGAAAGAACTGTCAATTTTGAAGTTTCCTTGAAGATTCAATCTTGATTTGCACCTCGAAGAGTTGTAATCTACTTTCTTGCCTCCAAAGCACCTCTAATAATGTCTTTTCTTACCCTAGAGAAGATCTAAAATATGCCTATTTATACTTTTAATGAGAAGGAACCCGAATCCTAACTAAAATAGGACTTTAAATTTTTTCAAATACGAATTTGCGCAAGAGTGCGGCTGGAGTTGAGCAGGAGCACCACGTCTCTGACTTTTTTTATTTTTGCTGGAACTTGCGCCGCGGCGCCACCTATCTTGCGCTAGGGCGCCACTTCTTTGGTTCTGAAATGTTGAATTTTTCTTCTTTAAGTCCTTTTAACTCCTATTTTTGTTGTGCTTTATTATAAATCAAATTTGATTCCAAAAATCTGCAATTAACTTAATTAGCACATTATTTCCCTCTTAGTTTACTTAAAAATTAATCAAAAATTAAATTTAAGGTTATTGAATTAGTGAACAAAATTCAACTAACACAGTACTGGATTAGAAAGCATGCTTTCCCATGTGTTCTCGTAAATGCGTTCATGGTGGTCAAATCTTGTCTTCATGGTCATACATAGTTTTGGCTTTTTAAAGAATCAGTATCGAAATTTGGTGCCTTCACAGTAATGAAATCGTCCCGTTGGTAGCATTCGAATTGAATTATGCCTGATGGTATCTAAGCACTGATGTCTGAGTTGTATACTATAAGTGGCAACATAGTTTCCTTCTTGACATTTTGGTTTCAAACATATTGGACAAGTGCAGGCTTATCAGACATTGATAATCTCTCAATTGCAAGCGATACAGAATCACCGATGTAGGAAAATAAAAACACCAATTCAAGCAACACAAGAAAAATGTGTGAAGGGAAAACTTGATCAATTCTTTTCTATTAAAACATCTGTAAAATACAAACTATATATATAGGAATCAAAGACAATTTCACTCAAACTATAAAACTAAATAATATTAAACCAAATCTAAATAATTTTATCCTAAACCAAATAAACTAAACAAGACTTCTAAGCTTGGTTTAACTCCTACAATCAATTGTGTTTCCCAGCCTAGAAAAGTCAATAGGTTCACAGAAAAATGAATTTATCTGCTTGAAGAGATTGCTGATTGTGTAAGTACATCGTTCTTCAGCTTCATCAAGGATCACTCTTTGATCGGTCAATCTTTATATTGATTACTTGTCTGATGGTTAAATATTTCCAAGCTTTGAAGGAAGACTTGTGTACTTGTAGTGGCTTCGAAAAGATCAACTCCAGACAAATGTCATCCGCCTGTAGGACTTAGATTGTTTGTTTCTGCCGCCCATTCAGAGTCTGATCTGATGAAGGCGTGGGAATCATTAAAAAAAGTTTCAGCTGCGGTGCTAAGGGATTATAATTGACTGCTGAGTTCTTGTTGAATTGGCGTTATCCATCAAACAGTTTTTTAATGCTACCATGGTTGCGAAGGCCTGTAAATGCTGATAGTTTGTAATTGATTTATCATTCTTTATGATTTTTTTTTTTAAATTATTTTTCTTTAGCCTGGAGAGTGTATAGTTTGGTTTTACGCTTAGAACAATGATAGGAGTTGCTTTGGATACTGCCAAGTTAAATTCGTTCGGTTTCTTTGACTAACTTGACAAAAACAGTTTGGTTTTCTCTACATGGATTCTTGCTAGGTATCTGAATTTTGGGTCCCCACTCAAACCATGTCTATGTTCAAAATAATAATAACAATAATGATCTGAAAATTTTTATTTATTTTTGGGGATGAAAGCCTAGTATGCTGGAAAAGTTGTCGGGTCCGAATGCATTCTGGAGTTGTGACTGTTAGTCTCGGACTCTGAGCTGAACCAACATTCTTAGATTAGATTGAGTAAAGATATCCATTCAATACAGAATCCTTTAATTTGAAGGTTCAAAGTTTTTGAAAAAAATAAAATAAAAATTAGTATGCTGAATTTAATTACGGAGGGTTCACAAACGTTGCAAATCCCTCTTGCGCACAAGATTGCTTTTTCAATGGGAAAATTTCTTTAATATGTAACTTTTAAAGCATATTATAACCAAAACATATGTGCCTCACCAGTGAACTAAAATCTAATCCTTATTTATAAGGTATAAAGATACGTTAGCGAGCCATGTGAGATATGACAATCTCTCCTTTTTCGAACCCTCTGTACTTGGGAGGTTTTTCACATTTTTTTTTTATTTTGGTAAAACAGTATTAATTATAACAATCCAAATCAAAACTAAATAGATATAATTCGTTTTCGACTTTATTTATTTATGTATCTTTTACTTTCACGGATTTGTTTTTAAATTTTATGTAGACATTCTTCATCCATAAAATATTTATTCAATAGGAAGCTTATGATAAACATATTCTATCTAAAACATATCTATTTTACGAGAACATTTTTATCCTTACATGTTTGGTGTGCTACACTGTATAATATGATGTTGTATCATATTGTATAATACAAAAAATAGTATTATGTAAAAACTATATTATGTTTGATGCATCCATGTATTGTATTAGTTTAGAATACAAATAATAAAAATCTTTAAATTGGTTTTTTTAATTAAAATATTGAATGCATTTGTAAAATTAAATTATTTTTATTTTTTTAAATTTGTCATTCAAGGTTCGCTGGAATGGCGCCGGTCACCAACAATTTATATCGGTGCGGTTGCAATGCCTCTGACGCCAAAATATTCTCCGAAGCTCGATCTATATCACGATGCATGTTTCATTGTCTGAAAATGCATATTTTAGCTGGAAAAAGCGATGGAATATCAGGTGGTAAGAAGTTGTCTCGGATGCTGCTGCCAAACAGTGAGTTTTTAGCCGTAAATTTTGGCATCATGTAGTATATCAGTTTATTCCGTTTATTTAGTCTTAGATTCGTCATCGGAGTCTTTTTGGCCAAAATTGCTAGCATCGGCTACAGTCCGATGACTCCTTCGATAGGGTTTATATTTTTCAATAAAAATAAAACAAATAATTATTTATAAAACAATTTTTAGAGTTTTATTATTAATTGAGTATAATTTTTAAAATTATAATTAATTATAAATTTGATTAATACTATACAGTGTAATGTAATATCAACTATCAACAATGTATAATTTAACACCATATATGTGCATATGAAAATTGTATGTTTGTATTATTTAATACTATATAAAATTATTATCAAATATATGTATTACACTAATTAATATAATATAATGTTTTAATACTATGCACTGACATTTTTCATGTGCACACCCTCTCTCTCTCTACTTCTTGTCCGTTAGACTGTCTTTGTCATGGATGTTGTGAAATGACATATTTTTAGTTTTCCATGGTGAACTATGTTAAGCCTCATCTTGCATGTGACGAGACATTGTGAGCTTCTTGAGTCATGACCCATCTAAATTTTCTGAAAGGTTTAGTAACTTGACGATGCATGTGGCTAGCTGTTTATCCACTCAGCCAAGGGAAGTCTGTTGGCCAAAGGTAACATCAAATTAGATAGAGCTAGCTATGCCAATTTTTCGCTTACATTGTTTCTATGCTTTCATAATGTCTTCTATTTTCACTTGGGAAATTCAACAAAGTGCTTGTAACTTAATCTGATGTAGACTCGAGCCTGTCTGCTTCTCATTTGCTTTATTATAAATCTGAGAGAGTGGAACTCTCTCTATGTTAATTTTTAAAAAAATATTCACCCACTAGTAAGCCTTAGATTTACTACTTAGTCATTTTATTGGTTTTTTTTTTAATACAATAATCATAAGTTATTTGAACTTTTACTCTCTTGTCAATATTTTATTCTTGAGCTCATCAAGTGATCGTGTTGTTTCTGAGGTTGTTTTTGCCTGGAACCACGCTTAAATGGAGAAAAAAAATGTGTCTAATTAGGTAAAACTGGTTCCGTTTTATCTTATATCATCTTTTTGCACTTCATTTTCTATTGACATTATTATTATTTCTGTCTAATTTATCAATTTGCATATCATATATACCTTTCTATCTTTTCTTCATCTTGTCTTTTTTGGCTATACTCAATTTGAAAGCGTTAAATAAACAATAAATAAATAAAATACAAAAAAAATTCTATCTCCAGTTGTGTGTGTGTGTGTGTTTTTTTTTTTAAATCTGCACTTTAGTTCCTAACTTCTTACAAATTTATATGCATATACTAATTATAATACTACAAAAACGATAATTCTTAAACATGTTGTTCTTTTAATTAATAATGTGAAACATAAATATATATAAACAAACCTTTGCGAATTCAACCCTGTGAAGCGAAAACAGAACTACAGAAGCCTCGAATGTTAAATGCAGGTGGGAAGGCAATGATGAAGGCAAGGAATTGTAAGTTAAGTTGACATTATATAAAATTGTCTCTATCCACCAAAACACACTATTAAGTGTGACGCTGATGCGCATAAATCACTTCATTTAATTCACTTTTATGATGGGTGGAACTTCAAAACATTTTATAGTAAATTCTATTTCGTTTTTACTAAACCAAAATAGTTGAATTATTGAAGACTTGTATTATGAAACTATCAAATTTGTAAAATCTATAAATATTATTTTGGGCATCAAATTATACCCACCAACTATAATTCTCATATTATATAAATAGAAAAGTCTAGTATCATATTAATTTTCAAATAACCTTGGTCAATTATCTCTAACCCTTTCTTTATTTTTCTATTTTATCTTTCTTAAGATTTACTTAATTGTTCTTTGAGACGACAATTACAGAAGAGGTTAGCAATTGCTAGTAAAACCTTAAGGGAGGTTAGTGATAATTTAAAATTAAAAAAAAAAAAGTGTATGAGATTCTACTAAAAGGGCAAAGCTATTGACTAACATCTAATCAATTAAAATTAGATTTTTAAAGATCATTATTATTCAAGATGGTACAATATCTCTACCTAGCTGGCTTAATTAGTGAGTAATAATTAGCACGAAGCAGTAAATGTTTTCTGTGGTTTGCTGGGCAACACATTAGAGAAGGTAATTAAAAAACAATTTTTTTGAAGATAAAAAAGAGAAGTAACCCACTAAGCTAAGCTATATAAGCTTTGTAAAGTTTAATATTCTATCATGATCATTATTTTACAATCAGATCCCATATCAGTTGATGATGCTGTAATGATCATAACTAGCTAAAAGTATTTTGTCAACGCATGAATCAAATACTAAATAAAGCCAAGAACTGAAAACTGTAATAGCACTATCCCTTCAAAAGCCTCCATTTAAAACCCAACAACTTCTTACCTAATCAACTACTTTTCAATTTTTTACTGATGACAATATGTAGATGCTTTTTATCCGTTCATTATTTGCTTTTCTTTGCAAAATTTTCTTCCACAAAAACTCTCTCTTTTTTTTCTTTTAATTTAAATTTCAATGAATGAAGAGAATTTATTATTAAAGATTAAAATTAAAAATCATATCTATTCGAAAAGAAACAAATAAACCAGCTTACTTGTAATTACAAACTTATATGATAAGAGAAACAAAAAAAAAAAAACATGAAATGTAAACATCATAGCTTATATTCTTATAGTAGTGGCTGATTGTGAATTGGATATTTATCAAAAAAAATCTTCTGAAATTACTGAAGTTTGTTAAAGCTTGTATTAAATTTTAGAGATTGTAAGGCAAAGCTTACTTTAGAGTTTAGAATTTTTAGTATTATGCAAAGGAAGTTATCACTGCTGTTTAAATTGAAAAAACGGGCTTATATCCAGATTATAATGTAAGGAAGGTTGGTAAAGCTTGTCTCAATTTAATTGAATATAAACGATTTTGCACAAACATTGTTCCTCTTTACATATTGGAGGTTTAGATTGCTCACCAACAGGCTGGAATAGCTCAGTTGGCTAGAGCGTGTGGCTGTTAACCACAAGGTCGGAGGTTCAAGCCCTCCTTCTAGCGATTAAATTTTTCTTGTATCCTTTCCCCTTTTTTCTTTTATTTTTTTAATTCTTTCCTTTTTTTTATTAGAAATTAGAAGAAATAACCAAATCGTAGGGGGTGTTTTGAAAAATTACAAGTTTAATATTTTATTTTGATTACATAGCCAAGTTCAATAGTAAACAAAAACATATTTATAAAAAAATACTTAAGCACATCTACTTGTCAATCTGTTATAGGTCAACATATCATAACCAATTTAATATTTTATTTGATTGTATAAACCAAGTTTCAATAGTGGACAAAAATAACCTCAGAAAAAAAAAGTACTTAAATGTATTTATCGAGTGATTAGATGCTGGAAAAAAAAATCAATTTCAATTATTTTTCAAAATACCCCCTTGAGACTTGCTTATGTTAAAGCAAACAAATATATAATGGTTGCAGGAGTTTATACATAACATAAAGGTTTTCAGGCCATTGTAGTGAAGCAGGATCTAAAAAATCAAATTGAACAATACATAGACAAGTAAATCTCTTATGAATTATAAGGCTCTTCATTTCTTTTAAGGGGATTCTAAAAACAATTTTATATCAAAGAGAATTAAAATATAAAAAAATCGATATTATAAGATTTAATTTAAGGATAATGCGCATAAGATTTTACTCTATAAAACTCTACAAACAATATTATTTGAAAGAAAAAGAACGTAAGGATAATACATATAACGTGGTATAACCGTGTTTGACTCCTTAATTAATTTCAAAAAAAAGAAACTTTAAAGAGGAGAAGTTTACTGAATCTTGCAAAGTGCTATGACCGGCATTATATCTAACCTTCCATTTTAATTTCCAAGTCTCCAAGGCGCCACAACTTTGACTATAACTCCAACTCCTCCTAGCCAGCAATTAAAGTTGATCTTCTTGTTGAAATTCCACCACAACAACGTACATTTGTAATACCAGAATTTTTACATATGCTCAAGTTAAAAGGGCCCCAAAACTTCTTTTCATATTACTTTGTGATATTTATTCAACCCTTTTGATAAGGTATAACATTCTACTAACAAACATGTAAGACCATCATTTTCTTTTAGTCGTCTCTTAAGACTTCAATTCTCATGTTATTCTCCTTTGATTGTCAATTGTCAAAATATATCATCCTAATAAAAATGTAAAAAAAAACATGAAATAAAGCTATACTTGAATTTCTTTGATGAATATGTTCGATCATACATCTGTTTTTGCAACGACTTTCTTGATCCAAATAAAGTCGGTCTAAGATACACATTATCCTATACCCCTTTTTCATACTACAAATTTGTTTCACTTTCTCTTTGTCGATTAAGCAACTTGATAGAGTTTTAAAAACTAAAAAAGAATTTACAACCCTTCAAGATGGGGTGAGTGAGAATAACCTATTTTAGAGGTCAAATTAATATTAACAGAAAAGGCAACATGACGGGAAAAAATAAAGGTTTGATTACCCGAGTGGTGATGAATCCCTCCCTCCCTCGAAAGCTTTAAAAAGGCGAAGAAAAGCCAAAAGCAAAGCTAAAAGGGAGGATGAAAGTTTATAGAGCATAGCACATTGGCTGGTGGTGATAAGAGAAAATGGAAAATGGGTGTGAATTGGGGGGTGATGGGATGGAGTGGGTGACAGACCCACGTGAGTGACCCACCACCACCACCACCACCACTATCACCAATTCACCACCCCATCTTAATAAGGCCAGTGGATGTCTTGGTTGGCTTCATATCAACGCTAACAGCCAAAATAACCCAACCACAACAATAAAACCAACATACCCACATCACAAAAATGAGCCTAAAAGTAAAAGAAAGAAAAACAAATTAAAGTTAAGAGGTTACTATCATTAACTCATTTGACAAAGTGACCACTTTCTTCGTTGCCTTGCCCACTACCCTTAACCTTTCTTTCTATTCTCTCTATTCCATTTCTCTAAATCTGATGCTAGTGGCTGCCTCCCTCTCTCTCTTATCTTTCTTTTCCCACTAATTGTAACCTTTCCTTTTTATGATCCCTCCCCCCCCCCTCTAATGCTAGTGGTTCTCTTATTGGTTTCTTTCCAATATCTTTCATTCTCTCTCTCTCTCTCTCTCTCTTTGGCTTCACCTTTGTGCTTAAAAGTTAAGGGCATTGTGTTGTGCGTGCATAAATGTTAACTGTTAACTGCTAAATAACACAGAGTAATATTAAAGGTTTGTGTTTTATGATCATGAGGAGAGATGGACAAAGAAACTAACCAAGATAACCCATCTCTCCTCCTCCCTAACCGTACCACCGCCGCCACCACCACCTCCATCAAGGAAGACTCGCCAAAGAAACCCTTTGGTGGTGGTGGTGGCAGCAGCAACGACAGGTTGAAAAGAGATGAATGGAGTGAAGGAGCTGTTTCGAGCTTGCTGGAGGCTTATGAGAGCAAATGGGTTCTTCGAAATCGTGCCAAACTCAAAGGGCACGATTGGGAAGATGTTGCACGGTATGTGTCATCTCGTGCCAACAACACAAAGTCTCCTAAAACACAAACGCAGTGCAAGAACAAGATTGAGTCCATGAAGAAAAGGTATAGATCAGAGTCTGCTAATGCTGATGGATCATCTTGGCTTTTGTATCCACGCCTTGATCTTTTGCTACGTGGCAGTGCACCTTCACAGCAACAACCGCACCCACCACCTCCTCCTCCTCACCAACATCAATTGATCAATAATCCTCCTTTGATGCTGCTGGAGTCATCTCCCCCTGCAACACAGCCACCACCTCCTCCTCCGGCTCCTCCACCACTGCCTGGAACCACTCAGAACTCTCATGGCTCCAATGGGGTTGACAGGATGGCCAAGGTTAGTGCCTATTTATTTTTAATTATAACAATATTAATTATTGCTTATCATTAAATATTAATATATATTGCTGTTAATTTTGATGAAATTTTTTTTTTTATCTTTCTATCTTATAATGTTTCTATTTTTAAACGATTTGATTCTGATACAAGTAAAATCCACTGGAGAAGGAAATTAGATCGGTTGTTTAATATATATCTGTAGTCAAACTTATATTTACACTCAGAGATTGAGATCCTTCACTTTCACTTTTACCCTCTCAGAAGCTAGGTTATCATAAATATATATTTAAAAAAAAATCGACGTAAAATTTGATCTGAATTTTGAGTTGAATTGGGTCATTAATTGCGCGTTCATTAATTTTGGAGTCATCATTGCTGAACAAGTTTGAGTTTCATAAGGCGCATTTTTGCGAGTGCCTTTGTATTTTTTATGTTTTGGTCCCCCTCTATTATTATATCTGTATATAAACAGTCTTTCTTGACGTAAACTCAAAAACGTATTTTGATTTATTTTATAACGTGTAAAACTTAAATGAATAAATATATGTATCATGATACATATATTTATTCATTTAAGTGAAGTGGTATTAATTTGATGAAATTAAGTTGATCGACAGGAAGATGGAAAATTGTCAGACCATTTATCAGACAAGAAAGCAATGGACACAGACAGCAGCACACCAGCACTGTACAGTGACAAGGAAAAGCTAAGATCAAACAAGTTGAAGATGAATATTGAGAAGAAGAAGAAGAGGCGAAAAAGAGAAGAATGGGAAATAGCTGAAAGCATTCGGTGGCTAGCAGAGGTAGTGGTAAGGTCAGAACAAACAAGAATGGACACCATGAGGGAGATAGAGAAGATGAGAGTTGAAGCTGAGGCCAAGAGAGGAGAAATGGACCTCAAAAGAACTGAAATCATTGCTAATACTCAACTTGAGATTGCTAAGCTATTTGCTGCTGCAGCTAATGGTAAAGCTGTTGATTCTTCCTTAAGGATCGGAAGAAATTAAAATTAAAAATAGTATTTAAGCTTTAATTAATATAATTAGCTAGCTAGTACTTAATTACGGAATTAAGATTTCTGTATCCTACGTAGTAGGAGGTATGGATACAAAATCCTTGTAAACCATTCAAATAATTATGAACTATAAATTTTGGGTAAATTATTTTAGTTAATTTTATCCTATCATATGTATCTTAAATTTTCACATTATTAGAAATCTTTGTTGTAAATGACTTACTAGATATTATCTATTTTGGCACTATAAGGTCTCACGGTTTTATTCATGAGCTTCAGACTCAAAACACATCTACTAAATGAAGGCCTATTGCCCCTTTAAATGACACCGCTCTTATGTACAGCCATCGCAATCATGCTATAGATGGCTTAATAGATATTGTCTTGGCACCATAAAACCTCACGGTTTTATTCCTGGACTTCAGGCCGAAAACACATCAACTAAGTGCAGACTTATTGTCCCCTTTAAACTGCACCGTTCCAATGCACAAGAGCTACATGGGACTCCAAGTTACAACAACCTTCATAAATACATACACACATATGTAAGTATTTATATTCTCTTTCATTTATATAGAATGACATGGGTTCTTTAAAGGAGTTTATTTATGTGGTTTGAAACGATGTTATTCTCTCACGGAAATTCTCTTTTATAGTTTAGAAGCCAAATCACTTCAATTTGGCAAATCTATATTATCGAAGAAATTTGTTTTCAGAACCTAAACAAAAATTTGGCATCCCTCTTTCTTTCTATTTTTTTTTTAATTATATATATTGTTCTATAGGTTGCATATTCAGTTGTAATTGTGATTTGATTTTTCATGGTTTGAGTTAATTATGCTCTCATCTTTTATAAAGATTGAGAGGGGCATTGCTGTTGGCTGTTGCTGATGGTCCACTTGATGAAATTTATTATCTTGCCGAAAGTTGCATAGAAGGGATTTTCTGTGATGCAAGCAGATTCTTTTTTAGATTACGATAAGCACTTATAACACTGTAGAGAGTATCAATTCCCTTTGACCATCACATTATTAATGGAATTGGTGCTTCAACCTTTTCAATAAACAATTAAGCATGTCCATAGATATGCTACTATATTGTATGCAGAACCAAAAAATTTTGGATGGAATCGACTGAAAATATAAAACTAGCCTCCGGGTTACAAGTTTCATTTACTGTTTAATTGAACCATTGAAACTATATATGTAGCCAAAATTTTGTCACTAAACCCAGCATCATTGTAAGTTCAACTCTTCATCGTTGTTTTTAGCATATTTTGAGTATTGCGATGATATGCAAATTTGCAAGAAGACTTTCTGATCACAAGATATGTATCTTGTTTTATAGTAAAAAATTCGCTTCTGTTTTGAAACAAGAAAATGCCCAACAGAATATGATGCCACCAAATTGAGAGAATGGAATGAAGGTGTTTGGCAAATAAAACGATAGCACATTGGGATTAGGTCATTGGATTCAAGTAAGATTATTATAAAATATATAGGCTTTTGTAAAACCCAACTAATTTCTTGGATTGTTGCAACCCAAACAATCAAAATGCAGCCCACGTGTACTTTTATGGCGGATGCGATTTGATGAACAAGTTATAAGATTGGGAATAAAAGATGGATGTATAAACTATTGTAGCGACGTCCTTGTTCCTGACAGGTGTTTAAATATATCTGCGACCAAACAGATCTTAATTATATCTGCTTAAACCTCCGTAAATTCTCTTCCTTCTGAGGAAATGGCTTTTCTGCTTCAACTTCACTCTCCTTCCCACGCCGTGGCGACCTTGTCACCCATCTCTTCATTCCATGCATCATCATCATCATCATCACTATGGCCACCTCACGTTTCATTGCCTCACTCTTTGTCTTTGAAGACCCATCAACAGCACGACTCATCCTGCTCTTTCCCCACTGCAACTACAAAACACAGACTCTTCTCTGTCCCAACAAACCCAAGAAAGGTACTTTGCGCACCCCCTCGAGGAAAATATGTTAGAGAAGACTATCTCGTGGTATGCTCCTCAATCTGTATGAATTTTTTCTTTTAATTTCTTATTCTTTTGGGTTGTGGGGGGGTTGGCTTAGAAGTTTGGAAAAATTATGATTTTTATATGTTTCAGTTGTCAATTAATTAATATTTTTTGGCTGACAGAAGAAGAAGACAGCTCAGGAGATTCAGGAGCTGGTAAAGGGGGAGAGAAATGTACCACTGATTATTGATTTCTATGCCACATGGTGTGGACCTTGTATTTTAATGGCACAAGAGCTTGAAATGGTATGCAGTATGCTTCATATTTTCTTGCAATTATTTGTGCCATTCTTGTGTTGTCCTTTTCTGCAATTTTTGGTAATTTTTTGCATGATTTTGATTTTAGTGAAGTTCTAATAGGTTATGACTAGTGGTATTGTTTGCTCTTCTTTTGTTGAGATTCGGTCTATTACTGGTGTGGTGATAAGGAATAATTTGATATTCACTCCGTAATGTGTATCGAATTTGCTTTATAAAGTTGTAAAGGAGGATATGTAGCACCATCAGTTCTTTCTCTAGCTCAGTAGCATTGGAAGGAAAGAAATTGTCACTGTCTACTTGCGGAAATTTTCATTCTTTTGGCAATTATATATATGGGGTGACCCAAATCGATAGTTTATGTAAGTTTTGGCTTTTGTTATGGATTACATGAACTGCTTGATATTGCTGTATCTTGATTTACTGGCTAATGACTTGGAATGAGAGTTTAGATGGATCAATTATTGAAAGAAAATTAGAGATTTATATGTAGCAATTATTGTGCTAATGCCATGGTGTGAAAGGAAATCTTTGTGAAACTTGGTTCCAGTTTGTTATGCGGGCTTATTCATTAACACATCCTACATTGGACGGAAAGGAGAAGTTCTCAATTTCTGAAGGGGTGAAGTCGCCTTTATACGCCTGATGCTTTTTGGTTATAAACCCTAAAACCAAAATTTTACTGATCTAGCAATGTTTAATGATGCTAGAGACCCAATAAAGCATATAATATCTTGCGTATTATGTTGAGTCCACATGACTTAACTTTTTTGAGATTACCTTCTAGGACACCTTGCATCTATAGAAGGATATATGCATGCATTGATTTCTAAAGATACAATTACAGTAAAAATCCATATCTTAAGGGGCCATCTTTTAGATGTGTTTTCCTACAGGCTTTTAATATAGTATATTTTTCAATCAGTTGATGGAAAATGTATATACAGAATATGTTTGAAATGAATTTAGCTGCCAAGTTTATCAGAAATTTTATTAATTGGGGAATTAACAGAATGGTATATTGGTTTTCTCTTGCCAGACGACTTCCATAGAAATGGTGGAATAATAAATAAAATGCAATTTTTTGTGAACTTCATCATTGGTGGAGAAAATGGACCAGTGGATGTAGAGTGTTATAATGTTTAATTCTTCGTCATGATATTTTTGGTAATTTGCCATGTTGAATGTATCATAAAGAATAAAGCATGCATGTTCAACCTACGTTCTTGGAACTGCAACAGACATCCAAGTAAATTTTTATGTTCTGGGCCTCTTGATATTGATTGTAACAACCATCATATTTTTTTGGTTTACAACTTTTTATTTCTTCTATGCTGTTTCTTACATCAACATTTTTATTGAATCAAACATAATCCATTTGTTTACTGCTCACTTTGGTTGCCTCATTGATCTGTCTCTTAAGGGAACAAAATATTGAAGTTCTTATCAGAAGTCTTGGCAGCTCTTTATCATATAGAGTAATTTACTGAAGGGTGGCAGCACTGTTTTTAATGTTCATGGACTTTACAATCTGGGGAATAATGTCTTTACTTCGTGTCACAGCTAGCAGTAGGGTATGAGAGAAATGCAATGATTGTTAAGGTGGATACAGACGATGAGTATGAATTTGCACGTGACATGCAGGTTATTCCTAATTTTATTTATTTCTTTATTATCACTTTTCTTGCTCTTGTTGCATCTAACTTTGTTGAGAAAAAGGGAGACATAGTTACCTTGTTAATCAAACTGATGAGTTTCCCGGTTGAAATAAAAACATTCAAACTTAAAATGAGATTTTTTACTCGAAGAGAATTTTCACTTAAAATTATTGAAATAACCTTTTTTGCCAATCTGAAGAAAACCTGAAAATAATTTTTTGCAACAAGTGAAGCTATAAGTTAACTGCTTAAGTACCCTCATTCCCGTAGGGACTTGAATTAACATCCTGTTTCTAGTATGAAGAAATTTACTAAAAATCTTGCTTTCTAGGTTCGAGGGCTTCCAACTCTATTATTCATCAGTCCAGATCCGAACAAAGACGCAATCCGCACTGAAGGGCTAATCCCAATACAGATGATGAGGGACATCATTAATAACGAGATGTGAAGGCGTTACAAGAAGAATTCTCTGCTGCATAACAGGTTTGGTTGTGATGCATGTTCTGCAAGCATCAGGTACAAGGCATGTTGCATAATGGTTTTGTATGTGGTGAAATATTGCAGCAGAATCAACAGCTTTGTAGCTCATCTGTGCATAGACCATTGAAAATGTTTGTAACTGAAAAAGATTCTTTTGTTTTCTCATCCTTTAGATCAATAGATGTGCATTTGGAAGCATCTTCTACTAGTAGTATTCACTTATATTACGCTTGATATTTGTGTTAGCGCCATTAATTTCATGTACTCACTATGGATTTAAGTTATTTTAATTAAAATCAAGTTATCACTATAAATTTCATGTCATCGGAATAAAATTCATTTAATCACTATATATTAATTGAGAAATTTTGTTACGCTTAAAAAAAAAAAAAAGAGTCGAAGAGAGTTGAAGAGTATTTTCAGAATCAATAATGTTAGATTTACAACATTCATATAACATAAATTTTATAACATGACGTAGTAGCTTAAATGGTAAAATTCGATAAAGATATAATTTTCTTTGTTGATTTTTGTTTTTTCTTTTTTCTATGAATTACCGTCATGTAGGTTGTTACGTCATGTTATAAAATATAGATTATATGAATGTTGTAAGTTTAATATTACTCTTTTAGTATATGTTTATCGTTGTATTCTTGACAAGGTAAATTAGTGTTAAGGCACAAGGAATATGGATTTTGTAGCTGTAAAGTCAGTCTTTTTTTTTTTTTTTGGTTTAAAAAATTTGAGCTAAGCAACTTGTCTACTAGTTTCAAGAGAAATAGTCAAGAATCGCTGCTAGACCAAAGCACAAGGTCAATCTATGTTTGGTGGGCTCGATGACGTTCAAGTTGCAGGATAAGAAAGCCAGTGTCAGACTCAAGGTCAAGGTGGATTCACAATTTCAGATAGCTGAAACAAAACTCAAATAGGGGAGCACCATGTTGAAGCCTTTGACTGTACTATTAATCAGTCTTTTTTATCATTAAAAAATAAAAATAAAAAGTTACTGATATCATAAGCTTGTAGCCTACTAGTAATAACGGGACGTTTATAATATCTTTATTTCTAAAACATGGATCAAATTATAAAAACAAAATCACACTTTTATAATCCAAAAAATTAAAAGGGATTCACGAAACTATCGAAACTAGAGGGGGCATTTAAAAAATGATCAATTAGATGTCATGATCATATTCAATAAGTCAATAAATATTTTTTTTTGTTTTTAATCTCAAATTTTCAACAATTCAATAGGTCTTTTTGGTCCCTTGAGTTGTCAATCTTTGATAATCAATTATCAGTCTTCAGTAATCGAAATCTATCAATCCTCGGCGGTTTAGATTCCGTAGCATGTGATCATTTTTCAAATAATCATCTTAATTTTGGTTATTTTTCACAATTGTTTGGAAAGTAAAAATGACCTGCAACTAAGATTTCCATAAATTAATCTATTTTTACAAAATAAAGGACTTAAACAAAACACCCTTGTTTAAAACCAATCGAATACAGCTGAAAACATTGATAAAATCATTTAATAATGTATAATATTATTTCATGGGTATAAGTGTCTACAAATATAAGCATTCCTACAGGGATCATTTAATTTAATTGAAGTAAATGGGGAACCACAACCGCAAAGCTGGGTTATAGTTTTAGGTTACAGTCATGATTGAGCAGAGCAGAAAGCAGTAGGTAGGTTTATTTTGTTTATGACAGAGAGAGTTTAATTAATTAAACGGATAGAGTGATATGATACGGATTCGGTTCAAGTTCATGTTCAAAGTATCAAATTAAAGTACCTTAAACTCTTCTTCTTACGGAACCTGTTACGTACTACTCTCCTTCCCTTCTATATTACGCCTCTTAATCACCAGTCAAAACTATAAACTTCAATTCTAATTTCTCTTTTTCTTTTTTCCTTTTTTTTTTATCTGTAATGTTTTAATGTTAGACTAGACTTAATTATAATTCTCAGGTTGAACCATTTAATAATAAATTTATTATTATACTTGAGAAATTCAAGTTTAAGTAAAGATGTGCTCTGCTAATTGTTGATACTTGATAACGTACTCGCATTCCTGCTGTTGTTTATCTCAACTACATATTATTAACGAATCCTATTCAATATTATGATATCGATTCAAATTACAAAGTTAGGATTAAAATTAAAAATTATTTTTTAATTTAAAATTTGAGATAAAAATAGAATGGATAATATTAAGTCTTCTTCTTAGAAAAACAGAGGAATGCAACATACCCTGACTGACTGACTGACTATTTCGCACTCGCATTGAGTTTAATTACTCAGAAATAAATAAACAAAGAGAGAGATATATAAAGGTATCCCACTTCTGTAAAGCTTAATTCTTCTGTAATAATTATCACATTATATAGTAAGTAAATATGAAAAATCACTATCCCTCTGAATTCTGAGAACATAATCAGTTTTTTCTCATTAACTAACATTAATAGACTATTAAGTGAACTTTAATAAAATCATTAACAAAAAAAACAAAATAAGCCTTGGAAGAGACAAGCAGACGAGTCATTTTCCATATCTGAGAAGAAGAAGAAGAAATCAGCCGCATTAATTTAATCAATTATGTTACGAATTAACTAAACGACGTTGTTTTTGACAGCAGCAGCAGCAGCAGCCTCAGCAGGGGAGAAGGCCAAGAACATAAGAGCAGCCATGATTCCCACAGGAAAGAACAGCAGCATCAACGGCGGCGGAGGCAACGGCGGCAGCACCAATGGCGACACCACCATGAACACCGTCAAACCCGCCAATATCAATACCGTTCCTAAGCTAAAACCACGTGCCATTCTCTCCTCACTAATAATATTCTCTCTTTCAGATCTCTTATCATCTCCAGCCGCCCCCACTCCCTCCCTCCACGCTTCCCTTCACAATAATCTCCAAATTCTCAACACTCAAAAAGGAAAAAAAAAAAAAGTGTTTTCAGAGTTCGAACAAGTGAATGCGTTCTGGTCTTGGTTACAGAAGATGGTAATAAGCTGCGGCTATTTATAAAGCTTTTCGAGAGCGTTCGGCGTAAACAAATCTCGGCCGTTGATGTTTTATATGTGGACAAAATTACGACAATTATTGGATCTTAGTCGTTTCATTTGTGTGCATTGCTTTTATAATTTTTACCTTCAATATACATTCATTTAAAAAAAATTAATTTTGTTGCAATAAAATAA
This sequence comes from Boswellia sacra, assembly GCA_013180625.2. Lineage (NCBI taxonomy): Eukaryota > Viridiplantae > Streptophyta > Magnoliopsida > Sapindales > Burseraceae > Boswellia > Boswellia sacra. The sequence goes on along the minus strand of SNVD02016232.1, from coordinate 837,633 downwards.
TTTGTTATTAAAGGGGGAGTTGGGGTGGGTAATGCTACCAAAATGATAACTTAGGAAAGCTAAAATGTTATAATTGATTTAATTGTTGAGGGAAATCTGGTTTTGATTGATGTTCCGAATCGGACAGAATCAAAGCGCCAGATCCCAATATATTGAGTCGATACTCCTTCGATTATTTTAAGTAATTACTTGTTTTAATATAACACTTTTTTTTCTCTCATTCAAACCCCTTTTCAACTATTAAAATACTCACCAATTTGTTTTGTCGTTTTGTCTCTTGCTTTCTTTTTTTTCTTTTCTTATTTTTTTTGAGTTCCCCTTTTCAATGAATCAATGTGCTTGCTAGAAAGGGCCAAAAAGGGCTGGCTGGATGGATGGATGGATGGCGGAGAACTTAATTATATATATGTAGTAAATCAATGTTGGAATTAATAATAAGATCACACGCAGCTACAACTGCTACAAATTAAGAATATAAAAATAAATTAATTAATTTATGAATGTTGTGAAAGGTGAGATATGTGAGAGAGAGGTTGTAAGATAATCTTATAATGAGGTTTTCTTTTCTTTTATCACCCCAATCAACATATATATATATATATATATATATATATATATATATATATATAAACTCTTTTTTTCCCAAAAGATCAATAATACTATCAACCCATTTATGAAATGAATGAACTATACCAAATAAACTGCAAATTATTGATTTTAATCAAGAGATCCTGAGATACTCAAAATCTAGAGTTTCAGAGACAAAACTAGTAATAGTTCTGTTAGCAGTACTTGCTTGTTTTATAAGAGATGTATATTATTAGTCACTCTCACTCCCACATAGCATTTCTAAGACACCAAAGCATTGAGATGACAAAAGAAATAGCATCATGCGAAGTGGTGAGAGGAGGAGTCTAAGACACCAAAGCATTGAGATGACAAATTAAAGATGAAAGCTGAAGTCAAAATGCGAGACTGATTGGCCAATTTAGTGAAACAAATGAACGGCTTAGAACGTAGCCACGTTGTCGTCCATTCAATTATGGACCGACTAGCTGGCTACCTTTATTTAATCTTGCTCCTTGAGCAGATGTGTACGCGGTTTATTTAATCTTATCAATGTGCACTTTGTAGAATTGGGATGATTTCCTTCATTCCTTCTATTATCCTTCGTTCAAATGTGTTTTCAAAAAATAAATAAATAGAGAGAGTGTACAAGGAAACTATTTTGATGTTTTCAAAATTCCAAAGGGATAGTAGTTTGAAACGCAACCAACTGAAAATTGTTGGAAAAAAACAATGATTTTAGGGGAAATTTTCGTCACTCATTTTTAGATTATAACCAAAAACATCGTCTAACACGGTGTTTTTGGTTTTTTTTAAGTATAAAAATTAAAAATCAAATATATCTTTTTTTAAATACTCATTTTCGAATATACTTTAGTTCTTCTCATCCTAAACTTTAATACAATAATTAATCAAACTATCAGGTTTTACGTATGTAGTTGATAAAATAGGCGATATCTTTTGATCGTGTTGAACTTAATTAGATAATAAAAGAACAATTGACTAAAATTCAATTTTTTTATTTCCCTCCAATTTTATTAAAAGGACTAGAAGAACAATGAAATATATATATATATATATATATATATATATATATACACTCTTGTAATAGAAGATATTCTGCAGAGGGGACCATTAACAAAAAGGACCCGCTTCACAACTCAAAAAACCACAATCCTTGGCTTGCACACCAAAAAAAGATTTGATATATAGATAGAGAGTTGGATAGCTTGGTAAAAGTCGATACAATTTAATTTAATATACAAATAAAAAATGGAAATAGAAGATGCTCCCAAAATCCTAGAATGCTGGGAAGGCATGGCCGTAGAGGAATGGCAAAGAATAATAATAATAATTACAACTACAGATAGATTATGATATCTCTGCTTGGCAGCGTCCGAGTTCAATGCATGAACAAAGAAACGTCAAAAGGGCATTTTTTTCTCATTTTCTGACACACATGCACCACAGCCAGAGGATGATCATGATCCTCATCATCATCATCATCATCATCATCATCATAATCACGACCCATGAATCAATGAATCAAATTTACGAAGATCATGCATGATCATCAACCACATTCATTCATGGCTTTAATCTGCTGTCTTTGTGAGCTGTGAAGAGGAGGCAGGCGCAAGTTGGTACTACTCTTTGCTGCTGCAGGCCTGCACCTTTGATAATATCATGTGTTGATCTGAATTTGAATGCTTGTGTGCAATGTATCTGCACTGTTGAGATTAATTAAGACTTTTTATCACGGGCCGACGCAGACGCTAGCTACATCTTTTTTCCAAAACTAGGACGCCTACTGCTTGTTCGTTTTTCTTTCATAATTCAAAATGTTTGCTCGTTTATGTGTGTGGTGAATATAATCATGAAATCCATCTTTATGGATTCTTTTAGAGGACTGTTTAGATAAGACTAGAAGATAAAGATAATTGACTTCAAAACGTTCATGAAAGATCTTTTTTATTTTCTTTCTTTTTTGTTTTGGCGAATTCCAGTACTTACTGTTGATAGATTCATGTATCTAAAATTTATGTTTCGATTTTGTTTAAAAAATTGATTACGGACAACTGATTACTCGATTCTAAAGTTGTATGAATGATGAACGGGGGTCAATTGCTCCAATTGGGCGTCGGCCTTGTTAATTTGTTTGACTAAAAGTTGAAACTTTCCCCATAAATACAATTATGGGGAAGAAAGCATTGTGCACATCTCTATGAAGGAAATTATGGTTCACTCTTAACAAAATTTCCAATTTATATGTATATAAAGATTCTTGATTCTTCTTGCTTTACATATATAAATAGATGATTTTACCAGAATTGATATATATACTGAAAACTAACAGCATTTTTATTATCAAATATTTAAAACATGTATTAATTAACTTAATGCATTTGCCTTCATAAATGAATTAAGTCAACCTTTCATTATATGATAGAATTAATTAGAGCTTGAATTTTAGTTAACATCAACCACAAAATTAAGTAATTAATTAAGATAGAAATAGTACTTATGTTGTCTTGAGATATATTCTTCCAAGTAACGATACCCTCGAAATTACGAGGAAATTAAGGAGAACACCGTATGATCAGCAGCGTGCGAAGTTGTCAATTCAATGGTGGGTATGTGAGTACAACTTGTTTGGTGAAGCTTCATGTCAACATAATTGTGTTGCAGAAAAGATTGCACCATTAATTAGGAAAACTAAGTGCAGAAAAAAAACAAGTTTTACAAGTTAACTGTCAAATTAAGACTGCCTTTTGTCACGCCCCGCGCGACGTGAGCACGGGTTTACACCAAAAGAAACGCATCAAGGAATGAGAGTATGTTACGGCCCATCCAACTTGCTTGCTAGAGTGGCCCAAAATCTACACAAAGGCTTGGCCTTGTTTCTAGAAAGCCTACAAGCCCAAGCCCATTTTCTAGAAACTCTAGCAAAGTCAAATATGTAATACTCTCACATGTAAATATACAATGTCAATGGTAGTTCACCTACCACACCTAAATTAGGTAGGACTCATTTATGGCCATTGGATGTATTGAATCCTAGCCATTCATTTGGGAGGAGGATTAGTATAAATACCCCTCCAAGGCTCATTTGTAATCATCCAAGCTAATCCAAGCAATTACAATACAAAGCGTTGTAAGAGTTCTCTTGTGTAATACAAAGCTCATTTGCATTAGCAATACTTGCCTCTAAGTCCAATCTCTTCTTCTAGCCTCTAAAGCTCTTTTGGCTCAACGGTCCTAACTTCTCCTTGAGCGAGAAGCAAACTTCAAGGCTTACTTAGCAACTTTCGGGTTCAAGTTGCCTAAGTGCCGCACGAGCAGCTGCGCAAAACTCTAAGCTCGTGACAGTTGGTATCAGAGCACAGTTTGGGCACAAGAGCAAATGGCATCCGACATGGAGATGAATGTGGAGGAGCAAGTTCGCAGACGTGAGGAACAACCTCAACCTCAACCACGCCCACAAGGAAAACGAGGTAAGTCCAAAGCTCTCTCCTCGGAATCCTTAGAGCCTCGTGTTGCTAGCATAGAGCAATCACTTTCGAGTATGGACAATACTATCGAGGGCCTCTCTGATCGTCTCGAAGGCCTAGAGACGTATTATGGAGAGATCACCCAAGCAACAAAGTCCACAATACTCGAATTTAGTGAAAATCTCACAAGAGAGCTCGATAGCTTACGAAGCTTTGTGGAGCGTGAGTTGCGTGCCATTCGTGCGGAAGTGGAGGAATCACGCACGGAATGGGAGAAGCACCGTTGCGAACGTGCTAGCCCCTCCTACTCAAGTCCTAGTGGGCTAAGCAACATGCAAGTGCCAACTCCCGCCACATACCATGGCACTCGCAACACTACGGAAGTCGAAAACTTCCTATTCGGCTTGGAGCAATATTTCGAGGCGAAAGATGTCTATGATGATGCTTCAAGAATAGGCATTGCGCCTACTTTCCTTCGTGATGCAGCCCAATTGTGGTGGCGTCGTAAGCATGGCGACGCGGGCAAAGGCATCATCATCCTCCGCACATGGGAGGACTTCAAGAGAGAACTACGGAAGCATTTCTCTCCAAGCAATGCGGAAAAGGAGGCAAGGGGTCGCCCCCGCCGTTTGAAGCAAAGTGGCACCATTCGCGAGTACATCAAAGAATTCACCACAATCATCCTTGAAATTGAAGGTATGTCCGAAAAAGACTCCCTCTTCTACTTCCTTGATGGCTTAAAAGATTGGGCAAGGGTTGAGCTTGAGAGGCGTGGGGTGCAAAACCTTGATGACGCCATAGCCATAGCCGAATCCCTCGTCGACTACTCATTCCAATCAAAGGAGTGGAAGACCAACCACGATAAAGGTGGGGGAGAGTGGAGTCCTAAGAAGGATCATACTCGAAGGGAAGGTGGTGCACATAAACCATTTAGAGGGGACAAGCGTGACATCCGTAACAAAGGTAAGTCCGATGCCCCTAAGCCCAAAAGTCCTTGCTTTATATGTGATGGTCCTCATTGGGTGCGTGATTGTCCAAAGAGGAAGGCCCTCAATGCCTTAGCCGCTCAACATGAGAGCGTGCAAAATGAGGAGCCTCAAGCGGAGATGGGTTCTCTCCGTACCATTGGCGCACTTGAAAGACCCACCCATGTTCAAAAGGGTCTAATGTATGTGAGCGCCACAATCAACGGCAAGGATGTGCGTGCGATGCTTGATACGGGAGCCACGCACAACTTCATCTCTTTGGAAGAGGCTAAACGGTTAGGCCTCAAAAATACCAATGGAGGAGGTACCATCAAGGCGGTAAACTCACCCGCCAAAGCTAGAGTGGGGGTGTCCAAAGCGACAACAACGCAATTGGGTACATGGAGCGGAAAACTTGATTTCTCCATCGTCTCTATGGACGACTTCCAAGTAGTGTTAGACATGGAGTTCTTCGACCAAGCCCATGCTTTCCCCATACCAGCATCTAACTCCCTCAACATCCTCGATGGGAGTCAATTATGCATGGTCATGGCGGAACGTGCAACCAAAGTCGAGAGCAAGATGATGTCCGCACTACAACTCAAGCAAGGAATAAAGGAATATCCGAGCTTCCTTGCCACCGTTCGAGAGGTAAATAATGGGGAGGGCACCACCATTGCCAAGGATCCAATTCTAAGGCAAATCCAGGCCATCCTTGAGAAGTACAAGGATGTTACTACCCAAAAGCTACGAAGGAGGCTACCGCCAAAACGAGAGGTTGACCAAATGAAGTTGGAGCCCGATACCAAACCTCCATCCATAGCGCCTCACCGCGTGATGCCACCCACGATCGCGGAACCAAAGAAGGCAACCAAGAAGCCATCCAAGCGCGCGAAGAGGAAGCGTCGACATGGAGGCAAGACCACTCATCCGCAGCTGGTGATACATCCTCAAAGGCGCGACGAGGGCGTCGCGAAATTAGGTGGGGGAGGATGTCACGCCCCGCGCGACGTGAGCACGGGTTTGCACCAAGCTAGCGAAGAAACGCACCAAGGAATGAGAGTATGTTACGGCCCATCCAACTTGCTTGCTAGAGTGGCCCAAAATCTACACAAAGGCTTGGCCTTGTTTCTAGAAAGCCTACAAGCCCAAGCCCATTTTCTAGAAACTCTAGCAAAGTCAAATATGTAATACTCTCACATGTAAATATACAATGTCAATGGTAGTTCACCTACCACACCTAAATTAGGTAGGACTCATTTATGGCCATTGGATGTATTGAATCCTAGCCATTCATTTGGGAGGAGGATTAGTATAAATACCCATCCAAGGCTCATTTGTAATCATCCAAGCTAATCCAAGCAATTACAATACAAAGCGTTGTAAGAGTTCTCTTGTGTAATACAAAGCTCATTTGCATTAGCAATACTTGCCTCTAAGTCCAATCTCTTCTTCTAGCCTCTAAAGCTCTTTTGGCTCAACGGTCCTAACTTCTCCTTGAGCGAGAAGCAAACTTCAAGGCTTACTTAGCAACTTTCGGATTCAAATTGCCTAAGTGCCGCACGAGCAGCTGCGCAAAACTCTAAGCTCGTGACACTTTGGACTGATATAAATAGGAGAAATTAAGCCACGAATTACATGTGCATAAATTACTTATAAGTTCCTTTTGAACATTGGTTTTAATTAGTCTTCATGTTAAGGTATTTGACTTAAAAACAGCATATAAATAAAACATTTTCTAATATTAATTATTAAGGTTTGACTAAGTTAAGTATGAACATTACATACATCAATCACAAAATTAAGAAAATTAATATGGTGATGTTTTCTTATTGAGAGATGAACTTTCATCGAAGTTGCCAGAGCATGTTTTTGATTGAGAGCTTAAGCAACAATACATAGATCCTCAAAAACCTTTAACTTTTTTTTGTTTTTTTTAATTAACCTGCGTATGAAGTTAGTGTATAAATTGAATTGTGTGAGTACTTTGTTTAGGTAAAGTGCTGGTGGACTGAGTGTTATAAGAAAAAGGATTGTGCATTCTATGGCCTTACACTAGCAAATCGCACTAACAAGAGGAACTCTTATGATTTAAAGGATAATTTTTTTTTAAGGATCAAATACATATAAACCAAGATACGTTGCATTTTTGCCTACTAATGATTTTATGTTTTATAATCCTTAGAACCAGTTGCCCGTGGATTTAAGGTTTCCAGCTTATATACCTTTGTTCTAGAAAATGAGAGAAATCATGAAAGAATAATTTTTCACACAATACCTCTTCTGTCATATTAAATTTAATATTATAAGCTTAAACTCATATTTATCCAAAAAAAATAAAAATAAAAGTCCACAAATGTAAAGATATTTCAAACCCAACGTGATTTAGCATTAAAAATTTGGTGTAATGAATAACTTGCTATGACTTTTATAATCAAGACTAAAATAAATGTGTATCATTTGGGAGGGAGAGGATAGATGCGGCAGCGGGATTTGTTAAATGGGGTTTCCCATATTCCATTCGAGTAACAACTAAAAATAATATAAATGAGAAACAATGCTACACATTCTTAAAAGTCTTATATAAAATTTGTATATAAAGTTGATGTACTATTAAGTGAATGGAAGATGAAAATTGAAAAGTCAATGTAATAAATGTTAATAAATAATATGTTATTGAATGGGTGATGTCACATCAACTTTGTATATAGATTTTTGTATGAATACTTTGTAAGTATAATATTACTCTATGAACCTAATATCTAGACAATTTTTTGGATACTAATTTTTCCGTACTCAAATTACAAGTGGAATTAATCGGTTGATAAATGGGATTCAAATATCACCAATCTACAGGAACAGAAATGCAAAAACTCAATTCAAACTAAGTTCGACTATAGCCTATGTGAGAGAGAGATCCAAGAATGAAAATCTAAATCCAAAATCAACCCAAGCAATTATTTGGGCTAAAATGTATCAGGCTTTCAAACTCGGCTAGTGGGCTAAAGAGGCCCAACGGATTATATTTTAGAGATTTCTAATCTGAGGATTGCAAAACTCACCACAACTCGACTAACGGAGCAACCAAAAAATTTTTCACGATATTAATATGTATGTGAAAATAAAAATGAAATAAAAGCCCACAAACCTTGTTAATAAACCTAAAAGCTTTTTTATTTTATTTTTGATATCAATTTATAAAATTTGAGCTTTATCAGAGGCCTGGCTGGGACTATAAATGTAATTGGAGTAATGCTATTAACCATGCTAATTAACTATATTTAACAACTTAATAACATGATAATATGTGTTAACTAATTAAAGCATAAAGTCAAACATAGTCGAAACTTAATAAACATGCCAATAACTAACCTAAAGTTAATCATAATTAAGACATTTTAGATGTGACACTAATTAGCACAAAGTCAATTGTTGATACATGATTAAAATAGCGTTAAAATCTTAAGCTACAATTAACTTTCTAAAATCTCCTATTTCTAGAAGTGATAGCTTTCATTTTCAAGTAAGATGCTAGTGCTTGGGTTGGACTTTGGAGCAAATTTAGGTGACTTAAGAGTCCAATTCAAATTGCTAAATGCAAAAATCCTTAAAAATAAAACTCATAATTATTATTCTTAAAATTCTTAACGAAACAAATTAGAATAATACTATGCATGATCCAGTTAGAATATTATCATACAATCCAATTTAGTTACCACAACATTCAACTATTTATTTATGGCATCGACTTTTTAAGTTGGTAAAATTTCATGAATAAACTTGAAATGATATAAATTTATAGTATCATGCATCAAAATTATAGTTAGTTTTAAATCTGGCAACATGCCTTTTGGGACCGAAATTTAAGTAAGTAGAAATCTGTTAAGTTTGCCACTTAAGCTTTTAGAAAAATAGCAAACTTTTAGAAAAGTCGCAAACTTAACATGGTATCAGAATCATAATGATTCAACGGTCGCATATTCAAATCTCATCCGTGTTATTTAAAAATTAATTAAATAGTATTGTTGTTTGGCTTACTTGTAAGACCCGTTGAGGCACGTGAGGTTTGATCTGGTCTACGTAGCAAGTGCACGAAGCCTTTGCACGTGAGAGAGCGTATTAAAGGGTTTAAAATATTAATGTTAAGCCCTATTTTTATAAGCTTAAGTTTTTAGAAAAGTGACAAACTTAACATGATATCAAAGCTATCATGACCAAACAGTCGCAAGTTCGAATCTCCTCTGTGTTATTTAAAAATTAATTTAAAAAAAGTGTTGTTTCAGAAAAGTGACAAACTTAACAAAATCTAATATAAAATCCAAACCGAGGACAAGTAATTAGAAGAATTACATTAATTATCTATATCAACAATTCACCATGAATAAAATTAACCAAAATTAACCAATGAGAGCTTTCTGTCTAAATAATTATGTATAATATAATTCATTAGTCGATAATAAAAAATTATTTTTAATTAATTAATTCTCAATAAAAGTCATTATTTTATGTCTCTATCTAATCCTTTCTCTCATTTTTATTCATTTAACTTCACCTTAAAAGATTCAAATAAGGGAAGGCTCAAATTGGAAACAAGTAATTAACATTGCCATTCCGTTGTTTGGACGAAGTAATCTCTCCCCCCAACCTTCAATAAAGTAATATAACGACATCCATTTTTCAAAGTCCATTAGCCATAAGGGCATATTTGTCTTATTCAAGAAATTACAAAGATGGTGTGAGCAATAGTAGGGGTGCACACGGGTCGGGTCGGGTCGGGCTAACCCCGAGGTCGGGTTTTCAAAATGCCTAACCCGATGACCAACCCGCCACTCGGGTCGGGTCGGGTTGGATCGGGTTACAAAATGCCCATTTCATTTTTCCTGTTTCAATATATGTTAGTATTTATATTAGGCCCATGAATGGTTAAGAGACTATTCTATGTACAAAATTAGGCCCATTTTCATAAACTTTATTCCTTAAATTTTTTTAGACCTTAAAAAATTAAACATCACCATAAAAAAATTTGCACAAAACATGAAAAAGTCTTCAAATCACCATAAGGTAGAACTTTCAATTTCAATCCATTTGAGGGCTGTTGAAAATCAAATGTCATAATTCCTAAAGCATTTAACTACAAAACAATAAAAGATAATTATGAAGTCCAAGACTCAAAATAATACTGTCCAAAACAAAACACATAATTCTTGTCCACCAAGTCTCCACAACTCCAAATTATAAAGTCCTAAATACAACAAATTATGGAGTCCAAATCTCCAAATTATAAGTCCTAAATACAACACATAATTAAAATATCCAAGTTACAACACTCCAACTTCCCAAGAAAACATAAGATTCTAACATAGTCTCCAACAAATTGAAAATAAGAAAACAAAACACTAAAACCAAATTATAATCATCAACAACAAAGAACAAAACATAGAGTTACAATTCCTCAACCTTGAGATTGTTGAACCATCTCTTCCACCAACTTCAAATAAACAAATTTGAAAACGGTATCAATACTACATGCCACCAACTTTTAACAATACATATAAAACTTAAATATAAATAAAACTCAATAAGATAATAAGTAAACATAAGTCTTAACTATATAAAACTAAAAAATAGAAAGGAATCGAATTCGATCATTACCTACCAAATTTCCACTCATCAATCAAGGTCCAAATGCTCAACTGCTGTCATGGTTGATTTTAAAACATCTATATTAATAAGGATCATAAAACAAAATAAGTTAAGTGTATCATTTAAAATGTACAATATATTATAAAACTTTCATAAAAATTTAAGTTAATAACAAAAAATCTATGATTACCTGACTCAATCGATGTACAAAACCCAACAGAATCCCCAGTGGCATCTTCTATTGTCTCTAAAGTAGGGAATACTTCATCAATTAAAGTAGAAGTGATCCAGTTCTGAGAGCATATTAAGGATTCAACCATTTTAGGAGTTAATGAACTCCTAAATTGGTCAAGGATGCGACCTTCAGTACTAAATGCTGACTCAGAAGCCACAGTAGAGACAAGAATAGCAAGAACATCCTTTGCCAACCGTGATAACACTGGAAAGTTGCCTTCGTTTTGTTTCCACCAACCCAAAATATCAAATTTGTCCTTCTTCCCTTGCAGATTAGCATTTCCTAAATAAGTCTCTAATTCATTTGATGTCCCCGATTGGCTTAGGTTGTCCATAAACTTGTCAACTGGATCAACCCAAGACCCAAATGCAACGACTTCAACTTCACTCATCACTGAACTGGTGGGGATACGATTAAGAGTTGGATTTGAGGCTTCAGGCAACACCTATTTAGAAGAGACATTTTCAAAAGACTTATAAGTTTCATATAGCCTCAACAACAATGTCTTAAGCTCTCCTACCATTTCCTCATACTTAGAAGCACCCCAATAAGTCTTCCAAGTAAAAGCAAAGTACCTCAATTTGAATCTTGGATCAAGTACAACTGCAACAAGCAACAATTTATTAAATCTATCAAAAGAACCAAAATACTTGTCAAATTTCTTCTTCATGTTTTTCGCCATATCACACAAAATACTAGTCCTTTGGTTTTGTAACTCCATCAATTGACCTTGAATTCTCCATATCCCATTAAATGCAAGATGTGATGTCACAGTCAAAGAAGCACTAAACTGAAGAGTTACTTCATAAAATTTTTTCAAGAAACAAACAAACAAAGTAGCTTGATCCCAATCATTTGATGTAGGTGGCCCCAACTTCTTGTCCTCTGCAAAGTAAAGTTTATAATGCCCATCCTCTTCCTCCAAACGATCGAGTGCTTTCTGAAAGTGTAAAGCACTCTCCAACATCAAATAAGTCGCATTCCATCTAGTGGGGACATCCATGACTAAATTCCCCTTGTATTGAATCTTTTCATGCTCAACACAAGTCATAAATCTTTGCAATCTTGCAGGAGACGATCTCACATAACGAACAGCATTACGAATACTAGCAATGGAGTTATCAAGATCTTTTAAACCTTCACCAACAATCAGATTTACCACATGGGCAAGACAACGCACGTGCATGTAATCTCCATCAAGAATAAGCCCATCAGCTTTCCAACCCTGCAACTTTTTCTTTACATAATTGATTGCCACTTCATTTGCACTTGCATTATCCACTGTGATTGTGAATACATCCTCTAATCCCCAATCATGCAAACAAGCCTCAATTTGTTTTCCAATGGTATCCCCTTTATGATTCACAATTGGTGAGAAACTCAAAATCCTTTTGTGCAAATTCCAGTTATCATCAATAAAATGTGTCGTAATCACCATATAATTCAAAATTTGTATTGAAGTCCAAATATCTATAGTGAGAGACACCCTAACTTTAGTTGACTTGAAATATGTTTTCAAATTTTCCTTCTCACTCAAAAACATAGAAAAAATATCTCTCGCTACTGTTGTTCTTGATGGGCATTCAAACTTGGGACATGCAACACGCATGAGACGCCGAAACCCTTTATTCTCCACAAACTTAAAGGGTAACTCATCTAAAATTATCATCTCCACAACCGCCCTCCTAATAGCCTCTTTATCAAACCCTATACCTATAAGGTTACTAGCTGTCCCACTTTCTAATTTTTTTGGACCAAAAGAAAGAATTTTTTGTTTCTCATCCTTCACTGCTTGTTGCTCACTCAAAATGTATTTGGGACATCTCTCTAAATGATTCCAAAGTGTTTTAGTCCCGTGCTTCTTGCTATCACAAAGGAAAGTCTTTCCACAATAAGAACAAATACACTTACCTCCCCAGTTTTTTTAAAATGATCCCACACACCGGATACTTGAGGTTTTTTTTCTCTTATTTATTCAATTTGCAGCTTCACTACTCACTTCTTCAGGGTTGTCTTCAATGGAAATGCGAGTAGCAGATTCGGTAGTCATAATACCTACAAAAAATAATAACCCAATTTACTTTATAAACAATTTCAATTCATATATAGCACATTTCAGTTCATAAATTTTTTATAAATTTAATACATTTCAATTTAGATGAACAATTAATATCTCAAAGTAAACAACAAGTACAAGAGAAATACAATTTCAGTTCATATAAAGCACATTTCAGTTTATACAATTTCAATTCATACAAAGTGCATTTCAATGTAAATTTCAGTTTATACAAATTCAGTTTTAAAATTTCAGCTTATATGAATTCAGTTTTAAAATTTAAGTTTATATGAATGTTCATAGTTTTAATTCAGTTTATATCTGAAATTTCAGATATAGATTCATCATTCATGAGGTCTCGTATCATTTCATATCTAAAGTTTTAAATTAATATGTATATACTCACACAAAACACAAGCACATTGTTTTATTATTTGTAATTTTGTATACTGCCAACATCACATTATAGGCATAAATATAACGGGAGACATTTTGTGGTGTTTTCCAAAAAACTGTGACTTGTTATAGACATATGATTCACTAGAACCATTACCATTATAATGAGATAATACACATTTTTAGAAGACTATTACATAATTGTACAATATTAATCTCTGTAAACTTGTTCTGATTCGGAAATCATGCATTCATATAGTATACAATCTAAAATTAATAACCTTTAAGGACTAACCTGTCATATTCAAGTGAATTGCAAGAGCATATAATTTAAAAGCATGATCTAATGAGTTTACGAAAGAAAGAAGAATAAGTGTTATGATTCTAGAACTCTAATCTCATTCCTTTATAGTCATAAATAACAATAAGTTAAAGACGTGCTCCAATAATCTATTATCCAAAATTCCAAATTCATTTGATTCGAACTAAGCATCATATTTAGGAGCTTTCATCAATAATTTCAGATATAAACATCTCAAATTGAGGTCACTGAATACACCTAACATGAATATTGCATTCAGAAGTTTACATCCACGGTTATGATAATCACCTCAGATTAAGGTCAATGAGCTCTCATCCAATATAACATAATCAACAATTTTACATCAATAGCCTATTATTTGTACAGCAGAAAGATATCAAGACAACAAAATAACAAATGATGGATGCTTCTCCTTCTTATGTCCATCCTCGAGAAGAACTGATGATTAAATTGGAGCCAAAAGCAAATTTTCACCCACCTGATGAGAATCAATTGAGTGCACTGGAAAATACAAAACAGCACTCCTCACTCTGCAGCCGCACTCCGCATTATTGTTAACAAGAAAATTACTGATCATGGATAATCATCAGCAAGAAAATTACTTGAATCTATCACCTAATCATCGTCCGCACTCCTCACAATCTGCATCCAGTTGCACAGAATTGTTAACAAGCCTCAATTATATCAATTCTCCTCTGTTAACAGTTAACCAAACAAAAAAATCATATGATATCAATTGGAAATTACAGAATCAAGAGTTGACAATAGATGACACAAATGAGAAAAACATCACAGTTCGGATCGGCCACCGTGAGCAACAGCCGGTGTCCGGCTGGTGAGTAACAGAGATGATGACCAATGGAGTGGAGTCGTGGAGGACCAATGGTGAAAGCACTCGATTGTTAACACGCATGACTCACCGTTTTGCAACAGAGATGATGATCAGTGGAGGACCAACGGTGGAGACCGCCATGAGAGGAGAGCGCAACAGCCGGTGTCCGGTGAGGCGTTGAGGACCTGCGACTGCGAGTCTGCGATAGAGACGGAGACAGACAGAGACGGCCCGAGCAACTTAATTAAACGGCGTTGTTGATCAAGTTTTGACAGAGGCAAAGGCGTCGGCTGTTGAACGTGGATGGGAGATGCGACGCCGGCGTCCCACGGTGGAGTTGAGGAGGAGCTAAATGTTCGGATCGGAGAGATGAGGGAATGAGGGATTAGCCGATTAGGAATTAGGGATTAGAATTAGATAGAATAATTTATATGAGTGATCCGGTGTGGCAACGTCCATCGTAAAACATAGATTTAGCCAATAGGATTTTGCCACGTGTCAAATTCGGGATTTTAAATTTTATTGTAGTCGGGTCGGGTTTTTTTCGGGTTCTATTATTAAAACCCGATATCAACCCAATTTCAGCCAGACCCGAAAAAATAAACCCGATTTCGGGTTATTACAAGCAAAAACCCGATCTCGACCCGACCAACCCGATGTAACCCGATCGGGTCGGGTAATTTTGCACACCCCTAAGCAATAGGACTTGAATCTGGGTTATGTCTGATGAGGGAGAGTGTTGAAACGGCCAAACTAAACCTTTAACAATAAGAAATTTTGAATTAAAATATTAAACATCATAAAACACTGCAACAAAAAGTGATATTTGAGAAATAATAAATAATAATAATAAAATTGTACTCCCATTTCAAAAAAAAAAAGAAATTAATTTAGCATTACCTTTAAAAATAAAAACCTTCAAAAGAAGATGGTATTTTAAGTTTTTTTTTTGAAAACTTTATTTTAATTTGCCCTACAATTTCCAAAGGAAAATTATTTAGCATAATTTTTAAAAATAAAATTTTCACATAAGAAAATTATAGTTTAAATGTTTTTTAATTTTATTTTTAATTCGAAATAAGTACCATTTACACTACCATTTTCTCTTTGAACTTTTTCATTTGAAAATTAAGTAGTTTAAGGAAAAATTGGTAGTTTAAACTTTTCAAATTAAAATAAAAATTTAAAAAGTCTATTTAAACTACCATTTTCTTTTGTGAAATTTTAAAGGTTATGTTAATAATTTTCCTTTAGCAATGATAGTATAATTTTTAATTATTATTGTTTATTATTTCTTAAATTTGACATGTGTTATTATAGTTTTTAATAATATTTAATATATTAACTCAAAATTCTTTATCATTAAAGGTTGAGTTTGATGGTTTCAAAACACACACACGCTCTCTCTCTCCATGCACTTATGGCTAACGGATTGATTGAGACTCACCTGCACCATCAAATATGTGCTTATGGTTTATATTATTTCAGGAAAATTTGTTTTATGACACTTTATCGATTGAATTAAATTCTAATAGAATAGGTGTGAATTGATGTAAGTACAATTATTCGATCAATTTTGTTCTTTTCTTTATTCGAAATCTCAGTTTGAAATTAAAAATATAAATATATTTCAAAAAAATTATGGATATATTAATAGACTTTCAATATAAATTGAATCATACTTCTCATCATCTAACCAATAGTTGGGATTTGTAATTATTGACTAAACAAAAAGAAAGGCATTAACCTCTTCTACTAAAATGAAGCCTTAGTAATTTATAATTAGTAATTACCCTTTAATCAAGAGAGGGGGTTTACCCATTTTTTCTTCGTCGAAGGTTGGGAGAAAAGTGTAATTATGGAGGTGGCAACTGACAAGTTAATTATTCAATTAGAAATTATGAAAGTCATTATTTATCTCTAATTTAACAAAAAATCATTGTTGATCTTTGAATACTCTTTTATCTTACCAATGTTGTAATAATTTTGATATTAGTAAATGTAATAATATGAAATATAAAATATGTGACGTTCTTACAAGTGTAACATTATTCCTTAAATATTATACATTAAAGAATTGATGATCTAGTGAAATCAATGAACATATAGCGTGAGTGAGACCCTTTGGGTATTGAATGAGCAAACGCTGAGGTTGTCCTAACCATATCGTTATCGTATCATCCAAAGCTGACCACAACCAGCATGTGAATTGTAATGCAAGATCCGACGAACAAGCCGGCCCCACTGGATCTTCACCTGAATCAGCAGTTGTAATTAATTGTTCCGTACAAGCTGCGACTCAGACGACTCCAACAGTTTCAACCAAACCTCCAATGCCAAATTTTACATTAATTAAAAAAACCATTATCTTATTCAATCTAGTAATTCTTTTTATTTCTCTTAAGCATTTATTATGATAAAATTATGTTTAAGTTAAATCGGTTTTAGAAAAATTTAAAGTGGTGGACAAAATTATACAACCAATTTGGATTTTTTGAGGCATAATAAGAATAATCACATAAATTTGCAAAGTAGGGACCATGATATGACCCATGGGTCCAGTCAAACGAGTTTAAGATTGTGGCATATTTAGATATTTATTATTTTATATAATATAAGATTTGCATTTAAATTTCGTATTTAAGTGATATAGTTACATCGCCTATGTTGGTGTTTGACATACGGTATCATGCATACGTGGTATATATAATTAATTTTGTTTTATTATTTTATGATAAAAACATTATTTTACTCTCCTAAAGTTATTATTTTATATTTTTAAGAAATTGATTGATGTGCATATTTTTTCAGATAGTTTCTATCTTGGCCATATTTTAGATAAGGATATCATTTGAACTTATTTGATAAATCATATATTTGATTAAGGATAAATTTGATAATTATTTATCTAGTTTATCACTTAAATAAGTGAGATATGACATTTTTCATCGAGATAATTACAAGTTTTTGTGATAAAGATCAATACTTGTAGAGCTATCTACTTAGCTTATACAAAGAATACACACATTCAAGACAATGTGCAGAATAAGAGCTGAGAAAATTTTTTTGAGTGTTTTATTCATTGTAAAAACTTTAAAAAACGTACAGAATAAGAATCAAAAAGACATTATTGAGTGTGTTATTCATTGTAAAAGCTTTAAGTTTTGTGTAAGTTTAGATTGTATACGACTCATATGGTCTTCTCGATTGTGTTATTCATTGTAAAAGCTTTAAGTTTTGTATAAGTTTAGATTGTATATGACTCATATGGTGTTGAGTATGTATACAAGCTTGATTTATGAGTATTATGACTATTATTATAGTTGTGTAAGCTTAAGTGAGTTGAAATAAATAATCTGACGAATTATGAGTATTATTATAGTTGTGTAAGCTTAAGTGAGTTGACTGATTATATAAATAATATGACATTTTGTGTAGTTAATTCTGACATATCAACGAAGTGTAACATTATAAAAGTATGTGAAATATTATATCAGTCATCTAGATTGATCAAGTTAAGTGTCTTCCACTGTAAAGAATATTAAGTCGATTGTAAACACATATAATATAATAAATTACAACTCTTGTTGTCTACGGACTACGAACGTAAGCTAGTTTATAGCCACGAAAAATTATCTGTTCCATCTTTCTTAACTATTTTAGTTACGTTTGTGTTGTCTATCTATAACTGTTAAAACTAACAGCTTATTAAATCATTCCTTTCCCTTATTTATATTTTTTATTAATTATCATGACATATAGGGTATAAAATTAAAATAATGCATAAATATAACATTCCTCTTTACTATGGCTATTTACGAATTTAGATTTGGATAGATCCATCTGAGATTCGGATCACTTTTGAACCTATACCCATTTTAGAAAAGTGTTTCATTTTTGTACCGTCCACGAGTAGGTACCTAATTTCCAATTAGGGTAAGTCTGAGAAAAGGAGAAGTAAACGCAATTCGGGTGACCCGACCGGGTAGAATTCAATGGCGTGACTAAAATATCTGAATCCAAGAGAGGAGAAAGCTGTGGGTTGAGTTGAGTAATCTATCGTGGGATCCCACAAGTTGACCCAGAAGCCACGTGAGTTTGACCAGCCCCACCGCCCGATCCGTTCCATGCGCTTGCACTTGCGCTTTCATTAGTTTTAGTTTTGAGTTTCCGTTTATGATTTTGATCATCAAAATTGGGTTCGGTTCTCTAACCTTCTGCAACAAGAAACAAACAAACAAATCAGAGCCATTGGATCATGTTGATCCTCACCGTCAAACCCATTTAGCAATTAGCGGCGGATTTGATTTGATTGATATGCTCACTTCTGAATCAAGTGCAGCCATGAGCATTCTCAGATTTGAAAATGCACCAATGATGGAAACGATTGCGTGCTGCCAAATTAAATTCTAGAAAGAAAGCTTTTTTTTTTCTCTTTGGTTTCCTTCTTTTTTACTGCTTTTGTAGTATGTCTGATTTGGTGGCCCGCACGGGTCGGCATCAGCAACGCTACGACGACGGTTGTCGTCTTGTCGCTGGGTATGTTTCTTATAATGCATGTCACGTCAATGCCCATTATTATTGATTAATATTCATTGTTGAGTTGCAATTCGTTTTTGAAGCTTCATTGGAATGTGTTTGTTCATTGATGTTTTCATTGTTGAATAGATGTGTTTGTTGGATTGGAAAACTTTATTAATATTCTGATTTTGGATTGATTTTTTTTTTTTAAATGATGATTTTTCATCTAACGTTTCGTGGGGTACATGTTTAAATTTTATTTATAATCATTTTTATGTATGCATGTTTGTTTGGAGTAGGTTTGCTGGGATGGGTGGTTTGAGAATTGGTATCGTATGGATTGGAAAGAAGTTGATGAAATAAATTGAATTGGGACTTGCGGTAAATCATTCTTGGAAAATTGGGATAGATATTCGTTACTTGGGCAGGGGCCTTTGTGAAGTAATCGGTTTATGATGATGCAATGTTGTGCCATTTTGAGTTTGGAAGTTGATTAACTTTGTATCATGCTATTCTTGGAGGATGACTTGTCCGTATAGGAACTTCTGCAAGCCTAAATGATTTTTGATATTGTTTGTTTGGTAATTCACTAATATTCTTACTTTGTTTATGGTTTGGTTCAAGTGTTTCTAAACCAGTTTGGCTTATCATGGAGTGCCATGGTTTTGGCCTCTGGCAGTGTTCAATTATTTTTACATTTTACTTTCATATTTCCATACAAAATAAGCAAAAAGAATCTTTATATTTACAAATTATTATGCATTGAACTGTTGCTATATGATTTGTGGTGTACCATTTGTACGAGAGAAAAAGAATTAGAAATTTGGTAATAATTCTTTACTTAGCATAGGATGTCAGTTTTAGTGACTGTGGCATAGTTTTAATGTCCTTGTAATTATGGTGTTGTTATAAGATTTTACACTGGTTACTTAATTGTGTTGTTAAACAGAAGCTGGATGGCCTTGTAAAAAGCTTTTACTGGTTTTGTGCTATTTTGTGGTCTGGGTGTTGTTTTTACTTTTTATGGAGTGAGGATATGAATAAAAAGTTCACGCATACGAGGCTGGTGAGACAGCAGGCTCAATTAAAATCCAGTGCCTGCTCGAGCCTGAAACATCTATGTCCTAGGATTTTTCGACCTTTTTTTATTATAATGTTATTGTGGAAAAGAAAAGGCAACAGATTTTGTTCCAGTCAGTTCTGAATGATGAATAGTAAGTTTTATCCAGGAATATGATTGAAAGGAAAAATGATCTAAATTTGTTTTTTCGGAAGCTTCTTTCTTGGGAAAGGCTAACGTTCTTTCCAATAAAAAGAAGTTAGTTTCAAACATTTTCAATTGGATATAATATGTGCAGTATGCTTAAACAAGTGACTGCTAATAAATGTGTGACGAATATTGCTGATTTGCAGAATTGGATTTACCAAAGAAAATATGGAATTTGGGTTGAATTGAATTGTACCTGCCTCTTTGCTTGGCTTAATGCTCACCTTTTGAATGTGCGAGTGATCCTTCAATATAGATGAAAGATTCGTTGCCCGTTATTATGCAGTGATACATCAAACATTATGTTGTTTTTCTAAAATATCTTTTCATCTATGCCATAGGGGCGTCCTTGGTGGTGTCTTAATTAAGAATTATTGGTGCTGAGTAAGCTCAGTGTTCTGAGGAATACCATACTAAAAACTAGAAACAGTTTGTGAATGCTCTAAATTAGTTGTATGACTTTTGATGTCGTGTTCACTACATGTTGGTAAAAGATCACTCTACTATCAATCTTTAGATGCTAACTCCTGCAGTTTTCTTAACAGGTGTATCCCATTTAGGTATAGGAATGCTGATGATAGTGGCAATGAGGATTCTAAGAAGATTGTTGAGGTGCTTATGATTAGCTCAACTAGTGGACCAGGTCTTTTGTTTCCAAAGGTATAGCTTTTTATTTTTTCCTGGCATTAACATGATGAAATTTAATCCTTTCTGTATTTCACTATTAAATTAGCAACATGATGAGGTCTTTTAAATACATATCATTTTGGTGGAATAAGTAATTATATTTTATATTAATCAAACATGATTTGGTCAGAGATTTCTCAGAGCAGTCAACAAGAATGAAATCTTGCTTACTGGCATGTTTTTTTTCCTTCATCAGTGGGCATGCGCGTTGCTAATTGCATTACAGTCTTATGCTTGTTGAGGAAGTTGTCATACCCAACTTACTGGCTTCTGCACTCCTATTGAACCTTGAACTAGCTGAACATTTAGGGTGATTGAGTCCACTTCTAGTCTTATTTTTTCTTTATTATCAAGAGACTATATCTAAGTTTTGTCTTTTCAGGGTTTCTTTGCGGTTCTGTTGCTTCAAAGATGCAGAGATACTGTGTTCTTTTGAGGAGTAATTCTGGCTTTGACGAGAATTTTCTGAATTTATTTTCTTAATGGAAAAGGGGGTTAACTTGGAATACTGGTATAAAAATAGTAATAATAACAATAATGTTTCCTGATTTCTTAGTTAGGACTAATCTATGTCTCTAGTTATGGTTTAGAGTTTAAGAGTCAATTGGAAAACATGTGAATATGTTGGTAAATATCAAGAAATATGAAACAAGAGGAAGTATGAATCATTAAATAAACAATGCTCTGAAGACCATACTGCTATTATTCCTATATAAATGTGGATTTCCTTAAGTAACTCAAAAAATATTGTACTATTTGGAATCATTGTGTACTTCTGGCGTTATTTAAGTGTTCCCTTTTAGGAGTAATTTCTATCTTAATTTCGGAAGGTTTTGTTGCGCTCCTCTTCATCGTTATGAAGGAGAGAGGAAAAATAATAGATGCAGTTTTTATTGATAAATCTATATGGACTCTTATAGGGAGGCTGGGAGAATGATGAGACAGTTGAGCAGGCTGCAGTAAGGGAAGCTGTTGAAGAAGCTGGAGTTCGAGGGGAGTTAATGGTGAAATCTTGCTATCAATATATGCAGTCTCATATGTTTTAAGATTATTTAACTGTTTCTTTGTTATACTTGCATTTGTATATTTCCAAACGATTCTTGCATTTACTTGGGATGTTTTTGGAGATGCATGCTGTGTATATTCACTTTTGGGGTTGATTTATGTCATCATTAAAATTTTGGCACTAGCTTTATTGTGCTACAAATTATTAGTATGTTAAACCTGATGGGAAGTATTCTAGATGCAAGAATTTTCCAAAACTGATTATTCTTAATTGCCAAATATACCATCATTTTGCATTTATACATCACTTGAATGAGTAATAAGCATTCTTATAGTCATTTTTAGTGTTTAATTTGAAATAAGGCTCTAATGTTTAACTATCACCCTTTTCATCTTCTGTTATAGACCGATGAAAGTAGACCAACTTTGTTTACTTGTTTCAGGACTTACTCGGGTATTATCACTTTAAGAGTAAAACCCACCAAGACGAATTTAGCCCAGAAGGTTTATGTAAAGCTGCAATGTTTGCTTTATTTGTCAAAGAGGAGCTGGAGTCATGGCCAGAGCAAAGCACTAGGATAAGAAGTTGGGTCAGTATACCTGCAGCTGTGGAGAGTTGCCGGCATCCATGGATGAGAGAAGCCCTGGAGGATGGCTTCTGTAAGTGGCATGAAGATAAGGTGATGAATATGGAGGAATATCATCATGGTGGAAATTAATTTGGCAAGTGTGGATAAAGTAAAATCGTCGTAGTTGCACCATCCTTAGCATTTGTCTAAACTGTTCTAGGGCAGTTTTTTTTAAATTGATTGGTCATTAGTAGGAAGAGTTGCAATGATATTGTTTTTCAGGATTACATATTTTCAATTTCATGTTTGTGTTTGTTTTTTTGCTTCTGAGTCAATGGCCATCCTCTCTTCAGTGGCCTCTCTGAGGTATAAGTTAAGAGTTCAGAGGGTAATTTCAGTTTTTATCATCTTTCTTGTCAACCTTTTCCAGCTGCTCATTGATGTGTCAATTTCTTTTTTTTTTTTTTAAGAATCTTTTAGCTTTAAATTTGGCTTGTTTGTGTTCCATTTTCCATTATTACGCTATTCAAAAAATAAAAGGCTAATAAACAAATAAATAAAAATTGATATAACAAAAGTTTGTTTTCTCAACTGCTGTTATGAACGGTAAATTTTCATCAAATAACCCCTTGATCACCAACTAACTATATTTAATCTATTTTTTTTAATTTAATTATTTTTTACCCCTCTTTTGAAAAGAAAGTACAAAGATACCCTTAATAGTTTTGAAAATAACGAAATTATATTATATATATAGTTTTTTACACGATATAGTTGTGCAATTGCATGGAGTGAACATGCAAAAAATAAAAAAATTTATCTTGGATGTTTTGTATAACTATATCATACAACTTGGATAATCATCTTATAAACTAACTGTCAACAACATTATAAATGTAGTTATATATTACATATATAGTTATTGTATTGCACGATTAAGTTGTATAACTTCACGACCCTATCACGTAAAAAATGGCTTTAGAAATTTTGTATGACTTTGCGATAGGGTTGTGCAAAATTATTCTTGTTCAAAATTTTGCACAACTCCATATAATTTGCACGACTGTACCATGAACTATATAAAAATAGTATTCTATATCTACATATTTTTACATAAAAAATAGGTCATAAATAGTTAAAATAAAAAAATGGTTAAATTTAGTTAAGGAACCTTTTTTTGGGTTAAAAAAAAAAAAATTCTCCATTGCGGACCCGCGAAAAAAATCCTCTATATATGTTTTATTAATTTTTTACTCCATTGGTTGTTTAGCGTCGTTGTCATCTAACAGGCAATTGAACATATTTTAAGTATTATTATGTGTCTTGAGGGCGTAAGCAGTGAAGTACTTCACTTCCATTTCCTTTGAAACTTGCCCGATTGCTAAATCGAATTCTTTTAAGCCAAAACCAAATGCGCGAGATATATATCCAAATCGAAAAATAATTTTACATTTAAATCTAGTTTATAAAACTTAATGTGAGCAATCAAATTTGAATTAGAAATTATTACATCATCTATAAGAAATTTTTCATCTGCTTTTAATTTTTACTCTAATATTTTATCATATAAGTCATATTAATTAATTAATTAATTAATTATATATATATATATCTGCGCGTGTGTTTTAAAACTCATCTCAAATTTATTGTTTATGGATAAGGGAATAATGTTGTAAGTGACATGGCAATAATTTACTCTCAAAGATGAGATTTGAAATACTTTTTGCCCCATCAAAAAATTTTGTTACCTCAAAATGTGTGTCATATCATTTTTCCATTTTAACTGAAAAACAATCTTTGCTTGCCTTTGGTGAAATTGTTTCTGAAAAAAAAGACAAACTATAATACTTAAGTAAATACTTTTACTTATCTTAAAAATTAAAAAACAGAAAAAGAATTTGCTAACAAGAGAATCAAATAAAATATCCGAACCTCTACTCCTACCAAAGGTTCCTTTGTAAGTGGAAAAACAAGCCAAAAGTGAATCGCTGCAAGTTGGAATAAGTACTAAAAAGATGCTTTTCAAGCAATGCATATGAAATAGACGTGCTAGCCATCGTTTACAAAGGAATTGGTTAAAATCAATGAATGCATGGATGCTTGGAGCTAACGTTTGGCATTCATCTCTCCAGGTAAAAGTATTCTCAAGGTTTACATAATCTTGCGAAAGCAACAACCATACAGAGTCAGTGTCAACACAGGAATCATCTGCACTGGCATGCAAGAATATTTAGTCTCATGTTATGGAATTTAATTTCAAGAAATGAAACTACCTCCGTTACAATGAGAGAAATGGATTATCAGATGGATACCATATTATAAAAATACACTCCGCAGCATGTTCCATCAAAAAAACAAATGAACAAAACCTAAATAAACGTAAACACTAACTAAAAAAGATCAAAGAGATGATCTTGAATGTTATAATATTCACTTTGACAAGAAATTATCTACATAATATGAACAACTATGTATGTATCACACACAGAAGGGGCAATAGAGCACCTTTGTTCCCTTGAATTCACATCAACTATCGACTCAAACTTCATATCAGGCTGTGTAGTAAAAAAATATGACGAGTTAACCGCTGCTGATAGTGCACACCTGATGGCTACTTTTGGCAACTCAAGAAATACAGCCATTCCTTTTTCAGGAAAGATTAGCAACCAGTGCTGAGAATGCAGGTAGATATATTGATGACTACAAAAACTTGGTGAAAACTCGCAAGTCAATTTGTACAAAATACATATAAACGACCATATATATATATATATATCTATACCTGAAAAATCTTATCAACTAACCAACATAATAATCTATGAGATACAATTTGGCCTACAGCTATCATTTTACCTGGTTGCTCTTGTATTTCCTATAATTAACAATAAGGCAAGCCAATTTCTCACCATGTGATCTGTATCCATCTACCTGTACTTCCATTTTATTGGCAATATAAGTTCCATCATACCTGCCTCACTGCACATAATTTTCAGTAAAACCTATCATGTAAGGCAGTGAAACAGTCCCACCCCCTTCTCTTGAACCAGGATGCTGATTCTCATTGCTTCAGTAGCAGAGTATAAAGAATGTTGAAAGGACTCATGAACCACCTGTTCAACCAGATGAGCTTTGATCAAGAACAATATCAGCAGGATCCCCAATCCACGGTCTCCCTTCTCTCCACTGAAATTTAATCCTCAACTTTCCATTTGCATCTACACCAACCACCTGCCCCTTGCTTGCATGAGTCTCCATTCCCCAACCCCATCGAGGAGTAACCAGCCCTTCTTTTATCCGTACTTTGTCCCCCACTTTGAATGGTCGAACCCGTTCCATTTCCCATGCTTTGCAGAGCCATAATCTCTCCATAAAGCAGAATGCCACCCACAGTTCCCCATTTTCCATTCGATGCACCACTCCGATGCTTGAATGACTTACCTCTCCCCACTGGTAAGTTGGCGTAGCAACAGATGCTCTAACTCTAACCCAGTCACCAATCTGGAGTTCCTCTTCCTCTACCAGCTCTACCTCTGCTGGGTCAAGCATCCAAGTTTTGGAGCCTGCTGGCGTATATATTCTCAACTTGCCATCAGCATCAATTGCAGATATGGTGCCCACGCTAGTATGGCTATGGCCTGACCATCCAAACCTTGGATGCTTCACAGCAAGTTTAACCCTTACCCTTTGCCCAACCACCAGCCTCTGCACTCTTTCAAGATGTGTAGTGGGCCCCACCCACCTCTCTTGCTCTCCACAAAATCCAACAAAAGTGCTTCCATCCCAATCATCTTCTTGATACCCAATTCCTTGTACAATACCAATATTACCTGGCCCAACAGATTTCCAGTTATTAGCAATTTCTCTCAATCTCACCCATTCTCCAACTTCAAACATTTCCTCCATCTCAAGATCAACGGGATCTCCTCTCCACAACCCTGGCAAACCAAAGAAGGCAACTCTTACTTCTCCATCAGCATGAACACTTGTAATAATTCCCCGAGAATCTGGCTGGGCCCCTCTCCAACCCCACCTTGGCTCAGACAATCCAGTTCGAAAGCGGACATGCATCCCAACCTTAAAGGCAGGAATCTTTTCAACATCTGTGTAATGAGTGATCCACTTCCCTTTACGAAAACAGCAAGCCAACTCTAAATAACCAGTCTCTTGTATGCTATGAACGACAGCTAAACTTTCCTTTCCTATAGTGTTCCAATCATAACTTGGTCTAGTGCCTAGGCTTGGTTTTGAACGCACCCAATCACCAACTTCAAATCCTGAAAGTCGCTCAGCATCTCCAGGAGAAACTCTCCACAAGCTATGCCTACCAGTAACTTTTACCTACCAAAAGAAAAATTAAAAAAAAATAATAATAAATTAATAAATATATGAATAAAAACAAAAATAAGACAACTACTGACAGATCTAAAGAAATTAAAATAAATGATGAAACTCTTATAAAATTATAGGGCAGTTTTTATTCTAAGTTGGCTAGTTTCTGATTCTGACACGTCTTTGAGTAGAAAGAAAGGTGCTATCATCATTTTACCAAAAAATGAAAACAAAATAAGAATAAGAGGGTAGTACATGTATTGACTGTGGGTTCAGCATCCAGCGAGAGAACGATTAGTTAGTGTAATATTTTTTTAAGGACTCAATCACAGACATATAAGGTCATAGGTAAGGTACGCATCTTACATTCAAAGCTCCATCCATGTCAATCCTCTCAATTTTTCCAACAGTTGCTGGAGTTTCATTTGACCATCCAAGTCGTGGCTGAGCGACAGATGGCATCACATGAATCTCTTGTCCCACTTCAAAAGGAGGCACTTTCTCCACATCCGTCACAGAGCAACAGAAAGGCTTGTTCCTGAAGCAGAAAGCAACACCGATATCACCATCGTCCTCCAAGCTATGAATAATTCCAATGCTGTTACGTGTTATGTCCTCCCATCCATATTTGGGAGAGGACACAGAGGCTTTCACTCTTACCCAATCCCCAACCTTTTGTGAGTGATTGTACCAATTTACACAGAAAAAGAATCATTAGAACTCCACCTTGAATATTTCTAATCTTAAACGTACAAAAGAAGAGTCAGATATCACCTTGAAATCCTCAACCTTCTCCATGTCAGAAGGATCAGCCTGCCACGGTATTGGTCGATTTGGAATTTCAATTATTAATAGACCATCATTCTCTATCTCACTGATCTTTCCAACACTATGATGGGTCTCACCACCCCAAGCATATCTAGGTTCTGCAACAGATCGCTTCACACATACTCGGTCACCAATCTGCAAAAACGAACAACTTAAACTTTCTTTCAACGATCAGAATAAATAATGCATACATATATATATATATTAGCAGTATCTATGTAAGTTAAAAGCAAAGTTCTCATATACCCTGAAAGGAGCAACTGGCTCCACCTCTTCTGGTTCACAATGCCATGGATTTGGAAGATAGCTCAATTCCACCAACAGACTACTATCTGGTCTGATACAGTACACTATACCAATGCTCCCTGGTGTTACAGATCCTAAACCATGCTTTGCTGTAGTTAGAGTTGGGCGAATACGAACCCAATCTCCAACCTTAAATTCTTCAACCCTTTCCATCTCTGCAGGATCAGCTTTCCATCCTCTGGATGCTCCAGGAAACCCAACACGCAGGATCCCATCATCATCAACACATAATACGGTCCCAATGCTGTCACGAGATTGACCACGCCAACCAAACCTGAAAATACAACATGATCAACTATCAATTACATAATATAAAATTTATTTAAGACTCAAAGAGACAAGTCTCTGATAAGGCAAATCACCAAAAACTGACAATAGGTATGCCCTCAAATAGTTTATATTGATACCTCAAATCACATCAATTATGGAATTAATGTCAACATCAGTATGGATCACATCCTGTTTACATATATTAGCATATATAAAGGCAGGAAAAATTTTTTTCCTGAGATTGGTGGGAAAAACTACAAACATTTTTCAAGTTCAATACTGAGTTGTGCAATTGTCCAAAGCTTCGTAAACCACTGCTAATTTTTCTAGGACTCCATGTACATTCTTGTATATAAAGACCGAGGAAACAAATAAGAATACTTCTACTTAATTATAGATTTCAGGACCTTGTTTTCCTGAAAAGGGAAAAATCTAAGAGAAACCACTTTGAACATAACTAATTGAGTATCTCAATTAAACATCAGACAAACAAAAACCAACCTCAAGAACTTTTTGTCCGACTTCATTTCTCCAATATATGGTTGTTTAGCATAGTTTACACACCACGTATAATTCAAGCAGATTACAGCAAGAAAAGTAGTTGAATCAAATGCCAAGCAAGAATTGGTAGCAAATGAATTTATTATTAAAATGCCTTTTCCTTTTCAGAAAAATAAGTATTTGTGGTTCAGTAAAAATCTTTGCGAATAAATGATCAGATCATAACATGCTTAAATTGGTGAGCCTTCCAATTTCATTTTTTCTATGTGCCTATGTCAACATGGAATTAATCATGTTCCAACAATCAGCTTACTTTATAGTTCAACTTGTTAACATGCATTCTGCAATTGGAAGGAAAGGCAATAATCACGGTACAAATAATTTCTCATAAAAACTATATTCCGTACATCAGAAACTATACAGGTCCAAACCTTGGCTCTTTGACATCAGGTTTTAGTCGAACATGCTGCCCCCTGTCCAATGGAATTAACTTTAAGACTTCATTTGCCAATACACGAGCCTCCCCAGAACAAAATGACACGATAAGATTATCTTTGTCAAGGACACTTTGCACAAAACCAACGCTTTTGTGTTTTGCACCTTGCCACCCATGCGTAGGAGTTGTAACACTTCTCTTAAACTTCACCCAATCTCCCACTTCAAATCTGAATAAATTAATCATACAAGAACCATCAAGTATTTCAGTCCTAAACAATTATGCATAACTAACTAAGAAATTAGATTCAGCAGCAAGCATCAAAATATAAACCATCCTCACATGGTAGGAGAAAGATGAACTCCTCTATTCACGAGTGCCTCCATCAGATCTTCAGAAATCCATTCCCGTGGAAGGGCCTCCAAAAAGTCACGTAATGTCTTACGACTGTCACCCAGTACACGTAGTCAGCAATATGATAAAGCTAAATACTTCATCTTGAGGCAACATTGGAACTTTATAATAAATATCTCAACATCCTTAATAGGCACGTGCGCACACACAAAAAGGATATACAGACTCGAATAATTCTGACCTAAGACAGTATATAGAAGCATATCCTGTTGAAAAGGTAATTTTCAAGTGATTAGACATTGTGTACAACACCTTATATTTAAAAGGCCTATAAAGAAAACAAGGAATGGCCTGTTGGGATCTAAGAGTAAAAGAGAAAAAGGTGGGGGATTTGACTGAGTATATATCATAAGACAGCTCATTCACGTGACAACTCCAAAATGTTGACCTTTGGGCTTCAAAGGAAGAAATTGTGAAAACCACAAATCAGATCATAATTCATCATTATGGGGTTAAAGGGGTTTCCAGGCATCTCTTTGGTTTTTGTTTCCTTAGAATTTAGGTATATCCTTTTTCTTTATTACTCAGAACTGGGACATGATGGCGCTTTGTTAGGTTAGGTTACCAACCCCCCGCACCCCCACCCTTACCCACTTTTTGAGAAAGACGAAAACCAAATCATTGAACTATGAAAAAAAAAAAAAAAAAAAAAACCTGGGCAAGAAATAGACAAAATCTTGTGAGAATAAACAAGACACATGAAGAAGGTTAATAGATAATACTTGCCTGTGGTTTATGACTTCAACTGCAGCATTCGGATTACTGAGCATTATAATGAGCCATTCAAGGTTTTCACGTATCATTTTTGCGGCATCTGCTGCTATGTGGAAAGCATTATCACCTTCATCATCCTAAAATAGCAATTGAAGACTTTGTAAATGGATGCAAGAAGAAGAGACCATGCGGCAAAAGAAGAATTTGACATATCAGCAAGCAGATAATGCAAGCAACTATCAAACATACATGAGAGCTAGCATACAGGTATAAATGCCATTCAAGCATATGTTCTAGGTTGCCTTAGATGTAAAGTAAATACCATTTTCAATAAATATCTGATTGAACAGCCTGTAACCTAAGTTATATTTAAAAGGGGGGGGGATAGAGAACCTGCAAATTACAATTTGCCCCAGCAGATAAAAGCAATCCGACGCATGACTTCGCTCCTCTGGCCAATGCTACATGAAGGGGTATTGTATTTTGCACATTCCGAATGTTCACATCCACTCCAGCATCAAGAATAATCTATTCAACATTTAGCATGTAAAATATATATCACATAAAAAAATTTAAAAAATCCAAGCAGTTTACATCATCATCAGCTGCTCTTAGAAATCAGTTACCAGAGAAGAAAATATTATATATGTCAAGTCAGAGGAAAAGTATATGGCTTACTTTAACCAGCTCAACATCATTCGCCATAGCAGCAATATGCAAAGCTGTTCGGTGCTGGGCATCTTGAGCAGTTGGATCTGCCCCAGCAGCAAGCAATATTCGAACCAATTCTCTCCCCTCTGCAAGTAAATATACAAAATAATCAAATTATAAGCTCAATGAGTTAAAAAGAAGAATTTTAAAAGATGGGCACATGATTAGTAATTTCTTTTCGAATATTTCAATATTTGAAGTATATTTGAACGGGTCAGAGTAGTTGGAGAAATACAAGCTTGTATTCCCAAAACCATAGGACAGCTGAACTAGAATACACATTTTATTTGGATTTGTAGGAAACATTCCTAGAACTTTTACAACTCAAACGTTCAGTAATGTTTTTGAACTGCAACAATACACTTTTTAAGAGATATAGGATACGAACAAGATGAGTGGTTAATAAGGATAAAAGAAATTACATGAATGTATCACATGTCCAGAAAATCGTAGGAGAACTTCGTAGTATCCAAATATAGTTAAATACACTAAATTGGATTAGTAGGAACCAATACCAAATTATGATCATATACTTAATGGGATTTGTTATAAACTGTATACGGCAAGAAAAAAAACACCTGAATTTTTTTAAACTTGTTTAGATCTTCAAACTTTATTTGCATTAGTCATACAGAAATGAACCGATTTTCAACCACGAAGCACCAAAATTAGCTAGAGAAGGAAAAGAAATTAGAATGGGAGGAAGAAAAACGGCATATAGATTTACTAAAAACATCTCTGTAGTCAATCATCAGTTATGCATGGGGAGCCATTCTAAGATTTTAAGCATTACCAACTTCATGATCTTTCTTCAGAGCAGCTGCCATACACAGTGCCGTGCCAACAGGGCTGGGACTGTCAATTGCATTAGCAATTTCTACTGAAGATGCAACATCAACCCACCTTTTAACAACTGCCACATTCCATGTTGCTACACACAAATGCAATGGTCTGCAGCATAACATTTAGATTTACAGCATTAGTAAAAGCAAGGTAAAGAAATAGTGTCTATATTTAGTTGACAAGTTTGGAACAACATGGAAGCCCTCTAAACAATATTTTATTTATAATTTGTTCTAAGTTACCACTTGACCAAAAAACTTAAAAACTTAAGCCGATATTCAGAGTCACAGCTCAACAATCAGCATCCAAGATTTATTGCTTCAAGCTCTTCACTTGCACTTGCGCGTGGACCAGACACTACTATAGACACACACACACACACACACACAAACGAACCCAATGTATGAGAAATGGGGGAAAGAAAAAGAGTTGTATACTTACGTCAAGGCTTTGGAGTTCAGAACAGCCATTGACCTAGAACCACCATTTTCCAGTATAACAAGAGCACAATCGGTGTATTTCTTGGCAACAGCTCTGTGAAGTACAGATTCACCTTCATCATCTATTGCATTGGGATCAGCTCCAGCCAATAGCAACTCCTAAAGATTAATTAGTTGTCAACATAGACCTAAGGAAACACCTAGATGAAAAAAAATTACACCTGATCAAGTGAAGACTTACACGCATGCAATCAGGTTGCCCATGGTATGCACAAACATGAGCAACAGATGGACCAAAGCCTTCCCTCAATCTAGATCTAACATTAGCACCTCGTTTGATAAGAGCATGAACACATTCCGGGGATCCAGCTGCTAGAGCAAAAACAAGTGGAGGATCACCATCTTTGTCCAAAACATCCACATTTGCCTCCGAGTACTCCAGTATAGCCTCAACCAAATCAGCACTACCACGTCTACAAGCCAAGTGAAGGGCAGTTTGGCCATCAGCATTTTGTGCTTCTAAAAGTGAATAAATCGAGCTGCTGGCATTTCCTGATGCATTCTTTGCAAGCAGATCTCTGAATAAACAAAAAAAAAAAAAAAAGAGTAAAGAAGTTAGAAAGTCCAGACTTCCTGACTAGAGAGCTAGTATAAGCTGGTCTGTGCCAAAGTGGACTAACCTAACACCAATAACATCCCCTTCGGAGACAAGCCGATGTAGATGGATAGGATTGTCCTGAAAAACTTCCAAATCAGACTGAGGAGATGGCTCTGTCACATTTGATTCAGAATATTTGGTAAAGCCACTGTTTCACACACACAAAAAGTAACATTTAATACTATGTCAAACCAACGTACCAACTATAGACGTTGATTCTCTCTCTCTCACACATACAGAAATACAAGCACAAATAAGCATAAGGAATTAGATTTAATTCGCTAATACTCTAATTGAGATTCCACTCAGATTAAGACTTAGCATTTAAAGTAAAAGTGATACATTGTAATTCTTTTTTTTTTTTTTCCCAATAAGAAGCAAAGTAAAATTATATAGATAAAAGAACATACGTCAAAGATCAAGTGAATATGAGGTCCACAACAGTAGAAAAGGAACAAACGAAACAAACATATGTGTAAAAATAAAAATCAGACAATAAAAATCAAAATACAGCAACTTCCCAATCCTTTGGATAAAGAAAAAAGGAAGAGTGACATTTATAAATTACAAAGTTCTTACGTATCTGGACTTGCAGGAGGACTTCGAGGAAGCTCTTGCAAATGGCGGAGAAATATTGCTAACATTGCATTAAAAGTTGGTCTTTTTGCTGCCTTGAACTGCAGGCACTCACCAATCATCTTCCACAATTCCCGAGGTATTCCAACACCTACTATACTTGCATATTGTGGTGGTAGTTTTCGATTTTTTACAACAGCCCGATAAATTTCCTCAGCACTTAAACCAGCCCACCTGCCCAAAGTGTGCCAACTTGTATTACAATCAAATTGCACCAGAAAATGAGCAAAATCAAATAAGAAGAAAGCACTTATAATAAATATTTAAGTTACTCCACATACGGGATAGAACCTGTGCACATCTCCACCAATGTACAACCAAAACTCCAGGCATCTGATTCTGGAGATATACCTATCGCATCATCCCAAAACAGATTCAAAGATTTCTTTACTGGCTCCCATGCCTCAGGAGCTGTATAGTGTGGACTGAGCATTGTGCACTCCATGCATGAATGGATCCTTGAGGAATCACACTCTGGCCGAGCTTTCCGACAAGCAGCTTTCTTCAGAATTGAAGCAAGTCCATAATCAGAAACCACTGCTCGACCAGTTGCATCTAAGAGGAGATTGGATGGTTTCAGATTCATACAAACAACACCAGCTGCATGGAGTTCGGCCACACCTCGTGCAATATCTGCCCCATATCTACAGTTGGAAAAGCAACAAGTCACTACAAGTTATACCCTGCTAATCACAGCAACAAAACTTTCACATGCTCTAACCCTGAAATTTGTGAAGCGTTACACATAGAAAATGAAAAATTGCCTAAATACGGTGTCTCTGGTAGCTAGTGGTATTAAGACTTCAGCTGATTAAGACATAAATACCACTTAGTTATCACTCTTCCGTCAACCCACGATTCAGTCAATACATCAATTCATCCAATATTAAAGATTTTTCTCAAAGTGTCATCTACTTGACATCAAAAAAGTAATTATATATTTATGGAAATTCATTCATCATGAAAAAGAAAAGATGAAAATATAAAATGGTTTTATTAACAAACACGTTCAATTTTCTATAATTGAGTCTTTTGCTACTTGACATCTAATATATAACACCTGTCAGTGGCAAAAGACGAGAATTGTCGCTAACTACGAGCCAC
This sequence comes from Boswellia sacra, assembly GCA_013180625.2. NCBI lineage: Eukaryota > Viridiplantae > Streptophyta > Magnoliopsida > Sapindales > Burseraceae > Boswellia > Boswellia sacra. Next base: position 802,887 of record SNVD02016232.1, on the reverse strand, counting down.
AGCATGACTATCGTAAGCTTGAAATTCAACGTAAGATTTGGGGGGAAATGTGGACTTTGAATAAATAAATCAAGCATAACGATTTTCATTGCTACTACAGCATAAGGTCAAGTATTATTCGTTTCTGTCTATTTTCGTGCTGATTACAAAGAAATTTCAAGAATTGTGTATCCAATAATTTAATAAAAGTTCAAATTGATTCTTCACTTCCACATCTTGGCAAAACATCACTATTGCAGAAGTAAAGTCTTTCACTTATTTGGCTTCAAAAAAATATTACTCTTATAAAGTTGTTTGCTTGCATTCTAGTCTCAAAATAATGATATGATAATGTGAGATGTAAAGCAACTCCCTAATATAGTATACACTATCTATTCTCCGCTGAAGTTCATTAGAAACCCCTCCATTAAGGAATTTTTCAAAATTTTCTGACATCAGAGGTTACAGAAGTTCATAAAAATTTTAATTTTAAAAAAAAAAAAAAAAAGAAGAAGAGCTTTTTACTTTGTACTAGCACTAAGTTTCGCAATCACTAGGTAGGAGAAAGAAAATCATAAACCTTAGACATCAAATTGTACTACACCCTCAATAAAATAGAAAATTCCGCCCTACAGCCACTCCATGTGCAGCTGGCCAACCAAGAGGTACCGCATCAGCGCACTTATGGCTCACACGGGGCCTAATTGGCCAGCTGCATATGCAGTGGCTGTAGGGCAGTTTTTCTCCAATACAATTCATACATGATCCCAGATTATATAAACACATTAATAATAATCGAAGTAACATTATTGCTTCTCAACACTCCTAATATAACCAAGTTTACAAATCTCAACAAAGTAAATATATATCATTCAGAAATAGATAGAAAATCTCATCCCACAATTTCTAGATCCAAACCCTACCATAAACACTTAACACAAAACCACAAGGAAATCAGTACTCACACCAAAAATCAATTTAAACTATAGACAAACTCACCAAAATAAAATTAGCTTAAGAAACACTAAAAATACCTTCTGATTTGCCAAATGCATAAACCCACAAATAGTTCACCAAATGTACTAATTTTTGAACTCAAATATACAAAAAAAAGTCTCATTAATAAAAAAGAATTGTAAAAAAAAAAAATAGACAAGACCTTAGGATTTGTTCCAAAGTAAGCCTCCCTTCATTTCCCTGCATCGCCGACTGAACTGACCCAGAACACTTGTCCATAACAAGACCCAGAGCACCTTCCATTCTCAAAACTCCATGAAAGGTGCACACGTTCCGACACCACATAGATGCTCGCCTCAGATTCTCCAGCTGTCCAATCACCCAATCAACTTCCATTTCTTCCCCGATCACCACTTTCTTCACGGCCACCTTGTGCCTGCACCTCCCTTGAACACCGCCGATCGACGCCGCCCAGACTTCCATGCCGGACCTCCACCCTTCCCCTATTTTCCTCACTAATTTCACATCGTTATGGACTCCAACCTCGATTACCGGCCCGCAAGGGCCCGAACTCGAAGCGTGGGACCCACGGCTACACCTCCCCGCCACTTCACCATCGTCGAAATTGCCATCGTTGTTATCCGCGTCGTCGTCGTCGCGGTCGTCGTCATCGTCATCGTCGGTGACATCGCTGTCGAAATTGCTGCTGATGTGATTGTGGTTGCTGTTGGCGGAGGTGGCGGCGGCGGCGGAGAGGATGAGGGTGAGGACGGCGAAGTTCTTGCGGAGGGCGTTGACGGAGTTGCCGACGACGGAGACGTGACGGCAACGGGGACAGGAGAGAGTGGTGTCCGCGGAGGCGGAGAACATTCTAGAAAGACACTCCTTGCAGAAGCCGTGGCCGCATTGGAGAAGGAGCGGGACCCGCTCTTTCTCGTTGTACCTCGTTTGGCAAACGGAGCAACAGGGAACTTTCATTTTCATTTTGTATCAGGAGATCAGAAACGACAGCGTTTGTGGAATTGAAGATTACAAGATCTTGAGAGGTAGCAAGGGCAGATCCATTCCCCAAGAGGAGAGAGAATCTAAGGGTTTTAGAGAGAGAGAGAGAGGAGAGAAAGTGTGAGAAAGCTGAGTTGATAAGAGTTTTTATTGTTGTTTGTTGGGTTGGTTTTGTTTTTGTCTTCCCCTTTTCTTTCGCTTTTGGTGTTTGGTTGGGTGCTGAAGCTGAAGCTGCTGCTGCCTGTGCCTGTGCCTGTGCTTGTGCTGGCTAAGTGCTTTGCTTTTGCCTGCTAGAACTTATTTGAGTCCGATTGTTGAGAGTTGGGATTTGGTTTGGTACTTGGACTTGGACAGAGAAAGTAATGGGAAAATTGAGATGAAAATGGAGTATACTATATATATGGGAAAAAGGGGCTGAGCCTTTTTCAATCTAAGGCGTCCATGTTGAACTTAGAAACCAAACCAAATGTTACACGTTTCGAGTGCGTTTATTTGAACTTATCTATAGGTTAAAATTTTAATACTAGAAAAGCTTTTATAATATTTTTTATGTTAATTGAGGGTTAGTTTATAAATGATTAAAAAATTTATTTTATATATATTAAGAGAAGTTTAAAATTAAAATTTTTGAAAAAAACTCTATTTGAATTTTTTTTAAATTTTTAAATTTTAAATATACTTTTATTAAATTTTAAATATTTTATTTTATTCTTTTTGTATAACAAAATTTTATTTTAATAATTTAATTATAATAAGTATTTTCATATTTTTCTCATCAAACAATAAAAAACTTTTTAATAAAAACTCCACTTTTAGAAGCTCTACTTTAAAAGATCTATTTCAATAAGCACTACATGAAAAAGTCGAAACAAGCTATAACTTCTCGCATAAAACATATACCCTTTTTATTGTTTTTACGGTTAATTTTAGGGAATTACTTTATTTTGCAGATAATGGGAAGATATCATTTTGTAAGCATCTTCACATTAAGGTCGGATTAAAACAAAAGAAAATGACCTTTTTCAGGTAAAATAATCAGATTTATGTATTTTTGATTTTTTTTTTAAAATGAAACTCTATGGTAAGGGAAATTTATTTAAAAGAAAAAGATATTTTGGAAGGTCCGAAACATCTTTTTGAAGCCCTTGGGATGACACTCATTTTGAAATGAGTCATACTTCTTTCCTATCATCACTTGAAAGGAGAAAAAGCAAGGAGCCAAACTTATTTCTAATATTGGTTCTTTCTCTATATTCATAGAGGAGAGAAATGAAATTCTAATTTTTCCATCATAAGCATGCAATTATGCCAATGTCTACATAGAGACCGTGGAGAATTAGAGTACATGATACTCACTACCAAGCCAAAGATTGAATTGTCTTACTCAAAAGCTCTTTCCATTGCTTGAATAATTGCATAAATTTATTTTTGTATGGAACGTTAAGTTATAGTCAAATAGCATGAGTGAATCACTTGTATATAAATTACCATTAAAATGCTTAAAGGAAATGAAGTCACATCTCTTTTTCATTTTAATCTAATAGTTTTTATGTCTTCCCACTTTTGAAACCTCAAAATTTTAACAAAATAATTAACAATTTTATCCATAAATTCCATAATCGTTATGGTTGTGCATTTAGGGTATGAATATCTGTCCGTTGTCTCTTGGCCTATAGTTACCATCACGGCATAACAAGGCTCATGGACATGAAGGGAAAAGCCATCATGGAGGCTAACACCCACACCTCCCCCACCCTCTGCAAGCAGTGCAATCACCCTCCCTCGATCAGTCTTCTCTAAGAGCCCACGAGGAAATACTTCTGAAAATTGCAGCCTTCTCTGAAGGTTGGCGCCAACTTTGTAGATCTTTAGATGGACTAAGGTCTAAGGGTCATATAAACCCTCATGTGTCAGAGAGCTTTGACTTGGGTATCAAAGGGCCATTGTTGACACACGAGTCCATGACTGTGATTCCTTATTTTGCTTTTTTTTTTTTTTTTTTTTAATTTTAAGATCAATCTTCAAGGATCATAGCTTTGATTACTAGACGTTGAGCATCAACCAGAATAATAGTAAGAACTAAACGTAGTCCTTGACCTTACTTTCACTGAGTGAAATTAGGTCTACTGTGATTGTTTTACTCTACTTATTTTTTTATTTTTGTTTCTTACAGTCAATTAAGCTTACTTTTTGTATTTGTCTGATGATTGTTTTATCATCCTTGATAATAAAAATCGAGTATTCAAGGTTTTGTAAGTATGAATACAAGGTCGCATAAGTATTTTGTTAGTGCAAAATCCAGCACTAAGTAAAAATCAAACAAGCTTCGCTCAGCCTGAAATGGATGCAAGTACTTATACCTGTTAATTTGTTGTCTTTTGCTGTTTCTTTGGTGTGACTTGAACGCTGTTAGCCCTTCGGACCCATTCAAGAACGACACTCCTCATTCACAGACCTTGCTATCCACTTAAGCCCAACCCCATGTAAGCCAATAGTCCAAGACCATGTAAGCCCAAGCCGACTGGCCCAAATCAACCCATACCCATATATTCCATCCGCCTGCCCCCTCTGACGACAGCTAAACAAACTAAACATAAAACTTCTTTAGATGCAATATTCCGAAGTACACCCGACGTGCCTCGTCACTCCTATTTGCTTATCTATCCTAAAAACTGATACAATTGATATTTTTAAGACCAAAAATCTATTTAAGAAGAGTATTATGGGGCTTAACCACACAAAAATGATATGCTATGCATGTCTGTTATAATGGATGATGCATGATAATGATATTAATGTAATAGTTATTAAAACATAAAACTAATGTTAACATAATACTACACTTACAATCAATTTATAACTAACATTTTATATAACTTGAGTTGATAAGATATCATTTTATGGATAATCATCATATCGTGTAATTTAATCTCATTTCTTTATTTTTAATTTTTATCCGTTCAATGATAATTTGTTAACTCAAGTTGTATAAAAAATGGTTGTAAATGCAACATTACTCCTAATGTCAAACTTATACCTACTAGTTTAAGCTTTTCGATAACGTGATAAATTTAATATAGTATCAGAACTCTTTAACTTGACGGCTCAAATTCAAATCCTTTACTACAAATTAAAAAAAAAAAATTATCTTACGTAAGGGTTTACACCTAACTTAAACTTTTAAGTAAAGTAACAAGCTTAACAATAGTTAAATATACATAAATATTCAAGGGTACATGAAATTAATTGTTCAATTAAAAAATAAGGTGAAAAATTCATGGTATAGCATTCAAAAACTTATTCAAATGGAGCATATATTATATCTAGCTTTAATTCAATTGCAGGATAAGATGACTATAATAATTAACTCGGTGCTATAGCACCTGTGCTCCAGTCCAGTGATGCATATGGTCCCTTTATCGGTGCTGTCTCTATGCAGTTAGCTCTTGTCCAAGGCATTAAACTTGAAGAGGTGCCTGCAGCTTGGGCTGTGCTAGCTCCTAATATTAATAATAATAGAAACGGTTCGGCTTGTGAAGTTGTGCTTCTCTCATGCATGGCTGGTTGAGGGCAATAAAATCCATTATCTGCAGTGTACAATTTTTTGTAATATGCTGCTGTTCAAAGGTCATGATGATCATTGAGTTATTTTCTGGAATACCACACTTACAAAATCAGTATATAAAATTGACATGGTATAAAGTGAATAAAAAGATAAATACAAAAAAATTAATATAATAAAAAATACTAACAAATGATTTGATATTAAACAAGTGATTCGCTACATCATCTTTATATGATAACTTTGGAATTATAAGATATAACAAATTTTGTCACGTCAATAAATGCAACAATTTTTGTCAGCCCTCTTGCACCAACGTATATAGCCTTATGTACGATCTTGAGCTTTCTTCCGCGAAACTGAATTAGCCCATCGATGAGAAGGATTGGTCTTGGTCAACTATGTAGTGCTTGAAAAATAGCCGATCGTTTTGGTCCTAGCTACACAATGCATAGGAACTTCCTAATTTCAGGTCGAATTGCATTTCCTCTTTTGACAATCATGCATTAATTTAGGAAATCCCATTGCAGCTGATTGCCTCAAAATCCAGCTCTTGCTTGGTTGACTCGATAAAGCAATTGACGATAGTGAAATTCATATAATCAGTGGCTGCTTCAGTAATGTTTCATGAGCTTATCTGTAACTTTCTTTGTCTGAAAAAAAAAAAAAAAAAGATGTTGGCTGGCTAATTGCAGCGTAGCCTATCCTACATCTTTTATCTTACAATAATTAATAAGTGTTAAAACATATTAATGCTAGGTCCAAATCAGGGGCGATGACTTAGTTCCATATCTTCTATGTAGTGGAATGACTTATAAAAATATCGATGAGGCTACTCCCCTATGAGGAACAGTTTCAGGACAAAACCGTGTAGGCTCCGACCCAAAACGAAAAATACTTTGAGGGGACACAAGTCCCACTAGGGGACCTGACATCTTTTATGTAGTAGATTAGCTTTAGACAAAGCGAATAATACCTCGTGGAGACGCAAACCTTGTAAAATTCATACATCAACAAATCATATAATTAAAATAAAAACTTCAAATGTTCTATTCCAATATTAATTAAATTTTCGGACAACAAATCGAACAAACATCTATTCATTTCTACTCATCATATTGGACTATTGTTCATGAGCTATACATTTAATTTCAATATAAAATGACCAATACTAATCAAAGTTTTGGAGATAAATAAAATCAAAATGAGATACGTAAACAGGAGAGATTAAAGATCTACTATATTCATCCAAATTAAAGGATGATATTAATATATTTATACTAGTTATAATTGCCTGCATACATGTATATTCAAAGATATAAAAGAAAAAAATCCACATTTTTGATCCAACTTGGCACATATATAAAATATATATATGAATATATAATCCAATTGCAATTTTGTTTTCCTCGTGACAAAGTTTTTGGATCATTCGATCATTAACAAATTTAAAGGGACTGCGCGCATGGTTTTGCATGTATAGTTTTCTGTGGGCTATAATTTTTAATTAGACGGGCACAGAAGACACACATATATAAATTAATGGTTAAACTTCTCTTTTCAATATTGTCCATGATTGACAGGTTAATTTAAAGTTGTATTGTATCTTATAAAACAATGGATTATCTCTGTAATGATAACTCATATAATTATTCATGATTTTGTCAAATTTTGCCTAAACGAAATGCTAAGCTCAATATATAAATTTCTCAATACATGATTTTTTATACAACTTTTTTGGTGGACAAATCGTACTGTAAATGCCACCAGACAAAGACTTTGACACCTAAAGTACAGTGTTTGGATGGAAGAACTCCAAGAACTGTAGCTTCTAGATTGGGATTTTAAAATTAATACTTTGTGGAAACATAAGATATTAAGTAATGAGGGCGCATGCAAATCAAAGTTGGAAAAAAGGGTAACAACTATTATTATATTGTATGAAAATTTAATACAATATTACAAATTTGTGGTCATCGTCTCAATAAAAGATGCTAGTATTCAAAAAATCTAGGATCTAGAAAGCTTTGCCTTTTGTGGAGGCAAGTTGGAAGGGATCAACTTGTTGCTTGGACAACTCTTTATAGTTTATTTTATTTTAGTTTATTTTTATTAAATGCTTGGAAATGCTATGTAAAAGGTTTGAAGGTTTTTGACTAGGAACTACCTGTCTTATTCTGATCATGGAAAATAAAAATTAAATAACATATGTATTTTTGACCGGATTACTTTTCCTCTGCTAATTCTAGAACATATAGTTAATATTGTCTGCAAGAGAACAGGACCAGCAAAATTAACTTAACGGAAATCACTAAGTTTATCCATTGATAATGATATGCCAAACCATTTGTTAGAATGAATTAATATTGAACCAAACAGAAATTATAAGATGTCTTCCAAGTGCGCGCATCCATAAAAGCACTTTTTACAAAGTTAGCTTGAAAAATCTACAGCAGAGTTCGCTTCAAATTAATATTTTCCTTAACGAAAAAAGTACTTTTTTCTTAGAATATGAAACAATCTATTAATTACGAAGCAGTTTTTCAAGATCATTATGACAATATCAAACTTCCCAATTCACAGTATAACTAATCTGGAGCACTTAAGCCGTCGGACGTTAGAATATTGAAACTGTATATCGATCAAGCAAAGCAAATATTATTATACAATCTAATTTGCTAAAGATCTAGTGTAACTTATATTTATAAGATGACTCAATATTCACTACATATAAATATAAGAACTTAGAAAGAACAGGATTTACACTGAATCAAAGCTTTGAAATGCATGATCTAATTGAAAAGACTCACTGCTAAAAAGTTTTGAAGTAAACATTCCCAAGAAACTTCCTTCTCTATGAGGCATAAATACATCATCAAACATCTCCATTTCAGAGCCAGAAAGGGAAGGAGATTGATCACTTAAGGAGCTCATCATTTGACTCTCTGTCGATACTTGTGATCCACTGTAATAATATTGATCATTCCCTAATACTCCTGCTGCATCTTGATCATCAGCAGCATGCTGCAGCTTAGGAGAGTTTTTAGTATGGTCAACGTCGATATCGAACGGGGAGGCGTTGGCGGTATCGGAATCTTTGCCGGTGAGCTCTTGCACAAGATCCCTGAACTTGGAGGCACAAGTCTTGACCTTCATAGGGCTTGATATGTAAACAACTTTGATACCCTCCTTGCATCTTCGCTTGTTTGTATTTTTCTTCATCTTCATATTCTTCTTCGTTTGTTGAACACCAAGTACATCCATGTAATAATTGATCAATACAATAGTAATAATAACCAAGTGAAGTATGGGACCTTTTTATAGGGTACGTACGGGGTGAACGGATTTTCTTGGCACACAATTGTGATTTCCCGGAAAGTGATAAGATTAGAAAAATGGAAGAAAGAGTTAAAAACTTTGATTGAGCCAATGGAAGGCTGCAAGAAATTAAAGATCAGAAGATTCTGTTGGGAGGCTTGGATGACCCGCAATCTCATAAGTTATTGGTGACACCTAGGTTTGAAATTGATGCCTGTTCATTGTGACTAGGGGGGATTGGATCAAGCACGTGCGCAGTCGTCTACGACTTGAAAATTTCTCCACTCTCCATCGTAGGTTAAAAAATAATCTAAACCAATACGTGGCTTCATAACAGCCCTACACCTCTGATTCTATTCTCCTTTGTCAAAGTTAAACATCTTTTATGGTTATCTTAAATACGTCGATCAATGTTTGTAGGGCACTTATCTTCATGAAGATATTTTAGATTTTTTATACAAATACAATCTTCACTTTTAATATTATATAGTTATAGTAATCCTATTATATTTAACTTGTATGAATGATATATGTGTATCATAAAATTAAATATATTATGGGAATTAATGAATATATTTAGAGTTTGGAATATATAACTTTATATATATATATATATATACACACACACACACACATATACAGTGACAAATAATTATATGGGAAGTGTCTAGTACACTGCAAAATATTCAGGATATTGTAAATATTTTTGGAAATATTTTTGATGAAATCATGTCAATTACATTTTGGGAAAACAATTTGCATTCAAAATAATGAAAGGAGAAACTTATGTTGCCCACATGCAATGCCATACAACTGTTCCTAGTCAAATTGACAGCGCATGCACAAATGAAAAAACCATTGCTCTTGTCTGTCTCGGTTACAAAGTCAGAGAAACTCACGACGCTTACATTGGGGTGTGGCACCTTCTCAACCGTTGGATGAATTACAAATGGATCGCGTTACCTTACATCAAGCTGACGTCTAAGTGCAACGTCGGCTTTTTGACTTTCCATAAACCGTTAATTCTCGTTTGGATCTTCCAACATGTTTGTGGTTGGTTCTCATCATCACTTCATGTCTCTGTTCACATTACCTACATGCCCCCCATCCAATTAACCATATCCATTTATCATGTTATTTATATCATTGTTTTACATAATATACATGCATCTTCACGTAGAATTTGCTATTGGGCTTCAAGCATGAATACTTTGCGACGCATCAATTATCCTTCACTCAAAATGTATCTACTTAGTTAAGTAGATTTATACATCATGTTGTTTATCTTTACAAATTTTGCCTTAATCCTTCACCTAAAATGCATTTAATCAATTAAGGAACCCAAACGTTGCTTTTAGGTTTCCTCCATCCAAAATGCATCTATTTAATTGAGGGAATCTATGCATACTTCCTTCATGCAATCATCCTTCACCCAAAATGTTTGCATTTACTCCACTTAGTTAAGGGAACATGACTTTACTTGTAATTAGCTCCACGTAGCTATTCTAATGTCAAAAAAAAAAAAAAAAAAGAAAAAGAAAAAGAAAAACCTTTACGAATTTAAGGCATCATTCATTAGCAATGTAAGATAAAAAATGCAATCTTATAAACTAGTCTAAAGGGTAATGCTTGCTAGTGCCTAACCCAACATGAGATTAGTTGAGAGATTATAAGGATTCTCTAGATCTTGTAAGTGTTTCTTTTTGTAATGAAAAGAATACTTTTTATTACGCCGCGTGGATGTAAGCATATCGTTGAACCACGTAAATCATGTGTGTCTTTTCTTGCATATATATTTTCTCTATTTTGTTCTATCATTGGATGATATTTTGAGCTTATTAGTTATATATTTGATATTATATTCTGTAACAAGTGGTATCAAAACCAAACTCACAAGTTATCAATGTAAAGACTTAGGCTTTCAAATAGAGAGATTGTTTGAGATTAAGTGTCTCACACCTAGGGGTGGTAATTTGGGTCACGCCACGCAAATTCGACATAACACGAAAATTTGAAGGTTTGGGGTTGCCTTAATCGTGTTTGTTTCGGAATTTTTAACCTGTTTAATAATCGTTTCGTGTTTGTGTTGAGCGCCTTCTACTCGCAAACACGATTATGACACGACCCGTTTATGACACGAATCCATTTATGACACGAATCCGTTTATGACACGCATATAAATTAAACACGATTGACACGAATATAAATTAAAAAAACGATTAACATGATTATTGGCACGAATAATATTTTATAATTTTTACACATATTAAATAATACAAATTAGAAATTATAATATTTTATTATATTAATATAACTAGAAAGACATTGGATACATTACATTTAATTTCTAATTTCCTAAATCAAATATTGAAGTTTGTATTATTTCTTGGTATTTAGTTTTGTTTAATTTTATATATTATGTTATAGTCTTTTCATTTAAAAATAGGTTTTAATGTATAATCGTGTAATAATTATGTCATCACTGTAATCATGGCATAATCGTGTAGTAATTATAATCGTATCATAATCGTGTCGTAACTATAAACGGGTCGTGTCAATCGTATAAACGTGTCATAATTGTGTTACATAAGTCGTGTTCGTGTTAGAAACGAACACGACCCCTTTATTATTCGTGTTCGTGTGTCGTGTCGTGTTACCCGTTTAATAATCATGTCGTATTCGTGTTGACTTTTCATGACACGAATAATAAACGGACCGTGTTCGTGTCGAGTCAATCTTCGTCGTGTCACATCTCAACACGATACAAATATAACCCGCGAACATGAATTACCGCCCTTACTCACACCTTTGTGTCTCACTTGAGAGGAGGGATTGTTAAGAGGTCCCACATTAAATAGTTGTGAGGGAAGGTGTTGAGTCCACCCATCCAAAAGGCTAGTTTTTTTTTAGTTGGATACTTAGTTTCTCAATAATGCTATACTTACAAAATTGGGATACAAAAATTGTATTGCCTTGTGGTAGTTGAAATTTCAATGTCTTGTAATAGTTCCAATCACCTAAGTTTTAATTTATTTTTAATTTGATAATGATGGTGTGATGAAAATCTTTAACTGAAAGAGAAGATTATTGATAGTCAAATCTATTAAAGAAAGTTAATTATAATAGGTGATGTAGGAGATGAAAAGCATTATTACATCACTTGCAACAAAGTCATAAACTTTATAAATATGATGTTACCCATTTCTCAATTCTTACAATAGTTTGTTTTCCCATTTTAATATTAATATTGGTTTTTTTAATTTGACAATATCTTTGAAGGAGAAAAGAAAATGTGAATAGAACGAAAGGATGTGATGAGAAAAGAAAAAAAGGGGATAAAAATCAAATTCATTATAGAGTTTCGCAGAATTGGAAGAATGTGACTACAACAATGCTAGTAGTATCGGATTAGAAGTGAGAATAGGAGGACCACCATTGAAACTGAGTATAGATGAAAAGGTCCAATAATGAGCTAATTTTATTTATTTGAACTTGATTGCTTTGTCCCTTAGAAATGCGCGAGAAAAGACATTCATATATAACCATTCAATTTGCTTTCACATAACTCTACCATTTGCTATGAAGTCTCCACAGAATTAAGTACAAAGGTTTTGTTGATGGTACCTAAAACTAAGAGCTTGGGAGTCCCATTCATCTAGGTGCTTTGAGGCTTCCTCTATCCAAAATGATTTATTTAATAGAGTGAATCCATGCATATGTCTTTCATGTAATCATCCTTCACCCAAAATGTGGGCATTTACTTTGCTTAGTTAAGGGAACTTTAGTTTAATTGTAATTAGCTTCATATATCTATCCTTATGTCAAAAAAAAAAAAAAACCTTTGCAAATTTGCTTAAGGCATCATTCATTGCAATGTAAGATAAAAAAACACACGATCTTATAAACTAGTCTGAAGGGTAATGCTTGTTGAAGAACCTGTGCCCAAACCCAATTTGAGAGCTTTCATTTGAGAGATTGTGAGGATTATCTAAATCTTGTAAGTGTTTTTTTTTAATAGTGAAAACAATTATTTTTTATTGCGCCCCGTAGATGTAGGCATATTATCGAACCACGTAAATTTGTGTGTCTTCGCTTGCGTATACATTTTTCTCTATTTTGTTCTATCATTGGGTGTATTTTGAGCCCATTAGTTATATGTTTGATGTTATATTCTGTAACAAGTGGTATCAAAGCCAAACTCACGAGTTGTCAATGTAAAGACTTGGCTTTTGAACAGGTATTATTTAAGATTAAGTGTCTGACACCTTGTGTCTCGCTTGAGAGGGGGATTGTTGAGAAATCCTACATTAATTAAAAAGAGGATTAGTCTCTCCACTCAAAAGGCTAGTTTTTTGGGTTAGACACCTAGTTCCGCAATAATGCTATACTTACAAAATTGGGATACAAAATTTGTATTATGTAAGCATTGAAATCTTTGCTTATGATTTGAGGCCTAATAATAAGACATGGCGCCTTCATCAAAAGGTGTTGCCTCTTGAACAAATCTTATGAACTTTAAGAAAATAGCCCAAAAAAAAAGAAAACAGCCAAAACACCCAAAAACAGTGCAAAAACAGTGCAAAAATTGAACAAGCACCAAAATGAGCAGAGTAGGCAGATGTCTATTCTAAAGGCGCATGCCTATATAGCAAATAGGTGCATGCCTATACGCAGATTCCACATTGAAAAAAAATTTCTTCTTGTATTGCTACAATGCAGCTATATAAACATTAATAATCCTAATGTGAAAAGTAAGGAAGACATACAAGGAACTGGTGAAATACATTTAAAATTAATTCCTAAGCACTTTGTCTTCATTAAGGTTTTCTCTACAAAACCTTGACAAATTAAGTTTTCTTCAAGTTCAAGTTTTGAAGTGAGGTAATTACCCTTGAAAAAGGTACAGAATTGAGGGCCTAGTTCTTTAATTCTTTCTTTTTTAGTTTTCTTTAAGATTTTGTTAGTATCATGTTTAGGTCTATTGCCATGTCTAGAAGCATGTTTTAGGAGTAATATTTTGTTTAGTTTCTTCAATTTTTTTCATTGCCATGTTTAGTTACTTGTTAATTGCTTAGTTAGTCAATTAATTAGTTAGTTAACTAGTAAGTTAGCTAGCTTACTAGTCAAGTGAAGTATGATTAGATTAGAATTAGTTAGGTAATGCATGTTCAGTTTAGCAATGATTGGTTAGTCACGATTATGTCTTGATGAATGATTGACTGCTATGATATTTGAATGTCTAGATTTAAGATGATGATCTTGTTTAATTTCTAGATTAGAATTGCATGTTAAAAATTTCTCTTTGTTTTGTAAGACCATAATAAGTACTGTTCATTATGTTAGAAATTACTTGTAACTAGATTATAGATTCATGAATGCTTTTTAAATAAGTACCTTCACCATGACTTGTTTTACTTCATATGATTAAAATAGACAAATTAGTTTATAAATGCCTTGAATAATATGATCGGTTAGATTCATGTTCGTGTGATTGGTTATTTCGTTTACATGGATTATGAAGTGGTATTTCAATTATAACTCTCATTATATAATTTATCATTTACTTTTACACAATATTCAGACAATTGTTATAATTCATTCCCCAAAATCCCCCATGTTTGAAAGACAAAAATTTAACCCTATTCTCATCACTCTTTCTATGGATGTATATAAACTATACCACCCATATATAATTAAAAAAATAAAATTTGATAATATGCAAAATAAATCTAGGATCAAGATAAATAGAATTGATGACCTAGAAAGTCTTAACCCAGTAAACCATAGTAGAGGCCAAACTTTGTCCGTGGACTGAAAGTCTGTACCTAACTTTTCGAACCCAGCTTTGAAGAAGTGATAGATAGTTAAGTCTAGAAGCAAGGGATTGACTGTCATCACTCATATTTTTCCTGCAGTTAATTTTCAAGTGGTGACTTCATTTTATTTCTTTGGACAATGTCTCTGTGACTTGGTTTAAGGACACTCTGAGGATCCTTATGAAACTCAGAATAGCAGTTTTGAGGTCGTCGCGACTCTGGCTGGATGGAAGCCCTGTCCACAATTTGACGACTCCACTGGGGACAGAAGAGAAGTTGAATCCGATGAGGAAGACTAGGTTGTTAGTTTCTTTTTCATCAATGATATCCAATGCATCACTACACATGCATACGAATCATAAAATTGCCTTTATTGGACCTAATGGATTCGGTATGGCAAGTCTCTAGCTCTATTCGACCTTTAGTCGAACCGTACCATTGATGACCACCACCTTGAGCACGTACCCAAAAGTATAAAAAGGGACCGGCCCAAGGAGGCTTCTCTCACTTAAAGAGACTCTCAGCTATGGAACACAGCCCAAAGCCTATATAAATAACCTAGTTATTTCCTCTTAGGATTACCAGAATCATTGGTATGATCTCATTTGAAGTCAAATAGGTATGAGTATAGCATGATACAGGCTGCAAATCCATTGTATCATGTTTGAACATTCTATAACCATTGTTCCTCAACATTCTGATTAGCTGACTATGATTCAATGACAATTATGAGACAGTTGCCATAGAATCACTATTGTAATTGATCCTAATATTGATGAGGTTATAGACTATTCATATGATCAAATACATGAAGTTTACGCGATATAATATCTTAGTTAACATCACTGAAGTCACTTGATAGTTGCCAGTCGAGATTGTATGACATTTGAATGTCACAATATTCGAAAGTTAGAGGATCATGATTGGAAAGCATGAGTGATTGAGCATATGATAACTTTGATATTAAACCCCTGTCAGACTGTAACAATAAATATTTGACAAAAAGGAAACCATATCAATTTTGCATTGAGAGTTTTTCTGCATCCCTTGTTGACGACTTTTCAGGGTTAAAGCCAAAAATCCTAGAACAAAGACTTTTACTGCTATGTGGGAGAGATAAGGTTGGAAGGCTATTATGTCTTGGTTGATTATGATTGTGTGATCTATATAGGTCATGCATTGCATCCATGCATACACACATGTATCATGCTAAGACCTTGTTTTACAGTCATAATAGATTGGGTTAGGCAATGTCGCAGATTAGAGAGAATTGACACCATGGAAAGAGATGGACCAAGGCCAGAGGATTCGCATGAAATGGTGAACAAGATGAGTGCCGACATGGAGGCTATGAGACAACTGATGACAGAGATGATGACCTTAATCATAACCATATTACCACCAAACCCAACCCCAACACCTAACCAAAACATGAGTTCAAACCCAAACATCGGTCCAAGCTCAACTCCAACACTAAATCCAAACACTAGCCCAAATTAAAACACTGGCTTAAATTCAAACCCTGGTCCAAACCTAAGTACCAGTTCAAATCAAGGCACTGGCCCTATATCAAATCCAAATCCAAACCTAAACTCCAACTCTGATTAATCCAAACACCATTTGAGGGTTATAATGCTTCTAAGCTCGATGCTAACAAAGAGAAAGAAAATGCGTCAATTGATCCCTTGGATGAAGGATTCTTTAACACGGATGATTATCTGAAGTCTAAATATATCGAGCAATTGGAGCAACAGTTTTCTCAGGAAGTAGAGAAGATTCATGCTTTGATGAGAAAGAAAGGGATTAAAGGGATGGAAGACTTGCTTAACATATAGTCTTGGAAATGTTGGATATCGCCAAGTTTGATAGAAAAAGCGCTCCAAAAGACCACTTGAGGTACTATGTTGGAATTTTGGGGATAACAAATTTATCAAAGGATCAGATTGTGGAATTATTCTTTCGATCGTTGGAAGGACCTGCACTAAAGTGGTATTATAGACTGGAGAAGAAGGTTCAAGAAGACTGGACTGTATTATCTGAGAGATTTATTAACCAGTATTCCTACAATGCTCAATTAGAAGTGACTTAGCGAGATCTTGAATTAACCCAACAGAAAGAGAATGAAACATTTTTTGAATATCTGATTCAATAGAGGGAGAAGGCTGCCATGATGGTGACTGAATCGAGTGAAAATGACTAAGTATTAGTGATAAAGGGAATACTTTCCTTTCTATAATAGGTTGGTTAGCATGCCGATCAAAACTTTAGAAGACCTTTACGATTCGGGTTTCCAAGTTGAGGATCTAGAGTTGGAACAGAAAAAGAGTTTTCCCAAGAGGAATCAAAGTAACTTCAATCAAGTTGGAGCAGCAAAAAATTTTGAAGTAAATACAGTAGGTCAGCAAAAGAATTTTAGCAATTTAGGATAACCATTATCCAAAGTCTTTGAGAGACTTCGTGCCCGTGGTGAACTGCTTCCCTTGGCGCCGACATGGACAGTGCAAAGAAGGGACAAGAGGGGCAATTGCCCCTTCTAGATTTGAAATTTTTTCTAGATTTGAAAATTTTTAAAAATATATTATCTATTTTGCCCCTCTTTTGTTCTAAAATTATAAATTTAATTAAATTTGATCCATTTTTTTTATTGTTTTCTTTTTCCTTACCTGTGCACCTCAGCAAATTTAAAACTATATTTTATGTTTTGTGGTCCTATCTATTTACATAATCTATTTACATAAAATAAGAGATTATGTCTTCTTTCTTATCTATTTACATAAAATAAGAAATCATTTCTTCTTCTTCTTCACTTCACTGGACATCTTTACCAAATCAAAACCCATCTATCTTTTGTGTCTTATCTATTCACATAAAAAGAATTTGAAGTTAGTAAATGCAGAGGTAAAAATCTTCTTCTCATTTTTTATTTATTGGTTTTTATCATATTAAGCAAATGTACTCTGTTTTAATATTATTGAAGATCACTTTTTTTAATTCTTCATCTTGGTTTGTAATTTATGGCTGTTTGTTTATTATCATTATATTATTTATGAAAATGAGACAATGATTTTATGTGATTGCTATATTGTTTTGTCCAATGACTTGCTAGTTTTTGTCATTATTAGTGTATTATAATATATATTTTTACAATCTTTTTATTTCATATATATAATTATAATTTTTTTAAACTAAGTTAAAGGTCATGATTTTTAATATTTTATATTTGTTATAATACAAATAAAATAAGTATAGACGCTACATGCCTCATCTATTATTTATTTGCATCGTAAATTAAGAATTGGAACTTTGTTAGATTTATTGAATTATTTAAAGTTATCAATATTAGAAAATTTTAATTTTATTACTCAAAAGCCAACTATTATTTATTTGGATAGTAAATTACCAAGCTGATTATTACTCTTTAAATAAGTAATTCTACACATGGAGTAAAAGTTAGTCAAATTACTAAGTTGATTATTTCTCATTAAGAAAGTATTTTTATTTTTTATTTTTTGAAAATTCATTTACATAACTAAATAAGGATCAATGGTTAAATGATAATTTAGTTAATAATATGATAAATTAGATATCATATCATACTTTCAAAATATTAAATATTCAATTTCTTAATTTGACATGAAGTTACTTAGTAATTGAATATATTATTATTTACATAAAAATTTTAAAATTTTACCGTTTATGAACTTACCTAACAAAAATTTTACTGTTTGTGAAATTTTGCCCCTCTTTGGTAGACTTTCTGGCTCCGTCATTAGGCGTCGATACCCCCGCCAAATCCATTCTCAGCTAAATTCAGCCCCATGAACGTTATGACTTCCATCAAACCCCCAGCCATACCACTAACAAATGCACCCGTCTTTGCAATGATATCTAAAACCTTATTGATAGTGGTAAAATCCTTGACTCAGAACAATAAGAATCACACACAATCAACATGATTAGCTTGGGTTTCATTGAACAACAAATGTTGAACTCCTTTAATGATATGAGGGAACGAATGAATAAGGTCAAAAAAGAGGGAATGAAGAGAAAGAAAATGACTAGGAAAAGAACTAAAGAAGTAGTGAACGTGATGGGAATTTAGGATGAAATGCCCAAAATTGAAACCTCCTATGATTTCTGGGATAATGTCAACAAAAGAGAAAGTGAGGAAAATGATAAAACTCCAACACTAACTGAGAGTAGGCGATGTTACCTAGACAAAGAAAAGCGAGTAAGTGGCAGTGTGTCAAAGAAGCAGAAAAAAACAGGACATTTGGGGTAATAGAGGAAAACTTTCATAAAAAGTAAAGGTTATTGAATCATATGGAGAACATATAAGGGATTTGAATAAAAAGGTTGACAAAATGTATGCATATATAGAGATATTGAAGTCACAAGTAGCCCAATTGACAAGACTATTCATCCAAAAGCTAACTCTGGCTTCTTCTTCAACTCTACAACCGCATGGATCATCACACCCCCAAACTCAAAAAAATCCTGCTATTACCAAAAGAAACTAAGAAGCAATGATGACAGAACAACCACTAAGAATGTCGAAGTGAATGTTTTGAAACAACACCATAAGAGAGATTTTAGTAAGCTAGGGTGCTCCTCGTCACAAGTGTTTGAGATGGTCAGGGCGCGATCAATACTGCTACCAGTACCATCAAAACAAACCTCAAACACTTTTTCATAAGACCATAAACACAATAAGTATTGTGAGTTCCACCAAACCACCGACCATCTCATAGACGATTGTCACAGATTTAGTGATGAAATCTAGGATTTTATCGACAACGTTCAAATCCCTAACCCCAACAAACAATATCCAAATTGTTGCCATAACCTGTTATCATTACCAGCCACCACCTACTTGATTAGCAAAAAGTTAATAGGTGAAGCAATGCTGAGCTTTTCTGAACAGATAGCTTGGCTGCGGGGAAGACAATCAAATTTGACTGAAGAATGAGGTTGTCACTTAGGGGAGACTATCAGTAATAAAGATGTTTTCAAATTCAGAAATGTGATTTGACTTGATTATTTTAAGACTTTGATTTTGATATTTGTTTGAGTCAAAACATATGAGTTGTGTGGTCTTTTTGATCATCAATATCATATGATAAAACTATGATACTCATTAGAAATATATCATTGATAATGACATTATGTTGTTGTGTGCTTGATTCTTTTGCTAACTGAGTTTCATTCTTGATTTCTTTAATATCTGAGCATAATAGCCATCAATATAAAACTTTTTTGTCATTGCGAGAAACTTTATATGAATAAGATGATGTGTTGACATTTCACATGATTCTAAAATCCATTTGATCACCACTCGAGGCGAAATTTTAGGTTACACAATGTTCAAAAAATGATTTAGACCTTCTTTAGATCGATTGAGCATTTTTAAGCTAACCCATGCATGTATCATTATCCTTACTATACCTCATTGAGCCTGATTAAAGCTTTTTCTTTGTCAAACCACTAGAATCTATCATAACATTGCAAAAATTTTCCACTCAGTACCCTTTACTTATAGCATACAAACATTCTAGGAAAGAACATCCAGATTTATGCTTACAAAGTAAATAAAGAGTTGGAAAATGTTCTTGTACAATGTTATACAAAAGAAAAGGAAGAAGAAGAAAGTAAAGAAGAATAGATGGTTTGTCAAAGGATAAAAAGACTATTAAAAAGAGGCCCTCAAGGGGTAGCCCAGATGGTATTAGACTTGGGACCTAGTGCTTGGTTGCATCGAGGTCTTAGGTTCGAACCCCTTCGGTGGAGCTTTAAAAAAAAAAGACTATTAAAAAGAAGTGTAGGAGTTGATGTTCTTAGGCCCTAGAATAGTTATATGATTATGGGTGATTTAGCCTTAAAATCTTCCTTATCATACTTCGACCCTATCCTTACATTACAAGCTTAGATCCTTGATGTTGTAATTAACCTATATTAGTGGAAAGGGCCTATGGCAGTCGTTTTGTTTCAAAATTATTAGAGATTAATCACTAGCTTCTGTTTATATAAAGCTATTCGTGTTTCAAAGGATGAAATATGATTGGTTATGCACATACACACAAAGAATCTTGAATTAAATGATACCGACATCAGAGTTGAACTTTTAAACAATCACAATGTCAATGCATCCCTGTGAAGCTATTGAATTTGAGAAATCTTTGAGGAACCTAATTATGAATGGAGTTGATCTGCAACTCATATTTGGTATTTTAACTCGTCGTGTGTCTAGTGTGCTCTGATAAAAACTAGTAAAAGTTAGAGACTAGGGGTATGTGATTCATTTCTCTTTTGAACCAGCAACAGATGAAAAGTGGAGGTGAGTGATGTGTGAAGATCAACAAAGTTTTGAATCTAGGGCACTTGGTGCATTGAGAATTTACAACATACTATGCTGGCACTTTGTTGCTGATTGAGCACATTTTGTATCGTGCATATCGTGCTTGATATGTTAAGTGCAAACAAGCAAGGATGCTAGAAAACAACAAATTCCTCATGTAGGAGGTAAATTTCCTTAGCAGTTAGAATGAAGAAGATGACCTGAAGGATGAACAACAAACTTTAACGAGAGCGATGTTTAGCAAAGGAATATCCACACCCACAATGGG
This sequence comes from Boswellia sacra, assembly GCA_013180625.2. Taxonomy (NCBI): domain Eukaryota; kingdom Viridiplantae; phylum Streptophyta; class Magnoliopsida; order Sapindales; family Burseraceae; genus Boswellia; species Boswellia sacra. The sequence goes on along the minus strand of SNVD02016232.1, from coordinate 781,630 downwards.
TTGGTTCAAGTGGCAAGGGTGGCCTAGAAGGGAGTTGGTAAGGCCACGATGAAGTCTTAGGTTCGACTCTCCACAACGGCTTTCCCCATGATTTAAGTAGGAGACCGTGACAGTGGGTTGCGGTTGTGCTAGTCTCTCCCGAGGATTAGTTGTGGTGCGCGTAAGCTGGCCTAGACACCTTGGTTACAAAAGAAAAAAGGAATATCCACCTGCTGGAGACCAATCGCTTTTCAACTAAGGTTGCATTAAGTCATTCTCTTGTAGATTGTAAGGAAATAACCAAATAAAGAATGACTAGCACCAAAAATCCCCAGTACCAAAAATATCTAGAACCCACAAGTACAAAAAAAAAAAACATTCAAAGCCATCCCAAATGTCTTATTCCATTAGCTGGGTCATCTCCAGTGTCTTTGTTATCCGTTTCTCAGTTTCTTTCTGCTCGACACTATTCTGTAAGCTATCTAATGAAGTTTAATCTTCTCTCATAAAATCAACAAGTTGAATGTGGGATCAGTTCCTCTCTTGCTGAAGTTGGTTTACCCCTTGGCCACTTAGTCTAAGAAACATAAGTTGGTGTAAGTGCATAAACATGGAAGCATGCATACATAATATTTGTATAGACACGTTAAATAACTCTATAGGTACAGATAAAGAATAGAAAAAACAAGGAGAAGGATGAAGCATAACACATAGAAGTGGAGATTAAGAAGATTAACATTGGAATGGACATCTACCCGAAAGCGGCATACTACTAGCCGATGTCAAACTCTTTAGAGGTAGATCTCTAGTTATGCCAGAGGCAATGTGATGGTGTGGTGTTCTTCCTTATTGTAGAAGGCAAAAGCAAGAGAAATTAACAAAGATAAACAACAATAAGGCATATCAGAATGAGCATAAGTGAACAAATGATCGAGCACATTCAAAAGGTAGAATTTTAGTGAAATACTAGGGGTACCCCCAGAGGGAGATGGATTAGCTTCTCTAGAAATAACAGCGACAATAGAAGACAAAGGACTAGCTTCTCAAGGGGCAGTAACATGTGAAAATATAAGATATTTGTACACTCCGATGAACTTCCTAATGAATCTTTTTGTAGGAGACATAAAGCAAACCCAATCCGGTCAAATACTGGGGTTAACCCCCACATGAAGATGGACCAATTCCTTCAGGAGCAACAGTAGCAGCAAAAGAAAGAGGGCCAGCCACTTTGCAAGTAATGAATATGTGGTAAACACAATTTAGTTGAGAATCGATTTCTTTGGAATTGCAGTCAAGAGGCGATAATGCATAGTCAAAATGAAGAATTGTTGTGATACTCAAAATAAAGAATAGTCAAGAATTGACCTTGCAAGATGCAGTCTAGAATGAAAAAAAGTGGGGATCAGAATGGAATATGATCGAGTGTTGTCGGTATTCAAGCATTCTCTAGTGGAGAAACTTAAAAGTTTGTATTAGAACTACGGTCTAGAAAGAGCTCAAGATGTTTAAAAACTAAACCAAATTTGATCTCTAGTGGAGTACAATGGACAAGTATCCCAGTGGTGTATAAAGTTCAAATTTAACCCCTAGTGGAGTACAGTGGACAAGAATCCACATGGAGCATCAAATTTGATCCAATTTCTAGTGGAGTATAAAAATCAAATTCTATCCCCATAGGCTATGAAATTGACATCTTTTGAGATGCAGTCTAGAGTGGATAGAAATCTTCTGTGAAGAAAGGACTCAAAACAGTCCGGAAGAGTTTCAAGCCATAAAAGGCGCAACTCATTGAATTCGACTACACCTAAAAATGGCAAAAGTTTCATTCTACTTGAAAAGAAAACCCCATGAAAGCACAAGGTACCATGATCTTAACCCTTCCACAGCCAAACCACCTATAGTCTAATTTCAAAGAAACCCTAAAATAAAATTTCAGGATGGCCCCTCCACAGCCAAATTTCAGAGAAATCTCCACATCACCAGATTACCACAACACCCCACACATCACCAAAATTATCAAAGTACCCCTAAAGAATATAGATTCACACCAACATGAGATTCGTACCATTCCTCAGAAAACACAAGTTTAAGATATAATCCTCTACGGAGTAACAAATTCTACCCACGACATCAAAAAGCAACAATGTCAAATCTAATTATTAGCAAAATCCAATTTCAACTCTAGACTCAACCAAGCCCTTATGAAAGCACCACATATCAAGATGAAAGCATCTGAATTCAGTCAAGCCCTTGTGAAAGCATAACACACTAAGATAAAAGTATTCGAATTCAGTCCAAGCTCTCGTGAAAGCACATGCACTAGGACAAAAGCATTTAAATTCAGTCAAGTAATCATGGAAACCAAGCAATAGGATAAAAGTCAAGTCCTCGTGAAAGCATAGACACCAGGATGAAGGCATCCGAATCTAGTCAAGTCTTGTAAAAGCACTGGCACCAGGATGAAAGCATCTGAATTCAGTCAAGTCCTCATGAAAGCATAAAATAATGGGATAAAAGCATCTAAGTTTAACCAAGCCCTCATGAAAACACAAACACCCGAACAAAAGCGTCTAAACTCAGTCAGATACCTGTGAAAGCAAAAGCAACATGATGAAAGCATCCAAGTTCAATCAAGCCCTTGTGAAAGTATAGGTACCTGGATGAAAGCATTCAGACACAATCAAGCACTTGTGAAAGTAAAGGTACTAGGATGAAAACCCCCAGATTCGAACAGAAGTGGTCTTCAAGCCGTCGAGAGGCATAAAACAGCTGGACTCGGACATCTAACCTGAATCAAGTAAGTATGCTTACAGAATACTTGGTCGATGTTTGTATTCCCACAAACCCCTCCAAAGTAGGGAGTAAAATTATAAGCATTGAAGTCTTTTCTTATGATTTGAGGCTTGATGATGAGACATGATGCCTTCATCAAAGGTGTTACCTCTAAAAAAAAAAAGCTTATAAACTTCAAGAAAATAGCCCAAAAAAATTAGAAAACAACTAAAACATCCAAAAATAGGACAGAACTGAACAGACACTAGAATAAGTAGAGTAAGCGGATGCCTATATGGTGAATAGAAGCACGCCTATTCGCAGATCCCACATTAAAAAATTATGCTTCTTGCATTGCTACAATGCAGCTATATAAACATTATTTAAGGTGAAAAGCACGGAAGACATATGAGGAATTTGTGGAATACACTTAAAATTAATTCCTAAACACTTTGTCTTAGTTAAGGTTTTCTACAAAACCTTGACAAATCAAGTTTTCTTCAAGTTCAAGCTTTGGAATGAGGTAATTACCTTTGAAAAGGGTACAGAATTGAGGGCCAAGTTTCTTAATTCTTTCGTTTTTAGTTTTCTTTAATATGTTGTTAGTAGCATGTTTAAGTCTATTGCGATATCTAGAAGCGTGTTTTAGGAGATATGTTTAGTTTGGTTTCTTTAATTGTTTTTATTGCCATGTTTAGTTCGTTATTAATTAGTCAATTAATTGCTTAGTTAATTAGCTAGCTTGCTATTTAAGTATGATTAGATTAGCATTAGTTAGGTAATGCATGTTTAGTTTAGTAATGAATGGTTAGTATTAGTCATGATTATGTCTTGAGGAATGATTGACTGCTATGATATTTGAACGTCGAGATTTAAGATGATGACCTTGTTTAATTTCTTGATTAGAGTTGCATGTTAAGAATTTCTCTATGTTTGTAAGACCACAAATGATTACTATTCACTAGTCAGAAATTGAAAATGTAGTTTCTGGCTATAAACAGACATGCACCTATTCTTGATTTAGCAGAGGCGCATGCCTCTTTCAAGAAGAGGTTGGTGCCTATTTGAGATTGGAATATGGATTCATGAGTGTGTTTTAAATAAGTGCCTTTGCTATAACTTGTTTTGTTTCAGATGATTAAAATAGGCAAATTAGTTTATAAATGTCTTGAATAATATAGTATGTTAGATTCATCTTTGTGTGATTGGTTATTTTGTTTGCACGGATTATACAAAGTGGTATTTCAATTATAACTCTCATTATATAATTTATCATTTACTTCTACGAAATATTCGGACAATTGTTGTAATCCCTTCCCCAAAATCCCCATATTTGAAAGATAAAAATGTAACTCTATTATCCTCTCTCTTTCTATAAATGTATATAAACTGTCTCACCCACATATAATTAAAAAGATCAAATTTGATAATGTGCAAAATGAATCTAGGATGAAGATGGATAGAATTGATGATCTAGAAAGTCTCAACCTAGTAAACCCTAGTGGAGGTCGAACTTTGTCTGGGAAGGATAAAAGTCCTACCTAACTTCCCAAACCAAGCTTTGGAGGAATGATGGGTAGTTAGGTCTAGATATAAGGGATTAGCTGCCATCACTCACTTTTTTTCCGCAGTTAATTATCCAGGTGGCGACTCCATTTCATTTCTCTTGACCCTACCTCTGTGCTTGGTCTGATGGTCCTCTGAGGATCCTCACGGAACTTAGAAAAGCAGTACTGGGGTCGTCGTGACTCTAGTGGCATGGAAGCCCTGTCCGCATATTGCCTTGTGGCAAGTGACATGTTAATGTCTTATCATAGTTCAAATCACCTAAATTTTAATTAATTATCAGTTTTATAATGATAATGTAATGAAAATTCTTAATTGAAGGAGAATATAATTTTATAATAGGTGACGTGGGAGATGACAAAGCATTATTACATCACTTGTGATGCGTTCGAAACTAGCAAGTATACTAGTCGCACAAGTAATAAAGTGATAAGTAAGATATCGTTCCCACGAGGATTGATTCTAATTGAATTTGTTATTTTACAGTAAAAACAGAATAAACCGGGGGTTTTTGTTGATTGATTAACTAGATGAAATATTAATGCAAGTAAAGAATAACACAATGCTAACTTAATTAAAGTGAGAATTAATCACTAACGAAAATCTGGTTAAGGAATCATTCTCTGCCACAAGATATGGATTTGCGAATTAATCATAGAATTGTCATCCAATTACACCATTGAAATTATCAACGGTAGATAACAACAAGCTCTGTTATCCCAATCTTTCCTTACTTTGTTGTTAAACAAAGCAGGCTCTTTATTTAATCTCTATCCATTAAACAACCTAGAACAAGCTCTCTAAATTTAATTCAATGGATGCATTACGATAAGAAAGATAGGTCGATCTAAGCAATAAACACACAAGCTCGGATTATTTAACTTAGGTTGTATTCTCCAATAGCAATCTCTGATCACAATTTTGCTACTAATGATTAGAAATTCAAGACAATTACGGATCAAGATTTCTAGTCTAGCAATAGACAATATCCAGATTATATTCAGTTTGCCACCCAAATACAAACCAGCAAGCAATCATAAGCATTAAACATGGGAAAATACAAGCAACTTCAATTAGAGAATTGGATAACAATTCCTTGCACAATCAATTCACAAAAAACCATATCAAGGGCTTTGAAATCACCCTCAACCAATTCAGATTCAGTTACACATGTTTAATCACAACATAAATACAATACAGAGAAATTTCAGAATTGAAAAGGAAAAGAAAAACTTAGCAAATCCTTTGAAAATCTCCTTTGTAGATGAATCTCCTTAGGATTGTAGTTCTTCCTCTTTCAAAAACTTCTTTCTCCTTCAAGAACTCCAAGGGATGAGAGAAATCCAGAAATGCAGCCTCCTCCCACGTTCTCCCCCCTTCAAGTTATGAAAATAAAACCCTAAAATGTGTTTAAATACTCTGCTACAGTAACGTGCTACAGTGTCCCGTATTATACATGCTACAGTGATGTGTGGAATTACATTTCTACACTTCTCACACTGTTTTGATTACAACTTTCGGTACACTGAATGGATTCATAAACCGTAAATTTCTCCAAAAAGTAGACTTCGAGAGCTTTTCAACGGTATATGATATGTCATCGGGTTCATTGTATATCAATACAATTAAATCCGAGAAGATGGTTGACTAGCAGAGGTGAAAATGAAGGGTTTTACTCCATTTTGGTGCAAGTTCCTCCAAAACTCCTACAAACATCAAAACCACACAAAAACATAAAAATACCAATGATTATAGCAAAGAAAGATAGATGAATTGATATGAAAATGATACATAAATAGACACCTATCAACTTGCAAGTCATAATGTTAGAAACTTTATAAATATAGTGTTACTCGTTTCTCAGTTCTCACAATAGTTTGTTTTTCTATTTTAATCATAGTAGTGTTTTTTTTTCCTTAATTTGATTATATTTTTGAAGGAGAAAAGCAAATGTGAATAGGACAAAAGCGCGTGACGAGAAAAGAAAAAGAAGGGGCATAAAAATCAAATTCATTATAGAGTTTAGCAAAACTGGAAGAATGAGACTCCAACGATGCTAGTAATATCGGATTAGAAGTGGGAATAGGAGGACCACCACCATTGAAACGGAGTATCCGTGGAAAAGTCCAAAAATGAGCTAATTTAATTTTTTGCGCAACTTGATTGCTTTGCCCCTTAGAGATGAGCGAGAAAAAGACATGCATTTATAACCATTATCAATTTGCTTTGACACAACTCTCCCATCTGCTATGAAGTTTCCATAGAATACAAGTACAAAGAGTTTTGTTGAAGGCACCTCAAACTAAGAGCTTGGGAGTCCCATTCAATCTAGTATCATAACTATCAGCTAACCTTTTCGAAAGCAGTTTCACTACCAATATTATCAATTATAGAAACTTTTGCTAGTTCTAGTTCAGCAGAGAAAAAGCACTTTTTAATAATACACAAGCCAGAGGCGAAATATAAAACAAACTAGCTGTAAACTCAGCCAAGTTACAGCGAAACACGCACCCGTTAATTCTTTTGCACAAATTAAACTCTCTGTATCATCGGCTATATATATATATATATTTCCAAGAAGGTTGATGAGCAGCAGGCCAAAAAAACAAGGATTAATCAAAAATCAATGACGGTTGTTAGTTATTTGTGAAAAGAAATAAAAAAGAAAATTAACAAATATATATACACATAATATTACATGTAACAAGAATGATTATGGAAGAAAAAGACATGTAGATTCGTGGAGAAGCATACACACACACACTTTATGGTTTTCAATCCCCTTCTCTCCTCACAGGTGTCTCTCGCACAATTTGCTTAGTTAAGCCATTCAAGCGAAAATGATGTGTTTGTTGGTGGCGGCGGCGGCTGCGGCACTACTAGTCTTTGGACTTTGCTTGCGTATTTGTTTCCATAGCAATATTCAGTTAATCGTTGTTAAAATAAAATAAGTTTCGTGACTTTTGTCCGGTACGTTTAGGTTGGGTGTCGAGAGGGATTGAAGTTGATTTGGGCCGGTCCAGCTGCAAGGCTGGGCCCAAGGAGAAGTTGGGCTTCAAGGCGGCTAGGATTCTTGAAACTTTGATTTGACTTTTAAAAGAAGGAAAGCACAGTAAAAATGGGGACTCGGGTAAAAAAACAGAATGTAGCCATCCGTACCTCAACTTTTCGGACACGAGAAGCGGGCTGTTCTAGAACTATAAGAACGTGAATAACAGAATCAAGGACACGTGTCGAAATCAGAACAAGTACAATGAATTAGCATCGGAGCTTTCAACTGCAGAAGATCGCAGCTCACCTCACTTGTTACTGACAGTAAGCAAGATTGGCTGTATTGTTACTGTGTCAGTAGCTCTGACACAGTTAACAGCGAAGAAATAATAAAATAAAAAACACATTTTTAAGAAAGAAAACCAACACCAATTCATGTCAAAGGCCAGAGCACTAAAGATTAGAAAAAAGTTAATAAAAAATCATTTGTCCTTGGAAAGTGGAAGATTTCTGTACAGAAGAAGACGTCTGGAGATTGGAATGATCATCTTGTCACTCTCTTTCTAATCCAATATACAAAAGTAAGGTAATTTTTATCATCATCATCATCGTCAATCATCATCAACAACAACAACAACGAGAAAAAGAAAAACAATATACCAGGTGGGTTTCACTTCAAACTTGGGTTTCTGCTGTTCTCTGCCTGTGAGTCAAGCAAGTTAATCATGTGCTGAATGATGAAATGACTAGTTTTTGCTGTTTACTTCAAGTCAAAAGGAGCTTGGAAGTGGATTTTTTGTTTTCTTTTGGTGTTTGTTGCTGATTTTGGCATCTGGGTATTTCTCCAAGAGGTCAAATTTGTTTTCTTTTTCTTACTATAGGTGAGTTTGATTTTGGTAAGCTCCTATGAAATGGGGCTTTTTCGATGTTTTTCTTTGATTTTGGATTCTGGGTTTTTTTCTTTGGTTGTCCTGAATTTTTATTTCTGGATATTGGGTTAGGTGAGTATTTGATGTTTGAAAGCTGTTATTACCAAGGGTTTTACTTTTTTGGGTTTGCGCAAAAAAAATCTGCTGCCTGTTAGGAGTTAAAGTTTGATCTGTGAAGCTGAAACGTTGTAAATTTTCGATCTTGAAAAAGTTTCAGAATTTAGGGGTTTCGTATGTGATTACTTCTAGTTGGTGTCAATTTGAGCCTTGTGACAATACTTGACTGCGATGTTTAGAAGCCTCTGTTTATAGGCTATTTAAGTGATTTTTGTTGATTCTGTGTCCATCATATGTACTGCTTAGTGCCTGCTTTATTCGCAATCTTTAAGAGGTTTTATACTTGGAGGTTACCTAATTAGGGATTGCCTAGGTTTTTCGAATTTTAGCTTCTCGGTGTGCTTTAGCCAGTGACTTGATGTGAACTCATGTACTACATATATGTGAGGTGGAACAGGTGCTGTTAATCTTTACTAGCTGCTGTAAGAAGGGTTATAGTGTTTTCTTTAGTTGGTTCTGGCAAATGGATCATACAGGATTTAATTTTGTGCAGAGATTTGTAGAGGCTGCAAATTTCTGTGTTATATGGTTAGTTTTGGCTTCTGAATACTGTGGGTTTGATGTCAAAATTTCTTATATGAGCGGATTTCCATTTGCAAAGCTCATATATTTCTTAGTTTCTCTTTCTTTCCCTAGTTGTTTTAGCTGGCTGAAGAAAGGAATTTTCTGAGAATGTGGTATAGTTTGCATTTTTAGGGCAGGGGAATTCTTAGCTGTTGGAAGGGAGAGTAAGGAAGTTATGATGATGGTGATGAATGGGGAGTAGAACGCTGAGGCCTGGAGCAGAAGATGAGAAGGAAGGAGCCAACGGGATGCCGAGCTTTGATCCTCAGTTGCCCATTTCCAGCACAATGTAAATTTCCTCTTCAGTCTTTCTCCATTTCAATTTGATTTTTTATGCATATAATCTTTTCCTATATTCTACATGAAGCTTTTGAATGAAGTGTCCCATTTTCTACATGTATTTGTAGTGACTACAATTACTTTTAGACTTGTATAAATGGGATATGCCATGTGCCTTTGTATTGAAAAATTGTTCTCATGTAAGTCATTTCTGCCTTGGAAATTCTAATTAAAACTGTCTCAAGCACATTAGGTTTCTGTGTTGGCACTTGAATTGTTTTTTAGCCTTTACCTTTTCAAACTTGTGTACAAAAAATTTCGTTACCAGAAACAGAAACATTCTGTTCCAAAATATCTTCATGTTTTGGTCTAAAAGGTGTTAAAGCTGCATTACATCCCGACAAATGCACTTAGGCGCTGACGTTAACTTAGTTGCTGTAGGTGGTATAGAATTAAGTATTACATTTTAAAGAAAAAAAGTTTAGTTATTTTTATTATTTTTAAAAATTTTTAAATTGGTATATGTGTAGGACTAACCACGTAGTTTCTGATCCCTCATAAATCTTGGATAAAATTACTATGGCTATGATATTTTTCTTTTCCATTATTATTTCTTTCGATTGTTACGATTCGTATTGTTTTGATGATTTCATTTACATGGCAGAAGATTTGTTTTAGTCCAAGGTTTTATGTGTCTTTAAATAGTGCAATGTGCCAAATCATTGTTACTGCAGTAGTTATTTTGTACTTAAGTTTTTAATGAAGCGTGGTTTTCAGTTGTACAGAGGGTAGCACGATCAATACTTTACGTGTTTCTGATTTTGGGGCATTTGAGCAGTCAGTCGGGTTTCGCTTAGAGGATGCTGTCAACCTGAGTGGAAGTAAGTATTGGTCAACTGTCTCAACCAACTTTTAGTGATTAGTTATAGGGCACGCAAGAGTCTACGTTTTGTATTTTTCATGCAAGAGGATTACTATATTACGCATCAGTAATAACTTGCTGTTGCTTTTTCTGTTGAGATTTTAGCCCCATTTTTTTTTTTTGGGTGTTTTGATTTACCAAACTTCAGTCAAGATTGTTCTGTTATTGGATAGAAATATTCAACATATAAGAAATTAGTTTGTCTTTCTTCAAATGATAGCATGAAATGCCTTGCTCTCTCTTGAGATATCAAAATAATCACGGATATAAGTGCAGTTACTGTTGAGAATTTGAATATCTTAAATGTGGTGAATGACTTTGGAAATTTAAATTGTTGAATAAGTATTGTTCAATCTGTATTTTTGTCTTGGGTAATTCTGAACAACAGAAGAAGGACCGGATCAGGAGTTGTCTTGATTGATGTTGCAGTAATGTATTCCCATTATGTATCGAAAAATTGACGTTGTTATAATTGATGGAGGTATTTCTTTTTCTCTATCTCTAAGAAAGATCTATATATGTGGCACTGTAGGTACTGTGATTAATTCAACCAAAGCAGGTGGCCAAGCAGTTGCTTCTGATTCCCTTCGTATTGGCACTTTTGATAAGGTGAATTTCGTGTTTCCTTTTATGCAATAAAATTTTATTCTCAAAGTTCATTTAATTTGTGGCTAGGCTTGCGCTGACATTTTTTTTTTGAAAATAATTTGGTGAACAAAAAAGTCACCAACTTCATTTAACATAAATCCTTCTACCATCCAAGTGGAGTCTCAAAGGCTGCCATTGGAAAAGAGTCAACAAGCGAATCTGGTTTCCATTTCCAGTGGTAATACAGAAAACTGGGGAGAATCTAATATGGCTGATGCTAGTCCGAGGACTGATATTTCTACTGATGCAGACACAGATGATAAAAATCAAAGGGTGACGTCTCTTTAATTCTTCTGTTGACATGCTATTTTGAAGTTCTGTTCAAACAGTGCTCACTTATGTGAAATAGGACTTTTGCGCTTTTCAATAACAGAGGATTATTAATTATTTTTTTTCTACTATCGATATAAGTGTTGATGTAAAATGATATTGGTGTTAATCTAACATATCAGCTCTATTAATCTGCAGTTTGATAGAGGTCAATCTACCGGGGTCGTGGCATCTGATTCTAGTGACAGATCAAAAGAAAAATTGGATCAGAAGGTGATATGATTGTTTTAATTGCATGGATTGTATCTGAGACTTGCATGGTTATGTTTGATGATCATCTTTTCTTGATTTTTCTCTGCAGACTCTTCGTAGGCTTGCACAAAATCGTGAGGCTGCTAGGAAAAGCCGATTGAGGAAGAAAGTATGTATATTCTTTTCCGATGTCACTTAGCCCTCCTTTTTCTTATATGTTTAACTTTCCAATATTAGTAGACAACTCTGAGATCAATAATCAGCTTAGATCTTCTCTTTCTTGTTTATTAAAATGTAGTTCATGGGTCTTGACTTTTAATTTCCTTTTTCTGTTTGTGCTTTCTTTTAGTAGATGATTAGTAATTCTACCTTTTCTCGCAAGAAACATTCACATGCACATTTGCTAGAGGCCATTAATCACGTATGCTTACATGAATTTTTACTTTAGTACTTTAAGAAAAAATGCTCAATAAGCTCCTTTTTTTATGAATCTCTGATTATTTTTCCCTCCTTTTGGTAAGAATCAACAATGCTTGACAGTGGAGCATGTCTTTTATTTTTTGCCTGACTCTTTACACTCCGTAGCTGAGTTGCATCCCTTCCTGTTGTGCATGTAGGCATATGTCCAACAGTTGGAGAGCAGCCGTTTGAAGCTGACCCAACTTGAGCAGGAGCTTCAGCGAGCTCGACAGCAGGTAAAATTTGGTATTCTTAATTAACATGCTACTTAGTGCATTCACTTTTTGCCTTTTCATTTGTACTTAAATCATTCTTTACTTGTGGGGCCCATTATTTTTACCTCTTCTCTTTTGTTTCACTTATTTAGGGAATCTTCATATCAAGCTCAGGAGACCAAGCCCATTCAATGAGCGGAAATGGTATTCAATCCATCCACTCTCAGAAGAAGTGAATTGTCCGCCAACATTCCAAAATTTTTTTGACCTAGGTTATTACGAGAGTATATTTTGTCCGACATAAGTAGCTTTTCTAATTTGAAAATGGTACAGAGAATTAATCTCTTCAGTCCGTGCAATGGGATTTCATAGATCACATGCATGATCTACAAGTTACATGCTTGACCTATAAAATGGGTTCTCTTCACATTTTATTTACTGTTTTTGCCCCTCTAAATTACATTACACGTGTTTAATGTTCTACTGCATTGGTTATGCATTTGCTGATGAGCTCCTGGTACACTCTGGCAGTCAGGCGCCTATTAAAAATAAAAAAATAAAAAAAACCCATAAATATACAAGTGAAACTGAGAGTTCATTCTGGGAAAGGATACTAGGGTGATTGTCCCATAATTGTGAATGTGTACGTGGAGGATCTGTACAAGATTCTATACGGTTTTCTGCATTTTTGTGGCCAAAAGTAAAATTTAGATGTGTTTATCTTTCTGTGAGGTGTTGGTGTTTCTATGAAGTTTATTTCTAAGGTTGACTATGTTGTTCATTTTCCTTTCAGGGGCCATGGCATTTGATGTAGAATATGCACGGTGGCTTGAAGAGCAGAACCGACAAATCAATGAGCTCAGATCAGCAGTTAATTCTCACGCAAGTGATACAGAACTTCGTATTATTGTTGACGGTATAATGGCTCACTATGATGAAATTTTTAGGCTGAAAGCAAATGCAGCCAAAGCTGATGTTTTCCATTTGTTATCGGGTATGTGGAAAACACCTGCTGAGAGATGTTTTCTGTGGCTTGGTGGTTTTCGTTCATCGGAGCTTCTGAAGGTGAGGTCACTGTGACCTTAAAATATTTGATGTTGTTTGGTATATTTCTGAAAAATGTGATTGAGAAGGAAGAAATCATGAATAATTTTGAATTTCCAAATTTATTTATTTTCCTTTTCCTTTTATTTCATTAGTATTTCAACCAAAGCGATGCTGAACCTTATTTTGCTTTGAAATTTGTTCCGTAACGTGTGAAAGATGGACTTTTTTGAGGTTGGTGATTGAAGTCTGTCATAAGTCACAAAATGAACCGATTAATGATTAAACCATAGCCTTTTGAGAGTTAAAATTTTGAAATGTATTTTAGTTATGGAGGAGATTTCGATTCATGAATGTCAAAATAATTTTGAAAATTAACTGAAAATAGGTGTAGCATGAAGTTGGGCACATTTTCTGTTGTGCATGTGACAGAGATTGAAAAAGGGGGTGAGAGTTTTATAAAAGATAGTACCTTACATAATAAGTATGGATAGCAGCTGGGCATTAATTAGTGTATGGACATGGATTCCTCTCTGTTTGGTGTTTGCCGTGCAGATTTAAATGATGATAATTACTTGTAGATACACACACGTGCCCTCCATGTTGCTGCTAATGCTTGTAAATTGGTGTTGTATGTCCAATATGTAAGTTCATGCTTTGTATTGTCAACTGATATGTAAATTGTTATGGTGGCAGCTTCTTGTAAATCAATTGGAGCCTTTAACAGAGCAGCAGCTTGTCGGCATTGGCAACTTGCAGCAATCCTCACAGCAGGCAGAGGATGCATTGTCTCAAGGGATGGAGGCATTACAGCAGTCCCTCGCGGAGACATTGTCTAGTGGTTCTCTTGGCTCCTCAGGTTCATCTGGGAATGTGGCAAACTACATGGGGCAAATGGCGATGGCCATGGGAAAGCTGGGGACTTTGGAGGGGTTTATTCGGCAGGTATTTATTTCTATTTGTTTCTGGGCCCATAACTGAGACTTAGTATCTTAGAAAGATTGCAGAAAATTATGAATTATGATATCTAATATGCATTTCCTAATTTAGTTTTAGTTATTCTTAACATGAAATGGCTTGTGAATTTTTTATCTGTTCCAAGTTTCTTGGGGGTGGAAATTTTCGGATTCTGAGAATTTAACCCACATGATTTTCACATGAAGATTAGAACTTTTTATTTATTTATTTTGTTTATTTTTTTAATATGCTGTAATTAAGATAGATTATTTTGATTGTGTGTCCTCATGAACTTGCATACATTGTGTTAGATTGTTTAAAAGTGTAGGTTGCTACTGGGCCATTAATCATTGTTTCTTGTGCATTTGTTTTCAAAGATTCGACTCAAAACGGAAATAGAAATTCAAGTTGTAATTTTCCAGATATCAAAAAAATGAAATGCATTTAGAGTTTCCAAAAATAAATAAGTTCCTCATTTTATAAATAATTATTAAAATATTTTTATTTGTTTCTTGCTTTGCTGCTGCTTAGTCTAATCTCTACCCCCTGCCCTCTTGTTCCTTACCTAATTATTTTTGTGGGATTGTTGTCTCAGGCTGACAATTTGCGGCAGCAAACGTTACAACAAATGCACCGAATATTGACAACACGCCAGTCGGCTCGGGCACTCCTTGCAATACATGATTATTTCTCTCGATTACGTGCTCTTAGTTCCCTCTGGCTTGCCCGCCCAAGAGAGTGAAGGCCGATATAGTTTCTCACAGGTTGTTGATGTGTTATTACGGCCACTGAAGGAAAATATATATGACGTTCCAACAAAGATACTTATTCTATGGTTCCGTCATTTCTTTTTTTCTTCTTTTGTTTAGATTTTCTTGTGTTCAGAATTTTCATGTTTGATATATGGATTAGTCTTGTATGTCCAGCCGGTTGAGATCGATTATAGAATTTGTCTGTTATTCTGTGAAATGGGTATGTATTTCTGTTTATCACTCTCCATGTATCAGCATCATAATCATTAGCACGCCTATGAGCATCATTCCAGCGTTGTTCCCATTGTATTCAACATTTCTGAAATGAATTTGAATGTTGGAGAAGGTAATTGTCAGTTTTCTTCTTGGTTTTCATCTGTATGATTTTTTCTCTGTTTGCTGTGAAGGGTTGCGATACGCAGCAGTAGCGGGTATAACATCCTAGTAATACGTAAAAATTTTATGGTAATCCTTGAAATATTATTGTGCATTACCGGTATATCATTTACATATTTCTGGGATGCTGTACCTGCACCAACTTTCGCTGCTTTATGGACCTTTCTGAGTAAGAAACTTGTTCTGTTTTCTTGCTTTTACTGCTCTCTTTGGTTAACCAAAGCAATAAGGAAACTGAAATTTTCGAGTTTGGAAATACACAGTAATGATGCTTCAGGCTATGAGATCGAAATTCAAATTCCCTTGAGCTAGCTGCGTGAGATACGTATATCCATCAGAACTCTTGATGCTTTTCGGTTATCAACATTTTGTTTGGAAATAGCTTCTGATTTCCAATGTTTTGGGATACGGATATCCACTAAGCTTTTGGTGCTTTCAGGTTATCAAAATTTTTGTTCGGAAATAACGTGTAATTTGCGATTCATGTAAACAAAGGAAAGGCACATCGAGTGGTTTTTTAGCTGCTTCTCTAAATTATAGTTATTTTTATATCAATTTATATCCCTTTATATATAGATTAATGATTAAGATTTGGTTAGATAAATTGTTACAATACAGTTGTTGTACTGGTGCAACAGTCATAAAAATGTGAAAAAATTGTAGTCAAATATATAAAAGTTGTAAATGAATAAATAAAAATTTTAACATTGTAAATGAGTAAATAAAAGTTATAAAAGTTGTAAATAAGTTTATTCACAATTTTTATATACTTGTTTACGATTTTTACACATTTTTTACGATTACGATTACTATATCGATATTGTACTGTAATAAAACCCGATTGATTATGTGACAAATAACTATTAAGGAAGTCACTGAATGTACATAGAAGGAATCATAATTAAGTTAGACAATTAATGATCGCTCTTTTTTCTCGTCTTTACATCGTTTTATTTCTTAAACAATTTTAAAATAAAATAATCCATGAAAATTTTATATTTAACTCAATTTATATCTGATTTTTCAAATAGCATAGATCATCACCAGCCTTCAAAGTCAAATATGTATTCCTAATAAATTTAAGATAAATTTCATTTCAGTATACGAGCTTCATACAACCCGACCACTTTTTCTCTACAGAATCTTGATCCTTGTTGGCCACAGTTTCTCAATAATTTTTATTTGTGTTATTTTCATTAATTTCTCATTAATTAATGATCATGTAATATTTTTATTGATGATTTTATCTTAAAATTATTTAAAATTTAATTTAAATTATATCTAAATCAGCAGAGAGAGAGCTGAGAATGTAAAGACGAGATAAAAAAACACTAAAAAAAGAAAAAAATCATTAATTGCTCAATTTGATTATTATTTATTCTATATGTATGCCATGATTACTTCAATATCAAATCTTAATCATTAAACTATGAAAATCTAAATGATATAAATTGATAGAAAAAAAGAGTGTGATTTAAAGGGATTGTTGATCCCGCCATATATATATATATATATATATATATGTACTTGCGGAGTTAGGGATCTAGTGCAACGAAGAAGCTAAAGATATTCGGATATTAAAAAAAATCAAAAGCAGTAACAGCCTCCAGAAATTAATCCCTAAATAACAGCAAAAACAACTAAAAGTTCTTCATTTCCTTCACGAGATTTATTGGATAATCATTCTATTTCTAAAAAAATGTCTTCTAAAAACAGCCGCAAAACGGTTTTTTTTTTTAAATTGAGAAAGGATACAGTTGTTGGAAAATTACTATCCACAGCAGAACAACGGTACTTCAACACAAACAAGGTTCAGCTGCATAAAATAGCCTGATTTATGGAAAAACTTCCTTGAAACTAAAATATGGTCATTTGTTTTCAACACAGAACCATAAATTAACAAAAATATGAGGAATTTCATCCAACAGAGAGATAGAGAGATACAGAAAACAGTTCAAAGTTCATTATTATTTGAGAAGTCTATACCAAAAGCAAGACCCCATGTCAGGCATGTCCGTCAAACAATGAAGGTTCAAAAGTAGTTACTCTTATAGAAATTCTTGAGAAAACTGGACATGCCCTGATCCTTATTATCAAAATCCTGCACAAGCCCTTGCCTACCGAGTACATATTGACCAATGATGTGGTGCCGCTGCTTTGCATGCTCCAATATGTTGTTCAACTCTTCTGTTCCTTTGAAGAGAAGCATATCAATTACCTGCAGATTTACTACTATCAGGAAGATGAAGAAAAACAACCTCCAAGCCAAAGTTGTTCTCACTATTTTAAACACGCCACACTACAATAGCCAAAATTCTTTTTAAATCACAGCAAGAAATTAGAGCAGAGATTTAAAAATGTTGATTGAAACTAGATCAGTGGCTAATTTTAGTGATCCATATGTCAAAATACCTAAAAGATATATCCACCGAAGACAAACAACAAATGTCCCCAATATGGTTTGCATTGCACCCTTAAGTCAGAATTTTAGATCCATTATCTATTCATGGAAATTTTGCTAGCCTCCTATGGAGTTTGCACTAAAATCAAATATAGCTCGTCTACTTTCAAAATTATCTTTTACCTCTGCTACCATTAAAAATATTGGAGACTTCCTTAAAAATGTTGATTAACACTGTTTGAGACCTTTCTTGCTTTTAGAGACTCTAATGGAGATTCTTTCACGACAGGGGACATTAGAGACAATTTTGAAACTGAAGGTGTGTGTTTGATTTAAAAGGCAAACGTCAAGGAAGGTCAATAAAATTTACCCTTAAGTTATTTATTTTAATAGGGTAGTTATGCATGTCTTAAAGCATAAAAAATGAAGTTCACATCTATAGTCTGCACAATAGCCTCCTGCATTGATGCGAGCCTATCAGTCACACACTTCGAAAGTTTGGAAATGAGTAATATTGAGATTTTCTCAGCAAGAATAAGCCTTTCAACTTTAGCATGTTCAACACGAATTAGAGAAATGAAAGAGTGAAAGAAAAGAGAACAACAGCTGTGATTCTTGATCTAATATAGTAAAGCCAAATCAGCAGGGAGAATTTGAGGGACCATTAATATACACAAATTCCTAATGCTTAAACTATCATCTTCCAAAAACCAATAACTGATGACTCTCGAATACTCCGAAAACACCAGGGTAGATAAAATGAAAATAAGTATTTGTCCTAGCCTTACCCCTCTAAAGTAACATAGATTAACTGATACAAACAACTACCACCATCGCGCAAGACCAATTACGGGAATTGCACATTAGGAAGTCTACTTGACACCTTATATAACAGCATTTAGAATGAACAGGATGAACCAATGCCGAAGGCACAACCTGAAGGACTAGTACAAGACAATACTTTCTATGAATCAGATTTTTGGACAAGTCCTGCAATTCCAACCAAATATAGAAGTCTCCAAGGAGTTGATAATTTTCTCTGTACGCTCAGATCAGCCTGTTTATACCAAACAAAAGGTGAAAGGACTCAAATTTTGGTTTCCAACCAAAAGGTTAGAAATTCAAACTCAAACCCCTTGGGGCCAATCTCAAGGGATATATTATATATAACAAACAAGTTTGCTGAACAATAACAGTTGTAAGCTCCAAGTTTGAGCCCGTTGCATACAGAGAGGAATTTCTGGGTCATGTAAAAAAAAAATAAAAATCCAGCTTTTAGGAACATATAAATAAAAGCCAAGACTTGAAAGAAATCACTTGACGCCTCAACATATTTCTAATTTAAAGGATTAAATAGATAAATTACCTAATTGATATTTAAACTTAACTGAGATTCCAGAAAAAATTCCAAATAGATAGGCTAAAATTTTTTTGTTGATTAAATTAACATCCAGAAAGAAATGGGAGGGGGCAAAGAGAGTTGTAAAATTAGATTTGATTAAGAATAAAGAAATGCGGGGAAACCACCTTGGGGTTCGTAACGTTAGCGTTCCTGCGGATCTCGGCGGCGATGGTGGAGCGGAGCTGGGACTTGGAGACGACGTCATCTAGGTTGTAGATTTGTATTATTGACGGTATCGATCTGCACGCCGTCCTGAAGAAGTCGAAGACACGGCTCCGAGCTTCCTCCAAACTTGCCGAGTTAGGTGGCACCTTCACGCTTCGGAGTGTGAATGCCATTTCGAACTCAACTCAACTCGATTCCAACTCACAGAGTCACTCAATCGCTCGCTCTGTCTGTCTTTAGCTTCTCAATTCATGTTATATCATACCATGTGGTAAAATGAAAACTGACGTGTGGGTAGCACAAGTTCCAGGACGTCGTCGTTTTTAAGGTAAGAGGGTAAAAGATACAAATAGGTTGCATTAATCTTAAAATTCAAAATATATATATATATAATTCTATTATACTCAATAGTTAGTTTCAAAACCATCTCTCACCTCTTCCATTTATACTTTAAAATTTTCAAGAATACGGACTCTGAAAGATATTTCACACAATTTTTTACATTCTTCCAGGATTCACTTTCAAGAGACTTCCAATACATCCATCTTTACTTACCTTAATTGAAATGGGATTTTAGATTGATTTTTGTGCAAACTTTGATATAAATTTCTCGAACTGTTTAATTTGCTCTGATACATGAAGCCGGGTAATTCTACTTTATTTCATTTTAATTTTAGTTCAGCAGAAAATATTAGCACCAGAATGCCAATAGAACTTACTGTAAGAAAATGAAATTCTTTATCATAAAAAGACGCCAATTTTCATAATGTATATTTTCTTTAATGGTTAAGATGAGCAAAACTGTGTCAAATGTTTATCAGCAAACTAAATGAACGATTAATAGTTCTAGTCAACCTGGTTACAAATTAATCCTCCACTAATATGATTCTTGATTTTACTTTTACATTTCCCCACATTCTGCGATAACGCACGCAAGTTTTGGCCTGTTGTTGGGTCCTGTAGCTACGTTCTCTATCTTCCTGACAACCAAAAGACCATCCCCGAGCACCCTCTGCATGAAAGTTATCAAAGAAAATCAGTATTTTAGAAGGGGGAAAAAACCTTAGGTGAGATGGACGCACATTATCTGTCCGTCTCAAGACTATTTATGTTTTCTTTCATTTACTTATTACTAACTACACTAACGAATGTTTGATTTTAAAATTAAGACAAATAAAATATAATATTATTAGATGGAAGCCAAGACGATAATATGATATGAAACTTTAGGAAATTTTTAAGTGGGAATAAATTCTGTCTGTTCTAAATAACCCAAAAATCTATTGAGTGTGTGCAACAAGTTTAGCACTAAAGACTACTGCTGTATTCAATAATTTGGTAATCCAATGGATATAATATCTTAGGTAGATGGTATCAAGAGGATTTGGACATTTACTCACTTAGTGACAACTAATAAATTCATTAAAACAACTCCAAAAAATGAAAAGTAAAGTACATAAAATAAAAAAATAAAAAACGTTCGGGATGCTAGATACACTGATGGATTAAACATGCAGGGTTAGAGAACATACCCCAAATACAACATGCTTATTGTCAAGCCAGTCACATTTTGCACAAGTGATAAAGAACTGCAATCAAAGGAAGCAATAATAAGAAACTCTGCAACAATTATGAAAACAGTAAAACTTGAAGAATCTTCAAGAAGCATCATTCCAGTGATAATGCCCAATTTTCAAGTTTTGTGGAAAAATGAGTATGAATTTTCACTCATATTTGCACTTAAAATTTTTGTGTAAAGCCTTTATACATACAGCACAAAAAAGAAAGGGGTATTGCAGTTCCCTGGAGCAGAGTACACAAGCACTTCGCAAATACTATTCAACGTAAAAAAAACCTTTTTTTTATAAGAAAGTAAGTAACAGCACAAAACTTGACCAAGGTTCAACAAGAAAACATATTGCTCAGCTTTTATGGCATGTCTACCACAATTTTGTCAGTCTACCACATAGAAAATGCAATCTACCAGAATCATATACCTAACAGCTTATAATTGCTGTTTGTACCATGGATACATAGTACTCTGAAATTGCAAAACTACGGCATCCTACTACATATTTGATTAGATTATACTTGTGCATTTGTGTGTGCATGAAGGAAGAAGGGAGAGAGAACGCTGACATATTACCTGACATCCATTAGTACCCGGTCCACTATTTGCCTGAAATACGAGCAAGAAGGTACGCATTCAGTATTGGAAGTAAGAACTTCTCACTGAATTTGTAATATTCAAACCAAAATTCAGGAGAAACACGTGAGGTATGCTATGCAAATTGAGGCAATCAAGAGATTTAAAGGCATATTTCAACAAAGTTAAAAGTTCTAGAAGCTAAACGAAACTGCCACCTCGACTTTCTTAACTTCTTTGCATGAGATGAAAACAACAGATATTATCCTAAGGGAAAAAGTGCATTAAACCTCAAATGTAAAAAGAAGAGGGAATAAGATAAGTTATCCTCTCAATTAATGTATAAATTACTCATTTTAAAAAAGGGTGCATTCTTTTACTTCCCCAGGAGTTTGGCCTAATTAAAGCTAGAGCCACTGGCTCGAAAAATAGACAGAAATAGGGAAGGTTTTTTAAGAAATTAATGAGACCTTAGAGGAGGTCCTGATGAATTTCAGAGGATATATTTAATGATTTTCAAAATATCAGGAGATTCCTGACGAACTGTGACATGAGCACCTGCTTGTATTTTAACTACAGATCAGAGATGTTAATGAATAGTTTTCCTAGATGAATTCTTATTAAATGTATTAGGATAAATGTTATTGATCTTCACCAAAGTTTTCCCTAGCTAGAGACAGATTTCTTAAGTTTCAAAAGTAGAAAAATATCTTTATGAATTTCAGGAAGGTCTCTAATGAATTTTAAGGGAGGTGTATAGCAATATTCATAACTTTTGTAGAGATTTCTGCCCAATTTCAAACTAAAGGACCCCCATTTCTCCTCAACCACAGGCGTCATCGGAAAAACATCTGCCTATACGTGCATCCAAGATCATATCTAAAAATAAAGCCCTTGGCCAGCAATGAAATAAAGGCTTTTTATCCTTTTACTTGAAATATGAGACTCGGTAACCAACAAATACTAAAGCAGGACAAAATTAGCTTATTTGAGAATGCAATAATCATACCATTGATAGTAGACCAGGACCAGTGTGCTTGGCAATAAAATTTTCATCCTCAAATTTATGCCCGTATATAGAAGTACATCCACTACCATCACCCTGCAAAGCAAAATTTAAAATGTGAAGTTAGCAAACTAACAATAGCATACAAAATTAAGGGACAAATTATACTATTGTCAAAAATTAATTGATCAAAGATGGAACTTGTCATATGGGATGAATAAAGCAGTATAAATTCACATGAGATTTTTAAAAAATTAAATATTATCATTAGGGTTAATTAATATTACTAACTGTATGAGAACATAGTACAAGAAAAATGCAGCAACAAATATGCTCCCTTTTCTTTTCTCAAGTTGGTATGTCAAGCCTTCTCTTCACTTAAAGAAAAAAGAAACATGAATCTGATGTAGGACCCGTTCCTCATCAGAATGTCCCTACAATCACTTGGCAGGTGCACCCACACCGGCACTAAATTATGAAACCAGAGCCGCAAAAATGTAAGACTATCTTTAATGCAATTAAGAATTTTGAGCCTATTTACTTGTGGCTTAACAAGCATCCTAGTGTACCTAAACTTATAAAATTTCTACAAGCTTAAATCAGCAGTTGAAGTTACTGACCTTCACAAAATCACCAGCTTGAATCATGAAATCCTTGATGACCCTATGGAACTGGCATCCCTTGTAACCAACAGGCAATCCAGCTTTTCTGTTATTTCAATCCAATAGATAAGTTAGACAAGAAGTGGTTTACTCCCAGTAAAAGTAGAGTGGTGTGACATCGAATTTTTATAGCATTGACCAAATACTATCACATGCATTCTAATACAAAGTAAATATTTAACCAATATGTGAACTTTACCCAAACAGAAGCGATGGCCTTGTAATAATAAAATCTAACAACATCTATGATAAAAAAATGATAGCAGCATAATGAATACCGTATGCTAAATTTATTAACAACCAAGCCCATAATTCGCCCACAAAAATCAGCTCATTCCAGAAGAGAGATATACTTGAATATAGAGTCAGCCAAAGACTTTTGAGCAGAACATTGTACATTGTAAACTTATTTTCCAAATAATCAGGAAACTCGAGAGCACATACCTGTACTCACCAGTGCAGAATTGCCTGACACATAAGGAAAAATAAAAAAGTTAATTACTTATGAAATTGGATTGAACAAGGCAAAAATTTAAGCAAGAAAAAAAAAAGGAGAGGGCAATAATAAATGCGGAAGTAACATAATAAATGAGCAGCAGAAAAAGGTAACTCAAACACATTCATTGTCTCTTGGGTAGAAATTTATAAATATACAATTTTTACAAAATCAAATTAAGAAAAATTTAATAAAAATAACAAACAACTTTTATTATCTAATTTTGAGAAACGAAAATGTACTATCACAAATTGTAAAGTTAGAAAATACTGTATTACTAATCAGAATCAGACTATCAACCTCAATTTTGAGCTGGTGAGAACTCAACACAATCAAACTAATTTGAGCTAGTGGTCTTCTCGTCGTATTGTCTCCATAAACTAACAATATTATTAGCATTTGGAAGGTAAATTTTAAACAAAGAAAATTTAGGTTTTGGAAGCAAGAAAACCTAAAATTCTCGGCGGTTTTAGGGGCGACGTCGGCGAAGAGCTCCATCTTGATACGACCAGCAGGGATAGTACCGATAGTGACATCGAAGAAAACAATCGGGTTCTTAGGGTTTGGAGGCCGCACGTGCCACTCCACGCCACCAGCTCCACCCGCCGCTGTGGCAGCAGCGTTCCCGCCCGACGCCATCAAGTCTCCCACTCTGATTCTTTCTACAAGCTTCTTCGTTTGCAGTTTTGGGTTTTACGTTTGGGTTCTTTTTCCCCCAAAATAGCCTATATATAAAGCGATTGGACAAAACTGCCCAAAATTTAAAATTTTCAGTATTAAACTTACTAAAATTAGTAAAATACAATATAATTTCACTTTAATTCACTCTTTCCTTCTTTTTTCGTTGATTTTTTTTCCATGTGGATCATTTGTCTTTTATTTGTCAATGTAATCCATTATTATTATGGTCGACCATTTCATAGGTTAATAAGTTGTTAAATTAGTTACTAATTTCACTTGATAATATATCTCTTAGACAAATATTTCTCTGTTAGACAAATATTTCACTGGTGATTATCATCGCAAGAACAATATATATATTTGCTCGATATTTCAATGTCCTTTTTTTGCAACCATTTTTCTCACCATAACAAGTTTAAAAGAAAGAGAAAATTTTGTTGGATATCTTTAGTTTAACTTTTAACTAGTGCAAAATATTTGTACTTGTCCTCTTGGTAGGCATCGATAAATTTTTATATAGGATAATTGATTTGTCTTCTAAGATTAGATCCAATTTGATTTCGTAATTAAATTTTTATTATTATATATTTGTCCCTTGAATTTTTAATCTATTATTGAAAATCAGGAGGTTTAAGTTTTAAAAGTTAATGATAGATTCAAAACTTAGAGAGTAAACCATATAATACTAAAAAAGCAGGAAGGGAACCTGAATCAGGCGGGGGTCAAATTTAATAATCCCTCGTTATATATGAAAAAAGTTAAGTGGGAGTGGGAATAAAAAATAAAAAATGAAAAAGGGTAATCAACGGCTATATATCTTAGCTCAGCCGCGTAGAATCGGACAAGAAGACAAGGTGAGATTTAATAATACTATTAACAGATTCGATTAGCTTGCTTTATTGCTGGGCCACGCGGTCGGGCACTTACTTTTCCCCACTATAAAGCCAAGCAAACCCTAAACCCTTCGCTCACCACTCACCACTCACCATTAGCCGTTTCGGATAACACTTCACTGTAGGACTGTTGGGAAAAAATCTGCAAGCCCTGGTCCTGTGTTAAATACCAGATCAGTAAGCTGAACCACGCCATCTGCAGTATCAAAGCTGTGCTTCTTGACGCTACTGCGGATTTCTGCACTGAACTTAAGCGGTAAGAGGTAAGCATCTTTTTCAGCTGATCTAAACAGATTGCTTATAGTCTTGAGATGGGTCATAAAGTTAAGACTATTAGGATAAAGGTAGGTGAGAATGAAAGTGATAGGCAGTTTTACTATGATAGGAAACAAGTCCAGATTATAGAAAGAGAAGTGGAAAAGGTTGTTGGAAAGGATGATGATACGAATGCAGTTATGCGACTTTTATTAGACTCGAATTGTGTTGAGAATGTTTGAGTTGTTTTTGGAATGGGAGGTGTCGGAAAAATTATTGTGTGCTCACCTTGCTTACAAGACGGAAGAGATTAAACCATTAATATGGGTATGTGTCTCTGATGACTTGTAAGAATTGTCGTAAATAGGAATAATATCTTATAATCTTGGATGATGTTTGGAATGAAGATTATAATAGGAATTTTTAATGAATGGTATAAGTGGAAGAAATGCACTAATAGTTTTTTTATGACTTCAAAGACCTAAAGATTCAAAAGAAAGTGCAATTTTATCCATACTTAAGTTTAGTTGTGATCACTCATGCAAACACTTGAAACAGTGTTTTGCTTATTGTGCAATATTTTTTTAAGATTTTAAAACAATGTTTGTGCAATATTTTTCTACATATTAATACTGAAAAGAGAAAATTAGGGCTTGGAAAGTTTTGGTATTTTATGAATTTACTTTCAATGTTATTTTTCAAGGGGAATAATTTATTCAAGAAGATAATATAATCACATGCAAGATGCATGATCTTATACACTTAGTTATAAGAGTTGAGTGATGATGGCAGATATGAATGCAGGAAACTGAGAATTGAGTGTACCATGGCAGATATGAATAAAGGAAATGTTGAGAAAAGATTTAGTCATGTATCACTTGATTCTGATTCAGATTTATTTTAAAAGTTTTCAAATGTCTTGTTTAGTGAAAAACATATAAGAGTTTGCTTATGGTTGTGAGCTGAAGTTGATGGGTGAGCTCTCGCCCTTCATTTAGTTCCTGATTGTAAAGTGATGCAGTCATCCAGCGACAATGTATCTTGAAGGAACTGAACCACCGAGCTTGTAATGCACCCAAACCTTCAGCTTGCAGAATGATCCCAACTGCATAAGCCATATAGAAGCAAATAAGGTACACAACAGTAGCAGATAACCAACAGTACATTCACACTCAGTTATGTTGGATACTTCACATTTACGATGGCCAGAAGAGAGTTCAGAAAGTACAAGCAACTGTTGAAAGTTTGTTGCAAGCAAAACAATATTCCAAAATCATTTATAATTATTGATGTGTAAAATCTTGAAAGATTGATGAATGTTACGTAAAGCTTTTTAAATTTCCCCTGTATATTACCCTGAATATAATGTTCAAAGAAGAAATGTTAATTTTTGCAATGTCTGACACCATAATTTATTGTCTGCTTCGGTACCGTGCACCAGAATAATGTTGAAGTTTAAGAACAATTAGGAAAGAATGAGACTTGTGTTTACCTTAACATTTCAGATGGATGGATATCTTTTAATGCATAAATATACAAATAAATTCCTGAAATGTCTGAAATATAAAAAAAAAGGTTGCTTTTAGAGAACTAATTGTTTGTATAGAAAAAAAAAAAAAAACCAAAACAGGAAGAAAGAAAATTCGTGATACTTACTGGTTAATGTTACCCAATTCTGAAAAGCACAGGATCATGTATACTGTTTAGTGGCTTCTAGCAAGCCATAACTCTTTCTGTATCAGAAAAAAATATCACAATGAATTTGATAAAAATTGAAATCTACCTAGCAATGGAAGACCATACATCAGAGAGAATGAAATAAGTCTCTTATTAATGAGCAAAAGGCTAAGATTAAAGAGATACTTATGAACCTTTATTCGCAGTGGACAAAAATTAAGCTTTGTAACGTGTCTGAACGTGGCCAACAGTCGGTGTTGTTTTATCTTGACATCCTTCCCTCCAAGCTATTTCTAAACAAAAATTTGTTGCCTTCCAAACTGCCCTTCTATTAATTAGTTTTTCGAGAAATTAATCAAGGTCACTTAGGATCAAATAAATAAGACATCACTAACGTAAGGGAAGGTTATTGTAGATGAAATAGGATGGATAACCGAATATCTACATGTAATAAGATTCATGTTGTGACTGCTGTCAGAGTTGATTTTCACCTAAAATGTTGCTTCTCCCCTCTTTGTATCAAAGAATTCACAAAGCAATCCCACTTCATCACCAGTCAACTGAGCTTTTGCTGCATTGAAGTATGACTGCGAGAAAGGGGGAGACAGACGAACTGAGGAACCATCACCTTTTCTACCAATGACATGCAGAGTAGCATCACTTAAGGAAAAAAGAAGAAGAAAGAATCAGATTATTAGATTCAATGAACAACCTCAATATTATGCTACATTTAAAATTGAGGTAAAAAAAAAATAAATGGAAAACTTCATTGTCACACCCCGTACCCTAAGGGCACG
The DNA here is from genome assembly GCA_013180625.2 of Boswellia sacra. Taxonomy (NCBI): domain Eukaryota; kingdom Viridiplantae; phylum Streptophyta; class Magnoliopsida; order Sapindales; family Burseraceae; genus Boswellia; species Boswellia sacra. Next base: position 753,937 of record SNVD02016232.1, on the reverse strand, counting down.
GGATATGACTCCAAGCATTCACACATTCATTAAATAAGAAAACGTGGCCATCACGTTTTCATTTATCACCAAAAATACACAATCCAAAGTTCCAAAATTTTGTCAATCATCGGGTCAAGTTATATTCACTAATAATAAAAAATTAAGAATCAAAATAATGATTCACACAAAATTTGGATAGGTCAAATGTTTGCCAAGGAAACTCCATGTCGTTATGCCAAAAGTCCTCCAATATTTGAAATCTAACACTCACGTGAGGCACACAACAGAATTAGTGAGTACAATAATTAGTAAGCAGTTAAATAACACATAGTAACATATTTCAGAGAGAACTAATAATAAATTATGTCGTGCAACTCTTTTCTTAATTTACAAGTAACTAATTTACTTTTTGATAAGCTAAACAGTAGAGTACATAGTGGGGGTTGCGCTCCTGCTCGATGGAATTGGCGCGTCTGCGCCAAGTCTTGACGTAAAAGAGCATTTCAACATAAAGGTTGCCGCTCCTGCGCCGTTTGAGTTGCGCTCCTGCGCCAACTCCCTGCTTTAGCTTAGAATGTTACACGAACCTTGCGACATGGCGCTCCAGCGCCAATTCTATGTTTGGCCACTAGACTTTAGCCATTTTCTCCGCTCACAACACATATACTTATCATTCCACACACAAAAGTAACTTTAATCACATGGCACAAGTGTCCTATTTAGTTTGCTTAAAACACATTTAGAACATACTCAATACAAATTGGAGCATACCTTAGGGACACTATAACTATATTTTTCATTCATAGCCTTTTTGCTTAACTCATATGTCTCAAAAGTGTGCATTAATCATTTTAAACACATTTAGAGCACAAACTCTAAGGACACAATACTCCCACTAGTGGTAGGACTTTCTCATGTTTCACATTCAAAAACATGTCATCCGTTATGTATCGTTGTAAATGACATGTATTATGCATCATATATTTAGAGTAACATACCACCCGTTATATATTGCCGTTGGTGGTTTATCCGAGTGGCCTAGTCATCTGTTACGTATCACCGTGAGTGACCAATGTTCTCAATAATCATTTTTCGGGAGTTGCCATCTGTTATGTATTGCCGTCAATGGCACAACACGTAGGCCACTAGTCACCCGTTACGAATCGCTGTTAGTGACACAATTTCTATAATCATTCTCAAGGGATATACCATTCGTTACTTATTGCCATCAATGGTATACCCAAGTGGCCATGAGTCACCTGTTACGTGTCGTTGTTAGTGACATATATTTTCATTAGTTCATTTTAAGAAATATATTATCCGTTACGTATCGCCGTCGACGACATATTTCAATGGTCACTAGTCACCCGTTACATATCGTCGTCGATGACTTAACACACACACATATTTTTACACACCACATAATCACATATTGCCTATCACATAGAGAAATTAAGTGTAGTAGTACGTTAGGCATGAATCACACCTTTACACACACAAATTTTATTATCCATGCCTTTCCACATCAACTTTTCACATATACGTAATCACATTTAATTAGCTTATATCTCACAATCATAAATCCAAACCAAACGTCGTCCACATGTACACATAAAAGAGCAATACCACACATCTCATCAGTCACTACAATTTCCAATTGTACCATTTCACATCAATAGCCATGTGTTCATGGTCCATTTCACATTCCCATTCACAACACATTTATAGTATTTCAAATCAACATGTCACATGTATATTCATAAACACAATAAGCAAACACATCTCATTGTAATTAAAAACATCTGTTGTGTACTCAGAAAGGGGGTCTAGCTACTTAATTGATTAGTTTCACAACTTGATCTTGACTTTCACCTTGAAATCATCAAGTTTTCTTAAGGGTTAACCAATAGTCAACCACCTAAATGACTTTATTAGCAATTCAACACTGCACACAAACATAGTTGGTTAAATAATTATAGTGAGAAGATACTTATACCAATCATCACCAAATTTTATGGGACTCAAGTAAACATATATATTGTATCCCATGAATTTATTGGATTAAAATGAGGCCATGTGCCCCTTGAACTCCCTTAATTTTGTCTATACAAAAATTCTGTTTACAGGTCTTTCGACTGAATAGCGCTACTTTGAAGAATTTTATAAAATTCAACAATAATCAAATCTTTACAAAACTTTCCAATCAAATAATACACAAATATATAAGTCATCTCATCGAAAATTACATTTTTCTAATGAGTTTAGTTTGGTTAAACAGAATTTACTTTGCTGGCTCTGTTTTGAAACTTGAAATTTTTAGTTTCACAAACCCAATTTTGAAAAATCATAACAATTCGTGTAAGGCTCCAAAAACCCTGAAATTTTTCAGTTCAAAATAAAATACAATCAAGATCTTGCATACCAAAAATAAAAAATTTTTATGAAGATTTGGTCTCTCAATTAAAATTCATTCCTCGTGTTCTGTTTCAAAGCAAGGGAGGTTTAAATTCGTTCCAACAATTTCAAAAATTCACCATAAATCACACACTTTGAATTTTTGAGTGATTCAAAATTATATAAAACCCTTACAAGTCTAGTTCATTAGGTAAAAATTTCAAAGTCAGAAGACAATCGTAGATTTTCTTAGAATTTTCGTAACCCATACTGCCCAGTGTAAGGCCTTGCAGAATTTGAGTTCAAATCTCATTTCTAAACTCTAAATCCTCATTCAATCTACTAGAATCATGCATAACCTACTAAAATTTATGATTTCTATCATGTTTCATGATATGCGTAATATAAACACACCATTAACCATTGTTTAATCTAACATTTCTTTATAGAAATCCATAAATAAGCACTAGAAGTTGAAGAAGAGCATGATTTCTACCTTGATTCCCCTCTAAATTCCTTACACTCTTCAATTTCTTGGCCAGCAAGAGAGAAAACGAGAGAGCTGGGGTGATGGGTAATGGAAGCAAAAAGAATGTCCTAGAAGCCTTACCCCACCGCTTATATAACATACACATATGCCACAATTCCAATTTTAACCCTCAAGTCTTTTAATTTTTCTATTTCGTCCTCCTACAATGCTTCTTTACTAAACTATAAGGCTCATGCCTACATTATCATATGCACATAGTATAGACACATTAAGGTAGGTGCATTTGCAAAATTTGGGGTGTCACGTTCATGTTCATATTGTAAGGAAAGAATTGTGAAGCTTTTATGTCTCTAAACAAACTAATTAGCTAATGGAAGAATAAATTTAGAGCATAAATAATACAATAATATTTTACTTACAAAGTCTTTGTACAAAATTTATATACGAAGTTGATGTGATATTAAGTGAATAGAAATATTCATACGAGTTTTCAATATAATAAACGCTAGTGAGCGTATGACATTTAATGAGTGATGTCATATCAACTGTCTATATAAACTTTATAAGTATATATAGTATTACTCTAAATATATTTATTATATCATCAAATATTGTAAGCTAGTGGCATCTATCATATTTGCAATAAGGAATCTCTAACATAAATTGTCTCAAGCAAACAGGTGAAGCAATGTATCCCTTTAAATGTGATGTCAACTATTGTTAATTTTATGCTTGCTTACCTTGGCAAACCTATAACTGAAAATCAGAACAGTCAATATTTGACTCTTTCAAGTGGGTAATGAGTTGAAGCCTCAACCCTCCTTGAGAGGTTCGATCCAAAGATGATTGCCAAGGCTCCTAAAAACCTTCCAGCTACATGTCATCTTTATTTGCTACATATATTACTTCGCACACATGATAACAACTAAAGCGTAGGTATTTTATGAAGAGAGAAATTAAAAAGAATAATTTTTCATTGGATCAAAAGTGCAGGGTAATAATTACATTAATGTAAATCAAATAATTATCACTTAGTTTGCCCCTGGCCAAAAATTCCAAAAAAAAAAATTGATCTCTGCTTTTTAGCAATGTGTTGACGTGAAAATCATTAAGATTTCAAAAGTTTAGCAGAGGCTTAGCTCAGGACCTCACTACTCGTCGTATTTGGTTTGGTATTGCTACCGCACATGACTTCGAGAGTCATAATGATATTATTGAGGACGTCTTTATCAGAATATTTTTGCTTCTCACTTCGAACAATTAGTAATAATTTTTCTGTGGACTTCTGGAAATATGTTTCATGTAGCTTGGCAAGGAAATTTTGAGGCATGGGTACAAGACCCTTTACATGTAAGACCCATCGCTCATGCAATTTGGGATCCTCAATTTGGTCAAACAGCTATTGAAGCATATAATCGGAGGGGAGCTCTTGGTCCAGTGAATATCACTTATTCTGGTGTTTATCATTGGTGGTATACAATCAGTTTACGTACTAATGAAGACATAGGATTTTTTTTTATCGCTTAAAATTTTCACACCATTCATATTCATATAGAATATCCGCCTAAATGGGAAAGCGTGTTTTTCTCAATTGGAAGGAAAGTGGGGGTATAGGGTCTCTATAGCGATTCAAAAAAATAATGATTCATGAAGTTACAAAAAAAGAAGAGTTTTCGATTTAATCACTGGATTGGTGAAAAAGAAGAAAAAAAGTATTCGTACCCTTATAACTCAAGTTGGATAACTTTCAAATAGCCAAAAAAAAAAAAAAAACTTTAGGCAATCTCATTTTTTGAGTGGTCTTTAACCCCCTTTTTGTTTGTCTCATTTCGAATCGATTTTTGGATTCTGCATTCTGATCTAATTGATAAGACAATTGAAAACAGTATTTGCTTTTTCCAGGATCTCTTATTTTTTAATATTAAGTTTACTCAAGAGTTGCTTGACGAATTCGTTGATTTTGAATTGTGGGATGGGTCAATGTCAAATGTAAAATATGATGAATTGATTTCTTTTGCTACCCCTCGCATCAACAGCAGAGGGACGTTTTGATGCGAGGGACGTGTATCCTGTGAGATTGTTATCCCATTGCCTAATAGTTGGATGGGTCACCGTGGATGAACCACTAGCTTCCTCCTCGCTGTTTGCTCTCGAAGAGAAAAATGATTCATGAAGTTACAAAAAAAGAAGAACTTTCCCTTGGCAGTGCTGCTTGCAAGTAAAGAGCTACAAAACTAAAAGAGACATCAGAACACGTTGGGGCTCCCTGGCATGTGTCCTCTGACGCTCAAGTCAGCCATGTTTCTAGTGGTGTTTTATAGTAAATGTAAGGAAAAGTGTTTTAACTATGAAAAGAAGAGTAGAAAATAGTGAAGAAGATAGAAGGAATGAGGATATGACAGTTGCTAAAGTGGCATCATGGTTGCTAAGGACAACTAACAGTGAAGGAAACAGTTGTCTTTCCTCCTTTTGATGACCCAAGACTTAGGAGAAAACCTTAAACAATCCAAATGTGGCAGCCTAGGGTTTCTCAACGAGATTCCACCTCCTCACTCAACTCTAAATCAATGCTTTTATATGTGAATGATCTAGGCTGCCCAGTTCATATCAAATGAGCAATTGGATGTGATTTCTTGGTCTTCAACCAGACCTCAATTGTCGCTATCAGTGTGCTGTCTTTCTCCTTGGCTGCCACATGGATTGGGGGATCATTTTAGTTTTATACAAGCATGCAAGGCTCTAGAGCAGCCATATGGACAGGGGACCACACCTATTTTTGAATAGGCGCTCGATATAGCTAATATGCTGTATTGTTTTGGTGTTTTTTGTGTGGCTTAGAGTGGAGTGATGAGAAGCGAAGGAGATCAGAACTAGCGAAGCAATCGGGAGCGACGAGATCGGTAGTATTAGAGTATAGAAGTTGAATGAGTGTCTTTATTTTAGTTTTGCGGTGCTTGCGTCAGGAGGGCCTTCCAAGTATTATGCCTTATAGTCGGGAATAGTAGATCATCTTCACAAATTCAAGGGCGTGGGGACATCTTCACGAGGTGGCGTGCTCTGAGATGACTCACTAGAGGCTATTTTGTCCTTTTCATAGTGTGTTTTCTCTTTACATAATATATTCCATTCACTTACCAATAGAGATAGAATCAAAATCAAAATGACGGTGATTCAATCCATAGTTGGAAACCTGAAAACCCAACATTCACGCAACATAAATACTAAAAAGAATATAATGAAAAATAAAGCAAATGTAATATTCTCCCATATGCCATGGTTTAAGCAATCATCAAAATCCATTGTTTGCAAACAGTAAAGACACTCTGAAATGAGATGGTAACCTGTAAATTAAATTGTAGGTTTTGGTGCATAGTCGCATCATTGACAAATTATTTTTACTTCAACAATCCTTAAGGAAAAATTGATGAAGTTATAAAAAGAGGGGATATGAATTTATTAATTTGTCTCTTTTTAATGACATGTGCACTAGTTGTAAGTTCAGTGTAAACAACAATTCAAAAAGGTTGACCTTTGTTTCAGCAATGTATGCCACGCCTCACCCGCAAATGAAGATAAATCAAATAGGTGAATCTATTAACTCTAGATTTCATACATCATTAATCGTAACAAGAGTATACTTGAAAAATACACTTGCAAATGAACTATTTTATTTACATAAGTTATAACTTGTAACTAGTAATAGGGGTGACAATTCGTGTCGTGCGTGTCGACCCATTTAATTATTCGTGTCAAGACATGAAACACAAATCCAACACCGTTAGTAAACGTGATTTTTAAAATCAGTATAATTTATTATTTTGTAAATTAATTTACTTTATAATATAAAATTTTCAGTTTTATAATATATATGTTATAAGTAAGTAACAATTTATATTATTAAATGAGTTTGCATGTTAAGTATAGATAAAATATGTTTAACTATTCGTGTCATTAAACGGGTTAGTGTATTGAACATTCTCAACACGAATCTGATCTATTTATTAATCGTGTATTGTGTTAGTATCGTATTCATATCTTGTTCACCTATCGTGAACCACATTGTCACCCCTGACTAGTAAATATGTAGCAGGCCTTATCTTGTGTCCTGTTTCAGTTTTCAAAAATTTTAATTTAGAATAATAGTAACATAGAAGAGGGTAAAAGGAAAGAAAAGGGTTCAGATTGTACCTCCAAATCAGCATCAGCAGGTCCACCATCAAAGTGCAGCTCATCGATCATTGGAAGAGCCAATTTTTGTCCGAAAAGATTCCAATATAAAGTTTATGCCTCATGACATATCTGCCCCAAAAACATTCATTGCACCAGGCCCAGTTACTGCTGATTAAAAAAATATCAGTAATGATGCTAAACTTGAGTTTTGAATAGAGATTGAGAAGTTTAAAAATGTTGCACGTGAGGTTAAAGTTCCAAAAGTGTGAAATTTTGGACTGATAAAGTTTGAGAGGAAGACCAAAGCTATACATGAATTTTGAATCAAGTGAATCTAATTTGCATCCATCAACATGAAAATATCCAAAAAGAAACTAATATATATATATATATATATGTACAAATCTTATCATTTAAGTAATTATCATAAGCAAATGCAGACAGATGAAAAATCAAGAGATTTCAAAGATTACCTGTAAAACAGGTAATTGGCGAATTGTTGGGCCAAAGATTACAAGATAAAATTCATTAACTATGTTAATTGAGTTTCTAGGTAAAGACTTGAGGAAGTAGCCACTCCAAACCCAGGATACCTGAAGAAAAAGAAAAGCTACGTAGCTCTATCACTTAAATTTCATTCATCTCTAAAATATGGAAAACCAAATAAGGTTGATGCTGCTTTAGAAAGCACATAACTGCCAACTAAGAATTCCTTCATGTCTTGAAAGTGCAATCAATGAGATTAAACAATCAATTCTAAGTAATTATAGAGTAGTAAGTAATTAATTAGAGAGGAATAAAAGATATCTACTATTAATTATTTTGTCCTTAATCCCATGAATCATGGTGCAGAAGTAGAACAATAACGTGCATAAAGTAAATCAAGTATAAATTACTTGAGTAAATGATGTTGTACATAACAGACTTTCCACAATTATCACTTGATAATAAATTACATCGGAAGGGCTTTCGAATGTTGATTGCACGCGATATAAAACAAGCAGAGACACACAGGGATAGGAGATTTTGTGAATTTTAATAAATAAAAGAGAGAGAATTACCAACCTATTAAAACTGGAGAGGCTTCACTTTGAATTCAATCAGCCGTTGCCTTGAATCCACTTGTAATTAACTAGAAGATTGGGGATGTGAGCAATCTTTGACCAGTTGATAGCCATGTGGTTCCGTAGTTTGTTACCAGTTCAGAACATTTCTCAAGTCGCAACTATTGTAATTTCATTCCTTCTGGTAGAGATGTCGGATTATAGCAGTAGTAGTAGATTTTAGGCATAGAAAGGGATGTTAAATTGGACATCCACTCCATTAAAACAATCAAATTTTGACAACTCGAGGTCCAGAGCCTCTACGGAGTGGTAAGATATTGAAGCCCCTTTGGAAGAGACACCAATTTTGGAAGCGAATCAAACTCTAAAGAACTGAAGCTCATAAGGCCTTGCCATCCCATGTCATCCTCATCGTTGATCAAGTCAAGTTCTTTATATTTTGCAAGCGTCATATTACGAAGATGTCCTGTATCTCGAGAGAACTGAGAAAGTCTCGAGCATGAGGAAATTTTCATCTCCACTAGAGAAGTGAGATTTCTCAACCAATTCTCTGGTAGAGATTCTAAACCGTCAACATTGTTGATGAGTCAATCATTAACTTGGAGAAAAGGGTAGAGCAACCAGAGGAAGTTGATGGTACTACATCATTAGTCATCAACATCGATAATAGTAGTTTTCTGTACAACTCAAATCCAAGTTTTCCAAATAAGGATATTGCGGCAAGAAAGTCAGCTGAGAACAGTGATGTATGCTTAAGTTGAGAAGACAAGAAAAAGCAGGAAGCTCTGTCATTTGTGTTGTTGTTCCAACATCTCTCCTCCACCATCCCTTTAAATTATTACAGTCCAAATTTGAAGTTCTTCGAGGGATAGGAAGAATATTGGTAACGATGTGGAGGAAGAATTGTTACTTTCCCTTTCTGATATGTGCTCCAGGCATCTTAAGCCTTTAAGACGCGAACTCTTTAGAAAAGGTAACTCATTCAACAATGGGATATATCGGCATCTCTTACAATCTTCTATGCTAATTGAAGTTAGATTTATGAGAGAGGAAAGCCAGCCAGAAAGTTTTACACCCCTGAAGAATCTGATAATAATTGTACTAAGGTTTGGGTCTGGTTTTAGACCTTCTAAGACCACTTCATTAATGCCAGCCTCTCCACCATTAACACCACATTTTATAAGGTCGTTCCACTCTAATGTTAGGGACATATATGGCTTCACCTTTAGGTTAACCAATCTTGTAGTATCCGCAAATCCCAACATTTGAATTCTTAGTTCTGATCCTCTCAAGTTATTCAGCTCATTCAATTGCTCTAGTGCACTACTTCTTTGGCTTGATAACCAACGTGATACAACTTAGCTAAGGTGGTTCGTGTTCCATTGAATTATAACTCACGTCCTTCACATGTAGCACATAAAGCAACATGATGCAACTTAGCTAAGGTGGTTTGTGTTCCATTGTAATATAACTCATGTCCTTCACATGCAGCATATGAAGCTTACATACAACCTGAGTCACTCACCTGTGCACCAGCCCGAGTCACTCACCAGTGCTTAGCTCTAAGCTTGCATGTCTTTGCTTAGTTAGTTACCAGATTTCTAGGACAATTATCGAAGATTTAGAAGAATAGTTTTCACAGGATTTTGAGCTATATAAAAAAGATGTGTACTCAGTTCCATATTCATCAAAAATAAACAAAGAGTCTTTTGTTTTTTGTATCTTTTCTTTCATGGTATCAGAGCCGAGAGACTCATGTCTATCAATTTACAAATAAGATGAAAATACTTCACCAATGTTTCCTTCATTTTCTGGTCAACCAAACACTTCCAAGAATTGTTCTGGAGTGTCAATCATGAATTCACAAGCTGGAGTTTCTTTTAATCTTCCTTTAGTTAATCTCAAACTCACGAATTCAAACTATGGTTTCTAGTGTTCATTGATCCTTCCAGCACTTTGATCTGCAGATCTAGATGGCTTTGTTGAAGGTACACATTCCTGTCCATCTCAGTTTATTGAAGGTTTGATTTCAGATTCTTCTTCCGATGTTGCTCCTAAGTATGAAAAGCAATTAAATCCTGAGTATACTTTGTGGAAGAGAACAGATCAATTTGTCATGAGCTCGCTTTTATCTTTAATAAGTGAGTCCATGTATGGTCACACATCACGTTGTGAATCTTGTTGTGATCTTTGGAAAACTTTAGAGAGTCTTTTCTTCACTCAATCAAAAGTACAAATATTGCACCTTCGAAATTTGTTACAATCTTTAAAGAAAGGCTCCATGTCTATTGGCGATTATTTTCTTAAAAAGAAGGAGCTTGCAGATACTTTGTCAGCTACTGGAAATTTAGTTATAGATGATGAGTTACTCATGTACCTCTTTGGCGAACTTGGTACCGAGTATGATGCTGTGGTGATTAATCTTACTGCTAGAAGAGATTCTGTTTCACTTCAAGAAGCACAATATTTGTTACAGAATCATGAACTGCGTATTGAAAATTTGAACACTACTTCTTCTATAGATGTGCAAACTAACAGTCAAGCTCATTTTGCTGTAAAGAAATCTTCTAGATAGTCCTCTGGACAACAACGTTATTTTCATTTGCAATAACAATTTACAAGAGGACAAGGAACTCTTCATGGAGGCAGAGGTCGTGGAAGGTTTGGTGGCCGTGGTAGACTAGTTTGTCAACTGTGTAACAAACCTGGTCATGTAATCTTGCAATGCTATTTTCGCTATGACACTAATTTTCATGGTACAGTTGATAGTGTTCCAAACAAATTTAAACCACGTTCACGCTCAAGTCAACCTTCTATGGCTCCCGCATTTCATCCCCAAGCTCATCTACATCAAGCCATGTATCATCAGACTCATTTGTACAGTTGATAGTATCAAGCTACTGTAGCTGATCCTTCTTGGTACATGGATACTGGTGCCACTGATCATGTCACAGCAGTCATAAATAATCTCTAGATTCAATCTGAGTACAAAGGTCAAGATCGTCTTCAAGTTGGTAATGGTAATCAATTACCTATTTGTCATATTGGCTTCACTGAATATGCATTACCTAGTCACTCTAAGCCAATTATGCTTTATAATATATTGCATGTTCCTGGAGTTACCAAAAATCTTTTGAGCATTTCCAAATTTACTTGTGTTAACAATGTATCTGTAGATTTTTTTGACACTCATTGTTGTGTCAAGGACCAAGTTTCCAAGAAAGTTTTGCTGCTGGGAATGCTTAAGCATGGCCTTTATCACTTACAGCTTCCATCGTCTCTCAAGTCATTACCGTCTCCGTTACCTTCTTTTACAACTTCTTTCAGCTCCCAACCATCTTCACAAGTCTCTGTGACTGCTTATGCTTCTTCAAGGACCTGTAGCTCAAATGGTCTTTGGCATCAACGCCTAGACCATCCTAGTGCTAAGTTCTTAAGTTCAGTTTTGAATAAGCTTTCTGGGCCTATTGCTGGTCATAGTACCAGTTCTTCACCTTTGTTGTCTTTCTGTGCAGCCTGTAAGCTTGGTAAACAATGTCAAAGTGTATTTCTATTGAGTGACAATAAAGCTTCCTAACCTTTAGAACTTGTTCATTCGGATGTGTGGGGTCTTGCACCTATTTTGTCTCCTGAAGGATATCAGTATTATGTACTTTTCTTGGATGATTATAGCCGATTTATTTGGCTATTTCCACTTAAAAACAAATCTAATGTGTATCCTATATTTGTTCAGTTTCGAATAATGGCTGAGAAGCAATTTGGTTTTCCAATCAAATGTGTACAATCTGATTTTGGTGGAGAATATAGATCTCTTCTTCCTTATTTTTTAGCTCATGGCATTCTCTCCAGGCTCTCTTGTCCTTATACACATCAGCAAAATGGTAAAGCTGAAAGGTGACATAGGCAGCTTGTTGAGATGGGGCTATCACTCTTAGCTACTGCTTCCATGCCTTTATCTTACTAATGGGAATCCTTTCAAACAACAACTTATCTTACTAATCGGTTACCAACTCATGTGTTTGACTTTAAGTCATCGTTTGAGGTCCTCTTCAACACTACACCTACATATGAGTTTCTTAAGGTGTTTGGCTGCTCATGTTATCCTTATTTGCGCCCTTATAACAAGCATGAATTCAATTTCCATACATCTCAATGTGTCTTCCTTGGATATAGTTTGATGAAAGTGTGTTCCCTTTCCGTTATACTCGCGATTTTGTTTCCACTAGTGCTCTTATCTCATCATCATCATCATCATCATCAATCCCTCATGCTGCTTGGTATTTTACTTCACAACCTTCATTTTGTACACCATTGTCTCCACAGTCTTTATATGATAACTCTCAGTCTAATAATATCACTTTTTCTCCATTATCATCTTCTAAAACTACGACTTATACTCTTTTATCACCAAGTCATTGTAATGACTCTAACGTTCCTGGTAAAAATCTTGATGTTGTTCTTCCCATTTCTACCACAACACCAACACACAATCCGAATAACCATCCTATGATTACTCGTAGCAAAATAGGTTTTTTACCTCTAGCCTGAGTTCTCTTAACTCAATCAACTACCTCCTTTAAAGCACCTGACACAATTCGTCAGGCTCTATCCAGTCGTGAATGGCTTAAAGCCATGCAATCTGAATTCAATGCTCTCTTATCTAACCATACATGGTCTCTTGTTCCTCCCAAACCTATAATGAATATTGTTGGCAACAAGTGGATTTTTTGATTGAAGTATAATAAGGATGGTACTTTACAAAGACATAAAGCACGGCTAGTGGCTAAAAGATTTGAACAAACTCCTAGTCTTGACTTCTTTGAAGCTTTTAGTGAAGTGATTAAACCCTCCACAATTCATATCATTCTCAGCCTTGCTGTTACCAAGGGATGGGATATCCAACAAATAGATATTAATAATGCTTTTTTAAATGGTGACTTATAAGAAGAAGTTTATATGCAGCAACCCGAGGGCTTTATTGATCTTAAGCATCCAGAATATGTTTGCAAACTCCAAAAAGCTTTGTATGGACTTAAGCAAGCTCTTAGAGCTTGGTTTGAGAAGCTTAAATTGGCTTTGGTGCAATGGGGATTTACAAATTCTAAGTCTGATACAAGCTTGTTTATCTATTCTTCTAAGAATGTTTTTGTGTATTTACTTGTCTATGTTGATGATATTTTGATCACTGGTTTGAATTCCTTACAAGTTCATCGAGTGTTTACTGATTTGAATAAGCAGTTTGCCTTGAAATCACTTGGTTTGTTGGACTATTTTCTTGGCTTTGAGATGCTTCAAAATAGCAAAGATTTGTATCTTACGCAAGAAAAATATACAACGGATTTATTACAGAGACAAACATGGCTGCTGCAAAGAGTTATCCTACACCAATGGTTGCTAGATGTAAATTGTATCAAAATGATAGTGCCATGTTTGAGCACCCTAAACTATATAGAAGTACTATTGGAGCTTTGCAATACCTCACCATGACAAGGCCTGATATATCTTTTGCTGTCAACAATTTAAGTCAATTTTTGAGAGCTCCTACTTTAAATCACTGGCAAGCTTGCAAACGGTTGCTTCGATATTTGCGTGGAACAATTGGTGTTGGTCTACATTTCAAGCCATGCAACCAACTTAATCTTGAAGTATTCTCTGATGCTAATTTTGCAAGTTGTCTTGACGATAGGAGGTCCACAACTGGCTTCTGTGTTTTTCTAGGACCAAATGTGATTAAATGGAGTTCAAAGAAACAAAAGACAGTTTCTCGTTCATCCACTGAATCTGAATATCATGCATTGGCTCAAGCTGCTACTAAAGTAGCTTGGATGAAGCAATTATTTCAAGAGCTCAAATTGTCAATTGTAGGGTGCCCTGTCATCTAGTGTGATAACTTGGGTGCTCAATATCTTGCTTCTACTCCTGTTTTCCACTCTCGTACTAAGTATATTGAGGTGGATGTGCATTATATTAGAGAGACACTTGCAGCAAAGGAAGTTGAAATTTGATATATTCCAACTTCACATCAAATAGCTGATATTTCTACTAAGCCGTTTCCTATAAGTCAGTTTCAAAACTTCAACAGCAAGCTCACTGCTTTAGGAGCCCAGTTTCGCTTGAGGGGGAATGATAGCCAACATGATGCAACTTAGCAAAGGTGGTTCGTGTTCCATTGAAGTATAACTCACGTCCTTCATATGCAGCACATAAAGCAACGTGATGCAACTTAGCTAAGGTGGTTCATGTTCCATTGTAGTATAACTCACATCCTTCACATGCAGCATATTAAGCTTACGTACAGCCCGAGTCACTCACCTGTGCTTAGCTCTAAGCTTGCATGTCTTTGCTCAGTTAGTTACCGGATTTCTAGGACAGTTACGAAGATTTAGGAGAATAGTTTTCACATGATTTTGAGCTATATAAAAGAGATGGGAACAAGTTCCATATTCATCGAAAATAAATAAAGAGTCTTCTGTTTTTTGTATTTTCTTTCATGGCTCTTGCTTACTACAAATAGTGGTAAAGTCCGAAGATTGGTCATTCGCCCCAGTCCATATGGCATTTTAGTTAGAGAATTATATTCTTGTATTAAAAGATGCCCAAGGCTCACCATTTTTCTAAGATCTTTGGGTAATTCCTTAAGACGTTCACAATAGGAAAGATATGGAGTTTCTAAATTCCTTAGTTTCACTATTGAACCGGGTAGTTTTCTGAGAACAGAATTAGAAGAAAGGTTGAGATATCACAAATGTTTTAATTTAGCAACTGAATTTGGCAATTTGATAAACCATAACATCTCGGGAAACTCCAATGCCCGTAAGCACCTAAAACTTGATATGATTTTATAAAAGTGGGTGTGACTCTGCCGACGTGTCAAGTAAAGAAGACTTAGGGCATGAAAACTGTTACGGATCACTTCCGCCGCGCACAACAACAATTTTTCAACAAATGGGCCACCATATATGGAGCAAGTATCCAGCCCAAAAGACTAGTCTATTAGGTGGAGGAACTCCTCCCATATATAAGCCCCATGACCTTCCCTTAACCAATCAATGTGGGACTCGCAATAAGGATTATCCAAATAGGGACTCCACATCTACAACAATCCCCCTCCTCAGACAAGGCCCCGACGTGATGGCGGCGCCATCCTTGTCTGAACCACCAACGATAATCCTCCACAACGACAAGGCCCCTGCTCCTTGTCTGAACCAAACGAGTCCATACATTGCTGTCTTGGGTTGGCTCTAATACCACTTGTTACGGATCACTTCCGCCGCGCACAACAACAATTTTTCAACAAATGGGCCACCATATATGGAGCAAGTATCCAGCCTAAAAGACTAGTCTATTAGGTGAAGGAACTTCTCCCATATATAAGCCCCATGACCTTTCCTTAACCAATCAATGTGGGACTCCCAATGAAGATTATCCAAATGGGGACTCCACATCTACAACAAAAACCAAGTAAGATTAAATCAAAAGTAGCATTGAGCTCTCTAAATTCTGTCAATTCTTGTGCAGATATCAATTCTAAAACAAGTAAAGTCCTTGTATGTTTTACTCTAAGCAATGTATTTGGAAATTTCCATGACAGGCCAACATAATAATGAAGTGATACATGATGACATGTACTATCAACATTTTTCCCATCCAGAGTTAGCTGGGTGCACTCAGTTCCTGTGACTAATTGTGCAAAATCATGCATAAGGTCATCCATCTTACATTTGTATATATCGCCCCATTCATCATATTCTATGTCTTGGAAAAATGATCTTGAAAGTAAATCCATCTAATACTTGTTATCAACATCTTCTAAAGATTGGTTCCTTCATGATGACTGAAGAAACCCCCTCAGCCATCCAAAGGTGAATCAATTTCTGCTTCTTAAATAATAAAATCCTTAGGAAACAATGCACAATAAGTAAAATATTGTTTCAGATTTGGTGAAAGATGATTATAGCTGAACTCAAGTATCGGTAAAATATCACCTTCTTCTTGCTCTACTTTCGAAAATTCATTATCTAAAAGACAATCAATCATCTTCTGAGCAATTATCATAAAGTAACCGTCCTATTGTCCTTGTTGCAAGTGGAATTCCTGCGCACTTTGCTAAAATCTTTTTTCCAATTGATATTAGTTTAGAATCTTTTGGTTTTGTCCAATATTCAAATGCTACTCGTAAAAACAACGACCAAGACTCATCTTCAGCCAGTTCACGCAAGACATAATACGGAAGTTGACTAACAATTTGAGCAACACGTACAGCACGAGTAGTCAACAATATCTTACTTCCTTTTGCACCATCCATTAGCAGATTTTCAATTCATTCCATTTGTTTGGATTCTCATTCCCTATATCATCTAAAACTAGTAGATATTTTTTTCTATTAATTTCTTTGCGAATTCGTCTTTGCAACTCATTCATATTAAGTTTTCCCACGTTTCTCAAAGTTTCTCAAGTTCCTCATCACTTGTAGATGATCTTATGATTTTTTTTAATTCATTATTATTTTTTTTTTTTATACAATTGTTTTCACATTAAAATCATTGGAGACAGTCACACATTCTTAAATCAAAATGTGTTTTGATTTTCTCGTCATTATACACGAGTTGAGCAAGTGCAGTTTTCCCTACTCCCCCAATGGGAACGAACGAAAAGTTTTCATCGTAATTTGAGTCCAACAGTAGTTATATAATTGCATTTCTAATCCTCATCCCTCCCAATGATGTTTTCCTCACCTATAAAAGAGTGTATTTGCTCTCTTTCTGTTTGCTCTCTTCTTTTGTCATGATTAATGTCATTAAGATGGAATTTCCTATCGTTTGCAATCTCATCAACCCTCTTTCTAATAGCCTTAATTTTATGAGCCATCTTACAACTATGTAAAATCTGGTTACATTTGGAGAAGAAGATGCTTACCTCCTTTGTAACTTTACTTCCAGTCATCACCTCTCGCTGCTTAAGTTCAGTGTTGAAATCGGCCAACAAATCCTCTGCTTCATAAAATGCATCTTTGAGCCTGTTAAGCCAAACTGTGACCTCATGATTCTTCTTGCCATGCTGCTCCTCAGCAACAAGAAGCACAGCTTTGATGGTGCTAACAGTGTCTTCGAGTTTGTCAACCTCATCTTTAACACCGCATGCTAATCCGATTTCTTCGATAGCAGGGGATGCCAGGAGTTGTAGAATTTTCCCAGCGGTGTTAAACACAATTCCTTCCGCCACTATTCTTTGGTTGTGGGAATTGATTGTTTTGGAACAGGAGATTTTTTTTTTTTTTTTTTGTAGTATGGAAGATTGATTTCGTATCATGCAAATGATATTTATAGATAAAGTAACACAACAATATTCTTGATCACTTCCACCGCAATGATGAAACATAAATGGAGATTATTATTTTAAGTAAAGAATATGAGAATAATACTTGACGTACTGATGGATATATCACAACTGGTAAGAAAAGAAGAAGAAAATAATTAACTTCAGATATGTGAAAAGAATTCAAGGCAGTACAGCAAATTTCCTTTATTTTCTAGGATATCCATTTCTCTTCTGATTGTATTACAGTAACTATAAATTAATTGACTCTTCATCTATGAAGATAGAGGCAAACAATTAACAATTTAGTTTGTGTATAGGCCATAATTTACTCATATCTGAGACAATTTTATTTAAGTTTCTGTTTATGTTCAATTATGGCTTTGTTAATCTATACAATTTAGTTTGAGTATAGATTTGATAGTTGGTATCGATAGTTGAATAACATTATTTGGCTGATATTACAGGGTGATATAAATTACAAATGCCATAAAAAAATTTAGACGATTGTATTTGTTATGTCTTCTGATCACCCATTAATCAAATCAGGAGTCTAAGAATGCATATGCTGAGAGGATTGATAATAGCAATTTGATTACAGAAGAAATATCAGGCAAAGTAACTCAAAGAAAGGAAAAGCAAAACAAATGAAAAGAATAAGAAATAGAAAAAGAAAAGAAAAAGCCACATTGCAACACCATAAAATTAAGGACCTAAATGAGGAAAACTAAACTTAAAAATTCAAATAAAAAATTGGTATATATAAGACAAATAGAATGATATCAGTTTAATGTTTGTGTACAGTGTATGTATATATATGGGCAAATATCATAGACTATCTCTATCTTTAGGCGAAATTATACGCGCGATCACTTTTTACAACTTTGTATAAATGCCTACCCCCTACCTTTTTATAAAGTCATCACGGATTACATTTCTAATAGTTTTTCTATTAGGTAACATCATTTTTTCATCTATTTTGACTCCAATTATCAAAATAACCTTACTTTTCATCCATCTTAATAATAATTACCAAAATATTCTCAATGATAGTTGTGAAATGCCTACAATACCCTTTTATCTTATTAATAATAAAATAATGTGTGTTTATATATATATATACATATATGTATATATATATTGATAAAACTAAAATAATTTGACTTAAGAACTTGTAAATAAATTAAAAGAAGTTCAAGGAAAATGTCGAGGATTTAATAAAAGGAACCAACTGCAGAGATTGGTTTATTGTTATTGTTGTTTACCAACTGGTTAGTAGTATTAAAAGAAAAGGAAAAATGTCAAAGATCACCCCTGTATTTGGTCAAAATGACGCCTAGAGTCATCTTTTATAAATTTTCTTAGCGCCGACCCTTATTTTTTTAAAAAATATCCTGAACCATCTTTTTGTTAATTTGGCGTTAAATAATCGTGAATAAGATAAAATAAAAGGGTTATAATGGTCATTCAATTTTTTTAATGTTATAAGATAAAAATTATTTTTTGCCCTTTTCGCCATTTCACCCTTCTTCTTCCTCTTTCTTCTCCACGTCTCTGCACCAAGAAATATCCGCCATCGTGAAGCCAACTCCTCTTCTCATCGTCTTCATCTCTTTTCACCGTTCCCTACCATGACCCCAAGTACCGCAACACATGTATCCTCTGCCACCATGTTGCTTCTGCCATTCACCAAATCTCGACCTTCCCCATGGACTTTCTCCAGACCATTGATGTTGGGGTTTATCTCTTCTCTCTTCTCTTTGATTTCTAATCCCAACCATTGGATTTCCATTTGGGGTGGTTGTTTGGAGGTGATAATTTAGTTTGGAGGGTTGTGTTGATTAGGGTGGTCTATGACATCGGTGGTTTTGGGCTGGGGGGGAACTGGATTCAGGGATTGGTGGTTTTATCATGGTGTTGTCGTGTTTTGCTGGCTATAATTTGATGTTGAGCTGTGAAATCAGTGAAGACAGAGATGAAAGATGAATATGGTAGTGGGTATTGTTTGATCTGATTCTGCAATTAGGAAATTAATGGAAGTTATGTAACAAGGAATTGGAGTGCTAGAATAGAAGTGATTTTGCTTTGTTTGCATACACATTTCAAGATTTCACTAGCCTTGATAATAATCTAGAGTGAGGAAAATGGTTTTCTTTGTTAATATGCAAATTGGGAAAACGTCACTCACAATTCTTTTCTACCATAATAATAATAATATTTTATTAACAAAAGACAACTTGGCAATCAAATGAATAATTCCCTCATCAATGTGAAACATGAAATACAGTGATTCCAAATTTTCATCCAGGTTTTATGGCAGAAAAACAATAATAGAGACAGGGACAAAAATGAAAGCATCAAGGTTCTGTTCATCTGTTTCTGTGCTAATACTTCTTTTTCTCAATCTTTCCTTCAGATGGGCAGCTTAATATTCAATCTATGAAACCTTTCTTCAGTGCTTGACACATCTAATAAACTCCACACACCAACTCTGAAACGTAGTTTATGCCCAAGCCAATCCATCCTACACTTGGGTTTTACATGCTTATATCAGAAACACTTGCTTCAGTGACTCTTCAATGCCAAAGCTTTTCATCATTGCAACCCCTTTTCAAGAATCCTATGTTCAAGCGATCGTGATTTGTACCCAACAAATTGGAATAAGGGAAATCAATTCCTAAGTGTCCAAGTGTGAACTACAGTGGCCCACTTTGCAAACTTAATAGAAAAGAGATGTTTTTTATAGTGGCTGAAATTTGTTGTCATGAAGCCAACAAATATTGTGGGTTTTTTCAACTGATCTTGCTACTAGATTTGCTAGTGTGGGTTGCCACTGTTCTTTTTTTTTTTTTAATAATAATCAAAACTATAGTTAAGGATTTTAGTCCAAGGATATTGTCGAAATTTCATAACTAATAGTTAAGGATATTTTGATAATTATAATTAGAATAAATGAAAAAGTAAAGATACTTTAATAATTGTAGATGAAATGGATGGAAAAATGATATTATCTAACTGTCAAATTAACAAATGCTTATGACTTTTTTTAAAAGGTAAAAGTAGGTGCTAATAAAATTAGTAAACGATAATTCTGGGTATAAATCCGTCAAAATATAAGGGTAATCCGTGACATTATTTCTGAAAGAAAACCGAACGAGTAGAATGTTGAGTGGGTGTTGTTTGTGGGCCTTGATTATTATGGTTATTCAAAGAAGAAGACGTAGAAGTATCAAAGGAAGTGTTGCCTTGCACAATCTACGAAAAATGTCTCTTTCAAGGGAACTAACTCTCCGCACTCAACTCCCGCTCATCAAGTTCCATTTTGTCACCTCCGGCTCCACCTGGCCCCCCTGTTTTCCTTTTCTATTTACAACTTCAAATTTGATTTGATTTGATTTTCAACTTCAAATTTAATAGTAGTTTATGCTAATAAAACACCAAATCAAATACCTTCCAATCTAAAATCATCAATCAAAAGTTCTTTTTTTGTTCTATTGTAGAAAGGATGAATTTTTTTTTTTTTTGCTCTAATCCAGAATTTGTTGCATGGTTTGACAGCGGTTTTGGGTTTTTAATTTGTGGGTGTTTGATTTGAAATCAAAGTTTCGGGTTTTTAATTTGGAATAGGATTTGGATTTTAAAGTGTTTGATTTGAATAATGATAAAAGATTTGATTAAGATTTCCAGTTCGAGAGGGAGAAAGATCAAAGAAAGAAAGTGTGACAAAGAAAATTTTATATTTTATTTAAAAAATTATTTTTTTAATTTATTGGTCAAGAGGTTCAATATTTGTTATGTTGTTTTCTGTTGAGTTTGGAGGGAGAAAGAGAAAGGAGGAGGCAAAAAGAAGGGAGGAGAAAAGAAGAGAAACCAACCGGGTGGATTATGTACGGAGGAAGAAAGAAAAAAATAACGAGAAGGAAAAAGATGAATAAGAAAGTGTGGAGAGAGAAAAAATTAAAATAAAAAATCACTTTATATATTTAATATGATTTTTTTTAAATCATATTATATATTATTATTAAAAGGTAAAAAATGACTATTATACTCTTTTATAATTAAATTTTTTACAAGTATTTAACAGCAAAACCAACAAAAGAGTGGCTCATAATGACTTTACAAAAAGTTAGGGTAAGTATTAATACAAAGTGGAAAAATGTGATCACGTGTGTAATTTCACCTAAAAGTAGGGATAGTCTGTGATATTTGCCTATATATATATAGTTATATAAACACACATACACCCATACAAAAGAACGGCATGGGATCTTGGAATTGTAGTTAGAACCCTTCTCAACATATTTTGTATGAGTAAACAGCAAGGTAAAGAAACCTCAACTACACAAGACTGTGACTGGATTCGATTGATAAGAGTAGTTTCTAGTTACGTGCTTTATCAATTATCACATTTAAAAAAAAATAATGTTAGGGAATACGAGATCTAAATGTAATGGATTAGTTACACATAATATAACAAAAATAGTTATATAAAATGACATAGAAGACTTTACGTGGTTTGATATTAAAACCTATATTCACAGATGACTTTGAGTTGCTTTTGACTATGTTTCTTTTGTTTGTAATCTTTATGAATGTTTATAATGGTAAGCACTCTCTCATACACTGACCTAATTTTTGTAAAACAAATCTCTCAAGGACTCAACACTAGTGACATTGCACACTCTTGTTGCTACTTACTTAACGCAACATTGTTAAAAAAGACTTAACATACGATCTTGTTACAGACTTATGCAAGTACCTAAACTGTTAAGCCTTACACAAACTATAACCGTCAATAACACTCAACAAAAGCTTACACTTTCATACATAGACATAATAAACATTGAAAGACACACACAACTTGCTCTCCTTAAATAAAAATGCATTGTTTGCAAGTTGTGGTAGCAACTCCTTACATCGCTTTCTTTATCAGTCTTTTTTCAACCTGGGAAAAGCATTATGAGCATCCCTGTGCTCGTGCTCTAATATGTGACTTGCCTAACAAACAAAGGTCAAATTATTAAAAAAAACCATGAAAGGTGTACATGAAGTAAAAGGAGGAAAAATGCAAACCTTTATTATCAACTCCTGAGCCTGGTTGTACGCCTTATGCCTTGAATACCGGTCAACCTCTGGGGCAAATTCCTTGGTTATAGATTTTTTGATTGACTAACCGAAGGAAATAGATGCCCAATCTTTTCAACCTTCTCCAGTGTGAGATGAGGTTTTGCAGAACGTCTAGGAGAGGTTATCTTGCCTAAATTTTGGTCGACTAAAATAGATTTTGCATATATTGTCTCAGCACTAGCTTGTTCTACCTTGGAATCAATTGTATCTCTTCCTTGGGAGACCATTGGAGCAGTCAACAGAGCAACGAAGACAAGGACACCTGAACTTGTGGTTGGGCTTGATAAACTTGATTGGGACCTAGTCGACTGACCACTATGCATCTTCTTTGGTTGAGTATCATTTCCTCCCTGGTTGACCGAAGGTGGTAGTACGTCACCCCCATTTTCTCTAGTGTTAGCATTGGTTCCTTATGACAAAGCCTTTCTTTTGGTAGCTCTATTATGGCCAGATGTATCTCATGCAACTTGTTCTCCTGATGTCTTTGCAACTGCCCTCCTTGCCAAGATCCTACTACGCCTAGGGTCAACATTACTAGCAATCTCATAGGTGGCTTCACTCCTCTTAACACTATGACCTACTATTGGAGAGGCTGATCCTTATAGCAAATGAGACAAAAACAAGTCAATGTAAATAAAGCGGGGTGAGCATTATTTAAAATAAAAAAAGTACAAGGAAAAGATGTTCACCTGCTAGACCTCCACTCTCATCCAACTGGCAATAATCTGGGTTGACCAACACAACTCTGATAAGTGTCTTAGTTCTCAAGAGGTAACCTTGCTTCCTTTTGTCGTATGGAATGCTGAGTGAACAATGTGATTTAGTGCCTTAGCACCCAGTGATAGTTGGGTCGTGCTAAAAATTATATACATATACATATGTAATGTTAGGAAGAGTCTATAAAAATAGAATGATGAAATGTGCCCAATGAAATGTTTGCGCCTAACCTGGGAGTTGAAAATTTCTCTCCACATAATACTCCTTGCCTTCAACCAAAGTTTGGCCCCAATTGCCATTCACAAAGAGCCATGGCTCCTTCCAATTCCTATTGGATGTGGGGTTGTCTAATACAGTCGTTCCTACATGGCCCCTTGTACCCACATAAAACCACCCTTTTATTTTTGCGCAAGTTTTCATTAGATATAAGTAAGAAAAAAAAAACTCATCAATGATAATCTTTGAAAATTTCTTCATTTTTCACAAAACATAGCAACCACTAAGAGCACGTCAGGCATTAGGGCCTAGTTGAACGAGGGCCACCCCTAAAAGATTGAGCATACACCTAAAAATGGTTGGATAGGGAGTCTAAGACCGTATTAGAAATAGATGGAGTAGAGAGTTACATGACCAACTAGTGGATGACAAGGTCTCCGCCCTCCCCTGGGCCGGCTGAGAAAAATGTCTTCTGGTATGTGGTATCATGTTCTAATCTCCTCTAAGTCTTTCTCCTCTAAAGTAGTAGGGGTTCCATTGAAAGACCAGTCCATGTGGGGGTCACAGAAGGCTTGGCTTCTCCTAAGTCTACTTGCGCCTGATTTCCTTGTAGGAGAGGAGTCGACCCGTCGACGCCCTTGAGGGTCTCTTCTGGGTGCTATATGTTTAATTCTAATACTTTTAACTGTATCAGAGACTTCAAAAGCTCTTATTTTGGTATCACTCATTGTTAAAGTTTCCTTACTCAACAGTTAGTATTAGCTAGGGAACCTATACTATTGGTTTCGTACAAATTCTGGAGTGCTAACTTCAACCTCAAGATCAACAATATTCACATGCATGAAAGATGTAAGACTTGGAGAACTATTTTTTGAGTTAGTTAGGGTGATCACGGCTTAAAGTGATTGACAAGTCATAGATGAAGTAATCCTACTCAACTAAAATAACATCACAAATAATGTCGAATGCAAACAGAAATTTAAAAAAAAAGGGAAAAAGCATTGTATGAAGCATCCATGAGAAGGTCTTTATGTCATAACCCGTACTAGACATACAAAATATAGCATTTATACAGTCATTTAAATATGAACTCTGTTATTTCTTTCAAAATTAATATTAGTATCACACACAAAACAGAGTTCCTAATCATAACCACAACATTTCACTTTATATAGATACATTCAAAATCAAAACGATTCCTATAGTATGGCTATGATAATCTAGGCAGCGGTCAATGGTTGCCAAGGGAACTCTGTCAGCAATGCCAAAAGTCCTCTATCCATAGCTCAATCTACTAATCACTTGAGGCACACAATAACTTTAATGAGTAAAACTCAGTAAGTAAGCTAAGTGAATATACAGTAATAAACAATAACAATAGAATTCAGTCCACAGTATAAAACTGTCCATTTCTAGCTATACAAGCATTAGCTAACTCGTTAAAGAAAGAATGCCCTAGAGTTCACTTCGGTTACATTTGAGCTCCCACGCCAATTTTCTTTCTAGACCTCTGTAGGTCGATTCAACCTCACATAAGTGAGTTCACATTTCTCTACTCATCACTTTTTCATACACAATCACAATCACATAATGAGAAAGCTTCCACAGTATCAGTTACAGTCACCGAGGGGAAAAGACTCTCTAATCAAGGTAGGACTTTTCATTTCGCAGTCGGTTCCCATATAATAGCTCAAGGCTAGTCTAACAATCCGGGTGATACCGGGCCCATGCTACCAAATCCCGTCTAGAGAAACACATGGTCCAGACCTCCCCTCAAGCCATAGGAGTACAGAATGCTCAAGGCTAGTCTGACAATCTAGGTGATACCGGGTCCATGCTACTAAATCTCGTCTAGAGAAACACATGGTCCAGACCTCCCCTCAAGTCATGGAACAGTACAGAATAGTACAAATACATTTAGATGCCTACACTTGAAATAACTTGAGGCTAGTCTGACAATCCGGGTGATACCGGGCCCATGCTACTGAATCTCGTTTAGAGAAACACATTGTCCAGACTTCCCCTCAAGCTATGAGAGTTAAACTTCCTAGGTCTTGACATGCCAATCATGTTTCACCATTCACAATCAGTCACGCATAAAAGAAGTTTGATATCAACCTTCTAGAGCAGTCACAATATCTCACATTCAAGCATCAAGGTGCTAGCAATTAACAATGTTACAATCCACAAAATTACATACATACAGTACATAATTTATTGTGGCCTCAGAATAGTTAGCTTACTTACCTTGTACAGCTATTTTTCGATGCTTGTGATTGACCTAAAAATAAAATAAAAATCTCTTTTCAGGTGACCATACACTTATAAAACATTTCCCCTTTTTGGCTCTATTTCTATACTTACTTTGACAAACAATTTACAACAACACTTGTCTACTTTCAAAATTCACACAATTGGTAGACATCTTTTACACACATACCTCATGTCTCCTTAAAATTTTTAGAGCAAATTGGGGTCATTAGGTCACTCAAAATAATCAAATTCATTACCTCAACAAT
This sequence comes from Boswellia sacra, assembly GCA_013180625.2. Lineage (NCBI taxonomy): Eukaryota > Viridiplantae > Streptophyta > Magnoliopsida > Sapindales > Burseraceae > Boswellia > Boswellia sacra. Next base: position 727,943 of record SNVD02016232.1, on the reverse strand, counting down.
TCTGCCACTACATTCACTTCACTGAGCACTATCAACTTAAAAATTTGTAGGAATTTAAATCCTATTCAAATGGCTACAAAACTTTACAGGCTGGTATATAACGTATATATATACCTCCATACCAAAAATCAGGGCTTTTCAAGGTGTTTAACCTATTCAATCCATTTATTTCTAACTGCCTTGTTTTGGAAAGTAAAAATTCCAATTTTAGCAAGCCAACTTTAAAAATCTATAAAAATTCACACAGAGCTTTAATCTCAGTGAAAATTTACAGTCTCATATATGACACATAAAAGGACTTGAGTACCAAAAATCAGTTAATTCTATGAAGATTTGGACCTTCAACTAAAATTGTCTTCCCCTACTCTATTCTAAGATAGGGGAAATGTGCAATACCATACCAGAAATTCAAAAATTCACTACAAATCACCTACTTCGAATTTTTGAGTGAATCCAATTGCTATACACTCCTGGACATGTCTATTTTCATCCATAAAAATTTCAGAATATGAAAATGTCCCACTGATTTTTGGTAATTTTTGGAACATGCACTGCTCAGTGTAACAAAATTTCCAGGATTTGAACTAAATTCTCAATTCTAGCTTATATCTTCATCCTCTTGCTTAGATACATTCAAAACTCATTCAAATTCATGTTTCCACACAAATTTCCAGCATAACAAACAACAATTCACATACTCAAATCACAACCCAAAAATTTTCTTGCAAACACACACACTAAGACAAGAATTTTAAGGAAAAAGGGTGAGTTCTTGTCACTTCTTTCTTCCTTCTCTTTCTCCTCCTTGAGTTCTTGATGAGTTTTTTGTGTGGAAAGCTTGGAGAGAGTGTGAAGAGCTGAAAACGTGGGCTTAAGAGCAAGGGTGAGAAATTCTAGAATTCTTCCCATTTTTATAGATAAACATTAGGCACAATTTCTATTTAGTGCTCCATTCCTTTCCTCCTTTCCACTAAGCCCATCATCTCTCTTCTATTATATTATAAATCCAACACATAACTAATACATTAATACATATATTACACATGTAACCATAACACATATTATAATATACATTACAAAAAAAAATAGGATATTACAACTCTCCCCCCTTTAAAAGAATTTCGTCCCCGAAATTCAGTACAATCATTCGAATAGAGAGGGGTATTTGGTACGCATTTCTTCCTCTAATTTCCAAGTTGCTTCTCCTATGGAGTGATTTTCCCAAAGTGCTTTCACCAAGGGTATACTCCTCTTCTGAAGTCTGTGTTCTTTGCGATCTATGATTCGGATCGGTCTCTCCTCATATGTAAGATCAGCTCTCAACTCCGGAAGTTCGGAACTCAGCACATGGGATGGATCAGAAACATACTTCCTTAACATGGAGACATGAAAGACATCATGCACTCTAGACAATGAAGGTGGCAAGGCAAGTTTATATGCTGCCTCTCCAATCCTTTCCAGAATCTTATAAGGGCCAATATATCTTGGACTCAATTTCCCTTTCCTTCCAAATCGCATCACTCCCTTCATAGGAGCAACTTTAAGGAACACTTTATCTCCTGCTGCAAATTCTAACTTCTTCCTTCGCTGATCAGCATAACTCTTCTGTCTGCTCTGTGCTACATTCATTCTGTCCTTCACTTTTTGGATGATATCACATGTTTGTTGTACAATTTCGGGCCCAAGTATCTTTCTTTCACCAATCTCATCCCAATGGACGGGTGATCTACACTTCCTCCCATACAAGGCTTCATAAGGGGCCATTCCAATTGTGGATTGATAGCTGTTATTGTATGCAAATTCAACCAAAGTCAAGTGCTTGTCCCAGCTATCCTTGAAGTCCAACACACAAGCTCTAAGCATATCTTCCAGAATCTTGATGGTCCTTTCCGACTGACCATCTGTTTGAGGATGAAAAGCCGTGCTGAACTTTAGTTTAGTGCCCAAAGCCTTATGTAAACTTTTCCAGAATTGGGAGGTAAATCTTGGATCCCGATCTGAAACAATAGATACCGGTACACCATGTAGTCTCACAATCTCATCTACATAGAGGTGGGCATATCTGTCCATAGTAAAGGTAGTACGCACAGGAAGAAAATACGCTGATTTCGTCAACCGGTCCGCAATTACCCAAATTGCATCGCATCCATTCCTAGTCTTCGGTAGACCCACAACAAAATCCATAGTGATGTGTTCCCATTTCCATTCTGGTATTGATAGTGGATTAAGTTATCCCGATGGCCTTTGATGTTCAGCTTTAACTTGTTGACAAACTAAGTATTGTTCAACAAATTAAGCTATTTCCTTCTTCATACCAACCCACCAGTAGTTATTCCGGAGATCCTTATACATTTTTTTACAGCCAGGATGCACCGAATAAGGAGAACTATGTGCTTCATTCAATATTTCTCGTTTCAACTCTATCACATTTGGGACACACAATCTTCCTTCGAAGTATAATACCCCGTCGAAGAAGATAACAAAACCTGGCCTCTTCCCTAATGGAACTTCTTCCATCACCTTCTTCAAAAAGACATCTTCGCATTGACTCTTCTTGATCTTCTCAATAATGGTGGGTTGCACAACCAATGAAGCCAAGTGTAAGCATTCATTCGGCTGAACAATCTCCATAGCAAGTTTCTCCAGATCTTGCATTATTGACCGTTGTGTGGTAATTGAAGCAGACATATGTCCAGAAAACTTTCTACTCAAGGCATCCGCCACCACATTCGCTTTTCCAGGATGATAATTAATGACACAATCATAATCCTTGACCAACTCAGCCATCGCCTTTGCCTCATATTTAATTCCTTCTAAGTGAAGAAATATTTAAGGCTCTTGTGGTCAGTATAGATCTCACATCTTGCTCCGTATAAGTAATGCCTCCAAATCTTCAATGTAAACACCACTGCTGCCAGTTCTAGATCATGGGTAGGGTAATTCTTCTCATAGTCCTTCAATTGTCGAGATGCATAGGCTATAACCTTGCCATTTTGCATCAAAACACACCCCAACCCGTTCTTAGAAGCATCACTTTATATCACAAATCCTTCTGAACCAGAAGGAATGGTCAGTACTGGAGCTGTTACTAATCGATTCTTGAGTTCTTGGAAACTCTTCTCACAGTCCTCCGACCATACAAAAGTTATATTCTTCCTGGTCAATTGTGTTAAGGGCGAGGCTATCTTGGAAAAGCCTTCAACAAATCTTCTATAGTATCCAGCCAATTCCAGAAAGCTGCGCACTTCAGTTACATTAGTTGGTCTCGGCCAGTTCACAATAGCTTCCACTTTGTTTGGGTCTACTGAGATCCCATCACCTGAAACAATGTGACCCAAGAAGGAAATCTGATTGAGCCAAAACTTACATTTCTTGAACTTGGCATACAGTTTCTTCTCTCTCAATATCTGCAATACCCTTCTCAGATGCTCTTCGTGTTCTTTGGAATTCTTAGAATACACCAAGATATCATCAATGAACACAATGACGAATTTATCCAAGAATTCCTTAAAAACACGGTTCATACGATCCATAAAAGTAGCTGGAGCATTCGTGAGTCCGAAAGGCATCACCAAGAATTCATAGTGCACATACCTCGTTCGAAAGGTAGTCTTAGAAATGTCTTCCTTTCTAATCTTTAACTGATGGTATCCGGATCGAAGATCAATCTTAGAAAACACACTTGCCCCATGCAACTGATCGAGTAGATCATCAATCCTAGGAAGTGGATACTTGTTCTTTATAGTCACCCGATTCGATCACGATAATCAATGCACAATCTCATTGTCCCATCCTTTTTCTTCACAAACAGAACTGGTGCTCCCCAAGGAAAGACACTGGGACGGATGAAACCCTTATCCAGTAACTCTTGTTCGGTTGGTGACATCCGATATGGAACTTTAGATATAGTAGTGATTCCCGATAAAAGATCGATAGTGAATTCAATCTCTCGATCGGGAGGGAGTCCGGGTAAGTCTTCTGGAAATACATCTGTAAATTCATTTACCACTGGAATGTTCTGAATACTATTTCCTTCCTCCATTGTTTCTATAACACAAGCTAAGAAACCCATACAATCCTTCCGAAGGAACTTTTGAGCTTTCAAGGCTGAGACAATCCGTGGCAATGGACTATATCCGCTCCAACAAAGCTGCACTCCAATCCGAGTGGAGTATGGAATATCACTTTCTTCTCAAAACACTTGACATCTGTATGATATTTAGACAGCCAATCCATACCCAGAATCACATCAAAATCACGCATCTCCAAGATGATTAGATTGGCCTCTAACTCTTGGCTATCTATTTTAATCGGGCAGGATTTCAACTCTTCTTTAGCACACAATGCCGTCCCCGAAGGAGTAGAGACACACATCTCAACCTCCATAATTGAAGGCTTTACCTCCACTTTATGCGCAAAAGTACGAGACATAAAGGAATGAGTGGCACCTGAATCGAACAATACATGAGCATTATGACCAAGAACAGAGATAATACCAGAAACAACCGATGGAGCCTCCCGTGCTTCGGTGGTGGTGAGGGTATAGACTCTTCCTTGAGCTCGTGGTTCTCTACCCGGTGCATTCTGAACTCTACCAGGAGTAATTGGAGCTTGACTGGCTTCAGGACATGAAGCAACAAAGTGTCCAGTTTTGCCACATCGGAAGCACGCTCCAGTCTTGAAATGACACATTCCTTTATGTGGTTTGTGGCATGTGTCACATTAAGGAAATTCTTTCCTACCCGTATTCTGCTTCTTCTTTCCCTTGCCTTTCTCGAACTGTTTACTATTGTTCCTCCATGGCTTCCTTGGTTGGGAACCAGAACCCTCTTTTTTAGACTTGCTAGCTTCAGTCATTTCTTCATCTTTGGCCAATATCTGAGCCTTCCTCAGCACTGCACTACAGCTTTTCAATTCTAGAACTGCCACGTGCCTTCGGATTTCGGGTTTTAAGCCTCTTTCAAAGAACTTGGCTTTCTCCTCTTCTGTACTGATGAGGTGTGGAGCAAATCTGGAGAGAGCCTCGAACTTCCTTTAATATTCTGTGAGGGACATGGACCCTTGAGTTAACTGTACAAATTCAGCAATCTTCTCATTCTTCAATGACTGAGAGAAGTACTTGTCGTAAAACAACTCTTTAAATTGAGCCCAAGTAAGCACTCCATCATCCCCAGTGTGAGCTCTCTTGGTCATTTCCCACCAGTGACTTGCACTACCCTTTAGCATAAAAGTAGCGCATGTGAGTCGTTGTGTGTCAGTACACCCCATAAGCTCGAATATCTTCTCCATTTCACGAACCCATTCTTCTACAGCTAATGGGTCTGTTGAGCCTGTAAAGGATGAAGGGTTGAGTCTTCTAAACTGCTCCACAACTTGTATATTTTCAAAAGTGGTGGTGGAACTAGGTTGTGCAGCCTCTCGTCTCGCATCTGTCAGAATCTGCACCAACTCCTAGACTGTAGTGTCCTGAGCCAGTAACTAGTCCTAGCATGCCTCTTCGGTCTTCTATTTCTGACCAAAGCAGGTTCATCCAACTCCGAAGTTCATCTCACTCTGGATGTGGAGCTAACCCTCCTCATTTCCTCCACACTGGGGTTATCGGCTCTCCTGGGTCATCCCGGGCGAGACATAACTATCAATTCTGATTATCAAAACAGAATAAGGCACCATATAATAACAATAATACTAATAATAATAATTAGCACTCCTCATCATATAAAACCATTTCAGAGATTTCAACATGGAAATCAAACAATTATCAATCTTACTTACTATGGAGGATTTGGCATAGACTTGGTTCCCTTGACCGCTTGCAACAAAAGTGTCTACAGAATCTTAAACCTATGCTCTGATACCACTACTGTCACAACCGGTACTAGACATACAAAATATAGCATTTATACAGTCATTTAAATATGAACTCTGTTATTTTTTTCAAAATTAATATTAGTATCACACACAAAACAGAGTTCCTAATCATAACCACAACATTTCACTTTATATAGATACATTCAAAATCAAAAGGATTCCTATAGTATGGCTATGATAATCTAGGCAGCGGTCAATGGTTGCCAAGGGAACCCTGTCAGCAATGCCAAAAGTCCTCCATCCATAGCTCAATCTACTAATCACCTGAGGCACACAACAACTTTAATGAGTAAAACTCAGTAAGTAAGCTAAGTGAATATACAGTAATAGACAATAACAATAGAATTTAGTCCACAGTATGAAACTGTCCATTTCTAACTACACAAGCATTAGCTAACTCGTTAAAGAAAGAATGCCCCAGAGTTCACTTCGGTTACATTTGAGCTCCCTCGCCAATTTTCTTCCTAGACCTCTGTAGGTCGATTCAACCTCACATAAGTGAGTTCACATTTCTCTACTCATCACTTTTTCATGCACAATCACAATCACATAATGAGGAAGCTTCCACAGTATCAGTTACAGTCACCTAGGGGAAAAGACTCTCTAATCAAGGTAGGACTTTTCATTTCACAGTCAGTTCCCATATAATAACTCAAGGCTAGTCTGACAATTCGGGTGATACCAGGCTCATGCTACCAAATTCCGTCTAGAGAAACACATGGTCTAGACCTCCCCTCAAGCCATGGGAGTACGGAATGCTCAAGGCTAGTCTGACAATCCGGGTGATTCCGGGCCCATGCTACCAAATCTCGTCTAGAGAAACACATGGTCCAAACCTCCCCTCAAGTCATGGAACAGTACAGAACAGTACAAATACATTTAGATGCCTACACTTGAGACCCCCCCTCAAGTCATGGAACAGTACAGAATAGTACAAATACATTTAGATGCCTACACTTAAAATAACTCGAGGCTAGTCTGACAATCCGGGTGATACTGGGCCCATGCTATCAAATCTCGTTTAGAGAAACACATGGTCCAGACCTCCCCTCAAGCTATGAGAGCTAAACTTCCTAGGTCTTGGCATGCCAATCATGTTTCACCATTCACAATCAGTCACACATAAAAAAAGTTTGATATCAACCTTCTAGAACAGTCACTTATCTCACATTCAAATATCAAGGTGCTAGCATTAACAATGTTACAATCTACAAAATTACATACATATAGTACACAATTTATTGTGGCCTCAGAATAGTTAGCTTACTTATCTTGTACAACTGCTTTTTGATGCTTGTGATTGACCTAAAAATAAAATAAAAATCTCTTTTTAGGTGACCATACACTTGTAAAACATTTCCCCTTTTTGGCTCTATTTCTATACTTACTTTGACAAACAATTTACAACAACACTTGTCTACTTTCAAAATTCACACAATTAGGTAGACATATTTTACACACATACCTCATGTCTCCTTAAATTTTTTAGAGCAAATTGGGGTCATTAGGTCACTCAAAATAATCAAATTCATTACCTCAACAATTCTGCCACTGCATTCACTTCACTGAGCACTATCAACTTAAAAATTTGTAAGAATTTCAATCCTACTCAAATGGCTACAAAACTTTACAGACTGGTATATAACGTATATATATACCTCCATACCAAAAATCAGGGCTTTTCAAGGTGTTTAACCCATTCAATCCATTTATTTCTAACTGCCCTGTTTTGGAAAGTAAAAATTCCAATTTTAGCAAGCCACATTTAAAAATCTATAACAATTCACACAGAGCTTGAATCTCAGTGAAAATTTACAGTCTCATATATGACATGTAAAAGGACTGGCATACCAAAAATCAAGTAATTCTATGAAGATTTGGACCTTCAACTAAAATCGTCTTCCCCTACTCTGTTCTAAGACAGGGGAAATGTGCAATACCATACTATAAATTCAAAAATTTACTACAAATCACCTACTTTGAATTTTTGAGTGAATCCAATTGCTATACACTCCTGAACATGTATATTTTCATCCATAAAAATTTAAGAATATGAAAATGTCCCACTGATTTTTGGTAATTTTTGGAACATGCACTGCTCAGTGTAACAAAATTTCCAGGATTTGAACTAAATTCTCAATTCTAGCTTATATCTTCATCCTCTTGCTTAGATACATTCAAAACTCATTCAAATTCATGTTTCCACACAAATTTCCAGCAGCACAAACAACAATGCACATACTCAAATCACAACCCAAAAATTTTCTTGCAAACACACACACTAAGACAAGAATTTTAAGGAAAAAGGGTGAGTTCTTACCATTTCTTTCTTCCTTCTCTTTCTCCTCCTTGAGTTTTTGATGAGTTTTTTGTGTGTAAAGCTTGGAGAGAGTGTGAAGAGCTGAAAACGTGGGCTTAAGAGCAAGGGTGGAAGAAGTTCTAGAATTCTTCCCATTTTTATAAATAAACATTGGGCACAATTTCTATTTAGTGCTCCATTCCTTTCCTGCTTTCCACTAAGCCCATCATCTCTCATCTATTACATTACAAATCCAACACATAACTAATACATTAATACATATATTACACATGTAATCATAACACATGTTATAATATACATTACAAAAAAAAAATAGGATATTACAGTCTTTATCTCTCCAAGAAAGGAAAATATCACCATCACATTACATGAATTTGGAGTTAACGAACCTGGTTCTCCAAGAACAGCGAATCTAAACAGATATATTACAAAAAGTTAAGTTCTAAAAGAGCCGATTATAGCATCAGGGATGTCCAAAGGTGTCTTCAACGTCACTGCCTACTTGATGTTGCCTACAATGACATCTAAAAAAAGGGCAGAAAAAAGGAAAGAGTTTAGAACTGATTGAAATATCTGGAAAGCAAAGTGAATCACAGCACGTTATGCCGAAGTGATTCTCATTACAAATCTGAAAGGTGATTAATGCTTCTTCAATTTCCTTCAATTTTATATTATAATAATGAATTCAATTGGAAGAATGGAACGTACATGCATGAGATTAGAATAAATAATGCAAATTGTCCATGAAATTTACTATTAAAAAATAGAAAATATGTTTGGCAGGGAACAAAGCCAACGAGCATGATGGAAGTGATTAAATCCAATTGTAGATGCAAGTATGATCAATTAATATAATAAAGTTTTAGGCATATACCGTTTGATCCCAGGAGCTGCCAAGTCGCTTCAGAGAACTTCGTACTTTAACAATTCGAAAGCCTATTGCAGGATTCTGGATTGAAGCGATGTGTAGGATGGAAACGAATTGAAGCTCCTCACTTTTGAAAATTAATTTATTAAGAAATGGCGTGAAGTGGCTCCTGTGCAGAAAGATATTTGAAAGGGCTGTGAAGCTTTCCTTAACAGATTAAAAGTCAATATTGAAATTGGAAAGCTTTGGATGTCATGGGCAAAGTGATGGCTAATTGCAGAGTCACACAACTATCCACCTTCCCAATATGGCTTTCGATTTTGGGAAAACATTAAATGAGAAGAATTCTCATGATTGATAATAAAGGAAGTATAGATATATATGAAAGTAATTTAACATTGTCTTTCCAAAAGTCAAGTTCCAATTAAAACGGATGTGTTGTATTGGAACTTGGAAGGCTGATTGTTGGATAAAAAGTTGGAACAACCAATAAGATTAATTTTCCAAGCCACATTTTCAAAGGATACAATTTTTCTTTCATTTAATTGGAATAAATATATCTTTTATCCTATGCGGTGGCAAGACACCTAGAATGATGAATCTTTCATTATTAATATGGTTGACAAAGACTTTATCATTGCTCCTATTATTGAGACTTTTTGATCGATTAGATAATCCTATGACAAATACCCTACTTGGTCGATAAGTGACGCAATTCCCAATTTCACCACCAAAGATATTGCATGACATAAGTTCCTAAGTCAAACCTGTTAGTGTCAGAAAAATAATTAACAAGAGCTTCCCATCCTGAGCTTAATAATTACCTCCTAAGTTCCATAAAATTAATAAAATATTTGAGGCATAAGACTTCATAGAAGCCTCTCTCCAGGTGTCTCTTAAAGGAATTTCCTATCATCTAGGTGCTTTCATGGCTCCAGATGTCAACACCAACTCTTTTGGGTGCAGCATGGTGTCAACCAAGCCCCATATATCTCGCCACTTGTAAGTAAAATCTCCTATAAATATATTCATTGGCTACAAATCAATGTTAGAACACTCTCTAATCTAAAACGCTCTCTCTCTGTCTCTCTATCTCATCTCTCCCTGGTCGACCAGATTTTTCACTTCATATTTAATCTCTAACTTGAGCGTCAAAGGATTATCACTGACAACACTACTAGCACCTCTCACACATTGTTTTCTCTTTGTGTGCAGATCATTTACATCACTGGGGCCTCGGTTGATTGAAACGTAGTGGCCTTTATTATCAAACACATGGCCTGAAACCCTTGACTTTCACCATCCTTCTCCACATTTTTACTTAGTGTCCTCTAATTGAATCAGATCCTCCGCAACAAATATAAATATTACTAGCAAGTTAGAGGTCAACTAATTTTCAGCATCAACAGGATTCTTTCAAGCTTTCTGCCAATTAGAGATAATAAAGGAAGGAAGTATAGATACGCGCTAGTCTTATATTTCTTATGAATCTATATAAATCCGATAATGTTTTCTTAATTTGATCTAAATCATTTTTTTTGTTTTCATTTTTAAAAAAATAAATATATAAATCAAAATGCATTTGCTAATTGCCACCGACATTTAAAAAAAAAGTTGAAAAATACAAATTATGTGTCAAAAATTAATTCCGGACAAAAAAAAAAGGAAAATCAAAAGATATTTAATTTAGTTTTGATTTTTTTTATTCTTAAGAACTTTTTCAATTACAAGTTTTTCTTTTTAATACTCAAAAAACTATTTTCTTGTGAATTCGCAATTGAACCTTATGTTCTCGTAAGATATCATCCACTTTAAGTTGTACCTAAGCTTTATCTATTTTAAAAGAGCTCTCACGATCATGGTGAAGGGATAACTCCTTTTTTATATAAAACATAAGCCAACGCACCATACAATAAATTCAGAACTAACTCCTTCCCTTGATTGAACCCTCGGCATGAATATAGAACGTACAACATATTATTAGATTATAGCAATGTTTTTAGTGCCGATAATAATGTTTTCAAAAAATTCACCTAGAATAGAAATTTGAAAATTCAGTTTGATTAATTAATATAAAACCTGATAATATTAAAACAATTATATATATGCCTTTATATATAATAACGTAACATTTTTATTTTTGTTAATTTTGCGAACCTTGAATAATGTGTTTCACTTTTATACATTCATCTTAAATACATCTTTCATTTTTAAATTTATTTTTTAAAACAAAATTGGAAAAACTGCCAGCCTTGGATTAATCCAAGAGATCAGCTAACATTTTAGTGGATATATGGAGTTCACAGGGATAGATATGCAAGAAAATTGATTTTGTGATCGTGTTACTGATAATATTAATTTATAGATGTAAAAGTAACTAATTGCATTCTTGAACTACTTGATGATGGAACATTCTTTCGTGTATATCCAGAAATCGTTACCAAGTGACGAAATGAGAAGGATACTTGACGTAATGATGGATATCCGAAGCAGAAAGAAAAACCACCCAATTTTTTTTTTTTTAAAAAAAGAAACTTACCATTGCAATTATTCTGATAGACCAGTTTGATGTCTACGTATCCTTATTATCGAATAGAATGAGATAACGGCGAGCGGGATCAGTCTGATGGTTGTGAGCATTGGTTGAGCGAGGGCCTCGAAGAAGAATTTTCTGACAAAGTAAAGAAAGGGAAGATTGAGAGCAAAATACAAGTCTACGAATCATCGTGGCACATCTAACTGTTCACAAAAGAATAAGTAGAAAAGGAAGAAAAACACAAAAGCAACACCCCTAAAGAAGAACCATATGAAGGATAAGAAATTAAAATAAACGTAAATTTTGACGAAGATAAAATTGAAGTTTATATTTTCATCAGTCTCATTTTATACTTTCAAACTTGAATGTTCTTATAGGTCTCAAGTGTTGGGAATATTTATAATAAATTTAAATAATGTAATCAAACAACAAGATATTAAAGAAATAATAAAATATGAATTAGATTAATATATTAAATAAATAGAATAAACAAAGAGATAGAGTTAGAAATAAGTGGCCTGAACATTTGGAAGGCATGTCGAAGGCATTGTCCTAAAGCCAAAGAGTCCTCACCTCGTGCGAGTCATATCGGTACTCAAGGGCTCCAAGATATAACCCAGTGCTCACAGCTTATCTTCTCGATGAGTACGATCACCGGAAGAAAGTAACCTGTCTTCATGTGTCGCGATTGCTCAAAACATAGAAAACTCAGAAGATCTCATATCTATGTTAGAACCTTTGAGACTCCTTTATATAGTAATCTCATAACTTAGGTAACGTACAAATTAATTCTTGTAACTCCCAAGTCATAAGTTCTGAATAAAAGCATAAACGTTACAAATAATAAGTGTTGTAACGTTCATATTTTTATTATACTTGTAACGTATGAAATTAATATCAAAATAAATTTTGTAACTTATAATATAAATGTTTGTTTTAAACCTTTTATCTCCAACAGTCCCCCACAAAAGGTTTAAAACTTTAAAGCTTTATAAAATAAAATATCAAGATAAAAATACTCATAAAATAAAAATTATATATAAAGAGCAATATTCTATTATGCAATGGGTATAGGTATCTTTCGGGTTTGAACCTACACTTAGTGTTAATAGTATCCATTTGAGAAACCTGAGTGAACAAAGTCTTGAACTCGATTTCTTGACCAAACTTCAAACTATCACACACATAATATCGACGAAGACATGGTTTTGGCGGGTTAGCGCTATTAAAGGCCATGCGCTCAATCTTGATTCTCATGAGAGCTTTAGAGAATAGCCCAATTCTCACAGTCGCGGCCCTCACGACGCTCTCACTTAGGTGAGTCCTCAAAAGGTATATATGACCTATACCTCGCAAGAGTATCTAGCCTTTGGACTCATTCAGGATAAATATCCTTCCTAACATCACATATAACAAGCACTTTACCATAGGGATGAGTATGATCATATCTCCTCTAAGATATGTCTTTATAGTTGTGCTTAACAAGTCACGCAGTACGGATTGTTCCTACCCATTGAACCTCCTTCATGGGATCTCCAATCACAGAGGTTGGGTTACTTCCCTAGGTGACTCCCTTTGGGCTTAAGCACATCCCCCTCGACAATTTAAATAATTAATTAGCATGCTAAAAATCTTTATAATTGTATAAAATCTCATTGACTTTATCTTTGAGAACTTGTTCTTATTATTTTGATAAATGCTTCCACTAGTTCTCTTAAATAATATTTCCCAAAAAGAATATTAGAGAGCATAAGAATATCAAAGAGACTAAAAAGAAAATTAAATGAGCACTTAATCACCTCATAAACAATAATATTTTTAAACTCATACACGAAATTAATAATCATTTAATAACTTATGATATCATTTTTTTCTCCAAATATCATAAAAACATTTAACAACCATCAAATAAAGAAAATCCCTACATTAAGTAACATTTTAAATACACTAGCAATAACTCCATTAAAATATTAATGCATTAATTTGTTAAATTTTAAAACTCATCAAAATAATAACTACACTCAAATCATTGTCATCTTAATTGTACAAAATTAAGAATTAAAATATGAAACTGCTCAAAAACTAGAAACCCCCACATTAAAAATATTTTTTCAATCCTCACATTAATAAGATATTTATTGCTGAAACCATAAATATAATATATATAACTCGTATATGTATTTAATAATAATCATTAGCATTTATGCTATTATTTCATTTAATACAACCACATAAATTATCATAATAATCTATTAGCCTTTTTAACATACTCTAATAATCAATTATTTAGATGTTATCATATAATATACATGATAGTCACAAGAAACAATGAATTAATTGTACACCATCATACATATGAGTTTCTAATTAAATATATTGAAAACACATGCTTTATTGTGTAATAAAAAGTTAATCCATGCAAGTAACTCATAAATTGAATTCTTAATCAATAATAATATGCAATAAAGTTCAAAGATTGTCTTACTCCAAATAATAACACACTTAATTAGTAACATATAAAATTAATTAAATCACAAATAGTCAACCTGTAATAAATATCGGTAATAAGGATTTTTATAACTGAAATATTTATTAAACTATAATAAAAACTCATAAAAGGTTTTGATTATAAAACCACTACATTTAACTCATCTATATTAATTCTTTGTAACTCAAAGCATCATGCACTAATAATCTAACACCACAACATATGTATAACGACAAATAAACAAAGATTTAATATATCACAAAAATATTTTTTGATTGTAAATAAATAGTCATGCTATTATAAATAATTTTGTATTACCTCAAATAAAAAAATATATATATCTATTACCTCTATATTGTCTTGAAGTGGATAAAGAGATTCAATCTCGATACTAAGTTGAGCCAAGAACTCTGAATACATATTTTTGTTGTCAACACAATTTAAAAGCATTAGGCTTCCCCAAGACCAAAATAAAATATTCTAAATAAACAAGGTTAAGAGAATAGTTTAGTTAAATATAATATTTAAAACACAAAAGCTATGCATTTATCATAATGTTTGAATTACATTTATCCTTTTTTATAAACCATAGAAATATATATATATACGCACACAAAGATAGCCAAGTTGAAATCTACATGTCAAAGCATAATGACAATATGTATATTTTAATGTGACACGAATAAACAAATAGAAAATTGGCAACACACTTTCGTAACTTATGCAAGCTTACATTTTTAATGTTTATACATTCACACATTTGTAACTCATGCAAGGACAATGACTTAATCAATGTTATACTTTAGATCACCCAAAAATTCACACAAATATATATATTCACAATATAAAGAAATAAATATCAATCCACTAATCATATCATAGTTAAATCATACAAGTAGTGGAATCAATCAAAATATATCATAATAACCAAATCTTATAGACCTCTAAAAATAACTTATCTACATAAAAATATCATTGGATAAACAAAACAACATAAGCCGTCAATATACTCTACAAACTATTCACGTTATATACCACCCAATGATAAATTAAGGTAAACAATAAAATATATAAGACATTCTTTGGCTTTAGAATGTTGGGAATATTTATAATAAATTTAAATAATGTAATCAAACAATAAGATATTAAAGAAATAATAAAATATGAATTAGATTAATATATTAAATAAATAGAATAAACAAAGAGATAGAGTAAGAAATAAGTGGCCTGAGCATTTGGGAGGCATGTCGAAGGCATTGTCCTAAAGCCAAAGAGTCCTCCCCTCGTGCGGGTCATATCGATACTCAAGGGCTCCAAGATACAACCCAGTGCTCACAGCCTATCTTCTCGATGAGCACGATCACCGGAAGAAAGTAACCTGTCTTCATGTGTCGCGGTTGCTCAAAACATAGAAAACTCAGAAGATCTCATATCTATGTTAGAACCTTTGAGACTCCTTTATATAGTAATCTCATAACTTAGGTAACGTACAAATTAATTCTTGTAACTCCCAAGTCATAAGTTCTGAATAAAAGCATGAACGTTACAAATAATAAGTGTTGTAACGTTCATATTTTTATTATACTTGTAACGTATGAAATTAATATCAAAATAAATTTTGTAACTTGTAATATAAATGTTTGTTTTAAACTTTTTATCTCCAACATCAAGATCAAACAGAGCAAGACACACAAATTACTATAATCAAACTGATAAACATAATCAACTCTACATCTATGGAGACTCTTTTTTCTAATTTGATGAAATTGATAACAATGTTCTTGTATTTACTTAAGAAAATTACAGGGTATTTAAGCATATTCACTTCTTATTTTTAAGCGATGTGGGATGTTACATTGAGTCACCGGCTCCCTCCGTCCTTCCATTATTAAACACATGTGTGTATAATACTATGACAATTCTTTTTTAATTTTTGCAATAGTACAAATTTAGATCATGTCTAAACTATAATTACATTTTTTTAATTGCATGTTGCGATCAATTTTTAAAAAAGGTTCAGCTGGGTTGTGGCTTGCCCAATTCACTCCTCTCGTCGCCCCAACATTAAATAAAGTTGTGTTGACAACTGAGACCAATTTTTTTTTTTTGGCTTTTTTACAATAATATGAATTTAGATCATGTTTAAACTATAATTGCATCTGTTTATTGCATATTATTACTCTTAACCAAAAAAAGAAAAATCAGCTGGTATGACCACATACTTGAATCACTCCTTAATCAAAGGTGTGTAGACAATTAAGACAAAATTTTTAATTTTGTCATAATATGAATTTAGACTATAATTAGATTTTTTTACTGCATTTCACTTCATTAAAAAATTTTAAAAAAAAATTGATGGGTTGTGGCCTACACAAGTTACCCCCTCTTTAACCTTGCATTAAACAAAGATGCGTGGATGGTTAGGACAGTTTCTAAAAGACTTCAGCCATAATATGAAGTTAGATCATTACATTTTTTTAATTCCATATTACTTATTTTTTTAAGAAGTTCGGATGCATTGTGGCCTCTACGAGTCATACTCGCCCCCCGCCCTTCCATTAAATAAAGGTGTGTAGTCTGTAGACAACTAAGACAAATTTTTTTAATTTTTATAATGATTAGAATTTTCATATTGTCTAAATTATAATTATATTTTTCTATTGTTGTTATGACCATAACAAAATTGGGCCTTAATTAAATCTAATATAGTAAGCCTACTATTGGAGCCTATTATTTGGGCCCGTTGTCTAGGTCCCATAATAACTCTTCCTGATGTCTATATAAACCCTCTGGATTTTTGGTCAAGGTATGCATATTTTTCTAAACTCTTTCTCTCTTTAAATTTCCTTTACTTTTGAGAGCTTCTCTCTCTAGGAAATTCTCTTAAAAAACTTTCGGTGTGCCGAAAACTGACTTGAGCATTAGAGGGCTCTCGCCAGCAACCTTAACTGTTTTCTTTGTTCTCAGGATTGGATTGACATACAACTCAAGCCTCAGCCCGTTTTTCAGCCATCTAGAAATCGTGCATCAACAGTTGGTGCCGTCTGTGAGAACGATAATCTAAGCCTCCTTAGTTGTTACTCCCATCCAAACATAATCACACATATCATGAGTCACGCATCCTAACACTCAACCTCCTAAGAGGTTGAGAAGAGATCGAGGTAAAAGCCCCTCCCCAATGTCGAAAGGTAGTTGATACTGGGAGAGCTTTAGTAATATCCTCTAGGATGGCCCCTAACCCCAAGCAACGCTGACTTTCGCCTAAGAGATCGAAGAAAGGCAAGATGAGTTGATTGACTACCATGGAGCACACCATGCGAAATTTTGGTGAACAAATGAACCGTATGGTGACCATATTCAACTAAGTTTTTGGACAGAGTACTTAACAAGTTGGATATGCTGCTGGAAACACCCCGAGAAATGCTATGATAGTAGCTAATGTCCCAACTGATGTTAGTGGACATACTGACCTGGTTGCCCAAACCACTGGATTACCTCTATAGCAGGTCATTCAACCAAATCTTTCCCATCTTATTGTTCAGGGAGAGGACGGTCGCCCAAAGATTCCTCTTCTTCCACTTGTCATATCTAAACAATGATTGGCAGTAGGAGATCTTCATCACTCTTTAAACAAAAAATGTCATACAAGTGTCGAGCAAGGACCAAGAGGAAGTAATGTTGATCAACAAGCCTATTCTTATCATGTCCTTATACTCCAAGGGGCAACTTTCAATCAAAAAGAAATTGCCCCAACTCATCAACTAGAAGTAAGGATCATCGCCCAAATGTTATTCCAATGGATATCTCCGAAGAGGAAACATCAGATAATCATTATGCAGAGTTCAAGCGAGAAATGGATGAAAAAATTCATAAACTGGAGAAGTTGATTAAGTGTTTGGGAGGAGAAGAGGATGGTCATCAATAATGGGAGTCACCCTTTGCTGAAGATATTCTTAGGGAAAGATACCCATATAGATTTCGGATGCCACAACTTGAACTTTACCAAGGGACGACTAACCCCTGAGAGCATTTAGACTCTTTTGTTTCTCATATAAAGATAAAAGGAGTCTCAGAGGGAATAACGTGTAGAACTTTCTCTCTTACGCTTAGAGGATCAGCTAAGCAATGGTATAGGAGGTTACTAGCCTCATCCATCTTCAGTTTTGAAGAGCCTGCTCGTAGTTTTCTCAGGCACTCTAGTAATTTGAAAACGAGAAGTCGGCTAGCACAGAGTCTTCTTTCAATCAAGCAGGGTCATAATGAATCGCTTCATGCATTTGTGGATAGGTAACAGCGGGAGGTCGCTCGAGTGGATCAATTTAATGATGGTTATACTATGACAGGTTTGGTCCAAGAAATCAAAAGGGAGCTCCCTCTAGCATGGGAATTCTCTGTTAACTTCCTGCGCACGTACTAAGAAGCATTGAAAAAGGTTTCCAGCCATGCAGATGCTGAGAAAATTTATCAAGCAAACTACCCTGGGCAGACTCCGATGATGCATAATTCCTCACGTACAGATGGATGGTCATATGACAATCACAGGAGAGAACATCGTGATAGAAATCGGATGTCAACCTCAAGATATCTTAAAAGAAATCAAATATAAGGGACTATTGAAAGAACCTGCCCCTTTACGGTCAAATCCAAGAGCAAGAGATAAGAGAAAGTTTTGTCACTTCCACCAGGCTCATAGTCATAACACTGCAGATTGCTTTGAACTTAGGAAACAAATTGAGGGTGTTATCAAGGATGGCCAACTACAAGAATACATTTATTACCCCACCCCAACCACCCAAACCATCAGAAGAAGTAGCCATGATTTTTGGGAGAATAATGGATGGTCCAAATGCCCAGACCCGAAGGTACCTGGCTAGGTAGACAAGATATGACCTCCCTCGCCATGAAGTCAACTTGACGACTTCTTCTATTAATGCTAGGGATCATGACATTATCACTTTTTCATCTCAAGATGCTCTGGGTATCCATCAGCCTCATTATGATGCCTTGGTCCTCACAGTAATTGTGGCCAATAAAAGGTTAAAAAGAGTATTGATTGACAATGGGAGCTCAACTGACATAGTGTGATTGGATGCATTTGATCGACTAGGTCTTAACCGTAGAGATATGAGAGGCGTCCAAACTTCTCTAACGGGATTCGCTGGAGGAAAGGTTATTCCCAAAGGAATAATTTCGTTACCTGTGACCTTGGGAGAAGGCTCCCTACAGACAACCAAGATAGTAAATTTTCTCGTGGTAGATCATCCGGGTGTTTATAACGCCATCCATGGACGGCCATCACTTTATGACTTTAAAGTAGTAATGGATGTCTATCATCATATCTTGAAGTTTCCAACACCTTTGGGGATAGAAGAAGTTAGAGGTGAACAACGAACCTTTGGAGAATGTTATAACATGGCTTTCAAATAAAAGACGCATAAGCTAATGATGATTCGAGGAGAGCCTTCTAAGGGGTTAGAACGTTTAGATCCACGAGACCCTATGAAAGGGGAAGTTACAGTTCCAATGAAAGGAATGGATGATGTCCTAATCTATTTGGATAATCTAGAAAAGACGGTGAATGTAGGTAAAAGTCTTCCTACACCAATCAAAGACAAATTGATTGGTTTTCTCCGAGAATACAGTGACGTTTTTGCATGATCTCATAAAGACATGCCAGGCATAGACCAAAGTATAGTTGTCCATCGCCTTAATGTCAACCTTCAAGCTCAACCCATTCGACAAAAGATGAGGTACCAAGCCCCGGAACGTTTAGAGGTGATTGCCTTGGAAGTAGAAAAGCTCTTGACAAGTGGAATCATTCGAGCGATAAACTACCCAGAGTGGCTCTCCAATGTAATATTGGTGAAACCAATGAAAAATGGCACGTTTGCATCGACTTCGAAGATTTGAACAAGTACTACCCAAAAGATAGCTTTCCATTGCCCAGGATAAACCAACTAGTTGATGCCACAGCCGGCCATCAATTGCTGAGCTTCATGGATGCTTATTCTGGTTATAACCAGATTCCAATGTACTTGAAAGATGAGAAAAAAATAGCTTTCATCATAGATAAAAGGTTGTACTATTACCGAATGATGCCTTTTGGACTGAAAAATACTGGAGCAACCTATCAACGGTTAGTGAACTCCATGTTCACTCCTCTCATAGGAAAGACCATGGAAGTTTATGTGGATGATATGCTTACCAAGAGTATGGATGCCAGATCCCATGTAGACGACCTCCGAACAACTTTTGACATACTCTGAAAACACAATATGAAGTTGAATCCTACCAAATGTGCTTTTGGGTTGTCCTCTGAAAAGTTTTTAGGGTTTATTATCATCCAAAGGGGAATAGACGCTAATCCTGAGAAAATCCAAGCACTTATATAGTTTAAGTCTCCTAAAACACCAAAAGATATACAAGTTCTCACTAGACGAGTTGCCGCCTTAAATCGTTTCGTTTCAAGGGCGACCGACAAATGTCACCCTTTCTTTAAAGCTTTAAGGAAGTGTAAACAATTTGAATGGACAAGTGAGTGTGAGAATGCTTTCTTACAACTTAAAAGGTACTTAGGTTCTCCTCATCTCCTTCCCAAACCAATTTTGGGGGAACCACTCTTTCTTTATCGAGCAGTCTTCGCATATGTAATTAGTGTAGCTCTTATCCGTGAGGATCAGAAAATCCAGAGACCAGTCTATTATGTAAGTAGGGCTTTGACAGATGTTGAAGGCCGGTACCCTCCTATGGAGAAGCTTGCTCTTGCCTGAGTTGTTGCTACACGAAAGCTTCACCCATATTTTCAAACACACACTGTTATGGTGCCAACTGATCATCCTTTACGACAGGTCCTCTATCGTTCAGAGCTTTCTGAATGATTCATCAAGTGATCCATTGAGTTAGGAGAGTTTGGCATACATTATATTGCAAGACCATCTATCAAAGGACAAGCAGTCGCTGACTTTATTACAAAGTTTTTAGGCAGTGGAGTTGAAGAGGATGAAGAGACTATTTAATCAAATGATCGACCAATGTCTCTGAAAATAGATCCACAGAAGGCATGGGTCTTGTTCGTTGATGGGTCATCTACTAAGATTGGTAGTGAAGCTGGCTTGATTTTGTTAACCCAAATAGCGTAGAAGTTGTTGTGGCCTTACGTTTTAATTTTAAAGCTACCAATAATGTTGCAGAGTATGAAGCTCTCCTTGGAGGACTTACGTTGGTAGTTGCCCTTGGAGTTGAAGAGATGGCTATCCATAGCGATTCTCAATTAGTGGTTAACCAAATCCGCGGAGACTATCAAGCAAAAAGCTCTACCATGATGGCTTACTTGGATAGAGTTAACTTCTTTCTTCGCAGTTTTAAAGGTTTTGACATCATAAGAGTCCCAAGGTTGGAGAATTCAAAGGCTGATAGTTTAGCAATAACTGCCCTAGGGTAGACCCCCTTCTACTAGTTGTCCTTCATATGGTCATCCTAGAATCTCCTAGTATATCAAAGTATGAACTTTCACCAAAAAGAACAATGGTTATAAATGATAGCCTGTACTGGATAGACCTTATCATTAAATTCTTATAGACAGGGGAACTCCCAGCTGACCGAAATGAGGCAATCAAGGTAAAGGGGAGAGGATCAAGGTACACCATGGTATACCTCTTTTGAAATATATTCATCCAGAAGAAGCTAATTATGTCCTTAGAGAAATCCATGAAGGAAAATATGGTAACCATTCTGGTGGTCGATCTCTAGCTTATAAATGTATCAGGCAAGGATACTACTGGCCGACCATGAAGAAGGATGCTAAGGCATTTTCAGCTAAGTGTGACAAGTGCCAAAAATGTGCCAATATTCCAAGAAAAACTCCTAAGAATATGACGCCGATGGTAGCCCCATGGCCATTCGCCCAATGAGAACTACACCTTATTTAGCCTCTTCCAATGGGTAAAGGATAGGTTAAATATGCTATTGTTGTTATTGATTATTTCACTAAGTAGGCGGAAGCTGAACCCCTCGCATCAATTACTAAAAAAAAGACCACAGACTTTATAAAGAGGTCAATTGTCTATAGGTTTGGTATCCCTCACACCATCATTACAGACAATGGCAAGCAATTCGATAACTCAAACCTTAGAAACTTCTGTAAAGAGTTGAACATCTGTTTATACTTTTCCTCTCCAGCTCAACCTCAAGCAAACAGTCAGGTGGAGGCTGTTAATAAAACTATTAAACACCTCCTCAAGACTAAATTAGATGCTAGAAAAGGTGCATGGCTAGAGGAACTTCCATAAGTACTTTAGACACACCGAAACACTACCCATACAGCAACAAGAGAAACCCCATACTCTTTGGCATTTGGCTTAGAAGCGGTCGTTCCCGTTGAGATTGGTCTTCCATCACCTTGTACTAAAGGATATAGTGAAGAATTTAATCATGAAGCCCTTCAACTCAACTTGGATCTTCTTGAGGAGGAAAGAGATCTCACCAGTATAAAAGTTGCTACTTACTAAGAGAGGGTTGCCTGAAATTTTAACTCTAAGGTCAAAGCGTCGATCCTTCTAGGAGGGAGATCTTGTTTTGAGGCAAGTACTACAAAACACTCGAGATCCCACTGATGGAGAATTGAGACCTAACTGGGAGGGTCCTTATCGAGTCAAAGCATTCATCCGATCAGGCACCTACAGACTGGTCACCATGGATGGGAGGTTGCTTCGTCATCCATGGAATGTTGAGCACTTAAATAAATATATCCATAATCTCTTTATATATGTAATAACTCTCATAGGGAGACCTATATGTACTTAAAGAGATTATCAATAAAGTATTTGATTCATCATATTACAATTTGTTTATCCTTAAAGCTCATTTACGATCAAGTTTCAAGCCTGCACAAAAGATGAAATGAGCAAAAGAGCAGAACACTAGGAAAAGTTTTAAAAGTTCTTATTACTTCAAAATTGGCAGAAGGTCGCCACCTATATAATCCAAGTAAGGTCAAATTATCACCTATATTGTTAAAACAAAACAAAAACAATAAAAGATAAAGTCAAGGCTTAGAAAACCGCCCTGATATGATCATCCTGTGTAGATAATCATCTACCTAGTCGAGGGAATTCCTACTACTTCTAAGAAATGGCCTCATCATCTCCTTCTTCATGTGAAGATGATGAGGTAGATTCTCCTTGCTTGGCTTCCTAGGCTACTGTGTCCAATGTTGACTCATAATGCTCATCTTTTAGTATGAATCGGTGGAATTGTTGAGGATCAAAGTTTGCTGTTGGGATAGACTCTGCCACCAAGTTTAACTTTTCAACTATGAAAAACTGATCAATCTCTGGGTAATGATCATGGAACCATTTACACACACCATTAACCCCATCAATATAAGAATGTTCCATAGCTTGCTAGTAAATACAACCCCTACGGAAGCGAGCAATTGCCTTCTCAATCCTATTTTGCTCAGTAACAGTCATCTCGTGAAGTTCTTGACTAACATCATTTACCTTTTTATTCTAAATAGCTGCCTCTTTCTTAGCTTCAGACAAGTTCGCTTTTATTTTGCCCATCTGTTATTTCATCTCTGCCATCTTTCTCTTTGTTTCAGTTAAATTGTCAAGGCAAACTTGATGTTTCCCTATTCAATCAGAAACCTCAGAAGTGAGATGATTGACCTCCTATAAAAGATTGGTGTTAGTAGACTCTCCTTGAGCTAGAGGTCTTGTCGCCTACAAAAAGAAAAATATAGAGAGGAAAACATATGAGGCATGTCTTTTAAAAGGTTTTAAAAAAAGTTAGTAGAACCCAACTTGAAGTGTGATGTCAATCCCGACAACAATTGCATCAACATATGTAAGTTTTACACTCTTAGAAAAGACGTTGGTGGGCATGAAACGTGCAGCACTTTGAGACAATTCACGAAGGTAGTCTCCACATGTCGAGCCACTTTGAAAACCTGCACTATCAAAGGTAAAAAGCCTAGGTAGCTGAGAGGTTGGGGACAACTTGCTTCTAGTGGACTTTAAGACTGTTACTTCAACCATAGGCTGAATAGAGATAGACTTATCAGGTACAGACTTCCCTATAGAAGTTTTCTTATGATCACTAGCATTCCTCTTTAAAGGTCCAAGAGTTGGAGGACTTCCACTCCGCTTCTTCTTGGAAGGACCAGGTCTATCATTCACAAAAGGTCTAAAAGGCATCTTGGCGTCAAGCTGGGCAAGCTACTTCTTGTTAAGATGTAAAGGAAGTAAACCTGCACAGAGATAAAACTGATAAGAAAGCAAACATATACTTAATTAAATGAGGTAAGATCAGAAAGCAATCATCAAGGTTACCTTCCAGGGGTATTGGAGGTGACAAGCCAAGGTGGATCAGTTACTCCCGATCAATGAGATCATTCACATTCTTTGAACTGATGGGTAGCTTGAGTACCTCTTGTAAGTCATTTTTTTTCTTTTTGAGATAAAATCGAGCATTTGGTCCAAGCAGCTAAAAAAATGTTTGTTGATTAGAATTTTCATAACGAAAATAAAGATGGTATCATTATAATCGGTTACCATAAAAATCAAACGCCTCATAATCCTCAACTGCTCGCCCTTTGGACGGGCACCCTCTTGGTACTTCCAACCACCACCACACCAAAATTGTTTAAATTTCCATTCTTTCACATGGGAGGGAATGCCAAAAAGGCGATTAGGGTCATCCATCTTCCCTCATTGGAATATGTAATAATAACCTGTCTTCTCTCCGTTCGGTGGGTGAATGGAAAAAATATACTAAACGTGGTTAGTGGTAAGATCACCCAGACCTGTACTTCTGAACAAACTTTGAAATGCTATCAGAAGTCTCCACCTATTGGCTGACAATTGGGTAGGGGCAATGCACATAGCATCGAGCACCCATCGAATGTAATTATCAAAGAGCACCTGGAGACCAGCTCTTAGTAATTCTAAGCTTAATCCAATGACACCTTATGGTGGCTTGCTCTATTGGTCACTTTTCTTAGAAGAAATAAAGTGACTGAATCCAGGATAAGGAAATAGGCTCTATATATTTTTAATTGGTCACCTTGTAGCTGATTATCAATATGGTAAGCCTCCCACCAATGTTAAATTTCAAGATCACTATCTGAGCTAGCAGAGGATGACCAGTCAATCTCCCCCTCAGCATCTACCACATGGTGATTGACAGAATTATGTCCTAACTCACGATCTTGATCAAAAAAATGTTTGATAAAACTCGTTAACCTCCCTACGGTTAGTCGCAGGATCTTTATTCCTTGTCGACTGCGTTTAATGACTTGGTTTTCCTCGTAGCACTATAACAGTCTTAATTCTAGCCCCCTTCACAATTAAAGAGGAGCCATTAGTCATCAAACCAAGTCTACTAAGGAAATGAGGAGATGAGACAAAGGAAATGTCGAGGGCCTATATTGAAAACTTTTTAAAATAGCATTGAAGAACTTTTTTTCCACTCTTGAAAAATTTCAAGCTAGTCCTTGACCAAAGAAAAAAAAATCACACGAGTAGCGTATTTTGTAAGTTTTAGAAGTTTTCAAATTAAGCCCCTAAAAGAGTTTTACTCGGGCTCATAAGGTTTTAAATCCTATAGAAAGACCCTTATAGCTCGAAAATTATATTAAATAGCTAGTATACGCATGTGCTCGCCAAAATGAACCCAAGTGCTCGCCCCTTGTGAGCTTGCCTCTCGCTGCTCGCCCTTTGTGAGCTCGTCGCTCACCCGTTCACCCCTTGTGAACTCGCCGCTCGCCATTTAGCCCACCCTTCTCACTGCTTTTCTAGTTGTCTTTCTTCTTGCCTTCCTCAAGAAGTGCTCGCCCCTTGCCCTTCCATACTTCCCTGGTTGAAGAGGCACACGTTCCATAACCTCTCAAATTGTTGGCATTTATCTAGTCTCCCTCAAGCTCCCAATCATGCCCGAACTCAACTCTATTCACTCACATCAAATGTGATATGCATAGTGGTGGGTCACTTTACTGCATTTTTCTATATGATAAAACATGTCTCCAACAATTGGTTTAGCCACCAAGTACACCAAAGTACTACTTTAATTGGTACACGGCTATGAACAACTCCATATATGGCATGCCCATGATTCATATTTATTGAACGTGGTCAACATATCTTTAAACATAAACCAATGTTTTCAACACCTCAAGTGAGTGTCCAATGCACTACAAACTATACACTACCTCTGTGCATATTTTGATGGTATGCCTAAATATGTTAGTAACTGGCTCTTTTGTGAGTATCTCTACAACGATCCACACTACCTGCATACATATTATTGTTGCATGTGATGGTTTACACATATATTATGTCTTTAACATGTCTGCGTGATATAGATCAAGCTCTAGCAGTATCTTTATGCAGCTCTTAATATGTTAAATAGAACTTTGGCACCTGCCTGATCGCCCTAGCTAGTTTTTACAAAAAAAAAACCAATATTTCAGTTCCTCCTACATGTATGTCTACATGCTTTCCTACTGAATTTTAAGTTCAAGCAAATTTCAAAAAGTTTTGAGGATTTCTAATTTGCTTAATGTGCTGCATATTACGTACTACATGTTTTTCTATCTAGTGTAGTCTATTTAAAATATTTCTAGCTTGCTCATCCAGTTACGTTATACTTAATGATTAGGTTGCTTATCCAAGTTCTTTCGATTATCAGTTCATGTTTAATGTCTTGAATTTGTTTTAAAATATTGGACATATATTTTCTACCATGCTAAGTTATCTTCAATTAGTTCAAGTCCAATACGGTTATTAGCATATTTGATAATTAATTAAATATTGTTTTCCATCATTTTGCATGCCACTTCTAGCATGTTTTACGGGTCCATGCATTTATATGTTTAACTTTTTTTGGCTCTATTATTTTATTTGTTTATTGTGTGGTCATTATGTCTGGTGGGCTAACACTAAGCCTTCCTAGCTCTTGGCCTTTCTATAATGAAATTTCTACTTGCCTAGTGTGTGCATAACATGCTTATTGGGATTTAAATTCAGCACTAAGTCATTCGATATATTCCTATTCATTTAATATTCATTATTCTACTTCTTTGCATGATCTATGCTTTCCTATTTAGGATGCAAGTAACAATATTTTACTTATGTCCTATTAGTTCTTTTACTTGTTTATTATTGGAGTATTTTTAAATTTGTTCATACGAGGAAAATCTACACTACTTATTTAGTAAGTACGTGTCTTTCTTATTTTTTGACATAGTGGTGAATTATTTTTCCTATTTCCTACATGGTGTAGTCGAGAATATTCTGAGCATGATGTATGCTAAGTGCACTCTCCTCACAAGTCAAGTTGTGTATTAACATTCTCTCTTCCCAACTACCTTCCCTAAAGCAATCTTGAACACAAAAAAGAATACATGCATTAAATCATAAGGCTAATCACGTAGACTCCCCCTTGGTTTTGGCTTAATTTCATTAATATTCACTATTTATCATTTTGTATCATCGCCTACCCCTGATATTTTCGAAATTCATCATAGAGACCCCTTCCGTTAGTTTAGACGTTAAGTGACGTCAGATTTCATCTGATTTCCATCCATAAAGAGCCACTTTACCTAAATACCCCTAATTGCAGTTTTGAAAAAACTTTAAAAAAATTTAATAATAAATATGAGCCATGATTATAAAGGATATACTTGTTAATAATAATTATAAAATACGATTTTTTTTTTTACATCACTAATCATCTTATCTCTCCTTACCATTGTTTGCTCTGTCTCCATTATTGAGAAACCCAAACCCAGTAAACCCGAACCTCTGCTCTTCGATTCAATTCCTTATGCTCTTCCTGGTCTTAATTTCTTTTTTCTTTTTATTTTATTTTTTCTTTTCAATCGATGGTGGTAGAGGAGTTGTTGGGTTTGATACATTATTATAATTTTTTAATTTGATTTCTGAAAAAAAATTTTTATCTAGTCATGGATTCTTGAGAACAACGCAATTCACCAACGCTCATAACTCTTCCTCCTCCTCCACTGACGACGATGTCGTCTTTTCAGTCACTGCCACTCTCTACCTCCCACCCATCAAAAGCATAAACAAACAGAAACCAAATCCGAAACACAAAACAAAACACACACAAGAGAAATATAGGGTGATGGCTTCGGCGAATCTGAAACAAACAGAAACCGAATCTGCCACCAACGCTTTCTTCTCCCTTATATTTCTCAACTGAGACTCTTTAAGCAAACAATCTTCATAAATTCCATCTCCAGAGACACACAGAAGAGAAATACTGGGTGATGGCTTCGGCTTTGGGTGATGGCTTCGACGTCGGGCGCTAGGTGTAGTGAAGGGAAGGGAGAAGAGAGGTGGCTATGGGGGAGGAAGTGGAAGTGGTGGTGGAGGAGGTGGCGATGACGGTTGTAGTAGAGGAGAGGAATGAGGAGGTGGGATGGGGTTTCCTAGAAGAGAGAGAAGGTGAGAGAGACAGAAAGAAAAGAGAGTTGAGAGATTGAGAGAGATGGAGAGGAGAAAGTTGAGAGATTTTTGGGTGTGAAGAAGAGGATGAAGGGAAGGAGGACCGAGAGGATGAAGGGAAGAAGATTTAATAATTATCTTTATTAATTTTTTATTTTTAATAAATTCTTTTATTAATTTTTTATTGTTAAATGGTTATTATACTTTTTTATTTCTCATAAATTCTTTTATTAATTTTTATTGTTAAATGGCTATTATACCCCTCAATTTTCAACATAATTACAAGTATTTGACGGAAATCTAATGGAAAGGGTCTCCATGACGAATTTTAAAAATATCGGGGGTAGGCGGTGATGCACAATGACAAACAGTGAATATTGATGAAATTAAGCCCAAACCAAGGGGGGGTCCGTGTGATTAGCCCTTAAATCATGTTGCATGACGTGTGAATACTATTTGTTTTTCTTGTTGAACCATACCGCATGAACTTTTACTCATTTTTTCACTATTTTTGAGGTCTTCACGAAAGTGCGTGAAATTAATGTAATGGCAAGTGCACAAAAATAAAATAAAATAAAATAAGATGCATGCAGTAGTGAGGGCTTGGAGAATTTACCTTGACAGAATACTTGTTTGGATTGCCTTTACCACTTGCCTACCGAATATTCCTTCTTGCTTTTTTTTTTTTATCAACCCTATGCACTAAAACTTTATATTTAAGGCGGTGAAAGATGGGGATTAAAAGCTTTAAAAAGAGATAAACCTCCTCTCAAGGTTGACATATTAGTGTTTACCATATATGTGACGCCTGCACATGGTTCAAGTCATCCTAAGTTTATTTGATCAAGCCCAATCGGCTCTCATTACCATATGTGACGCCTACCTAAGGTTCAAGCCGCATAGAGCCCTTATATATAATAAATTTACATCTTTAGGCTTGCTTGCTAATACACTTAAATTATGTCCCCGAATAATTTAATAGCCCCTACGTCGACCCGTTATTCGACATGGGCCTCGGGGGACTACTGTTATGGCCATAACAAAATTAGGCCTTAATTAAATCTAATATAGTAAGCCCACTATTGGAGTCTATTATTTGGGCCAGTTGTCTGGGTCCCACAATAACTCCTCATGATGTCTATATAAACCCTCTGGATTTTTGCTCAAGGTATACAAATTTTTCTAAACTCTTTCTCTCTCTCCTTTGTTTTTTGAGAGCTTCTCTCTCTAGGAAATTCTCTTAGAAAACTTTCAATGTATCGGAAACTGATTTGAGCGTCGGAGGATTGTCGTCGGCACCCTTAACTGTTTTCTTTGTTCTCAAGATTGGATCGACGTACAACTCAAGCCTTAGCCCGCTTTCCGGCCGTCTAGAAATTGTGCATCAACAATTGCATTTTACTCAATTTTTTTCAAAAAATTCAGTTGGGCTATGCCTACCTGAACCACCACCCTTCAATCCCCCTTGTATTGAATAAAGGTGTGTAGACAACTAAGACAATTTGTTTATTTTTGCGTGCGATATAATATGAACATTTAAGAAAATAAAGAGAACCAACAACGCCAAACCGACAAGCCTGGCATGCATGCCCTATGCTACGGGATATTTTATCTCTTAAGTTGATTTTGTAAATTAATATTAATATTTTGAAACTATCAAAGTTTATATATTGTAAAAATTTTGGATACTCTTAAATTATCATATGTAATATGTAAATTTCATCAAAAATATATAAAATTAAAAATTCAGTTAAAATTACTTACAGAATTAAAAATCATAGAAATTTAATAAATCAAAAACAAAAATTCATAAAATTAAAATCTTCCACCATTAGAAAACATATCAAACATCTTTTATTTTAAATTAATAAAAGTAAAAATATTACAAACGTCTCCAATTACTCAAACAAAATATTATTTGTATGCTATCCTATTATAATAATATAAGATATTTTTATTATATAATTAAAGACATTTATAATAGTATTATTTTTGGAAGCTTATCATAAAAGCTGCTTTTATATTTCTATCTGTCGAAGATTTTAATTTTATAAGTTTCTTATTATGAGTTTTTTATTTAAAAAAAAAAACTACCAACAATTTTTTAAAAACAATATAGCAATTTTTACTTTGGTATTTTCAAGTCCATCTAGATAGACGTAGTCTTACTGGCTACTTCCAAATTCCAGCCTGCTCCAATTGGAAAACCGTGAAAAGTTGATTTAAAAAAAGGAAGCTAAATTGATCACAATGACTACTTATTACATAGTTGTGTGTTCGGAACAAAGCAAAAAATAACGGAAAACATTTCAAAATAAAAATTTACAGAGACGAAGATGAAAAATCAAAAGAATAAAACAAATTAAAGTCATAATTAGAAATGTAAGATACAAAATCATGGAAGGAAAAGAGAAACTACTTTCTCTAAGCATTAAATTTATAGTACAAAGCCAGTTACTACAAATACAAATTTACCATTCACTTATGCAATCAGTGTCTTACAAGCATCCGTGAGTTACCCTACCCCGAGGACTTGGGTATCTTGTACTGTTTCTTAAGAAATTGAGAGGCTTCTGAATCACTCCTGTGGCATAATATTCTCACTAAAGTCTCGCTATCAGCACCTAATTTGCCTCTGGTACCCTGCATATCAGGAGCACTTCCAGCTCTCAAGTCATCTATCAACTCTCGTGTCTGCAAAACAGTTGTTGATTAGAACAATAAAAAAGTGAAGCTACAAATAGTTGATTAATTCTGACACGCACTAAATCTCAGTAGTTTGACCATCAGCATTACTAGCTTCACTAAAACAAAGAAGAGTGCATTTTTTTTTCTACACAACAAATAGGAGTGTTTATCAATTCATTGTAACTAATAACACAAAATTTCAAAGAAATGAATTTTCTTTCAATTTCTAGAATGCTCCAAGGAAAAAGGACTCTTAACATTTTCGTTTAGAAGTTTAGCTTAGCCACTAGCTTGTGGACAAGGGGAACATCTCCCTTTTTTCTTACAATAATTTCAAACATTATAGAGAATCAGAGATTTATTGGAGAGAGTTGCTACTTCACATTTTGTTACTGAGCACCTTTGTCGACCGAATATATTTGTAAATAACACTCAATATAAATATGAATAAGGACCAAACTATGTCCAACAAAATGTAACCCCCAGACCCTGAGCAAGCTGATTTTTGTCTACATAAAGGGGTAGTTTTATTATACTTCAGCCATTCAAAACCTAATCCATGACAAAAAATATGACAATAATACCTACATCTTTGGAAAAGAAGGGTATCCAAGATTTTGGTCCCTCCCAAAAAACATATACAACAAAAGTAGAATAACTAACCTCATAGCCATGCAACTTTATTACATGTCGAACACGTGCTACTTGATTTTCTACCACTCCTCGAGGAAGCCCATCTCCTCCAGAAATAAAGAATTCCTATCAAACACAAGCAAGGTTATGTAAAGTGAAAATATAATAAAATGCAAGGATAATAATACAACATGGGCAAGAAAAAAAATTAAATAAAACAAAATTTTGATGACTACTGCTTTCTGCTTGTGCGAAATCATTTAACGACTCATGTCTAACAACATTGGATGTATGCCTAAAATGTAAGAATTATAACCAATATTTTTTAATTTGGAACATTATTTTAGAAAGTCTGGATATCATTTGAATTACTTTAAATTTTATAATTATAATAAGGATTTTTCACAAGTTGTATTGAGTTTATATAATTTCCTTATTTGACATAGATCAAGTGCCTATAGACTAAAATTTTTAATATAGAAACCATAGTTTTTTTATTCATTCTCTATTCCACAGCCTCCATATCTTTCTTTCTCCCACTTGCGATTACACTCAAAAGTACCTTCGCAAGAATCACAACAGAAAGGAGAAGATTAAAATTCCAAATTTTAAGTCATTTTCAGAAACGTATAATGTATTTAAGAAGTACTATTATTTTATTTTTCAAGTCAAACATTTAATGACTAATGATCAAATTAGAGAGTATATTTTTTTAAAGGGAAAAAGTCAGGACCAGAAGTTTCTATTATTTGACAGGTTATTGCTCTTGAGAATTCTACCTTATACAAATTTTATCACATCTTGCTTCAATCAAGTTATTGTAGTCAAGCATGCAATTACATCAAATTCAAAGGATTTTCAAAGGGAGCAGAGTAAATTTTCAATGCATCTAAAACCTGTCAGTACAATAAGTTATTTATGTTGGACAAGAGTTCTGTGCAATACCTTCAAGATCTCTATGTCTTCTTCTAACTGTTTAGCATCACTAGGGAAGAAAACTCGTGATGGGCCTCCATTTAATAGGACCCGCAGTAAACCATCCTGGAAAGGGAAACAATGTCAACAAAAATATACTTTCAAGGATCATTTAGAATTTGTAGGCAAAGCAAGGCAGAGTCACAAACCAGCGATGCTTGAAGTAGACTAGTCACAATGCGATCCCTAAGTGGCTCCACAATAAAATTACATAACTGATTTAGTTCCTGCAGAAGTTAAGAATGACAAACAGCCCTGATCTCAGTATCAATGAATACAGAAATTGCATTAAATCTACAAACCCAAGAAATTATATTTTTGTGAGTAAAGTCTACACCTGATAGGCGACCTTCAGAATTGTTAGGAAATCATATCATATGCTTATTAGCTTAGCCTTTTGAGAATAGTGGTGTTTCAACGTGTTATCAGAGCCTATCTGGTGAAGCTTTGTACTTAGAGCAAATGGGCCTACTTCTGAAACCATATCCGTATTTCTGTTTGGACTTTGGATACCATGATAAGTCCACTTAATTGATTCACCACACACAGGAACAGGTGTGTTATAGTTTAGATATTGTTGTAAAACACCTTTTTTCTAATAGGCAACCCTAGAACATAAACAGAATTAGAAAATTGGCAATTGTGTACCGTGCATTGGGCAAGATCAGAAGTATAAATTTAACTTGTTCAAAACCATATGCATCTACGGCCACCCAGGTGACCCAGAAATTAAATAACCCAAGAAAATAAATATACCACAACTGAGCTGCTAGGGGGATTAAAATGTGAGGGACAAAACTTTTTTTTTTCTAAGAAATTTTATGCATTTAACTTTCCATTCTTCCCTTGGATGTGTTATGGGAGATTTGTATTGTATAACAAACTTTGATTACTTAAGTTGCTCTGCAACTTGCAATGCATGGGATATAATTTAACCCTCATGCTTTCAACCTTTCTCCCAGAAAACAGTCCAAGTTTTGACGTAGCAGTCAGTCAATATAGAGATGGGACATATCTTACCATATCAAGCGGTTCAATTAATGATTCCAACCTAGATCTGGAGACACTTGGCTTATACAAGTTGTCAATAAATGGCTCCCTCAAATCCCAGAAGATAATTTTAGTACCTGCAAAGCAAAAAGTATATTAATCAGCAATCAAGGTTTTTTTATTTTTTCCTAAAGGAAATAGGACTCCAGAAAACCAAAAAAAACATGAAATTAAAAAATAGTTACCAGTAAACTCGCAAATGCGGTCAATAGCGGCATTTATATCTTTTCTACTACCATCAAATGTATCCTTCTGACTGCTTTTGGATTTCTCACCCGCTGATTTCCCTGCCAGCAAAAGGATCAGTGAACAACATTCGGAGGAGATAACAGCACTATGTTCTATAACGATAGCTTAAAAAAGGTGAACCTATGAATGAAAAACAAGTTGAAAACAAAATTTTAAGGATGTCATCGAAACCGATGCAAGAAGGTGAGAATTTAAGCAAATGCATGCCATAAAGAACCAGGCAACTCTCCTTTCCAAAGAAGCCTAAATCATACATCATAAATATTAAGATCATACATCATAAATATTAGGGTGCCATTTAGATTTTAGACAGCAACATAATTACTGAAATCAACCCAGAAAGGTCCAGCAAGGTGATGAATAGGGCTATGCATTACTTTATAACTCTTTCAGAAGGCTCTATCAGCCAAGATCAATGCTCCATCATCATAGTTGTTAACTAATGCCCTCTTCCATTATTCTTTTCCCCTATTCACTATTAATTTTGATGTGGTTTTGCAAGATAATGAAGTCATTGAAGAAGATCATATTGGTTATGCATGTTCTTGATCAATGATGTTACTAGGAGTAATCAAACTAATGTAACTAGAGGGGCTGAAAACAGAGGTTACACGTTTAGATACATACTGACAGATTTTTCATGAGGCTTTTTCCTTGTCCAGCGCTCCCAAATGCTATCTTCCAACTTATTCAGTTGACTAATCGCATACTGTTAACACAATAAATAATTTGCATCAGAAATGGTATACTAAACACATAAATGAATAAATGAATAGCTTCTTTTTTTTTTTTTTTTTGGTTCGTGAGTAAAATAACTATAGCATAAATGAACAAATAAAGCTGAATGTCTAGCAAAATTTTAATTTTTCATGGAGACAATTATTAAGTGAACTTCATAGCAACTGACAATTCAAACCAAAACTTAATTAGCAGACAGAAACAGCATAAAAGATCACATTGAATCCTAATCCAATCAATCAGGGGCATGTTAATCATCCATTCATGTTACAGCCTGGCAAATTATTCTCTAACAGGAATTGGCAAAAACTTTGACACCATGTTATGGAGTCCAAGCCCCATTAAGTTTAACTACCATGGGCGATACCACAACAGATTTGGTGTATTAAATTAACATAACAAGAAGATCTTCAATTATTTTAAACTTTCGCCCGTAACCAATTCTCGAAGGAGACAGAAAAGGTAAACAAATTTGATAATAATATCCTCCACAGTTTCCTATTTTCACTGTCATCTTAACTGGAAAGGCATAGCAAAGTGCTCATGGCCATTGTTTCATGTCACTTTTAAAGGAAATAGCTTCTTTTGCTCTACAAAGGATTAAAACCTAGCGTAGCCAATTAAAAATGTAACTCAATTATGTCAACTTTCAACTGGACTATGCCAATCAATAAATTAAGCTATTCATTACAATTGATATCTTAATGCTAATCATTGTGATTGATATGATAAATTACCCCACCCTCATAAAAAAAACAAGAAGAGATCCATGTACATTTACAAACATAGAGAAAGTGAGGCTAGAACTTACATGTAGGGTATTTAACTGAACACAAAGTGTTGGTGTCGTCAATACATTAATTTCACTCGACCTTCTTTCATCAGACATCCTAGGGTCAAATAGTTCCTTCTTCACAAAAGCCTTTATTCCAGCTTCCTTCTTGTATCGTGTGAGGACAGGCTCGGGAGGAACTAAATCCTCCTTGTTACCTACATGGCCAAAATCACAATTCAGGGTCCTCTTAGTAATAATGAAATTAGGAAACAAAAGTAAGGGAGAAGTTACTTGAGGATCATGTGGAAAAAGTTGAAAATGTGGCAATAAAAGATACTAATTAAAGACTAATGCATTCATGAAAAGGACTTTCAAAGCACCTACTTCCAAACAAAAGAACCTGATTCAAAGCAAGGAAAACAACCAAAAAAAAAAAAATTACAGAAGTACTATTTTAATATGCACCAAGAAAATTATGCAAGATGAATGATAGCATGCAAGATAACTAAGCACTCATGTTGAAAAGGTAGCAGGATGCTTTAATGTAAAGAGAAGATTGGATAAAATGATATATCTCGCTACAACAGAAATTTTCCAAGTAGAAGTCTTACATACCCTATTCAGTCAGTAAAACAAACAAGAAAGTGAACAATAAACTCTGACTTAAACAATGTAACAAATTTTATACCTAAGTGACCAAAAATAAAAAGATGACCTAAAATAGATAATAATTCTTGATGTTATTTCTTTCTACCCTGTGTACAACAATTGCACTGTCTATAAAAGAAAGGTGCTTGTGTAACATGATCCAGAATCCAGAGATCCATCAGCCAACGAGGCATATAAAGAACATACCCAGCTTATCAATAACATGATTTGCATACAATTGAAATGTGTTGTCAATGCCACGAAACAATGTACTCAATTCTGTAGACCTCATTGGAACTTGAAGAGTAAAAAACTGATCAACTGTCTGCAATCAAAATCAATACATTCATTATGTGATGAAAAGTGATTTTCAATACTGTGATACATAGTTATGATAGGAACCATATTTAAAATGCACTTGAAGAGCAAAAACTGATCAACTGTCTGCAATAAAAATCAATATATTCATTATGTGATGAATAGTGATTTTCAATACTGTGACAAATGGTTAGGATAGGAAGTGTATTTACAACCCACCTGCGCCCCCACCCCAAACAAAAAATATTAAAAAAAAAAAACAGATAATTTTGAAAACTGAATATTTTGAACCCCTAACAAAAAAAATTCACCACTGAAATTAAGGCGTCCAATCAAATTCAACTGTGTTATACTACAGTAACTAGCCACCTAATTACTTAGTGGCAAAGCCATATAAGAATGCAACAGTCCCAGACACACAGCAAACAATTCATACCTCCTCCACAATCCTATAAACTTCAACAATTGAACTCCCATGCCGCTGCTGAGGTGAGATTGGGTCCCACCGCTGCAAAAGCACTATCCATCATTAAGCTATGTTTTTTACAGTCAAGCTAAACAATTAGCAAACTGTCAACAAGAGAAAAAAGTGAAATATATTTTACTATTATTTGAACTTAAAGAGTTGTTACAACCTTACTTGTAGGCTTAAGATTTAGGTCATGCAGGAACTTAGCATGGTAAAGTATGTTACTAAACAAAAAAGTGTCATATTTGCCACATAATCTTGTGTTACAATCAACATGCATGAGAGAGGCAAGTTGAATTTAAATATCATTATTGAGCCCCTTATAAGTTTAGAAGTTTGAGTCAAGCGAAAGAATATAGGATGAGTAGCATAGAGGCAAGCATTCACCTCTTGTTGAATTGCTCGCTCCACCCAACCTAAAATTCGTCCAAGCTGCGAATTAAGCCACCGCAACACTAATGTCCCAGATAGAGACTCAATCTGTTAACAAATAATTTTGAGTATAGTGAACAAAAACCTGACAGTCAAAATTTAAGTTTTAAAACACATATAGATACAAATGATTATTAATATTTCCAATCATGTTATACAAGATGTGAGGAACTTCCTTCTATATTAATATTACTTAATAAGGAAGATTATTGCTGTTTAGAGGTTATCTATTGATTTTAATTCAAGAAGATCAAAATTCTTTTCCTCTCAAATAAAGCTATTCTAGTTCTTGGCAATAATCTCTACTTGAAAATTGCAAAAATGCAAAGTAAAAAGAATGAATAAGAAAACCTGCTATGCAATTTATTCTAACCATCTCACCTGGTAAGGAGCTAATTTTCTGCAGTAGACTGCAGCAGTCTCCTCTCCACAAGTAGATGTAATAAGCGATATTATATACTGCTCAAGGCTATCAGCAGCAGGAAATACTGATACAACATCCTCTGTCAAATGTTCAGCACCATCTAGAAAAGGTTTCTAAAGATGACAAGTTCATTAACATCTCATAAACCTAACATAACAATTATATCCGAAGGACAGTTGCAAACAAGCTTACCAACTTAATCCCATAAAGCTTGTGAAGAAGTGAAGCAGAAACTATAGTTGCTTGTGGATGCCTCTTAGAGAGAACAGGCATGAACAAAGATGAATCTTTGCTTAGAAGTTTTTTGGTCTCTTCTGCAATCAATGCCAAAGGATGTTCATGTGATGTGTCTGATTTTTCAACAGCCTGCAGAACCTGCACAGAGAAGTGAATATTAGAGTACACAAGGGAAATCTAGTCAACATCAATACTTGAACTTTGAACATCTGTTTTTAACTCTTCATTTGTGCATAAGCCAAAACCATTTGAGATCTAAAAATAAATGGTTTGTAAAATTTTTATACATTGTGTAAAATATGCTGTGGATGACCAAAGATGCATTTTCCAATTTCTTTCTTGAGGTAACAAAGGTTTTTTATTGTGTTAATGAATTTGGTTACATTCTGAAGAGCCTCCTTTTTCCATGCACTTTAACCTGTACTACAAATTCCTTGATTTCCTTTTCTTTATGATAGAGAATGATAAACACACCCTCTTCTCCTGCACTGAGTAAAAACACCTCAACAAACTTGAAATTAATTCCTAATCCGGAAACGTTATTTATATGGCTTTTAATTCTCAATCTAAAATCTATTAAAACCCTAAAAGCAGCCATTTATAACAAGTTGGAACCATGTAGTCCAGAGTTATGCACTTGGTTACAGAAATATATTACTAGGTCCTGTGTCAAAATCAATAATGATATACCAGGTCTCAATGCCATTTATGGCATACCTGAATAAGCAAAGGCCCATTATTTCTAGTGCCATGAATGTATGGTCCCATTCAGTCTCAGTGGTGACACTTCAGCTAAGATATCAAAGTGCTCTTGACCATGTTTTTCATTTGTTGCTAGGAATGTTACATTTAGGATGAGCAAACTTGAATTTCATCAAACAGAGAGTTAATAAGTTCTATTAGGAGTATTTTCAGATCTCAAAATGCCCGGTAAACCAAACTCCATTAACACTGAGGCTCTAATAATTTTCTCCTACTACAACGTGAGGTAATTAAACTATGAGTTTAAAAAACTATCAGTATGTTACAGGATTTGGGCATAGTATTCGTAAAATAACTTGTTACAACTATAATTTGATGATTAGAAAACTCATTTTGGAAGCCAAATACAAGAGGGAGACACAAAGAGAGAAGCAAGATTCTGCTAGCTAAACTTCTCTACTATTAGCACAAAAGAACACAAAATTATTAAAATAAAATATAGACAACATAAACTAAAAGAATGAGTTCAAACTTGTTTTCACTGTCCTGTTTCTTTTTGTAAAATAATTTAACAATTGACAAGTATCTAAAATATATCCAAACTCTGGCTTGTTTGTTTGTGTATTCAAAAAACTATTTTAATAAAACGCATATTAACCAATACATAAATCAACATCAATCACATGTTATTTTCAAAATTCAAAAAAATTAAAATTAACCACATATTCTTAACAAATTTTGAAAACAAAAACTCAAAATACACAAACAAATACCAAATTTTGACACAAGTTATACAAAATTTTATGGTTGTAATAGTGAGGAAATTTTGCATAGGTCAAACATAATTTTAGGCACAAAATAATATATTAAAGAGATCAAAAGAATGAATCAACAACTTAATACCATATAAATCAGAAAATTTACAATAATTGGCATCAAGACTTACCCTTGCAAATGAATTCTTAATGGATGATGATATATAAATTTCTATTTGATCTCGATCTGAGACTGATATAGATTGCAATGCCTGCAGAAAGCGTTAATAACATGACTTTCGATATCATACAGATAAGAACATGTAATTGTTTCAGCTCTTATTAAACACCAATTCCAGAAGTAAAGACAGTGTCTTCAGCAAACCTTTGCTTCTCGAGCAAGCAAAGTAGCAAACCATCAACTTTTGAGACAGAATCTTAATTAGAAGTTTTAGACACTATGTTCACTAGTTACATTATTCATCAACAAAAGTAAAGGTAGAGATACCACTTCAGGTTCTTCCAACAGAAGCCTTCGAACAAGCATTGCAACTGATACTACATTCTCCATCATCACCGGCCCCTACATGGGAAGTTTTATAACATTGAGTGGAAAAACTAGGAAGATAGCCTCAATAAGGGAAGAAAAAAAACACTATGAGAACTGGAAAAACAGAACAAAGACATTAGCCTTCCAATCACAGAGCAGTATCTTTTCCACACAATATAGCATAAGCCTCAGAACAGATCAAACTTCTAAATAGCTAAATGTAATGCTCACAGAAACAAATCATACCTCAGCAAAGTGCATATGATAGTCTCCTAGCTGTTTATCAGCCCATTTTTTAATGGGCAATAAGAAAGACTGTAAGAAAGACAGACTCCGAGAGCCCTCTTCACCTTCAACTTTAGAAGTCAAACTTTTCAAGTGCAACCTTTCTTGTGGACCTCGTTGTTCCTTGAGTGATATTTTCTTCAACTGCTCAATGGCATGTTGCAACATTCCTTGCTCACTTGTGATAGCATACTATAATCACATGACCAAATAGCTATGGAAAATTAACATCAATTTTCATGACCACAAGATAATTTTATTCAAGAGAAGAGCTCCCATGAACTAATACCTGACGAAATAATACCCATGCATAGCAGGTGTAATGCATCGTCTCTGTAATTCCTAAAACACGCCATGTCGACTTTAGGAGCTCAAGAATTTCTTCCACTTCCTGGAATTAAAACAAGCTGCAGTTGATCCCAAAAAAAAAGTACTTTCTGCTCCAATGAATCATCCATATTTTTTTAAGTTTATTCAAGCAATAGCCAATGGAATTTTACATATATAACAATATCCTTATAATTTTGATTATTGCAAAGAACATTTTGCATGAGATTGTTAATCACAAGAATTCTCAGACAGAATAAATAATGGAATTTCGAACAGAAAAGGTATTTGAAATACTTTAGAAACTCAAGCCCTTCTTCTTTGGTATCATATTACCATGATTTTCAAAGAAAATGTACTTACCTCTGTCAGTTTCCCCTCATCTAAAATGTCAAAAACACTGAGAAGGAGTTTCTCATATAGTCTAACATTTAGATGATAACCATCAGCCCAGTGGCATACTTCACCAGTTAGGTCACCTCGAGCTGGCCTCTCTGCAAGTGGGATGGCTATCTCTCTAAGAGATCTCAGGCATTCTGTTCGTTGGAGTTCAACTGTAGAAGCTGGAAGGGACTAACATCAAGGAAAAAGAAAAAAGCAAGATGAGAAGGGCAACAAGGGAAACACCACAAAAACAGTCCAATATTTGCAACAGATGGAAGATAGAATTAGATTGACATAATTTTGAATGAAGGTTAACTTTGTTGCTAATCTATAAATAATGAAGCTTAAAATGACATATTTCCCAATCAGACCCCATTAAGATTCCAATCATAAGCATAACAGTCAAGATCATGCTCTTGTATTAAGGACAAGTCTGGGAATGTTACTTTAAATATTCTCTTATCTCTTTCTCATACTCAAAAATCTCTCAACTTTTATCTTATTTACTAAAATTCTAAACTAAGGGGTACTTCTAGACCCTACAACCTTAATAGCTAGGAAACTTGTGAGATATGTATATTCCAAGTAGGTGGCCTTGATGGGATTTGGACCCTTAACCTCATGGTTAAACCAAGGGCTTTTACCATTGAGCCAAACCCTTGGGATTAACTCTAAATATTACTTCTGGATAACACTGCCTCCTATTTTGAACAATGAGTTCACAAGAAAGGGGAAGAAGCCAGAAGAACGTAGAGAAAACTCAGACTGAGTTCCTCTTTTGGTCAAAAACCAACATCAGACATGCTCCTCAGAGCTTCTAACAAAATGTTATACAGAGATATAAGCAAAAGGTTGGTATGGCATCTTCGATTCATGTAATTGGAAGCATGCAATTTTCCAGATTTCCTTAACATATCAGAAATTTCTAAATCCGAAGAATTAAAAATTCTATTAATAGCAACAAAATTCTAAGGTCCACCAAGAAGAGAAATACGCAACTTTTGGGCTCGATTTCCATTCAAATCAACAAACGAAAAAGAAACACTATTTGATTGACCAAATAAATGATACACACACCTCAGATTCCTCAATCTTTGCCAAAAGAATACTCAACTCACTCCCTTTGCACCCAGATTCCCCAAAGCCAACAGCTGGGTGATTAATGAGCCCCTCCTCCAACATGTTTAACTGCAGTGACACAGTGACAAATATGTAGTTCAATATGACATGAATATTACCACCATCTAATTTTAGCAAAAAAAAAAAAGTTGTTTATATGTGGAAAAGAAAGGGGATAAGGAACAAAACTTACCTGCCTTTTTTGCCAGCGTATATATGTTTTTTTGTCAGAAAATTCTGTGCGTGAAATACAGCATAGCAATTCCAGAGGCACCAAAAGGGTATCCATTCTTTTTCCAACTTTTCCAGCAAGAGCATTAAGCAGCCCTTGTCTTGTCCTAATGTCCATCGATTCAGAAATCTGCATCCATAAGCATGCATGTGAAATGAATCAACATAAAGTCCATAACACTTGCAAAACAAAGATGCGGAATATAATGCAAATTAGAACTTAAAAAGTAACAAGCGCAAAAGCGTAACCAAGGGAAAATAACAAATGTTTTTCAGGGTATAGTGTATACACTCAAAAGGCTACCTGCAAAACAGTTATCTTCTAATTTTAGAATACTCAAGGATGACTTTTGACATAACTGTTTCCCTCATTGCATTGTTCAAATTTAAGTTTTCCATCGTTACCGATTCCCTATTTTAATACAAAACTTTACGCATTTAATCCTCATTACCATTATACAATAGAGTATTTTTATTATTATTTAATGGCAAACAGAGGAAATGGTAGAAATCATGCTGTAGATATTTAGAGATGCCTTTCCTTTAGAAATGGTTTAAGATCTGTAAGACGACGAGGAAAACGGAAAACAATCCTTATGTGAAAAAGCCCCCTACTAAAAT
Organism: Boswellia sacra; assembly: GCA_013180625.2. NCBI lineage: Eukaryota > Viridiplantae > Streptophyta > Magnoliopsida > Sapindales > Burseraceae > Boswellia > Boswellia sacra. The sequence continues at coordinate 684,788 of SNVD02016232.1, read as the reverse complement.
AATTACTTGACAGTCCATAAAGAATTATGTGGCAAGAAATATGGAAGAGAAAATAAAGAAAAACAATAACACAGAAAGATTTATGGATTAAAAATAACTATTTAGAATACCTCCATCTGGACACGCATAGTCTCCAACAAACCAACCAATCCTGGTGCACGTTGAGATTGGCTCAAAACATTTTCATTTTTGCTACGTCCAAGCTTCCTCATCAACCTAGACTTTTTGTCCTTCCTTTTTTCCTTGGATGGTACAATAAGGCCTCTGTTTTCATATAGCAGGACATAAGAATTCAAGAAAGAGAAATAAAGAAAGAAACATATTTTAGAATGCATGGCACAAGAATAAAAAAAAAAAAAAAGGTTATAAAACTAAAGAGGCGAAAATAGATCTTTGTGCCAAAACAAATAATGGAAGTTTACCCTGCTGCCCCAGCACATGCCAAAAGGACTTCATATGCAGTGTCACGAAGGTCATCATCTGTAATTCCTGAAAACAATAAAAATATAATACTTATGTTGCAACCATCTCATGAGTTTTAACTTACAACAATAATCAAAGCTCCCGAGTAACTCACTTAAGTAGCATTAATTTTGTTAGTTGAATACATATGAAGGCACTATTTACCACAGTTCAGCTTTCAAATTTCAACTTCCATTTATTCATACTTTTTCCATGAGATAGAAAGCAACTAAATTATATCCATGATTTAAACAAATGAATCCTTGCCTATTGTTAGAGAATTAAAATACTTAAGTTAAGCCCACATTTATAAGCTTAAGCTTTTAGAAAAATGGCAAACTTAACATGGTATCAAATATAAATATCTAACGCATTATTTTGTTTATTTTTATTACCTGTAGCAAAAGAGGGTAATTTCACTACAAGGTCAAAAGCATCATTTGGACGCCGTCTCGAAACCCGAAGACTATCAATTTCCTCCACTTCATCATCATCATCAAAGTCTTCAATGTCATCAATGGTTAGTTCCTTTTCTTGAGTGGAGTTAAAAGATTCTGACCGTGATACAGCTGATAAAACTGGTGATGATGCAGAAATAGGCGGTGGTATTGAAATAGGAATAGGAGGTGATGTTGCAACAGGTACAGGTGGTGGTGCCCTTTTTGGAGGTGAACCTGAAGATCCAGGATTTGTAACCAAAAAAAATTCATCGGCAGATCCTGCAATATTCTGAAATTGACAGAACAACCAAGCATTTAAAATAAATGGACGGCACAAACAAAAAGCATAGATCCAAGAGGACGGTGAGAATAGAACTCTTTAGCAAATATATTGTGAATGACAACCTCTGTGTGCATTTGCACTATTGAGATTACAAATAGAAAGCCAATAATCAGCCATGTTGGACAATAGCTTACCATTTGGGGTAATTCACTGTGGTCATGAAAATCTCTAATAGCCTCAGAGAGTTCAAGCATTCCACCTACACCAACGCAGAAATTAAACAAAAAATTAAAAATCTCACAAAACAATTAAACAAGCATAACAACGACTTGAAAACAAGTAACAGAAGATAAATCATTAAATTACCCTTTTTAGCGCAACCAAGAACATAATCAACGCTAACTTGATCCAAATCCACATCATCCAGGGTAACCGCACCAGGAGGCATTATAACTTTCTTAATTAAGCTACCAGAAAGTATAAAATCCAAAAGTATACGCCTGTCACGTCTGTATCTCTGTAGAAGCTCCAGGGCAACTTCCCTAAAAATATCACACGAAATTTTTTTTGTTCTTTCATATAGAAATATTAACTTTCGAAGCTTTGTAGACACCACGATCGTGCTTCACATTTTCAAAACCATTTCCAAATATCCGAACCAAAATTTGTTCAATGTTGATAATGTTTGGTTTAAATCTCATTTGAGATTAAAAAATAATAATAACAATAATCTTAGAAGTACCTTCGGCAAAGCAATTCATAGGTGACAAAAGCGCTTTTCTACAAAACCACTTCCAAAGGCACTTCTAAGTTTTTCTTTCTCAAAACAAATCAATAAGGAATAGGATTCTGATCCTGAAATTCTAATAGAAAACATGAGCATGAAATGTCACATACTCTTCCATGATAACTTCAACAATGAATCAGAACTATATTCCACAAACTCCAAAAGCTATCTCCACGACCTGAAAAATGAATAGATCCTCTCATTATCATTACCAACAAGAAATCAAAAGTTACAGATCACATCACAATGCTATGGGATGCAACATATATTAACTATCTCATTTTCAACTTCTCTTCAGTTCAAGACGCTTCCGAAAGCAAATTCAAAAACTCACTTCAATTTACGTCGGCTTTCGCAGGAACCAAACAGAGGAAAAATTAAATATAGGAAAACGAGTGATTATGGAAACCGATCTAGAAATTAAATTAAGAAAGAAAAAATAAAATTGAGGAATAAGGCAGTTAAAGGAGACGTAACTGGAACTGATTCAGCTCTGAGACAAGAGTCAATGTGAAGTAATAGAAGGTCAGACTCAAATTGGAGATTAAAGCAAGAATAGAATGAGTTAAGATTTCGAGTGAATTGGGAGGGTTCGTTTTGGAAATTGGTGGCTCATCTGAGCTAAAGTTCCGTTAAGCGAAGAGGGCGTAGCAAATCCTAGTCGAAGAGAAGACACATCCAGATTCCAACAGTGAGCGACAGGCCCTGCCAGCTTTTTTTTTTTAATTTTATTTATTTTTTATAATTGTTTTGGGGTAGATTTGTCCCTATCAACCAATTTTATTATGTTAAACGATTTTAGCCAAAATTTCATTCTTTTAACACCTATTTCTTATGTATATCTTGTAATTAAGTTATTTTAATTCAAATTATTTTTATAATTATAATATTATTTTCATATATTTAATCAAAATTCTCAATAAATTGAGAATTTTAGAATAAAACCATAAATATAAATAAAGGTTTCACGAACTATTTGAGTAGTTTATATAAATATTTGTAATAATTTATTTTTGTAAACGAAATTTTGAAAAGATTATTATCTTAGTTGTATTTTTATTAAATATTAATCTATTAAATATTATAAATTAGTTGAAATCATTTTAAAATTTTATTAAAATTTATATTTCAAAATAATATAACTTAATTTTGACTTTTCCTCTCGTTTGATTCGATACTCATCCGAATTTACCAAAAATTAAAAAATAGTTAAATCGGGTCGGATCGGACAACGCCAATCGGATGTTAATGTTGACGCGGCAAAGTTGATATATAGAACAGGGTTCTTAGTAGGGTTTAACGCTATACCAACTAAGCAAACTGTTGCTGTCGCTGTCTCTTCATTCCTGCCAAGAATCGTGAATACACAAATGTCCGACAGGGGAAAGGAAAAAACCCTAGAAACGGAAAAGATAATACACGAACAAGAATCCGAAGAAGAAGAAGCTGAAGAAGAAGATTGGGGAGACTGGAGGGAAGAAGAAGAAGATGATGATGAAGAAGGCGGCTTACAATCAGGATTTCTGTGTCTGTTCTGTGACGCTAAGTACAGTTCGTACGATGGGCTTTTCGATCATTGTCGTCTGAGTCACCACTTCGATTTCCATAATATTAGAAAATCTTTAAGTTTGGACTTCTACGGCTCCTTTAAGCTCATCAACTATGTTCGCTCTCAGGTCAGTAGCATCAATTACATTGATATCTTACAAGTAATCAGGCTGTGACAGATCATAATACGTGTACAATTTAGATTACATAATACGGAAAGCTCCATATCTGTGCACTGGAAGCTCAAGATTGGTTTTGTTTTTTTTTTTTTTTTTTGTAATTTCTTTGTCTTTTCGTGTTGCTTTCCAGGTAGCAATAAATAGGTGTTGGAGTTGTGGGCTTACCTGTCAGTCCAACCAAGATTTACAGAATCATTTACATGAAACAAGCAATTTGAAAGAGATTAAGCTTCTTTGTGATGATGATAGATATCTGAAACCTTTCATGAATAAGGATAAGCTCTTGTATAGCTTTGATGATGATGATGAAGATGAAAATGACTATGATATTTCATTTGATAAAGATGAACTTATGAGGGATTTGAGGAATTTTGAAAAAATGGGCATTGATGACTATTGCACCGTTGATGAGAATGGAAAGAAACAAGTCGCCGGTGAACATCTAAACATGGCAAGTTCTTCAGGAACAGTGATAGACAATGGTATGGATTTGCAAGAACATGTTGGGGCATTTGATGAAAAGCCAAAAGATAAGGATTCAAGAGTGTCTCTAATGAATCTTGCTGCAAGGGACGTAAAGAAAGTCAATGAGAACTATTTTGGGTCCTATAGTTCATTGGGCATCCACAGGGAGATGATAAGTGATAAGGTATTAAATTCAGAAAGAAGGATTGACTAGGAAATATGGAAATTTCTTTTTCTCTTTTTGATTTGTCATTGAACTTTAGAGACTAATGTGTCCTAGTTATGCAGGTGAGAACAGAAGCTTATAGGCAAGCTATTTTGGAAAATCCCTCTCTCGTGAAGGATAGTGTTGTCATGGATGTAGGCTGTGGGACTGGAATATTAAGGTAAAGTGCTTTATGTGGTTTGTACTATAATTGGTATAAACAATAAGACTTTCTTATATTTGTTTGTCTTGTGAACATTATATTATTATGCACTTATGAGAGTCATTCTAGTTATGCACTAAGAGTTGGGCTTAGTAGGAAGAGGCCCTTGGCCTTGGCATCTGAGGCCAAGGGTTCAAACACCCTTAGCATATATATGTCTGACTTGTTTCTTGGCCACCAAGCTTGATGGTTGTGGACGTAGCCCCCAATTTAGAACAAAATGAACGGTTCAAGAATTTATGGGTAACAAATAAAAAGCCTGGACTATCTCTAATTTGTAGGAAGTATCTACTCAGCATCATATTTGGGACCAATGTAAATGCTCACCGTGCATCAATGTTTCATGTTGTTTTTATACCTCTTTTATTTTATTTTATTTTATTTTTGGCTTCACTAGCCTTTTTGCAGCTCAGGCAGGGGCTTCCAGAGTAATTGCGGTGGAAGCCAGTGAAAAGATGGCTGCTGTGGCAACTCAGGTAAAATCCTTTCCCATTTTACTGCTAAATCACTTCCTTATAATCTCTTATTGTTCCTTGCACTCTTTTTCTTTGGCTTGGTTAATTGCAGATTGCAAGAGACAATGGCCTTTGGCGGGATGGACCCCACAGCAAAAGCAATGATTATAGAACTGGGGTGATAGAGGTGGTTCAGGGTATGGTTGAGGAGATCGGTAAATCCATACAAATTCAACCTTCTAGTGTTGATGTATTAGTGAGTGAATGGATGGGCTACTGCCTCCTCTATGAGTCAATGCTTAGCTCAGTTCTCTTTGCACGAGATCAATGGTTGAAGCCTGGAGGTGCTATCCTCCCTGATACAGCATCTATAGTGAGTTCTTAATCTTTGTATACTGGTGGTCCAAATTATGATCCGGGGTTCATTGTCGGAACTTATCTCTAATTCTCCTATTTCTCTTTCAGTTTGTTGCTGGATTTGGAAGGGGTGGTACCAGTCTCCCATTTTGGGAAGATGTGTATGGTTTCAATATGTCTTGTGTGGGCAGGGAAGTTGTCCAAGATGCTGCGGGGCTTCCTATTGTAGATGTTGTGGATGATCGTGATTTAGTGACTGATGCTGGTTTACTGCAGGTTACTTTCTGACTTCAGTTTTGTTTCTGATATACATGCACCATGAATGGCACTCCAATTGATTTATGATCTGTTATTATGCATATTTTTATTGTAATTGATTTGTGATTATGCTTCATTATTTTGATCTTATATGGGATTTAAGGATCCTCTGAAAATAGAAAGTAGATTTCTAATACCAAAAGATATATTCATGTTAGGAGCTATTGAAACAATGTCTAAAGCCTAGTGTCTTGGTTTTATTATCCCCCAAATGTACAGAACTGAAGAGAAATTAGTTTAAGATTCTTTCTTATTTTAGTGAATGTTAGCACTTTCAAGAAATTACAACATAGAGTTCAATTATTTGATCACAAGTTATTTTAGAGGATTGATTTGTATGTTAAAATCTTTTTCTTCAAGACCTTTGACTTGGCGACAATGAAACCGGAGGAAGTTGATTTCACTGCAAGTGTAGAGTTGGAACCAAAGATGGGTGGTTCGACAAGCAATTCCACAGAATTGAAGTCAACAACAACCTGGTGCTATGGGGTTGTTTTATGGTTTGAGACTGGTTTTACCAGCAGGTTCTGCAAAGAAAAGCCAGTTGTTTTGTCTACATCTCCAGACACTCCCAAAACACACTGGTCACAGACTATCTTCACCTTCCGAGAACCGATAGCAATCACATCAACAAATCTCAGTGCTGACAGATCAGCGGCAGTTGGTTCGGAGGCCTGCCCTGCTAGGAGAATTCGTTTGCGCATCAGCATTGCTCGTGCAGCTGAACATCGCAGCATTGATATCTCCCTTGAAACTACTGGATTTTCTGTTTATGGTCGGAGACGAAGTTGGCCAGTACAAATGTTTAATCTATCATAATATATTATAGTGGAATCTAAAGCAGAAATCATCCCTGCCAGCATATTTTACTCTTTGCTGCAAGTGAGGATTATATTTTTGATCCTTTTGTATGTAACCTTTGATTTAATTTGAGCATTTCCTTCTTTAACCTTTAAACTCTGTTTCATGTACATTGTTCTTTCACTAATCTCATGAAAATTTTGCTGCAGTTGTCCAATTGATGTTAGTTATGTTATGCTTTGAACAGGGTGCTTTCCTATTAACTTGTTTGTGTATATTGTGATAATAGCACCAAATATGTTTTTACTGTTTTGGTTTTCGAAATATTGTTTCCGAAAAATGTTGGAAGACATTCTCAAATGTCGAGAACATTATTTTTTTTTAATATCATAATTTCTTTTCATTCTCAAAATTTGTAACTTGATTATATATAGTTTCTCTTAGTTTTTCAGATCTTTTATTGAAATATACATTCAAAAGATAAGAGACAAGAAAATGAATATTGTTTCCTTGGTTTCATGCTACTACCGTTGCACTGAGCCAAGCATTATCCCCAACTCGACTCGTACCTTCCGAACCAAGGTTCAGGATAGGGGTAGAAATTTGGGACACGATATGCGAACACGATATGAATATAACACGAACACAATATACGATTAATAAATAGATCGGATTCGTGTTGAGGGTGTTCAACAATCCGTTTAATGATACGAATAGTTAAACATATTTTGTATATCCTTAATATGTAAGCTCATTTAATGATATAAATTGTCACTTACTTATAACATATATATTATAAAACTGAAATTTTTATATTATCAAATAAATTAATTTATAAAATAATAAATTATGATGATTTTAATAATATTTTATATTAACAATTATTTATATTCTAAAAATAATTTTAATTGTTATAAATATATAGAATATAATATATTATGCATAATTAGATTAAACAATAAAGTAAATTATGTGAATTAAATATGATAATGGAGCAGCAGTTTGATGCAGTAGATGTAAAGGCGAGTCCATGACTCTTGGTGATCTGGAGGCAGCATCACTTTTAAAAGAAGATGGGGCTGTGTATCCATTCCAAGCTTCAGAAGTCGCTGGACGCTTGGGGAAAAGCGGTAGCATCGCTATTATTAGGACCTTGAACTTGATTTCTTATCTGCTCATGCCAAGGTGGAGCAGCAGTTCGACGCGGGAGATGTAAAGGCGACTACGTTACTCTTGGTGTTCCGCAGGCAGCATCACATTTAAAAGAAGCTTGTGCTTCATCTGAAATTTAACATTTTAGTGTTTAAACTATAAGATGATTATAAAATAAAAACTGCCCATATTATTTGCGAATATGTTTTTCAGGTAAAAATGATAATAATAATTATGCTACATATTCCAATATCCTCTCTGGAAAGAATCATGTATCTTAAACAATATAATATTTATTTAAAATTAACATATTAATTAATATATCGTTTCATTCATTTGATAACAATTAATTATTCTACATCATTTGCGATTCTAATTTTGGGATTTATTTGAAAAGATTAACATTATTAATTAAAAAAGGAGCAATTTTACATGTTTCAGGATAATTTTTTTTCTTGTTTAAAAAGGCCATACAAATAATGATCCGTACATTCAAATATTTAGTACTAGTTATTTAATTTTTGTTAAACTACAAATAAATAAGATACATTTTCAGCCATTTAATCTCCAAGGAAAGTTTTGGTTGGGAGTGTTCGCTCCTTTTTCTTTTTCCTTCGTTAAAGCACTCAAAAGCTCTATAATTATACCATGAATCAAATTTTTTATTTTTTATTTTTTTAATCTATAATTACTTTTGAACGTTTAATATAAAACCAAATCCTAAAACCGGTCAATGTACAATCAACTAAGAAATACAGCTTGTAACATCTTAACTCCAATAATAATCAATGGTTAGCAAAGTTGCTACCTCGACGTGATGATGGAGGGCCTGGAGGCCGTGTCCTGGCAAAAGGAATGGAAGAAGGACGTGTTGTAATCACCGCTGAAGCAGACTGAGTGCTCATCCTGCTGCTACCTGAGGATGTTGACATGGGTCTGTTCAGCGTACACAAGGTCACACAACCAAGTAATCAACCACAACCACATGATGAAGATGAACTACTATTGCATCCTCAATTTAACAGTCTAAAAGACTAAAACATGCGCGCGCGCGCGCGCACACACTTTTAAGCTAATTTACAATAACTGAATAATTAACAGATATACATACGATTAAAAACCAATTACGGCTCAAAAAAAAAATCAACCGACTATCCAAGGAGAGAAAACTGAACAGCAACTTGCCTCTAATTTCAATGACCATGCGAGACGAGAAATGGCTGGATACAATAGATATAAATATAAAGAAATTGTCATAGAGTCAGGAGCAAGTAGAGAATTAAAATAATAAAATTTGACTTTGAAATAAATGAGCTATTTAGAACAAATCCTCCAAGTAGATCAATATATCTTTTTGTTTACGTACGCTGATGTACTAGGCTATTTGCTTTCATTTTTTAAATCCCTTTGATGATAATAACCAGTACCTTAACGCGCCTTCAGGCACAATGTCAAGGAGACCCTTGCTACAAATATCTTTTGAAAAAAAAATGGTGTGAGCAAATTAATTTCAAAACGATAAACATAGAAAAAAAGATTGAAAAAGTAGCAGTAGCTTAAATTTATAAGTTGAATTATTAATGAGTCAACACTGAAGATTTATATAGATCACAAAATTGTCATTTTATAAACGGATAGTACAGATACATGACTCACAAAATACACTAAACGGAGTTGATAAATTACATAAGCCGCATCTCTCGCAAAATCATACAAAACATAAAACCTGCCACTTTCGGGTAGGAATAATCATACAAAAGAATATCAAACTATCCCCTCAACCGCGATCAAGCTTCTAATCAGGCCATCAGCTCTCATAAAAATCAACAGTTAGCATTGTCCCGAGCGATAGCTCACCTTGAAATTATGCTTTTTGGCATGGAACCAAAGTAAAGATTATCTGATTCTCCAAGCAAGGTGTAGTTTTCTGACGCAAAGTTCACTTTGCATAAAACTATCAGGCCCCTGCTCCATTACTTAGCTGAAGTGTAATTTTTATGTTCATAGCAGCTAGCTCAGCTGCTAAGTATCTAAAAACATAAGGCATTGCAACAGTTTGCATTCCTTTACTTGTCTGGCAAGCATGACATGTGACCTTCTTAGGAGCTCTTGCTGGGGGTAACCCACCAATCTCCCGTACTGCCCGCCTCTGAGGCTGTATAAATGATGTCGTGAGTATACTTCCACAAAGAGAACACACATCAGCAACATGATAATCAGAACATGTATGAAGCCTATCATGCAATAAATATGCTGCTCCATGAGCAAGCATTGCATCTCGTTCCATTTCTCCGAAACGGATACCTCCACCACGCTTTCTTCCTTTGATTGGTTGTCGGGTTATTTGATCTGTTATTCCAGTGGAGCGAACCTGCATATGCCAACAAATGTTCAACATAATCAACAATGACCAATCAGAATTCATTAGGCTAAAAGACACCATGGAATTATCAATGTATTACTACGGAACTTAACAGTTAACAGCAGTGAGGTTATATACACCAGTGCAAGACTCCCATAAAACATTAAGCAATTCATAACTAAAGTTTTTATAGTCAACTCAGTTGGGGGTAGTCCAACCGTTCAAGAATGGAGAGCACTAAGTTTAGAACTGAGTGGCATAGATTTGAATCTAGATCTGTCCCGTCATCATTTAACTCTACTTATTTCTAGAGCCAAATAAAACACATATCCTTTACATAAAACCAGAACACAATTCAGTAAAATTATCAACTATTTTTTCTGTTAATGTGCATAGAAAGATGCTTTTTACATGCAAAGCATCTGGCAAATAAAGAACTATCAGTTCTGATCTGAGCCATATGATATGTGCTCAGGCAAAAGGAGCAATAGAGACAAAATGCCTTCTGAATACTCCTTGGAGCTAATCTCTCAACATATTATGAGAATAAATTATTTAATAAAATTAAAATTTAAAAAAAAAAAGGATTTCAAAAAAAGGATTAAGTTTCTTACCTGAAATTTGTCTGAAACCATGTGTCGAAGCCGCTGATAATATACAGGCCCAATAAAAATTTCACATGTTAGTTCTGTTCCATAAACGCCACTGTACAATACCTCCACACCATGATAATTAAACCCACAAGCCTTCAGCATGTCACCAAATTCATCAACTAGTGATTTTGATTCTAACTCTATCTCTCCTTTAGGTTTGTTGACTGAATTTGCAAATGGTGTCGCATCCATAAACTTTCCATGTAAGGCACCTCCCTGTTAGACACAATTAAACATCTTTACTAAGCATAGTATGCAACTAATAATTCACTGCCAAGTATGTAAACTATATACACTCATGTAGTGCACCAACTAGCATTTCATAAGTCTCCCCTTTATTTCTTAATCAGCAACTTGTGATCCTACATAAAATTCATATTTTACTCTTAAATTATGTCAAATATTGAAAGTCCTGTCACATAGCTACTTTTAACACTTTTTTCCTTTAAAAAAATTGAATCAAAGATGATAATATTTCTTTTGAAGATCATGATAAGATGTAATCAAGATTCTATTCTTAGACAGTGTACCTTAGCAGCAACAGACTCCAAAAGCATTGCAATTGTCATTCTTGAAGGGAATGCATGTGGATTGATAATCAGATCTGGACGCATTCCTGTGACTCCAGAAAATGGCATATCAATATCCGGCCACAACTGGGAACAAACACCTTTTTGCCCATGTCTGCTACTAAATTTATCACCAATAATTGGATTTCTAGTATGTCGGAAACGTATATTCGCCTGCGAGGGAAAGGGGGTTGGGGGGAGAGGGAATGTCAGATGACAACATAAAAGTAAGAAGGATACGGATGACAAATTCAAAAGCACGGAAAGCATACTAATAGACAATAAAATTCAGAAGCAAAAGAAATACCAATGGAAGCAGAAAATAATAAGACACTAATCAATTTGACTAAAATTATCTTATAACACTAACCCCAATCTTGCACCATAATTTTATACCACACATTACCTTTCCTGTCATCAAATATATGGTCCAGATAAGAACATTCCATTACCTTCTGAAGGAGATTCTTGCTATTTTTCATATCAACAGCAACATAGTCAACAAAGACAGGATCTGAACCCTTTCTGCTGTTGGTTTTCCACGAATTTGTTGTCTTGTCATAAATGCTACAATATGGTTCACCCGGATGTATCATCTGTATATCATTTATCACATTTTAACATACACATGAATAAAAATAAAAGTTATCTAACACAAGAAGAAAGAAAAATCACAGGAGGTTTAAGACTTACCTGACCTACATATGGAAGTCCATCTGAATCAATCACAGAATGCATCGATTTAGCATCTCTATTCCTTCTAAACATCTTTTCGCCTCGACCTGACTTGCTGCTATCATCAGATAAGTCAACAGTTTCCGTCTGCCAAAATAACATAATATAGGTGAACGGCAATGCTTCTTGAGTTAATTTTAGGTCCTATTTTTTTTGCATATAAAAAAATATATGACTATTACGTCCATTGTATATGATTGTCTCCCATCGATGACTTTTGACACATTCTACTAATCAGAAAAGGGGGAAACCAAAAGATAAAAAATAGCATTGCATATTTTGATCCATATTTTTTCTCCTAAGTGCATGTATTTCCCTTTTGATGGCATTCGATATATTCTGCTTACCAAAAAGATAAATTTGTATATTCTGGAGTTAAATGTTTTTCTCATAAGTGTACATATTTCTTAAACAGATGAACTTATTCAAAATGACACCATAGAGATAAAAAGACAAACCTGATATATTTGCCCATGGCACATCCCACGATCCACAGATGACTTATTCAAAATCATGGCATCCTCCATATCATACCTAGATGATGATGTAAAGCAATTAGGTTGATAGTCTTTACACCATAGAGGTAGTCCATATACTTAACTAAGACCCTTACCCTGTGTATGCCAGCACTGCAACTATTGCATTTGTCCCAGTTGGATATTCGTCTATGCTGTACTTTGTATATGTACTTGTGCGCACAATGGGAGTTTGAGGTGTCTGCAAATTTCCAAGCGTATATTTGTCAAAACGGTGTAAATGAATGAAAAAAGAATAACACATTATAATACGAAACAAATTCTGTGTCAAGTATATAAATCATGTTAAGTGAGATTGCCTTAAACAGGGAAGGAAACATTATAAACAAGAGAGAACAAAACCCTAGCAAGAGTTTTATCGAGAATGACTATGTCAATGTAGTCTTTAAGACAAGAAAGAAGGAATGAACAATATATGCACCGGACCTGGAGATGGTACAGTTTCTGATCTGCACGGTGCTTAAGGGCTTGTAAAGAGAAACCCATTGTTTGTTTTGCCATCTACCATAATAAATAAATGAAGGAAGAAAGATATTAAACAGTAAAATAAGCAACATGAAATGACGATGAGAATATGAAAACAGAACTATTAATTAACATGCAAGAAACACCTGACACTGATACATATTGCGTGGACTCTGATTATGATCAGAATAAGGCGTGAGATTAGCAACTACACTGAGCATGCCGGTGGGATGAATTTCTTCATGAGTTGCAGGAAATTCGTCACTTCTTCCTCCATCTCCACCATCAGGACATCTTATCTCCATAAAGACCTAATATAAGAAATACATACAAGAAATTAATATTTGCATCCCATCAGCTAGACCAGATTAATTTTAAAAGCCACAACTAAAAAATAAAAACTAAAAAAAAACCTCAGAATGCATCAAGATATGAACATATATAGTTTGCTTTCACCTGTTCAAAAGGCCCAATGAGTTCAATATTTTGACTTTCCTCAGGAGGGATAGAAATATTTCTAACTGGCCGAACAAATCTAGGAGGAGATGTGAATAGGTATAAACCAGGATATGCTCCACCCATGCTCAAAGGAACATATCCCACTTCTAGGTCATCAGGAATCTGCAAAATTTCAGAAAATGAAAACAATATATCGGAGAAGCAAAAGGAACTGAGCCTGAATTAATATAGATACCACTGAAGCAGCTGACACTTTTAGTCTCCTTATATGAGCAACAACTTTCTCAACTTCACTTGAAGGTATAGCACCAATAACCCGACCATCTAAAAGAACAGAGAGAACTGCAGGAGGACCAGATTTAACAAGTTTCGGCAATGAGGGCATCATCCCAACCCCAACCAGAACACTGAGAATAGACATTCTCATTTTTGAAAAATCTCTAATATTTCCTTGCGAATCATAGTATGATGTAACTCCTGAAAACATAGAATTGTATGAGAAAAAGATTCCGAGCAAATAAACAAGGACTAAGATCAATAAATCAAACATATAAATAGGACTGCAACGGGGCCAATCTGGCTCAACCAGCAATTAAGCCAACCTTGACACTAGAACTCAGGTTGTTCCAAAAACAATTTTGAGCCAACTCTAGTGCACAAAGCTGATATTGACTGAGATCTTAGGCTCACAAGCCTAAACATAAGGCTGAGAGGTCTGGTATGCAAGCAATTACTACTTTAAAGAGAAAGTAATCACTTTATCAGTTTTGACATCTAAATGAACCTTCCATAGCGTTTTTTGTTTGTCTATTTTTTCCTTGTCATCTGTCAGACATGTCAAGGGTAGATGACAGGCCAGCATGGACTCAAGTTTGAAATAAAATGGTCTTTGCAATCATCAGCAGCCTGAGACAGGCTGCCTACACTTTAGATGACCAAATCAAGCCAGAATACTCCAGCAGTCAGTCGCAATAAGCTTCATTGCAGCCCTATTCATAAGCAACCCCATTTTGTTTGTGTAACTACCTGTAAAATAACTTTTGTACTATATAAAAGGTTTGATACATATTTGCAAAAGGGCCCAATCTCATGCAACAAGTGCAAAAAAGTGGTACAGCAATCGAAGAGGGCAACAAATTCATTTTGGCTGAATGACGAACATAGAGTTGAAAAGTTTCATATGCAAAATTGGCACAACTAGGCCATGTTTAAACAATTTGCAAAATTTTTATAAGAGATGTTCTCCATCTACACAAGCAAATAGTTTAGGTGTGTCTTCTCAAGGGTACTTTAGAACCCACGCAGGGTGAAGGTGGAGGTACAAGTACTTATGTAAAATCTTCATCCTGTGTATCTATGTATTTGTGTTCTCCATATGCATAACGTTCATAACAACAAAGGAGGGACAATTTTTTCGGGTAAAAAAAGTAAGAGACATCATAATTTAACAAATTTAAAAAAAAAATTTAAAATTAATGAACTTACGACAAGTAGAAGTCATATGGTTCAGCAACCCACAGGGTTCCCCATCAGGTGTGTGCACAGGACAAAGAAAACCCCAAGATCTGTTACAAAATGTAATTATAAATCAAGATTACAATTCAAAAATAAATATAACTTGCTGGATAAATTGGCAAGCAGATACTCACTCAGGTAGCAACTTCCGCACGCTAGTTGTACGAAGCCCAGCAAATGAAGCCCCTCGATGAACAGCACGAAAGAATGAAATGAAACGTAAATAGTTAAGCCTCTCTGCCTGAACTGTGTAACCAGCCCTCTAACAAACAAAACAGTTAAAGGGTTAAGCAAATTATCTTAAAGCCAATAAAACGATAGATGCATGAACAGTATAAGCACCAAAAACTTTAGAGATAGTGCAACATAATTACTGGAAATAAAAATATATGTTATTGAACGATTTTCATGCTTATAAAATATTATTATTTAACTGTTTCAATTGCATTTACTCTTCAAGTATCGCCCAACCAAGGAACAAACAAGTTGTATAATGCTCTAACAAAGAAAAACATCTCTAGCTAGCTGCTGAATATTTAGCAATGCCACATAGAAGGAACAGAAACTATTTCAAAGATCTAATAAAAGAGAATAATTTTAAAAAAAAAAATAGAGAGACAGAGACCAGATTAACTTCGTCAAAAAGCACAAACAAATTCGATGAAACAATGCCAAGCATGACACTGTCAGTTCAAATATTTCAATGAAAATCTGGGAGCTGATCACAAGAAATTCAATACCTGCTGCAAATCTAAACCTGATTGAGTAACCATTCTTCCAGTTTTCAACATAGTCTCAACTGCTGTACTTATTTGCTTTGAAGGATATTTCTCAATGACCTTCTTGATATGTGCTACTATATTTATCTCATGCGCAACAATATCAACGTCAGTTTGAGTATAAAAAAGAAAAAATGAAAACAAAAACAGGAAAACAATTAACGGTCAGAAAGTGCAACCAACATGGAAAACAACAGCCTTCTATTGACACTTTGAAAGCTATAGCTCACTAACATTGAAAATGCAACACTACTTACGTATTATTATTATTATCATCATCATCATATTGTGGTGAGGCACGGAAAATACTTGTCTAAACTATGAAAGGATAAACAAAAGGAAAAAAGTTCTCATTTAGAACATTCGACTATTTCTTCTCCTCAATACCAGCAGTTTTATATATCTTTCCAACCAAGACACCTAATGGGAAGTAGCACAATTCAGATCATTTTAGGCTAAGGTCCTGATCTCAATACATACCCTCATAAATACACCATAAAAACTGGAAAAGCATTTATAACCTCACTATTTTTAGGATTCTATTTAAACCACCGTAGCAATAAAGGAACCAACCAAAACGGAGACAAATCACTAGCTCACACATATTGATTTTCTCTTGATTGAGACACAGGTCAATAAGGAGAAAGGACTTTAGGCAATATTTAAGACAATGTAAAAGTTCCTTAAAATCACCAAAATAAGTTTAAATGCAATGGAATTTAATTAAGATTTCTAGCATTTGAAGGATAGCATCAACATTTTTCATGTTTTACAACTGTGGAACCATTTATTATGAAACCGCCATGCCTGCCTATCAATTGGTTCATGTCATCAAAGAGAAGAATTAGGCTCTTGCAACGGATTTTACGGCTGACATCAACATTATAGATATATAATTGCCAAGGAAGATTTCTTCACAAATACTCATTTGTTAGAAAGGGTGCTTACCATAATTACCATGCTCAATATTATAATTGAGTACAAAAAAACTTCACAACTTCAGACGGAAGACAGAAACAATAAAGCAGGAAAAGCTAATAAATTATTACAAATTTTAAAACAAATACTAAGATAGAAAATAAAAAACTCTTTTAAATGAAGAAAATGAATGAGAAAAACACGTTACATACAGCTGAAGAAATCAAAATTTTTGCTGTCCTTTTCAATCTCATCCTGAAGCAGCTTCTTTGCCTTTTGTAGCCAATCTTCTAGTTTTTCCTAGAGAACAAAAACTTAATACAATTATGCAATTATATAACATAAACCTAAACCTACAGATACTTTGGTATGGAGAAAAGATAAATTCTTATGTTGCATATTGTGTCATAAATAGTGCTTTAGCAGCTATAAATCACCAAGTAGATATCACTGAATCAAGAGTGGGTGAACACAGACAAGAACAGAACAACTTTATATGCCATGATATTATGTTTCTCTCAGCTGGTGAAGATTTCCGGTAAAATGGGTTTAAACACACGCTATGCCCACACTTCACCCTTTTATACTAGAAGAAGAGAAAACTGAGAACACCGCAAGGACATCACGATATATGCTTGTACCTACCAATAAAATGCCTCAAATCATGTGATATGAGACAAAAATGCATCTTCAAATGCCATAAAGTGGAAGAATAAGTTATAAAAAATAAACATTGTGTTAGCTTTATAAAATTTCTGGGAATCACACAGAGCTTTCACAACTGAAAGCTGGGTTAAACAGAGGTAGGATGAGATCAGTCAACCGCCTGAGTCTCCCAAGCTCAAAGAGATAAACAAATGGCTCTTCAACTATCCACATGAATGTTTGTGGACTGCTTGTCCTCTTTTGTATAGTTTTCATCTAATACAATTCACGGTTTCTTATCAAAAAGAAATCCATCCACATCAATGATTCTAATTCAACATATCTTGCCTACTATCACAAAATCCTTCCCATACACTTAAGACATTTCTTTCAAGAGTTTTTACTTTCAAGTTTCTACCTTAAGATATATGGTAATCAAGTGACCAGGAAGTAAGATTTCCTGATTCTGCAAAGAGTCCGGGTTATCTGGTACTGAAGTCTGATCAATAAGTGAGAAAAGCTTCTGCAACATAAAGCTAAAAAAAATAATAATAAAAAAATTAGAAAAAAAAAATCTCACGTAAGAAACAATGTTTACAAATAATGAAAGAACAATAAAATGAAACAACAGACGAGCACATTTTTCATATAACAATATCTGGAGAGAGAGAGAGAGAGAGAGAGTTAAAGCTAACATTAGGAGATTGAACTTGTCATAATTATCATCAAGGTGAACAAAGATGTAGTCCCGTAGAACAGCATCAGCAACCTATCAAAGAAAATTTGAAAAAGAAAAGATAAATACAAGTAGACAGTTGAGAACTAATTTTCACAAACTTATATTTAAGGCCTACATCCAGAGTAAATATTTTTCTTCAGAAAAAGGGAGTTGACAGTAAAACTTACAACATAATAACTTTCTCTTTTAAGTCCATCCATAACAGGTTGGAAGTGCTCCCCTAAAATTTTAGACAAGGAAATTGAGACAGATTGTTAGGTATAGGATTTTTTTCCTGTCCTATATATGTATATATATTTTCTATTACTAAGAGAAAGTAAAAATAAAATTCAGAAAAGGAAAAAAAATCTCAAGATCAATCAAGATCTAAAACAGTCACCGGGAAAAAAAAATGCGCACTATGAGTCTCACACAGACTATTCAACACCCAATTTTTTTTTTTAATGATCAGAAACTAGAATAGTCATATTAATAAAATGATAGGATGCAAGTACGGATCAGGCATCCACTAACTGCATGAAAGCTTTCTTGATTTGTCTACAGCTATACAAAAACCTTTTACACATTTATGCAACTATCTTGTAAGTTATGTTGAAAATAAACCCTTTATAGCCACCAAATGAATCCATAAGATTACAACCTCCCATTATCAAAAATGAAAATAAAGAAGATTTATACAATTTTCCACTAACAGAAGCCCATAAATATGCCAAAGAATGGATCCATCCCAAGAGCAGCTACTCTTTTCTTCTATTGAATCATCAAATATCCAGTTGTACCTTTCAAACCATAATACCCAAAAGACAGCCATCACTGCAAATCTCAAAAAAAAAAACATTTGCTTTTTTCCTTCCTTTTTTTTTTTTTAATCAAAAGTACGAAAATTAAGCTATACAAGACTCCAGAATTAACCCATATCAACCTTGCAGCCTTAAATAATTAAAACAATAACTTCAGAGCTAAACAACAGATGGAGAAAAAGATGACCGGTAATCTCTCCACCAGATTTACAAATGATACACTAGTGAAAAAATAGAGAGGTCTTATGCCATCATTTCAAGAAGCTAAAATTTCATGGGCAGCTAAGAAATCGCATAGTCTTCTAAAGGAAATTTTGGTTGCTTTTGGAGAAGGAAAAAGGCCAGAGTTCTGCCGAAATGTGCAGCGTTAACTCTTTTGGGTTATTTGCTTAGAAAGACACTATACTAATTTTTACGAAATATAAAAAATTGACATAGATGGTTGTGGGATAAAATCAAATTTTATGCTTCCCTTAGAGACTCAATCTCAAAAGACTTCTGAGATATCTACTTTTTTGTTAATCTTAATTGGGAGGGGATTCTGAGTTAGTCTAAAGGGTTATGTTGGGAATATGGGTCTTCTTATGTTATAAGTATGCAGATACAGATTTCCTTATATCTTATTGTACAGTTTATGATACCCAGTCATTTTTTTTTTTTTTTTTGGTTCTGATTGAGTGGAAATCTGGTCCACATTAGGTACCCTCTCTTTTGCTATCTTAATACATATCATAAATATACAAAAAAGAGGCAAGCGAACAGAAAAATCAGCCGCCTCCCTATTAAGGTTTCTAAGAATATATAAATTTCAGCCACTCTGATAGGACAAACAGAACCCCTACACACAGGTAAAGCACACTAAAAGAGGTCCCCCCAACCATCAATCTTCCCAAAAATTTTACTCCTTCCCACTATCTATCAAAATTATCAATTATGAAAATAAAAATAAAAAAGATAATAGAAAGTACCAATATGTTGTAGACATTGAAGATGAGTGAAAAGGGACAAATCCCGAACTTCATCAAGAATAATTTCTGCCCTTTCACCCACTAGCGGCGAGCCAACAGCTCCCTTTTCCTTCTTATATTTTTCTCCATAGCAGCATGTCAAATGTTCCACAATTTCACGATCAGTAGTGTCAACAAGTGCCTGATAACAAACACAAGAAATATCAACAACAAGCATAAAAAACAAAACAGATAACAACGGCAGAAGTATGGTTTTGGGCACTAGCCTAAATATCAGTTCAAAAATGAGATGGTGGATATGCCGAAAATAAAATGATGCTCCCAAAAATTATATAATAAAGACTTCAATGAAAGCTAAAAGCATGGACAAAAATCTGAAATCACTTAGCAGCACAACACCTTTAGAACAATGCCCACAGGAAGCAGGTATTCCTTCCCCTGTATCCTGAGAATAAATCCAGAAAATATATTACTTCAATTACATTACCACAAGTCAAAAGTTCATCACTCTGAGGCAAACTTGAACTGCTTACCAAAATCCAAGTCTTGCACTTCCATTTCGAAGGTAATACAGTTTAACCGTTACCGAAGATAGATCTTTTCTTACACACCTAAATGAGGACAAAAGTGAACCACAACCATATGGAGGGCAAAAAAATATTTAATTAAGTTCAACAGCGATTAGAAGTGACAAGACCAAACAATAACTGAATTCAGTCAAAAAAAGACATCACAGCTACAAATGCAATATCTGACATATGACGTGGCCCATAACCAATTTTTGCATATATTTTATAGTTAAGCCCTTATGGATGTTTCGGGCCCATTCTGCCATACAAAAAGATACGCAAGCAGCAAAACTACAAAAGCATGTCCAAGTGATAGACACAGAGCATGTAGAGTCTCAAAGATATTGGAAGCTGTAAGGCAGCAGTTTTCTAGCTTGATTGGTAAAATATATACTCTCTGGAAGCAGAACTAAAATCAAGGGTTTCACAATGGAAAGGGAGCAGTTTTGGTCCACATGAAAATAACATTTGACATTGTTGTGAATTATAGTCTCTTAATTTTTTAGTTGGTTGAATTGCAGATTGTGTATTTTGTAAGTTCAAGATTTGCTGCAATAGTCCATGGACATCGTCCACTGTCTTGGCCAAGTATTTAGCCTTTTCTTAAGGTTACGTCATTTTATATAGTGCTTTGCCTGAAAATTTTCTTAAAAATTAAAAACAATACTATAATAGTTTAGGTGACAAATTAAGTGAAAACCATATATAAAAGAATGATAGCCCAAGTTCTTAAATTAAAACTACCTTACACAGTCCCAAAAGTGTTTTTATGAGTAGAATATAGAAAATGAACCTTATGACAACTGCTTTATCAGTGTATCCTTCTTGCCGATCACGAAAAGAATTTCGCACCATACTCATTGGCTGAAATAGTACAAATTCAGCCATGCAACATCAATAAACAGAAAACAAAAAGAAAGTTCAATCTATTATAGCCGTGCATCAATAATCACAATTTGCTTAACCATAAAATATTGAATTGGCTAATAAGGACCATCATCGAAGATTCAAATCTATATATGCATAAAACAAAAAGGCCTACTTACATAGTTTTGCTTTGGCAATATTACAGCTCGAAAAACTCTCTCAAGCCCATTCAGTATGAAGTAACTACATAACATTTAGATATTAAAAAAAATATTAACGCATTTAGTAACTAATAAATAATAAAATAACTTAAGGTTAAAGAAAAGAAAATATCTTCTATCTAGAATTTGACACCTCATGGATCATAACCAAGCAAAATATGAAGATAAAACGCTTGCTAAACTCCGAAGCAGATTAGAAGCAATACATGACTCACTTCTTACCCCAAATTCAAAAATAAATAAATAAATAAGCAAAGCATTTCTTACTATTGAAAACTATAAATTTACAAATTAATATTGACCTTTGTACCACATCTGCTATTGAAAATAAATAACGTAGATCCCAACACAACCACAAAACCATACATTACCTGCATCTCCAAATAACATCATGATGCTACTACATTTCTATTGAGTCATAACTTATAACTCTATAATGCAAGTATGTCCTAGTTGGTATCTTATAACAGCTTCTAATACATGCTCTAAATACTTCTAGCCATCGACAGATTTCTAAATCCATATCATCAACTATACTATTCAAAAAGTCCATAAACAACAAATAATACCAAAAAAAAAACTTCCAATATAATCGAATCCAATCCCTTTCTTGAACAAGAGTCTCATAAGTGATAACTAGGAAAGATGGTGAATCACTCACCCACCCACTTCTGCTGCCTCCTCCTTGTAATATATCATTTTTTGGGAATCAGCATCTCTTAAATGACAACGTTTAGACTGCATAAGTTGTCGATTCATCAATTATAAGGCAATAGGTGATTACACCTAAATAAAAAATATATATATAGTCAAGCACAAAATTCATTTGTAGGTTTCAAAATACTGTCTGTATTGTCTAAGCTTCTTGTAAATAAATAAATTTTTAAAAGAAAAATGACCCAGATTTTCATGATAAATGAGGATATTGGCTCTTCTAATTAAAAGACTAACAACCATGATCAATCATGGACAACATCAACACATAAATTTTTCAACTTCTCTATAAGCTCATTTCTTTTTAGCATTTTCTAAAAATTATATTGTAGAAATATCTCGAAATAATTCTATGCTTCGCAAAATGCAAGACATTGCAAAAATTTAAAAACCAAAGGCAAATAACACCGACCCTTAACATTATAGGAAACTGTCCAAAATTATATCTCTCTCTAACAACTGGAGATTCAGCATCGAGATATTGAAACTCAACATCCGCCATTAGCCTTCCAGTATATGAAATTTTAGCCTGTCTACACTGTTTCCATAAAACACAATCTAACTCATTAACCTCTTCATAGTTAGGGGAAAAAACCATCATTATAAATGAGAGAGAAAGCAGTAATTTCTTTATTTCTTACTTCAAATGGAAGCAATGCATCACGCATTGTCTTCGAGCCATGTTCCTTTTGTGGTGGAAATATTTCGGGATTACCCACTGAAAGTAAGGATACTAGTCAAGAAGAAACACCAATCACAATCAAATACACAGGATAAGCATTTAGAAGCGCTTTTTGGAAAAGCAACTGCGAAGTATTCTTTCAAAAAAGTTCTTAAAGAGTAAATTTATCATCTAAGATGTACTTTTTAAAAAGCACTTCCGAGTGCTTCTCCGAAGTGCTTAAGCGCTTTTGTTATTGATAATAGTAGGCAATTCAGCCAAACACTAGAAAAATGTAGCGGTCTGTCTGTTCGGCTGCCAATAAAAAAGAAGAAATTTAAAAAATTAAAAATTAAAAAGAAAGAAAGGATATTTTTAAGCTTCTTATTGGTGAAGGGATGGTGAACAATGACGGGCTTGATGCGATCGAACATCTCATTTAATCCTTCCTCCACCATGTAATCGAACGACTCTATGTGGTGCCTCACTAGCTCGCGCTGCGCCTCGAAGTCCGTACTTGATTTCTTTCTCGCCATCTCCTCCTCTTTTGTCTGCTCGGAGACTTGTCACTTGTTGGTGGAGGGTTTTTGCAGGGGTTTTTCTCTGTTGAAACCGGAAGCCCTTTTATATGGCTTCAAAAGTCTGATCGTTTTCAGTTTTTTAGGGTTGGGCTAGGAGCTCCAGCCCTCCAGCCCTAATTATTTGGGCCAGTCTATATATCGATTTACCAAGCAGTTCTGTTGAGCACCCACTTATTAGCTCTTCGTCCCCACTTTTTTTTTTTTTTTAAACAATTGTAACCTAAATCAAATTTGTTAAAAAAGATAAAAAAAATATTATAAATATACACTTCAAATACTCAATTTGAATTTTTTAATTTTATGCCAACTATACCTAAAATAATATAATACATTCAATTATAAAATTTATAATTTATAATAAATAATTTTTTAAATTTGGTAATCATAAAAATTGAATGATTTAATATATTTTACTGTACTAGGTATATATGAGAGAAAATGAAAAAATTTAAATAGATTATTTCCAAATGTGAATTTATAATTTTTATCTTTTTTAATAATTTTTAGAATAAAATTTAAAAAATAAAAATGGAGGTTGAAGAGTTAAAAATGTGGAGGTTGAACATAACTTCCTTTTAATACTCCCCGATATTTTAACTTTCAAACCTTCCATATAATTCATAAATTACACTATAATATTCTTTTAAATTGATTGTTTAAGTAAACATAAAAATAGAGCCTTTCAATGTTTTCAAGTAAAGAGTATACAAAAAGAATTATCAAATAGTTCATGAACATCTTATAAATTTAATAATGTTCAAAATTTTAAGGTTATACATATACAGTAAAATTATTCGAAGAGAATTATGTTATGTTGTATTAAACTTGTTGGCTTATGGAGATTGACATAGTCCAGTTTCATATGATAGGAAGTTGGAATATTAGAGGCCTTAATGGCTTCTTTACGCAACGAGCAGTTAGAAACTGGATTTCTAGGTACTCTTTAGGTTTGATTGGTCTCTTAGAAACTAAGGTTGATCAGTAGCACCTTGCTTCAGTTGTTTCGGATATTTGTCCTTCCTGGAAGTTCTTATCCAATGCCACTGAGTTAATTGCTTGTAGAGTTTTGGTGTGTTGGGATCCTACTTTGTACAGTTTGAGTGATTTGCAGCTTTCTCCACAGGGGATCGTTTGTCGAGCTACCAGATTATCAGATGGGGTTTCTTTTGGTTTGATCTTTGTTTATGGTTCTAACGCTCCGAGTGTTCATCGACAGTTGTGGGATTTTCTCAGAGCTCAATCCATGCGGTTTGGCAACTTACCTTGGTTGGCATTGGGTGATTTCAATGTGATTTTACGCTATTCGGATAGAGTTGGTAGGGATCAGACATGGCATGGTTACATGGATGAGTTTGGTCAGTGTATTCATGATGCAGCATTACTCAGGGTACCATCCTTTGGACTTCGGTATACTTGGCATAATGGGTAGCAGGGAGAGGGTACTATTCTTAGGACTATTAATTGCAGTTTTGGTAGTGCTTCATGGTTCTTAACTTGGCCTAACACATCTTCTGAGGTTCTTCCACGGGATGTTTCTGATCACAGTACTATGGTCATCAGGTTTGGAGATCAGCGTAGGCATATCTCTAATCCATTTAAAATTTTGAACTTTTGGGCTGATCGAGAGGATTTCTTGGAAATTGTTCAGCGAGTATGGTCTATGCCTGTGGACGGGGATCCTATGTCTCAAGTCACACAGAAATTGGGCCTATTGAAGCGTGAGTTTAAGACTTTGCATACCAAGGATTCTAGCCACATCTCTAGTAGAATCATTGAGGCTAGGGCTCAGTGGGCCGCAGCTCAGGCTGCTTTGGATAAGAAGCCATATTCCCTAGATTGTATTTTGGCTGAGAGGGATTATGCTAAGCAGTATTCCCAGTTGTGTAGGGATGAGGAGGCTTTCTTTCGGCAGAGATTAATGATCCAATGGCTTTCTTTGGGGGATCAGAACACCAAGTTCTTTCACAAGTCTTTGATCCATAGACAGGTCAGGAATCGAATTCATCAGCTTGAGGATGAGGATGGTACCATCATTACAGATCGAGGTGACTTAGGTCATCTAGCTCTAAGGTATTTTCAAAAATTACTTACAGCTCATTCTCGACCTTCTATTGAAGAGGCTTCTCGGTTTTTCTCTATAAGAGTTTCTGTGGAGATGCTACCTTCTTTGGTGTGCCTTATTACCGATGATGAGATCAGGTCAGCTTTATTCTCGATTCCTGATAATAAAGCTCCAGGACCGGATGGGTACATTTCTCTGTTCTTTAAGAGGGCCTGTGACATTATTAGTGTTGAGTTTACGGCTGTTGTGCGCTACTTCTTTACGAGTTGTCAGATGCCGAAGTGTGTTAATGCCACTAGGATTGCCTTGGTCCCCAAGGTTGAGACTCCGAGGACTATGAGTGACTTTTGACCAATCTCTTGTTGTAATGTACTTTACAAGTGCATCTCTAAAGTGATTGTGAGCTAGTTCAAAGCAGTTTTACCGATGTAATTGGGAGTTCGCAGTCAGCTTTTGTCCCTGGTTGGAGGATCTCGAATGCCATTCTATTGACTCAAGAGCTCATGCATAATTACCATCTTGGGCATTCACCTCCCCGGTGCGCTTTAAAGGTGAATATTCGCAAAGCTTTTGATACTATCAGTTGGGATTTCATCATTTTGGGGTTAAAGACGATTGGTTTTCTAGAATGTATGGTTCGATGGATTGCGACTTGCATGTCTTCTGCACATTTCTCGGTTGCTTTAAATGGAGAGCTTCATGGGTTCTTTCCCACCTCCAGAGGTGTTCGACAGGGTGATCCGTTATCACCATACCTTTTTGCGTTGGCCATGGAGGGTTTGAGTGGTATTCTTTGTGAGGCCTCTCAGCGGCCTGATTTTTGATACCATTGGAGATACCAGCAGATTTCTCTTACTCATCTTTGTTTTGCAGATGATCTGATAGTTTTTTGCAGGGCAGATGTGGGCTCTGTTAGGGTGGTTCCTGCTGCTTTGCAAGAATTTGCAGAGCCCTCTGGTTTGGTTACGAATTCGGTCAAGAGTCATGTCTTCTTTTTCGGAGTCAATGATAAAGATCGAACAATGTTGCAGTCCATTTTGGGTTTTCAAGTGGGGAGTTTGCAGGTCCGATATTTGGGGGTGCCACTGATCAGTACCAGATTGCGCCTTTCATATTGCGCTCCATTGATAGAAAGGATTCTGTCGAGGGTTAGGTTATGGACTTCTACTGTGCTGACTTATGCTAGCCGTCTCCAGTTGATTAAGTCAGTATTATTTTCCATCTAGGTCTATTGGTCATCTATGTTCATTTTACCAGCTGCTGTGGTATGAAAAATCGAGGGTATTCTGGCTGCTTTCCTCTGGACAATGACCTTTTTGCCTCGTTCTGGGGCCAAAATAGCTTGGGATTCAGTTTGCTATCCGTTGAAGGAAGGGGGATTGGGAATTAAGCGAGTGAAGGAGTGGAATCGTGCTGCTATTCTGAAGCATGGTTAGAGACTTCTTTCTGATAAGTCTTCCACATGGTCTTCTTGGGTTCATAAGGTGCTCTTTCGGGGTCGCTCATTTTGGCAGGTTCGAGTTACTTCTGGAGCCTCCTGGTCTTGGAGGAAGATTTTGCGCAATCGGGATTGGTGTAGGGGTAAATTTGTCTCTTGTATTGGAGATGGACGTGATACCTCACTTTGGCAGGATTACTGGTTGCCGCAAGGACGTCTTTGTGATCTATTTTCTTTCAGGACTCTTTCATTTACAGGACTTCCCTCAGATGCCAAGGTCTCAGCTATTATTCAGTATGGGGATTGGGCTTTTCCTGATGGTGGGCTGGTCCTTGGACGGGTTTGGGACTCTGTCAGCATCCGGCCTATAATGGGGACTCCTGACCATATTGTTTGGAAGGGTCACACTTTTGGTATTTTCTCCATTGACTCAGCATGATAATTATTACGGAGTAGATGATCGGTGAACTCCTTTCATCATCTTTTTTGGTTCCCTGGCCATGTTCCAAGACACTCCTTTATTCTTTGGCTTGCTTCATTGGGTCATCTTCGTACTATAGATCGGCTACGGCGTCATGGCATGTTATCTTCTTCGGACTGTGTTCTTTGTACTTCAGCAAATGAGACTCACGAGCATCTTTTCTTTAGCTATCCTTTCTCGTCTTCTGTATGGGGGGAGATTTCAGCTAAGACACTCATTGTTTGGCCATCTTTTGGTTGGCTCTCTCTACTTCATTGGACTTCTCTTCATCTTCAGGGCAGGAAGAATTTTGGACATATCCTTGCACGTTTGGTCTTTTCTGCTACAGTTTATTTTCTATGGTATGAGAGAAATGATTGTGTGTATCAACAGCGTCATCGGACTCGTCGTCAGGTGATTGATGAGATTTTTGCTTTGGTTCGCTCTCGGCTTCTAACATTGGAGGCCAAGTATGTGATCACTCCTCAGCTTCGTGCCATATGGGGCCTACATCGTTAGTTTTGTTTCTTGGACTTTGTTTTTTTATTGCTTGGGCCAATGCGCCCTTTTGTTTTGTTGTTTTGATGATGATAGTTTTGTTGTGGTTACTTTTGGGCCAATGTGCCATCTTCTATTTGTTTGGGGCCTTTAGCTCTATGTTTCGTTTATTTTGTTTGAGGTTTTTGGGCTTTGTTTTTTCCTTTTGTACTTGTGAGTACTAGGTACTCTTCTTGGGGTATGTCCCTCGTATCTTATACTTTTGTTTTTTCTTTTTATGTAAATAGTAATTTTTTCAAAAAAGATAAAAAATTAGGACAACCATTAAGATCAATATTTGAAGCCACATCATCAAGAGTTAGTCGACGAAGACTTTACCCTTACTCCTATTATTGAGAATTTTTGGTTGACTAAATAGCTATATAACAAGTGTTTTATTTGGTCAATGAAAGATACGACTTCCAATTTCACCTTCAAATATATTGCATGACACAAGTTATTAACTCAGAGCAGTCAATGTCAAAAAAAGTATTTAATAAGAACTGCTCCCACTAAGTTCAATGATTATTTACCAAGTTTAATAAAATTTTATAAAATATTAGAGGCACAAGGCTCTGTAGAAACTTCTCTCCAAGTGTCTCTCGAATGAGATCTTTGTCCTCCTAGTGTCTCAATGGCTCTAGGTGTCATCGCCAGTTTCTTGGTGACACCTGCACAAGAGTTACTCCTATAAATAGGCTCCTTTGCTTTAAGCCAAGGTTTGGGGAACAATTTTTCTCTCTCGAAATCCTCTCTCTCTCTATCTCGTCTCCACCCGGTCAACAAAAAATTTTCACTCTATATTAAATATTTAACTTAAGCGTCGAAGGATTATCGCCAACAACATCACCGACGTCTCTGACTCTTTATTTTTTATTTGTGTACATATCATTCAAGTCACTGAAGCCTTGGTTGATCAAAATAACAGCCATTTTGATGGCTACGTGACCCAAAATTATCAAATTTTCTCTCCTTCTCCACACATTCCATCATTACCTTTTGAGTTAGAGGTCGACCGATTTTCAGCATCAACAGTCACATAATATAAGACTCACGGGGATTGACATGAGCACATGGAATAGGTGGGCTGACCCACGGCACTATAACAATGCAACTTTACTGTAGCGTTGCAACCTCTCAAGGCTCGGTGCGATCGGGGTTTTACACTTCCAAAGTGCGCACGAAAATAAAGTTACATTATGGTTAACAAGATTAAGCTTTTGGCCACATTTGACCCTAACAAACTCCTCTTTTAAATTTATATAGTAATTATCTTTTTGCATTTATGTTTTAGTTAGTACAGAACACCAATAATTTTCTAATGTTTTTTAATATCATCCACTTTGTATACTTTATTGGTGAACAAGCATTTCACAAAGATGAATTAAAAATAGACTAGTTATTTTAAATTACGGCGTGGTAGATATGGAGCAATATTTAACTAGTTTTTTTATTTTAAATTACAAGTAATTTTATTCGAAATATAGTAAACAACCATCAAAGTCTTCATTAAATAACAAGGGCAGGGGGCAACTAGCAAGCACATAAAAACAATACCACACACAGAAAAATTCAGTTAAAGCAAAGCGTGCAAAATGATGTGATATAAAATGATTAAAAAAATAGAAATAGAAACAAACAAATATTTGAATGAAATAATACAATAATTATGTAAAAATATAGTTATTTACATATTTACCCTTGCCTCGATTTCAACCCAAAAAAAAAAGGAGACAATTTAAATACACGCGATCATTCACGATGTCCCATCCGGAGCCCTCCATAACCCTAGATCCAAAAACCAACGGCCGTGATTGCATCGGTCTCTCCATGCAAAAGCAACCGAACCTAGGGAATCTCTGAAAGTCAACAAAACTGACGGCTAGTAACCCTCCATCCGCGATTTTTGTGTTCACTTTTCGCCCTATCTCTTCAACACACAGATATAAAATATCTAATTAGGCGGCCACATTGTCACTTGAGGACCACTGCACTCACACGAAACACATGTCTTCGACTGTTTTATAATTATTATAATATTTTATTTTACGTTGTTACCCTTAAATATGTGGACCCTATATTTCTCCATTTATCTAAAATTTGTCACCGTTTACTTGTCCAATAATTCACTAAAAAATTAACCAAAATATATCGATTCTTAAATAATATTATATGGGGGTATAGCATGGGATACATCTTCGGTATAATAGAAAAAGAATATAAATTAATGATGTATAAAGGCAGATAATTTTGAAAAAAGGTTAGTTAGAAATTTACAATAATGTTTAATCCTAGTAAACTTTTTATAGTTGAATGGCAAGTCAAGTCTGACTTGTATTTTAGCAAAAATGTAACGTAAGTACAAATAAAAAAATAAATGAAGAAAAGAAAAATAAAATAATAAAAACACTCTCCTTATTTCCGTAACCTTCTCTCTCTTTTCTCTCTCGAAATCATACCAGGTTTCTCTCTGAACACTTCTCTCTCTTTCTAGGTTATTTCTTTCTTATTTCGAATTATGTGTTAATTGGAATATAAATTAATTAAATTAGTGGGTGTTTTTGTGTGAACAGAGGTGGGCAACAAAGAGGAAGATCTGATGTACTTGCTGGTGGATCTTAATTACACACAAGATCATGATGGCCCTTGAACACAAAGGTGTGTGCGCACCGGTTGCTTTTCTTTTTTATTTTTGTTTGAAGTTTTTGTGATGTGATCTCTGTCTCTATCTCTGCTTCAGTTCTGTTTTAAGTGATTATGATTCCAGATTTGTATGTGGATTTTTAGTTAATTTTTGTTTGGTTGGTTTTAGCTGTTTACTCTATTATAGTATTAGATTGAACAAAAGGGAAGCTTTATTATTTGATTCATGTTATTGCTGTTATCTGATTTGGCTAGAATTGATTGTTTGGTGCTATCAGAGTTGAGTTGATAAAGTTTTTATTTTTTAGTGGGGTTTATGCAATTTTATAGTTTCAGCCGTTGGATAGGCTTGATTTCACACTCTAATCATATAGAAAAATCCTCCTAAACTAATGCCTGGTCATTATAACGCCTGAAATTATATGCAATTACCACTAAAACATTGTAATAGAACTATCAATCCCTCTTGGTGAGAAATTTCACTTTTGAATTTAAAAGTTCAGTTATAGCCATTAGATATCTTTTAGTATTCTCAAGCTTTTGCATACGAATAACTGTGTTGATTAAGTCAAATAGATTGAACTTTTAGGTCCTTGTTGCCACCTTTAGTCATGTTATATTGAAGTTCTTTTTTTGTTTTTTTTTTTTTTTTTGTTTTGGCTGGCTGGTCCTTATAGCTTTTATTTTGACCAGCTGATGCTTCTTTCTGTGCTTCTTTTGTAATTCAGTTGTATTAGGAATAGAGGTACTCTCTTCTTTTTTCTTTCTTTTGTTTCCTGTAAAATATCACTATTCCGATTAGGTGATGGTACTAACGGTTTTTAGATGAGATAGAATTTGCTATTTGCAATTCAGGTCAGACTTGAGTAGTTATGGCCTTGATATACTGTAGTTAGGTTTTTATATTGAGGAACTGCTTTTTGTTTTCACTTTGAAAAGAATATATACTGTGGAATGAAGAGAAATATAAAGGGAAAAGGACCTGGAGACATGCTTCCTAAGAAGTGAGCCAGCGCTTAATTAAAAAAAAAAAAAAAAAAGAAAGAAACTTTGTCATTGAATTATGTGGTTGAGAAGAGGTGAAGGAGGGTTATTGTATTGAAGAAGTTCTAATGAGTGTTATTTCCTTTCTACGAGGAATAATGTTTCTAGCATGCTGGACTTTGACTGTTGTTGAGCTTAATTATCATTCTAAGAGGGTTTATCCGTGATCGCTATACATAGAATTCGGAAACTTATTTTCTGCATTCAGTTTTGATGGAGTAGGAGGATGGTATGCTTTGGTTTGCTGTGTTTTTCCTTTACCATAACGCTTGATCAACTGACAAGGCCATCTGAAAGTTTTAGATTGTGGGTCTGGGAATAAAGAAGAGGGTGGCTGGAGAAGAGAGAATAGACTTGGAATTTGGGGAGGATGTAGTAATTTGTTCTGTCAGTTTTCTGAACCTTTTGAAGGATTTTTAGAGTTCTGTCGTGAAGGATGGGAGAATGTTTCACCATCAAATTATATAGATAAAGTAGGAATCAGATTTAAATCTTCATCCATGTTGGATTGCTGATCTGTTGTAGGAGTTATTCATAGAAAGGGTTTGAATCCCTCTCTTTTGTTCTTATTTGTGGCTTAGTATCCTTCTAATTCTAATTTAGCAAACATCTTTGGGGTTTTTTCCCCTCTCCTTTTATTTTTTTAGTTTTATGTTGGAATAGTTAAATATCAGTTCTTTGGTTTACTTAGTGATACAAATATGGTCTACAACCCAAAATTGCTTACCCAGAATTTGTTTTGAGGGGCTATAGCCGCTATACAATGTATTTTCTCGAGAAAAATGTGCTTTGTGCGTATATGAAGTGGTGCAGAGGACCTGTTGAGTGTCATCAGGTGCTGGCAAAAGCTATTATGGAGTTGGTAAGCATTTTTGCTGCTCTGCAAATCCAATAGTAGATGAGGCATTTAGTCCCTAGTGATATCATATCTAATCGTACTCAATTATGGCTTATTCCTAATTTCTTTGGGTTTAATGTGTCAATTGTGAATTATATTTATGGATTTTCAGTTATAATAAAATCATGAAAATACGTTTTTTGGCTTTGTTTTGCATGTCCGTAGTTGGTATATGCTAGAGGATTAACTATGGATTCTAATGATGGAGATTTTTTGGTTCAACAATATAAAAAAGTGTTTCTTTGTCTTCTTTTTATTGCAGAAGCTATGGAGAGGATCTGTGAGGCATCCCTAAAAGGCCTCCGGAGCAAGGGAATTCCTTGCAACCTGCAGTATAATAATGGGAATTCAGTTGAAGGATTCCCAGAGCTTAAAGATGATATTGGTTCTTATCAAGGCGGAGAGGTTGGAGAATCTGTTCGCCATTTAGGCAGTGAGTTTCTGGACTATTCAAATGAAATTTATGGCAACCCCACCTACCAACATGATTTTGGTTCGTGGTCCACCTTCTATCCCGACTCTCAAAAGG
Source organism: Boswellia sacra (assembly GCA_013180625.2). Taxonomy (NCBI): domain Eukaryota; kingdom Viridiplantae; phylum Streptophyta; class Magnoliopsida; order Sapindales; family Burseraceae; genus Boswellia; species Boswellia sacra. The sequence goes on along the minus strand of SNVD02016232.1, from coordinate 651,746 downwards.
TGCATCACTGCCAAATCAATGCTTTTGAGAGCCAATTTTACCCCCTTCCTGTGGAGAGTCGATTTCAATATGCGCCATACAATACTTTCACTCCAGCTTACCCCTATGATTTCCAGTTTCAAGATTTTCAGTATTTTGTGGTTATAGACTTTGAGGCTACTTGTGACAAGGAAAAAAATCCCCATCCTCAGGAGATTATTGAATTTCCATCCGTCATTGTGAGTAGTGTGACTGGCCAGCTGGAAGCATGTTTCCAGACGTATGTGCGGCCTACTTGCAATCAGCTGTTGAGTGATTTCTGCAAGGATCTGACTGGTATACAGCAAATTCAGGTTAGTCCAGATATCCTCTTATGTTTATCTACTGTAAGAAAACCTGATATACAAGTTTGGCCAAGTTGTAATCTATGAGTCACATATTTTCACTTAAAAACGTGCTGGAGTGAAATAATTGAATGTGTGTGTGTGTGTGTGTGTTCATGCGAAAGAATAGTTAGATGAACTTTAATTTACCTTTGTTCAGTTAGCTAGGAAATGGAAATTGTTATAATGTTTGGAAGTTGGACATCGTCTGTAGTTTTGTAAAGTGATAAAGCATTTAGGAAAGTACTCTTCGGTATGCATGTTGCTCTTGCTCTGTGGTTTGAGAAACCACTGGATTTTTCAAGAGTTTACCATATTATTATACCAGCCTCATTAGTTATGATGCATTGAGGGGTCATTGATTGCTGTGCATGCCCGAGTAAAAGAAAAGCCTGGAAAATATGTTGCATGTGGATTGAAGTATTGCAAAACATCTCTATGTTTAGGCTAATGAAATATGTGATGTGACTTAGATAGTGGATAAGATACAACATAGGCTTTATAAGTTTGCATTTTATGCAAATGCAGTTTCACTTTGTTCCTTATATTGTTCCTTGATGTCAATTTTTTTTTTTCAATCATCTAATTTATTTTGCTAACCATCAAATTTAATTTTGTTATATATTTGCTTCCAGGTGGACAGAGGTGTTACTTTAAGCGAGGCTTTACTTAGGCATGACAAATGGCTTGAAAATAAGGGTATAAAGAGCACCAACTTTGCAGTCGTGACTTGGTCAAATTGGGATTGCCGGGTCATGTTGGAATCAGAGTGCCGATTCAAGAAGATTCGAAAGCCTCCTTACTTTAACAGGTAAATAATTTGGATAACAATTTGTTTGACTACTCTTCTTCTTGTTCTATGAATGGTCTATTTTATTAATATTTATAGTGAAATAAAATTGTAAAACTTTTCCTCAGATGGATCAACTTAAAAGTTCCATTTCGTGAGGTTTTTGGGGGCATGAGGTGCAACTTAAAAGAGGCAGTTGAGATGGCAGGGCTAGCATGGCAAGGCCGTGCTCACTGTGGCCTGGATGATGCCAAAAACACTGCTCGCTTACTTGCACTCCTTATGCACAGGGGTTTCAAATTCTCCATTACAAACACCTTGATGTGGCAGACAACTGATGGTGCACTAGCATGGAATCAATTCCCAGATCGCACGCCTCTTTCTCCACATCATCTACACAAACCGAAGGACGTGCATATGCCTCTATTCCAGTATCACCCTTATTGTTTCTGTGGGGTGAAGAGCAGCAAAGGAATGGTCCGAAAGCCAGGTCCAAAACAGGGCAGCGTTTTCTTTGGTTGCGGGAACTGGACTGTCACAAGAGGTGCTCGTTGCCATTACTTTGAATGGGCAACTCCCTGACTGAAAGTAGGGAAGGATTGAATTATCCATCTTTCCTGATGGCATCTTAGACTTTCATGAGAGATGTCTTATGTAAAAAATGAAAAAAAGACAAAAAAAAAAGTGAAAAAGGTAGTGGGTTGTCTCCTAGGTGAAGCAACATATATGCCTTAGCCATTGGGTGAGGTTTTGGCTTCTTAGGGAAACAAATTAATAGTTGGCTGAACTGTTAAAAGGGAGTGTCCGCTAAACATCGAAGTAGTCTTCTAAGGGAGCTCCAACCTGTAAAGCTGACTTCTTGTTGACAAGGTAACGAATTGGGAATGTGAGGATTTGGGTAGTTAGGATGATACTTCTACATGCACGGACATGCTAAATTATCTTAAATAATTTGTGAGATAAGGGACTTTCTGCTTTCCTGTGCACATTTCTAATGGGAATTTAGTGGAGTGGCTTGCGCCCAATTTGCTTGTCTGCTGAAACTTCGCTTAATTTTGTCATCTTTTTCGGCGTGATAGCTGACTGACAATGATTATTTGGCGACTGAGATGAAACTAAACTTGAATCTGATTGGATAACAAAAAATTTTCTGTCCTAAAATTGTCAAACATGTGGTTGTGATTCACAAATTAATTATAAAAAAAATGATAATTTGATGATATTATGATATCATATTATTTGAAGGTAACTAGAAATGCGGTGCTGACTCACCTAATCGACAATTGTGTATGGTAGCGTTGATTACAAAAAATAAAGGTTTTAACTAATCTATAATTGGGTCTTGTATGGGATTACAAAGAATAAAGGTATTAGGGCCAATTTCAGGTTTTTGTTGCTATGGAAGTAGCGTTTTTATTTGTAGCATTATGTCACGAGCTTAGAGGTTTGTGCAGCACGTTCGTGCGGTATTTAGGCAACTTGACTCTGAAAGTTGCTAAATAAGCCTTGATGCTAGTCTTCTCACTCAAGATAAAGAAAGGACCGTTGAGCCGAAGAGCCTGTAGGCAAAGAAGAGAAGAGATTGAGACAAGTGATGCTAAATAAAAGAGAGATTAAGACAAGTGATGCTAAGTAAAAGAGCTTGTATTACTCAAGAGAACTCTTTACAATGCTTGGATGCTTTGTGAGTATTTGTGGATGATTTACAAATGAGCTTAGAGGGGTTTATATAGTGAACCACCTCTCAAATGAATGACCTAAATCTAATGCATCTAATGGTCCTAATTCATTCTTATCTACTACATTATCTAGATATGTACAAGAGAATATTATCTACTAAATAATCTACATAAATACAAAAGATAATTATAGAAGTTTATCTTACTAGAGAATTCTAGAAGATGGGCTTGGGCCTAGGCTTTCTAGAAGCTGGGCCAAGCCTCTAATATCTTTGGGTCATTCTAGTAAGTAAATTGGGCGGGTCATGACAATTAGCTACCTAATGTGTTTGCAGTTGCTTTTCAACAAATTTTAGAGAGAAGTTGTTGCAAAAAAAATCAAATTTTACAAAGGAGAAGCATGGGGTTGACTACTGCTTTTAGATAACTATTTCTACTTTTAAAATATAAAAAGTCTTAAATACTCTTACTAAAAAATAAAAATATAAAATTATCCTTGTTGTTAAAGTTTTTTTTTAATTATACTCAATTAATAAGAAAAAATTATAAATATTTATTGATTTAATTTTATAAAAATTTATATATTTTATTTATTTTTGTAAAAAATTTTATTTTTTGAAAATTTTTAACTATTTTAAAATCTTCATAATAATTTATTTAATTGAATAATTATTTAATGAATATAATATCTAAAAATAATTTTTAATTTATTTTATTTATAAATATATATTTATATTTTAGAATTAAAAGATATATTGAATATAAATTCATATTATAAAAATTTATAATATGTGTATAAATTTTAATTTATTTCATAAATAAATAGATTTATTTTAATATTATAATATTAATTTTAAATTTTTTTGTTTTAAAATATTATTGTAAATAATTTATATATAGAATTAATTATAAAAATCATTGTAAATAATTTATATAGAATTTGTGGGAAACAGTTCAAAAAAAGAATTGATTATGAAATATTATTTAAATAATTTATGTATCATTAAAAACAATTATAAAAAGAAAAAATTTGATTATAAAATATTATTTGATTAAATTTATATAGATAATGTTGGAAATAATTCAAAAAAGGAAAAAGGATTGATTATGAAATATTAATAATTAAATATTACAAAGGAATAAAGTATATGTCTATTTTGATCATTTGAATATAATAAAAGGTACAACAACAACAATCCTAAATATATTTATCTTGCTTTTAAAAAGTAAAGTAGTTTTCAAAAGTTTGTTTACCGTACACTGAGTTGGATTTATAAAGTGGCTAGCAACGGTCATGACCCTTGGTCTATACCTGATAAATTCTACACGAACCGTTAACACGACATGAATACATTCGATAAAAACGTGTTTCAGATATAATATTATCGGATCGGATCGTTAATGGGTTAACACGGTAAAACCTGTTTGATATTGGACCGTGTTTGGGTTTATCCTATAAAAAATCGTTTCACCTGTTTAACATGTTAATGTTTAGGATAATATAATAAATTTATTTATGATACGTAAAAAAATATAATAAATTGTAACAAATACTAATTTATAACTATGTTTAATCTAATTAAAATTATTATAATACAATTATGTTATCTTTTTCTTAAGTGTATATGAATATGATATTTTGATGAGAATTACAAAGAAGAAACTTATAAAATGTCGTATTTCATTTTCAGAAATCATTCACTAATTAAAGATATTACCAATTATTTATCTTAAATATGTTTTAAATAAATCTTTAAATAATTTTGGATACAAAATTTTATTTATATTTTTATATTCTATTAAATTTGGATATTTCAATAGATTTCAAAATATTTGTTAGATTTTAAATTTATAAACTATTGGTTGTATCATATGTTTAGAATTTATACAAATCATATTATACATATTACTGTTTAACTTAAAAATAAAAAACGGGTTAAATGGATTGGATTCGGGTAACACGTCAAGTTAACATTTAGGTTTGGGTTTCTAGATTTAGACCTAATAAGTTAATGGATCAAATTTAGATTGACATAATTTAATACGACACAAATACGAAACGACACAAAACCACTCTAACACGACGCGTTGCCAAGTCTACCTTGGTCTCTTGCAGAAGTATAAAAAGTCCTAAAGCTTTATATTAATTTAATCATTTTGGCCCAAATTTAATAATCATCCCAATTGGTCCCCTTATTTTTTTGATTTTTCAGCTTGACCCCTCAAAACTGCGGAGCCTGAATCCACCCCTGCCAAACACCTTTCTGTTTTTTTTTTTCTCCTTCGTACAGTAAAGTAGAACTACTTATTTTCACATAAACAGCAACCCCAAAAGTTTATATTAATTTCATTGATGGCGGATTTATCTAATGGCCAATGACCCTTGCAAAAGTTTAAAGTCCTAAAGTTTTTTATTAATTTCATCAGTTTTGGTCCAAGTTTAATACTTACTCATAGTCCCCCTATTTTTTTTTCTTTTAGCTTGTCCCCTCAAAACTTTGAAGTCTAACTCCTCCCCTGCCAAACACCCTCGCTCTTTTTTTTTTTTAAGTTGATTTTTTCAACAGCAAAGTAGAACTACTTATTTTCACAACAACAACAACCCCAAAATGATCCTTAATGTGTTGGAGAGAAATGCAAATTAGTTTGTCTAGATAACCAAAATTCTCATATTATTGGAGAGAAATGCAAATTAGTTTGTCTAGATAACCAAAATTCTCATATTAAAGCAATACATGGACAGCGGCGTTTCATAATAACGCAATAATGGTGGAGCCGGTTAATCCTTTGGTGTTGCCCCATTTTTCAGGCCCGATTTTCATCAAATGACCCTCTCTAAAATCTATTGTCTATATATGACCCATTTTGCTATTTTAAATATTGTTGACCCCTTGTAACATATAAAAAGACGAAAATATCCTTGACAAATTAAAAAAAGACAACAGAACCCAAATCCCATAAACCCTAATCAATCTCGTCACTTGTGTAAAGAACACAACCCACGACCCTTGATCCGCTGTTGCTGACAGACTCCACCGCTGCCCTCACCGGACTGGTCCTGCCGCTGTCGTAGCTCCGCTGTGATTCCCTGGTGTGATCACGTCGTCCTCGGCTTGCTCCGTCGCAGCTCTCCCCTTGGGCCGCTCCGTTGGTTGCTTGCCAGTCGCGCCCGCTGCGTCGTTCCGCTGCAGTGCCCACCTCCTCCCGCCGCTGTGGTCACTTGTTCATCGCGCCTGTGGTCTCAGTCATCCGCTGTTCGTGTCGTCGTGTTGCCGGGTCCTGCCGATTGCGTAGCTTGCTGGTCGCGACAGGGGCCTTGCTTCGCTGTAGCTGTAACATCGTGCCGCCGCTATGGTAGCGCCTGTGGCCTGCTCCGCCGCTCTGGTCGCAGACTGGGATTGTTCCCTCCCGACAAAAGCAAACACCTACGAGCTGTTTTGGGTAAGTTGTTTGTGTTCAATGTGTACTTGGAGTGTGGATTTGTTGGAAATGCAGTTTATTGATGTGGGTTGGTGGCAGAATTTTGAAATTTGATTACATTGTGAAGGTTGTGGCTTGTGTCGGGCATGTTTTGGGAAGAAATTAGAAAAAAATTTGGGTTTTTTTGTTTGTGTATTGTTTGATGATCATAAAGTTGTTTGTTAACTTTTCTGGGGAGATCAACCAAAATAAGATTTCTATGAAATTTATCCTCTGCCGCCTGCTTCTCTTTTCTTAACCTTTCCTCTTCAGAATATTTCTCCTTCTCTAATTTATCCTGTAGTTTGTTACATCAGCTGATTATGCTGGAGAATGCAATCTGTCTTTCAGCACGACCCGGTCGTGCAGAAAACCAGATTGTATAATGCAATCTGCCTATCTAACAAAGATGATTACCTAAAATTAATTGGATCAATTTAACTTAAAATTTTAGTACAAATTTAGTTATTAGAATGCATTAATTCCGAAGTTATAAAATAAATTGTTAGTTGTCGATATTGAATGTCACTTGTAGATTATTAAATCTTACTTATTGTATTAGATGAAATGAATGATTATAAAAAAAATAATAAAACTTAAAATTCATACCATTACAACTAATTATATATACAATTGAGAAAAGGGATAATTTTGCAGCCCCAAACAACAGCTTATTTGTGATATCGAACATGATATTTCATTATTTAACTGAAAAATGTTATTTAATTCCTTATATACTTATCATAAGTGACATTGGTGATGGGAAAGATTTTAATGATTGATGATTCATCGGTCATTTTCTTGTTTTTCTTCTAAATTTAATATGAAAACCAATTATCTAATAAAACTCCAGCTAATTAAATTTAAGTCCTAGAGGCAATTCATTCCTTTCAGTTGCTCTTAGTTTATTTATAGTCTTTTCTTTATTAAACAACTAATGGATTTATTTAATCAAATTAAGAAGTCTTCACCTTGATTTGTGGAATACGGATTACTGATATATTAACACTTGTATGAATCCCGCATCATCATGTATAAAAGGCAGATTGCTTAATGCATATTTGTAGACTGAATTGATTCACCAGCTTTGCTCTTCATTTCTGATTCATATTTGTACTTGTATATGCAATTTTTCTTTTCTCATTTTGGTGATCCTTTTGTCTAAAAGAACTTTTGCTGCAATGATCTTAGTTTCAGTTGGATTAATAGTTGGATATGAAAGTGGTTTATAGACCTGACATGGAAGACTTTGTTGGCAGTTATTTTCAAATAAAGATAGTTGAGCATTACTTAAAATGTGAACAATCTGGATAGGGTGTTCCCTAATAACTGTTATCTGCTGATTGTATAGGAAGCAATAAATGATACTTTATTTCATGGTAAATTATGATAGTCTAATTAATTATTAAATGAGCATTTATTTAAAAAAAAAAAAGCATCATACTTTGCTGGTTGAGATTGTTGATTTACATTGTTACATGTGAAGAGTTTTTTCAAAGATGGTTAAAACAAGGAAATACAAAGTAACTGCGAGGGGAATGAAGAAAGCGAAAGAAAGGATGTTATCAATTGAGAAACGAAAGATAGAAAAAGAAAGGATAAAAGTAGACGATGAAAGGCCACACGGAGAAATAAATGTTAATGAGGTAGGTTGGAACACCCTCTATTTTGAAAATACTTAAAAATAGTTCCTTCAATCTTATTACAGTACTAAATATTAAAATGGTATCATGCTTGCAGGCCCAATTCAAGGACATTGATTTTTTTTCCTGCAAAGATAACCTGTAGGTCAAAGATCAATGAGGTTTTAACTTTGATTCGGGAAACTCTTTCGAAGACTCAGATGAAGTTGTTTAAAGATTCATGCTTCGACCATTTTGTGGACATGCAACAAATACAATTTTCATCGTGCATTTGCCATAACATGCTTTTGCGGGAAGTGGATAGTGACGATGAGGGTATGACCTTTCTTGTCAATGGAAAGAATGTTACATTTTCATGGAGAAATTTTGCATCGATTACGAGGTTACGGTTTAGAAATTTTTCCCGTTATGATCCACGAAAAAGAGTCCCCAAAAAGCAGAGCTTGTGTCATGGTCTACTTGGTGGAAGAGTTAGGTTCAACCATGAAGAATTACAAGCGGCATTCAAACAAAGCCCAGATAACGATGACATGCTAAGAGTAAAATTGGCAATGTTGTATTTCTTGGAGTGTGCATTGTTGGGTAAAGAACCAACAACTAATATTAAGATAGACCATATTCATTTGCTTGATGATATCGATGCGTTCAATGCATATCCTTGGGGCCGAAAATGCTTTGACATGACATTAAACAGCATGAGGAAGAACATTCAGGATCGACATTGCAAGTGGAATGTTAAGAAATTGCAGAAGAGCACACACAAAGAGCATTATAACTTGCATGGTTTCCCGTATGCATTTCAGGTAAATGGGTGGTATCGTATTCCCTTTTGTTATCCATTGTTTAATATCTTAAAGCCTAATAATATCTTCTTTCTGTGTAATAGGTGTGGGTCTATGAGACATTTAACCAATATAATACTAGACTGGCAATTTAGTTGAAAAAAACGGTGCTTTCATTCTCAGATGGATTACAAGAAGTTACCACACCAACAAGGAAGTGCAAGACATCATTTTCCGTCAAACTCAGGTATGGACTAACGGAATAAATATGTTTGTATTTTTAGTAAGATGTATATTACATTTGATAACCTTTTCGTTTACGTACATTTCATAGGTTGAATCCAAAAGTCATTCTCCTGCACAGCCAGGTGAGTCCCCCACCCCATACACTTTAACATTTTTGCATTGCGGAAAACTAAAGATTACAAAAACGAGGTTTACACTTAAACACGTTTCAGATGAGGGGCCAAAAGATGAGCATACGGCAGAAGATAGAGCCATGTCGCCCCATGAAGAAAATGACAAAACACCTACCGCTTCACCTCCTGTAGGGGATACCGATCATCGTGGGCTGGACATGTATTCAAGTATTGAAGAACGATTAGATCACATGGTAATATTTTCCATTCCCTAATTTGCTTTTTAACGTTATTGTTTGATTATTGCACAAAACATTCAAATTTCACTCCCGTCTTGATTGTTTTATAGAATGAGAAGATCGTCCACATAGAGGGTGAGATAGGCTATCTTCGGGCCGCAGAACGTAAAAGGGAGGATGACATCACCAAAAGACTTCATCGGATAGAGACCTCGATTAATCAAATACTTTCATTTATACAAGTTCGATACGGAGATTTCAGACAGCAATATAGTTCTCCTTCTCCGGTCAATAATACTTTTACTTTCTTATTTGTTGTGTTATCTACAAAAAAAATTCAGCATCTCATGTTATGGTGTTGATTGTTGATTACAGGTTTTTGATGACTCTTTCACTACTCCGTCGAGAGAGTGCCATAATGAAGATACAGTGGGGGAGCCGGCTGCTGAATACACTGCCACTGACAATGTTGACATTGTCAATATTGTTTCTGAACACAAACGTGAGAAGAATACCGATACATCGACATGTCCTAAAAAAGTACCATGCGAGATTCCCGCCAACACATGCATGTCCCTACCAGATGTCACTGTTATAAGTGACAAACAGAAGGTATACTTGCGTAAGCGGCCAACAACATGCGCACAATCGTGTAGACCTCCTTACACAAACCCATTGAAGAAACACAAACCGGATGAGAAGGACACCTTCAAAGAATTGAATACTTGGCTGCGTCACAAAGAAGATGATGGAAAATTGTAAGTGGGGATCATCCTTCCATTTCTTTTGTGTCGTGCAGCATAAGTATGTTCTCATAAATTGCTTGTCTTGTAGTGTTGAACTCGGGCCAGTGCTTGGTGACAAGAAGTTCTTTAGAACTATGGTTAAACCTAGAGAGTGGTTATCTGACGCAATATGTATGGAAGTCAATATATTAGTGCATGTCAATTATAAGCTACTTTCAACTAAAATGTTTTTATGAATACAGCATATAGATGCCGCATTTTGGTTCATTCGGCATAGATATGCAAATCAGAGTGGTCAATATGCTATAATGGATTTTTTTTTTAGGTACGGTTTGTAATCATAACGCCATGACTAGGAATAAATAATGATTCATTCTTTCAATTGATTCACTGAACTGTCCTGTGTGCTGTGCAGCAACTCTTGGCTGCAAAATACTCATTATTTGAAAAACAAGAACCACTTTGGACTGAGAATGATGACAGATGCATCAATTATGCTAAAGGTGAAAGCAAATTTGAAGGCACATCATGGTTATCTGCGGAGAGGGTGAGTATAACAAAGATAAATGACCACTTAATATCTAGTTTTGTTGTAGCTTGTGTCTCACATGACTTGTCTTTTGGCATTTCTTCCGTTTTTTAGGTTTTTATTCCAATAAACGTTGGGCAAATTCATTGGGTGTTAGGAGATGTTAACATGAAAGAAAGCAAGATCGATGTATATGACTTGGACCACACTCTATACGCAGATGATGAATTTCAAAGTCACATGTCGCCATATGCACATATGATTCCTTCATTGCTACAGGCCATTGACAGGAACAACGGTGGTGGTGCAGATTCATGGTCGATCATTCGAGTCAAAGGTGTTCCCCAATAACAAATAAGGTTACTCCCATTTAAAACTAAACTTGTTTCTTTTATCGTAATATCGACTCTTGAAGTTGCAACTAACCATTATGTTCTGTTCTCGTGCAGTGGAGATTGTGGAGTTTTTGTTATCATATATCTTAATTGCCTGGTTATTGGTGAGTCTGTAGAAGTTATACGTCATCCAGACCATGCTGGAAACTATAGGAAGGAGTTGGCGGCAGACATGTTTGATATGAGATCGTGGAAATGAGCTCCCAAACCATGTTGAAATCCCGCATTCTAGGAACCATGACATTCTTCTCAAACTTTTTAATACTCTTTCGGATGTATGTATTTGATTTTGATAGAATGAGTAATTGCAGAGTAATACCTTTGGTGATGTTATTGTCGTTTGTAGCCATGTAAAGTTTGTATCCATGTAAAGTTCAGAGGAGCTGACAACTTGTAAAGCTCATTTTGTGTTTGCATATTACTTTTCCTTTGGCATGTGTCTGTCTTATACGTGAGAAAAATCTTATTTGTCTTTCTACCTAGATCTATACTCAAAAGTAAGCATGGGCTTTGGATAAGCCAAGTAGTTGTCTTCCAGATACATTTGATTGTCCTTGCTGTTGTGTTTGTGCCTGCAAAGAAACAGAATGAACTAGTCATGCATGCCTCCCAGTTTGCTGGTTGAGGAGATTCATAAAAAGTTGTATTTTCTGTTGAACGGCACTGGATTTCTCTTTGTTATTGACAATGTCAAGGAAGATGTGATCTGCTGTTAATTAGGTGTTGAGGGATCATGAAAATGTTTTGCAACAAAATGAGACCGGCTCGTGAAGCAATCTGGTTTTCTGCACGACCCGGTCATGCAGAAAGGCAGATTGCATTATGCAATCTGGTTTTCTGCATGACCCGTCGTGCAGAAAACCAGATTGTAAGGCAGATTGCATTATGCAAACTGGTTTTCTGCACGACCCGGTCGTGCAGTCAGCACGATCGATCGTGTTGAAAGGCAGATTGCTTAATGCAATCTGGTTTTCTGCACGACCAGGTCGTGCAGTCAACACGACCGATCGTGCAGAAAGGCAGATTGCTTTATGCAATCTGGTTTCTTTGATTATACTTAATGCTTAAAGGCGTGACCGTATATGACCTAATGGTTGGATTGCTGTTACTGCAGATGGTAAACGTAGTGCTCAGTTTGAGCACACTATTCTGGTAAATGCATTTATCAGCAAGATTACAAAAACTGTATATTCCTTTCTGATTTCTCCACAATGGTATTGCCATGTTTGTCTTGTGAAGTGTGTATATATGATATGGTTGAATCAAACCGGTCAAGTATCCAGAATTTCTACTACATGATGGTCTCTTGTACAAAGCCATTATATATACACAATGCTCTATTACACAATGCTTTGTCCTGTTTTAGATGTCATCTTGTCCATTTCTATTCATATTATATAAAATTACAATGTAAGAGAAATGAAATTGCATTACAATGCCATAGCTAACCGGTGTACAAGAACAACTTAATAATAATGTTATTTATTGAAGTCATTAGGCAACAACATCAACCACTAACATGTCCAACAAAACAATTACAACACACACATCTATAAACGATTGCAACACACACATCATCCAAAGCTTAAAGTATAGCTTTTACAAAGCAGTAGGTACATGTGGTTACTCTCCACCGGTATCATTTAATGGAGCCTCCGGATTTCTTTGGGTTGACAGCGGATTCGTCGACCTGCATGTCTTCCGATTATGACTTCTGCCACCACACCACCCACATTTACATGATGTCCTTTCTTCACCCAACGATGGAATTCGATTCTTCTTTTGCCTACCCCGACCGCGACATTTCGCGGGGGGTAATATTATACGTGCCTCGACTTCATCTGGGATATTCCACTCCTCAGACGAACCAACAGGGTAGATAGCTTTCGCATATGCAGTCAATAAGACTTCGGACCTATAAAAGTGATGAGTAAAATTATAGACTGATAAGTTACGCACTCTACACACTGCAATAACGTGTTTGCATGGTAACTGTTCAACCTGTAATTCTCGGCAGCTACATGTTCTTGCATGCAAGTCTACATGACCATCTAAATATCCATCTTTGACAGTAAACTCGTGTAGGCTAATTGGAACAACTCTATAAGAAAGGCCTTCCTCGTGCCTATTTTTCAACTGTTTTTCAGCCCATGTTATTAGTGGAGTTGTCATGTTAATTGCCTCCTCCCTACGTGTACAAAACCATTTTTGCAACACCTCTGATATAATATGATCCACTAGCTTCATAATAAGAAATTCTCGTGCTTCCTTAAGAAAACCATTCAGGCACTCTGCAATATTGGTTGTCAAAATACTATACCTTCTGCCATCAAAATACGAACGAGCCCACTTTGCATACCCAGCTTCGTGTAGATATTGTGCAATACGGTGGTCGATTCCATTAATTTGTCGCATTAGGTCCTCAAACTCACATTGACGATAAACTTTGCTGGCTGTAAAGAATATATCACTTATAACCACATCTTTGAATTTGGCCCTAAGATTTTGTGAAATATGATACACATAAGCACCATGTTAAGCATCAGGAAACACTTTACCCACCCCCTTGCCTATGCTTTTATGACGATCAGAGATTATCACAATATCTTCAACAGAACCAATAGCATCCTTCAATTTCGTTAAAAACCACTCCCATGATGCATCATTCTCGGAGTCAACAACGCCAAACGCCAAAGGATAAATTTGATTGTTACCATCCATGCATGCGGCCACAAGCAGGGTGCCTCTATATTTGCCCTTCAAAAAGGTCCCATCTACAGCAACAACGGGCCTTATACAAGTTCTAAAGCCACGTATGAAAGCACCCAAGGCAAAAAAGAAATATAAGAAATGGTCATAGGGATCAGTATGTATATGAGTGATAGTGTCGTGATTATGCTTCTCTAAAGTATGACAGTATCTTGGCAATAACCTGAATGAATCTTCTGGTGAACCCCAAACCAACTCTAACGCATGCTCCTGCGCTCGCCATGCCTTTCCATAAGAAATATGAATTCCAAAATTCTTTGCTACATCATGTCTAATATCATTAGGCCTATAAGTTACTCCAACATCATTGTACTTCTCATGAATATCCATAGCAATTAACTTTGATGTAGCTTGACGATGATCTTGCTCAAGATTGTTAAGAGCACATGTATGTACGTAACAAAACTTTGTCACCTTAAAAAGATCACAATTCTTGATTTTCATGGCACGAAGTCGCCACTTGCAAAATTCATATATACATGCTATCTTGTAAAGGGTTTTGTTGGACTTTTTTACCCTAAACTGAAAGTTCCTTCTTACTGCTAAAATGCTAATCTTGTTCTGCAAATCTCTCTTATTCTTGAACACACTGCTTACATAAACATCGGTGTTACTATCAGAAAGTCTACATGATGACCCAACATTAGAAGTGCCAAATGAATTTGAATTACTCCCTATATCTTGATTAGATGAAAACTCATTACCTCTAGGAAAATAACCTTCACGATTAGATTGAGAAAAGGCACATGAACGCGATTCTGGTGATTGGACATGATCAAAATTCTGTAAATCATTCAAGGGACTAAGATTGAGATCAGTATTAATTAATGGTTCTTCCAACACATCATCTTCATTAATAGTGGAAGGAATTGCATGACAACGTTCTTCTGGGTATGTTGAGGGAACACTGGTAAGAAGTTGGTTACTATCCTCCCTCGAACCTATACCATTTTCAATATCATTTTCATATGAACGGGGTTCAACAATTGCATATAAGGGGATCCTATTTGAAGGGTCCACATTGAGGTTTTCCTCCAAGAAATATTTCAAATCTTCATCACTTTCTACTATTGATGGAGGAAGTGGAATATGTGCCCTTAACACATATTGCAATGAAAATATGTTTTCCTCTAATGATTTATTGGTGACTTCAGAAACTTTACGAACTAACTCTTCATAGGTTGTTGACATAGGCAAAGTCACACCTTTGCTTCTACGACCATTGAAAAAAAATTCTCTGCCACTCGACACCCATTCACCATCATACACGATAGGAAAACGAACATTATCCATTCACTAAAGCCTGCAATACCAATACAAAACATTACAATTAATTCAAACAGATTTCACTCTATTGCACGACCGTTAGACAAGTATTATGTATCATGACTATTTCGATAAAAGCATTATATACCATGACTAATTAGAGAAAATGGTCGTTTTGCACGACCCTTTGGAGCACGACCCTTTGGAGAAAAGGGTCGTTGCTTTGGCGAAAAGGGTCGTGCTGCACGATCCTTTGGAGCACGACCCTTTGGAGAAAAGGTCGTGCAAAACGTCCTTACATAACAAGCCTATAGTTTCAAGCCCTAATTTCCTTTAACATGGACCACTTCAATAGATATCAAACATAAAAAATGAAAAAAAACAAATCTCAAGACAAATCTCAAGACAAAATCAACTATGAATACCTTCACTCACTAGCTTCTTGGATTCAACAATCAAGTTCTTGGATTTCAATCTTCACTCACTAGCTTCACATTGCTTTCGTCAGAAAATTTTCAGTTTGCCCTTTTGGGGTGTGCGTGTTGGAGAGTTGGGAGAGCCATTTTGGGGTGTGCGTGTAGGAGAGTTTGTGTTGGAGCCGTTTTGGGAGAGTGAGTGTATGTCTTCTATTCATCTTTTCATATTAACTCTTAAGGATAAATTGGATTTTTCATGTCCAAAAGGGGTCAAAATTAATCAAATACCAAAAGGGGGTCAAGTTTGAAAAAGAGACCCCAAAATGGGTTATTTAAAAAAATAACCCATTTTTCAGTTGTACAAACCACGAAAGCTGGTATTATTTCGTAGTTCCAAGGCGGAAGGTTGGTTTGTTGCTTTGCTAATAGTGGGAAATGGCGGTTTCAATTACCTTACAAGCAACAGTGTGGAAGAGTAGAAGAAAAAATCATCCGCACGAAAATGTGTAAGATTACTTTTAAATGGACGATCCTTCCTGAGGCACATCACGTCACCAGTAAATATTTGTAAGCTTTGCTGATTGGTATAATATTTCCGCAAACGTCTTCCGTTTCATTTGATGACTTTGAAGAGCATATTTGGTGCGTGATATTGTATAATATTATTTTATTATATTATATTAAATAGTATAATACATATATTTGGTGTTAATTTAGTATAATATTAATTAATATAAAGTAAAATCCTTAGATGTATCAACATTGTATTAAATTATGTAAAACTAATATATGACATTAGTATTACATTGTATAGCACTAACAAAAAAATGTCAAAATTATCCTCATAAAATTATATATATCCAACAATACCCTCTGATTTTTAAAATTTTTAAATAAATAAAGATATATTTAATCGATAAATTATAAAATGAAATTTATTTTAAAATTTATTTTCTAAAAATAAAGAAGAAATAAAGGGAGTCACCGCCCCCACTAGGTAACACCAGAGATCCACTGCCTCCGTTATATTAATTGACACCTAATATGCTATCACAAACTCAAATTGTCTAATAGGTCCAGTAGGGGCATTGGACCCCAAGTAATTTTTTCAACAATTAACAACTATTCAATAAATTACTAAATAACTAATTTTATAAATAAACTAAAAATATATTTATACTTTATATATCTTTTTTTTTAATTCTTACTTTTTTGTATAAATTAATATAATACATGAGTATACCAAACACTATATAATTTTGATATAACATTATTTTTAGTACTATATAATATAATATTATATAATATAATATAATATTATACTATATTATACTATATCACGTACCAAACCCTTAATATCCTTTTAAATGTTCCTCAACGTTATCGGCTTGCGAGTCTTTTATGGCTTAATTTCCTTAGAAGAGTTCAGAGTTGTAACCTTTAAAAATTGGACAGGAATGTTAATGTTGTCCGAAATGCTCTTACTGGGCCGGTAACCCAAACACATATTGAGGCTCAGGCTCGTGATGAGGGGGCAATTTTGTACTTTCGTTGCTCAAGCTGGATCTGTTTTAGGGTTACGCATCCATCTAATATAAAGACGACTCGCGAAGGCCTGTCTCTTCCTCCTCCTAAAACCAACAAACGAGTGACTAGGGTTTAGCATTCGAGAAGAAATCAGATCAAAAACAACGATGGGAGTGTTCACCTATGTCTGCAGAAAATCCGGCGACGAATGGTGCGGAAAGCAGGTTTCCGGAGACTTAGAAGCTGCAGCTGATACGACCTACGACCTCCAGAGGAAGTTGGTCCAGACATCTCTCTCCGCTGACTCTTCTGGGGGAGTTCAGTCCTCTTTCTCCCTCATCACCCCAACCTCTGCCGTTTTCCAGGTCTAAACCAATTCTATTTTCTAACTTAATAAATCAACTTTCATGCTGGGTTTATTTGTGGTTTTCTAAGCATGTCTGCGTTGTTAGGACATCTATTTGTTTTGGCTCTAAGATTTGTTAGATCTAGATGGGGATTTGAAGATGGACTGTTTGCTAGCTTTTTTCTGTTTTTATAGTTGTATGGAGGGGATTCTGATCGTTTAACTTAGAATTTAAATTAGAAACTTGGGACTTATTTTTTTCAGTCATTCGGTTAGTGGTATAGAACATATCGATTTGCTGTTGTTTATGATTGTTGTCTGGTATAGGTGATTGTTGGTGCCGTTGGTGGTGGAGCTTTTATTGGTGGTGGAGCAGCCGCTGCTCCTTCAGGAGGAGGTGGAGCTGCTGCTGAGGCCCCTCCTGCAGAGGAGAAGAAGGAAGAGAAGGAGGAGAGTGATGAGGACATGGGATTCTCACTTTTTGATTAGGTTTCAGCGGCTATTTAATCATCATCTGTTTTCTGTTAAACACTTTTGTCTTGCAATGCAATTGGAGTAGATTATTGTGGAGTTTTTGTGTTAGGGAAATGATACTCTCCTAGAAATCTTTGTTGGAAATTTATGTGGTTTTTGTCGAGCATCATCTATATATTATTATTGATTAAAACTGCTTTGAACTGTTCATCATTTGCATCAGTGTCACATGAGACCAGCATTATTTACTTAATTTGTGCCTTCTTTAGTTGAAAATACTTTCCAAGGGAAAATGGATCAAATGCGTTAAAGCCTGGTGAACTAGTTGGTACTAACCAGCTGGTTTCATCCTTGTCATGCGTCTGGTTAAAAGAAAACAGGTTATATTAAAATTATAATAGCAGTTGAAAAAATTTGGTCTTATGGATACTTTTGATGGATTCTTTTTTTTAAGGTTTTTTTTTTTTCCAATGAAACTGTTGTTGGACATGAAGAAACTCACCAAAAGATTTAAGAATTTAAGGCTTGTGGGTGACTCTGACAATACGAAAAAAAATTTAGAAGGTAAAAATAAAAGTCTAAGTAATTTTGATGATAACAGAAGAATTGTTGGCTATCCAAGAAGAATTCTTTGTTATAAAACATGCTCTAAGGGTTCATTTTGACAAACTACCAATGTTATCACCTTCTCTCTGTCTCGTCATCAATGCTTAGGATTTTTTATGGACAGCCCAAACTCAAAAAGTTCTCACAGCGAAGCCAAATATGGTTGACAACTATTTAGCTGATACGGTTAGTCTGTCCATTTTTTGATTACCCAACTTTAATTCAATCTACATCACATATGGGATTAGATATTTGGAATAGTTCAAGATTCGAGATGAAGAAATACACAGGTGACCCTAAAACGTCTATTGAAGTTCCAACTAGAACCTAACAGAAATCTATTTAATTAAACAAAAACTTACCCTGCTCTAGGAAAATGAAGGATGGAAGATTTCAGATTCTGACATAAGGCAAATTTTATTAGAAAAGTTAGCGGCAATTTCATTTTCGGAGTTTGCTATCTGATACATGATTGATGAACAAAAAGGGCATGGTGGCGGCTACTCTATAATAAATCACCGCTCACTCAATACCCGATTACAAGTATAAATTAAAATATGTGATGAGCTGAGAAGACTAGAATATACAAACATGTCAGTATGCAAACACTAATTTAGGAATCAGGTTGCTCGGATTTCAACAGTGCACCTGATGAGGAAGCACAACTCCCATTTTGAAGGTAAAGACTGTTGGCCACCATCGAATCACTTACCAACCCAACATCAACATCGTCGAAGTTAAGTGTGCCTCTAATCTTCCGTGTGCTGAAGGAAACAAACAATGCAAGCACAGGCATCAATTGATATAATCTACAAAGAAAACACGATATATAATTTTAAAATTGTACCATAAAGAAAAAAGAAATTACCCATTCAAGCGGTTATTAATGTCGCTTAAATCTTTAGAAGGGCTCTGGTAAGCATGAGTACTTTCTCCAATACAAGCATAATAACTTTTCGAGCTATGTGAGATCAAAGCATCCTTCTGTATACACGAAAAAGTGTTATTAAGCCAATGGATTACAGCTGCAACATCATACCCTAAAGAACTTTTTATTTTCTGTCAGATACTGCCATTTTCATTCAACGGCAAGCCAAAGGTACGATACTGATTTGTATGCGATAATGGAGCATCAGAATCAACTTGAAATAGGAAAATTATTGCTTAAAATAAAAATGAAGATAGAAAGATAAAGCATGTACCTTGGATGACCGTAATGGAGAGACATATACATTGTGTACTGCAGATACTTTCTTAGGAGACATATCAGGAAGGGTGGGAAAAGGAGATACTTTAGGTGATCCAGGGCATTGACCTAATTGGGTAGGGAAGAAAATTTCAGCTTATTAGGCAATGGCTTCTTGCAAGGAACAACAAATATTCATCAGAATTATGAGTATCAAAAAAAAAAAAAAGCATACCATCATTATTATGGTTCACTTCAGAAACCCGGGTAGGTTTTGTGGGTGTTCCAGCTGGGCCAAGCTCCACCAGCAGAGGCTTTACAGCAGGAACAAAGATTTTGTTGTAGAATGTTATAATATCAACATGATCATGTTCTGATTTCTGTTTCCATACCACTCCAAGGGTTAGATCCGCTATAAAAATTGACTGCTAAGAGAGCGAAGTCTTAACAAACATACCCCATTCTGGCGTGCAGATGACCAATCAACGAACACACTGCGAAAAACTTGTGGTTTACACTGTGGTTGCTTCCTATAGTTATAAATGATTTCCCTAAAGGTTAGGCTGAGTTGAGAAATCTGCAACCAGTAAGGATGATAAGAAATTAACGAAATAATAAATTCAGAAGAATGCATTGAATAGCCGGTCATAAATTCCCACCAGTAACAAGCAACAAACCTTGGCAACTCCGTAGAAACAACAAAGGATAATCTGGTCGATATGGCGGTTAAAGAAGAGAGATGTTCGTTGACTAAGTATTTGCTGGAAAAGACGGTAGACGCTCTCCCTTATCTGCTGTTGCAATTGCAACCTCTCCACCATACAATTGATTCTGACAGCGGCCAGCTTATTTATCTACAATATAAAAAGTATGCATTACATAAGTGCTGGAAACATAACAAAGCTAGAAAATTTTGACAGAATGAACATAATTGAATGCTAGGCACATCCATAAGTGACACCACGTGCCGAATTACTATCAGAACCAACTGAAACAAGGGTATCGACACAACACATTACAGAACTTCATTGATTTATTTATAATTCTTGAAGGGAGGATTTTAAGATCAAATTACCTAATTTACATAAAAAGCATGGCAGCGGTATATTTTCTTTCTCATTCTAGGTCAGGCTATGCCGTAAATTTGGCAACATTTGAGCTTCCATTTTAACAAAAAGCATAAGTTAGCACTGCAGGGCAATTATTTTCAACTGGCCCCAACATTCTTGATGCAATTGGTTACAAAGGGTTGGACACATCGAGAAATGTCATGTGCAAAAAAATCTATAACCGACCACCCATAAGAAAGCTGTAAACCGGATGGTTCCAAAGGTAGAATCAGAAAAACTTCTGAGAAATGTAGAGCTTCATAAAGCCTAATATTGCTTAAAACCCCCTATGAAGCTAACCGATCCCCTCTCTGTGCAAAACTCCTCCCCACCCCCCAACTTAGAAAAAAGAAGGGCAAAAAAAAGGTATGAAGGTAGAAAATGCCTCCACAATTTTTAAGCATGTAGACAGTCTCTCATGGACAACAGTTATAGAATCTTCAGAGGAAAAACTATAACCACTAAAAATGCATATATACCTTGGTAAAGAATATATTAATTCCAGTTTCTGCACAAGTTTCTCCTCCACCTCCTGGATTTGGTCGAGTTGGGCTGCATACACATAGCCAAATGAAAAAAAGGCCTAATTAAAAAAAAAAAAAAAAAAAAGAGCAGTACATGGTACAATTAAATTAGATTTGCTACTTTGTAAACCCAAAACCACATCAAAATGATACCTGGCAAAGGCAGATTGTAAAGGAGGTGGCAGTAGCTTTGATTTAAGGTTATTGAAGGCCAGCAGGCGATCCTTCACTGGTGATGTAAAGGTATTCCGCTCCACTAACACACTCCGGTAGTCTGTACAAGGTCGCTTTGGTGATCTCATATCACCATTCTGACCTGAAAAATTAAAAAGATAGATATGTTAGTTATATTTGAAATAATAATAACGATAAATGCAATGAAGAGAAAAATGTATTAAATAAAAAGAAAAACACCTGGTGAAGTCTCATGTTTCTGCAAAGAAGGCACAGGAGGCAATCCCCCAGAAAAGTTGATGTGAATTGCAATTGCATCCAGAGATGGCATTGGATCTGCCAATAATCCAAGACGATTTATCTCGGCAGAGAGGACTGGTCTTGCAACAGTCAAAGAATTGTACATTGATGAGCCCTTTTCCCACACCATGCTTTCCAAAAGTCGTTCTTCCAACGAATTCAAATGCCGCCTCAATTCTCTTGGGAGAGTTTCTTCATGTCTAATGAAACTCTCAATCACTTTGCTAAGGTCAAAAGCTGTGATGCCAGTTCTCTCTAAAACCGCAGGAAACAACATTGTGACTGTCTTATGTGTTGCCAAAACTAGTTCAGCAGAACAGGCAAGCATACACCTGTGGAACCTCTCATTAGTTAATAAAGATGTCAAATTTGTGGCATGCAACACTTGAGCTTCAGCTGTACACATTGCTTCTAAAACCCTATAATACAATTTGAGGGCTTCCAATCTTCTTTGTTCTGCCCATATGTTGTCCATCAAATTTGCACTTTGCAGACTTCCTGTTACACAGCGCTCTCCTAAATTACTGCTAGGAAATATAGCTTCCAAGATAATTTGTGCCCTGCGTATCACATCACCAGTTACGTCTCTATCACATGATCGCATGAAACGCTCTAACTCTGCTGTCGGTTTAGATGGAAGTGGACAGATAACGGTTCTAAGCCACTTTGCAGTAGTCATAGCTGTGCTTACAGGAGTAGCTGCAGCCCTAGAACCACCAGCAATACCATTTACATGAGATGCCGATGGACGATGGGGAGAAAGTGGACTTGTGACTGTCTTCACTGGAGAGGCCAGTGAGTCAAATTTTCTCTACACAAGCCAGAATCAACGAAGCTTTTGTGAAGTGCCTTCTATATAGAATAGTGAACAGAAAAAAGTAAAAATAAAAGATTGCTCAAAGGTTCTACGAGCATTCTTCATTGTAACATACCTTGGTACCAGTTATATTCATGGCACCTCCAGACAAGCTTCCTGAACCAAGTATGCTGTCCTCATCATTAATAAACACCCTCTCATCCAACTCACCCTTATTTCGAGTAGCATCATTATAATCCTTCTCTAAAATATTCAAACTGGATGATAGAGATGATTCTTCCATTAGATTTTCAAAATAGATCAAACCATCTGCATTGAGTTTCAGATTTCACAATCATCAGAAAGTGATAGCACATTGACTTCATCAGAAATACGTAGACTTACCGAACTAACCTGTGTCAATATTTTCCAAGTTTTCGCTTTTACATTCACTTGCCAAACAAGGCTTTTTGTTCAATATATCTGCTATTAAACTATTGGTCTTTTCCATTGTTTTCCTCAAGTCATCTTCAGAAGTGTCATAGATGTTGCAAAGTGATGCAACCAAGTCAATGCCTTTCTCACCTTTCTTAACTGAAGCACATACCAAAAAGTTCACCAATGAAGACAAAAGCCAAACTCTTATCTGCATCCCCACTATTTTTATAAAGAAAGAACAAGAAGAATAAGAAACCTTAAAAAAAATTGATAATGACACTTACCAAAGCGTGAGTCATGGATATTGAAATTTCGGAAGCGAACAGGAATATGTATGATCAAAACCGCCTGTTATAGATTTCATTATGCAGTCAGATGATGTTATCCTTCATAGTAAATTATTAGAAAATCTATTACAAAGAGTTTATGGCAAAAATCTAACAGTAGGAATAAAGTAATTGTGATAAAATTGTTGAATGTACAACATGAAGTCTTAGTATAATAAGTCTTTTAAAATTTTTGGGCTTCACACGCATCTTTTCCCTCTAAGCTCCCTTTAAGCCTTTCTAGTATATTGTTAAAGCAGAAAAGAAAAAGATGAAAAGTAAATATGTCATCCTTCAGCTCTTAAATCCCAGTACACTTAATTAACAAGATAAAATCATAGAGGAAAGTAACTGACCAGGATCGAAACCAAACCATTTGTGCAAGTAACTAGATCTTTGAATCGGCTGAATGCATGTACACGGAGTGCCAAAAACAGCAACCACCCAAAACGGTGGTAGTCTGAAACATAGCCAGTGGCATTGGCAACAGCTAACTGCTTATCACCGTTAGCATCACTAGGCAAGAAGAATTCTCGATATGTACGTTTGTAGTACCTAATAAAATTGAATATAAGATAAGTGGCCCTTTTAAAAGATGTTGCTCATCAAACATTGAACAGGTGATATCATGTACAGAGTCAAAAAGATCCATGCAATATCTCTAAGAAAATGGTAATTCTGCAATCTATCTATATGAGAAATAAACTTTTAAGTTATCACTGAGAGCATAAAAGTAAAAGAGTAAATACCCACTTGCTTAAAAGACTGAGGTGCACAAAGTTTGCCTGCAACTCTTTTGCCTGAAAAGGGAAAAATGGACAATGAGTGAATACTGAAACAGAGCACATAAGCCTTTACTTTTTAATAAGAGAGAGAGAACAACAATGAATATTAAATAGCATATACATACAACCATTCCAAAATATATATATATATATATATATACAGTACAAATCATTGTTGGGCCAATACCTCAAGCCTATTCTCCCAGTCCGCCCCATAGATATTACTTAAGATTGAACCAGCCTTGACAACAAACTGAGGAAGCTCTTTAAAAAAATCCACAATGCTGAAAAATAAAAATACAATTAGAAAAGCAACTTCCATGACAAGATGAAATAAGAACAAATGAAATTCACATGGATTAAGAACAACACACTTCAGCTTTGCAACTGTCAATATCTGGCATAAATTAAAATCATTATCACTGGATCCCTGCGGACTATTGTCACCGTTCTTCTCGCTTAACCTTCTAACAGAATATAAAACAAACGCAAACCAGAACCGCTCTGCTTCTTCCGGCTATTAAATGGAGAAATGAATAAAGGTTAGCTTACATGAAAGGAATTACCGTTTTAGCTTTCTTCACATGGAAAAATTACTATAGAATTACCGTACAATACACATAAACTAGAGAACCAAAAAAGTACCGTTCCACTTCCGATTGCAGAGATGTTTGCTGACAAAAGGTGTTTTGTTTCTTTAAACAGCTTCAGAGTTTGCGTGTAAGTGCTTTCATCGACTGATAATCCATTCTGCAGTCAAACCACAATTTTACTTCAAGAGACTACATAAAGAATATACAAAACAATAAAATAAACTAAAATTTTGAACAGCAAGAAAATCCCAGAAATGAAGCCGTGAAAAATGGTACTGGAATTAACGAAAATGATAATTTAAAAAAAAAAGAAAAAACCTTGCACAGATCAGCTAATCGAGCTTCAGTAGCATCAAGGTCCTCTGTGTTGGTTTCGGAATCGTTTAATTTGGTAACTTCGGGCTTGGCTTCATCCATATTCTTCGGTGAAGCTCGACTCATCCAAACGATTTACTGATCTAAGCTTAATCAATTCATTTTTATCATAGATTAGGAAACCAGTGAAAATGTAAATTAATAGAAGCACGATTCGTATGTTCTGAAACATCAAATTCCAACATGGAGATAGCAAAATGGATAAAATGAAGAAGCAGAAGCGCCAAAAAATATTTTTCAAATGCTAGGCAAAAATTCCACAAATTTAAAGAATCGATTTTGATTTCTCAAAAATTTCAGTACACGTAAAAAGTACTTACAGTTTTGGGAGCAGATCTTTAAAATTCCTCCGATCTGCGGATCCAGAAACAAAAACCCTAACTTAAAACGGCGGCTTTTCGTCGGATCAGTTTGGGTTTTTGCTGTGAACCCTAAAATTTTTCCCTCTCTTTTCTGTTTCTCTCTCTAAGTATTAACTCTGGCCTCTTTTTGGGAAACCCTATCAGTGAGTCAAGCGCGGGAAAACAACATGCTATGTACATAGCCATGACATGCATCAACACATGGATGCATGAACGTCCAATGGCCTTCAGACACGTCACTCAAGTTAGGTTCATTTACCGCCAAAACATTGTGCCGTTACGAGATTCGCTTCCGCCGTTACGGCGGGGTCACGGAGAGTCAGATCTCGGTAATTGGGATGAGGACCTCGTGTGGATGTGGGACCCTTACTTGTCGTATTGCTTTTGGCTTGACATCTGTTGTTTGTGCTAAGTAGTATCGGGTCTAGATTGTCTGCGCCAATTTCTTCTAAGCTCTCTTTTAAATTATGCAAATTATCATCTTCAATTAAACCGTTATTATTTCAAAATGCATTTTAAATTTGTAAATCTAACGGTAGAGAGTCACAACATATTCTTAATATTCTTAAAGATCAAACTAAAACTTGAAACAATTTATTTTTGTAAAATAAAATAACTGAAATTCTTATTACAATTTTATGAAATTAATTATAAAATGGTGCACAGAATTTCAAAATATTTACTAATTATCTTTATAAAATATTTTAAATATATTACCCATTGATATAATATGGTAATATACAGTAAAACCTCTATAAATAAATATTGTTGGGAACACGAAAAATTATTGTTGATGCTCGATTTTGTTCAAGCCCAATGGGCCCATGACAAAGGCTAAACCATATATGAATTTACAAAGTCTATGGCTATGGCACTTCAAATCAAATCAGTAATAACCAGTAAAAAGGCCTTTAAACTCTGAATCTGATAGCTCAATATGAAAAGCCTAGCTAGCATCAATCTGAAAATGCACATATTCTGTCATTCTATACATTAGGCTATTGTTCGTGGTATGTTGAAGCCCAGAGACTCAATATCATAGAACCTTGCAAATCTAAATCTGAATCTAAATCTCACTCTGTTTCCTAAAGCTGTATTTAGCCTAAGGACGAGTGGACCCAAGCCATCTATAGGGCTTTTTGGTGGGCTGTGATTTGGTAGGTATAAATAAAAGACATAAGACTCACTTAGCCAATTTGTTGAATCCAAACCCATTTGGGGGTATTTTGATAGTTAATAATTGAGGTTAAAGGTGAGGGCAAAATGATAAAAATGGGTTGATTAGGATTAGAGTTTTTTTCTAACATTATTCCTACAATATTTGAAGATAAATGTTAATTATTTATTTTCATGCATTATCCCATATTATCCTACATTATCTATATTGGATACATACTTAGATCTTATCCTCATCTAGATAATTAGAGTCTTACTTTAATTATTAGTCCCACTATTCTATCCTTATCAAACTACTTATTCACTACTATAAAAGAGAGTCTTAGCATACGGTTTATTTAGTCATAATAATTCAAATCATTCAGTATATACGTATATATCATTAGCCTAAAAGTGTTCACTCATCATTCAGTTTACAATATGTCTCAAGTCTACATGCATCATTATTCAGCCTAAACACAGTCATCTTTTAGTCATTAACCTCAGTTTGAGTCACATACAGTAGGTCAATAACTTTTTCTTCTTGTCTTTCTGAAGCGTGCACTACAATTTCGCTTTTTTGTCACACTGTCAAGTTCAAGAATAATTCCTGAGTCATTCTTTCTAAAGTTCTAGATTCAGTAAATGCCTAAAATTGTTTTCCTCGGATTTGTGTTCATTTTTGAAATGGTTATGGATCAGTAACAGTATCACAAATTTTGGGGTTCAGAATCAGTCTTTTTGTCAGAATCAACCCTTTACGGTATACCATGTCTTCTGTTTGCTCCCACCTCCACTTTTCCTCCAGAGAGTCCTCGGCCTTGTCTTGTATCATCAACAAATATCTGCAAACACGACACTTCTTGATTAGCTAACAATTTCAAGGTGACATGGATCTACTCTTCGAATCCAGATAGACGTCTCGCAACACAAAGGATGTTTCATCTTTTTTTACCAAGAAGGACATTTTTGTATTTTTAATTTCTCTATTGAGGATACAATTGTCTTTTTGTTTTTTTTGTAGAGTCGAGACACAACAATTAATATTTTATAGAAGTTTTGAATTATCGATAAATGAATAATTATTAATTTATGAAAAATTTTTATGTTTTAATTAATTGTAAATATATTTTTTTAATTTCCAAAATTCATGAATGTATTATTAATAAAAAAAATGATCGGTGTCGTTTTTATTCTTCCATCTTAGAGGGTTATACGGTAAGAGCAATAAATCTTGAACAAATTAACATGTTGAATGCTACTAACTTATTAATGCGGCTTGGAACACTGATGTAAAGACAACAACCATTGCAAATTGTTTTCGACATTGCAAAATCTGGTCAAATGAAGATATGGTTATAGAACACTAACTTGGTGAAGACGATGACATCCATAAATTACATGAAGCCATTTTTTCTTTATGCTATAGAAATTCAATGGAAGTTGAACACATTTTAAATTATCCTAATGAGAGTGATGTAGTGATCGAATTTCCCACTGATGAAGAGATTATTAAAGGAGTAATAGATATGTAGAGATTATTAAATGAGTAGTAGATATGTTTGCTAACGATTATTATGATCCATATGATAATTCTGTTTTACGAAAACATAAAACTTTGTATGCATATTTTGAAAAAGAGCAAAATTGAGAAATTAAAAGTTATCAAGAAAAAATCATATTGATATTATAGATTTTATATGTTATATATTTTATGTATTGAATCAATTATTAATTTATATTTTTGTTTGGCCTTTAAAGGATTTGAAAAAAAAAATAACTTATGCATTTAATGAATTTATTCATTTATTACATAAGTCATAGTCGGAATGAAGGATTTTATTATTTAACCGATATTATTAATTTATTGAACATTTATTGATCGAGGTTTTATTGTATGTTATAGTTCAAATATATGTAAGTTATTATCATAAGTTCAACATCTTTTCATTGTGTCAATAATAACTCATATTTTATTTTTACAGAATCACACTCACATATACATATATGAAAAGGGAAAATTTCACACAAGATTTAAACATAATTTATTAATACAATTTTTTAGTTCTTGATCTCACCAAATCCAATGATTGAGATTAAAAGTTAAAAAGTTGTATTTAATGCTAGTAACTTATCAATCATCTTAGTCATCAGATTTTATAAATCGATAACTAAAAATTTGTACATAGTTTTATGTCAAAAGATCCCTTTCATATTTATGTATATATTAAAACAGATAGATGATTATCCACTTTATCAGATCAAATAGTCTCGATAATCATATATTTGTTTTTAATATATATTAATGGCATTAAACGAATAATAATAGCCCAACCCCCCTGTCCGAAATTCTCAGCCCTACGGTACAGATAACAGATGCAATATTGCAATTTGCCGCGTTAATTTCCAACTGAGTCGTTTTCAAAGGAAAAAGAATAATGCATAACAATTTTCTTTCAAAAAATCCGGGAAGATTTCAGTTCACAGAGGGGAATGGTCTTGCATCAGTCAAAGATCTGTACATTGATGGGCCCTTTTCCGCAAAATGCATCCAAAAGTCGAATTGAAATGCTGCCTCAATTCTCCATTGAGTTACCCGGTGTCCTACGAAAACTCCCAGAGCTAAGGTCAAAAGCTGCGACGCAAATTTTCTCTAAGATTGCAGCTTCTTTCAACCGGCATTGGTTTCTTGTTTTCATTCTGAGCTTGTTTGACATTGTTCGTGTCATTGCCTAATATTATTACTTTCTTGACTAACAATTTTAAATTCTATCGAAGTGATGATGTTATCTCATGTTAATTTTAGTTTTAATTTAAATATGAGTTTTATTATATTTTATAATGTTATAAATTCGTAATTTTACGGATTTTGTAATAGTATAAAGAGAAAAGAAGGTAAGAGAATAGAGAAGGAGCGGACAAGAAAAAGAAGAGGAGGAAATAAATAAATATGCATAAGAAAGCGAATCAATTTTATCCCAAAAAATCAAAGTTAAAATCCATCAGATTTAAGAAAATGCTCTGTTATAAATCGATTTTTCATAGTAAAGTAATGTTAAATTGAAGGTTTGTTTGCCGGTCGCTTATTATAATTCAAGTCTTTTTGTTTCAAAGAGCTCCATGAATTTGACGATTATATAATACATGTCCGAAAAGTGTGAAAAGTCATACGGAGAAGTTAATTGTATTGAAACAAGCGGCCGTCGATTTCAGTTATACGTCAGGTAGAACGATACAAAACAAATAA
The DNA here is from genome assembly GCA_013180625.2 of Boswellia sacra. Taxonomy (NCBI): domain Eukaryota; kingdom Viridiplantae; phylum Streptophyta; class Magnoliopsida; order Sapindales; family Burseraceae; genus Boswellia; species Boswellia sacra. Next base: position 621,989 of record SNVD02016232.1, on the reverse strand, counting down.
TACATTCAAAAGAATCTTAAAAATATATTTTTTTTTCCCTACCACATGTCATGATAAACTAAGGTACTGATCAAAACTGAGCTAAGCAGCCTGTACGGATGCAGCTTTTGAGTCTTCAGGCCTCCAATACATACAAGCATACTAACAATTTTATAATCACTTAATATACATTCTAGGACTGGAACAGACTAAAGTACTTATTTTTCCCTAATGTCCTTCTTAAAACAGGCTGTACACCAACCCATATAGTCGAAAAGCTTGCTTGCTCAACAACTCTTAGACACGGTTTGTTGCTTGAAGCTTTGAGAAAGCTTGGTACCGTTGTGTTACAACTTGATGATGGTGTTTCTGATCAAACATTGGAACTTCAGCATCACCTGCTACCATGGGCTTACAGAAATGATGAATCTGTGGCTGATTTGATCTGTCATTCGTCAATTGTGTTGAATTTCCAACTTCTTGCTTGCGGTATATTGCTGATGCAACAGGAAAATCTTGTACATTCATGTCCATTTTATTGAACATAAGGTTTGCGATGGTTCTATCAACGACGTTCGTCTCTGATTCCATTGCTTTCTTCTTCCCAGACCTGGCATGAAACATTTTTTTTATTAGACTCCGGGGCGTCAGTGACAAAAAGGAGAGAAATCCAATTCTTTACATGCTAACACTGTTACCTAACTCTAGTTCACCTCACTGTTTGTCTCCAAGGCAAAATCCTATGCTTCTGCGTTGATAAGCCAACTACTAAGGCGCCCAATCAACATAATTTTGTCCATATATATCAAAATGATATAGAAGTGCTCTTGTCACTTCGTTCAATTTGACGCAACAGGAGGATTCAGTTGAAATGGAAGTAGACAACACTATCCCAGGTAAAAACAAAGAGGGGGTTAAACCTAGTCTCCTAAGAAGATCTTTTGGGCTCTCGCTACTCTGAGAAAAAAATATCAGGGCTACCTCGATGCCTGGACCATATAGGCACAGCAATCTTCAAGAGCACCCGAGATAGAATGCTCTGATAGATAGTGGCTGCTTGAGCTCCAAAATAGATGTGACTTTGTTTTCCACAGCCACAAATGACACAATTGGCTTTTTAATCAGACTGTCCACGATTTGACAACTTACTTCCATAGAAATGCGGAAGCAACTTCATCAAAAAGTTGTTTAGAAATAAAAGCACAGAACTTAATAACGTACTGATGCCAAATAGAAGAGCAGCAAAATTACCTCATTTGTACATCATGACCTCTCCCTGCAGGAGTTTCTGCAGTAAAGTCATCATTTGTCCTCAATTTTGTCACATCTTGTCTTGAGTTCTCAGCAAGTCGGTACAGGGCATCACGAAAGCTAATTCGTGTCCTATCAGTCAACTTAACAGGTCAAAATATACAGAAGTTAGTAAATAAGATATGATTTTATGTAGCATGGCAGTTCTCAGCATCATGTTCCTAGTTATTACCTGTGCCATCACCATCTGGAGCTCCTGTAGCACAGACTCTTCCACTGATGTTGCTTCGCCCACAGTTTCATTTGCAATGTTCTCTCCAGAAGGAACTTGGGGTTTGACCACCATCACCTTAACAAAAATTACCATGATAAATTACTTAAGCCATAAATCGACTTCTCACAATAAGGCAAATGGTCCTCGATGTAAACTTTTTCTACATCTTTGACATCTGTGTGTCTATGTTGCGTGTGTGGAATACAAAATAACATTACAGGCATAACAGACACTTATTCCAAACATTATTGACCTTTATACGAGCTAATATCCCCAAAGAACCAGAGCATTCCTCAAATTTGTAATTCATACTAAAACATTCATGTCTTTTGAGCTACTTGATCGAAACGCGTGTCCAAGACATCATTGATTTGAGCAGGGAACCATACTAACTAGTTATTCCCAGTGGACAATCAGGAACTCTGGTCTAACTAAATGGACCTACTTCTCACCAATAAATCTTCCCTTACAAACCTAATAAGCAAACAGAAAGTCTTACCTGTTGTTGTAGAAAATCTTTCTGCTCAGAGTTGCAGGGAATAAATGTAGAAGCAGCAACATCACCTTCCCCCCAATCCACTGATGGAGAAAATGCATGTGTTTGAAGATATTTGGAGGTTATTATACCATGTTTGTTGCTATAATTACTTTGCAACATCTTGTCCGTCAAGAGATTATTAGTAGGCAACACGGCAAACAACTTATGCAAATCTTCACTCCTGGGAAGATCCTCCAGTAAGGAACTCCTGCAAGAAGGGAAACCAGAATATGTTAATTTCAATTTAGTAAGGTAAAACACAAAAACGGCAGACATACTCGAACATCCCATGGATATTAAAGGCTCTATTCGGCTCTATGTAGAACCTCTAAAATCAAATTATCGACTTGAAGAGGTTAGATCAAAGGAAGTTGATATCCTCACCACAGCTAATGGTAAAAGATCACTTGCAGGAAATAAAAGATACTCATTAATATACCATTATTATGCAGCCTGCAAAGTTCTTTGATGAACCCAGTCAAATTGATAAGATTCTTATCAAGTAGGGAAGCATTTTGGAGCATTAATTTCCACAGGTTGTCTGAGCATGCTCTTGTTAATCTATATGCAGCCTAAAATATTTGAGAAACTACAAATTTCCTACAGGCCTTAAATCAAGTATCTTAATCCCAGAAGTTACGCTGTACAAGTATATGTCATCCAACTGTTCAATTTCTGCAAAGTGATCGAGCTCATAATCCGGTTGACAGCACGAAATTGAGGTCCTTTGTGTAGAATCCTCCAGTGATCCTCCACAAACACTTGAACCACTAGAAATTTCTTTATCTTGGACAGAAGTCTCCTTCTCAACTTGGATACAGAAACCATGGAAGTTGAAATCTTCATCAATCATATTCATGTCCATATCAAAACATTTGTTAGGACTTTCAGCAGCATATGGTCCCCATTTCGTCCAGATTTCCGGAGATGATGGAATCCCGTCCGAAAAATCTTGATCCTTGGGGACAACAAGATCATCTAAACCACTCCCAGAATACCACTCCATGAGATTTAACTGAAATTACCAACATGTTTGAAAGTAGCATAACATTAACAGGTGGTAACAACTGAAAAATCATGCATTCTTATATTCCTCACAGTTGCTTTTTCAATGGTCGTGTATTGCCTTTAGTATCAAGAAGATTTGGGGAAATCATACAGTGATCAATCCATGTTTAGAACATAAACCAAACTTAGATTTGGGAATATCATACAGTGATCAATCCATGCTTAGAACTTACACAAAACTTAGATTTGGGAAAATCAAGCTAAAAGACAAAGAAGCATTCGTCTAAAGATTTTATTAACCTAACAAGAACACGAAACCATAGAAATGATGGTTACCTGATACGAGGAATAAGACAAAAAAAAAGTTAAAAAATAAAGAAAAACTATCAAGAGATAGCAGTATACAAAAAAAAATCCACAACCAGCAGAAATAGCCATTCATTATTTGCAGTTATATTATCAAAAACAGGAAATCGATCTAGCTGCAGAACAATCAAAGGGAAAAGAAAAAAAAGAACCGACAAAATTCTACATAAATATTCCGAGTCTGAAAATCATGAACAGATAACCCCAACCAAGTCAAAAATTAAACTACGCTTTGAATCTTGATGTAAATAAAAACATATAATCTGGTAATTTTGATTGCTTTTTCACAAGCCAACAAGAGTATAAACATATATCAAGAGTAAGAAGCAATTTTCAGCTGAAGATCAAACATAGCCCTTACCAAACTTTTCACACTTTTTAGCTGGGAAACGAAATCATAAAGCAAACATGAGCAGTGGAAAAAATTGACAGAAAAAATGGAAAATAAAACAAACCTTGCTGTTAGATAACAAGGAGAACCAAGCAGACGCAGACTGTGATCCAGGAAAAAAAAGCAACCCACCCAGAAGAAAGCTGATTGAAAAGAAAGAAACTTTGTGATGAGTTAAGCAGTTATTGTAGCTCCTCTGGTGTCTTATCACTATAATTTTGCAGGCTTTATATTAAATTAAGTTTTACTTAAAATAATGAGTAGCGAAATTGAGTCAAAGTTGTAGTGAGAGAAGGCTACCGTCCCTGACCTTGTGGCTGAAAATTGACGGTAAAATTAGTGGCTGAGAACGCTCAATTTAAAACTGAACTCTGATTTGTCCACGTGTCTAAATTGGCCCCACAGATTTGGAAATCATGGTCAGGAGATAACTTGGCTGGACCATGGAAGCACGTTACCCATAATGCCCCTGACTTTCTCCAAAATGAACCAAAGGATTCATTGTTTATGTGTCTAATTCGGTCTTTCAGGGTTGACACGTTGAATAGCGTTAAAGGTGCACGTATCAGAATCCCCAAATTGGTGATTACACGTAGCGATAAGAGTCATGGATAAGCTTGCCACGTTGTGAAACTGTGGGGACTCAATGACAGCATATCGCACAGATTAAGGGCAACAATGGTACGATACAAAAAGTGGCGTTTGGATTTCCAGAAAATATGTATAGGCAAAAGCAGCAAGGAAGCCAGACCCGTACATGATATCATTATTCCATGAAATGAAACCAAGCTGGATGTGTGCTGTGCGGTGGCCTTGTTCGGGATGGTAGAATCAGACTGATCATCATCCCATCCAGAGGCAGCCCGTCCAGCGGCAGCCCGTCCAGAGATGGGAATAGATCGAGACTGCATAGATGCTGTATCATAATTTCTTTTAAAGGTTTTAACATTGTTGCTAGTAGGACTTTGATTCGATGTAAGTTTTAGGCTACCAATTTTCAGTATTTAGATTATCATCGCAATCGATTGTGTCTGAATTTTTTTTTTCCTCTCATGTGTACTATCCTTTCAGTCTCTCATGCCACGTGATGAGAAATTCTAATAATAATTATTACATGTGCAATCTCGTCCATGAATCACAAACATGTTGACGGAACAAATTATGATGGTTGGCTGCACATGAATTGCGGTGTCGATAAAGGAAAATTTCCCTTATCTACTATAATTTTTAAGACAATCTTAAAGCATGTTACTCTAGTGTATATATATACAAACCCTAAATATGTACTCAATTTTTATTATTACAACAAGAAATATATATTTTAAAACTTTATCCTAAATCATACATATTAAATGATATTACACTAGTTTAAGTCTATCGTATTATTAATCATTAATTAATTATAAATTTTAATCTCTTTTAAAAACTATTTTTATTAAAAAATATTTAAATTAATAAAATAATTATTTACATAATTTTGAATATAAATTAATAATTTTATATTTTAATTTCTTTAAATTGCCCAAACGATACATATTAAAATTACCATAATAATAAAAAAAAAGATTGTAACAATGATATCTGTCGGTGTCAATGTATATGTGTCATGCACATGATGAATTTTGTTCAACTTATGATAAAACAAGAATATTATTTTGTTTCTTATTTTACTGTTTCTAGAATTATATTTTAGGAACTATTTGATTTATAATAAATATCTCCTTAGATTAGGATATAGTATCTTGTATCCTAATTAGAATATGAGAATATTTATTTGTTCAAATTTCTTTAGGAGTTTGATTATATTCCTTCATATTTTATTTCTCCTAATCCTAATGTGATTTTGAGTGAGATCTTTACAGGATTTTTAAGAGATTTCGGTCAGACCTCCCACTATATATATACAACAATATTTTTACATAATGTGGTTTTTCAAGTTGGCGAGTTGGCTGATTTGGTTGTATTGGGAGAGTCTTGGTTTCGGCATTCCATCAATTGAGAAAAGAGCTTCAACGCAAATAAGAATGCTTTATTGATTAGTTTCATTGAGTCTTTGATACATGTATGAAAGATAGAAATCGTACATGAGTGATTGATTAGATCTGTATGAGTTAGTAGATACTTGAGATAACTTACGAGTTAAGTGTTTATGTAATTCAGTGTCAAACTTAGTTATTATGTATAACTTAGCAGTGTGTTGTTAAGTTATCTACGACAGAGAGTGGACAGTGTCACTAGAGTTTAAGATCTTTGCGAAGATCTTGTTTTACAAAGATTAGGTCAGTGTGTAGGGGTGAGTCAGCACTGTAAACGGTTCTAAAGATTGTACAAACAAGAACTTAGTGAATTGCAGCTCTATAGTTGTCTGTGGACGTAGGTTTTATAACCAAACCACGTAAAAATCCTTCTGTGCTGATTTACTTTACAGGTTACTATTATATTTCATATAACTACAGACTTCCAGAACTTTCAATATCATATTTAATAACAACATGCTATATTAAGTTGTATAATTTTATAAATAAGTTGTATGATTAGATATTTAGTTTGATGATATTACTTGTCTTAGTGGTTGAATTTTTTTTTTATCGAAAATTTGAATAGGTTTGAATTTAATTGAATTTAGAATAAATATGAATAAAAAAATCCGAATAATATATTTTTTTTCACTTTTTAATATTTGATTTTAAGTCTTTAAGTTGTTTGTCACTATAAGCTAAAAATGTCTTAAAAATATTAAATTGAATATATATGCCTTTATTAAATATGATATGTATATACATATATTTTATATTTACAAGTTATATAAGCATATGCATAAAAAAATTTAATCAAGTGAAATTGAACTATGTAAGTCATTTGTAAAAAGTAATATATTTTTATTTTATTTTCTTATAAATAATGCATAAATTTTGAAAATAAAATATATGTAAGAATAACCCTTTAATTCTACAAAATACGATGAAATAGTTGTAAAAATATATTAAATAATTATGAAATTAAAAAAATATAGATGAATAGTAATATAATAGGTTAGATAGGTGAATTACAATAAAAAAAATTGTACAAAATAGGCAAGTACACAAATAATAAGGATAATTTAAGAAATAAATAAAAAAGAGGTATTAAGATATTTTTATATTCAGGCAAAAGCTAAGCATTTATATTTAATTGAGATTATTTACTTTCTTAAGTTAGAAAATCAATCAACTTCAAATATTTGAACTATAGAGAGTAAGTCATATTCAGTATAAAAACGATCAGCCATTAATTATTTATTCAATAATATTTATTATTTTAAAGTTAAAAAATAAAATTTTATTTACTATACAAGTAATTTTAGAAATAAATTAATGTAATCAATAAAAATTTAATAACTCGATACCATATTTAAAAAGATATAATCATAATCTATTAGTAATTATTTTTTAGAAATTATTTTAATTAAAGTTTAAATAAGATAAATTTTCATTTACTGTTTAATTGATCGAATAAAATTTTTAATTTTTATAAATTTTAATAATGACTATATTCATAACAAGAGGCCACTTTAAAATAGTCAAATCAAAAAAAATATTTGATATGATATGTTGGTGTCAACGTGTGACACTTGCATGTGCCATACACATGTTGATTTTTGTCTAACTTGTGATAAAACTAGAATAGTATTTTGATTCCTATTTTAGTGTTTCTAGAGGATTAGTATAGGAAGTATTTGGTTTATAATAAATATCTCCTTAGATTTGGATATTGTTTCTTATATCCTAATTAAAATAGGAAAATATTTATTTGTATCCAAATTCCTTTAGAAGTTTAATTATAACACTTCCTATTATATTTCTCCTTATCCTAATATGATTTTGATTAAAATTTTTACAGAATTCTAAAGGAGATTTCGTCCAGGCCTCTCACATATATATACAGCGTTATTTCTACATAACGTGTTAGACAGATTGGCGAGTTAGCTGATTTGGTTGTGTTTTGAGAAAGTCTTGATTTTGGTATTCCATGAATTAATAGAAGAGCTTCAACGCAAATTGAGATGCTTCTTTAATTTGATTCTTTGAGTCTTTTGATTCATGTATGAGTGGTAGAAATCATACATGAGTTGTTGATTGAGTCTGTGTGAGTTAGTAGACACTTGGGATAACTTGCGGGTTAAGTGTTTATGTAATTCAATGTCAGACGTCGTGTGTTATGTATAACTTAACAATGTGTTGTTAAGTTATCTGTGACAGAGAGTAGGCAGTGTCACTAGAGTTTAAGATCTTTGAGAAGATTTTGTTTTACAAAGATTAGGTCAGTGTGTGAGGGTGAGTCAGCACTGTAAAAGGTCCTAAAGATTGTACAAACAAGAACTTAGTGAATTGCAGCTCTATAGCTGTCCATGGACGTAGGTTTTATAACCGAACCACGTAAAAATCCTCCTGTATCGATTTACTTTACAATTTACTGTTATATTACTTATAACTGCATACTTCCAAAACTCTCAATTGGTATGAGAACAGGTTTACTGATAGACAAGTGAAGAAAACGATCAGGCTGATATGGAAGAATGGAGTTTATTCGCAATGGAGGATCCGGAACACAACCACCTATCCTTAATGACAGTAATTATTCATATTGGAAGGTAAGAATGATGATGTATATCAAATCTCTTGATGACAGGGCATGGACTAGTGTGCTTAAAGGATGGACATTGCTAACAAAGGTGAATGCTTTTAGTGATCCCAAATCCAAACCTGAGGATGAATGGACTGATGAAGAATATTGACATTCCAGCTGGAATTCAAAGGCTCTTAACGCAATCTTTACTGCAGTGGACTTAAACAACTTCGGAAAGATTTCAAGTGCAAAGTGGCCAAAGAAGCATGAGACATACTTGAGGTAAAACATGAAGGTACTGCATCTGTTAAAAGATCTAAATTGATGAGATTAAATTTTCAATTTGAAAATCTGATAATCCATGAGGATGGGTCAATTTCTGAGTTTTACTCTAAGATGTGTCACATTACAAATTCAGCATACATGCTTGGCAAAACTTTCACTGATGCAGAAATTGTTAGCAAGATAATTAGGTCTGTTCCAGATAAATTTCAACCTAAAATTTCAGCCATTGAGGAAGTTAAAAACACTGATGAGATGAGGGTTGATGAACTGATTGGCATTCTCTAAAATTTTGAAAGTAATAAGAGTAATAGGAAGCAAAAAGGTAAAAGCATTGCATTTACTGTGAAAACTGAAAAATCTGATGATGAAAGTAATGATGAGCTTCATGAAACTGATTCTAAACAGATTACTTTTCTAACAAGAAATTATATCAAGTTCATGAAAAGAAATTTCAAGAAAAAGAATCAAGGAAAGCCATCAAACTCAAGTGATGAAAAATTCAGAAAGTTCAGCAAGGAGAATGACAAGAAGAAGTCAAAACAACCTAAAAAGAAATGGCAGATTCTGTGTTATGAATGTTCTGGTTATGGGCATATTCAATCTGAATGTGCTAAACTCAAGAAAAAGAATAAAGGACTGACAGCAACCTAGAGTGATGAATCAGAATCGGAGTTAGAAGATCAAGATTGCATGAGCAACTTTGTTGCATTTACTGCATCTGCAGCTAATAAAGGGAAAGCTGTTATGTCTGACATAACAAAAAATTACAGAACCAGTATTGATTATTCTGATAAAGAAGATGGACCAGAATACTATGAAGAGTTGCAAGAGACATATAACACACTCTATGGTGAATGGCTGAATCAGAAGGAAGAAATCAAAATCTTGAAAAAGAAGATTGAGGTGCTGGAATGTAAAAAATCCTATGCTGAAAATCGTATCTCGGAGCTGGAGACTGTTTTGACAGACAAAACAACACATATTGAGAAAATCACAACAGAATTGGTTGAAAGCAAGAGGTGTGTTGATCAACTTAAAATTGGAGCAGCCAAACTTGATTAGGTTTTGAGTCTTGGAAGAGACAACTCCAATAAATATGGATTGGGGTACACAAAAGGTAATGTTACATCTTCATCAAAAACAATTTTTGTGAAAGCCTCAACATCAGGTAAGAATTCGGAACTTAACTCTTTAAAGTTAAGCCCTGATTCCAAGAGCAGTGAGAAATTTGTCTCTCTACTGAGTTCTTTCAAATCCAGTCTTGAAAAGGTAAAGAAATTCATTCCAACCTGTTATTTTGTGGTAAAAAGGGACATATTAGGCCTAGATACTTTAAACTGTTGAATCTTTTGCATAAGAGATCAAAACAGTTCAAACTGTTACCAAAATCACAACAGCAATGGGTTAAGAAAGACAAGACAGAATGTCATGTTGCGCTTACTACTCTTAACCAATCATCTAACGATTTGTGGTATTTTGACAGTGGTTGTTCCAGGCACATGACTGGAAATAAACAGTTTTTAACAGATTTTAAAGCATGCAGGGATGGTAATGTCACTAATGGAGATGGAGCAAAGAGTAAGATCATTGGTAAAGACACTTTGAATGTCAAAGGCCTACCCAATTTTCAAAATGTCTTGTTGGTTGAAGGTTTGAAAGCTAATCTTATTATTATTAGTCAGATTTGTGATGACAAGTATATTGTTAATTTCACACAAAATAAATGCATTGTCTTAGATAATTTTGGTAAAGGCATTCTAGAAGGTAATAGATCTTTGAATAATTGTTATTTGGTAAAGATTGCATTTCAAGTTAGGATTTCGGATTTGGAATTGTGGCATCAAAAATTAAGACACTTAAATTACAAAGACTTGGTTAAATTAACTAAGTTAGGTGCTGTAAAAGGAGTTCCTAAACTTGATGACAAAGTTAATAGAATTTGTGGATCATGTCAAATGAGAAAATAAATTAGAAGTTCACACAAATCAAATCCACATCTTAACACATCCAAAATACTTGATTTGCTTCACATGGATCTTATGGGTCCTATGCAAATTGAAAGCATTACAGGTAAGAGATATATATTTGTTTGTGTGGATGATTTTTCTAGATATACTTGGGTTGATTTCATTAAAGAAAAATCTAACACTTTTGAAGCTTTCATGAATCTTTGTGTTAAGCTTGAAAATGAGCAAAACGGGAACATTGGCAGGATTGTGAGAATAAGAAGTGATCATGGCAAGGAATTTGAGAATGCTAGCTATGCTGACTTCTGCAAATATCATGGCATTGATCATGAATTTTCAGCCCCCAAAACCCCTGAACAGAATGACATTGTGGAAAGGAAGAATAGAACTCTTCAAGAGATGGCTAGAGTGATGCTCAATAGCAAAAAGTTGACCAAGAGGTTATGGGCTGAAGCAATAAACACTGCTTGTTATATTTCAAATAGAGTTTTTCTTAGACCTGGTATTAACCAGACACCTTATGAAATTTTGAAAGGTAGAAAACCGAATTTGAAATATTTTCATGTTTTTGGATGCAGGTGTGTAACGCCCCAAAACCGAAAGACAAGTATTGCTAATATGCTTGGACATTACTAACAATAAACCTCTAAATAAAAACTTCAATAAGTCTTCTTATTAGGAAATAGGGAATATAACAACAAATTTAATATCTCTCTACGTCAAAACAAAGTCTAATAATCTAAAGTTCCAGACACAATTATTAAAATAAAAGGGGATCTTCTTATTGCATAATTCCAAAAATGAAATAAAGCCTCGACATCAACCATCAAGCCCAACCATTCTTCTGCTGCGCTACTCTGATAAAATGTTAGAGACGAGGGGTGAGCCGTCAACTCGGTAAGTAAAATCATACACAACCATTTAGTATCTTAAAACAATTATAAAAATATCATAAAATTCATAGTTTCATACTTCGGTTCCAAAAATCATATCTTAACAAAAATATAGTCATAAACATTTGTAACATTTAAGATCAAAGAAATCATTCACAATCATTAAAGATCAGAAAACATTTATCGACTCATGTCACATAGTGCCACCCGTAATCCCGGTGACCCGGTCTAGAAATATGTCACTTGTAATCCCGGTGAACCGGTCAGAAATCAGACAATATATCACCTGTAATCCCGGTGACCCGACCCAAAAATATGTCACCTATAATCCTAGTGACCCGACCCAAAAGTATGTCACCTGTAATCCTGGTGACCTGGCCCAAAATATATGTCACCTGTAATCCGGGTGACCCGGCCCAAAAGTATGTCACTTGTAATCCCGGTGACCCGGCCCAAAAGTCGTGTGCACACTAATACCACAGCTGGGTTCAGAATTCATAACAGTATTCAGAGACTATGGAAAATGAGTCAAAACATTTTAAAAATCATTGCAAATAACACGATACTCAAAGTACATATACTAATAACTTTTCGTAGATAATAATAAGTTCGTCAAAATATCAAGCTTCTAAAAAAAAGTCAAGAAAATGATTAATAAATATTCTGATTTCGTAAAAATAGTTTGTTAAAAGTTCCTTTCACTAAAATGGTTTTTATCATGAAAACGGTTTTTGAGAACCAATTTAAAAGCTTTGCTAAAACTCTAATTTCATAATTTATATTCTATAACAGAAAATAATTCATATAATATCTCATAAAAATATCTTCTAACATATCAAGATATTCGTTATGAACACGTTACACTTTAATCACAGTACATATATGATGTTACTTACCTTGATCGATTCAAAAAGAGAAAAATCCTAGCTCCTACTCGTCCAACTATTGTCCTAAGGCATAACCAAAAAACATCTCGATAAATTTATAAACTTAACACCTCAAGTGTTCTACAAAATTCCTTTAAATTTCCTAAACAAACTGTTCTGTCTAAATCTTATACCCTGAACAAAGGTGATTCCAGAAATTTTATAAATTTATATCTTAATCCGATTAACCTAGAATTTTACAGAGGCGAACTAGACACATAAATTATTCAATTAAAAATTGTTCAAAGCAAGTTACATTTAGAAACTATTTTTAAACGATTTTCGTTTTCTATCAGTAAAGTCTGTCCAGAACTTTCAGATTAAGATGTTTCAAATTTGAAATTTCATAACAATTATTCTACACGTTTAAAAATCATGAAAATTTACAAAAACATATATATCATCTTGACAAAGTAGCATATAAAATTTGAGAAATTTCTAACTCCTCTAGCATATGAAAATTTTTTTTGAAATTCGTAACATCCAGAAATCACAATATTTTCCAGGATTTCAATAGAGAGTTCAAAAATTCATAATAAATTTAAATCTTAATATTTTTTTGTGAAATAAAATTTTACACATTCATATATATGTCTATAAGAACATATGAAAAAATCAGACTGAAAATCAAATTTTAAGTATCCTAATAAATTCAAAAATCCTAAGCTATTCTTTAATCCTCTGCAGAAATCCTAGCATAAATCTAGGCAACAATAATTCTTAGTAACAATTATTAAATCAAACTAAGAGAAATACAATCTTACCTTGAAATCTCTGAGTTTCAAAGCCTCCACCTAATTTTTACGTTAAAAACCCTATTTGTAATATTATAATATTGCTTATATACTAGATGAGGGTAAGGTATTCCAAAAGAGATAAAACTAAAACACTATTTATCTCTTCTAATTTAAATATAAATAAAACTCTTTTTTTTATTTATTATAATCCTGTCTAACTCCCACAAAGACTTTTATAGCCCTAGAAAAAAATTTTACGGTTGTTACAAGGTGTTACATCTTAAATGACATAGAGCAGTTAGGAAAACTAGACCCGAGAAGTGATGAAGGAGTCTTCGTGAGATATGCTCAAAATAGCAAAACATTTCGAGTTTACAATCTGAGAACTGAGGCAGTCATGGAATCTGCAAACGTAGTATTTGATGATCTTGACGATTATGCAAAGTACTCACAAGAGGAAAGCATAACTAGCTTCACAGATGATACAGAGAAGACAGATTCAGACAACAATAATAAAAAAGATTCTATTATAAAAGAGGAAACAGCTGCTGTTACACCCGACGTAGCAGTAACATCTTACAACTCAGATTTGAATAAGAATTCAATCAGGAATGAAGATGAAAAGAAAGATCCACCCACATGAATTCAGAAGGCACATCCAACAAACTCTATCATTGAAACACCAGATCGCACGATGAAGACTCATAGCAAGGTAAGAAATCAGATAAGGTTTGCATGTTATGTTTCTTTAATTGAACCAAAAAATGTAAAAGAAGCCTTAAAAGAAGATGTTTGGATTCAAGCCATGCAAGATGAACTTAATCAGTTTAAAAGGAATGAACTATGAGAATTAGTTCCTAGGCCAAAAAATGCAAATGTTATTGGAACCAAATGGATATTCAAAAATAAAACTGATGAAAGTGGACAAGTAGTAAGAAAGGCTAGGCTAGTTGCACAAGGTTACCCACAAGTAAAAGGCATAGACTTTGATGAAACCTTTGCACCAGTAGCTAGACTTGAGTCAATCAGATTACTACTTGCAATTGCTTGTTTGCTTGATTTTAAGTTGTACCAAATGGATGTTAAAACAGCATTTTTAAATGGCTATCTCAATGAAGAAGTCTTTGTTGAACAGCCTAAAGGATTTGAAGATCCTAAACATCTTGATTTTGTGTACAAATTACACAAAGGTTTGCATGGTTCGAAACAAGCTCCTAGAGCTTGGTATGAAAGGTTGACAAACTTTTTGATCAACAGAGGTTATAAAAGAGGCAGCAATGATAAGACTTTGTTTATCAAACATGCATCTAACTATCTTATTGTTGCACAAATATATGTTGATGATATTGTTTTCGGATCAACTAACAAAAGCAAAACTAATGAGTTTGTTAAGTTGATGCAGGAAGAGTTTGAGATGAGCATGGTAGGAGAATTAAATTTCTTTTTTAGATTACAGGTTAAACAAATGAATGATGGGATATTCATATTTCAATCAAAAGATGCTAAAAATCTTGTAAAGAAATTTGGGCTTGAAAATGCAAAACTAATGAAAACTCCTATCAGTACTAATCTAAAACTTTCAAAAGAATACAGGTAAAGATGTTGATGCAAGTTTATACAGAATTATTATTGGTAGCCTACTATACCTCACAGCAAGCAGACCAGACTTGTGCTTTAGTGTAGGATTGTGTGCAAGATTTTAAACAAATCCCAAAGAATCACATCTTGCAGCAGCTAAGAGAATTATCAGGTATGTCATGGACCACATGATTATAGAATATGGTTTTCTAAAGATACAAATAATTATCTTGCAGGGTTTAGTGATGCTGACTGGGCAGGAAATGCAGATGACAAAAAAAGTACCTCAAGAGGATGTTTTTATCTTGATACTAACTTGGTTTCATGGCACATCAAAAAGCAAAATTCTATTTCTTTGTCTACTACTGAAGCCGAATACATAGCAGCAGGGAATTGTTGCACACAACTATTATGAATGAAGCAAATGTTGAGTGATTATAGTATTGAACAAAAGTTTATAACAATGTTTTATAATAATACTAGTGCTATAAATATTTCCAAAAATCCTGTTCAGCATTCTAGAACAAAACACATTGACATAAGATACCATTTTATAAGGGAACTAGTAGAGTCTAAGGTGATACACATTGAACAAATCTCTACTGATAGACAATTGGCTGACTTATTCACTAAAGCATTGGATACAACAAGATTTGAAAATCTAAAAAAAGTCTTAGGCATCTGTCAGTTATCTGAATGAACATTGTGTGCTGTTATGTTATTTGTAACTATAATATCATAAGTTTTCTTCTAATTAAGCATGTGTGAGCTGTGATATAAAAATTGAGTAAATGATAAGATACTGGTTTAAAAATGAAAAATACAGAGTGGGTTACTAGTATATAATGTGTGAAAGCCATCCATTGAGAGTAACTTCATTGTACATAAGAAATATGGTGAGGTCACTGACTCAAATGGAAAAGGGCTACCTCTATACATGTGTGAAAGCTATTGTATTTATTTATAAAATTCACATTGAGGCTAACTTTTATGTGTGTAAGAAGCATGCTCAAGTTGATCACTCAATTGAATTAAGTGATAAAATTAATAAAGGTAAATAATCAGCTCTGAAATATGCTTTCTTAGAATGATTCATATGATGTTCAGATATTGTTGTTATGTTATTGTTAACTGTTTTCTGTTATGTTTTTCTTAACACACGATGCTATTTGTGCTTGTCCAAAATTTGATTTTCTTGTGTGTCCATGTGTCAAAAATGTCATGTCAGCTGTATTTAATTGAGGAGGAGAAGTTTCAGTGGCGGGAATCCTAATTCTATTAGAATTCCTTATTCTAATGGGAATCAAATTTGAATTTTTGTCCATTAATGTCAGTTATGATACAGTTTTGAAAATAGAATTATCATTAAATTTTGTAAAAAACAAAATTGTTTTAAATTCGACCTAGTAAATTATGAATAGTTTTTTAGCTTCTCCTGTTTATACCATACTCCAACTACAGTTTCTTCCCTGTCCCGCGTTTTGCTTCTCTCTTCCTGCTCTGGAAATCTTCTGCAAACCAGTAACCCTAACCATGGCGACCTCATGTGACTCGACAAAGACAGCTAGTTTTTCATCTTCTCATAGCAACTCCAGTTATAACAAGAGCAACAGTGTACCGTTGTCTTCGACACAACAAGCACAGGCAGAGATCGCAACTGATCCAGCCATGAGCGAAGATGAGCTTGTTCCAGTAAAGAAGATAAAGGACAAAATCAAGCCGAAGTACAACAAATTCCTCACGGCAGCTATCAAACAGAAGTTTGAGAAACACACTTCAAAGAGGAAACTGTAGATGGAAAGGCCGATGAAACTGCCAGATTTCGACACCTATGGCTTGAGTGAGATGATTGAGTCTATTTACTGGACTCGTACGGTAACAAACTTCCTACCCCTGTGAAGGCTTTAATTCCGGAATTCTATGCAAACATTACTGTTGCCATTGATGATCCTAAAAGCTTTCATTATCACAAAGTTTATTGCAGAGGAAAGTTTGTTAAGTTCTCTCCGAATGTTATAAACACTTTCCTGGACATTCCCATAGGTAGTTTACATGCATTAGATGAAGAATTTAATATGGCTGAATTGATAAAGGAATTGATTGGTAGAACAGACATTGTTTGGAAACCGAAAGATGGTATAGACCAGCAATACCTTAGGAAGAAATATCGAGTGATGCATAACATAGCTCAGTTCAATTGGCTTCCTTCTTTCTATCAAAATCAAGTTTGGGAAGACAGAGTGAAATTTCTATATTGTTTAAGTACCAATCGACCAATTAACTTTGGTTTGCTAGCCTATAGATCAATTGTACAGATTGGTTCATATCACTCTGGTTATTACTTGCTTGTATATCCATGCTTAATCCAAGGAATTCTTGCACAGAATAGCATCCATATAAGTTCTAATGAACAGACAGAAATTCTGTCTAAATCCATTACAAAGGGATTCCTTCAACGTTTGCATGATAAGTCTGACTTACTTGCACCTGAACCACAGCCAAAGAGAGTTAGGAAAACTTAGATAAAAAATATTGAAGAACAACTTGTATTGATCAACTCTGCTTTGACAGAAATTTTGTAGGATTTGAAGAAAATTAAATTCAAGCAATCTGCTTTGGAAGCAAAGTTTGCAGGACACTCTGATACTACAGCAGAGCCACAGCCCATGGAGACTGAAACTGTGGTTCCTGAGAAAACCAACTGAGGAGATTCCTGAGGCTGATAAACCTCTGCCTGAAGAAGCTGAGCAAATGCCTGCAACAGGTCAAGCTGCACAATCTGCTGTTAAGACAGATATGACAGCAGAACAAAAGCAGAAGGAAAAGCCAATCAAGTCTCCTACAAAGGGAAATAGAAAGCAAGGAAAGAAGAAAGTTAAAGTGGTGAAGAAACCATCTGACCAGAGGAAATAGAAAATTAAATCCACATCTCCAGCACTGAGAGATGAATCTTCGTCAGATGAACCAACACAAGCAGAATCCGAGAAGAAATTGCCTTCACCACTTGCTAAGGAAGAACCTCATGATTTCCCACTCCCTGAAGCAGAGCCTCATACCTCTCCACCACTAACTCAATCACCACTACATGCAGTTCAAATCACATCTCCTGCAGAGGAATCAATTGAACCAGTTCCACATCCACCATCACTAACTACAGATAAGGCACTGGTTCCTTCTTCACAATAGTCTGCTATTATATTACAGACAACAGAAACCAGTGCAGAACTCCGTGAGAAGGACATCAGATGAATTGTGGCTGAAGTTACTGCTACTTCCTCTGACACTATTGATGCACAGCCAGCACCTGTACCGTCTGAACAGCCTACCCCCACTACTAGGCGCAGGTTTAAAACAGTAGCTCGCAAGACTAGAAAGCGCCCTGGCGGCTCTACTTCTCCGCCAGTTCGCAAGTCTCCCAGACTTAGTTTTGGCCATTGTGCTGAAATCAAAGGGGAGATGAGGAGTTGCTGCTGATCTTTTTGTTGTTCTTTCTGTTATCTTTGTTTTAACTGTGTTTATTTTTTTGTTGCTTATTCCTTAAAGGTGTAAGTAAGAAGTGAGGGGAAGTAAGAACTAAACTTCTTATGCTGTGTGTGTGCATTCGCATTTTGTTGATGATTTGTGTTTTTACTATGCTTATTTCTCATTTGATGGATGTTTTTATTTGATCTGATGATGCTTTTGATTACATAGGTGTTTGACAAGTTTGTCAAAATTCAATTTTGTGATTGCATTGACAGGTTATATATATCGTGATAGTGTTCTGTTATGAGATTGGTAACCACACACTGATTATTTATTTGCACATGATATTTGTCTGTTTGCTATTTCATGGTTATGTCTAACTTATCATTTGTGATTTTCTTTGATCAGAAACAATTTAGTGTTTTCGTCACAAGTTGCCAAAAGGGGGGAGATTGTTGGTGTCAACGTGTGACACTTGCATGTGTCATGCACATGTTGATTTTTGTCTAACTTGTGATAAAACTATAATAGTATTTTGATTCCTATTTTACTGTTTCTAGATGATTAGTATAGGAAGTATTTGGTTTACAATAAATATCTCCTTAGATTTGGATATTGTTTCTTATATCCTAATTAAAATAGGAGAATATTTATTTGTGTCCAAATTCGTTTAGGAGTTTAATTATAACACTTCCTATAATATTTCTCCTTATCCTAATATGATTTTGATTAGAATTTTTACAGGATTCTAAAGGAGATTTCGTCCATGCCTCTCACTATATATATACAGCGTTATTTCTACATAACGTGTTAGACAAATTGACGGGTTAACTGATTTGGTTGTATTTTGAGAGAGTCTTGATTTTGGCATTCCATGAATTAATAGAAGAGCTTCAACATAAATTGGGATGCTTCTTTAATTTGATTCTTTTGAGTCTTTTGATTCATGTATGAGTGGTAGAAATCGTACATGAGTTGTTGATTGAGTTTGTGTGAGTTAGTAGACACTTGGGATAACTTGCGGGTTAAATGTTTATGTAATTCAATGTCAGACGTCGTGTGTTATGTATACCTTAACAGTGTGTTGTTAAGTTATCTGCAACAGAGACTAGGCAGTGTCATTAGAGTTTAAAATCTTTGCGAAGATTTTGTTTTACAAAGATTATGTCAGTGTGTGAGGGTGAGTCAGCACTGTAAAAGGTCCTAAAGATTGTACAAATAAGAACTTAGTGAATTGCAGCTCTATAGCTGTCCGTGGACGTAGGGTTTATAACCGAACCACGTAAAAATCCTCTTGTATCAATTTAATTTAAAGTTTACTGTTATATTACTTATAACTGCGTACTTCCAGAACTCTCATGATGTGTGTTTTAGGCCACTTAATTGTCTTGGAGTGTATATAGCTTGTTTGTTTGTGTAATTAGAAAAATGTTACCTCGTATATTTATCAATGTATTTAAATCAATATCAATCACATATTATTTTAAAAATTAAAAAAAAATCAATAACATTTCTTATCAAATTTTAAAAATAAAAACTTTAATGCTACATCTACAACCATTTTTTACATAATATGAGTTAATAAACTATCACTAAATGGGTAAAAAAATGAAAATAAATAAAAATATTAAATTGAATAATATAGTAATTACTAATTCAATAATATCTTCCCAACTTATGTTATATAAAATATTGATTATAAATGAGTTATAGGTCTAGTAAAATTTAAATCTAAAATACACAAATAACCAAATATCTTCAATATTTAGATTATTATTATAATAATGGATCGTGTTTAAAGAATTTTTTTTTTTATGTTTTCCATGATTACAATTTCATGTGATAAGAAATAAGGTACTGAAAAATTACTTTTATCAATGCTACATCTATAGTTGATCAACCCCAACATCTGTAAACCGCGTTGTTATACGTGCAGTTGATCAATCATGACATTAATGAATCACAAATGAGTTGATGCAATATGTTCTAATGGATTGGCTGCACATTCAATGTAGCAGCTATTCAACAAAAATTTCCCATATGTAATATAAATTTTAAGGCGGCTTAAAGCATGTTATAAGGGCATATATGAAAACCTTAAAAAATAGTAATCTTATGAGTATAATGAATAGTAATATGCATCTTTGACACTAATTCAAAATTATTACATAATTTATTATATTATCATATAATCTATTTGACAGTCATTGGCTCACTTTATATGCAAAATTTGTAATAAAAATTTGAAAATAATCGTATTATTCTATTAAAATGATTCTTAATATATCTTAAACACTATTTCTTTTATAAAAAATTATTTTATATAATAAAATAATTAATTTAATATAACTATTAATATATGTTAATAAATTTAATAATTAGAACACACAATAATTAGATTAGTGCTGTTTGACCCCTTTTTGGACTAAATAGCTCCCACAATTAATTTAAAAACAAAGGGCATATTAGTAATAAAGGAAATATCTTCATTAAGTATTCAAGCGTGAGCAACCACCCCACTTTCCGGTTGACGTGCCCCTTGCATTGCTAGCATCTCGCTTCTCTGTTGTGTGCGCCTCTTTTCCGGGGTTCAGCCGCCACCTTGCTTCTGTAATTACGCTTACATTGCTCTTAATTTATTGATAATGAAACATTTGAACGGCGAATGGCGAAGCCCATCGATGCTTAAATTCGATGGACTTAACAGCTAACAGTTTATCTTCATAGAAGCCACTCTCCTTCGACAAATGCATAGCATAACTTATCATATTCAGCCTCTTATTATTAATTTTTTAAACAACCACACCCATTTATGATCTAGTATGCTACATCCCTTTAAGAATCATCATTTTCGATGAAATTCATTCATTCCTTTTTTACACATTATTATACAATCAAAATTAAATGCAATATCTCTCTATTCTTATCAAAGATATAGATATACATACTATTACACATAATACTTCACAGAAAAAACAAATAAAAACTATTTGCATGGTTAATTTTTGTAAAATTAAGTTGATAATAATTTTAGTTTCATAAATTTTAATTGAAATTGAAAGATATATCCCTTGAAAAACGAATAAGAATAGAACACAATTATTATAGTTATATAATTACTTAATGGGGGCGATTTAGTTGATAGGTGGGGCCCAAATAGTAGCACTCCAATAATTGAACTTAAAGCCCAAATTCCGTCGCCCAAACCCAACAACGCAAACTGCGATAAAACCGATAAAAACAAACGAAAAAAGAAGTGCAAGACAGCAGGTGAAAGAAGCCTTCAGATCTTCAGCTTGCTTCGGCGTCAGAGAAACCTTTTCCCGAGAAACAAACAGGTAAGGAAACTTACTAGCGTTTTTTATTCTTTCCATCGTTTCAATAATTTGTGATTACAAGGCCGAGGAGTCAAATCATTTCATGTTTCTGCTCGAATATCGTCCTTATAAAACAAAATTCTAGGGTTTACATTATAAGGGAAGGCTTTAACCCAACAAGATATCCTGAGCTGCTTTTCAATTTTGTTAGGTTTGTATTATCTTTCTTTCTAGTAATTGTATTTGAGAAACTTTTAAGTGCCTAAATTATCTCTATATTTGCAGCAGAAGTTTGATATCTCGAAAGATGTTTAAGAATACGTTTCAGTCTGGATTCTTGTCCATCTTATACAGTCTTGGGTAAGTGCTTTTTTGGTCTCTTTTATTTTATTTTAGGTGAATTTCTCATATTCATTGTACACTCTTAAATGTGAATATTTGGAATTTGTAGGAGCAAACCTTTGCAGATTTGGGATAAGGAAGGTCAGTAGCTTTTTGTTCTCTTGCTAATGGTGACTATGTATTAAGATTTTTTTGGGTATATGAGGCTTGCTTTTTTGTTTGAAACAATGGTGGAGGGTGTATAAATTTGTTGACTCTAACCGTTTTCGTTTTTCTTTTCTGTGAATAATTTTTGAGTTGCTCGATTGGGAGCACAAATAAGAAACCACAGTTGCTAGTAATACTTATCTATTGTCATTGTGAAAAAAGGTTTTGGATTGATGAAGCTTGCTCACCATGAAACAAACATAAGAGGAAGTAGTTTATCCTGATTGATTCGTGTAACAATTTCATGTCAAAATCATGCAATTCAAAGTGTTGGAATGTTACAAAACTCAATGGTGGAGACAGATGTTCTCAAAGTTTGGTCTTGCTTTCTACTTAAATTTTTTCCCTTCATTGTAGAAGTTGATTTCTAGGGTTACTTCTCACTCCAACCCTCTCTGTTTCTATTTTACGGAATGTTCTTTTCGAGATTTTTTTTTTTTTTTTGTAAATTAATTTTATGTTGCTTGAATGGCCATTCATGTTTTGAATATTGTGAACTTTCAGTTCAAGCCCATGGTGAGGCAATTTGTTTAGATGCTTCCTCCCCTTTTGGAAAAGGGCTCATCTTTAAGGGATGAACACGATTTAGTCATTTTGAATTTTTCTTGTGTTGGTGCATTTAAGTACTTGTTGACAAGGTTTATATACATTGTTCTCGACTAGATTGTTGTATGTTTTAATATTTTTCTCAAGTCTTTTTGCAGTTGTCAATGGCCATATAAAACGACCTCATGATGAAGACATACAATCGAATGTCCTTGAAATAGTTGGGTCAAATATACAATCCGCATACATTACATGCCCTGCGGACCCAGCGGCAACACTTGGTATAAAACTCCCTTTTTTGGTTATGATTGTGAAGAACATGAAGAAGTATTTTACATTTGAGATTCAAGTCCTTGATGATAAGAATGTT
Organism: Boswellia sacra; assembly: GCA_013180625.2. Lineage (NCBI taxonomy): Eukaryota > Viridiplantae > Streptophyta > Magnoliopsida > Sapindales > Burseraceae > Boswellia > Boswellia sacra. Next base: position 598,944 of record SNVD02016232.1, on the reverse strand, counting down.
CGACGGCGTTTTCGAGCTTCTAACTTTCAAGTGTGTAAGTTTGCCCATGTTGTTGATGTTTATGGTTTTTATGTTTACCTTTTCTAACCTCTCAAGATATTTTCATTGTTTTCTAGAGTTTTGGCATCTAGAGGTTGTTTTTGGCCTACTCCTGACCTGAGAAATTCGTCTAAGAGTTCTAAAATTATTAATTTTAGCTGAATTTTGTTGGTGTAGATATTGGATCAATTATAGATCATATTATTGATTATATAGAATTTATGTACTTCATGTGGCTTTTCTATATTTTTAATTATGTGTTTTGTGGAGAATTCTATGTGCTCAAGACATCGTTGGTATGATATAGTAGGTAGAAGATCTGTGATATCTGATATTAAGTTATGAAATGGGTACTATTTTCATTTACCTATATATTGTATATCCTTTTTCTTGTGATACAGTATTGAAGTGGTTATGTTGAGTTGGTTTATGAAAAAAGTGGTTTTAGTATAGTATATACAAGTTCAAAGCTTTAGTTTGAGGTTCTTGAAGGCATTTAGTTGTTAAATATATGTCATTAGAAGGCTTGGTGATGATTCACCTAGATTCATAAATATTGCCTCTGTTTGCTCTTGAGACAGTTATTATGGGTCATGATTTGAGACATTTAGTATGGGTCATGACCTTCTGTTTTGTGCATCTTTGGGATGTATAAGCTAGGACAGGACAGATGGAATATTCAAGACACTGATTTATGGAATTGGATGTGTTAAAATATTTTTTTCTTCGCTCAATAGCTACAATGTGCAGCTGGAAACCAATTTTGAAGTAGATGTTCAATTTTATTTATTGTTTTTAAATTTTAATAGGCTGTCACACGGGTGAAGCCATATATTTGTACCATGCCTCTGAGGTTGGATGAGGGCTGGAATCAAATCCAGTTGAATCTTGCTGATTTAACCAGGAGAGCATATGGAACCAACTACGTAGAGACTTTAAGAGTTCAGGTTCATGCAAACTGCCGCCTGAGGAGGATATATTTTTCTGATCGCTTGTACTCAGAAGAAGAACTTCCACCCGAATTTAAACTGTACCTTCCTATGCAGGTAAGGATGATGATTTCTACTTTATGTTGCCTGTAAAGGATATATGTTTTTGTAACTTCTCGTTGTTGGTCAGTTCTAATTCTCTGTCTGATATATTGATTGCAGAAAACATAAAACTTGTATGGGAGAAGGTTGGCAACCAGCTTTATTTGTAGGAACCGGATTTTCGGATTCTTGATGTTCAACAGTGCTATTAAACAATCAACCAGGAAGTGGTCTGTAATTTTGTGGTATGAGATAATCAAGTATTTAGAACTGATCTATACGGCAGTTGACTACGATATGTTGTAGTTGCAGTTTGGTCCAGAAACCTGCAGTGTCAATTTGTATCTTACTAGCCACGAGTTTGTCGGATGTGATATTTATTCTGTATTTTGCTCCTTATAATTTTTGCTTGTCCAGTTAGTACTTAAATTCCTTCATTGAATCATGGCTATTATTCATCCTAATAAATGCCGGAAAATGGGTACGTCGATTGAGTGAGCTAGAAGAGTGACAGCCTCGATTACCTCGTATCACAAAATTCTAACTTCAAGCCAAAATTGTGGTGGTTGCAATCAAAACAGATTATGGGTATTATCATCAATGATATTAATTTAGCGAAATATTAAGATGTATGAGTGGAGAGAAGAAAGAAAAGAGGATTTGGTCTGATTTTTGTTTTTCCTTTTTAAATAATTGTCTAATTTCTCAAAGAATTTCCTAGTAAATTTTATAGGTATTGAATAAGTCGGCTCGATGACAAATATTAGTGGACAAATCGTCCAGTGAGCGGTCAGATTAAGAATTCAATCCTAATGTAATTCTTTTATCAAACATATCGAATCAGTGCATGCCAAAATTAGTAATGGATCCTGCTGATTTTTGGTAGATGGATCATTTTGTGAGTAGCCCAAAGCATCAAAACTTCAACTACATTATCTTCGACCCGTTATCTAGTTCTTTTTAAGTTTGTAAAATTTTTACTCTTGCTTTTCAATTTGTGTTTCACAGACATTTTCTTTTTGTTTTTGTTTTGTTTTTTTTCTCTCAATGTTTCTGTTCTCCCTTGTGTAACCTTTAAATTAAAGAAAATTTATTTTATTTTAGTCATCAAAGTAATATTAGAACTGGGAGCATAAAACTTTAAAAAAAAAAAAACTAATATGATAGACATTGACTTCAGGATTTCCTAATGGAATATTAATTAAAAGAAAGTGACACGAGTCAAAACAACATTTCATAAAGAAGTCTAACCTCCAGCTTCAATTTTTTTTTTTAAATATAAATTGGTCCACATCGGAGATTATTTTAATTGATCATTAGTGGACTTTACTTAAGTTGACATATAGTCATTCACTTACACCACTCTTTAAGGATTCATCGCATCGGTTCAATGTTCACCTACCTTTGATGATGATGTATTAAACCCGTAAACTTTGTATAAACAATTGGATTCTTTCACAAGTATGAGGATTTTGATCCCTCAAGTCAACCCAATGGACAGGCACTTTCATCCTATCCATGTTTGTGCAAGCAATTAATTAAGCAAATTAAATGTATTATTTCAAGTGTTAATCACACAGACCCCCTCTTGATTTTGGTTTAATTTTGTCCATATTCACTGTTTATCACTTTTTATCACCGTCTACCCCTAATTTTTTGAAATTTATCATGGAGACCCCTTTCGTCAGATTTTCGGTTAAGTACTTGTAATTATATCGAGTATTAATGGGCATAATAGTCATTTAACAATAAAAATTAATAAAAGAATTTATTAGAAATAAAAAAATATAATAACCATTTAACAATAAAAAAATTAATAAAAGAATTTATTAAATCTCTCTCACTCACTCACTCACTCACAAGCACGTACACATACATTCTCTCTCTTAATCTTGCAGAAATTGAATTCGAAAACCTAACCCTAAACCAAAACAAGCAAAAGAAAAATTTTAAAGAATGGCGATCGCGACCTTCTGCCCCTCCTTCTATTGCACGCGCACTGAACTGAGTCGACTCACTCGATTCTTCTTAACTCACTCTCACAAACTCCAAAGCCGACTCAGCATCTTCTCGCGTGTCAACTCGTCCAACTCGGTTTCTCCAGCAAACAACAACAATAACAACGAGTACGAGCTCCACGACGGCACTTCTTTGCAGGGTCGGCGGAAGGGGTCTCTAGTGTTCGTGAGCTTCCGGAGGAGTCAACTTGGGCGGGGGGGACAATGAGGCGACGGAAGGCCATAACGCAGTCTTTCAAGGCTCTGGCAGCGGCCAGTGTGGAGGGGTTGGTGGTGTAGGTTTGGTGGGGATTGGTGGAGAGAGATCGCCCCCGTGTTTATTACTGGAGTGTTTATTAGGAGGTAATAGATTTGGCTAACAAATGTGGCTTGAAAGTTAAGGCAATCTTGGCCTTTCATCAGAATAGCATTGCCCCGGGCGACCGCAATTGGTAAAAAAATTTACTTATCTTTTTTGTGATATCTACAACTAATGTGTTCGTAATAAAAAATGTGTTTGTCGTCAGTGGAGGAAGAGAAAGAGTTATGAGCGTTGGTGAATCGCATTGTTCTCAAGAATCCATGACCAGATCAAAATTTTTTTTCAGAAATCAAATTAAAAAATTATAATAATGTTTCAAACCCAACAACTCCTCTACCACCATCGATTGAAAAGAAAAAAAGAAAAAAAAAGAAAAAAAGAAATTAAGACCAAGAAGAGCATAAGGAATTGAATCGAAGAGCAGAGGTTCGGGTTTACTGGATTTGGGTTTCTCAATAACGGAGATAGAGCAAACAATGGTAAAGAGAGATAAGATGGTTAGTGATATAAAAAAAAAAAAAAAAAGAAATCGTATTTTATAATTATTATTAATAAGTATATATACCCTTTATAATCATGGCTCATATTTATTCATTTATTATTAAATTTTTGTTTAAGTTTTTTTAAAATTGCAATTAGGGGTATTTAGATAAAATGGCTCTTTATGGATGGAAGTCTGATGAAATTTGACGTCATTTAACATCTAAACAAACGGAAAGGGTCTTCATGATGAATTTCAAAAATATCAGGAGTAAACAGTGCAAAATGACAAACAGTGAATATTAATGAAATTAAGCTAAAATCAAAGGGGAGTCTATGTGATTAGCCTATTATTTCAATTGAAACAAATTTCATATGTCCAATATTCATTTTCTCCCAATTTTTATTGAGAAATATTTATGCAGAATTTTACCTTTAATTATATGAACGATTTATAAATAATGGTTCTTAATTTAACAAAAATTTAAAATGAAAGATGTTCCTTAAAAAACAAAATGTATTCTAAATGTGAAAGATTATAATCCATTACATATAGAAGAGTATAACAATTAAGCAATGTGCAGGCCAAAACTCCAACAGCCATGCATGTCAAAGACACTTCAACCTTTCGATCGAAGGCTTCAAGTTGGGAAGAAGTAAGGAGCTGCTACGAGACGAGGCAGCAACAAAGGTATCCAGGATCAATTTATTTATTTATTTATCTATTCTTAGCAGGATAGTTAAACTAAATCCATAACCATAACTGACAAGAGAAACAGTCTCGTTGATAACTTCACCTTATAAACAAAACTCACTCAACAACCCCAACGTGCATCCCGCAACTGATTTCTCTTCATATTTATGCAATCTGTTCCACCATCAACCACACAAAACCAAACAAAGAAATCAAACCGCCACTTGATTTTCCACCATGACGACTTCACGGCCACCAGCGACGTTCCCTCAATCACAAAAGGAAGTGCCACCTCAAGAAGCAGCTCCACAGTCGCCAGCCCGCCCCACATTCTCCTTACAACCCTCCAAGGAGAAAGGGCTTTCCAAATCTAAGAAGCTCCTTCGACGCTTCCGCTCTGTTTTCCGATCCTTCCCCATCATCACGCCGACATGCAAGATACCCGTCTCGCTCAACGGAACCCGGCCGCATGACACTCACATTCATGGCGGGACTCGCATGACCGGAACCCTTTTCGGCTACCGTAAAGCCAGGATCAACCTTGTCATCCAAGAAAGCCCTAGATGTCTGCCACTTCTTGTGCTCGAGCTCGCTATTCCCACTGGAAAGTTGCTCCAGGATATGGGATTGGGAATGGTTAGAATTGCACTGGAGTGTGAGAAGAAGCCAGCAGAGAAGACCAAGGTTGTGGATGAGCCTATTTGGACGATGTATTGTAATGGTAGAAAATCTGGGTACGGTGTGAAGAGGGAGGCAACTGAGGAAGATTTGAGTTTCATGCAAATGCTGCACGCGGTGTCGATGGGGGCCGGCGTGCTGCCTGCCGATGCCGCACATGAGCAAGCGGAGGGAGAATTGGCGTACATGCGTGCACAATTTGAGCGTGTGATCGGGTCTAAGGATTCTGAGACTTATTATATGTTGACTCCTGATGGAAATAGCGGTCCTGAGCTGAGCATCTTCTTTGTTAGGATTTGATCGAACACTAATTAAAGTTAATGAAATCTTGGCAAATTTAATTAATTCGCCAGCTGGGAAAGAAGGCGTGGATCATTTGAGATGATTTATGGATGTCCATGCAGAGCGAAATGATCAGAAAGAAGAATAAATGGATGTGGATGTCAAAAAGTTAGTGAAGCTAGCTAGACTACTAATCGTACGTTAATGGTGAAGATAGAGAAGAATCAATTTTTTCGATCGGCAATTAATACTACCGGAGAGTATTTTGGTGTGGAGCGCCAGAGATCAGAAACAAAGAGACAATCGAGTATCATTTACTGTAAAGATAGATACCCAACACTCCAGGATGCGAAGAGAAAAAAACAAGGTGAGCCTTAGCACTTGCCCTTGTCATGTATTTCGATTTTTTGTTAATGCAACTCGGAATATTTTTTCTTTTAATTAATTTCATTTAGGCCAAGTCCATGACCTTTGTTTTAATTTTATTTTCTATAATTTTCTTCGAAACTTACCACAACATAAAATTAATGTGAGAATATTTGTAGCAAGCAAATTAAGCACTCATCAAGGCGATACGAGCTCATCTAGGTTGGTCTTGCTAAATGGTCTGAACACAGGAAGACCCACTCATCTTAATTCGAACATAAACTAATTAGGATTCTTTATTCATCTAATCTTTCCTCAATTTTTAAACATATGATGACATATGTATTTCAGTATTAATAGATTATCAAATTGTGTTTTATGATCTCTTTGTTAATACTTTTTCTGTAACTATCAATTATATTTTTGTGAAGGATTTTACTGAGAAATTAGATAAGTAAAATAAATATGCTTTTTAATTTTCAAGGTTTTATATTCCACTGAGGGGGAATGCTTGAAACTTTATAGGCCCCTCAGGGCCACTACTATACAAGTCCATGTTGGGCCTGCAGCTATGGCAGTCGCATGGGCAATAATGTGCTCTCCCTTCAATTGTAAACCTGCTCAGAGTGTCCGATCCACCTCCCGCCAATCATAGCGGCCTCTTGCCTAGTGCGTAGCATTTAGGTAAGGGTGACAATTTAGATCACGATACGCGAACATAATATAAATACGACACAAACATAATACACGATTAATAAATGAGTTAGATTCGTGTTGAGGGTGTTCAACACGTCAACTTGTTTAATGACACGAATAGTTAAACATATTTTGTCTATCCTTAATATGTAACCTCATTTTATGATATAAATTATTACTTACTTATAACATATATATATTATAAAACTGAAAATTTTATATTATAAAATAAATTAATCTATAAAATAATAAATTATTATGATTTTAATAATATTTTATACTAACAATGGTTTATATTCTAAAAATAATTTTAATTAATATATATATAATATAATATATTATGCATAACTAGGTTAAACAATTAAGTAAATTATGTGAATTAAATATGACACGATTACAACACGTGAGTAACACGTTTAATAACCGTATCGGATCCGTGTTTCATGTCTTGACACGAATAATTAAATGAATCGACACGCATGATACAAATTGCCACCCTTAGAGAGTGCATGTCTCATAGTGTCATATCATTTTTTGCGCAACTTCTCCATTGGCTTTGGCTTGGAACTCAATGATAATTGACAAGGCGACCTCTCTTCTGGGAGAAATATGTCAACATTGAGTAACTAACCGGTGGCACATACTACTATGATTTTTTTATGCAATTAATATAGGAAGGAAATAGGATATATCCCTCCTTATATTAATTATATTCTCTAAGAAATTCTTATGTTAAGAATGAATCCTTGTTCCTTTGATCATCCACCAATAACAAACAATTTTGGATTAGGAATCCGAACTTTGAAACCGATCGGGCAGCATATATCGCCCAATTAAGTAAACGAGTGCTGTCAAATTTTAAATAGGTGAAGACATATTAAAACGTGTGCGTACAAAAGTAAAGGTGAATGTTTGTCAGAATGTAAAAGGACCGCGGATAGTAGTTGTGTAGAGGGTAGATTTGAGACAAAATGATATTTAAGGAAATTGGCCTTAAGACATGCTATGATACCGTATACTAATTGTCAAGCCGGGGAGTTGCGAAATATCCCAAGTGCAGAGCAAAGTTACGTCGGTTTGGAATTAGAGACATGAGACCAGATTTAATTAAATAGGCTGCCAGCTCAGAAGTTATATAATTAAATAGGCTTGAAGTTGATAGTGCACCTCTAATTTTAGGGCGTGAAAGTTAGCCACATGCACTTTTGTGTTGACAAAATTTCGGCATCAACAAAATGAGTGGTAGGAATATTTTGTATATAGTGCAAATGTAATTAAAAACTAAATGTAAAACCAAGAAAATTTCAGTCAAATTACATAGGCTGAAAAATTGAAAAACTAGTAATATAAATTAAATATCTAAACAATAATTTTTAGTATATTAATTAAGTCGCATTGGGTGTGTCTAATATACAAATATACTTTTAAAAAGTTTAAATTGTTAATAATTAATTGAATGTTGAGTTTGATATAATTATCCGGGGTTAGTTATAAAACCCCAAGGTTAAATTTAACATAAAAATTTGGTATAGCTGACGGTTTAATTGGCTCGATGATGGGTGAACCTAAAAGAGAGGATGATAGATTTAAATAACAGAAAGTTATGAAAACCATTACACATCAAAATTATTTTCCTTTTATAGATCAACACCACGTAATCATTATCCCGAATTAAAATCATGCAATTCCAAGACATTTTTATTTGTGCACTTTAGTAGTTGTGAGATTAATGACTCTGCCACTTTTTTCCAATCTCTTTATTTAAGATGTTGGTATCTCATTGTTCGAAATGTCTTACTCCGCCAGTTGTCGTTGTTGGTTTCTTATATGGGCAAACCCATTACCTGGAGTTGCATGGGTACAGCTGTTGCACCCAAGCCATTTCCGCCGATGCAGAGCAGAATTCCCTCCATCCCTATTAAGGCTTGAACCGTGGAGTCAAATAAGATTTGTCTTTGGATTATGCATTTTATCGTAAACAGTAAGATCATGTTTGACACGTAATATTGTATGATATTATTTTTAATAATTGTATTATATTATATTGTATTGTATTAATTAATATTATGTATAATATAGTAGATGTTTGATAAAATATTACACTGTACTATTTTTTATACTATATTATACTATATTTATGTTTGGAGTATTTTTAAATTGTATTATATTATCTTTCATTTCAAAAATTAACAATATATTATTAAATAAATTAAATATTATTTTTATACCAAATTAAATAAATTAAATACTAAATAAAATAATTATAACCTACAATTATAAAAATATATAATCTTCCTCATATTTAATTAAATTCATATTGTCCTAATTAATATAAAAAAATTATATTATAAAAATAGTTTTCTTGTGTCACAAAGTACAGTCTATAACCAAAAAAAAAAAAAAAGAAAAGACTTGTTCCATTTCTATTAAATTCATATTGTCCTAATTAGATCAAAATAAAAAATATAATTTTTTTACTTTACACAAAATTATTATTGTATATAAGGGTTTTGTTGTATTTTAAAATTAAAGAGGACATATATAATGATTTATTAATTTAGTGTAGTGCAGAGTAATACGGTGGTTTTTCTCTGTATTAGACAATGTAATACATGTTACATTAAATTATGCAGTGTATTATTTAGTACAATATAAAGTTTATTCCAAATATAAATACTATATAAATTAATATAATGCAGAGTTTTTATATAATACAATATTGACTGTCAAACATGCCATAATTTCATTAAAATATGGGTTAATTATTGAACAACTCAAAAGGGCAAAAGAAATGAAAAACAGCTGCCAAATAGGGATGCAGAGTTCACTTCACTTGGACAAGTTCATGGCGGCCCCTTTCCAGGTGCAATTATGTTATCTTGATTTTCTTCGGCAACTAATAATGGTATTTATAAAAATACCATTTCCTGAAAATTTTATTAAGTATTAAATATTTTCAGACATTGTCAAATATATTTTTGAAATACAGATGAGCATTGTACGATGCATCTAGAAATAAGACATTTTAATTAAGGAATCCAAATACTTCTACACTTTTCATGATTTGGTAATTTTTTTGATTAATGCAAGCTTTGATGATTAAAGCACACAATTAAAAAGACTAAAGTAGTGTTTGTTTCAAACACTTAACACTTTTTAGATCTAAAAACTTTTTAGAACTTACTTTACATCACTTAATAATATGTTTGTTTGTTTTTTTATATACCACTTAAAAAAGTGATAAGAGAATATTTCATCTTTAATGTGACTTTTACTTTTTTTACTCTTATTAAAATGTAAAATATTTATATTTATATTTATACAATCCTTTAAAAATTAAATAATTAATAAAATTAAATCAAAATTCTTTTTCATTTTAATAATTAATATTATATTTCTTACGACCTTTAAAAAATAATTATTAACTAAAATTAAATAAAAATTCTTTTTCATTTAAATAGCTAATATTATATTATAGAAACTCATATGATATTATTGTATAACTACTATATCATTAATATTATCAATTTTTAAAATTCATTCCTCTAATTATATCAAGTTTAAGTCATATCAATTTGTATAAAAAAATTAAAAGAGTAGTATTTTATCTATTATATTTTGAGGACCGTATTTTGAATCATAAAAGAATAATTCTATTAATTAAAGTGTTTTCCATTTTATAAACTTAAAAAGAAAAGAAAAACTAATATGATCTTTTAACTGATAATATTAAATATTAATTTTTTACTTTAAATTTACACTATTAAATAAAATAAAATACCTTTAGCAATCTAATAAATAAACCCACAATGGGTTGGTTCAAGTGGTGAAGCGGGTCAGGATGGAGTTGGTACAACACCAATGGTGAAGTCCTGGATTCGAGTCTCCACAATGGCCTCCTCCATGATTTAAGTGGGAGACCGTGACAGTGGGTTGTGGTTGCGCTAGTCTCCTCCAAGGATTAGTCGTGGTGCGCGTAAGCTGGCCCGGACACCTCGGTTACAAAAAAAAAAAATCTAATAAATAACTTTTGAAGTTTCAATAAAACTGTCCTTATAATATATAATAAAATTCTATCAAATATATTGTCTATTTCAAAACTCGCTATTTATAATGATATCAAATTTTTCAAAAGTTATTATTCAACATATTATTAGCTAATTAATTTGAAATACTAATAGAAATAAATGAAAGTTTACCAATTATAAAAAATATTTATCATATTTTAATATGGTAATTATAAATATAGTAATAAATAATATAACAATTTGATAATAAATACTAAAACAATCACAAATATACCAAAATTGCACCTTTTAATAAATTAAAATAATATTCAAAAATAAAAATTTGATAAAATTTATACTATTTTAATATGTAGGATATTTATGGAATAAAATTTTTAACACCTCATTTAGACAATAATGATTAAAAAATTTGATAAAATTTATATTATTTTACTATATAGAGATATTTATAGAATAAAAATTTTAACACCTCATTTAGATAATAGTGATTAGAAAAAATGATAAATTTTCATTTTTTCACTTAAGTAATTTATTACTTAAAATAAATGTTAAATGAAAAAATAAACAAAAATTTTAAGATTTAAATCTAAATACTTTAACTGTTAAGTGATAAGTGATAAGTGAAAGAAAAAAAACTAATCCAAAAGTTAAGAGAAAAATAAAGAAATTTTGCCTCTTTAGGTATATACTTGCCACACATGCATGTGATGTACATGATACTTCTAAAGTGACGTGCATCCTTCTTGCAGATGACAAATTTTGTGACATTTAACCGGTAGTAGCTAACAAGCAAGGAGACAGGCACATGTACTTGGTAGGTGGCGAAAGCAAGTTTAGTTAGTCATCTTATGCAATATTGCAGTTTAACGGGAAACGGCCTGGGTAGCAGATGTATTCGTACAGTTATTTACTATTTAAATACAATTTTTATATAAAAATTTAATTGTGTGCTTTAATTATCAAAGCTTGTATTAGTTAAAAAAATTACTAAATCGTAAAAAGCGTAGGAGTATTTAGAGCGCCTAATTAAAATGTCTTATTTCTAAATGTATCAGACAATACTCAACTGTTTTTCAAAAATATAATTGACAGTGTTTGATAATATTTAATACTTAATAAAAATATCACGGAAATGGTATTTTTGTAAGTACCATTATTAGTTGCCGAAGAAAATCAAGATAACATAATTGTACCTGGAAAGGGGCCGCCATGAACTTGTCCAAGTGAAGTGGACTCTGCATCCCTGTTTGGCAGATGTTTTTCATTTCTATTGCCCTTTGAGTTGTTCAATAATTATTAATTAACCAATATTTTAATGAAATTACTGTTTACGATAAAATGCAGAATCCAAAGACAAATCTTATTTGACTCCACGGTTCAAGCCTTAATAGGGATGGAGGGAATTCTGCTCTGCATCCGCTGCACAAGTAGCAAATCAAGAAAGGCATGTCATGTCAATATTGTGAGTGGATCGCTACATGTCCAATAAATATAGGACCTATTTTATCCGTCATTAGAGCATTCCTCAACTACTCATTAAACTATAATATCTTTTTGCTTTCCTGAAATCTATTTTTGTCAATTGGCATTGATTTGTGGCCTCAAATCACTCAATAATTAAAGTACCGCCGTAAGTGGCTCAGTGAACAGAACACTGAAAACAGCTTCGTATTCTAATTAATTATCAGATTAACATTATTTTACACGTGCCTGTATGTTTCATTAATTGTATTAATTAATGGTAAAAGATTCAACTGAATAGCTCGGTATTATTGCTATGAACTCCAGCTGTTCAACTAAAAAGCTCGGCATTTTTGTGATGAACTTCAGCTTGCTGTAGCTACCAGCCAGCTAGCCTGTTCGAAGAGATTTAATTTTGGTTGCCAATATTGATGAGAATTGTGCCGACGTCAATAAAGATATTAAAATGATTTATTTCTAATAAATACGGCATCGAAATAAAGTGAATGAAGTGCTTGAAGAGGGTACAGCATGGTTGCAGAAGCTGCAAACTTTTAATACATAAAACAAAAGGGAAACTGATCCATTACATTCATAAAATACAAGAAGGGAAAGGTCCAGTCATAACTTTGGCAGTTGAGTTTGGAGGTGTGGCACATCTATTCCCTTCTGAGAATATAACACTTTCTGGAAACAACGTGAAAGGTATATATTACAAACACACATGCTTAAAATTTAACGTTACAGCTAGCTGCTAGCGCATTGATTTTCCTAGGAGGAAATCTTGAATGAAAGACCAGAACCACATAATTTTTCCTCCATGACTGTGGATAGTTGTTCCATCATTGAGGGGGACAGATAATTCACCCAGTCCCCTACTTCACCTTTTCTAAACAAGTGCTTGTTCTCAAAGTTCTTGATTGATTTGCCTGATTTATTTACCTCCAAATTCTTCATTCTCTCGAAGCTACACAGCTTTGCTATCTCTTCAATTACACACTCTTGCTCCTCCTCAACCGAGAACGGGTACCCCAAAAAGCTTGCCAACTGCTTCAAATTTGAAGCAATATCTTCCTTCATATGCTCGTACTTCAAGAACAAAACATTCTGAGGTCTCTTCAAGCTCTCCTTCCAGTACCCTAACATGTGCTCCCAGAAAGGACCAAAGCCAACAATTCCTTCACAGTACATTTTGAATGCTTCCTCTAGGGAAAGCGAGGGTTGAGATTGGGATTTCACATTGTTAACGAAATGCCATGAGGAGATGAAAGTGTCTAAAGGGTTTCTGCATATGTAAACGATCTTGATATTAGATTTCCTGATTGATTCATGCAACATTAACGAAGAAAATGGGATGTGGGTAGCGAAAAGTCTAGGATCAGGAAGCTTGGAGAGTTCAGGATTTTGGTTGTTTTGGTAGAGCTTGTATTCAAAGAAAGGAACAAGATCATGAGGATTTGAAGTGAGCAAAGGATGATTATTTGAAAAGCCAAAACGTTTGCGATTCACAATTGCAAAAGTCAAGGCTTTCAACCAAGTTGTGCCTGACTTTGGTATTGTAGCTAATATGATGTCAGAGTCTCTAGCAAGAAAGTGTTTTTGGAAAGAAATTATGGACTGAATCTCCTTCGGTTGGCACCAAAACCCTTGAAATTTATATAGGTAAGGAGTTCGCCAGCCTTTCTCTTTGGGAAGAGAAAGCAGCAATTGCTTGCACTCAGGGCTAAGCTTCTCTTCCTCCTCTACCACTTCTGATACAAATTGAGTTGTTTTTCTGAAATGGGTAACAACCATGGAAGTGGCAGTGACGGTGGAGCTCGGCATTGTTGCTTTCTTTGCTTTGGTTTCTCTGTTTTTAATTGTGCTTGAGAAATGAGATCAAATTGTCATGCAAATTTGGGTCGAAACAAGCACTTATTTATAGCGGATGTTGTACTTCCCTTATTACAAAGATTTGTCCACAGTTCACGTTAAGCACGTGCATGATGGAGGCAACACATTGTCACGTTTATTTGCCAATCTTGTCACGCTAATATTGCCAGTTTGCCACTTTCTTTTCTTCAGCAGAATTGCTTTCTAACGATGACGTTTGTGCTGAGTTCCGCCACTTCGTATGTGGCAGCAGTTTTGGTTCATAGAGATTTCATATTAATATATATATATATACATTTTTTCTCTTATATATTATATAAATTTGAAAAATAACGTATTATATCATTTGGAGCGTGTTTGTTGCGTTATATAGTGTTATATAGTATAATATTAAAAAAATTATATTATATTTGATCAGATTTTGAGCGAGACTGTGTAGTATAATGCGGTTACTGTAGTAATATTATAGAGGGTACTGAATGACACTTTTTGTATAAAAATTGAGCTTTTTTATACAAAGTTTATGTATGAGTTAACACCGTAAAAACTTATTTTTGTCTCAATTTTCATAAATAAATATCAAAAAATTATATAAATTAAATATTTATATATTTATATAATTAATAAATAATTTATTAATTATTTAAATAAACATTAATTATTAAAATAAATAAAAAATAATTATTTAAATAAATAAAAATTTAATAATTCAATTTTAATTTTTGTAAAAATAATTTTAATTATTATTTTAATTTATTTTATATTTAAATTAAACTTTTTATATTATAATTTTTTTATGTTTTATCTAATATAATATTATATCAAACATAGTATAGTATTATGTCTTATCTAATATTATTCTATAATTTTCAATTCAATCTAATCTAAATAAATTTATGTTATCTTACGTATTATTATACAGTATATGAAACATATCCCAAGTGAAAAAGTTATATGAAATAAAATTTTAGTAAATAAATATATAAAATAGCCAACTGTAGGCAATAATGTAACCGATGTGGACTATTTTGTTTCCGATTTGGCAACCTGTGACTCAGTTTGGACTGATTTAACCCCTAAATTGATGTGATTGGGATTGTTTGTGTTTCGACTCACGTTACAGTCTAGCCTGTACCCATCCAGCCAACTTTTTTACCCCTAAATTGATATGCATGAGATTGATTGCTTTTCAAGTCATGTTACAGTCCAGCAGCTTCCATCCAAGCTTTTTTTTTTTTTTTGGTAAACAAGTTATAAATCATGTAAAAAAAAAGTTGAAACAAGTTATAAATTAAAAAAAAAAAGTTGCAAAGGTATTATGAGGTAGTGCAAGTACTCTCTCAATGTTAGAAAGGCCAACCTCAGAAATATCTTTGCTTGGATAAGGATATTTCGACAATGTAAAAGTTTCCTTATCTTATCCTTAAATTATTGGGCTAATAATTAGATATTAGATACACTCATAATAATAACTTCAAACTTCTTTTTTTTTTTTAAATTGAAATATACAATAATGCTTTTATCAACATTGAATTTATGATCAGTAATATATATATATATATATATATATATATATATATATATATAATTATAAATTTATATATAATTTTTATATCAAAATATTTCTTCTCATCCATAAATACATTGGTTAAACTCTTCACTGAATTAGTTTTGATTGTTACCGGCAATCCATTTAATATAGATATGTACCACGTGTAAATTAGTGTACGAAAAAACAGAATGATATCATCATAATACCATAAGTATCGATCGAGTTTGTACCTTGTCAGGAATTGAGAGAGTTGTCCAGTACCATTAATATGGCTAGAAATTTGCAGCATTTATATTTTAGTATAGATATGTCGACATTCGAAGCCGTAATGCGCACAGTCCCAGCCACTTTCAATGTCCCTTCGCCGACCTAGGGGCGCGTTTGGAGAGCGGGCTTAACATGGGATTGGACTATACTTAGTCCAATCTCATGTTTGGTGCAGAAGTGGGACTGGACTGATAATCCAAGTCAGTCTCACTTCTCTTCCCACCAAAGCCAAATTAGTGGGACTATTAGTCCCACATTATAGTGTGGGACTTATAGTCCCACATTGGGACAAATTTTTTAATTTTTAATTAAAATTAAAACTAAATAAAATAATTAATATAATATAACAATAATTTTTAATTATATTTAAATATTTAATAAAATCAATTTTGATTGTTTATAAAAAATAATAAAATAATAGTATGATATTAATATAAAAATAACTATTAATTAATAATATAAAAATAAATATCATCTAATAATATTTAAATACTAATTATTAATAAATTATTATATTTATATAAAAATTAATTTTAATATAAAATATAATTTTATTATTATTCATATAAAAATATCAACAAATATTTAATATTTAGTTTTTATTCAAGTTCAATTTAAAAAAAATTAAGTTAGTTTATTTTTTAAAATTATTTTCTTAAAAATTATTATCTATGTTAATAGTTCAGTCCCATATTACACCAAACACTAGACAATATTATTTAGTCCAATCCCATATGATACCAAACATAAGACAGTATTACATAGTCCAATCCAGTCTAATCCCAATCCCAATCCCAATCTCAGTCCAGTCCAGTCCAATCCAATCCCACCTTCCAAACGTGCCCTAGGTGTCCACCGCAACACGGGTTATTTATGCTGCTCACTCGACGAGCCGGCTTGGCTTGGGTCAGATATAATTCATTATTTGACATTAACATCCAATTAATGGTTTTGGATTCACAAAATTTCTACATTATTAGTACTAATTTTCAATACCCCCTCAGAGCCCCACCACGGGCCGAATCAGATTCTGGAGACTGTCACATGATATGATGCATGTTTCCAACCAAATAATGGATCAATCCGACAGTACATAGTAGACTGAAGTCTGGGACAACAAAGAAATGAAAATGTTTGCAAACAAAGAAGGCTCGATCGAGCTCAACCAGCTGATGTTTTGGTCTTGTTTGTGTCAATGGGCTGATGCCAAACTTCTCATGGGTTAAGATAAAATTAAGTTAAAGCAACTGATTTTTGTTAGGTGTCGCAAACTATGTCATTTTAGATGGTATGTTTCAAGTTATATAGAATGGTTGTATATGCATAACTATTGAAAGTAAAATTGATGTGTTACAATCGTTAGAAACTTGGAGAGATTTGTATGGAAAGATATGATTTTTGAAAATATCCCTCAGAAAAAATTGCTGGGGATGCAATGCAAACTCAGAACAGAGATTTGGGAGAAAATCTACTTGTATTAACAGAGAAAATTGATATACAAGAATTATACAAAAACTCCCCTAAATTTCCTGGAGCTCTCCTGGCTCTCTCCCTTAATCCTAAACTCTCTGGTTTAGACTCTGGACTCTCTCTGGAATCTCTCTGATGCATATACAAGGCAGAATTCGTCCCATATTTATAGGGAAATTCTGCATACAAATTCAAATCAAATTTGGCCACCTACCTTTGACTTTCAATGCATTCACATGGGAGGGATTCTGGAAGCCATGCATGTCATGCATGAGCTCAGCAGAATTCTAGAACTCATGCATGTCATGCATGAGCTCATCAATTCTCCCCCTCCATCCCATGTGAAAGGGAGTAACAACAAAAGTAATTAGACAGCTTCTAATCCAACTATGTCTCTGCATAGTTCTAGCTTGTCTCTGGTGACCACTTTTGTTAACATGTCCGCTGGATTCTCCTTTGTATGAATCTTCACAAGCTTCAACAGTTGCTTGTCCATCACCTCGCGTATCCAGTGATAGCGAATATCGATATGCTTTGTTCGAGAATGGTACACTGAATTCTTGCTCAAATCCAGAGCACTTTGACTATCACAGTGTACTTTGTACTCTTTTTGTTCAATCCCAAGTTCTTGGAGAAACCGCTTCAACCACAACATTTCTTTTCCAGCTTCCGCTGCGGCAATGTATTTTGCCTCTGTCGTGGATAGCGCAACACACTTCTGTAGTCTTGACTGTCATGATAAAGCTCCCCCTGCAAAAGTGTAAACAAAACCTGATGTAGATTTCCTACTGTCAGGATCTCCGGCCATATCTGAATCTGTATAGCCTTCCAAGATTGGATCAGCTCTCCCGTAACATAAGCATATCTTCGAAGTACCTTTAAGGTATCTGAGAATCCACTTGACTGCCTCCCAATGTTCTTTCCCTGGATTGGAAAGAAATCTGCTCACGACTCCTACAGCATGAGCAATATCTGGCCTTGTACACACCATGGCATACATCAAACTTCCTACAGCAGAAGAATAGGGTACCGACGCCATGTCCTCTATCTCTTTCTTGGATGAAGGACATGATCTCTTGTTCAACTTGAAGTGATTAGCCAGTGGTACACTAACTGGCTTAGCACTATCCATGTTGAACCTTTAGATCACACGTTCAACATATTTTTCTTGAGACAGCCATAATTTCTTTTGTTTCCTGTCTCGACGAATGTGCATTCCCAAGATTTGCTGAGCTGGTCCCAAGTCCTTCATATCGAAGGTTTTTGATAGTTCATTCTTCAGCTGCTTTATTCTTGTTGCATCTTTTCCGACGATCAACATGTCGTCCACATATAACATTAATGCAACAAAGTCTCCACCTGGAAGTTTCTGAAAGTAGACGCATTGGTCTGCAGCGGTTCTTTTGTACCCATGACTCACCATGAAGGAGTCAAACTTCTTGTACCATTGCCTTGGTGCTTGTTTGAGGCCATACAAGCTCTTTTTGAGCTTGCACACGAGGTGTTCTTTTTCTGAACCTCGAACCCTTCTGGCTGCTCCATGTAGATTTCTTCATGCAAGTCTCCATGAAGAAATGCTGTCTTCACATCCATCTGTTCAAGCTCCAAATCAAGACTTGCTGTTAATCCGAGGATGACGCGGATTGAGGACATTTTTACCACCGGTGAGAATATTTCATCAAAGTCAATTCCTTTCTTCTGAAGGAATCCTTTTACCACCAATCGGGCTTTGTGCTTTATCATCTTTCCTGTTCTATCTTTCTTGAGCTTGAATACCCACTTGTTCTTCAGTGCCTTCTTTCCGTCTGGGAGTTCGACCAGTTCATAAGTTTTGTTCTTCTCTAGAGAATTCATCTCATCTTGCATTGCATGTAGCCATCGTTCTTTGTCTGGATGAGATAAAGCTTCATGAAAGCTTTCTGGCTCCCCCTCATCAGTAAGTAGTGTGTACTCTGATTCCGGATATCTCCTCGACGGAATCCGACCTCGCTCAGATCGTCGTAGCTGAGGTTCTTCATTTCCAGGAGGTACAGCAGCTTCTATAGGTGATTGTGGCTCCCCCGGCTCAGTAATCTCTTCATTTTCTTCCTCCTGATCTGCTTCTGGAACTTCTTCTGGTACCTCGTCATTTCTTGTAGCATTTGGTGTTGGGGTAGAATCTGCAACAATATCTGGGGCACTGCTAGTGGGATTTGTAGATATTGTTATCTTTTCAGCGTCTTCATATGTTTGGTCTTCGTGAAATACCACATCTCTGCTCCGGATGACTTTCTTTTCTTTGGGATCCCATAATCTGTATCCGAATTCTTCATCTCCATAACCGATGAAGATACATGGAACAGTTTTTGCATCGAGCTTCTGTCTGAGCTCCTTGGATACATGTACGAAGGCTAAACAACCAAATACTTTCAAATGATTATAGGAGGGCTTTTTGTTAGACCATACCTTTTCTGGAATCTCGAAGTTCAGTGGTGCCGATGGTGCTCTGTTGATTAAGTAACAGGCGGTGCGAACTGCCTCCCCCCAGAATGGCTTGGGTAACTTAGCCAATCTGAGCATGCTTCTGACTCGTTCCATGATGGTTCGATTCATCCTCTCGGCCACTCCATTGTGTTGTGGTGTGCGTGGGACTGTTCTTTCATGTCGAATGCCATATCTTCGACAGTAGGCATTGAACTCTCTGGAGGTATACTCGCCTCCGTTATCTGATCGAAGGCATTTTAATTTCTTACCCGTTTCACGTTCTACCATGGCGTGAAACTCCTTGAACTTCTCCAGAACTTCATCCTTCGTCCTGAGAAAATACACCCACACTTTCCGAGATGCATCATCAATAAAGGTCAAGAAATACCTTTTACCGCCTAAGGACTCGACTTCGAGAGGTCCGCATACATCACTGTGTACTAGCTCCAATAGCTTTGATTTCTTCACTGATGAGGAGCTGAATGACACCCTCCGTTGTTTCCCGTACAAACAATAGTCGCAAGGATGAGACGCTGCATCCTTGGAAACAGTGATCAGCTTCTTTTTCTGAAGGGTTGATAAACCCTTCTCACCAATGTGACCGAGCCTTTTATGCCATAAATCTAGAGGTACCATGTGCTCTGCTACATGAAGGCTCTCTCCGTTTATCTTTACATGGGTCCTGTAAAGATTGTCACATAATTTACCTCGAGCAACCACCATGACCCCTTTCAACATCTTCCATGTACCGTTGGTGAAGCAGCTCTCATAACCTTGCTGATCAAAGGCTTTTACCGAGAGCAAGTTGAGTCGAAGATCTGGCACATGACGAACGTCCTTCAAAGTTATTTTGCATCCGACGTTCGTTTGGAATTGAATATCACCAATTCCCATGATTTTGGCGGTGCTGTTGTTACCCATCTTCACTATCCCAAAGTCTCCTGCTTTGTACGTGGTGAAGATCTCTCTGCAAGGAGTGACGTGGCAGGAAGCTGCTGTGTCAATTACCCATTCTACTCCTTGGTCTGCTGTGTGGAAGCACGTCTCTTCTGCACAAATGGTCACATCTTCTACCACTGTAACTCGTGGTTCTTCGTTGCTTTGTGCCTGTGAACTCTCCTGGTTCTGCTTCCGAAGACTGCGATAATTTCTCTTCAAATGTCCCTCTTTGCCACAGTTGTAGCACTTGTATGTGGGTCTCCGCCCATCTGATGACCTGCCCCTTGATCTACCTCTGCTTTTGCTTCTACCTCTTCTCCAGTCTTCACCTCGAGACTGTCTTCCTCGATTCTCTGTGATGTAGGCTTCATCTTGACTGGCGCCTGCATCTTTTCTTCTTGCCTCCTCGTTCATCAAGGCATCCTTAACCATTGACAAGGTAAGTTTGCCTCCGGGTGCTGAATTACTGATGGACACCACTAATGTCTCCCAAGAGTCTGGAAGGGAACTGAGAAGTAGAAGGGCTTGTTCTTCATCCCCAAGCTGTAAATCGACTGCTGTCAACTGGTTCACCAAGTTCTGGAACTCACTTGTATGTTCTGCTACAGGAGTTCCGCTCCGCAACTTCAAGTTTACAAGTCGTCTTATCAGGATGGCTTTGTTCCGTGCTGACTTGGCTTGATACATACTCTCTAATTTTTTCCATAGAGTATATGCATCTGTTTCTTTGGCTACATGGTGGAAGACACTATGATCGATCCATTGTCTGATCTGACCGATGCATTTTCTGTTAATTTTCTTCCACTCTGTCTCTTTTTCTGTCTCAGGTCTCTGCCCTTCAAATTCTATAGGGTCATATAGATCCTTACAACTAAGGAGATCCTCCATCCTGGGTCTCCATAGTGTGTAATTTGTAGCAGTCAATTTAATCATGGCTCTGGATGATTCTTCCATTTTAGAATAATTAATTCACTAAAATAGAAATTGAATTTCAAAAATCCGAGCCCACCGTTACGTCCGGAACGGTCAAATTAGGTGGAATAGCCTCTTCCGGGGCTCAAAAATTCTTTTTATATGATAAATACTAAGTTTGGAAACTTTAAGGACTAAACTGAAATTTCTTAAGGGCTAAACTGAAATTTCAGAAACTAAAGGGGGCACAATGTTATTCACCAGAACTACAGGGGCCAAACTGATATTTTCTAGGGACTGAAATATAAATTTCATAAACTAAGGGGGTCAAAATGTAATTACCCAGAAATTCAGGGGCCCAAATGAAATTTTCCAATGATTTGCTGACATGGCAATGTGGGGACCACTGTGCTGACGTGGCTCTGACGTGGCGACACGTGTCAGGTGATGTGGCTTTGTTGATGTGGCGATCTGCTGACGTTGCCTGATGACGTGACAAAAAAGGTCGCTGACGTGGTTGATGACGCGGCGCTGACGTGGTCGTCTTCTTCCTTGAGACGCGCGTGCAGCGCGTGGGGCGAGTGACGCCCACTCGCAGACCAGGTCGGTGACGCGTGCGGCGCGTGCGGCCTCTCTGGACGTCGGATCGGTCGCCAGAAAATTGCAGAATGATCAGGACGACGTCACGAACACACTGGACACTTCAAATTCGAAATTTGATCACTTTCCGAAAAATCGAAATTTTCCAGAAACAGGGACGAATTTTCTCTGAATTTTTCCTCTCTGTTCTGACGTTCCAGGAGCTCAACGAGGCTCTGATACCACTTGTTGGGGATGCAATGCAAACTCAGAACAGAGATTTGGGAGAAAATCTACTTGTATTAACAGAGAAAATTGATATACAAGAATTATACAAAAACTCCCCTAAATTTCCTGGAGCTCTCCTGGCTCTCTCCCTTAATCCTAAACTCTCTGGTTTAGACTCTGGACTCTCTCTGGAATCTCTCTGATGCATATACAAGACAGAATTCGTCCCATATTTATAGGGAAATTCTGCATACAAATTCAAATCAAATTTGGCCACCTACCTTTGACTTTCAATGCATTCACATGAGAGGGATTCTGGAAACCATACATGTCATGTATGAACTCAACAGAATTCTAGAACTCATACATGTCATGAGCTCATCAAAAATATCTCCTTTACTTTTATAGGATTCTTGTTAAAAAATGCCATGACTTAACAACATTTTGTTTCGGGGACCACACATTCTCTGGCCTTTACAATACAAGAAATTGAAAGTTGGATTTGGACCACATTTTACCTTTTCCCATACTTTCGATTGCACATTCCATTCCTGTTGATGGGTTGTTTTCGAGACAGAAAGACCTTTAGTTGAAGAGACTTGGCTTATATTTACACGTGACTCCTCCTCATTCTGGGTCGCACTAGAATATCAGATAGTTGCATCCTCGTCAATTGGTCCTGCTCTCTCGCTGTCCAACTATCCATGATGTTGTAAGTTTACAAGCTCTTACATATCAATTTTGATATTTTGTTTATATTATTAAATCATTTACTAAATTGTTTATGTAAGATGTGGTCCATGCATATCAATCAACTCATTAGTTGGTGAAGATGTGCAAGGTAAATTATCCATCCATCAGAGGCCCAAGCGCCATGCCTACGAGCAAATGGGCCTATTAAAAAACCAGAAATTGCAACTGAGTCATAAGAGGCCCAATAAAATCATAGACGCAGATCTCAAGTAATTGGGCCTATTTAAAAGATTGGGCTTCGAGCTATTTTCAGGCAAGTAATTTGAAACAGATAATCATGCACAGAGGAAGAGTTGGAGTGCTTGTGCTCCATGTCTTCTGCGTCCTACCTTTGATATGAAGGAATAATCACATACTTCTTATTATCACTCATTTAATATTGAAAATTTTCTTTTATTAAACCCCTTTGAATTTCATAATTGACATTTTCTTTCCGTACATACGGTTCAGATTTGTCCTCTCCGGCAATTTTTTTCTTATAAACAGTTTTTACAGGTAGATAGTAATCCATCAACAAAAGAAGATAAATTAATTAGCTATAAATGATACATATTTTTTAATAAAAAATTATGATAATATTCCTTATAATAAGCCTATTAATAGAGAAGGCTATTCAGAAATGGGTGTGCTTTCAGGGAAATATATATATTCATATTCTCAGGTGGAGGAAATTTAAAGTTCATGTAAGTGGGATGCTAAAAGAGTTAATATTGAAAAAACAAACTAAATACAAACTTTTTTAGTGAGAGAGAAAGACAGAGAGAGTGTGTGTGTGTAGATATGATTGATTGTAAACACAAATTGGTAACTAAAAATATATTAAAAAAGTCGAGCTCCTTGAGCTAGGGCAAATTGAATCGCTCATAAAATTGGTTTCTTCATAATTTGATTGAATTCCTTCATGCCAAATAATTAATTGTTTGGCTGGTTTTCAGTAATTATCAAGAGGCTTGCAAGTACTTGAATAATCCTATATGCTTTTCACGATGACACTGTAGCACCTCCCAAGGCTTCTGACACAAATTGTTCAATAGAATATTTTAAGCAGATTACTTCAAGATCTCATCTTTCCTGTGCCTTTTCAAGGTTGGCTTTTGAAACTTGAAACAATTATAATAATAATGACTTTTAAAGTTCTGTGTGAACTAAAATTTGAATTGATGTCACTACAATCAGTTTTCTCAACTGTGACAATTGTTGTCACGCGGACGCAAGTTCATCTTTTAGACTTCAACTCGACATTAATGGATATAAAAATTATTTGCTTTTCCATGTCCTCCGTTTTGTCTGCACTCTGCAGGTTCTCGCTTTTATGAGTCTCTGACCCTCCAATAGAATATTAGCTAGTTGGTTCTGTGTCTTCTCTTGACGCCAAAACACAAGTCAAAGAGAGGTTTTCAGCCATTGTCTTTGCTCCACGTTATTAACCCGTGCCGGCTGCCGAGGGCCCAGCCCCAGGTGGAAAGCATAATCTATTCTAGTTAACACGAGATTTCACTTGGTTGGTTGTTAATTTAGAGCTTTCATTTAGGTTTGGAACTTCTCTTTCCTTCTAATTTTAAGCAAAATTCTATGTACAGAGAATTTGGTATGAATCCAATAATTTTGTTAATAGGATATAAGAATTAACTTAATTTTTTAAAGTTATAGGTTCAATCATATAAGAGAGAATCTCCTGTATCTCAGAGATAATATCTTTCAATCAATCACAGAATATCACATCAATACGTCCTATTTACCACGAATTTTATGATGGGTTGAGAGGCATTATCTCTCGTGTATACTCTCTCATCATACAGATGGAGTAGATACTGGTTCGCTACTACTTTATCTGTTCTTGATTTGACTTGGTAAATCAACCCACGAGCCCCCTCACGCCCAGTTCATTTTAACTTCCCAGACAATTTCGTCGAAGGGGACGGTGGCTCCCACGGCTGCTGCTAGCTTTAAATACACACCCACCAAGCCATTCAATCAAAATTTGAGTAAAAGACACCAAATCATGACACAAGTTATTTATTAATTATATGTATCCAACTTATTTGTACATGCGATATGTGATCTATTTGTCTACTCAACTGCAGGGCACAAAATTTATTGTTGTATAAAAGATAAGATAACGAATAGGAATTATAGTGAATGATATTTTTCTACTTTAAAATAACATGTAAAAAATAAAACTAATGTCAAAGATAAGAGCAATAAATAATTGAAAAAAGACTTAAAAGATAGGATTGAAAAATAATCACAAGCATACCTTCATGGAGCAGAGAATGATTTCGGTTGTTGTTATTTAAAATTAAATACTTAAATAAATAATAAAGAATAATAAATCTCTACTGTATTAGTTAAGCTATTTAATTAAATACTTCTACTTATGTATGAACCTTTGATCTTGAATGGTATTTAAATATTATTATGGCACGCTAAGTGTGACCTTGCGGCTCCCGTCAAGTACCTACCCTCCACCCTTTCTCATACAACAGAACGAAGGACACACGTCCTTAAATAAATGAAAGGAAATACGGAATCCAACTCCTACGAAGTTTTGAATCTTGATTGCTTCGCTAAAGTTTGTATAATTACTGATTTACCCTGCATTGTCAACTCAAATTCATATCTACATCAGCACATGGCATGTAACAATTGTTGTCTACTGTATAAGAATTATGATTGAGACGTAACGATCCTCGTGGAACTCGGGGTTTTAAAGGAGAACTTTTATTTGGACTTCCAAAATTTGCCACAATTGTCTTTGTTTGTATGCGTGTAGTTAAACCTAACCTCAGCCAATAAATTAATACCATTGAAATTATCAAAAAAAAATTCTTATGTTATTAAAATTATTTATTTATTAAATAAATAAATAATTTATTAATTTATTAATATAAATAATTATTAATTTAATAATACTTTTTATTTTTTAATTATTTGTATGAAGTGATTATTCGAGGAATAATAAACATGTCGATTAATGATGATCATGACGCGTGTGATAGTTATATTTTAGTAAATATTTTTTAAAAGAGGTCATTCAATAAATAATAATCTTAAATAATTATCTTCGACAATATGAAAAAAAAATATAATAAACAAGGTGCATGTTTTATAAAAAATTAAAGATGAGGCTGAGTTTAGTTTAGATAGAAAGAAAGAAAACTTTAAATAGATATTTTAAAAAAAGAGTAGAATCGAGAAATAATAAATTATTAATAAAAAATCGCTACAATGATATGAATTTATATATTATTTATGCTATATATTTGATTAATTATTAATTTATATTTTGATTTGTCTTAAAGGATTTAAAAAAAATTTATTATCTTATGCATTTAGCGAATTTATTAATTTAATATATAAGTATAGATCGGATCGAAAGATTTTATTAATTAATCGAGATTATTAATTTATCGAATGTTTATTTATCTAAATTTTATTGTGTATATATATATATATATAAATATTGTGGTCGTTATTATTATTAATTTTAATAGAAAATTATTAATATCAAGCACCGGCGAAAGAAAACATGGGAGCCTTCCGGGAAGTTGCTCACGTTTTAGGTGCAAAATTTTCCAATTACGTTTAGGAACTAGTTCCTTTCCAGTCCCAGTACTTCACAGTTCAAAGCGAAACACGCTGGAAGTTGAGGAGTACAATGTCCTGAATTTTCTCCTTTCACACAACAAAACTTCTATATAAAGCCACGTCAGTGTCTTAGCAACTCATACACGAAACACTCAACCCACTCACCACACCCAAACCAACCCAGCCCAACTCCCTCTTTACTACTTTGTGGGTTCTTCTCGCTGCACAAAGTAGCTAGCTAGTCAAAGAAATTCAATCAGAAACAGTAGCCTGCTGCATCATGATCCCCGAGCAAAGAGTAGTTGATGAAGTCTCTGGTTGGCTACGAGTCTATGAAGATGGTTCAGTGGACCGAACATGGTCTGGACCACCTCAAGTCAAGTTCATGGCTGAACCTGTGCCTGCTCATGATGAATTTAGAGACGGCGTTGCCACCCGTGATGTGACGATTGATGGCAGATCCGACCTTCGGGTCAGAATTTATCTGCCGGAGAAGAAGCTTCATGACCAAGAGAAGCTTCCAATCATCCTCCATTTTCATGGGGGTGGGTTTTGCATTAGCCAAGCTGATTGGTACATGTATTATGCCATTTACACTAACCTAGCAAAGTCAGTCCCAGCCATTTGTGTCTCTGTCTATCTCCGGCTGGCTCCCGAGCACAAGCTCCCGGCTGCATGTGATGATGGCTTCGACGCTCTTCTCTGGCTCCAGTCATTGGCTCAGGGCCAGTCCCATGAGCCCTGGCTTAATGAACACGCAGACTTCAGCCGTGTTTTCCTCATTGGAGATAGCTCAGGAGGGAACCTGGTGCATCAAGTGGCTGCACGTGCAGGGGAAGTGGACATCAGTCCATTGAAGCTAGCGGGTGGGATCCCGATCCACCCTGGCTTTGTGCGTGCAGTAAGGAGCAAGTCTGAGCTAGAGCAGCCGGAATCACCGTTCCTGACACTTGACATGGTGGACAAATTTCTGTCCTTTGCTTTGCCAACTAAGTGCACCAAGGATCACCCTATAACGTGTCCAATGGGAGCAGCGGCCCCACCCATGGAGGGCCTGAATCTACCACCGTTTCTTCTCTGCGTGGCTGACAAGGACTTGGTCAAAGATACTGAGATGGAGTACTATGAGGCCATGAAGAAGGCCGGAAAGGATGTTGAATTGTTGATAAGCCCTGGCATGGGCCACAGCTTTTATCTTAACAAGATTGCCGTTGATATGGACCCCAAAACGGCGACCGAAACTCGAAATCTCTTCCAAGGTATCGCACTGTTCATCAGAAAGCATTGAGATTGGTCACAATCTCCGCAGTTGCTATGCTGTACCTCTGTTATTGTTATCTTCTGTCTAATAATAGTGTTGCAGTTCTAAGCTGTGGATGTCAAATTTTATATTATAATAATACAAATAATCTTATCTTTTAATATAACTTTTCCTTATTTGTTAAGATCTCCATATAAATTATTCATGTAGTCTAAATCCAGTGATTAAATTTTAAAGTTAAAATGATGTGATATCAATTCCCGTCAAAACATATATATCAATCAATTATGTGAAATTAATGATTAAAAAAATTATATTAATATTTCATATAAAATAATTATTCGTTAAAAAGTTCCAATTTAATATGAATTTCTCATATAATATATGAATGATGTTTTATCTTCAAATTTATGTTAAATATTTTCATTGTATTTTGTAAACTTTGATGTACTACACTTATCTAATGTACAACTCGCCTATGTATATATTTTCATTCTTTTTATTTTTTATTTTTTTAAATATGGCTACAAAATGACAATTTTTTTTCTTTCAATGACTCCATAACTCTTTTTAAAAATTCTTGAATCATCGATTGTTAGCACTCAATAGCAAAAAATTGATTGATTCATTTATTTATGAACTTGTGATTAAGAAATTTAAATTTTTAAAAATTTAGTTTTTATATTTTTTAT
This sequence comes from Boswellia sacra, assembly GCA_013180625.2. Taxonomy (NCBI): domain Eukaryota; kingdom Viridiplantae; phylum Streptophyta; class Magnoliopsida; order Sapindales; family Burseraceae; genus Boswellia; species Boswellia sacra. Next base: position 570,294 of record SNVD02016232.1, on the reverse strand, counting down.
GTTACATATTTTTTAATGTATTTTATGTTCAATATTAATCACATATTATTTTTTATATTCAATATCAATCACATGTTATTAAATCTATTTCAAAAAAAAAATACATAACTAAATAGTGCCCAAATGATTTTTTAAATCACTTTCTTAATTTAATTACTTTTAAATTAATTATAAAATTATGAAAATATGAAAAACAAACAAAACTTAAAACGTGATTGTAAAATATGTAAGTAATATCTTGAATAATAAATATCTTGAGGCCTCACAAGATAATAATATTATACAACTATGTACAGGCGCCATATGTATATCGTCGTCGCACCATGCACGTGTATTATAAACGAAATTTTAACAAATAATTATCTGCCCAAATGGCTCGAGACATGTGACACCCCTAATGTTTTGTTAGTAACACTGGGACCCCCGGTTTAGACAGCAATTAAAGGAGAATGTTATTTGAGTCAAAATATTACGTGAAAAGTAATTTTACCCTTTATTTTATCTGAAAATAATATAATAATTCAAATGTGTTAAAAATAGGGGTGTGCAAAAATTTCCGACCCGATCGAGTTGGTTAGATTTTTATCGGGTTGACACTGAATAGTAACTCAAATCGGATTGAAATAGTCAGGTTTGAACAGTGTAAGATCGTGAACAGATTTGGATAATATGGTTTAATAAAATTAAACCCGATCAAACCCGACCAGGGTTGATCGGGTTGACATTAAATAGTAACCTGAATCGGGTTAAAATAATCGGATTTACACAATATCGAATTGTGATCGGATTTAGAAAAACCTGACCGGTGTACACCCTTAGTTAAAAGTGAATAGAAAAATCTAATCAACTTTTTTAAAGAAAAAAAAATAGAACACTACTACCCAAGTACAGTATCAAACCCAACAGCATCTCCTCTGCATCATCAACATTTTTCTTCAGACATAGTCTTGTTAAGAAATACTGGTAAAATAACCCAACAGTGCCACCTTCATTGACGCACCATCGCCATTTTTCTTTAATTAAGTGGTTTTGATTCAAAGATTGAAAAAAGAAAAAATCTATGCCTTAGAAGTCATGCATGACACTAGAAATCAAAGCAAGAGAGGGAGATTATAGATGGTGAAGAAAGATGTCGTGAAGCAAGAGTGGGAAGAACATGGAGGAAAAATGGAAGAATCGGAGAATATGTGCGAGAAGAAAATCGTGGAGACAGACGGTAAAAGAGAGAAAGAAGAGAGAGTCAAAAGGTTAATGAAAGGTTAATAATGAAGAGGAGAGGTCGTAATTTTTTTTAATTAATTTTAGGAAAGATTTGTATTATAAAAAGTGGGGTAGTTTATTGATTTTTGTTTACTTTCAAATGTCTATAATACCCTCATACGTTCATTGAATTTGTCACTAATAGCTTTCTTAAGGGGGCCTTTAGCGTAGCTAACAGAGCAATGGGGGTGGCGCTATCATTGTCGTGATTCAGTGGTGTAAAGGGATGACAATTTTTGATACGACATGCAAATACGACTTAACGTGACACAGATTTAAGTGGGTTTAGGTTTTAGTATTTTCGTGTTCGTGTCGAAGATGTTAACCCGTTTAATAATTGTGTCGTGCTCGAGTTGAGAGTCTTCGACACGCGAACACGATTATGACACGACTTTGTCGGATATCGGATTATTCGAGTGTCAGATTGGAAACTGACTCTCGATGTCTTCGAAAATAAACTGATATTGAGTATCGGTTGTGCATCAGACAAGACTCGACACGACTCGACACCTAATTGTGTCAATTTTTTCAATTTTCCTAAAATTGAAACTTAATTCTAATTCATTGAAAATTGGAAAACGGGAGGGAAAGCTAATCGATAAAAATCAAAGTAATGCAACCTGTTTATTATTCGTGTTGGGTCAATCTTTATCGTGTCATAACTCGATATGACACGAACACAACCCGCGAACACGAATTGCCACACTTAATGTGTTGTAATTCTCGCACACAAATATGATAGTGGCAAAGTCAATGTATGGATGTTGGGGGCGCGAGTTTATGTCCCTATGCATACGTGGTGCGATATTGTATATTTTTTAATATATTTTATATTTAATATAATCACATAATTTTTTTAAAATTTGAAATAAATCACATTATATCTTAAATTCAATCAAAAATAAAAATATAAAATATATAACTGAATCTTAGCAAATAACTTTTTCACGTAGGGACAAATTTGAAAAAATGACTTGTTCAACATATATATTTTATTACATACTATACTAAAACTCGTCAAAACACACACACTCTCTCTTTAATCTGGTTAATCCTTTTTGTAACAGGTGTATTTATTTTTGTATTTAGAGTTTTTATTTTTTAAATTTAAAAAATATGTGGTTGATTTTTAATTTTTAAAATTTTTAGAATAATATGAGGTTGATATTGATTTAAATGCATTAAAAAATTTATGTTTACATAAAATAGTGTTAAAAAAATGTAGATAAACACAAATTTTCTTATACAAAATCATTGGTCTACACTAAAACACTATTTAAAAAATATATGTCATTTTATTTGATAAATATAGATTGCTTTAAATAATATGCATATAATAAAAAAGTTAAAAGACAATTTGAGAATCAAATGGATTTAACAAAAATAAAAAAGATTATTTGAACTTTTCTTGGTGTACTTACAAATATATATGAGTTGATAGATGATATATTACCTAATTGATGTAGAAGTTAGGCTAAACGTATTGCATAAAAAATAATTCAAAAAGTAACTAGAATCAAATAATCCAATCTACGGGTCCAAACATAATCTCAATTTTTGTAGACCCGTGCCCGTCGGCCATCGTGGTCATGTTGTGATTAGTATGTATGTACAAACTGTGACCTGAATGGACCAATAAATAATTTTTTTTTTGGGTTAGGATGGGTGAATCCCGATGATTTTAAATAAATAGTAATACAAAAAAGAAATATTGAAATTATTATAAACAAAGGAAATTAATATAAGACGCACAATTCACATAAACAAAAAATTTAAATAAGATCAGTGTACTGTATATATTATTCATACACCCATTTAATGATATCACGTCTAATATGTATATTTATTTATTTATTTAATCTAATAACTAATGGTATTTATGATTGATTAATTTTAAAATGAATACTTTATGAAAGTTCTGGAGATATGCAGTTATAAAAGATATAATAATCATCTGTAAAGTAAATCGACACAGGAGGATTTTTATGTGGTTCGGTTATAAAACCTACGTCCACGGTCAGCTTTAGAGCTGCAATTCACTATATTTTTGTTTGTACAATCTTTAGAACCTTTTACTGTGCTGACTCACTCTCACACATTGACATAATATTTGACAAACAAAATCTTCGCAAAGATTATAAACCCTAGTGATACTGCCCACTCTCTATCGCAGATAACTTAACAGAACACTGTTAAGTTAGACATAACACCCGACGTCTGACGCAGAATTACATAAACACTGAACCCGCAAGTTATTCTAAGTATCTTCTAACTCATACAGACTGAAACAACAATACATGTACGATTTCTACCACTCATACATGAATTAAAAGACTCAAAGAATCAAATCAAAAGACTCAAAGAATCAAATCAAAGAAGACATTCATTTTGCGTTGAAGCTTTCTTGATTGTTGGAATGTCAAGACATAGACTCTCTCACAAAAACATACTTAATTCAGCTAACCCGCAAATCTCTTGATCTTCACCTTAAACAACCGCCTGAATTGCCTTGTAAATATATAGTGAGAGGTCTGACCGAATCCCCTAGAAAATCCTGTAAAAATTCTAATTAAAATCATATTAGGATTAGAAGAAATAAAATAGAAAGTGTTATAAACAAATTCCAAAAAGAATTAGGATAAATAAATATTCCCCTATTCTAATTAGGATACAAGATATTATATCTTAATCTAAAGAGATATTTATTCCAAATCAAATACTTCCTAAAATATAATTCTAGAAACATTAAAATAGGAATAAAAATAAAAATTCTTGTTTTATCACAAGTTGATCAAAACTCATCATGTGCATGACACATGCATATGTAGTAGACTTTGACACCAACAACTTATATAACATAATAATGCTGAAAGCACAAATGAGTGATTTAATAAGTTCATTTCATGAAAAACTTTCTCAACAACCTAGTATTTACTTGGTAAAATTCGAGCAAAATTAACCGATTAATGTTTTTAAAACTTAATTTATTAAATTCTATATCACTAGTGAAGTCTACTAAATTCCAACGACATACACTTTTGTAATAATCTTTTAGAATATTAGTTGAAAGTTTATGACTCTCTAAATCAAAAAACCCTTTGAACCATTGATCGTTTCTTAATGGGTACATTTAAGAAGTCGTTGATATTTTGTTAATTAAACATCAAATATGCGAAACTAAACTTGTTGACTTAACTTATGTACAACATTTTTAATAAGGATAAGGGAAGCCACTCGAATTAAGTGCTGGACATGTGTGATTTCGGCTTGTAACTCCTTGATAATATTTCTTTTTATACCATTATTAAAAAACTTTTTATACGTTAAAGAAAATAAAGACATTAAAAAAAGAAATTAAAGATCTTTATATGACACTAGCACGTAAAAGTTGATATAAATTAAGTTAGGTTGTTGTTTTCAGAGAGATTTTTGTTGCGGCACGTATATCGTTGTTTTATGGTTGGGATTGGCCGCGATGTACGGGCTCAAAAAATTATTGCCATATTGAGATTGCGGTTTCCCTTATGGAAGCTATATGTGGTTAGAATAACAATTGATTAAATAATTGAAATTTTTAACTGTCGCACCATGGCACGAGGGCCAAAGTGCATACTCTGCAAGCAAAATCCAAATTGAGGTGTCCACTGCTTTATGCATTCGTTTCTCTCTTATACTTGAAAGTTACTAATGCTTCAGTCAACATTGTTCTTTCATTTATTAATTATTGCTGTGATGGCGTCCGGGCCCTGGAGTGGTCTTATTCTTCGTGATGATGTGTGGAGTCATCCCTCTTGATCGTTTAGTCTCTTTCATCGTGCATGTTAATTATTTGCTCCTTTCCACTTCTTTCTCTGGCGTTTTAATTAATGTATTTCTTTGCATTTTCTATATGTTAATTTCTTTTGATTTTGTACATTACTGTAGAAAAGTCTATACTTGCTCCGTACTTCCATCATTTAAAAATAAAGAAAAGTATAAAGCCTATCGAGAAAAAAAAAAGGAACAAAGACGTTGACTTGGAAAAAAAAAAAACAGGAGCAAAAGAAAAAGCAAGGAAACTTAAGACAAAGCTCTACTAAAATGTAGAAATCGCAAAGCTTTTTTTTTCTCTGATGTCTTCTTTGGACATTCAAGGTCAAGGTCTAAAAGGCGAAGGACCAGTTTAGCCATCCCAAATTCTCAGCAGTCATGAGTCGCTGTTGAAGATAGCGTTAATATTAAGCATGGAAGACAAATGGAAAAAAGAAAGATTACAGTAGAAAGTTGCGTGGCTGCTTCGTGGATATATCAGTCAAAAAACAAAGGAAAGCAAAGCAAAGAAAATGCATATAACAAGTTAAACGAGTGGTAGGGCCTCCTGTTGTGGCGTTTTCTCCTTTTCCATCTTTTCTAGTTGCATGTGACGCCCACATGACTGTCCACTTGGCTACCACTCATCGCTTGGCTGTATTTTTGGATGAAAATGACATAGCAAGAGCAGTAGTGATGTGTGGACAGGGACGGAGGCACGTTGGGACGAGTGGGGGCAATTGCCCCCACTGAATTTGAAAAAAGCAGAAATTTCTGTGGGTTGGACTGTAGATATTTAGGTCAGTGTTATTATTTTTAAAAATTTGAACTTATTTTATTTTTTTGGCTTTAATAATTTATTGGTTTAAAAAATAGTCCACATTCATTTGTTATTATTGTCTAATTTGATAAACTTCAGCCTACTTTAATTTTTATATTATTAACTCAAATTAAAAATAATTTATCTCACCTCTCAATACACATTTCCACAACACTCCACCTCCTTTCCTCTTTCTTCTCAATGCACGTTTTCACACCACGCCACTCCTTTACTCTTTTCTCAAGCTCTCAATACACGTTTCCACAACACTCCACCTCCCTCATCCAGGAACGGAGCTCCAATCCTCTAGCCTCTCAGCATCTTACTTTGGACATTTCTCCATCAAGACCTTAAATTTAAGGTAAATTAATAGTGTTTTTCATTATCTTCATTCCTATATTGTTATTTGAGAATTTATTCACTTATCTACTTGTTTTTTTATGGTATTATTACTTTGTAAAATTTGTATGTTTAATAACATATCTAATATTCAAATTACGTCAATTAGTGATAATCCAAACTTTTAGTATTTTTGCTTAGAAAATAATCTGTTTACTAATTAGATGTATATCTACAATTATTCATTAGTTTAGTAACACATTATATTTAAATGATAGTTAATTATAATAATCTAATGTTTAAAACATAACCTATTTATTAATTAGTTTAATATATACATGTAAAATTTATTCATTAGGCTAATTACAGATAAAAAATTTAATTGATAATTAATTAGTAAAAATATAATGTTTTATTATTTTTGCTTATAATATATTCTGTTTATTAATTAGGTTAATATATAAAATTATTCATTAAGCTAGTAGCCTCATAACATATATAAAATTCAATTGATAGTTAATCAGTGATAATCTAAAGTTTTATTACTTTTGCTTAATTAGAAACATAATCTATTTATTAATTAGTTGAATATAATATGTTTATTCATTAGATAGTTAATGAGTCATAAGCTAAGGTTTTAATATTTTTGCTAAAAAAGATATTATATATACCTTTATTCATTATGCTAATAACTTTTATAATATTTTAAATGATAGTTAATTAGTTATAATTTAAAGTTTTATTACTTTTTGCTGGAAACATAATTTGATTATTCATTGATTTAACATTTAAATTTAATTTTGAAACAGCATGGAAAAGTATTTCATTAGTCTATTTATTGATGACATTAGCATTGATTCTACCAGTTGCAACTGCTAGTGTAGAAAGGGCATTTTCAGCCACGAATATTGTCAAGAATCGATTATGGAATCGAATGGGAGATCGTTGGTTGAGTAATAGCTTGGTTGTATACATTGAAAAAGATGTGTTTGATAACATTGATAATGAGTGTATCATACAGCAGTTCCAAAACATGAAAAGCCGTCGAGGACAACTATGAATTTTTAAAATGAGGTAATAATCAATATCATTACTTTGGTAAGATTAGTTTTGATTTATTCATGTATGATTTTTTTAGTATCATAATTCGACTTTAAATTTTTGGAGACAAATTATTCTTAAATTGATCTTGAGTTCTTGTTCATATTAATTCAGGTTTTGAAGAATATTTTGTCATTTCATGATTGACTGCTCTTACAACATCTATTATGAATCGAAGCTCTTTTGTGTGCTTGTATTTCTTTAGTCTTATGAGTTATGAACTCCTTCGGTGGTTTTCTCTAAATATATCCTGTAAGTTTCTTCAACTTTTGTTATATTTTGATGCATATGTAATATTAAATGATGCCAAGATTTTTTGTATATTTATTTCCCTTGTTTATTTTTATATTGTTGTGGGAAGTTATTGCCCCCACTAATTTAATTTCCTGGCTCCGTCCCTGGCTCTTACAACATCTATTATGAATCGAAGCTCTTTTGTGTGCTTGTATTTCTTTAGTCTTATGAGTTATGAACTCCTTCGGTGGTTTTCTCTAAATATATCCTGTAAGTTTCTTCAACTTTTGTTATATTTTGATGCATATGTAGTATTAAATGATGCCAAGATTTTTTGTATATTTATTTCCCTTGTTTATTTTTATATTGTTGTGGGAAGTTATTGCCCCTACTAATTTAATTTCCTGGCTCCGTCCCTGCCAGTTGCAACTGCTAGTGTAGAAAGGGCATTTTCAGCCACGAATATTGTCAAGAATCGATTATGGAATCGAATGGGAGATCGTTGGTTGAGTAATAGCTTGGTTGTATACATTGAAAAAGATGTGTTTGATAACATTGATAATAAGTGTATCATGCAGCAGTTCCAAAACATGAAAAGCCGTCGAGGACAACTATGAATTTTTAAAATGAGGTAATAATCAGTATCATTACTTTGGTAAGATTAGTTTTGATTTATTCATGTATGATTTTTTTAGTATCATAATTCGACTTTAAATTTTTGGAGACAAATTATTCTTAAATTGATCTTGAGTTCTTGTTCATATTAATTCAGGTTTTGAAGAATATTTTGTCATTTCATGATTGACTGCTCTTACAACATCTATTATGAATCGAAGCTCTTTTGTGTGCTTGTATTTCTTTAGTCTTATGAGTTATGAACTCCTTCGGTGGTTTTCTCTAAATATATCCTGTAAGTTTCTTCAACTTTTGTTATATTTTGATGCATATGTAGTATTAAATGATGCCAAGATTTTTTGTATATTTATTTCCCTTGTTTATTTTTATATTGTTGTGGGAAGTTATTGCCCCCACTAATTTAATTTCCTGGCTCCGTCCCTGGCTCTTACAACATCTATTATGAATCGAAGCTCTTTTGTGTGCTTGTATTTCTTTAGTCTTATGAGTTATGAACTCCTTCGGTGGTTTTCTCTAAATATATCCTGTAAGTTTCTTCAACTTTTGTTATATTTTGATGCATATGTAGTATTAAATGATGCCAAGATTTTTTGTATATTTATTTCCCTTGTTTATTTTTATATTGTTGTGGGAAGTTATTGCCCCTACTAATTTAATTTCCTGGCTCCGTCCCTGTGTGTGGAGGCTGGTTGCGGGCGGTAGGTAGAGCCTAACATCAATATATATAGACTTGTATGTAGCAGCTTATATATGTATTATTTCTTCATTTCAACGTGAAGAACAAGCACAGTATAGTACGTCACCAAACCAAATCAGAGTGACGTTGAACATGACTGTGATTAATACTTTAATAGGTGAGTTAGTCTTGAATTAACGAAGGTAGCTCTTTTGTCTATTCTTCTATATATTATTTTTTCAAGCTAGCCGCCTTGGCAATTTGGAGCTCATCTCGAGCATTTGTAAATGTGTGTTCAAAGGCACTTGTTTTGGATATTAATTATCATATATCTATACATATAATCTTTGTCTCCTTGGATCTTCCGCACTTTTATTTATATTCATACCTCTAATTTTGACTTTTGATAATTCATGTGATTGTAATTCATTTGCTACCGATAAAAGCTATCCCTTATATTAAATATACTATTTATTTTCGAGAGAATCTATCCTACCTTTGAGATAATATCCTTCAGTCAACCACAGACAGTACAACAAAGAAGGTTTTTTATGTCGACCGAAAAATGACACATATCAAAATACATGTCGGTTTTTGCGTGACATAAATGGTCTTGACACGTATTCTATACGTGTCACTTGGTCAAACCGACACAAGAATATGTGTCGTTCACAAACAGACATGTATTAACAAATATGTGTCACATAGTAACGGATTTTATCAAATATGTTTCAGTTATTAAGTGACACATATTTTATGTCGGTTAAAAAACGACATACTAGTGTCATTTCGTGACCGACACATATTATGTGTCGGTCAAGGAACGACATTTGCTTGTCAAGGTATGACTGACACAAATGGACTCCTGAAACATATGTTTCATTCTCTGACCGACACATAATTCTTCACTAAGTGACACATATTCCATATTTTCGTGTAACCTTTATGTGTCGGTTTTTGACTGATACTTATATTTAAAAATATTTAATACGTGTCATTCTCTGGCCGACATATACTTCGTTCACTAAGTGATACATATTCCACTTTTTCGTGAATTTTATGTGTCGGTTTTTGGCCGACACTTATATTTAAAAATATTTAATACGTGTCATTCTCTGGCCGACATATATTTCGTTACTAAGTGACACATATTCCATTTTTTCGTGAAGCTTTATGTGTCAGTTTTTGGCCGACACGTACATTTTAAAATATATAATACGTGTCAGGATGGGCTCATCCTGACACGTATTATATATTTTTTTATTTTAAAAAGTACATAAAACTCATGAATAAGCATACAAGAAATCAAATAAGCAATAATACATAAAACTCAACAGAGTAATAATAGACAAAGGAATCAACTAGGATTTGTAGTCAAAGTATATAAAATGGCATATGTGGCAATGCATTTATCAGTGCTATATGGCTTTGGACAGTATAAGTGGCAACTCATTAACCAGAACAAAAAGAGAAAAAGAGAAACACAGACATGAAAACCAAGTTAGATCTGGCACTGCATTAGAAAATCTAACCCCAAAGCTTAAACTAAGTAGCCATGCCACTCAAACTCAATGGATATGCGGGATATCCAGATAAATATAAGCCTTTATTTAAGTGAAGTCTTTCTAAGTACATAGAAACAAGAAAATGAATTACCTTGACTCAACCTCACTGCTTGTACTCACAGGAGTTGTACTCAGTGGAGTTCTTCCTCCCCTGCCAAAGGCAACCTTCATCAGTTTTTGTTGCAAATTTTTAAGATCTTAAAATTATATGAATAAACAAGTTGGACAGATACCGGAACTAATTTTGGTTGAATAGTCTTTAGCAAAGGTTGAACTTTCTGTGGCCTACAAAAGAAATATTACATTTAGTTTTTAAGTTGAACTAATTTTGCTGTATTATAGTTAACTAAAGAGCAAAGACCAAGGGTCAAAAATAGAGTAATAAATCCAATTCTTATAAGCTTACAAGTAACAGCAGTGCACCACCACAAGTGAGAGGTTCCACCACAAAAACAGCAACTGCAAAACACCCTAACTTGAGGATCTACCTCACACTTTATCAAACAAAACAGGTCCGTACTTAACAATAAAAGACCAAGAACTAACCCATTGTCAAAATGGCCATAGCTCCTTTGCAGCATCAATGCTTTTGCAGACAAAAGTTAAACCAAAAACATATTCCATAGCACTCTGCAAGGTGAATCAACTTTCAGACAGACAAAAAACAGGTGGAAGACAGAATATGAACTACCAATTTTTACATTCTGATAATCCAAAATCTAAACGCAAAAGCTATTATGGTTCAACTCATCCATTTATCACCACACAATGAAACAACAATAATTTCCACAGTAAGCTCTTTAGTTCTGGACCTCAATTGTTAAATGTTAAGGCGGGAAACAAAAAGCTTGCAGGTCTTGCTACAAAAAAGACCAAAATAACCCAAAAAATAGAACCATATCTTCAGCAGTAGATATCATGAAACATGAGGTGATTGGGTTTAAAAAGATAAATAGGTATAAGGAAACATACCTTCAATTCATCATCATAACCAACCAGAGAAAGTGCAAGTTCTGCATTTTCCTTGCCAACCTGCATAAGCAAGGGTAAAATTCGTACATGGAAGGTAGAAAAGGATTTGTAACTCTCAATCATGGGAAAGGTCAAAGCATTGACTAACCACTCTAAAAGCAGCCTGCTGAACTCTAGGATGAACAGTATTAGATTGAATTTTATTTAAAGGTATAATTGTTACTCTCCTCCGAAGATCACCATTTTGAAGCAATTGTTTTCCAATATTTTCAGTGTCTACAATAACATTAAATAATTTTCCACCAGCAGTCACCTGCAATCGATTCCATTGTGAAGAGTGGAGTTTTTTTTTGACAAGAAACAAAAAAGTTGCTAACTGTGCGGAATGGAGATCTGAATCTTTAGTTATAAAACCAACAGTAGGATGCTCATTACCGACCTCTAAGGTAGTCATGGTGGAGCTATCTTTTACTTTGATGAGTTTTGCAACCACACCCTTCACCTTTGACCTATCAAAATTTTTCACAGAATCATGATATGTGAACTGTACATTTGCTAACTGTGCGGAGAGATCCCGTATTTCATCTTTCAACTTTTGCACCAGCTCCATCTCATATGTCTGGTCCTGAAAATATGACATTGTTAATGAATGAATTTAACCAAAAAGAAAAATTCCATCTATCTACTTGGCAAATGTAAAACAACAAGAGAAAATTATACCTTCTGTAAAGCTTCCATCTGCCCCTCTTTATACAGAAGAGACTCTATAGCCAGTTTAACATTTTCCACATCTTTTGTTCTAGCATTCATTTCATTCTCCACAGCAAGAGCTTCCCCACATTTTGACATTAACAGATTTTTTTTCTCTCCAAGTTCCTTCTCACAATGTCTTATTTTAGTTTTCAGTTGTCTTAGTTCTGTTTCAGCAATACCAACAGCAACCTTGGCATCACCTAGCTGGTCTTCAAGGCATTTCTCCTCATTTTCGCTGCTCTTGCCAACTAGTACACCCTACACCAAGAGCAGTTACAACGGCTTTCTTTATACAACTTGGTTCGCTGACAAATGATAGAAATAACAAAGTCAATGGGCTAAAACAAACAAAGCCAACATGTATAGGGACTCCTTACCTGGTATTCATTTTCATTATCTTCCAAACTCTTAGAAAGTTCCTCAACTCTCTTTTTAAGATCAGCTGCTCCTTCTTCAGACTTTCTGACAGCAGAGGCCTTCTCTTCTACAGATTGCTTCAGCTCTTCAATATTGTGAACAATCTAGCAATATTAAGATCCATAGTCAAATGTGGAATCAGCAAATGGTAAAAAAGAGAGAGAAGATGCAAAGAGAATAGAAGACTTCAATAAATAGTGCAACAAGTAACTAACACTCAAAAGTACATGGCAAGAAGTAAGAGTTTGAGAATATAAGCACCTTTTAAGCATTCTCTTTTTCACTCCTGAGAGTGTCATCCTTATTATTTAATACAGACACGTCACGGACAAGATCTTGAGAAAGTGCATCAACTCCAGAGGCTCTCACACGGATGTGTTTTGTCATTTGAGTGGCAAGAGAAAGACGATCAAGTGCAGCTTCATCTATACCGCCCATTTATAAAAGAAAGAATATTTATAGGAAAATGTAGCTAAATTCAAAGAAGTAAGTAATCCACCATCGAGAAAAATATAACGTTTGTAAATGTAGAAAACTAGAAAGTGCAGAAGCTGTACGCTGTGAATGCAGTAAGTGCAGAGAATTGCAAAAACAAAGCTGGTTATGTGGAGATAGGTTGTGAAATCAAGAGGTAAATATGTCAAGGTGTTCTACTAGTAGAGATGTCACTTGTAGAGACGCAGAATTTTATTTTGAAAGCTGTAACACAAAAAATTCAGCCTAAAATATGTAGAGATGCTGATGGAGTTTAGCCTCAGGTGGAGCTGCAAAATTCTGGAAATACTTTAAAAGAAGAGGTAGAGGTAGAAAAACAAAATGACATAGAGAACACACTTGATGAACTTGAAATGTGATCAACTTCCTTGCTCCAAAGCTTCTCTCAACTCTCTCTTCCATATTCTATTTTTCCCATCCAATAACTACCTATATATATCCTAGATAGCTGCCCTTGGATTCCCTTTGATCATAACTGCCAAACTGCATATGCTAACTGCCTCAGCTACTTGACACTTATTTTCTGCTCAAGTCAGTTTATTCTGTTATGGGCTGTAACTGAATGATAACTAACTCCCAGCATTCATAAATTGAATGTTCCCTGTCAATTCATACATAAGCCACTAAAAGTCAATATTTGTAAATGAAGAGCTTAATGCTAACAAAATAGTGTGAAAGATATATATAAGTACAGGGTAAACGATTTTTCATCATTAAGTAATTGTGGCATCAAAATAACATAATTGCATGCAATAATTCAATTCTAATAGAAACTGAATACTAAAAAAAATTCTAAAACGTCTATATATAAGATCAGCAAACTTTAACTTAAATATTCCAAACCAAATTATCATTCACTAAGCAATTGTGGCATTAAAATAACATAATACCTTTTCACAGAAGAATCCTTAAATCGAGCAAGCATTTGAACCATTGCTTCAATGGTCAACAGACACAAAAACATTTGATAGAAGTAAGAATTTGCTTCTGCCTCAACATCAGCCGTTTATCCATCAGATGTTGATGAATCTGTAGCCTCACCATTCTGTAGTTTTGGGTTAGAATCGGAGATTGTTGCATGCAACTTTTCCAATTCATTGATAAGTTTGGTTGAAGTGATCAAGCCAGAATGAGCTTTTAAAACCTGCATACTGAGCACATATAGATAACAAATTAAAACATGACCTTAAACAAAATTGCATGAGGATCATGAAAACAACTGAATGTTATAAGTAGAACCTTCATAATAGTAGAAATCTTCTCCATGCAAGGATTCAAGAGAGCGCTAGTATGAAGAAAAGCTTTGACCGAAAAATCCTTTGATCTACCAAATTGAACCTCCTTTATGAACTTGAGGCACTCCTAAAAATTGCAGAAAGCACATAAGCTTGTTTTGCTTGCAATACGTATGATCTGTATTAATAACAATTGAAGCAACAATACCAGCAACTGACAAAATCATGACAGCTGAGTATAAACAGATTTACCTCAAAGATAAAATCCTTGTGTGTATTTAAGTTAATTCTAAAATACATGCAAAGTAACTATTCGATTGGAGGTAACAACTTTTACATTTTATCTTTAGATCAATTTTCAAGCAAATAAACTCACCTTTGATTTCGTATTAACTATGGCATCAGTTCTAGTATCCTTGTAACTGCGTTTTGCTACAAGATATGTAGTTTTTGCTTCTTTTTTTTTTTTTAATGTCTCATAGCTTTTAAAGTAAGGGCCTAAAAATATTGCTCAATATAATCAATTTTTGCTTGTAAAATATTCAGGAGTGCACAAGGCTGTTAGATTAATTAGAAATTTACAATCACAGAAAAGTATCACTACCATCATTACTTGAACTAAAAAATTTTGCTTTGATTATACTATATTATTGCTACCATTATTAATTTAATTGTTGCTCTTTTTATTAATTATTAATTTGTAAAGCAAAGTCTATAAATGAACATTAAAGAACCTTTTTTGCCAAGTACTTCAGAAAAAAGTGCAAGCCCTTTGCTTGAGCTTCTTCTCTTCTCCTTTTTGCTTTTAGAATTGCTCACACTTTATATGCTGCTGCATGTAGACAGTTAGAGAATTTGATTGATTATTAGATTATTTTACATTTTTTATATAAAAAATGTCAGTGATATTTCAATTCTGAGTATAACATCATATCTGCAACAGTATGAGTAGAAATTGTCCAATTATGTCCATACATATCTGCATCTCTTATTGCCATACTGTTCCCAAGAAAAAGAGCAGAACCAGATGTCAGCGCCTTGGAAAGTACATGGGCAATGTGAGGTTTAGTCAAGGAGTACTCAGCAAAAATTTGAAAGGACATCTCCCAAGCAACCTGTAAGAAATGACAAGGAAACTTGCAATGCAGACAAAAACGTTGTGAAAGGAAAACAAATGAAAAATTTAAAAGCCACCAGCAGACATCAATCATTGAACAAGAAGTTGATTACAGTACTTATTAGTCAGAAGAGATCAAACTAAAAGAAAATTAATCCAAGATAACTACTGCAGCTTTAATTCATTTCAGCACTAGATATAAATAGAACAAGACCCAAAAATATAAATCTTCAATCGCTATTTCCAGATAAACCAAAAGCTGCAATGAGGCACTGCAGAGGTTTTCTTAGAAGCAATAAGCATCATATTAAAGCTTTAGAATCAAGATAAAAATTAATTGCAAAAGATCTCAGTATCAGTGACAACTTACCAAGAAAATTTGATGCTGTTTGGCATCATTTTTGGAAATTGTTTTCCAAGTTTCAAAGATATAAAAAAGGAGAACTTGTCCAGCACAACAAATATATATATAAATAAGTACATATATAAGGAATTAGCGTACAATAAATTTGTCCTTTTGTACTTCTAGATAGCAACCAAAGCTTACAACTGAAATAACCCAACTCAATCGAAAGCAATGTTTATGATAAAGACGCTACTTTTAATTAGCTTGGTTAGAATATTTCTACAAATTAAAAAGGTATTTAATTAAACATCAATTTCCTACACGATCTGATTATCACGTCTGGATATAAACCAGCCCCCCTAGCTAGCCAGCTAGCTACCATCTTAACCAGCAATATATGGTAAAAACATGAGACTTGCTATAGCCTCTTGCAGCCACTGATCCTCATCTTGTTTAATTTGAAAATAAATAAATTGCACATAAAATCAGAACATCTTTTTTCTTTGATTTTTCTTTCTGGTGAGTGGTTGCATGTAATATATGGGTCTCTATGCATGTCTGCTGTGAGTTTTTTTTCTTTTTTTTTCTTTTTTTTTGTAGATTTTATATGTATTTGATTTGTTGCGATCCAATAATCAATCTCTGTAAGTTGTCTACTTATGCTCCCTCGTTGGTATCATTATGTACAAGCTTTTATCACGTTGAAAGAAGAAATTGATAATTAATTTATCTTCTATCTAATTAATTAATCTAAACAGGAGTACCATGATTAATAATTAGCTTTTATGTACCCCAAAACACAACCCAACACAACCTTTGAAGCTAAATCAATTAATTAATGTAGTTATTTAATTAGATGAATTAAAAACATGCAGTTCGAGCTGAGTTTACTAGTGTCAAAATTAATCAAGTACCTGGATGGCTTCTTCACAGTACAGTCCCTCCTCTTTGTGAGAATTATTATCATCAATATTATTGTTCTTCATCATCATCATCTCTTCATCGCACAGTTCACTGTTCCTAGCAAATCTCCGCCGAACACGAACCCTCTGATCGGCTAGGGTTTTGCGACACACATACTATATACACTAACCAATTGATGTAAATGAGTAAGCGTGCATTAATCATCAGTAAAGGGTTCAACGTTAAGCATGTAAAAATGAGCTCCTCGATTCCATTCTATTATTGCGTAAGTGAAAGAGATACCTTGATGGTCTTGTTAAAGTTTCGTCGGTTCTTCTTCTTCAAATATCTCAGAATTCTATTCTTCCTTTCTTCTACAGAATAGCGGCCAACCTTGATGGTGGCCTCTTCCATTGTTGGCATTCGAGTAGCTTGGATTCCCTGCATAAAAATCCATAGCAAAACAAAGCAAGAAAGATATATTAATATCATATGTACTAATATGCATATTTAACTATACATATATCCAAATATGTTTTAGATAAATTTCCATGCAGAGAAAATCGCTTCGTTAATGTGCTGCGTAATAATATCCATTAACGTTTATCTACTAAATGAAACACAATAAAAGCATTCAAGATCAAAAGATGAGTACCCAATTTTCTGCGGCAGCTGGATTAAACACTGGCTTGAAATCCTGAAGATATCCACAGCATTCATCACCAAACTCACACAGATCCAGTAGTTGGATTCTGGAACCAAAATTCTGAATCCCGCCATAGAAACCACCCTTGTTGATAAGACAAAAAACAGATTGCTTAATTTGTTGATGAGAAATTCTGTAGGCTGATGTAGAGAGACTAGAGACAACCCAGATGAAAATTAACATGAACCAACTACTGCTAATCTCTTCTTAATTATAACTCCTTCTGGCTTATTCTGAAGATTAATTAAAGCAGATTTAAGTTATCAAGAAGCAACTGCTATTTGGTTTCCACCTTCCATTACAGGCATGAAGCTCACATGCTTCTGCAATAAAAGAGAATTAAAAACTGTCAGAAATTTTGTTTCAAACGATATATTATATTACATGAAACAAATTATTGAACAAAAGTAATTTGTTTTCTTCTCAATTAAGCTGACTTCTTTTTCTTGTGTTATAGATTTAATTAATTATCATGTCTTTTCATATAGAGATATGTTTTTATTAATTCTCTAATTGGCTCAGCATCGTTATCATAAACAAATAATAGTTACTATTTATACTTGTAAGCACGTCTACAATTTTCGAAAGGGAACAAATTTAAAACTTAATTGGAAAAAGTCAAAGAAGAAAACTGCATCATTTGGTCAAATGGAAAGGGAAAAAAAAATGATTTGATTGCCATTATAAATAAATAAATAATTTTTTGAGTTCATTGCATTGGGATTAACACTTTCTCATTTGGGTTCATGAATTTCCTAAAGGAGAAGCAATCAGAGGTTGTTAAAGGTCCATTTGTTGCTTCTTTACTTAATTTGCATAAAAGTTATAAATATATTTCTTCTAGCCAGTTAGCTTTGTTAAGACTTTTTATACATATATATGCATCTAACTTTGTTATCATGCATGTGAGAGACAAAGAAATAGTCTAACCAAAGCCATAATAAGATTTGACCCTAACAAATTAGCACATGGTGTTAGTTGAAAATTTCTACTAGAGCTGGTAAACGAGTCGTGAATTCTGATTACATCATTGACTATAAGCATTATTTTTTATATGTATATCGAAATATTTAAAATCAAATTATATATCTTAATTTTCACCCACCCCACCCCAATAATATATCAACAATCTGTTTTTCATTGATACCAATTAATGGATTTGGTGGTTTGATGTCACGTCATCTTAAATTTGCACAATATTAGTCCTCTATGTGTAAAACAATATACGGATCCACTCATAGGACAACAGTTCTGTGGTAATATTAAAAGTTATGTCTTTAGAAGTGATTAAATGTTTTGACCAATGCATAGATTCTTCAACAAAATTGATGCCAGATAAATCGATAGATAATAGAGGACAAATGAACAAAGACTTAACGCAGCAGTCAATTTCGATTCCAGAAAATTCAGAGGCCATCTACTGAGCTCAGATTCTTCAACAAGAGGAGGTGGTGGCTTCCAAAGAACAAAATAAGGCAGAAGTACGTATGCACCACCAAAGAAGGAAAGTACAAGGAATGGCCACACAGAAATTTTGCTTTTTGAGCTGCAGATGCAAGGTGAAAAGATGAAATAAAACCATATTAAAAGAAAAAAAATGAAAGTTGATGGGTCCTCGTTATATACCACTCACTGCAATGCAGAGGAAAAGAATAAACTCTTCTAATGATCTTCTTTTAAACAAACAATTAGGGAACTTACAAGCTGGAAAATAACACACTGAACAAACATAAAGCAGTGGATGTTACCTTCTATCGGTTGGAAGTAGTAACGTGCTATACACCAAAGGCCACAAACCCATAATATGCTAGAGAGACACAAGGACGTCATTCATCCTAAAGCCATCATCTCCCTTCAAATTCAGAAGCTTTTTCAAAAAATACATGTCCCTTGATTGCGAGTTATTGTCCAATGTTATCAAGTTATTTAGTAAAAAAAATCATTATAGTCGAAAAGCCACTGTTACAGAAATTAAAGCAGCAGTTTATCCAAGAAAATCTTATACAACAAATGAACAGAAGAAAATGAACAGAGAAAATAAAAAATAAAAAACAAACCAATGAACATGTATGAAATCGGGATCTTGTCTAAGGAAAATTTACCTCAGGTGCCTTGAATCCTTCCCTGGCTCGTCGATTGCCACCCTTCCAATGCACTTGTTACTGCAACAACGCACCATTCTTCCCCTTCTGTGCACTTCCATGCGTGTCATTGCTTTTTTTGCCCCTGCAAAGTTCCATAATCTTCGCTGCTACCTCAGCCTCATTTTTGCTCTCTTTCATCAACTTGTCAACCTCTGCCTTCGGAAGCTTCATTGTCACCCTTATTACACCACTCTCCGAGCCCCCCTTACTCTGTTCGGGCAAAATGCTTGCCAGTTTCATTATCGAGAGATTGGACACCGATCTCCTAGACAGCATCAGGCTCTCCAGTTTCTCTTTAGCACTCATTTGAATCCCCGACCAAACCCTCCTCAAAACTTTCTCCTATGGAGCATTTGGCAACTCTACTAAGAAATAGAGCCTATTTCGCTCCAAATCCTGATGAGCTTGCAGGGCCTTTGCCCGAATGCCAAAGTGCTTCACAGCTTCTGATTCCAGGAAACCCTAGATCCTACATGTGATACGATTTTGTTTTTGTTTTTATATTTTTTAAAAATCGAAAACCCTTAAAACCCAGGTTAGAAATGATCGATTGACAACACAAAACAAGACAAGAGAGAGCACCAAGAGATCAACGCCCAACAGAACAATACAACAGAATCACAATCAACGCCCAACAAAACAATACAACAGAGTAAGAAATAGAAATACTGTTTGAGATATAGATAGAGAAATCCTACCGAAGAGAGATCACCGAGAGATCTTGAAGGAAAGGGAAGCTGTGCGGACCTTGGTGGACAGAAAGCTAACAACAGCAGTTTTCTTGTGTAGATCTTGGTGGACAGAACGCTAATGCGACAGTAGCTTTCTCGTGTAGCTTCAGCTATATATATGCAGCTTCAAAACAAGACAGGGGAACTAGAGAAGAAGAAGACAAGACGAAAGGGGGAAATTAAGAAGCGGGAAGACAGAATTGAGAGGGAAATTGACAGAAATTACAAGAAGGATGAGAGGAAAAATGTCGATGCAAAGAGAAAGGTTTGGGATTTTTAAGGTTGGGGAAAAATGGAGAGGGAAAGGTCGATGCAATGTATTCACAGTTAGGTTGCTTTTTATATTTTATAATTTTTTTAATTAATTATATGTGTCACATATTCAATATACATCACAAGGTCGGTCCACCTTTTTTTAAGTGTGACATGTATTTGGTTTGACCAAATTTTAAGTTTATATATATGTCATTTTCCTATGGACCGACACAAAATTTGGTTTCAACCATTCTTTTTGTTTTCAACCAAAATTTCGTATTATATTATTAGAATAGTAAAATAAAAATATATTATATTATGGGAAAATAAAAGCAGCCATTCTTAGTTGTTTTCAACCAAAATTTTTATTAATTAACATTCTTATAGCGGGGCTTGTTGGTGTCAACGTGTAACACTTGCATGTACCATATATATGTTGACTTTTGTCTAACTTGTGATAAAACTAGAATAGCATTTTGATTCCTATTTTACTGTTTCTAGATGGTTATTATAGGAAGTATTCGGTTTACAATAAATATCTCATTAGATTAGGATATTGTTTTTTGTATCCTAATTAAAATAGGAGAATATTTATTTGTGTCCAAAATCCTTTAGGAGTTTAATTATAACACTTCCTATTATATTTCTTCTTATCCTAATATGCTTTTGATTATAATTTTTACGAGATTCTAAAGGAGATTTCGTCCAGGCCTCTCATTCTATATATATAGAGCATTATTTCTACATAACGTGTTCGACAGATTGGCGGGTTAGCTGATTTGGTTGTGTTTTAAGAGAGTCTTGATTTTGGCATTCCATGAATTGATAGAAAAGCTTCAACACAAATTGAGATGCTTCTTTAATTTGATTCTGTGAGTCTTTTGATTCATGTATGAGTGGTAGAAATCATACATGAGTTGTTGATTGAGTCTGTCTGAGTTAGTAGACACTTGAAATAACTTACGGGTTAAGTGTTTATGTAATTCAATGTCAAACGTCGTTGTTATGTATAACTTAATAGTATATTGTTAAGTTATGTGCGACAGAGAGTGGGCAGTGTCACTAGAGTTTAAGATCTTTATGAAGATTTTGTTTTACAAAGACTAGATCAGTGTGTGAGGATGAGTCAGCATTGTAAAGGGTCCTAAAGATTGTACAAATAAGAACTTAGTGAATTGCAGCTCTATAGCTGTCCGCGGATGTAGGTTTTATAACCGAACTACGTAAAAATCCTCCCGTGCCGATTTACTTTATAGTTTACTGTTATATTACTTATAACTGCATACTTCCAGAACTCTCAAGACTATATATAAACCTATTTATTCACATAGGGGAGGCTAGGATTTGATAGTTGGGGGTCCAATAGTGAGATGTAAATATTAAGGAGATTTGAGGGAACAAAATCATTAGAGGTGGGTCAAACTAAGAAAAATATGAATATGTGGACTAAATGTGCCACAATTAAACTTTTTTTATGCATTGTTCACATCTTTTTTGGACTGGGCCTCCCTAAAACGATTATGTAGCCTTTCACCTTATTATTCATACCCCATTTTTGATCACAATTGGTATTTTAAATACTTTAAAAATCAAAATTGTAGATAAATATATAAAAAGGGAAAATTTTGAATGACCACGAGTACGACCTAATTTTATTCGACCTCCAATTTTCGAAATTAGCGTCTTTTGACCTGTTAAATTTTTTCTGTTAACTTTGATGATCGAAGGGTTATAACTAATTTTGTATCAACATATGTGTGTTTATTTGTGTTTTTAAGATTTTGCAAAGATGTGTGGTTAATTTTAAATTTTTTTATTTTTGAGAATAATATGTGGTTGATATTGATTTAAATGTATTGAAAAATATGCGTTTTCAGAAAACAGAATCTGAAAAATATAAACAAACAAAACATATATCCAAATCAAGAATTTTCATCAGTATTCAAGATTACAAATTTTGCAGAAACACCCCAAAAGAATACCCAACAACCCCCATCCATTGCAGACCCATCCTCACTCACCTCTCTCAGCCACATCTCTCTCTTCACCCATTTAGCTGCATCTCTCTCTTTTGGTTTCCAGGAAACCACCTTACCAACCCTACTCAGTTGCGGGATATTTTTTAAAATGACTCCTTTTGGAGCCAGTTTACTAAATATATCCCCCATTTCAATTTTATATATATACAACCATTTTTTCATGTAAAAAGACATAGATATCCTTCCAGGCTTATAAACCCTTCTTCTTTTCCACAAACGCTTTAAAATTAACATATATCGAGATATCAGCCTGGTGAGTTGAATTATTGAAGAGAACAAAGACAACTGATGGCTGTGTAGCTTTCAAGCCTATGATTACCAAAGCAAAACGAAACCATATTTTACCGCTCTCGCTTCGTTGTCGTCCGCTTCTCCTACCATTCAGGCAACATTATCACCTCCTCTTTTTCGAGTGACTCAAATTAATATATTTGAATTATTTTTTTCTGAAGTCTCAGTTTTGGAGGAAAAATTTTTAAGATTGTTGGTAGCAAAAAATTGACTTAGCATGGGAATTGAAATTCTAATGACACTTCTGAGAGCTACTGGGGAGAAAGTGATTGGGTTGATTTGGATGCTGACCTTTACTACTGGACGAAATCCTTGCAGCTTGTTAAGGTTCTTTGTTAATCTGAAACCTTTTTTGGTGTTTGGAACTCCCAATAGTTGAGTATTCAATTCATGTTTACTGCAATTTTACTTTTGCAGTAGTATCCTAGCCATATTGCTAAAATTGAAAAAGAACTTAAAGAGCAACTTAAGTTCATGGATTTTGTCATTACGGTGCCCGATGCTCGAATTCCATTATCCACGAGCCATCCGCAGGTTTGATCTTTGTATTGTGTTAACAATTTTTTTAACTTAATCATGACTTATATATGCAGTCTCTGTGGTATTACATTGATATTTGGAAGATTGCTTGATGCTCCATTTAATTTGAGGACTTAAGAGCATGCCTTTTGGATCTTAATCTTAACTTGTTTATGGCGCAGGTGGATTCATGGCTTGGAAATAGGAAGAGAATTTTGTTCTTTTATGAATCCAAATCCTGTTTTTTGTGCTGCATATTTTTCAATGTAATTTACACTCAATCTCAACCACATATCTTTTTTAAAATTCAAAATAATTCAAAATCAACCATATATTTCTAAATTTAATTGAAAACAAAAATACTGGATTCATAAAAGAACACACCCAAATGTCGAATAAAGAAGACATGATATCTACAGAAGATAGGAGTGCCTGGGCAACTTACTATACAAAGTAGGGAACTAAAGTTATCTTCTCAAATGGACAACTCCATAACCACTCTGGTGTTGCTACATAGTCACCATCTCATTCAACCAGTGCAACATTAGTTAATTCAGTATGCGCATGTCTTCTTCTAATTACTTTTTTTTGAGTCATAATAACTTCCTTTAATTCATATCATTTCCTGTCAGATCAAAAATGGACTTGAATTGGTACCATAACCAACGTACTCCTAAAGAAAGGTACTAACAACTTTTGATGCTCAAGCAGCTATAGATTGGGATTTATTGGGTCATAATCAGAGTGGTTTGGGTGGTATTAGCAGAAAAAAGTCTGGATGATGAAATGAGGAGGTATTCACCTCTTGCAAGCAGGTGAGTTGGTTAGAATACTGCTATCGTGAACTGAATGTACAAATTACAACTACCTACATTTGTTGGTGGGTTCTGTTTCATTGCATATTTATGTTGATTGGTCATGCATGAATAATTTTGACTTGAGGAACCACTAAACATTTGATACTGGTTCATAATTCTTCCATATATGGTAACATTAATTGATGTTTGTTAGTATGCATGAACCAACTACTGCACTTCGCCTATAGCAATTCCTATTCCCAGAGTACATTGGCTCTAATTTGTCAATTATTCTTTATCAAGGAAACTAATATAAACTTCTTGTCTTTTGATTACAAGCTCATTGGTAATGGCTTATAAGAACTGCATACTGTTGGTGGCATATGTAAAAGCGGTGTTTTGATTGAATAAGTTGGTTGTTGATCAAGAATACTATTTCCCAAGATCTATCTACATAGCTTTCTAGTACTTGAGATGATGCATATATTGCACGATATGGTGAAGAAATTTCCAATAACCAAGTCAAATTTCGTGTCCCTACCAGTGATGGTGAGGATGATCTTGGTGTAGAAGAGTACGAGAATGAGAAAGATCATCCCTCCAATTGGGGTGTAGTGAACTCTTCTTACATCCCTCCAATTGGGGTGCAGTAAATGAAGCTAAATGAAGCTAGAAGAGCTTGGGCTTTATACAAGCCACGTTGGGAGTAACCAAAACATGAATGTGATAAAAACCACATTAAAGCAATCAAACCTATGTCTTCTGTAGGCTCTTTGTTCATCATTGTTGTTGGGGTTGCATACTTTGTCCATCAAATTATTATGTCATGTAGTTATTATCATTTTGAACTATATTCAATTGTTTATGTTTATCGAAACTACGTTATATAACAGTAATTCATTTCAATGTAATGCAATTTTATTAGTCTTACATGGTAATTACCTCTAATATCAAGAAAAAATGACTAGAATAACGTTTAAAAAAGGACTTTTGCATCGCACAACTATGATGTGTTAGTACAAATGCCCATCATGTAAAGAAATAAGGTCTAGAATTTTGCACGATCAAGTCATGCTACTTGTTCGACCAAGTCGTGTAATAATTGTAAGCAACATTAAAAGCACAATTTTTTGCACGACCTAGTCGTGCTATATGCACGACCCATCCGTGCAAAAAAGTGAAATCTAGAATTTTGCACAACTGCGTTCTCTTATACGCATTCATGACTTAGTAATGCAAATGACATGGGTTCAAAAATTTTACATGACACTGTCATGCAATTAGCCGAATAGGGCCGTGCAAAATAATTTTTTGCCATAATTTTACATGTCTCAATTGAGCACTTTGTAAGACATGGTCGTGCACATATGTACATATGTTCAATTCAATTTCCTTATACCGTTGTCATTTTTGTAATGGTAAACTACGGAGCCACATTATTTGTTCGTGATTTGACTTGCCTCCACCGTGGGTAATTATTAGTTGCTTGTTCATGAATACTTTTGCGAGAGAACACAAAAACCTGCATATATTTCAACTAGATACTACTATTCAAGTACTTTTAACATCCACAAAAGGACTATGCAAGTTAGCCATTTTAATGTAATGCAATTTTATTTGTCTTACATGATAATTATCAATAATATGAAGAAAACATGACTACAATAACATCCAAAAAGGGATTATTGCATTGCACTACTACGATGTGTTAGTGCAAGTGCCCATCATGAAAAGAAATGAGTTCTGGAATTTTGCAACCTTAAGTCGTGCAGTAATTGTCAACAGCACAAAAATTCTCACTATTGTTTTCCACAACTATGTTGTGTTAGTTCATGACTCATTCATGCAAAAAAATAAATTGTGGAATTTGCAAGACCCAGTCGTGCAAAAAAGTTAAATTTGAAAATTTGCATGACCTGATTGTGCAGTAAATGAGAACTTTATAAAAATATCAATATTTTTTGCATGACTTAATCATGCAGAAAAGTGAAATTTGAAATTTTGAATGACCAAGTCGTACAACTTGCACAACCAGGTTGTGCGATATTTATGAACAATATAAAAATATCATTATTTTTTGCATGACCCAGTCGTGCAAGAATTTTCAACAGCATTCTAAGTTCATACTATTGTTTTGCCCAATAATGTCGTGTTCGTTCACAACCTATTCGTACAAAAAATGACTTCTTGAATTTTACACAACTGGGTTCTTATGTTATCATACCCCATACCTAATAGGTCCAGAATGTGATTCTGAGGATTCATACGTATCAACCAATGAGAAACTATGGCCATCAAATTTCTATTAAACACTCAAAAGTATACAATTCAAAGTTCCAAATTGACAATCCACCGTGTCATTCTAATCACATTTCTAATCCAAAAAGAATCACAACAATGATTCACATACATAAATCATAGTTTTGTAGCGGACTAACGTATGCCAAAGGAACTTCATAGTCTTTTGCCAAAAATCCTCTGCACATCATCTAAACCATTGATTACTTGAGGCATGCAACATATTAATGAGTAAAACACTCAGAAAGCATCTCTAACATAAATATGAAATTGAGTCATACAGGGATGAATCAAATAAAAAATGATACGAATTCCTTTCTTAATGAACAAGCAACAATTTCCTCACCCACAAGTCATATGAACAGTACATAAAGAACATGGGTCGTGCTCTTACACGGAGGACATGGTGCGACTGCGCTATGTTTCTATCCTAAGGACAAGTTCAACAAAAAGGTTTGGCGCTCCTGCACCAGTTCATGCTTCGGCACCAACTTTCTGCCTTATCTTGATTTGCAGCACGGAGCTTGCATTCCTGCATACCACACATGGCGCTCCGACACCAATTCATTGTTTGGCTACTAAACTTGAACTATTTGTTCAATTCATATAACACATAATTGATGTTATACACACGTTAAACACATTTAGAACACACTTAAACACATTTAAAACACACCTAACACGTTAGAAACACAACTTAAGCATATTTGAGGCACAAACCTTAAGGACACTACACAATCACTGTAGATTTTTAGCATGATTATTCACATTTATGGCATGTCCCAAATCATGAGCCATTTCCTCTGCTTACATGGCACATATACTTCATTCAACATACACAAAAGTAACTTTATTCACATGGCACAAGTGTCCCGTTTAGCTCACTTAAACATATTTAGAACACACTTTATACACATTGGAGCATATCTTAGGGACACTTTATACACATTCATAGCCATTTGCTTAACTCATAAGTCTTAAAAGCGTGCATTAATAATTTTAAACACATTTAGAGCACAAACTCTAAGGACGCAATACTCACACTAATGGTAGGACTTTCTCATGTTTCATATTCAAAACATGTCATTTGTTATATATCACCGTCAATGATATGTTTTATGCATCATATATTTAGAGGGGACATACCACTCGTTATGTATAGCCATCGGTGGTTTATCAGAGTGGCCTAGTCACGCGTTACGCATTGCCGTTAGTGACTAATATTCTCAATAATCATTTTTCAAGTGTTGCCATCCAATATATATTGTCATCAATGGCATAACCTATACGCCACTGGTCATATATTACGTATCACCGTCGGTGACACAATTTTCACAATCATTCTCAAGGGATATACCATCCGTTACGTATCGTCGTCAATGATATACTTAAGTGGCCATATGATAGCCATCCAAGCACCATGGAGAACAACACCCTAAAAGCTAGTTGTTAAGGTGGGAGAGCCAGACACTTAAATACCTCATCAAGCAGTCCATACTACCTGATGTGGGACTTTGGTATCCCATACTACCAAGGTCCCTATCAATTGCCCCTCCCTAGAAAGCCGATGTCTCGGTGGCTGCACTCGACAACACTTCACTCGGCTCTGTGCCGGTCAGAACTCTCCGCCGGTAGCCCTCCCTGGTCCGCCAAGCACCAGCTTTGATACCAAATGATAGGAACCCAAGTATTATGAAGAACCACACTCTAAAGGCTAGCTGTTAAGGTGGGAGGGTTAGGTACTTAAATACCCCATCAAGCAGCTCATACTACCCAATGTGGGACTTTGGCACCATCGATAACATATATTTTCATTAATTCATTCCAGAAAATATATTATTTGTTACGTATTACCGTCGATGACATATTCCATTGGCCACTAGTTACCTGTTACGTATCACCGTCGATGACTTATCACACATATTTTTCACACCACGTAATCACGTATTGGTTACCATATAGAGAAGTCGAGTGTCTTAGTACATTAAGCATGGCTTTCACTTTTACACACAATTTCATTAACAAACACTATCCATGCCTTTCCACACCAAATTTTCACATACACACAATCATGTTCATTCTTTCGACACTTCACAATCATGGAATTCAAGTCAGATTTTGCTCACACACACACATAAGTTAGCGAATCCACACATTACACGATTCGAGTATAAAATTCCAATCATGCCATTTCATCTCAATGTTTATGTGTTCATGGTCCCATTCATATTTCCATCCATGACACATTCTTGGCATTTCCAATCAATCAATCTCACATACAATTCATAAACACAATAACCAAATACATCTCATTGTAAACAAAACATCCATTGTGTCCTCAGAAATGGGTCTAGCTATTTACCTGATTAGCTTCGTAACTTGATTTGTCTACAGGCCTCCCAACTGAACAGTGCAAGTTTGAAGAATTTTATAAAATTAAAAAAAAATCAAATGTCAACAAATTTTCCATTCTAGAAATAGACACACATAAAAGTTATTTTGCCAAAAATTACAATTTTCTAATGAGTTTAGGTCGGTCCAACGGACTTTTCTTTACTGGCTCTGTCTTGAAAGTTGAATTTCCTAGTTTCACAAACTTAACTTTGAAAAATTATAACAATTGGTATAAAGCTCCAAAAACTATGAAACTTTGCAGTTCAAAAGAAACCATAATCAAGATCTTCCATACCAAAAATCAGTAATTTTTATGACAGATAAGCTCCTCAACGAAAATCCATTCCCCCTGCTTTGTTTCAAAATAGGGGAGGTTCAAATTTGGTTCATCAAATTCAAAAATTCACCATAATTTACACAATTTGAATTTTTGAGTGATTCAAAATTCTGTGAACTCCTAAACATGTCTAGTTCATCAAATAAAAATTTCAGAGTTGGAAAATAACCTTAGATTTTCTGAGAATTTTCAAACTTCATACTGCTCAATATGATTGCCGTGTAGAGTTATAACTTAATCATCATCTATGGCCTTTTACAAGAAAAAAAGCATATATTTGACTTTTTTTTACCGTCAAATATGATTAAATTTGACGGTTCATAACAGTCAAATATGTCACCGTCAAATATGATAATAGTTGACTGTTGGTCAAACAGTCAAATATTTACTACAACATATTTGACTCTTACAATTAAGTCAAGTTTACACACCATTTTCAACATTATTTGACGGTTTCTGGAAGATAATATTTGACATTAACCGTCAAATATGATTAAACTAACGGTAAAATTTTCAAAATATTGTTATTAATATTTGACAGTAAGAGTCAAATATGATAAACATAACAGTAAAATTTTTTTCATATTTGAGTGCAATTAACCGTCAAGTATGTTAGGACATAATAATATTTGACTCTTTTAAGACAGACAAATATTATTATAATAATATTTTTATACTTGTCCATTTTGATACTATCAAATATGACACAATTTTTTTTTGCTCATATTTGACTGTTTCTTATTGTCAAGTTTTTGGGAATAGTATTTTTTTGTAATTATCATATTTGAATATTTTTTACCATCAAATATGTATGAAAATATATATATTATATACTGTTTATATATATATATATATATATTTACAAATATTTTTTAAATATAGTGAAAATATAATAATTTTATTAACTTTTAAAATAAATAAAAATTTATGTTTAAAATGATGTATACATAAAAGAAAAACTTAAACAAAATACAAATAGAATCATAAGAAAAGATGGGACTTCATATGGAATGTGGCATTGAAAAACAGCCTATTATCAAACTTCTTAGCCCTTGGATTTTGGCTAATTTTATTGTCACAGCAAAACCTGCTAATTTTAATTGCTTCAATGCATGTCTACCAGTTCTGTTACCTATTATATTAGCAAGAATACAACATATCAAGCACTGAAATTCGGTATGCTGTCATATGGATGCTCTGCCGACAATAAGACATGCACAAGAAGGCATGTTGTCATATACAAGAAGGTATGCTGTCATATGGATGCTCTGCCAACAATAAGACATGCACAAGAAGGTATGCTAGTTTCAAAATGTCTAAACTCATATCAAGTTCCAAGTAGGAGCAGTGAAAGCAAAACTTTGCCAACTATAACAGATTCACTCCGTAGAACTGGGACTTGGAATTGAGAATTGCCTACTACACTTTAAAATAAAACACAAAAATTACAACAAGGATTCAAGATACCTAAACCGCTAGGTCGCAAGAAAATAAACGCTTAATTTGTCAGCTTTGGAGCCTTAAGAAGATGAATATTCCTCACAAAACCTTTCCCAAGTTCACCTACAGCTTTCAGCACATCAATCGGATCTATTTCTTCTTCTTCAGCTTCCTCTAGATTTCGTTTCTGAAAATATTCGAGGGACCAAAAGATTCAATTAGCTGATTTATAAGCCGCTAAGTCAAGAATATGTTCTCTCTAAAAATATTTAGGTCATAATTTCAAATTATTCCTTTGAACAGACGCTTTCCCACGTTAGTCCAATAGCATCACCTCCCAGGGAATCATACCACAACCTCAAACTCTTTGAGAACTCTTTCTACATATATTACAACAGAAAATCAGTAAAGAAGAGTGATGCTATCAATATCAACAAAACTGGACAATCATCATTCTTGCCTCTAGATCCCCAACAAAGCATCTCAGTGGATTGAAGTCCACCATCAACTTATTTTTCAAATCCTCCGAGCTTCCCCTCAAATCTCCAGGCAATAGGAAAGGGTGGAAAGCCTTGCTAGCATCTCCATGAGCCACATGCCTCCCTGTCCAAGATGTGCACATAATGTCCCTTCCATTACCGACAATAATCAAAAGCCTAAAATTTGGGGTTATGGGAAAATAGTCATTACAAGATATCAACAGTACCAAACTATAGGATCCTCTCTCAGATATACCTTGGTTTACTTCAGATGGGAAGAGAAGACGAAGGGGGTAAACTAACTTTTCCCTGTGAAGAACTACAGCATCATAGTTGTTCAATGGAGTTCGGAAGAGGCACTGCAGGAGAAAAATTATGCTGTAATAATTCATATATATAGTAGCATTAATTATCAGATAATCAGAAGTGAAATAATATCCTCAGTAGCAGTACATGTCATCCCCCATCTGTTCTGGAGACTGCCACAAATCCATTGTCAGTTAGGACCTTCAATATATATAAGTATGCTTGTTTTTGTGTGTGTGTGTGTGCCAGTGCTTGTGCTTGTGTGTCACTGTGTCAGTGTGTCAGTATGTGGGTTCAGCAAGTGAACAAAGAAATCTAGCTTGCTTTACCTTTCTCCAACTTTAATAAGGAAAGCTGATTTAGTTTTCTCTACTGCTACAGGGTCCATCAGCCAATTCCCAGAACCTTCCAACTAATAGAGAAAGTAAAATATCTTTAGAGACAATATGAAAATTTAAATCAATGTTTTAGGAAACAACCAACAAATAGAGAACCATGCCTGAATCATAACTTCCAATGGCTGAATGCAAGCATGTGTCATCTTATTTAGTTTTGAAGCATGAAGTTTTTCTTTAGCCAGTGGATGAGGTTCTGGAGGGAACACAGATGTGAACCTGAAAGCTGTAAAAATGATAAGCATACATAAATGTCATTGGCCATGAAGGTTAAGCATCCAAGAAGACTAAGAAATATAAAGCCAAGTCAAAACTCTACTTTATCAGAGTTTTTAATGCTAAGAAAATTTACCAGAGTCCAATGGTTGTACATTAGAAATCCTCAAGGGGATATCTTCGATAAGACGTAAGCGCTTTGATAAAACTTCGAATGCCTCAAGCAAATTTCCAGAATATGATACAGGACCTGAGACCAAATTAAAATATTTTTTTAAGCTTTAAATGATTCCTAGGTGAGAAAAAGAAGAACACCACCCAAAGAAGAAAATAACAAAAATTAGTGGTAGTCTATGGTCCATAGAATCACCTTTAGCACCATGAAGCAGTGAAAAATCAAGTTGATCAACCATTTGCACAACATTTTCTTTTGATAGACAAAGATGTCGCAGAAGCACATGCTCAATAATGCGTTTTAAAATTAGATGTCTTGCCCACTGCTCACTTTCCCATACTGTAATGGGGAAATACCGTGTCACATTAATCATCACCACCAACACAAACTCAACCAAGAAATGCTAACAGAAGAATGATAAAGAGTCACCCGTGCTTTCTGCGTTTGTACCATCTTTAAATCTCCGAAGCTCTGCCTTCTCCCCCCAAAACTTCCGAAACCTGAGAATCAGAAAACAACAAGAATAAGCTTTGTTATGTTTCAATCAAGAATCATTTTGAATTCAGACAATTGAATTCAGACATCAACAGACAATGAAAGGGAGCGTGTTTCAATCAAGAATCAGGTAATCTAGCTATGCTAGAACAACAACTGTGACTCACTGGAATTCTTTTGGATTGGTTTAACAAAGAGAAGGAAAAGGCAGACAACTTTAACTGCTTTGAATTACTTGATGTAGAAAGAAAGAAATAAACTAACCAGATGGCAACTTTTCAAGTTAAATTTAAGTTTTGAATAGTGAACGAAGTGATAATTGAATTAAATATCAAGCATCAACCCTCCTCCAATTTAAGAAGGAAAAACAAACAAATGCAGTCAAAAAAACAAAGGCAGATGTAAGAAGGAAAAACCGTAGAAGAAAGAAAGAAAGAAGTTTGTACAAAATAAACAAATCAATTGAAATGAACAACAAAATCACTTACTAATTAGCTGTCTTGACTGAGCAGAGAGAGGGCACACAGCAACTAACCGACGACCAGTGAGATATCAGTACTACAGAATGCATGAGTACTTTTAGAAATTCTAATGATAGACATAAAAAGAGCCAAGAACAGAACACAAGATGCAATTAAAATAACACTATCAGATAAATATATAAGAATAGGGGGGAAAAGCATAGGTAAAAATTTAAATTGAAAATGAAAGTGTCTTATAATAATTAATATCAAACCTGGATAGCATTTTGAACACCAGAAATGTCTTCGAACTCAACAAAAGCATAGTAGACACCAATAACATCCTGTGTGCAAGAACTGGTAGATTAGCTTCCTTCAATATCACATACAGACAAAATTATAAGTTACAGAAAGGAATCCACCTTTCGGTTCCTAACAAACACACCATTAGGTTTGATTCTGTCGAAGTTCTTAAACTCCTACTCAATTTCAGCAGTAGTAACAGGAGAGGGCAAGTTTCTAACATAGACTGATTTTACTTCACCTGAAATATCATAATAAATAAATAGATGTATGCAACCAACACTCTGAATGTCCACTATATTCTTAACACTAGATGCTCCAAATTGGAATGGAAAATTTTATAAGCCAAAACTCGCGCCCTGAAAATTTTTTATAAGAATGTAAAAATAGATGATGATCACCATGTCTTAGCTGCATAAATATATACATAACATACAACACTGGAATATCACACACACAAAAATGCACCTATGTCATGCAATTTCAGTTGTTCTTGATCAGAGACAAGCTAAATAAGAGGATAGCAGTTCATTGAGTGCTATGATTAAATGAAGCACAAAAACCCAAATGCAGGAAAGGAATGAAGCAGCCTGAGATTCCAGAAATAAATAAAGAGCTCTGCCTATGATTTTACTACAGAAAATCATCAATATAACAATGTTTACATATCTGTAAATAAGATTCAAAACACAAATTAGGCCATAGAACTAAACACAGAGAAAAGCAAAAAGTTTTTTGTATAAATCTTCATGATCATTTGATCGACATTCACATGTTAAATTGATGCAACTTTTGTAAAAGAAACAAGCTGACCCAGGAAGAGAAGTAACAAGGCTTTTAACGCTTAGTGGCTTCTGCACCAATTCTTGAGTGTAAAGCAAAAGAACCAGAATCGTGGCTGAGCGTTTTATAGTCCTTACCAAATTCACCGAAATTCTCAATTAGACATTTTATCGAGCAATTAAAGCACAAAAAGCAAAGACATCTATTTAAGCACACTTCAACGTGAAAGCTCCTGAACTAGGATTAAAATTACTTCCGAATAAACCAAAATGTGAAGCGTGCTTTCAAGAAGATTGATAGAAAAAAAAAGTTTTACCAGCTTCTAAATCGAAAATAGGCCACTCAACCAAGGCTCAAACAAGAATAAGAAAAAGAAAAAGAAAAACCCACCTCACCAGGAAAATCAAAGTGAAGAGAGATAGCAACGGAGATTAGAGGAGATGAGAGAAACATACCTAGTGATAGAGAGACTGGAAGCATGAGAAGTCGAAATTACCCAATGATAGGGAGTGAGGGAGTGAGGGATCGACGAAGAAAGCGTAGGAGAAGTTTACTGATTTCAATCGGTGAGAGAGAGAAGTTGAGTGATTCAAGTGATTTCAATCGGTGAGAGGAGTGTAGTGAGGGAATGAGAAAAAAAAAGGAGCGGTTAGGGCAAAATAAAAGGGGGAAACGCAAACAGAAGGAGGGAAACCAAATATTCAATAAGCGGTGGCAATTTTGTAATTAAGATATATAAAAATTGTGTCAAGTAAACAAAGGAAGCGGGTTGACTTTTTTAAGCTCCTCCATATTTGACTCATTTTTAAAAAAGCCTCAAATATAATGATGTTTATGTGTCAAATATTTCAAAATTTCTGTTAGTGCTACATCCTCCAACCCACTAGAGTCATGCATAACCTACTAGAATTTATGATTTTTATCATGTCTCATGATATACATAACATAAAAACACAATTATTCATTAATTAATCTAATGTTTTCTTATAGAAATCCACAACTAAGCACTAGAAGTTGAAGAAGAGCATGATTTCTACCTTAATTTCCCTTAAGCTTTCTTAATTCCTTTAATTCATACAAGTTGAAGAGGGTGAGAGAGGGGAAAGGAGGGCTGGAAACTTTGAGAGTGAGGGAGGAAATGAAATTGTCTAGAAATGTCTATCCGCCCCACCTTCATATAATACTTGGCCAAATGTCAAATTAACTCTTAAAATCTTTAAGCTTTTCATTCATCCCCCATAACATTTTATTAATCACCATAATGTACATACACATACACATATATATTATACTCATATTAAAGTTGGTAGGGTTGGCAATGGGGTAGGGCGGGGCAAAATTTTAAAGAGAAGACCCGGACCCGACCCGCCCTGCCTAGTCCAATTTAAATTTTATTAAATTATTTTATCTAAAATATAAATATATTTATAACCATTATTTAAAAATTATAAAAAATTTATATTCAATCTACTTCATTAAAAAAAAATAAATACATACATTTATAAAATTTTAAAATAACATAAATATAATTTTTTCTTAATCGAAAATAAAATACATATACACATGATATATATCCTAAAATATTTCATAACAAATCTAATTATTCGATAATCATTAAAAGTAAAAAAAAGTTAATTTATATTAGATAAAAAAATCTTTGTATAAATTTTCATTATATTTGTATTGTATAAGCTAAATGGTGACTGTATTTAAACTTAAACTAATTAAAGTTAATTTATATTATATAAAAAAATCCATTACCTATAAAGTTTATGTAAATTTTTCATTTTTATTGGTATTATGCAAACTAAATGTTAATTGTATAAATTAGTTATATCATCTAAAAAAATAGTGACTACTAATTACAATTTGATTTTATTAGTAATTACATACTCTATTAGAAATAATATTAAAAGTGTATTATTACTTGTAAACTAGTTAATTGATAATTTTTCAAATAGTTGATAATACAATTAAATAATTTTTTAATATAATGTTGATTTAATTTCAATTTAATAATAATAATAATATGATTGATATATACCAATTAATTAACATTATATATATTTATAAAATATTAATAATTCAATTAATTAATTTAAATTACGATAATAAATTATATATTTAAGGTTATAAGATTGTTCTTATCATATTTCTATTTACATATTCAGAAAATAATATATTGATTATATTAAAGGTATACATTTTAGAAATGATCTTATTAATATTATAATAATTTAATTAGTAATTAATAATCTATATCAAGATTCTACATATTATGCAAATTTAATTACTATAAAATACAAATATTTTATTTTGTCATTATAACATGACTAAATTGATGTTAATGTACTAAAAGATGTTAATTATTAATTAAAATGTTACTTTTGTCAAAGTATTTTTATTGTTTGTAAAGTTATAATGAATTCACGTATATGAAAAGTTTAACAAATATAACTTTAAAAATTACTAAACTGTCTTAAAATTTTATGAATACACCCCTATATTTTACGTTTTTTTTTTGGTGGGGGGGTGTTGTCGACGGGTCTAAGGGATTGGATCTGGAGCCTCGTAAGCCTCGTAAGGTCATCCTTCACCAGCCATGCCTCTTTTAATTGTTACTCCTCTAGCCTTCTCAAGTAGTAGCAACCATCGTGAAGCTCCCCACCCAAATCCAAACAGCGAGCTGCCTGTTCAGGTTCTGATTTTGCTAAGGAATTGGTGATTGGGTTTGCAATGGGGATATGGGTCACGAAGAAGGAGGAGAAATTTGGTGGAGGGAGGTGGTGGTGCGGAGGAGGTGCTCGTGGCCATGAGAGAGAAGCAGGGGAGGTGTGAAACGATGAGAGGAGGAAAAATAAAATCAGTATAATAATTATAAAAGGGCATCAAAGTAATTTCACATTCAATCATTCAATTTAACAGAAGAATACTAAGAGCAAGGCCATTTGAGGCTAATTCCAAAAACTGGAAATCAAATTAAAATTAGATCATACCTTAGAGGCACTCATGAAAATTTTCCTATATAAATAATTTTATTAATAAATCCATACAAGGTATGGAATTCCAGTAGCTTGATATTGTATGTTAAGAACTACTATAAAAATAAAATAAAATATCCATAAGTTATATGATTTGTTAATAAAAATAAATGTATATTATATATAACTTTTCCTTGATTTTTATATAATTTTATGCTTTAGTTGCCTTTATCATATAATAGAATTTGATCAAATAATTTTCTAATGATTGTATATGTTATTTTTTAATTTCTTAAATATTATATATATATATATATATATATATATATATATATATTGAAATTGATAGTGAATGTACCTGGAGAAAAGTGTGTAGAGAGTTCTTGGTATTGGTATTTTTATTTTATTCTATTATTACTATTTAATAAAATATATATTTAATTATAATATTTAAATTAAATATTAATAATATAATTTTTTTGTAATTGTTTGTATAATTTTGCATTTTTACTAAAAATTAACTTTTGAAAATCAAGTTTACCAAACATATATTCATAACTTTTAGATAATACAACAATTTTTTACAGCGACTTTATCAACTACCCTATAACTATTTGAATCAGCACAACTAACAACTATTTTTTGCCAAAACACTTTTTGACAGCATTTTTCTATAGGACAACAATCTTAAACAGACTCATAGCCGCTTTTATGTTATACGCACAATTTAAAATGTTAAATATAGTAGGACTTCTGATAATTAAACATGGAAGGAAAGTTACGTGTCACGAGCTTAGAGGTTTAGCACGCTCGTGCGATACTTAGGCAACTTGAATTCAAAAGTTGCTAAGTAAGCCTTATAGTTTGCCTTCTCGCTCAAGGAGAAGAGAGGATCGTTGAGCCAAAGAGCTTTGTAGGCAAGAAGAGAAGAGATGGAAGATGGAGACAAGTATTGCTAAGCAAGAGAGCTTTGTATTACACTAGAAAGCTTTACAATGCTTGGATAATTTATAAATGAGCATTGGAGGGGTTATTATAGTAAACCACCTCTCAAATGAATGGGTAATATCTAATGCATCTAAGGTTCCTAATTTACTATCTAGAATGATCTACTACATATGTACAAGAGTATATGTGTATAAGAGAGAATTCTAGAAACTTATATTGCTAGAGAATTCTAGAAGGTAGGCTTGGGCTTACAAGTTTTCTAGAAGCTAAGCCAAGCCTTATACATATTTGGGCCACTCTAACAAGTAAATTGGGTGGGCCGTAACATCCTCCCCCACCTAATTCCGCGACATCCTTGACGCGCTTTCGTCCTTGTAGTGTTGGATGTGCTCGCCAAATTGTCACAAAGTGTATTCACGTTCCCAGCTAGACTTACTCTTCGAAAGGTTTTTCCACTTTACCAAGTATTCGGTGTATGGTGGAACTCCTCTCCTTCGTATCACACGTTCCGCAAGAATGCATTCTACGTCCTTGTCGAATGCGGTGATGACGGCTGTGGGTGCTCTTTTGGATTCGCTTCTACTTGGATTTTCCTTGTCCTCATGATAGGGCTTGAGAAAACTCGTATGGAAGACTGGATGGATATTGAGGTTAGGTGGCAATTGGACTTTGTAGGAGACTTCGCCCACTCGTTTGACAATAGGGAAGAGACCTTCGTATTTCCGTACCAATCCATTGTGCACTTTGCGAAGTGATTTGAATTGTTGGGGTAGTAGCTTGATAAGCACCAAGTCCCCCTCTTGAATTGCGAGGTGTCGTCTCTTAGTGTCCGCCCATTTCTTTATTTTCTTGGCGGCCTTGTCTAAGCATGCTCGCGTGATGTCGACTTGTTCATGCCATTCCTTTGCAAGCTTGTATGTCGCTAGACTCTTCCCTCTACAGGTTGAGGCTATGGCATGTAGATTCGTAGGTTGTTGTCCAGTCACAATCTTAAATGAACTCTTACCCATTGTCTTACTCCTTTGGAGATTATGTGAGAATTGGGCAACGTCTAGCAACTTTACCCAATCATGTTGGTGAGCGCTCACATAATACCTCAAGTATAGCTTAAGTAAGGCATTGATGCACTCGGTTTGTTCATCGGTTTAGGGATGAAAGCTTGTTGAGAAGCTCAAGTCGGTCCCTAACATTTTGAAGTGCTCTCCCCAAAAACAACCGGTGAATCGAGGGTTACGACCACTCACGATGTTTTGTGGAATTCCCCATAGCTTCACTATATATTTAAGGAATGCTCGAGCAGCTTCATCCGCGGTGCAATCAGCGGAGACGGGAATGAAGGTGGCACACTTGCCAAACCGATCAACCACCATTATGCTTCCATATCCCTCGGATTTTGGCAAGGCCACGATAAAGTTCATTGAGACGCTTTGCCATGGCCTTTGTGCGATGGGTAGGGGTTCTAGCAAACCCGCGGGGCGTTGGTGTTCAACCTTGTCTTGTTGACACAGAAGATAAGTCCTTATATAGTCCTCCACGTTTTCCTGTATTTGAGGCCAATAGTAAGAATCTTGTATGAGTGCAAAGGTTCGTGCCATACTTGGGTGACCAGCCCACTTAGAATCATGGCACTCCTTGATGATCTCCTTTCGTAAATTCTCATATCTTGGTATAAAGAGGCGATTCTGGGTTGTGAGGAGTAGGCCTTCGTCAAGCCAAAAACGTCGTGTCTTCCCTTTACTTGCCAAGTTTAACAGATTCTTGGCTATGGGGTCATGCTTTAAGTCTTGTTTGATGCGGTCGACGGGCACACTTTGTGGATGACTCATGCTTAAAATGGCAAGTTCTGCCTTGCAACTTAGGGCGTCGACTACAAGATTTGCCTTCCCGCTTTGTACTCGAGCCTATAGTCGAACTCGACCAAAAAGTCTTTCCATCGTGCTTGTTTGAGGCTCAGCTTCTTTTCCGTTTGAAAGTAACTTGTGGCCACATTGTCTGTCTTGATGACGAAGTGTGAGCCAAGCAAGTAGTGTCATCAAACCCGTAGGCAATGAATGATGGCGGTCATTTCCTTCTCTTGGACCGTGTATCGTCGCTCCGTGTCGTTGAGTTTGCAGCTCTCATACGCAATAGGGTGCCCTTCTTGCATGAGAACTCCCCCTATGGCAAAGTCGGAGGCGTCCGTGTGCATCTCGAATGGTTTGGTGTGGTCGGGTAGCACCAACACCGGTTCCTCGCATATTGCCTTCTTTAACCCTTCGAAGGCATGTTGGCACTCTTCAGGCCAGTGCCATGTGCGTTTCTTCTTGAGAAGATCTGTGAGTGGGGCTGCTTTGGCTGAATAGCCCATGGTAAACCGCCGATAGTAGTTAACCAGCCCAAGGAATGAACGTAGCTTCGGTACCTTGGTAAGAGGCTCTCATTCTTGAATGGCCTTCACCTTCGCTTATTCCATCATAAGCTTCCCATCTCGTATTCGGTGGCCAAGGAACTCTACTTCTTGTTGAGCAAAGGAACATTTTTTCTTCTTGACATAGAGTTCGTTGTCATGAAGCACTTGGAAGACTTGTTGGAGATATTGCACATGCTCTTAAAGAGTTGTGCTATAAATGACAATATCATCCAAGTAGACTACCACGAACCGATCAAGGTAGGAATGAAAGAGTTTATTCATGAGGGTACAGAATGTGGCGGGTGCATTGGTGAGGCCAAATGGCATGATAAGAAATTCATATACAC
This sequence comes from Boswellia sacra, assembly GCA_013180625.2. Taxonomy (NCBI): domain Eukaryota; kingdom Viridiplantae; phylum Streptophyta; class Magnoliopsida; order Sapindales; family Burseraceae; genus Boswellia; species Boswellia sacra. The sequence continues at coordinate 529,407 of SNVD02016232.1, read as the reverse complement.
CACACCTTGTCACATATGCGGTCTTTGGTTCATCACCCTTGGCAATGCGCACTTGGTAGTGCCCCGATCTCAAATCAAGCTTTATGAAGTATCGAGCCTTTCCAAGTTGGTCGAATAACTCCGCAATGAGTGGAATCGGGTACTTGTTCTTAATGGTAATCTTGTTAAGTGTCCGATAGTTGATACACATGCAGAGAGATCTATCCTTCTTCTTTTGAAAAAGGACGGGTACACCGTATGGAGCTTTCGAGGCTTGGATGTATCCCGCATCAAGAAGATCTTGGAGTTGCTTCTTTAACTCTGCAAGTTCGGGTGGCGCCATGCTTTAAGGAGCCATGGCTGGAGGCTTGGCACCGGGCTCCAACTCGATTTCATGATCAATTTCTCATTGTGGAGGCAACTTCTTTTGGAGTTCTTGGGGCATCACATCCTTATAATTCTCAAGGATGGCTTGAACTTGCCTTGGAAATGGCAACGTCCTCACCATCGTTTAGTTCTCGAACGGTGGCAAGGAAACTTGGATCCTTCTTCATCCATCGTTTGAATTGTAGTGCGAAGAGCATTTTGCTTTCAACCTTTGTTGCGCGTTCTGCCATCACCATGCATGAATGACTCCCATCGAGTATGTTGAGGGAGTTAGAAGATGGTGTGGGGAAGGCATGAACTTGGTCGAAGAATTCCATGCCTAGCACTACTTCAAATTTATCCATGGGGACGATGGAGAAATCAAGCTTACCGTTCCATGTGACAAGTTGTACCGATGTTGCCTTGGGCACTCCCAATATTGCATTGACGGGTGAGTTTACCGGCTTAATGGTGCCTCATGCCATTGATATATTTGAGGCCTAAGTATTTGGCCTCTTCTTCGGAAATGAAGTTGTGCGTGGCTCCCGTATCAAGCATAGCCCACACATCCTTGCCATTGATTGTGGCGCTCACATACATTAGACCCTTTTGAACATAGGTGGGTCTTTTAAGTGCGCCAATAATGAGGAGAGAACCTATCCCTGCTTGAGACTCCTCATTTTGTACGCCCTCATATTGAACAGCTAGGGCGTTGAGGGTCTTCCTCTTTGGGTAATCATGCACTCAATGAGGACCATCACAAATAAAGCAAGGACTTTTTGGTTTAGGGGTATCGGACTTACCTTTGTTAAGTGTGTCGCGCTTGTCTCCCCTGGATGGTTTACGTGCACCACCTTCTTTTCGAGCATGGTCCTTCTTGGTATTCCGCTCTCCCCCACCTTTTCCATGGTTGGCCTTCCTCTCCTTGGATTGGGAGGTGTAGTCTGTGAGGGATTTGGCTACGGCTATGGCATCATCAAGATTTTGTACACCACGCCTTTCAAGTTTGACCCTTGCCCAATCCTTGAGTCCGTCGAGGAAGTAGAAGAGAGAATCCTTTTCGGACATGTCCTCGATCTCTAGGATAATGGTGGTGAACTCCTTGATATACTCCCGAATAATGCCGCTTTGCTTCAATCGACGGAGGCGGCCCCTTGCCTCCTTTTCAGCATTGCTAGGAGAGAAGTGCTTCTGAAGTTCTTTCTTGAAGTCCTCCTTTGTCCGAAGGGAGAAGATGCTTTTGCCTGCGTCGCCATGCTTTTGACGCCATCATAATTGGGCTGCATCTAGTATGAATGTGGGTGCAATGCCGATCCTTGAAGCGTCATCATGGACACGTTTGGCTCCGAAGTATTGCTTTAAGTCGAATAGGAAGTTTTCAACTTTCGTGGCATTGCGAGTGCCATTGTATGTGGCGGGAGTAGGCACGTGCATGGTGCTTAGCCCACTTGTGTAAGACAGGTTAGCACGATCACATTGATGCTTCTCCCATTCCGTGCGAGTTTCCTCCATTTCCACACAGATTGCTCGTAATTCATACTCCACAAAGGTCCGCTAGCCCACGAGCTCTCGTGTAATGTTGTGAAGCTCCTTTTCATTGGCATTGCTAAACTCAAGGATGTTGGACTTTTTTGCTTGGGTGATCTCTCCATAATCCGTCTAGGCCTTCGAGACGGTCAGAGAGGCCCTCAAATGCATTGTCCATCCCTGAAATAGCTTGCTCTAAGCTAGCAACACGAGGTTCTAAAGACTCTGAGGCTGGAGCTTTGGACTTACCTCGTTTTCCTTGTGGGCGTGGTTGAGGTTAAGGTTGCTCCTCTCGTCCACAAACTTGCTCCTCCATAGTCACTTCAATGTCGGATGCCATTTGTTCTTGTGCTCGAACCGTGCTCTGATACTAACTGTCACGAGCTTAGAGGTTTGCGCAGCACGCTCGTGCGGCACTTAGGTAACTTGAACTCGAAAGTTGCTAAGTAAGCCTTGTAGTTTGCCTTCTCGCTCAAGGAGAAGAGAGGATCGTTGAGCCAAAGAGCTTTGTAGGCAAGAAGAGAAGAGAAGGAAGATGGAGACAAGTATTGCTAAGCAAGAGAGCTTTGTATTACACTAGAAAGCTTTACAATGCTTGCTTGCTTGGATGATTTACAAATGAGCATTGGAGGGGTTTTTATAATGAACCACCTCTCAAATGAATGGGTAAGATCTAATGCATCTAAGAGTCCTAATTCATTATCTAGAATGATCTACTAGATAAGTACAATAGTAGATGTGTACAAGAGAGAATTCTATAAACTTATCTCGATTCTAGAAGGTGGGATTGAGCTTGCAAGCTTTCTAGAAGTTAGGTCAAGCCTTTACATATTTGGACCACTCTAACAAGTAAATTGGGCCGGCCGTAACATACGGCTCTCCCCATTTTCCACCTAACTTCTCATTTAGACCTTCATTCCCTAGCTATCCCATGTGTTTAGGCAGGCACCTTGTGGGCTTATCACTAGTGTTTTAGGCGTGTGGGTAGTGGCATTGCGAAAAAAAAAAAGAAAAATCAAGGGACTAAAAAATATTTAAAAAATTTGTTCGAACCTATCTTTTCTTTTTTTTTTTTGCAGTTCGTTAGACTTGAGAAAGTTTTAAAATCTCCATGACAAATTTTATTAATTTCTCTATATTAGATTAGACAAACTAAATATTATCAATCAATTAATATGAAATAATTGTTTTCCTTTTGTTTAGATCTTTGGTTATAATCTAATCTTATGATTCATAATGCCTAAATGTTATAAATTTATCAATAATTATAACCAAAGATCTAAACAAAAGGAAAACAATTATTTCATATTAATTTTTCAAAAAAAAAAAAGAATTACATCATCTTGACACCCTCACTGTAAAGCCTCAGCAGAACACGAATGGCTATGGGAAATCCTTATAGAGCATTAATCAAGTTAATTGGCCCAATAAGCCCCATGTCAAACATCTCGGGCCTTTGATAAGTGGGCTTGAAACCATCTCAATCACGATGCCAATGAAGAGTGTTGTTATACTAAATTTCTCTCCAAAGCCCATCTACAAATAAAATCTATTAAAAAAATTAAATTTATAATTTATTTCAAATAATTTTTAAAATACCATTAATTCTTCTTATACTTAGTTTATAATCTATTGACATCCTTCATTCATAATTGTCTTGCTCTCTTAAGATTATACATTTTTCATCCATTCTTTTAGTTTCACTTTGTCTCTCATTCTACATTGTCAATATCTTTTTTTTTCCCCTACATCTTTATCTAAATATTTCATTAACTAATTTTTAAAATTTTCTTAAGCCTCGATTGGCAATTAAACACTGAAATTTTTTGACATACTTGAATGTAGAACACTAATCAAGATTTAGGAATATAACGATAAAAAAAAAGGTACTCTGAAAACTATATAGATATGTTAGAGTTTTTAAATAAATTTATTTAACCAAGCACATAAAAAGAAATTTATTGAACATTCAACAAATGAATTACAACATGCAGCAACATGAATATATGATCCCATGATACATACATAATTACATGCATGGTACATGTAACATATTTTTCTCTACAAAAGCCCAAATTAAATGTTACATGTCACACGAATAAAATCTGCAACCAATTATAATATTATTATATTATAAGGTGTAACATGTAAAAGACTAAGTGCATTCAGATTTTTGATCCAATTTAAGCTCCAGAAAATCTTTTTAGTCATCCAAGGCAAATGAATGCAAGCCACTCTCCGAAGCTTAAGTTTAGTCTTGCCAATATCAAAATTACTTCCAAATTTCAAAATAGCTTTTACTTTTACTTAACCTCCATCATTTCATTTTCCTAACCGTAACCGTATACCGCGCTATCCCAACGGACGGTTCTTGCATTCAAGATCTAAAACCGCTCCTACTTCTGTTGAGCCAAGCATTGATCCGGTGCGTTTCGCATTTTGTTTGTTAAATAAAATAAAACAGTACCAGAAACGCATCTTCAGAATTTTATTTAATTTTGTTTGTTTATTTGGGAGACGGGAAATTTTCGTGGAATTTTCCCGGAAAATGGAATGTGTTTGGTGAATGTTGATGTGGTTTTTGATTGATTTGTTTGTCTCAGTTAAGAGGTTTGATTATGGGAGCTGTGGAGGATGTGAAGAAAGAAGGGCGGCTGCCGGCGGAGATAAAGGAGGTTCTGAGATCGTTGGCGTCGAAGTGGGAAGATGTGATTGATTGCAATGCGTTGCAGGTGATTCCTCTTCAGGGAGCGATGACGAATGAGGTATTCCAAATCAAGTGGCCGACGAAAACGGAGAAAGTGAGTCGGAAGGTTCTGCTGAGGCTTTACGGTAAGGGTGTGGAGGTGTTCTTTGACAGGAAGGATGAGATTAGGACGTTTGAGTTCATGTCAAAGAATGGACAGGGGCCTCGCTTGTTGGGGCGCTTTGCCAATGGCCGAATTGAAGATTTCATTAATGCGCGGGTGAATAAATAAATACTTTTTTTTTTTAATTGTAAAATTCATCTATTGTATTGTAGATGTGGTGATGTCAGTGTTACTCTATGTATCATCTTACTGTTTTAATAATATTATATGTGAATTTTCAGACTCTTTCAGCATCTGATATGCGTGATCCAAAAATATCTGCGCTTATAGCAGCCAAAATGAAGGAGTTTCATGGTCTTAATATGCCTGGTCCCAAGAATGTCAGGCTGTGGGATACGTTGCGGTATGTTATGTTATCTTATGTTTGTTTCCTAGTTATATGCATTTAGAGACATTAATTTAAGAAATATATATATTTTTTAATCAATTCCTCAGAAATTGGCTCAAAACTGCCAAGAGTTTCTCTCCTCCAGAAGAAGCTAAAGCGTTTCGGTTGGATGCCATTGAGGAGGAAATCTCATTGTTAGAAAAGGAACTCTATCGGAACCATCAAAGTTTAGGTTTTTGCCACAATGATTTACAATATGGTAACATAATGATTGATGAAAAGACTAAGTTGATAACCATAATTGTAAGTTTCTCTGTGTTACTTAATCCAATGCATGATTTTTTTTTTTTGGGTCAAAATATTGTGCTAGTTAAGATGTGGATTGATCTTTTCACAATTTCCTTTTTTTCGTGATGATTTGACACTTGATGGAATTTAGTGAATTTCAATTAGCCATCATTGATATGTATATTCTATCCCCTATTAGGACTATGAGTATGCAAGTTACAATCCTGTTGCTTATGACATAGCAAATCACTTTTGTGAGATGGCTGCCGACTATCATACGGAAACACCTCATCTTTTGGACTATAATAAATACCCTGGTGTGTAACCACTATGATTTGCTTTATTTTCTTTCTTGTTCATGGAAAAAGCACTTAGTTCACCTGAATTTCACAATAGATTTGAAGGAGCGCCAAAGATTTGTGCGTGCTTATCTGAGTTCTACAGGTATTAATCTTTTACTCTTCACTTATGTGGCATTCTGTTTGTACTCAAAGATCATGAGAATTCTAGTTGATAGGTATTGATTTCCTTTTTCTGGATGGTATAAAAGAGAGAATTTGAGAAATAACTTACCTTGCTTATTATTTACGTTCACATTTTGCGACTCTGATTCAAAAGAGAAATGTTGAAGATGGCGTCCTATCTTCATTTTTTTAAGACTTTCTTTTTGCTAATTGTGTATTGATTGTATTTCACTTTCCTAACTCTACTTAGTTTCCTTTTTATATATAACTTGACCCTAGTAATCAGCTGCTAGAAAGTGGGGTAAATTATTTGACCACTAGAATAAGTTTCAACTATATTTATTTATGTACCATATATCATTCTGGAGAATAGTTTTTGAAGATTTTGGTTCTTCATGGTGTCTGAGTAACGGTTTATGTGTTCTTCACTGCCCTGTTGTGTCTTTCAATTGGTTATTTGCTTAGTCTTTATTGCCTAGACGCCAAGAAATTGGAATGTCGGGATGTAAGCTAGTGACACCCCAGTTGATTTGAATTATGAGCTTGGAGAGGAGAATGGAGATGAGACATGGACCGAGGATGATACTAGAGATTGATGGGAAGATCAAATTAGATGTCACATACAAGACCATGGATAGCTTAATGCAGTTAGTGTAGTAAGTCAATTCATGCATGCTTTTGAGGGGAACCATATGAGGTAGTCCACAAAAGTTACAGAGTCATCTGCACACAGAACAGGTCTCTTCTTCCACAAAAATGGGAAACTTGAATTGGGAGTCTTAGTGATGCTGATTGGGTCAGGTCGTGGTAGACCAAAGATCCAGAAGTGGATTCTCATGTATTTGGGAGGAAATCTTGTTACTTGACAACGTGGAAAAAAAACTCTGGTGGAAAGATTTATTGTGCTGAAGCTGAATTTAGGGCTATCACTTGAAATGCGAACTCTTATGGTTAAAGATCATTGTTTCTGATCTAGGTCTAGATTGTGAGGTCTTATGAAAATGTATTGTTGACAACAAATCGGCCATTAGCATCGCCAATAACTCGATTCATCATGATCGACCCAGGCATGTGAACATTAGTAGACACTTGACCACAGGGAGGAAAAGTGGGAAGTTTTACATTCTGCAAATTATGTCTAATTGGCAACTAATTGATATCTCAACCAAAGGGTTACCAAGATTTACAATTCAATCTAGGAAGCTGGGAGTGGAGAATATTTTTTTGAAGCAGCTACGAGGGTGATTGTTGAAGATGCTATCCTAAATAATTTGAATTCCTGATGGTTTATTAGTTGTATTTTACTTTTCTATTTGGTCAATTTCTTTATATGTACGAGTGACCCTAGAAATCAACTTCTACAAATTGGGTAAATTAGTTAACTTCACTAGAATAGGTTTACAATTTCTACCTACAAGTGTACTTTCTTTCATCTGTAGAATATGCTTTTCGGAGTAATTTCTCGTTCAGATAACATTGACTTTTATTGTTATGAGCAGCAGTTACTATTCAGTCCTCATCAATAGGAACAATGCTGCATGTCTTATTGTGTGTGTGTACGAATTGTGAAACTGTCAACCAAGATAAATTTTTATCATGAAAACAACTGGAATTATATATTTCCTGTTTTATTGATAGTGTTATCAAAAGTATACATGCAGCTATATAACAATTGTACAGTAGGTTTATGAATTTAATTGGATTTAATTTAAAAACTGATGTAAAAATTGGTTTGAATTTTGATTTTATCAGTCCTCTGAAATTAATTAATTTGTGTTCATACAGGGAATGAGCCCAGTGACATGGAAGTGGAGCAGCTGCTTCAAGATGTTGAGAAGTATACTCTTGCAAGCCATTTAATCTGGGGCGTTTGGGGAATAATATCGGTAATCTTGCTGACTCAGCCTACTTTCTTCTTTGAAACTTTTATATTTCTGAATTAACATAGGATGTGTTGGATTGGCTCTGCCGATGTGACCGGGGAGTTATCCCTTTTGCACTCAGATTTTTGATTTGATACCACCTTGGTCCTTTTAATCATTTAGAAAAGTTCTGGACATTTTATCCGGTCAGAATTATTTTTAACTTGTTTCTCATTGTCAAGCATCATTGGCAATATTTTCCTACCTCTTATTGATAACACATGCTTGATGCTTGATGACTTCCACAGACAGTTTGTTTTAAACATTATTCTGAATTCAACTTTAAATTTAGCTGTTTATTTTCAATTTAATGTAGTCAATTGCATTCCTAGTTGATACTTATGGATGTTGTGTTCGAGAACTTTCACACACTTATCATCTATAAGCTTATTATTTCTTGGTTACAGGAACATGTGAACAAAATTGATTTTGACTACATGGGATATGCAAGGCAAAGATTAGACCAGTACTGGTTAAGGAAGCCGACACTCTTAGGTTCATCTGGAGCCCGAACCTGAATTCCGTTCTTATTCTTTCTGCATCATGTAAATATAGTCTATGAATGAACGGTTAAATTTCTTTCTGCTACAGCTTTGCAGCATAGTTAAAATTTTAGCTGATAGAGGAGTTTGCTCAGAAGCGTAGCGTATTGGGACTTTTTTTGTAGGTGAAGATCGTTTTTTAATTATTGTTATTAGTATTTAATATTTTGCCCCTTTACTACATTTAATTAATTTTTAGTAGTCTCAAGAAGAGGTAGGCAACTTGACGTAAAAATTCATTGTAATAAGGTGTTAAGTCTTGATATCACAATAACTGTTGTGTGTTTGAAAGATTATGCATCTTACTCATTGTAAATGAAGATGTTAATTAAAATTTACAAGTCTGAAATGGAATAAATTTATTACTTTAGAGATCAAGGAACAAAGACGGAAATTTTGTGGAATAATAATAAAAGAAAGAGTCCCTTCCATGTGACTCTAGTCACATACATATTAAGAAGTTTGAAATGATTATCCGAAAAAATTAATATAATTTATTTTTAAAAAAATTATTATCTTAGAGAATATTATCTTTTAAATATTTTAATATACTGTTTTAAAGCATAATTTAAGATACATATATATATATATATATATATATATACACCTTTAGAAAACAATCCGGACGCCTTGAAAAGTATTTGGCTTGTGAACCATAACGAACCAAGGCAAGATACGAACACAGAGTGAACCACGTTGGACGTCGAGAAGGAACGACGTTAGCCGTGAGGGTTTGTGCTAAAGTGGACCACAGTTATTTTATTTTGTTAAGATATTTTCTCTTACACATTTGTGCTTGCTTCTGTTGTGTTGACGCGTAACCATTTAAAGTCCACCACAAACGAAACGACCCAATCCCGTTTCCATTTCCCATCTCATTCTCGAGAGAAAGAAACCCACTTCTTCAGAAGAGGAAGAGCAAAGAATAACAAGCATGGCATGTGCATCACAAGCTATGAACTTGTTATCAGCTAACGCTGCTTATACATTTACTTCGTCAAAGTTATTCTTCTCCAACAAATACAAAAACAAACCCATTAAAAATCTCAACTTTTTCACTGTCCGAGCTTCTTCTGGTGATGACTCTGATTGTAACGATGAAGAATGCGCTCCCGATAAGGAGGTTACCACTTACTACCGATCTATCTTTCCTTTTTCCATTTTAAAATTTTTGTAAAATTAGAATCAATATGTGTTCCTTTTCTTTTCAATTCCATCATTTTATTCCTATGAATTTCGTGCAAAAATTACTGTGGGATCAATGAGCTTGCCCTTGCCCTTCCCTTAGTTTAGTTTGAGAAATAGAATGAAAGTAAAGCCTTCTTTTGGTAATGTAATGCATATACTAATAAATTGATGATGCAATTGTGTTTGTGTGTATAGAAATGTGCAATCTAATGGTGAAATTATACAAATTAATACAATTGTATAGGTGGGGAAGGTGAGCATGGAATGGTTGGCCGGCGAGAAGACTAAAGTGGCGGGCACATATCCACCTCGGAAACGGGGTTGGACTGGTTATGTTGAGAAGGACACTGCTGGCCAGACTAACATTTATTCTGTTGAGGTTCGTTGTTATCAAATTTCTTTTTTCTTTTTAATCTCCGCATTAATCAAGCTTGTCTAGTTAAAACAAAAATACCAATTTTGTTTCAGAGTCTTCTTTTTTGTTTTCATAACTATCTATCTATCTATGTAAAGAAAACTATTGGAGTCGAAGGACGATGAAGTAGCTTCACCAGTTCTTCATTTGGTTAATGAAATTTATAGATGAATAATACTAAGCATGTAACCAACCTATAGAATCCAATATGATGAAACATGATGTTATTGGATGAAACATTGTTATTCCAATCTCCTTTGTTTGTTATAAATTTTCATTATACAATGATATTATGCCATGTAATATGATGTATGACTAAAGATACTAGCATAGCATCACTCTTTCTGAATATAAAGAACCATATTTTGTGGCTAAAAGAAATTAAAGACTTATTAGGCTTTAAGCCTTTTATTAATATGCACCATATGATTCAGAAATCCCAGCTTTTCACTTAGCTTCCTTGTAATATAAACAATTTAAAATGTTTGTGCCTTTGGGGCCAGATACACATGAACGGTTTAAACCCCATTTCAGCCATTGTCATTCCAGAAATCACAGCTTTTAACTCAAGTGTCTCCTAGATTTTAGTTTTGCTTTCTCTCTTTTCCTGTCATATTATTTTTTCTCCACTTCCAGCAGTCTCCAGCCTTAGTATCTAATAAATTTAACATTTCCAGCCTGCAGTGTATGTAGCAGAAACTGCAATAAGCTCTGGAAGTGCAGGCTCATCTGCTGATGGAGCTGAGAACACGGCAGCAATTACTGCTGGTCTCGCCCTCATCTCTGTAGCCGCAGCTTCCTCAATACTTCTCCAAGTTGGTAAGAATTCACCGCCACAACTACGGACAGCTGATTACAATGGGCCATCACTTAGTTACTATATCAACAAGTTTAAGCCACCAGAAATTGTCCAAGCATCAGTGGCAGCAAGTGAAGCTGAAGCTCCATCTGTAGAACCAGAAAGCTCCTCCCAGGAAGTTCCGCAGATTCAGGTTCAATCTGAATTCAAGGCAGAGCCTTCCATTCTGAGTATGGACAGTGTTTCTTAGGCGGATTAAATTTATCCTTTCTCTTATTAAAATTTATACCACCTAGTGTATATTGTTGCTTAGCAGTTTATAGTTGGCAGCTCTGGAGCTATACACATCCGATGGACTCTGCACGTGAATGCAAAAATCGATTTTTTCCAAATCTCATTGATGGTTATTTTCTGTGTATCGACTTGTGTTTATTTGTTGTTGTCGTAGTCTTTGGTATAATCAGCATGATGAGTGACAGGGTTTCTCAAATTAAAAGAAACAGGGTTTCTCAAATTAAAAGAAAGGGAGGGAGATGTAGACAGAGGAAAAGGGAGAAATAATAGAAGAAATTTGGAGAAGAAGTAGAGTGAAAATTGAGGGAGAAATAATCTTTTTATTAAAAGATCAAAAAAACAATAACAACCAAATCTGAAAATATCATAACTAAAGGTTCCTATTTATAGGACCTTAAAGCTTAGTTCTATTAGGAAATAAAATCCTATTAGGAAATAGAATTATAATACTAGTTCAACTAGAAAATATCAAAATTAAATCTTAAATAAAATAGTGAACTATTAATTAGGAAAATAACTCAAATTAGGATTACTTTCAATTTAGGAAGTCAAAATCTCTAATAATAGTCAAAATCTCTAATTTATTAAAAATTTTAAAATCAAAATTAAAATCCTTAATTTATTTCTAATTTATCCTACGTCATAGCATTTCGCAAGTTAGCAACCTAAAAGAGTTTGCGACGCAAAGTTCGAAAATGATTTAACTTGTAAGCTGATAATATGTCAAAGGGATTATTAAAAATGAGTTTGACTAGGTTTTCAAAGACTATTCAAATTCCTATTTATTTTAACGCCAAGTATCGAATATCTAAACCCTGATAATTATAAAAGACTTCCATTTGTCCCATGCCCAAGCATATTATCTCGCTTTGTCAGAACCTACTTACACGGACAAAATTTAGATTTTTAAATTATTCTTAACCTTTTCTCAACCGTTGCACCGATTCATTTGCTGGTGAAACAATATAAAACAGACAATAAAAACAATAATAATTAAAAAAAAAGAACTTGCACCAATGGAAGATGTACCGTATTAGCGATGTTTCTTGACAACTTTCTAATATGCAGAATGCCAAAATTTACCAGCTCACTTGAGCTGTCCCATAAATTGGGAGTGCAAAAACCCTTTACACAAAATGAAGCCCTCAAAAAACAAAACCAACATTACTGTTAGTCTGTTGAGTCTTCTAATTGTGGCTATTTCCTTTATTCTTCTTCCAACATCATGCCGCATACAAACTCCAAAGATAATTATGCTAGTATGCACATTTCAGATAAGAAATTTCCAGTACATAGCCAGCTCTACAAGTCCCTGTCCAAATTAGAATCGCAAAACCACCATCACGCCTTTGCTAGCTTCAAACGAGGGACAATATTCATTGATTGAAGTTCCTGGAAGCATTGACGAAAGGTTAGAGATGTCATTAATAAAGCGAGAAGACAAGCAAAGTATTCAGCAGCCTTTGTGATCAAAGGACGAAGCATGTAGATAGTAGAACACAACCAAAAGAAATAAAGGGCTGAAAGTCATTAATAGGAAATATTAGGCAGTTATTGTGAAACAGACAAGAAATATAAAATACATCAGCAAAAGAAGACTAAATTAATAACACCTCCTATCACAAACATAGCTCAATTTTATAAAACTATTCCTTGCATGTCGCTAACGCATCTAACATAAGTCTTGCTGGATTTGATAGCCTCTATTGGTCCTTTTCTTCTCATCTTAGGTTTTGGGACATTGGTTATCTAAATGCTCTTCTGATAATTGCCTGTTGTAACCCTGAACTATGATGTTCAATTAGGATTTCAGCATGAAACTAGTAAATAAAACAAAGCTATGACAAGATTTCTAATAATTAATCCATCAACTTAAATAAACCACACTGGATGTCTGCTTAAAGTATCTTCGTATATTGTAGACACTGGCACTTAACAAATCTGACAAAAAAATCAATAACTCAACCAAACTTGGCTCCAAGAATATATACCTAAAATCATCAACATCTACCCCATACATAAAACATAAAAACAATCAATAAAATTACCTGGATTAGGAGCTTGCATGCATATGGCAACTTCATGATAGAAATGTTATCCCCATTTTTACATGTAGAACAAATGCCAGCTTTCAGTTTATGGTTATAATAACCCAACAAACCACAAACTCTGCGGACCCGTGCCAGAAGATAGATACTATCAACTATAATGGAGGAGTAATTCTATGACATTTCCCCTTGCAAACAAGCAAAATATGTAGCTCAGCATATTGCTGCATATTGCTGAATGCAAATAACAATAAATTTTACAAAATTGACAATATCCTATTCGAGGAATAACGCATATACAAAAGCTCATAATTCAACTCTACAATTTAGAAAAGGTTGAGTTTCCTAGTAGGCCGTCGCCACTCTAAATAGGGACTTTATTTGTTCTAGGCAGACGTAATCAGTTATTGATAATGGAATTGATTTTACCTCCTAGATTCTATCTGAATTTCCTCCCTTTCTTCAATAATTTCTCATCTTTATTGTTTCTTTACTATCTCAATTTCTTCTCTATCTTATTTTCTATCTACCTGTTCTAAATCCATAATCTTCTTGGTGGTTCTGGGGTCTTGTATTTCATTGTTCATAGAGGACTTATGCTCACTAAGGGGAGATAGGAAGGTGGTAGTTTTATGAAATTGTTGTGTTAGCAAATTTTGAGTGATTTATTGAGAGTAGAAGTTCAATTTCTTGTTTCTTGGTCATTTCTTGGTCATTAGTTACAAATGTATTCAAGGAAATTCTGCTCTTCTTTTAGGGGAAAATTGGGAAGATCTTCTTAGATGATTTTTTTCAAATTTTCTTTTGCTTTTTTTGTGGACTGCTGGTCTACTTGCTTTGTAAGTCCTTTTTCTTGTTTAACAAAGCTTCTTGTTTCCCATAATAAACAAAAAGAATAAAAAAAATTCTTTTTTAATAAACTGTGACAAGCATTCTGGTATTCTAAATGAGAAAGTTGTTTTGAGCATGATCACCTAACGAGAAGATGGAATCGAAATAGAAGTTAGTTCTAGAAATTGTTTGATATGATATTATTTATTACAAAAAAAAAAAAAGAAAGAAAGAAAAAGCTAAACTCGTTAAATAACTCAAAAGCTTTCACTTTAATATGCAATAACCTATGATTGCAAGCATAAGCTAATACCTGAACTTCAAAAGGATCACTAGAAATCATCAGGCGCTCAAAAATCAACATGCTAGCGCCATAAGCAATCAAATAATCACGTTCCATTTCTCCCACTCGTAGTCCTGGACAATCAATTATCTTTTAGAAACCAAAAATACACTTTAAACTGAAAGTGAAGTCAAGAAATATCCAGGTCATGGCTGATCAAACCTCCATTTCGAGCTCTCCCTTCAGTAGGTTGTCGAGTGAGCATAACACGAGGTCCACTGCCACGGGCATGCATTTTATCAAGAACCTATTCATCATTAAATTGTTGGTTATTATGCACATTGAAACAAACTGTATCTGTCATCTACAGCGCATCACTTTACCTTTCAATAAAATAAATGGCATCTTATGTCAGTAAGTCTCCAAACAAACAGAGACATTAACTCACACAGCATACATGGATTTTACTGGTAGGTGTGAGACACATGCCATGTAATTTGATGACGAAGGAATAGATAAAAGCAAGTGTTCAAATTCTTTTACTTTTATTGTCCACTCCATTTTTGTTATTCCAAAAGAGGAAAAAGCAGACAGGGAAGGAGAATGTCAGTTCTGAGTCCTTGAATTCAAATGGAAATGTGAATTATTGGTTCAAGGTATGCCCTTTCTGTAAAATGATCCTTAAAACTTCAAATTATAATGCATTAAATTATTTGTTCCACTTAGGGTGCAGGTATAAGTTTCTTGCTTATGTTTCAATAATTGGTCATTTGCATAAAGCAAGTAAGAAAATAGTAAATAATCATAAAATGAGCCCCTTGGACCCGAACAATGAACTAGCATCCATATTAACAAGACTGACAGAAAATAGGGCTTCAGAAAGGGCAGAAATCTCACCATATGTTTTAACTTTTGGTAGTAAATTGGCCCCATGAAGATATATGCTTCCAGTGGACAACCGGAGATGCCTGGAAAAGAGACCAAAACTATCAGAATGATTACCCACCAAAAAAAAAGTTCAGATACTGTTGAAAAATGTCCTTTCAACAGGTGGCGCCTTAATATTTTAGCACAAGTTAAATTTAACCTAAACAATGTAATCCACGACTTGTGTGGAAAAACCACCCAAGAATATAACAAACCTGAATAAATGAAGTCCTTACCACTGTAGCTAAATCCGTGCTTCACAAGGGTTTCACTGGCACAAAAGAGGAAACAGCTTTAAGATGAAATTCCAAGTCCTGGACAAGGAATCAAGAGGAGGGGGAGAAAAAAAAAACTTATAGCTTCAACCGTGTCTGCATGGCCACTTGGTTTCCCAAAAGCACTACCATAATGAAACCTCCCACATGAAACTCCAGCTTTACCACCCAGAAGCTCTATCATCTTACCCACTGTCATCCGACTGAGAAGAACAAAGAAAATCATCTTGAGAGCTATAACTGAAATCCAAGTACGCTATAAAAAATAGCAAATTGGTGAAAAATTATGAGTGAATCAATGTAAGCAGTTGTAGAAGCAGAAGTCATTACCTTGGAAATCCATGTGGATTCATAATTAGATCAGGGCAAATGCCACGTTCAGAAATTGGAAAATCTTCCTGTTGAACTATGTTTCCACAGACACCTTTCTGGCCATGTCTGCTACTAAATTTGTCACCAAGCTAATCACATTTGCACTTAGAAAGTCAAAAAAAAAGTTTGAGATAAATGATAAAGAATACTAATTCATGATCATGCCAAAATAATCTTACCTCTGGTCTACGAGTATGGCGAATCAAAAACTTGATACATAAGTTGTTCCTTTTATCATTACAAAGAGCAACTCTATCTACTACACATGTCTCCCCATCTGGACCTTTGTAAGTTTGTTTGGTGGACCTATATCTACAAGACCCGCCTGTAACTCTTGTCTCCACAGGGGACTCTTTATTGACATAAATGTCGTTTGGTCTAATAATTTCGCCCGGAGCAGCAATACCATCGTCATCCAGTATCTAAATAAGATAAAAGTATATAAGGAAACATCAGGTTGTTATATGAAGAGCCAAGTGGAATAGTTCAAGAAACAATGTTTCAGTTATCTGTAGAATCTTTGTATGCAGGTATTCTACTAGATTGAACTGATTGGAGTGCAATGGATTGGAGTGAACTATTGTAGCCAAATCACTGTTTGCTTAGTGGTGAGGATGGAAGTATAAAATTTTATGTATTACCTGCATCCTTTCAGCACCAAGTCCCGTTCTATCTGGTCTTAGAATTCTGTTTGACGTATTATTGTCATACCGTTGATTAACCGCTGAATACCTGTTTAAAATAGACTTGTAATGCTATCGAAACTTTGCAAAGAAATACTTTAACAGTATGTTGGGTAACCGATATAAATATAATGATGATGATAAAGTAAATATAAATAGTTAAGTCAATAAGCTGAAGTTGAAAAGCTCATGTACTTCTTCATTACAACACAGCGTCCAAAACCACGGTCGAGAGATGACTTGTTCATGACTAGGGATGTCAAAAACCCGGGGCGGGCTGGGGACCTCAATCCTTGGTCTCGGCCCCGGGAAGGTTTTTCAAGGCCCGGGGCCGGGGCTGGACCGGAGAATTTAATCCCAGGGTCGAAGTATTTAATTCTCCAGATATGTACTCCGGATTTTTTAATTCTGTTTTTTATTTTAAAAATATTATACGTAGACATCCTCTATTGTCTACAATTCACTTGTCATTTCCTTCAACCTGCAAATACGAAGCCTTTATAGTTAAATATTATGCAAAAAGGTAAAAAAACAAAGCTAAAACGAGCAACTTGCCAAAATGCTCGACAAAACTCGATAAAACTCGACTCGCTTGATAGAGCTCGACACGACTCGACATGTGAGTGTCGAATGTCGGATGATGCATCCGACACTCGTAGTATTCAAAAATAGACTGATATCGAGTGTCGGTTGTGAATCCGACACAACATAAATGTAAGTGTTGAGTGTCGGATGATGCATCCTACACTCGATGTCTTCTAAAATAGACTGATATCGAGTGTCGATTGTGAATCTGACATGACTCAACATGTGAGTATCGATTGTCGTATGTATCATCTGACACTTGACACTTACATGTATGTTGTGTCGGATTCACAATTGACACTCAATATCAGTCTATTTTCGAAGACATCGAGTGTCGGATGCATCATCCGACACTCGACACTTACATGTCGAGTCGTGTCGAGCTCTATCGAGTTTTGTCAAGCATTTTGGTTGGTTACTTGTTTATATTGTCGTAAATTAAATAAAATATATTTTTATATTTATTTCGGGCCTGGGCCGGGTCGAGGAGCCTAGTCCCCGACCCCTGCCCAGCCCCGGGAGTTCCCCGGGATTACTCTCCCCGTCCCCGACCAATCCCTTCGGAAATCCGAGTAATTCCTCAGTAATACCGGGCTGGGGATCCGGGTACCCGGCCCCGCTGGGCAATTTTGTCATCCCTATTCATGACTATTGCATCCTCAATGTCATAGCCGCTATAACTCATCACAGGAATGGTTGCATTCTGACCAGCTCCAAGCTTGTCATATCCAACCTAATAATTGCATAATTATCATTAACAGGCCATAACTGCAAACAAAGTCCATAATACAATATACTTACCAGTTCGATGGTCCTTGTTGTCAGTAAAGGTTGCTGAGGATATACAAGGAGGTAGAGCAAAGTATCCATTCGACACAGCTACAGAATCAAGGGAGGATTGTATAAGCAAGCAGAGTTTATGAGAATTTACAGAGAGACCAACATATGCTTAACCATAATAATCATCACATATGAAATGGCTGTCAAAAGAAGCAAATGAGGATAATCAATTAACCAAATATGGATTTGCTTGAGTAATATGCTTAAGGGTCATTAAATCCAAGCTCCAGTTTGTCCCCTTCTGAACATTTAGAGAGACACCCTCAAGCAATGAAAGAAATAGAGGAAGTTTCCCATTAACAATAATTCCTTTCTAGCCAGCCGTCCTTCCAAAAATGGAACCAGTCCTCAATCCCACTCACTAAGTTAAAATCAGGGAAAATAATAGGAAAACATTGTAAAATTAGCTTTTCAGGTACTTCCATTTCAACCTCTTAACAGGTGATTGAAGTCCAATCCATAAATTTGCAATTTGTATGTAGTTTTAAGTACATCATAACAAATAAGAGACCTCTGGTTCACGTGAACTAAGATGTACTAATTTTTAAAAATAAAACCCTAGTTCAATATCCTATTAAAAAGAAGAAAAAAATAAAAAATATATTAATAAAAGAAAAGACATATTTAGCCAATTCCTTATGCTTTATATAAACAAGGGAACCAGCCTTGTTAAAGTACTGCAATGTAATCAACATGGTACAACATGAAAATGCATTCCAGCTTTAGATGAATAAAGATGGACTGCTAGCAATGAGATAAAATCACTAACTTGATTATATACAATATTTCCCATAGCTTGCTTCCCCATTGCACACTACACAAAGTAAGATCAACAAAATTTTAATTTATTGGAATGCCAGATTCAGAATACCTGAAAAAAGTACTGCAAAAAGACCTGATAAGTATTTCTTGGTGATTGATTATGATGAGGATAAGGGATTAGCCCAGCACAAACACCTAAGATAGTGAACGACTCTATCTTAATATGAGTTGTATCAGGTGTAGCCTCTCCTTCATATAAAGCAATCTAAAAACAAAAACCAGCAACAAGTGTCATTTTCTATCATACACAATATTGTTTAAATCAATAACTTCAGAGTTGTTAGGTGGGAATAAAAACCAAAGCATTGTTCTCCTCGTTAACATCAAGATACTCAATCAAAACTTCACGTAAAACTTCACGTAAAAAGTCATCAAAAGTGCAGACACCATCCTAAAGAGCACAAACCTTGATATAACCTTTTTTTTAGAAGTACACAAAGAAACTTTACTGTGATGCTATTTGACGGGCACCTACCAACAACTCCTTCATATGATGCTCTTTGATTCTTGATATGCCCTTGTCAGCAATGACAAGTGGACGACAAACTCGACCTCCATCAGCAATGTAAACGCAATGCTGATAAACATTTAACTTTCTCAAAGTCATAATTTGTTAAGTTACCCAAAAAACCTAAGGGACCAGGTTGGTAGGAAACTTAAATAATTCAATGGTATAATTACAAATTTAGTTTTATATCAATTCAGTGATGAATTAATTCAATGTAAGCAAGTATAATAAAAGTTACTAATATAGGTTACTCTCAAAACATAGGAAACCCTTAACAATGAAATGGTACAATGATAAAATGACTTGTACTAACGAGCAAGCATTTAAAAAAAAAAACCTATAGAGACAAAAGTCGTATCAAAAGCTGACGAAGATACAAGGAATATGCTGATTTAGGAGAATGTCTACGCATAAACATTCACATAATAAATTCAAGCAAAAGTTCATATCCTTGACTTCCTCATCATTTGAATTCCTTTTCAAAGTTAACATACCAATTCCAATGTCCATTCCTCTAGGAGAAGGTCAATGAGTCATTTGCAGTTGCATATATATTAAACCATGATCCAAATATTTGGAGGAAAACAGTTTTGCAAGCAAGCATCCCAAGCCATCTATCTTCCTAAAACTGGAAATCCTAACTGATCACTACTTCTAGATCAAATGATTACTATAATGATTTTGTTTTCTTTATCAATAAACATATTCATAAACTCCCTGCCACTTCTGATTTCTGTTCCAGCTTGATTTACTGTCTAGGGTAAGGTATTCATCACAGAGAGGAAAGTACACCCCTTCAGGTATTCTCATTCATCTCTACACTTATTTATGTAATTTGCCAGAAGTTTCACAACATTATTTACACATGAAAGTACGCAAAACTGAGCAGCATTTTTACAATCTTGAATGCAAAAGAACAATAAATTTCAGCTTGCAAAACAGTTGGTATTGGAAATTTTATTTTAAAACAAAGTAACGAACACACCAAATTAGGCACAAGTAGAATTATAGTGATGTGAAGAATTTACTTGCTTCTCGTTTACAAAGACTGATACAAACTCTCCAATTTTTCCAGCCCTCCACAGCTTTCTAATGGCATCAGCAAATCGCTTAATGTGGAAACAATTATTATAAATGGATGTTATCATCATAAGTATGTAGCCTGTAAGAATGCCATCATCAGATAGAACATGTAAATACCTGTGGCCTCCTATGCTTGCCAAGGATAAGCCCATTAAATATCACTAAAAATGAATTTGGACTGTGAAGCTCTTCTCCAGAGAGTAGCTCTAGGTCCTCGACGCCCAAACAATAGCACTTTGCAACAGTAAAATGTAATCGTCATAAATATGAAATGCACCTGAACATAATTGTTTTCATTTAAACTTAAATTAATTAGCACTGAATACTCTCTCTCTCTCTCTCTCTCTATATATATATATATATATATATATATTCATCAAGCTATGTATAATGCATGTATGTGTGTGTGTGTCTAATTTGTCTATAAACTAGACTCCAGGATTTCAACTTTTATGCAGACTTTAATTTTCAACGGTTGGTTGTATCTGATATTGACCTTTTTTTTAATGTCAGTTCCCTTCAACTGTTGACTTCAATTTTCAACTTCTTTTTATCTATCTATTTATTTTAATGATGTTTGTCTCTCTAAAGTCTGAGCCATACCTTTAGACTCTCCTCTCATTTCTTTTTCCTTGCATTTTTAGTGCTATTGGTTTTAGACTTTGTTCAACGTGAATTCAATAAAAGCCCTGGCAGTGGAAGGCATCAAGGATAAACAATCTCGCAAAGTGATGAGCTGTAACCAGAAGTTTTACCAATACTGTTCTTTTAGTTAATTAGTCATATAGCATTGGATGTCAACCTCTTTATTCATAGCGTGATTCCACCGGATATGAGATCTTAGAAAAAATATGGGTAGTGTGTAGTTTTCTTGTACGACTTACATTGGTTGTCAAAAGATGGGGCTTTCTATTAGATCATTTAATCTGAAAGAGTTACTACATATTCATTTTAATTCCCAAATGGGAATTTACTAAACCACATCGTATTCCTTGGAAAATTCTCTGAAAATGCTACTGAAAGGTCAAATGTGAGTCCAGAGATAGGAGTGAGAGGCAAAGTGAAGAGCAGAAAAACAAGACTACATAGTAGTTGCGGGGTAATTTAAGCTAGGGATATTTTATTATTATTAAAGTATTAGCCGTTGGATCTATTAACAAACATTTTATATATATATATATATAAGATAGCTCAGAGATTTTCGGGATTTTGATTCTATCATCTTTGTTATCTTAGGATTCATTTATTTATTACATTACATTTTTGACAAATATTTTTGTTCTTGGTTGAATTCATTTCGGGCCACTATAAATAGGAGTCTTACTTAGTGTGTTTGTCAGACTTTGTTCAATTGATTATTTAGAAATGAATTTTAATTTTCCCCTCAATTCATGTCTGGCTTCCCACCCTCACCCCCCCTCCCTTCATATTACCTTCCACTTTTGTTCTTCTAACTTCTCTCTCATTTCTCTCTCTCTTTTTCTCTATTTCTATCTTGTCATTGCTATTAGAGTCCAACTTCAAGCATACATTTCCATAAACATTACCAGAAACATATCAAGCATATGAATCAGCCTTTCATAAGCCTTTAATACCCAGAAAATCACCACAAAAGTAAGAAAGAATAAAAATAAAATAGCAAACAAGTAAAAAACCAAGCAACAAGCTTTAACAAACACACAGAGACATGAGGTAGTCAAGTGGAATGAATAACAACAGTTTTGGAATTTGAAAGTCAGGAAAGAATTCATTCTATATGGTAATGTTGTGATAGCAAATCATTTCTAAGAAAAAAAATCCAATTTTTCCCCTTCAGAAAAAATCATTTGACTGTCCATCACAATATATTTGGTTAATGAATTATACTGCAACTCTGACAGAAGATGACATTCAAGAATCAACTTTATATATATATATATAAAAAACTAATATATATATATATATATATATATATATATATATATATATATATATAACTAAAGCAAATCAAATATTGCAAAAATAAATGTATACTAGAGATATCAAGAGACCCTCCTGTTCATCAGTTGTAACATGAGTCATTAGGGCCAAATTTTTAACCAATCCACAAGCTTCACCTTCAGGCGTATCACATGGGCAAAGCATACCCCACTGTGGAAGAAGTTATAGTACTTTTTTTTTTAGTAATTCATTTATACAAATTCAAAGCAAACTACATTGTGGCAGAAGTTACAATACTCCTTAGTAATTAATGAAATCAGGAAGATTTTTTTTTTGGTTTTTTTTTTTAAATGCAAAGCACAAAAGAACCTTATTTGGCTAGGTTGCAATGCTCTAGGTCCACTAACTTTCCTGGACTTCTTAAATTGTGGTGGGATTCTCGTCATATGGCCCTAAGTCCCAATGAAGGACAGCCTAGCTAGTACCTATCAGGCAAGGATTTTCCATCAGATTATAATAAACAAACAACCAATACGGAGAACATGATCCAAAGCAAGATGAATACAAATGATGAGGTGTAACCAAACTTATGTCATGCCTTTCCTGTGCATTTTGAACCGCTTGACATCAAAGTTGCCAGTAGAAAGGGTCCTTTCGAGGCCAAGAGTAATAATCTCCGTATTAATATGCTACAGTTCAAATAAAAGAAAATAAAAAATGAGAAAGAGAACTTATCTTAGTAAGAACCTAGCATTTGCTATGAGATGGAAGAACTCAGATACATGGCACAAAGTAGATAGAAATTATCTGTAGGCTTTATGAGGACAAGGACAAAACATAAAATTAGCGCAAAGTTAGAAATTTTTTCAAGGTTTCCTATTTCAGTTTAGCAGCATAAATTTGTTGTAAGACACTTCTTGCAGTGGCGGACCCAGGATTTTGTCAAAGGGGGGCACCTTAGTATTTCTAGATTTATATAATTTTTTTGCTAAACAATACAAAAGAGAAAATTTATTGAAAATTGAAAAAAATACACATAGATAGGGATTATAATGAATTTTACCCCTTAAAATAAATCCTAACAAAATAAAACAAAATATAAAATATTAAAATTTGATAGTTTGACAATTCAACAAATACAAAGTCATAACTGTCCCCTACGAGTTTTCATATTTTGAAAATGTTACATGATTACCTCATTTTCAATGCTATAAAAAATATCTTTCTTAATGTATGCAAGCAAGCTATCGTTCATCCATTCATCTCCCATTCGATTGCGTGATTCAGTCTTTACAATATTCATAGCAAAGAATGTCCTCTCAACTGTGGCAATTGCAACCGGTAGAATTAGTGTCAATGTTAAAAGAAAATACACCAATGGATAAATTTTGTCTTTCTTTGTTTTAACCATTTTTTGGGCAAGACTAGAAATGTCTTTCAACTTTAAAAACTCACTATTAGAATCCACAATAAAGTTTTCAAGTTGATCTTCGAGTGCTTCGAGTTGGACTACTGAAAAATCTTTAGGATAAAATTGAGCAAGTCGTATAAGCTTCTGTTTATCAAAAGCAGAAAATAGATCACTTGGATTTAGACATGCTACACAAAGAAGCAACTCAGTATTTGTTTCGGTAAAACGATTATTTAGTTCCTGCAACTGCATATCTATAACAGAAAAAAATATCTCAACACAATAATGATGCATATGTATGATTGCTTGAGCTTTACATCTTGATTTCCCTTGAGGCCAAAAAATATCATCCATGTTAGGAACTTGAATATTGTGTTTAGCACAAAAAGAAGAAAATTCATCCAATAACATATCTCAACCATTTTCCCTCATCATTTGCAGCCTTTCCTTACAAATTCTCACTAACTCTATGGCATTCACAATATCTTGATCCTTTCTCTGTAAATCTGTAAAGCTTGTGACAAATCATTTGTGATTCCTAATATTGTTTTCATCAAATGTAGAGAAAAAAAATAATATCAAAGGATTTGATAAAATTCAATACAAGCTTGGCCTCATATTTATGATCAGCATCAGATCCATCCTCTGCTATCATCTCTATTATATCTACTACAGACGAAAACATAGAAATCAAACTTATTAAAGAATTGTAATGAGAGCTTCAATGTGTATCACTTGGCTTTTTGAGATTGATTCCTTGATTTAAGCCTCGTCCAGTTGAAAGCTCTCCATTAGTGAGTGCTTCAAAAATAACTGCTGCATGTTTTCCTTGGAGAATATCACAACGTTTAGCTGATGCTCCAAAAACAATAAACACATTAGCAACAGAAAAAAAAGAGCAGTAATTTCTGTATGATTTTTTGCCACAGCCACAAGAGCTAACTGAAGTTGATGAGAAAAGCAATGCACATAAAAAACAGATTCATTATCTTTCAAAATAAGTGCTTTCAAACCATTAAATTCACCTCGCATATTACTTGCTCAATCATAACCTTGTCCTCGTAATCAAGAGATACTCAATCCGTGCCTCAAAAAAAAATATCAATAGCTTCTTTGAGTGACAGTGCCGTAGTATCAATAACATGCTCAATGCTTACAAACCGCTCAATCACATTGCCATTTTTATCCATATAAGGTAATATAATGGCCATCTGCTCTTTTGAAGACACATCACGAGACTCATCAACAATAATTGAAAATAATGCATCACCAATATCTTTGATAATGGCATTAATAATTTCAATTGAAATAGCACTTACTATGTCTTTCTGAATTTTTGGTGCTATCAATTTCAAATTTTCAGGAGTATTTTGTAATACAACTTTTCTTATTTCCTCATTATGATCACACAACCAAGTAAGAGTTTAAGAAAATTTCCTCGATTTTTAGAATCTTCAGTTTCATCATGTCCACGAAATGAAAGCCCTTGTCTTAAAAGAAACCTGATACAATCAATTGATACACCCAAACTGAGTTCGGTAGTCAATTCGAGCTTGGTCAGATTGTCTTACTAAAATTGTCTCTATATCTTGCTCTTGCTTTAACAATGCTTCACACACACCCCAAGCTTGATTATGAGCACTGTTAGGACCCCCAACATAAACTTTTACCTTTCTTTTTTCTTCCAATTCAAAAACCCTATACTTACAAAAGATTCACCACCTGCCTGCTCACCAATCTCTGGTTTAAAGAGATAGCAACATAAGCAAAATAAGGCATCTTTTGCTATACTGTACTCTAACCAATTAGGATATTCATTAAACCAAGCTAGATTAAATCTTCTTGACTTTTCTCCATATTTTTTAAAGGGAAAATTGTGATCACGAGGTTGACAAGGACCCTTTTAAATATGAGCTCTTTGAACTTGATCTCGGACATTAGGATTATATTCCAAAATTCGAGTTCTAAGTCTAGGATCTGCAGGCACATCTTGTAAATTAACATCTTCACAAATTTGTTTTGAGCTTTTAGCACTTTTGTTTGGACTTGATGCCAACTCAGATGTAGATTTTCTTTTGAAATATCTCTCCATAACTGATAAATAAAAATGACACGTATTATTTTACTATTCAAAAAGACTACGAACACGTTAAATAATAAAAAATCTCTATAACATAATCTGTTTAATGATATTTATTTATTTATTACTCTAATCAATACAAATAAATCAAGAATAAAGAGATATATGACATAAATATACTATATAATATAAATTAGAAAGAAAGTCATTACTATTCAAAGGAATTTTTTTCAATTTGTACTCTTTTTATAAGAATCAATTAATTAATTTTCAATGTAATAAAAGATATAAAGAAAAAGTAATAATTTATATCAAAATAAATAAATAAACTTTAAAAAGGTTTACATAAATTTTATTTGTAGAATATAGCAAAAAGAATTAATTATAATGAGTGACGATATAACTTACTTGAAAGGAAGGATAATTAATTATCAGTCTTGTATAACTGTGTTTAATTACACTTACTATAAAACGAGTGTATGATTGCCTACAAAATAAAAGCAAGATACTGATAACAATAAACGTGCAAAACTACATGAGAAGAACAGCAAAAATTTGATTAAAATTTCATGTATAAAATAAAATAATAAAATATAAACTCACTTGGCTATTGATTGTGCTTGTCTTTTGTATCAATTCGGAGAGTAAAAGAGTAGTAGGGACAGGGTAGGTGGCAAAGTGAGTGAAGAGGCAGCTGGGGAGTTAAAAAAGTGAAAAAAGTTGTGGAAAGTCAAAGTAAGTTTTGTATTTTTAATAAATGGGTGTATTGTAACTATTGAAACTTGAGGGACTATAAAGAGATTTTAATATTTCAGGAGGGGCCCAGGCCCCCTTGGGTCCCAATGTCGGTCCGCCTCTGACTTCTTAGCTAAAACGTTAACTAGTATTAACCCTCTAGAAATTAACTATAGACCTATCACATCAAACCTTTTAATGACCATATTTAACCTTCTTACTGAAGGTATAAATTTGTTCTCCACAAAAGATAATCAAACAAAATGTGCCCTCTATAAAATCCTTAAGAAATTAAGGAGGAAAAGTACTTATGGAGTTGGAACGAAATTATATCTTTACTCTTAGTACTGACTATAAGATAAATCAACACTGAAGGTTGTTAAGTCAATATGAATCATGATAGGATACAAGTTGTCAACTTGGGTAAAGTGTGTGTATCCAGGACAAGACTGTTTGTGAAAAGACAATTAAAAGTGTCAAAAAGTAAAACTAGGGTATTATGGTGCAAGGATAGTTTAGTAGTATGTTAACATATTATTATCCATATATATGACAAATACCTTATGTTAGTGGGCAGTTTAGAGCTAAAAAAGTTCACTTTATGTATGAAGGCTTTCTCCTTCTCTTTTAACTTCTGCTAGATGGGTTTATTAGATTGATGAATATAAATGAATAAAGCTTCTGAGGGTAACTTTTGCAAGGTAAGTTGGTTGGTCAAGCGAGATTGAAGTTTTTCATCTACAATTATTCTCTTCTCCAGTTCATTAATAAAAATTGACAATCTCCCAAAAATTATAGAAACTTTTAAGTCTTCTTTCAAGACTGAGGTAGTGTTTGTTTTTAGTTCTACAAGTCTACACATAATTGAATGTCAATCATTCAAACAGGATGTTTGTTTTTCAACTTAATTAAGACTAATTACTTGATATTTTTATCTAGAGTAATGCTACTCATACAAACTATTTATACAAACTCATACATACAAACTGATGTGGCATCCCTATGTGATCGCCACATCACCCATGTTAATTAATGTCATTTATTATTAATATATATTTATCAAATCACTGCATTTATTTATCAAATCATATTATGCCACGTCAGTTTATATGGGTGAGTTTGTATAAGTAGTTTGTAAGAGTAGCATTACTCTTTTATCTAAATGACAAGAGCTAAAATATTTAGCATTTATTTGAATGATTATACTTCTAAAATGGGATAATATCACAAATCACCCCTGAAGTTTAGCTTATTATCGTATGGAAAGCCTCTTATCCAAATATATCAACGCGGTCCCTAACTTTTACATTTAAGTTTCATCCGAGTCCAGCTAACGTACATCTAACGGATTCTGTTTGATTCTAATCTGATAAAAGATTTAAAAGACTAATTTGCCCTTACTTTTTATCCCTCCCATCTCTTTCGCTAGCCAAAGGCCTAAATCCTCCGCTGCTCTTAATACTCCACATCCGCCACTCTCAAATCCACCAACTCTTGATCACACCTCTGATTTCTTTCTTGGGCTTCATAAATCGATTAGGGACAGGTTAAAAGAGGGTGAAATCGCCGAATTTCGGTGGATTTCATGGTGAAGAAATATGCGACTATGGGCTTTGAGTGGCAGCTAGCGACGGTTGTGATGGTGCCTAAGAAAGACCAGCGACGATTGGAAGGCTTGCTGGGATGGATAGCGACGGGTGATGTATGGCTGGAGCAGCAGCGACGACGTGATGCGAGGCTGGCGCAGTAGCGACGTGATGTGAGGCTGGAGCGACAAGGAGGTGATTCGCGACTGGAGCGGCAACAAGGTGATGTGCGGTTGGAGCGACGGCGAGTTGATGCGCTGCTGGACCGACGATGAGTTGATGCGCGGCTGGAGTGATAGCGAGATGTGCGAGGAGGCTAAGCTACAGTTGCGACAAATTTTTTCAAAATTTCTATTATTATTATTATTATTATTATTAGTAATAAACATTTAAATGACAGTAATTATTAGCAATTACCTTGTATTTCAATATGATTATTAACGTTTCTCACTGAAAAATTTGTTGGAAATGGGCAAATGGCCTCCATTTAGAGTGAGTGAAACAGGCTATAACGTGTGATTGAAATTTAGGTTTGGAAAACTGAAAATGTTGAATTTGGAGATTTTGTGGGGTGAGTTTGAATGTGAATAAGGGAACTGTAGAGAAGGAATGGGAAGAGAAAGAGGTGTTTAATTGAGTATGAACGAGATGCTTCGGTTATTTTGCTTGTCGTATTTGGGCAAACGGCTTCCCTTTTTTTTAAATTTCTATTATTATTACTATTATTATTATTATGTTTATGTTTATGTTTACTTATTTAAATTAAGTTTAATTAAGCTAATTGGCAATTAGTGGAATAGAATAGAATAGTAATTTGTAAATTTCTTATTTTGCCCTTTAATGTTAATTTAAAAGCTAACGGAAACCGTTAGCTGGACCTGGATGAAGCTTAAATGCAAACGTTAGGGACCGCATTGATATATTTGGATAAGAGGCTTT
Organism: Boswellia sacra; assembly: GCA_013180625.2. Taxonomy (NCBI): domain Eukaryota; kingdom Viridiplantae; phylum Streptophyta; class Magnoliopsida; order Sapindales; family Burseraceae; genus Boswellia; species Boswellia sacra. Next base: position 500,497 of record SNVD02016232.1, on the reverse strand, counting down.
CCACATCATAATAAGCTACACTTTAGGGATGGTCTGTGATATTATCCCCTTCTAAAATTATAACTATACAATATATCTATTTCCTGTGTCTCCCTTTTCTATGATTTATATATTTGTTAAATCAAATATTACAAAGAATAAAGATTAGATAGTTTAGATCCATATAAAATAATTAATGAATTATTTTATCTTCATCAAGGCTACTTATTTTAATAAGTCTTAAATTCTTTAAACAAAATTAAATATTTCATTAATTATAAAATCTCAGAACTTAATATTTTAAATAACATCATAGTGTTTTTTTTTTAATTTATGTTCTATCAAAATGATTAATTTTTATCAAAAATATTCATTTGATGATATAACCAATCAACAAATTTTATTTATCATTAAAAATACTACCAATATATATATATATATATATATATATATATATATATATATTTCTGACATTTCAAATCAATGTTACAAAAAATGTTATTCAAATTTATACATTCAAACTTTTTTAGTTTTCAGTTAACAAACCTACTCAAGTTTCCAAAAAAAAAATAAAATAAAATAAAAAGGAAAAAGAAAAGAAAAAGGCCCCCTAAGATTCAATATGTCCAAGGGCATGAATGGTTAGGCACTATTCTTAAAAATTCACCATATCATTAATACATGCAAGTTTCGTTAATCTTAATCATAATAATACATCTGCCACTAACTTGAGCTAAATCAAGTCGGCTAGATCGGCTAGGCTTTGATAGGACCTTATCTATGGTCTTCGTAACCTCAGTAATCATTGTTTTGAACAAATCCTGCAATACAAAATCCATAAAGGACTAAGTAAATAAATGATAAGAACTAACTTGTGCTGATGAAAATACATTTCCAAATGTAGAATAAACATCAATAATATCATACCTCAAAAAGCAATGAAACTAATTGGCCTGATAACTCCAACCGTTTATTCCCCCCATAATCCTTAGAGGAAAGAAAAGCAATTACTTCATATGTGCATTCACATGCGTGCATGATTAAGAGCAAAGAATCAAATCTACAAGTGTGGTGCTCTCGATGGAACTTCTAAACATGAGATATGAGATAACGAAGTATATCAATAAACATAGACAGAAAATAGAATTTCCATATTTGTGTCTAGTCTAATGAACTCATAAGCATGCCATGAGATATAATACTAATCACATACATAGAAATCGAAGTTTCAAAAGTCAAAAACAAGAATATGCATGAAACTTGGCAGTCAGCCAATTTTACCTCATAAAGCAAATATTCATAAACCTACTAAAATGAAAAGCACTAGCGTAATCTTGTTCACTTTTGTACCAACTCTTTTCTTTTCTAGTGAAAGTTTCTTTGTTTACTCAAAAAAAAAAAAAAACCATCGTAATCCAAAACAAATGGTTCATTTTGCATTGCATCCCCTCGTACAAAGAGTTCATAGTCAAAATGCTTTCATTTTGTTCTTTGTAGCCTGACTAACGAGAAGAGTCATGTCAAAGCTATAAAATGATATTTGAGCCCTGCATGGAAGCAATTCCATTGTGCTTAACATGAAATCTTTGCAATTATAAAATAGCCGACTTTGAGTGTGATAGAATTCTGATTCTTAAACAATTGGATACAAATATTAGCTTGTATGCTTGTAGGTAGTCAACCACACTATTATCTTCTTGATAAAGAAAGCATCACATAACCATTTTTACTTAAATTTTGAGAAGTTTCTCTTATATACACCCATGTAGTTGGATTACACCCTCTTAATTGGCATCCCTACTGGATTTTCTTTACTTGCCCAAAATAATTTATAACAAAGTAAAAGGACCAAAGTAGAAAAAAAGTTGATTCACATAAGTTTTACAACAGAGTACCTTGTCATCCATTGCATCCTTATTTAACATTGCCTCCATCATCCTTCTCAACATTACCGCAGCATATAAACATTTTGGATGAAAACTATTATTATGCACCTGAGGGAGAAACAAAATTGTAAAAAAAAAATGTCAAAGTTGGAAAGCATCTTGAAAATAAAATTAAATGAACAGAACTTACAGGAATATTAGCAAGAAAAACATCTCGAATGATAGCCAAAGCTCTCCCTGCCTATTAAAAACATTAAAAAAGAATAATTGTTAAGCTGGTAAAAGCAATTCAAATGCTTAATAAGAGGAGTGAAATTTCCTTACGTCCGTATTATATGATAAAACTTCATGGAGTTGACAAATATAATGCTCAAGAAAAATATTATGCCAAAATGTTTAAATAGCAGACCCATTTCTGGAAATAATGCTTGGTTAAACAATGGCAAAGAACAACAAAGAGGAAGAAAGAGAAACCTTATCAGATGATGGACCACTATAAGTAGACATTTCACCTGCAACAGGATCAGTTCATGGAAATGAACCATATGTTTGTGCTTTCTGAAGTGATAAACATACAAAAATGGCCACTAAAGTAATAAATATATTTAAAAAAACTAAAATATAAACATTCATTAACAAATTATGCCTATAACATCTAAAGATGCATTCTAGGCTCTTCTTTCTAATGATATAGATTATGTTGTAGTAATTACTATAGTTGACCTTCCTATCAGCTCAAGCTTTGCCATAATAGTTACTGCATATGATATAATGACCAAATTGATGAAGAGGTACTTCACTCAAATTCTGCCATTCTATTAATTAAATTATGGTAAGAACAAGTTGGGTCTATTTGACCCACATATTTGTTTGTGCATTTAAGGGTCAAGACCTACAACTTTATAATTAGATTACATGAAGAGTACATTAGGCATTTAAATTTAAACACTCTAGTTAAACCATTTCCCAACAATTTTTTATTTTTATAATATAATCAACATAAAATATTATATTACTACCGAAAGGAGTGTATGAGACTGTGAACAAATGTCTACTGTATAGAAAGAATTCCCCCTGAGAGGGGGGTAAAACTCTACAAAGCCTTACAAAAAGTCAATAACCTATGCAAATGGACAAAGCATGATATATCCACTTATAAAATAGCCCCCAAAAAATAAAACAGTATCAGATCAAGACCCCTTCTCAATTACAGTGGATAAAGAAGAGAGACATATCTTGAAATGCTTTAGTAAGCCATTTCCTATTAGCTTAAGATATAAGATTAATAGAAATTCAACAACTTCCATAGAAAAGAAAAAGAGAACAGCATGAATGTAAGAGAATCTTACACTTTCCCTCAAGATATTCTAAAGCTTTCTCTTGTGAATATATATCAAGGCTTGCACATTCCTGCAATTTTAGCAACGTAATAGAGACATATAAAGCTGCTTTGGAATTTGGATTTTTCTTCCTCCATTAATCAAATAAAATGATTACAAAAGAAGTCATAACAATCTAACGTTCAGTCAAAACTAACAATGGTAACAATTAAATGCCTCCTTATTACTTTTACTTACTTAACATATTGCCTTAAGGCACATATTAAGATGACTCTTTTATTAATATTTGTTAATAAAAGAACACTAGTTGTATAGTCAACTGCAAACTCCTTTTATTACTAATCAATACCAACTTCTAAGTAAACAATATAACAATTACGAATTGAATAAAAGGTAGGTTCAAACAGGGATGGAGGCATCTATGGGTTCAAAGATTATCCCAAACCTTCTCATTCACGATAGAAGCAATAATTTAATGGTAGAAGATTTTAAGAAATCTTGAATCAAATCCTTTTGGATGTAATCTATACAATTACAAGCATTTAATATCAAATGTAGTATGCTTAACCAAATTACCTCAATTGACGGCAAGAGTATAGCACTAAAACGAGGATCTCTTCCAACCATTTGTACAACCTCTTGATCACTTTCCATTCTCATAGCCTTCATAACTACCATAATAGGAATCTACAAAATATAATTTTAAAAAAAAAAAGCCTTATCCTTCATAGAAACCATAATAAGAATCTAAAAACTACAATTTGAAAACACAAATAGCCTTTAAAAATAAATTCTGGAGAGACAAAGTGAACAGAGAATGAAACTTATAATTAAAACGAATATTGTGTAGCCTATAAACCTTTTTTACAAATTGATTGAGGAGCAAATATATATTCTCCTTCTCTATTTGAATAATAGTTTTGCTTTTTACAGTCTCTGTACTGCTTGTAACAGATGCATTTATACTAGACAAACAACCAAAATACATATAAGAGGTCATAAACGGAAACAGCAAGGAGTGACAAGATTTGTGATCCACAACAAGATAGCTTCAAAAAGAAGCACATAAGCTAATCAAGTAATAATACATATACTAAACAGATAAAACAGTTGAAATTTGCAATAACACCCTCTTCAGGACTAAAGCTTATACTAGTATTCTTTTCACCTTTTTAATTTTGTTAAGAAACTGAATTAAGGATTTATTTTGTAAAAATAAGCACATCTTACTTCAAAATGAACCAAAGGTCCATAGTAAGAAAATGGAGAAAGAAAAGGTAGCATATAGAACAATGAAGGGAGGGGAGGGGGTGTGTGTGGAGGGAAACAAGGGAAATTAAGACATGATAAGAAGAACCTAGTTCTATATAAACTAGAGAATCTTGCTCCTTTTTTACATTAATATTAGAGAAAAGGATACACACACACATGCATGTATTGGACCCCATTACATTAGCTAATATCCCATTGCTGGCCTAGTTTCAAGCCTCCGAATCCTATTAGGGCTACCTATATATTTGTTACGATTCCACAAGAAAATGGAATTACCAAGATTCACAACAAACCTGTTAAATATTGGTTACCTCAAAATTGTATAAGATGACATGGTCAGTTATAGTTAAGGATAAGATACCGCTGCATAATAATTAGAATTATAAAAATGAAAGAAAATACAAGGGCTCAAGAAAAAGGGGAAAGGATAATCCAATCATCGTGAAAAATAGGATCAAGATATATGTACATGGATACTTTATATATATAAGTTAGGGTTTTTAAAAAATGAAAGTAGATAGAGGGCTAGGAAGAGAAGTGGGTAAACAGAGGGATAAAGCCAATATAAAAGAAAAAAACGATGTAGATATTTTTATTTATTTATTTGGATCCAAAACTGTGAATAAAAAACTCTGAATTGATGCTAAGAGAGAAAAGGAGAAGAAGAGAGAAAAAAAGGATGTGGAGAAGAAAAAAAGAATACAACGTATATACACCAAGACTCTGAATTGATGCTAAAAGTATCTATGCACAGAGAGGGAAACAAAAAGTATCTTAAAATTCATTAAAATGGTACAAAAATAATAAAAAGCAAACTTCACCACAAAAATAGAATAAAAAAGTATTATAAGAAAAGGCAAATAGAAATCACAATAACTACTCACTTCCCCTTCTTGTCGGTGTCAATGATTATTCTATTCTTTGAAAGTTGTTCTTGTATCAATATCACCTGAAAGAGTTAATAATGTCACTTACATCCTAATGACCAGTATTATGGAAACAGATCAAAGGAAGTTAGTTAAGCCAAGAGAAACACTTTAAGAAAAACTATAAATCAATCTAAGTTAGTAGACCCACGCCAAGTAAAATTCACAAAGTTCACACAATGATATGATAATAGGTAGTAAAATCCACAAGAGCAATTCAAACTCAAAAAGATAACTAAACATTAGAATGACATGTTGTCATAATTCATCAAGAATTGAGCATAAATTACCATGATATATATTTTATTAATGTTTCCATTAGTGATCATAAAGAAGATAGACGGGTTTGGAAACTAGATTCCTCAAGGTGTTTCTCTTGTAAATCCTTCTTCTACATGAATAATGATCATTCTATCGCTAACTTTCTGCCAATTGATACAATTTGGAAGGACAAAGCTCCTTCTAAGGTTCAAATTTTTGCTAGGGCCTTAGCTCATAATAGAATCAACACAGCTGAGATTATTCCCAAAAGATTTCCTATGTTGTATTTGAATCCCTCTTGGTGCGTTATATATGAAGACAGCTCAGAAAACATTGACCACTTGTTTCTTCACTGCCCATTAGCGTGGGTTTTGTAGCTCATATTAATTCAGGCAACTAAAGTTCTCTAGGTCATTCCAAACTTCTGCAAATCATTCTTCTTAGAGTTCTTGGATGCTTTTGGTAGAAGTATAAAAGTAAAGTATTGTGGAAGCGTGTTGTTATGGCTGTGTTATAGGTTATTTGGATTGAGAGGAATATAAGATTTTTGAAGATAGTACAGAGACAGACATTCAATCTTTGTGGGATAGATTTCGACTTTTAGCTTCTTTTTAGGATTCAGTATACCTCTTTTTTTTTTTTTAATTCCTTTGAATTGAGAGGGAGTTTTGAGTATTACAGTTGATTTAGGGTGTTTTTGGGTTTCTAAATGTATAGTACTGATTGAAAACCTTTGCATAGTTCTGTCTACTATACAGGCTAGTCGTGCTTCCTTGGATTGCTTATTCTTTGTTATATAGTTTTCACCTAATACAATTCATAGTTTCTTATTAAAAAAAAGGGTTTAAATACTATGACAACATTCTTTTCTTGACTTTGGATGAATGATTATTTTTACAAGTTGTAGGAGTCGAGCTGACTACAGAAATCAAGTCTGAATATCACACACACATTAAGCAAAATATTAGAACTTAGATACTAATATTAGAGATTTCCTATCATTTTAAGCCTTCATAATTAACATTTCACAAAAAGCATATTTTGTCTTAGAAAGTAATAAATTACTAAATAAAAAGGAAAAATAGAGAGAAAAAGCATGTGGAAGCAAAAAAAAATTCACAAACCTACAAATTTAGCATAAAACCGTTAACAATTTACATTATCATTGTATACTCATTGCAAAATATGAGTGGCTAAATGAAACTCAACCAGAAAACATCCATGTCCAACTTAAGTAACTTAATCCTTGAGGTAGGACAAGAAACACCCAAAACTAAAAAATTATACCATGTCAACATTCAAGGAGGAAGGCAATGATTAACACACCATATTATATCATTATTATTCTTTTTTTCAAAAAGAAGAAAGAAAGAAAATTAAGCTTACTTCTCTCTCAACATTTTATGCTTATTACAGCTTGACACCTGATATGTATATAATAATATCAAAGGCCTTGATGTTTATTAACATGATTACGTGCATACATTTGCACAGCCGTGCCCAAGTAGTTAGTTAACCATAATACTTTCCCTCTTCCAATTGAAAAGCAAAATCAAATATTACCTTCTCAGTTCCTTTGATGACAAAATATCCTCCAGGGTCAAGGGGCACTCACCTAATCAATGATGAAAAGAATAATAACAATTATGCAACAGTATAATTAGAAGCAAGGACCCAAGAGAATCAATATGTGAAGTTTTAATTTTCATATATAAAAACCTAGTCTTGCAAGTTCAGCCTCATCTTTTCCATATAAAACACAGCAACAACTCCGCAACATGATTGGTATTCTTCCAATAACAACATCATCCTGCAAGTAACAAAATTACTTCACATATCTACTACCTGTTTAACGTATCAAACCAACAAGAAGTCACAGTAACCTCCAATTACCCTCTCCATGATGATCATTTAAGCATGATTTCCTTGAATATATTCAATATTGACATATATCGGGGTAGAATACCTAAATGTACAACATATCCATGGGCAAGAAATCAAGATGTATATATGCACTTCAGAAAATTATAAAAAATAAAGAATTTGAAGAAGCTGTATCCATTAATTTTGAGGCCCAACATATACTACAAAATGAGATTGCAAATAAATTATGAATATATTACGTACGTCTTATCAGATAAGCGGCACATCTGAGGAGTAATACTTTGGTTAGTAGTATCATCATTGATCACATATGGCTTACCAATTTTAACATCTTTAAACCTGCATAAAAGAATGAAAGGTAAAAAAAAAAATGAAAAACTAGAACAGAAAAACATGAAAGGAGTGTTTGAATGATGCATGAAGAATGGAGCCAACTGATTTGTCCCAAAAAGATTTTTATTTCAATAGCAAAGAAAAAGCAATAGCACATGGAAGCACTCTATTTCACAAAAGTAAAGTGTCTAAAACCAATTCCTTTTTGTGGTTGCATATTGATCTTAAACCACCATTAATTTATCTTCAGGAGCTCCATTTCCGCAAATGCTACATAAAATACCACAAAGCAAACGCCTAAGCTCTTACCTAAGATATATACTCGGGTCAATTGTGGACACAATGCGATCATTTGCACGAACAATCTTCTTTATACCAATATTAACAAAGTAATTAAAGGAGTCCAAATGTTGCTTCACTAGCCCTCTTACCTATAAATCCCAAAACAGCTCTAGTTGTAAAAGCACTACTAACAGTAAGAATACAAGTATGCAGACTAAGTAAACTCGCAAAATAATAAATATAAGAAGACTACATGTTACCTTCAAGAACTCCGGAAGAAGCTGGAACTTATCAACAACGTATTTTATGGGAGTAGAGAGCTTTTGCTTGTCCACACTGCCACTATTTACATTTAAAATGCAAAATCAATAATCTACAATATAATATATATATATATATATTTGCAAGGGAAATGAGTGTATTGTTGGTATTCATTAGAAGAGTCATCTACTTGCATTACTCCCATTGCTAATACTTTAGAGCTTTTGGTCTTCCTAGTTTCTTTTAGGAAAAATAAATATCAGAGGTGGAGTATATGAAATCAACTCAATAAAAGAACTAATGAACAATTGATAAAGGAAAGAACCTTCGATGTCAATGTGTCTGGTAATCGAAGATGATCGTTTGAATTCATAAAACGAACAAGAAATTGCCGAAACAAAACAGAGTGCCTGCAGCAAATAACGCTTATATAATATAAATGGGTTTATAACATAAACTACCCTTGGGGCTTGGCATATTCTCACTCAGAAACGTACTTTCTTATTTCTATTACTTCAATCCTTGAGGTTTATGTATTTTTTATAACTCAGACCATTTAACGGTTTGTGTTCACTTTTTCACTAACAGTAGAGGGTTAAAAGGGAATTTGACATAAAATTATTCTAAAACAAAATTTTCAAATCAGTATTTAATCGAATTTTCGGCACTTTCCAATAAATAATATTTGAATGAATATAAGCATGATCCCAATAGCACACCAATTAAGCAACCAACTCTACAACCACCAACCCAGCAACAACACGAACTCACCAGCAGCAACCCAATAACCTCTAACTATTCTAAAACAAAATTTTCAATTCAGTATTTAATCGAATTTTTAGTACTTTCCAATAAATAATATTTGAATGAATATAAACATGAACCCAGTAGCACACAAATTGAGCAAACAACTCCACAAACTCCAACCCCGCAACAACACGAACTCACCAGCAGCAACCCAATAGCTTCTAACACTTTCAGCAACAACCTGAAACCAGAGACGCCGAATTCCAGCAGTCTAATAGACCAAGCATTGCCATATAAACTTCCAATCAATTAGGAGTTAGAAATATAAGAAATCAATCAAAATGAACAAAACAATAATGGGTTAAATGGGTAGTGGGGAGGTCGCCAGCCATCGCGAAAGCCCAAATCGTGGTTATAACGCGGAACCCCGGGGCTGCCAAAAAATAATTGGCACCCACCGTGAACCCAAAAAAAAAAAAGGAAAATAAAAAGAAACCGCACAAGGTTCAAAATTCGGGTTTAGATTCGGGTTTATTTAATTTTGTCCATGAATTTCTGGAACGCTGGAATATCTACTGCGATACTAACCAACACGCTGCCTCTCTTAATTTCCCCTCTTAAATTTTTGTCAATTACCTCTACACCAACTAATACAATGGTTTACGCTACGTCTTGTTTTATCTAGAATTTGACATTTCAATGACCATACGGATAAAGCAAACAAGTCAAGCATTTTCTGATTTAATATGTGCTTTTATTTGTAAAAATTAATGTTTGTTCACTGAAAGATTTGTACGAATGTAGCATTTTTTTAAAAAAAAAATTTGCCCCATTGATAATATGTTGACATCATTGTGATTAGTAACTCTTGGTTTCTATTGAACTTTTTTCTAAGGCTGACGCTACATAGCATGCAGACAAACTCTTACATGCTCCAGTCCTAGAACTGCTAAGCAGATACGCTCTGTGAAAAGAAAATTTCATAGGAATGATTCAATCTGCCCCCTGAGGTTGGGCAAAGAAAAATTGCCCCACCTGATCCTGAAAATTCTATGTACCCCCCTAAATAAAGTATCAATATGGACCTTAAATTAAACTGCTGAAGGACAAAATGATAATCATATATATAATATAGTAAAATTAAATAAAAGAATCATAAGTTATCAAAAAATAAAAAAATTATAATTATAAATTGAAAGAAAAATTATCATTTCAATGTTGGGATATTTTTTCAAAAGGAAATAGTGACTTAACACCAGAAGCCCCTAATCAAAGCTGTTTGGGAATAAAATTTTTAACGAACAAAAAGTATGCCAAACACATGTACACCCTCGTCAAGGAAACAAATCCGAAAAATTAATTATGGAGATTTGTAAATCCACTTCAGTATAATTTACATAATAGAGAATGCCTAAAATCAAAACCAAACCCAATATATTTTCCAAGCTAAATTATAGTCATTTATTCGTTACTTGGAACTTTAACTTAAAAAACATTGTAAATTTCACATCTTTAATGACAATAAAGCTGGAAACAATAACTAAGTCATGAAATCAAAAGAATCCAGTATCGCAACCAGTAGCACAACACTACCACTGCACCAATTAATTTCAAGAGAAACCCAAAAACCAGCTCAATTCGGCCATCGACTTCACTTTTATACACCAAAAAAACAAAAATCAATCTAGCGAACAACAACCACTACCACCAGCAACCACACCAATCACCTCTGCACAACCACAAAAATACCCAAAAAAACTAGCAACCACACCAATGTTACCTCACACCAATCGTCGTGGGTTTGAGTTGAGTAGATCGGAGTACTTGAAAAGCAACGTGTCGGAGACTGCTGGGCTTAAGGTTTGGTGACAATGGAAGTGGTGAAGGCGCTGAAGGTAGTGGAAAACATGAGCGTTCTATTAACAATGGAAGTGGTGAGGCCGAGAAAGGCCCAGGCGCTGATGGGCAAGGGGCTGATGACGAGGCTGGTGATGGCGGAGAGGAAGATGGAGAGGAGCTGCTAGGCTTGTGAGGTGACCACCGGTGGAGAAGGAGAGGAGAGACGAGGAGGCGAGAGGAGAGGCAGAGGGGAGTTAAAAACGAGACCTAATTTTATATTTTTATTTTTATTTTGTTAAGTTTTTTATTAATTTTTTTTCTCCATTGTCGAACACCTAGGAAAAAGGCTATTGTAGTTTGTTTACTATTAAATTGAAAATTAAGGTTTCAATTGCTTTCGTAATTAGGCTTTTTAAAAGGTTAGGAATTAGGGTTTAGAGATAAAGAAGAAAATTCGATAATGAGTCGATCGGAGTTCTTCTGTTGAGTGGCTTAGGATTGGTTAAGTTTGACGAGGAGAAGAGGAAGAACAATAACAAAATATGAGGGTAAATGTGTCCTTTCATTTTTTAATTAGTGAAAAGTTAACAGAAACCGTCAAATGATTTTGAAGTAAAAAATATTCAAATCTTGAGGACTAAAATTTACAAATATAAAACATATATGTGACCCAAAATCCCTATAATAACTGACTCATGCAGAGTTCGTGTAGGGATGGTCATTGAGTCGATGGGCCGGGTCCGTCCCACATTGGTGGTTCGTAATAATACTATTTGATTAGAGGATAGTATAAATATCAGAAAAATTTCAATAAATACTCTTAAATTTTAGTAATTTATAGCAAAAATGACTATAAATTTTTAATTAATTACGTCTTTAAAGTTATCTTAAAATAAATATTGAACGAATTTCGATTAAAATTAGACTAACAGGCAAGATAGGGGTAACATAGAGATTTCATATAAAATAGGGAAAACTCAAAAGATGGGCCAAATTAAGGGACTTAATTGAAATATAGACTTGTCCTACAAAATTTTAATGCCATAGACATTGTAAACGTAAAATGACCATAATACCCTTATGAATTCTATTAATTTATTGCATATTTCATTCTCTCCACTTCCTCTTTCATAACTGTCGTTTACAAACACCATGGTTCTTAAAATTTTGAAACGCTTCCATACTGTCCACCACATAACTAAAGCATCTGCATCTACAAAACCATCTACATTTTGCATGTAAGGTCATTTCGACCTAAGGAGGAGAAGCAACACCAACAGAAGACAAGCAACATTTCGGGTTAGTTCGATTTTTTTTATTTTTCTATGTTTTTTATTTGTTGTCTTGATTGATTGAGCTAATATTCAAGTTGTTAATGGTTAGATTAATGTCAATTGAAGGAATAGAGATTGCATATTTTACATTTCGAAAATTAAAAAAATTACGGATTTGGGCTGGATTTATGAATTATTAATTGTAGGATTCGAGTTGTGGAATTTTTATGATTATTTGATGTAGTTTGAGTGTATGAGATGTGATTGGGATGATTTGAACCTTGAACTTATGTAAAAATGGTAGAAACCGATGAGTGTCGTCATGAAGGTAGACAACAGCGAGTGTCGGATGGTCGATCTGCTCTTACGCTCGACACTCGATCTCATGTCGGTATCACATTCAAGTGTCAGATTTTGTAACTGACACTCGACGTCTCTTGGTTTTTGAGGTCATCAAGTGTCAATTTCGTGTAAACCAACAACTGGTTTTTTATGCCTTTGTATCCGACGCACGACGACATGTCATTCCGTGCCTATTGAGTGTCAAAAATCTAGGATATGGTTAACCGATTATCAGTCATGACACTCGATGTATTGAAAACAAAGAGACGTCGAGTGTCGGTTAAAAAATCCAACAATTGACATGTGGAGCCAACATGATATTGAGTGTCAGATTTTGTAACCGACACTCGATGTCACGGGTTTTCTAGGTCATCTAGTGTCGATTTTGTGTAAATCGACAATTGATTCCTGATGCCCTTGCTTGACGACATGTCATTCCGTGCCTGTCAAGTGTCGATTATCTGAGATATAGGCAATCAGTTGTCTGTCATCATGAAACCGATACTCGATGGATTAGAAATGAAGAGAGATCGAGTGTCAGTTGTGCAAATCTAATATGCTTGAAGCTAGGTAGACGAATCCGACAAAGTAATTATGTCAGATTTTGAATCCGACACTCAACGTGGGCGACATCCGACACTCGACGTGGGTGACATCCGACAAAGTTGTATTGTTGGATGTCAGTTTCATAATCCGACATAGTTTTTGTCGAATAGTCGACGATCTTACTTCAAGTGTCAGTTTTTATTCTCGAGTGTTATCGAGCGTTCTAGCAGTTTTTTTTTTTTCCTTGTATTTGCATTTTCCATGACATGAATCTCACATCTACTCTTTATTGAAGGTTGGAACATATGACAAATGTGTTTGGACTCTTCACCCTCAAGACTCCATTTAGAAAGCATTATCATGCTGTAATCATTAATTTGGCAAGTTTGGACTGTATTAATTTGATTCATTCAACCCTGACTGAGTAGCAACAAAATATATTTTGTAATATATGTTTCGGGTATCTCTTAGATATTCGAGAGCTTACATTTCCATCTCAGTTGGTTGGATTCGTTCTACCCTGACTGAGCAACAACAAAACATGTTTTGTAATATATGTTTCGGGTATCTCTTAGATATTTGAGAGCTTACATTTTCGTCTCAGTTGGTTCACAATGTGCTCGAATGAAAGGTTCTGACAGTGGGGCATGCAGAAGAGATGTGGTTCCTTATTCAAGGTAAAAACATTGCATTGGAACTGCATTTTAGTTTTTTCATTATTATTATTTTTTTGCATATGCTCATTCTAGTTTTATTTTTTACCATTATTGGCTTCTTTTTCTCAGGAAGGCTTATTCATTTTTCTGCGCACAAGTTCGGTTTGTTGACTAGTTTGAAATTTGCTTCCCCAGTGCTGATAATACCCAATGCTCTAAATTTGTCCTTTGTTAGATACATACTTTCAGGGTGAGGACATACAACTCATTGATTTCTATCCATTGCTTTCAGGCATTAGATGTGTCAGTTATGCCTGATGGAGATGTTGTGAAGTTAGCTTTATAATATATTCTCGAGCGATTTTTCATGGGGCGGGATCGATGTCGGTTCGTGTCTCGTAAGTGGTTGAAGTTTGTTAACACATTGGATAGTTTTAACGAATATCTATGGGGTTTGATGTCTTATGATAAGACACTTAAAGGAATGAAGAAAGCTTTGGATGGGAGATTGGCAAAGTTTAAGAAATGAAGGGTAGCGAAGAAGAAGAAGGGGAAGGGTGAGCAAGCTGAGATGTATAACTTATAAGGGTACCTGTATGCTATTCAGGTACATATGGAAAAACAACTATTAGAATTTTTATTTGTACACATTCAATTACATTATTGGATATTCGTTGTCACTGAAATGCGTTGTATTATTTAGGTTTGGTTGTACAAGTCTGTGCCGTATATTGATGCTGCACATGGGCGAGCAGACAGGGCATTTGCGAAGAAGATTCCACTCTTGTTAAAATAGGAGACACGTAAAATCCCACCAGAAGAGATTGTCAAAAGTGATATCATATTGATTAGAAGGAGGGTATGTCATGTGCCGCTTCTTATTTTTCCTGTTATCTTTCACGTTGAACCACTATTTTATTTGGTCCTGAAGGATTGTCCTCTCATCAGTTTGGAGCCAATGAACACAAAGCAGGCCACAGACTGGTATATTAGGTTAGCTCAAGTGGTTAGCATCCAGAGAGGTGCACACGTGATTTGGGCGGCATTCTGAGGATGCTCCTTTATTGAAAGGGGAGATAATAGAGCCACTACCAATAGAAGATCCATCAAGTGCATCTCCTTATAAAGAACCTAAGTCAGGCTCTGCCTCGATTAGTCCTGCACATGCAGGCTTCAGCATTGATGATCGTGCACCTAGGTCAGCCTCTCCTCTAAGGTGCACGACCACCCACCTTGAGCCCAGTTCCCTCGTACACGTCATATGCATCCAGTCACCAATACAGCCGATCATCAAGATGATCGTGTGCCCTCTCCACCCTCTGATTCCCTAATTAGTCTTGCACATGTAGCCTTCGATAATTATAGTCGTACACTTGAGTCAGCTTCTCCTACAAGGTGTATGACCACTTCTCCTACAGGGTGTACGACCACCCATCTATGCAATTCCCCTCGTACACATCATGTCCCATTCAGTTCCATGGCATATTCTCAATTTTCATGATCATGTTTGCACATTATTAGTAGTTTCTTTATACTGATTTTAAATAATAATACACAGTCACAACTAGTCCATGACGACTTCCAGAGCACAGTACTCTGTGAGCTGATAGGACTTCGAGAAGAGGTTAAATCATCACGAGAAGAGACAAGAAGATGCAGGAGGAGATAGTACTCCTGTGTGAAGCTGTTATATTATTGGGTGGCTACTTTGGGTATGATGACACAGTACTTATGACAACTTCACTAGCATCCTTAATTTACTTCTTGATTCTTAGTATGCGTTAACAGTTAATGCATCTTAATGGTTTTTCGTCATCTAGGATCCAGATGATGGTGACGACAAAGATGATGAGGGTCAGGATACAACAGAAGTTGACCTTCCGAAAGCGAGAGTGCAGGTCCTCGGTGCTGCTCTCACGAGTTTCGTTTCTCTCCGAGGTCAACGATTGTTTTCGAGAAAGTATAAACGAAGCCCTTTTGTTAGTCTTTCGGGTAGAAAGAGAGTGAAGGTTATATCACATGTGTTTGCCTTTGAGGTTCCACATTATACACAAAGAAACCAGTTGTACAACATTGGGAGCCAATTATATAGCGTGGAGACTCTGTCTCTCATAAGCTAGTGTAACAATAGGTCATACTATTTGAATCGCTGTCTCCCACTGATGTTGATTGCAAGAGCTTTGAAAGCCGGATGAGCAAAGACAAGCCATATTGACTTGAGTGTTTGCTTTGTAAGTCGTGATTTTTTCAGTATATTGACTACCCCGACAGAGTGGCTTGGATATGAGGTTTATATGACTCCATGTCGTCTAATAACTTATATATTGATACAAATAGCACTGAATACAATCATTTTATGTAGCATATTGACAGCTATTTTTGGACATTATGATCCAGAGCGAAGGAATTGGGAGCAGACGTTGTAGAGAGGCTACATTTTTAGACAATACTTTTTGAGTAAGTTTTTATAAGACATCTTAAATTATAGTATATTATGGGATATTACAATATTTAAGTATAATGATTTCATAATTGCCAGAGTGATGTATGTGCTAACACTATTTACTCTGTAATAGGAAAAAATATAAGAACTGCGAACACGATTCAATGACAAGTTGGATGATATAGATTGGGAGAACGAGTCGGATCTTGTTCAGTATGTCCTTAGAGCGATGCCGCTAATTGGACGAGCATGGGTTGATGTTGGCTGGATGAGTGCCTTTATGTTTCTTGTGTTATTTTATCTATTTTTCTATCAAAGTGTTATCACTCTTGTCATATTGTGTATTTGTTTTTTCAGCTCTATGTTCCTGTAAATATTGAGGAACAATATTGGGTGGCAGCTCAGGTGGATTTGAATTGTCATCTCATTGTCATATATGACTCATACCATACGAATATTTCCATTGACACTATGAAGGTTATAGTCTGTTGTCTGGTATTTGTTTTTTCAGCTCTATGTTCCTGTAAATATTGAGGAACAGTATTGGGTGGCAGCTCAGGTGGATTTGAATTGTCATCTTATTGTCATATATGACTCATACCATACAAATATTTCCATTGACACTATGAAGGATATAGTCTGTTGTCTGGCAGAGCTCATACCACGTCTTCTATCAATAGAAGTTTACGGTAATCTAAAGTACCCCAACACTCCTTTTGACATTTAGCGAATCAAGGATTCCTCTGAGGTACCCTAACAAGAGGTTGGGAAAGGTGCATACAGAGTATATTGTTTGAAGTTCATGGAGTATATAGCTGGAGGCGTTCCGTTGACGAACATTCAGGCGTCAACAGACAAGACACTTTTTCGAAGAATGGCGATACATATTTAGACTCATCAGATACTCCCACCCCAGACCGTTGGAGACTCTATGGGGACACTTTCAGAAGTTCCTGATGATGATGAGCCACGGGCTGCACCGCAGGCCATTGAGGACTTTACAAAGACACGTAAATGTGACTCGTGATGATGAGCCACAACCAAACACTAGGTACCATGATGCTTTGTATGCTCTGATCATTTGTGGGTTTATATATTATACAGTACACTTATTTGCAGATATATTAGATTTTTTTTGTTGCATACATGTACTGTTACACTTATTTGTTGCATACATATACAGTTACAAATATTACAGTTAATGTAATTAACTAACATTAACGCCTTACTGTAACATTGTACACTTATTATATCCCTAACCGTGTGACAGTTGATATGGCATAAGAAATTTTGACATTTTAGAATGTGAATATGGGAAAATTAAAAAAAAAACTACATTGCATACATAAATTAGCCAAATTATATAAGATAAATAAAAACACATATTACATGAATTGGCCAAATTATAGAAGATGAATAATAAAACATACTACATAAGATAAATAAAAACACACATTGCATGAAGTCGCCAAAAGGTCATTATTGGAACATTATAAAGACATCGAGTAACATTACAAAGACATCATCCGGTGTTACGTCTTGCACCTGTAGCAACATCAAGTAAAACTGAGTTTCGTTGAGTCTCACTATTATGACCAGAACTTCCACACCGTTCGCAACTACGAGTCGAATTGGACTCACTAACAGAAGGTATTCGGTTCCTCCTAGGATGACCTGCTAGTCTCCTCATAACTGACGATAAAACCATTCTGCTACTTACTTACTCTGGAACCATCCAATCCTTACAAACTTCAACAGGAACAACATAAGAGCATATGCATGGAGTAATGTTTTTGTTGTATACCAGGAGACAGTGGCGGACCCATGATTTGATTGAAGGTGGGGCACCATTAATATTTTATTATTATCATTAATATTTTAATATTTATAATTTATTTGATAAACTTTAATAATATGATAAAGTCATAAAAAATAAAATAAAAATACACATAAATGAGAGACATTATGACTATAACGACTTAAAATTTTAAAGGGTTCATTTTCTTTAAATTTGATGTCAATTCAAAATAGTTTTTTTTAAATATCTCTCCACAACTATTCAAAAAATTTATTTTATAACATAGGTTACTTTTTATCTAAAAAAAATACAAACCAATGAAATAAAATAAAAAATCTCTTATAAATAATTTCTTGAAAATATATTACTATTGTTTAAATCTAATTGATGCAAATAAATAAAAAATAAAAATAAAGACATGATAAAAATATAATATATGATTTTATTTCAAATTATAAGAAAAAGGCAGTCATTACCATATACCAGGATCATTAAATTTATACTATTTTAGTAACAATTGATTGAGAGTTTTTTTTTTCAAACTATTAAAAAATATTTATATAAAGTGAAATATATAATTTATGTAGAATTAAATAAATAAAAATAGAAAACTAAAATTCTATTTATGAATCAGCTAATAAAAGTTAATTAAAATATAATATTAACTTATATTATTGTATTTCTCAAGTAGCTCAAGTCCTTAGAAAAAAGAAAAGAGAATTATAAAACTTGAAATTGATTTTTTTTTCTATTTTAAGAAAAGAATGTAAAAGTGATAAAGCAAAGTAAGGGGGGTATATTGCATTTTTTTAAATTGAGAGGGGGCCTGGGAACCCTTGGTCCTTGTGTAGGTCCGCCACTGTCAGAAGGCACAATAATCATAGCACGTCAGTAGGTTCATACGTTTGCAACCAGCTAATACATGTGCACAAGGCAGTTGGTCAAGATCAAACACTCTGCATGTGCAAGTCCGGGCATGCATGTTGACCACATCGATGCGATCATTGTCGCTCACCTCGTACATAGTGAGGGAAATACTACTAACTCTCCTATGTTTGCCCTCATTTAAACGCTGCTCCATCAACTTGTTAGTCCATGGACAGAGATGTAACTGTGAGTTAGCAAATAACTCTCAACACTCGTAGAACTATTGTTGCAAGTTCACGTGGTAATAATCCGCTAACAATGTAACCAAAAGGAATCAGGTGTGTCACAAGCAGCTGTTCATGGATTCAATAATATTCATTGTCATGATGTTATACCTCTGGCCATGGAACTGTGAATGTACCCATTTCTTTATGCCTATCTCTTAAAGATAAGTTGTAACTGTAAGTATATATAATTGAATTTGTCGCATATGATAGTTGAAATCGGCACGGTGTTTTGTCCTTGTAGCTTGGGAGAATATAACCAATAAAGTCTTATCCTTGGACGTGGACTTCAAATTACCCTTCAAATGATGAGTGCATAATCTATCGAGTGCATTGGGAAAAACTTTTGAAATAACTCGTTCAATGCTACAATGGCAGTCAAAAATGAAAAAAAGATCGAGGACATTGCCTACTTCATGATCATGCAACAGTCTCATGAACCAATTTTACGAATCATCATTTTCAGAATACCCTACTCCAAAAGTCAATCGGTATATTTGTTTATTTTCATCCATACAAGAAACCAAAAACATAGTACCTCTATATTTTTCTTTAAGAAAAGAACCATCAACTACAATAATTGGCGTAATTGATGTTGAAAATCTGGCAATAGAATCCCTCAAACCCATGAAAGGTATCAGAAGTGATTATTATCATCGGTTTCTAAAGCCTTTCTAGTCCTAGGGTTTGCTTTTGCAATCATGTATATATATAGCAGGAGTAATGTGAATGATTCCTCATGAGATCTGTGAAGTTCTTGTAACGCTGCCTTCTTTGCCCTCTATGCCTTGTTGTATGTGATACTAACAACGAACGACTATTAAACATCAAACATAATATCCTTAGGATGATATATTCTAGACCCCTAAATGAATTTACTGTTTATATGTTTATCAATAACATGTACACTAACCTGTTTGTGATTTGGGTAAAGTCCAGCTCCTAAACATGTGTGATGATTGTTATACTTTTTTACTAGAAAAAATGGGAATCGACACCTTTGTGGCCCGTAACTGCCATTTACAAGATTCAGCACAACATACAACCTCAAATCTTGATGCATTAGAGTTCCTAACCTTGAACTAAAAGTTGCGTCTTAATGCAAAATTTGATAACTTCTCATGAAGTTTGGTTTTGCTGTTAAACATGTGTCCAACCCAACCTGAATCCCATCAACTATAAGCGATATAGCGTCATCGTCAATTGTGGATGATGAATGTACAATAGATAACATCCACCTAAATTTGTTTGTCCGACGTTTGACATTTTCATATCCCAAATTAGCTTTTTTATATACAAAATTTGCATCCAAACCCAGCTCATTGTTCAACAATAGATCTTGCTGATATCCGTAGAGTGAAGAAGTAGGTATGGAGTGAATTAGGGAAGGAAAGGAAAAAGGCACATCCTGGTTCACATCATTCAAAACCTTCATGTATCTATCATTAACATTAAATCAACCATTGACTATACCTTTATTTGCATTCTACTCATCAATATTGAAATCATTCAAACCATCACCCAAATTTTCGAAACGAACAGTGCAATCATCGTTCTCATCATCACCATCCTCGTTAACATCATCATTAGTAGCATCTCATTATCGTCATCATTACCATCATCATTATCATTAACAACATCAACATCACTCTCAAAATTACCTAAACTTTCAAACTCTCTAATGCTATCAAGGTGATATACTAGTCTCAATGGCAACAAGGGGACCACACCTTCTTTATCTTGACATAACACCCCAACTTACTGATACCCTGCATGCCCCAAAGATTGCTGAAAGTGAAGGCCAACTTCATCATTAAATTGTGGTTATGAACAAATAAGGGTGGACTACTTAATTAGTTGCTTCCACTTGCTTACCAAAATAAAGAAGACGGAGAAAAACTCTGCCTCTTTGGTAGCATCGGATCCTGATCTTCATCTTTGCTTGTACCTATCTTTAACTTTCACAATCAATGGTGTATATGATTGCTAGTCTTCCAAACAATATTGTATGAAAAAACAAACATCTTTATTAGTCTCAATAGGAGTAGGCAATGGCGAAACACCTTTAAAAGCAAATTAAACCTCTAAACTTATGTTTTATTTACGAAGATCCCAACCCATTTCAGTACTAATATAGTTAACTAACTCATTATAAGTAGTATACCTAAGAATTATCAACAGCTTTAACCTCTCATCGGTGTACAAATAAGCACCGTTCTCTTGCATATTCTAAGAATCATTGTAAAGTACAAATATATGCAAAGTTTCCATCTTGCATATCAAATATGGTCCGTGGACACAAAATTATTAAAAAATTGGATAAAAAGGTCACAAAAACAAGAATTCTGCCAAATTACTCAACAAAACTATCGAGTCATCCTGACATTCGACGACCTTGACAAAAATTAACACCCGATAATCTCGCTTGACACACGATATTAGCAATAAGTCACACACATTCGACGCAGCACATCTGTTATCAGATAAACTTTTTTGACACCCAACATACTGTGTCGAGAACATAGACTGACACTCGACATCGTGTGTCGATCGATCTCAAAAATGTTTGTCGAGTTTTTTTCCTCCCCGCCTGTAATACCAGATTTTCCTCTACGAATCTAATTTCTTTGCAAACATAGGCAAAAATCGCACTACGCTTAAGCTCAGTTTGTATACATATTCATATTCTAAGCTAAATAATGTGGTTTAAAATAACAACAAAGATAAAAGAAAACATTATAAGCTACTTCAATAATCATGACTCATTTAAAGAGAGATTAGAGAGAGGTGTTTTACCTAATACTCAGATTCAACTCCAAGATTGGACTTTCAAATGAAAGAGATAGTGGGATTGATACAAACAGCTTATGTTGAAGAGTGTTTTGGACAGTGAAAGAATGAGGAAAAAAATCGCAAGTTTCTACCTTCTCAAAAATGAATACACGAGGGTGTTATGATCATTTTATATTTAAAATGTCTATGGCATCAAAATTTTGTACGACAAGTCTATATTTCAATTAAGTTATTTAATTTGGTCTATTTTTGAAATTTTCCTATAAAATATCCCTCTTACAATGGAAAAAAATCACAAACAACCCCTCGATTTCAAAAATTGTCGAGCATGTATCTAATATTGCACTTTTTGTCAACCATCACCTAATTGTATGCTAAAATTCATCCCTTAGATCCCAAGCTTCTCCACAATTAAGGTACTATTATCAATCAAGGATATAAATGTCAATTGCTTTATCCCACTCATGAATCATCCTCTTCAACTAGCCACTTCAATATTAAACACAAACCTTAAAAAATTCAATCCCTATACAGAGACAAAGCAAAAGACTAATGGAAGACTTTTTAATTTCTTATTCGTGCTAAAGTTTATAGTTTAGCCAACCAAGCACACTGGAGGTGAATCACAATCGTTTCTTAGTCAAAGTTGAATAATATTTGGCTTTAAAAAAAGTCAAGTTTTTGTAAATGTGAGGTTTTCTAAAGCTTGTAAGTTAACACCACACTTTATATGACAAATTTTCTACGAGATATTTCCTAAATTCCCCACCTTCAAAAGTAATGACCGATTGTGAAATTTTTTGGCCAAAAAATATAAAAGGATATTAAAAAGATGCATAAAAATCTAATAAACAATAACAAATTTAAATCCAAACCTCTTTTTCAAAGGTTTGGTTATTAATGATGATATCTTTTCTACATAAATTTCATAAAAATTTTTTACTTTTTTTTATTTACCAAAAAAAAAGTCCTTGAAGTTGTATATATGCTCATTTCAACTTGAGGAATCAACTAGGTTTCCAATTGAACATGAGATAATATTAGAACCAAAGCTAATTGTTTGAAGGCTTGAATCAACATATTTTTCATCCATCTTTGAAAGCCATATTAATTCTCCTAGTATGTTGTATGCATAGGTAGGCCACAGTACATCTCTACAACATGATGAAGTGATGCATGTTTTAATCATCTGTTGTGATCTCTTAAGATATAACGCTTGAAAATATTGACAAAGTATTCACAAACACATTAACCCTTAAGTATGCTAATTATTTTAATTAAATTACAACAATTATCTGTATTGTTCTAATTCCACACAATGCAATCTTATAGAATCACGCCATCTTCAATAGCATAACTATTACAATGAAAACTAGAAGAGAGGGAGAGAGAGAGAGGATGAGCAAATCATTTTCTAATGTTAAAATTTGTGCCACGTTGGAAAGAAATCATTATTCACCCAATTAATAGCAACTATATCAAAGAAAGAGACAAAACAGATGCACAGAAACCAAATTTAAATATAAAATGAGATAAAATGTGCAATGCTACAATTTCTAGCCACAAGTTTAGACTCTCAACTTGACACAGCTCTACCCCAATATATACATTGTCACAATGTGCCTAAGAAAGAAATTAAAACCAAGAAAAATGACTATTTTGGAATCATTAATTAAAAAAAGAAAAAATCTTCTCGAATACAAGAACCTACATGAATTTTTGGCCCTTTCAAAACAACTAGACCCTTTTCCCTTGATGAAATCATCGTAGTTAAATCCAATGTCTGATTGACCTATTAATGTTTATTTCAGGTTGCTTTGTCTTGTATTAGATTTAATTGGCTAACTCATTAGTGTGGAGGAACTTTGATTTGATAAGTGAATTTGTATGCTTGGGGGAGTCAACAAAAACAATTTGTTCATAGACATTATAGTGATATGAGGTAGAAGTTCAAACTAAGAAGCGGCTTTTTAAGTTCATGAAGCTGGTTTATAAACCAGTGAGTTAAAAGACCACCTGCAGGAGACGACTGTGAACGTTCATAACTTTTTGTTCTTTCTTTAATTTTATTTTGGTCATTGTAAAACCTATATTATATAATTTTGAACCTCTCACTCAAAGCACGTATAGGTGAGGAAAAAGGTGATTAGGAACTTGCAACCATTGCAAACCAAAATTAAATAAAGGAGTATGTTAACTTGGGGTCTAAGTGATGAAATTTAGCAAAGTTTGGGTGCTAGCCGACAAAAAGTGCAATAGTAGGCACATGCTTGATAATTTTTGAAACCTGGAGGGTTTAAAATCTCAAAATTAAAAAAATTAAAAAAAAAAAAGGAAACCTGTAACACCGTAAATAGGGGTGTGCATGGTACCTGCCCACCCGCCCAAATCCGACATAACTGCCATGGTATGGTGGAGGTAGGGTAGGGTATAAAAAAAAATATAGGGTGTGGTATGGTACAGATTTTGAAAACCCGCCATGGTATGGTATGAAAGCGGGTATTTTTGTAAAAACCCGAAAATACCATACCATACCATACCATACTTCTTTTAAAAAATAAAAATTATGCCATGTGTCAATTTATAATTGGTTACGTATAATTTGTTTGTGTGAGTGTTATATACACTAATAGAGTATATAATGAAAAGAGTAACTCTAAATCCCTCACCCTCTATCATTTTTCTATCATGTTGCTTGAATTTTGAAGTAGTAGATAATGTAATTGCTTGAGTATTCGTGTTGTTATAGAATATGTAGTTGCATGATATTTTTGTATTGTTATAGATACAATGTTACTTGATTATTTGTGTTGTTGTAGAATATATAGTTACTTGATTATTTGTATTGTTAAGGCTTAATTTTTTTTTATTTAATACAAATTTTATGAATCATAATATTAAACAATGTCAAAACAAGAACTCAAAGTGTCAAAATATTAAAAAAAAGCTATAAATAAACTTTAAAATAATAAAAAATACATAGTAAAATATTATCCAAATTTTGGTCAATTTGGTCAACTACCCGAAAATACCATACCATACCCGCCTTTACCCTACCATAGGGGATGTGGTATGGTATTGTATTCAAGAATGGTATGGTATAGTATAAAAATCTAAAATCTGACCTATATAGGGTATGGTAATGGTATAACGATACCACACCATACCACACCATATGCACACCCCTAACCGTAACAACATAAAAACAATATCAAACACGAAATCTCATAATCAAATAATCAAAATAAACAAAAGAAAAACAGCAACACAAATGCAAAATCTCAAAATCACATAATCAAAATTAAAAAAAATGAAGAAAGGAAACTAGGGACATTGAAACACAAGAAATAACATCAAACGCAAAATCGAAACTAAAAACCTAGAATTTAGAACTAAAACTCAAGAACCCAGAACTAGATCTCAAGAACCCCGAACCCAAAACTAGATCTCAAGAACCCAGGATGCAGAATCAAAACTCAAGAACCCAGAAATGCAGAACCAAAGAACCAAAGCTCAAATCCCATAACCATAAGACGTGGAACGCAAAACCAAATTCGAGGAGGCACCACCATTATCCAATTAAAGTTCCACTACCATACTACAAGAAAATTGAAAAATAAAATCACAAAAATATATTGCCAAAGCAACCACCTATCTAGCCACGTGCGACCACCATCCGTCAAAACCACGCTCAAAACAACACTAAAACCCCCTAAATATGTTGGCCAACAACCACCACGCAAACCAAAACCCAACCAACAAACACACACTAACCATCAAGTCAACCACCACTGATAAGCACCACACTACATCACCGCAACCACTGATGATTGGTCTGACCAAGAATGCAACAACCAAATAGAGGCAATAGCAAAGGGATTTGGGGTTTACGGATTTCAATTGGAACAGGGTTTAGGATATTTATTTCGGTTTAGTCTAGGATTTCTAATTAACTTAAGAATTAGGATTTTCTATATTAATAATTTAAGAAAGGAGTGTCGGCAGTGATGCTGGTAGATTGTTGGGTTTGAACGAAGAACTAGTTTTGGTGGAGAAGAGAATACGGTTTTTTCAAACTTCTATTTTATTGTTTTAGGATTTAATTAGGGTTTAATCATAATGTAGATTACATTTGTGATTATTCTATTACTTGTACAAATAAAAATAGGGGTAAAATTATACTTTTATATTTTTATTACCTTTTAAACTAAAACTAAAGATTGATTAAAAAAATAACTTCAGGGTTTAGTTGATTAAAAATATATAATTGTTCTCCACTTGAAATTAGTTCAATAATACTTAGGATAGTTATGAAATTATGCCATATAATATTTGATTTAATTCTAAAGGTTTGATTATATTAAATTTGATGGGATAGGATTAGGAATAATACTATGTGGAATAATATTCAGCTAATTAGATATGTAATGATTAAAAATATTAAATTTGATATTTAATTATTTTAAATAAAAATAATTTACTATTTAAAATTAAAATTAAATTTGAATCTAAAATTATTAATTTAAATATTTAATTTTAAACAAGTTAAGTATTTAATTAAATATTTTAAATATGAAGATAATATATTATTATTTTTTATACTATCTTAGTTTGAGATAATATGTAAATATAATAATACTTAAATATTTGTGGTTATAGTCTAGAACAATAGTTAGGGGTGTCAATTTTTGACTTGACACGAACATAACGCAAAATTAATGGGTTAGTGTTGACACAATTATTAATTAGATCATTTAAGTGTTAGGATACTCAGCAAGAATAATACATGTGTTAGATCCGTGTTTATGGTGTTCAACATACTAACTCATTTAGTGACACAAATAATTAAGCATGTCGTGTCAAATACAAATAATGAAGAAACAAATTAAACTATTTAAATATAAATTCAAATTATTTTAATTTTTGTATTAATAATTGTTCATATTAGTGGATAATTTTAATTAATATAAATATATAGAATGTGGCTGGTAAAGCATATATATACGTGTTAAATAATGAAGTAGGTTAGTGAGTTAATATAATGTAGTTACGACACGTTTTTGTAAACGGGTGACATGGTTATTAAATGTGTTGTATCCGTGTTTTAAATCTTGACACGAATAATTAAGTGGATCACATTCGTGTTAATCAAAGTTTTACTAGTTTATATTCTAACACGACAAGATTATGATTAGGGATAACAAAACCTAGGGCTGGGATCGGGTTTTTCAATAACTCGAGATTAAAACCCAGGTTGTACTTGTTGAATTTTTTTTTTTTTTTTTTTTGCAGTTTATATATATTTTCAGCATTCAACATTGGTAACAAAATGGGTTGTAGCCTAGTGGTAGCATGCTTTGAGATTTTAGTTTACAAAAGAGAAGGTGTTCGAACATGGTGTCTAGTAGTTTTCTTTGAACCTCAATTAATTTTTTAAATTTTAGTATGTGATGGGCTTGGCCAGGCTTTAGGCATTGACCTGTTGGGCTCTTTTGAAAAAAAGTTAGAAATGGACTTACATTTAACTAAGGGGTTATAAGTAAGTATTAAAAACTACGGGATATGAAATTGATTTAGCGTAACTCTAATTTCAATTACATGCCTCGGATTCAATTCCGGCTTCCCGGCCCCGGCCTCGTACGGGAAGAAAAATTGCTACCCCACCCTGATCAATTTCTCTAGTTTTTCGAGCAATTCCCTGACCCCAACCGTCCGGATTTTCCAGGTCCTCCACCCCAGTTGAATCATTTTGTCACCCCTCAATATGATAGGTAAACATGATTTGTAACCCGTAACAATGGTCCAATGGACCATGAATATGTCTGGGATTAATTTTTGATCTCTTTGATTTGACTTTATAAAGAGTTCAATTATCCTGTCCAAACCTGAATGTAAACACGATCATAAAAAAATTTAGCACCTATGCTCGCATCAAGTCTTTTAACCTTGAATTTGATTCAAATTAGAAATTACTGTTGAAAGTAGCGTAAGGATTTTAGGCCTCTATGTTTTAAGCAACTTAATGATACATTTCATTTCATTTATAACAAAATCATGACATAATTTAGTCAAGGTCCTGTAATCGGTCGACTATAATTAGTTCAATTTACGATTCAAAATTGGGAGTTAATATTATACAGAGGCGAATTAATTAAATTTTCTATCATCGTTTCTTCACATGTACAGTTCTCAAATCCTCTTAAGTTATTGATTTTTCCAACTGAAATGTTTCATGACTCTGGAGCTGAAAAAGATGACATCAAATCACTTCAACCCTTCAATAATAACAGGCCAAATTCATGAGTCTATACTTGTGGTTTACGTAATTGACATACAGAAACGAACTTGGATAATCTTTGCTTTGCTACATAATGGAAGCTCAGCTGAATAGGGAAGGATAATTCTAATTGTAGTATTATGAGTGTATGAATATGACCATTTGGAACCAGATACCGAATACAAATTAAATCTCAACTCTCTTGACTCCATTTAAGGGAGGAAACTGGAGATTTTGGAACCTGCACAGTGGGCAATGGAGTATACATTCTTTCTTGTGTTAAAGGAAGGAGCTTCCCTGAATGTAGGCTCTTTATTATCCAGTTAGATGCCACCATTGGTATCTTCCTCTCAAAGGCAAATTGCCTCAAATGACGTGATGTTCTTCTTTCATCCTCAGCAACAATACATCCGACAAATATCTTTTTAGTTTCAAGACTCTGGACTAACCACTGAGGGCTTTTAAACACCTGGCCACCTCCATGCTTGAATACTATTGCAAATTTGGTGTAGAAACTGCGCTTCCCATGGAGCATGATCCCTACTCTATCAAAAATAAATTTATGGCTACCATGACGAACTACTTGCTTGGCTCTTCCTGTTAACTCAGCATCAACCTGACTTGAAAGGATCATGTATTTTTCTGGTTGTACAACTGAACCAGCCACCAGTGAATCAGTTAGCCACTTGACTTTTAGTACTAAGGCCTTCACTGCACATCCATACAGGAACTTGCTGGTTTTTAGCTTTTTCAGACATAAAACAATCAGAAGCTGATTAAAATTTGACTTTTGTCTTCTCTTTTCCTTTGTATTTGGAGAAGGTATATCCGAGAGCACCATACCACCATTGTCTTGAATCAGTTCTTCAATTTCCTTCTCCTTCCGACTTGGAAGTCCTGTAAGCAAAAATTGGAAACCTTGCAATATCAATCTCTTCCCCTTCTTTATGCCAGCACCAAGATACCTTTTCACATCCTGAGTTTGAGAGGCAAGCCATGCATTAGAAAAATTTGACCTCTTACTAGCTCTAGTAGTTGAGTGAGTTTGGTGTGAAGGTTGCAAGTCTTGAACATCTCCATTCTGCTGAATCTCAACTTCAACTTCCGAGAAATGAACTCGCTTCCTTGCTAGAACTTCATTATCCAAGGCATTATTGAACTCCAATTGTGAATTCTGAAAATGACTTCTCTCCTGAACCTTGATTATGGTTTCCCGTATGGCATCTTCTTCAAGGTTTGTATTGTCAACAGAATATTCAGAACACTTCTTATCTGGGGCCTTGATGCAGCCCATATTCAGGGAAATGATTTCTGCATCACATTCTGACAGGAAAAATGGACTATGGCAAAGTCTTCCTTTATCCAATTCGGGATTGTGCTCAACCAAAAGTGAGCTATAAGTTTTAAGGGAGGTCAACTGTCTTCGAATTGGAGCCTCAAAAGCATCATCATCAACGGTAGGCACATCTTGCCTGTCCCCATTGACAGATTCAACTCTTAGACATGTGGTCCTCTGCAAAGTCTCTGCCTCATATAACCACTTCTGAGCATCAGCTTCAATATCATTTTGATGCTGAGCTTGAGGGAAACCGGTATCCATAGGAGAAACACTGCAAGGAACAAAAGAACAAAGAGGATCGGCCAATGTTGGAACAGATGAGCTCACATTTTGAGAATTCAAAATCCTCTCATCAGGTTTGTTGAATAAACCTTCGAAGGGCACACTAGACTGTGAAGCTCTCTTGGAATATGTTTCAAGTTTATGCAGAAAAGAGTTCTCATCTGGGACAATATCAGCAGATTCAGATAGAAAGCTAGTCTCATTAACATAAAACTTTTGAATGTTTCTGCCATTATTCTGGCTGAACTGCATAGGGCCAACGACTTCCTTGAGAACAAAAGAAAAACACCAAAAACAAAATAAACCAGTCAGAATGTCAACATAATAATTTCAAATAAATAATGGTAACAGTGTAAGACTTGTCAATAATTGCACACATGAATTAAACCACTGATTAAAACAAAATACCTTAAACAAAATCAATGAAAATAAATAAGAACAATACTAGTTACCCCAATTTTTTAATAAGAAATTTGAATTTTGACTTGCAACTCAATAATTCTGAAAAAACAATATAAAAAATTGCTCACACTAGATTATATATTGCTTAATATTCTTCTCAAAAATCATCAGTAATACAACTTCCAGTGTGGCTGGAAGAGGAGGGGGACCTAGCCTTTTATGTGTATTAAATCAAATACACTTTCTTATTTGGGCCTACACATGAAGCTCTTTAGCATTTGGTCAACACATCAAATCCAATTAGTCAATATATCCACAAGGAACACCAAGCTCCACTATCCAATTATGATCAAAGAAACAAATTGATTTGTCCTTCTTTATATAATAAAGCATGGTAGGAAGTAAATAATTTTAACATGTGAGAAAGCAAAAGCCTACCTCCTTAGCTGATTGATGCAACATGAAATCAACTCTACTTGCCAAACGGGGCTTGTTCAATATCAAAGCTGGATCAACAGGAAATTTTTTCTGATTAGTCTGAAAATCCACCTGTTTAAATCCATCATCACACTCATAGTGATATTCTGAAGAGAAAGTGTCTTTAACTAGAGATGCATCTGAACCACAAACAAGCTTTTCATTACATCCTGTGAAACACAATCCTACGTCTTCACATGCATCAGCCATAGTCGAGTCATCCAAGTCCCAAAGGGAATCAGTCTCATCGATTTCCTCATTTGGGTAATGGAAGGCATTTTCTTTGCTTTCCAACCGTGCTTGTTTCATTCGAAGAGTAGCTTCAAGTACAGCTGCATTTGGCAAAGTTTCTGGAGCTATCCCACTTTTCACTAATTCATGTATAACAATTGCTTCAGATGCTGAAATAGAGAGTTCAACGACATCAGTGGTATCAACATCTTTCAGGCATCTAACATTGAAAGTTTCTTCACATTGCCTTCCAATATTGTAGTCACTGATAGGATATTGGACACCAAGATTCTCCATGGCTTTAGGGAAGGAAGTCGGGGTGGTTAAATTTACACCACCAACACTGTTGTCCAATTTTAATTGATAGGACTTACTTCCAAAGCTAGCAAAAATTTCAGCTTTTTTAGGTATAACCTTACTAGAGTTTGTCTTCTTCCCAGAAGCAGCTGAAGTTCCAACTTCCTGTGTTGACAAAACTTTATCAATATTGGCCCTATTTCCAGTGCCTCTTGAATTTTCAGCTTGTTGCATGAGCAGAAATTTCTTGGAGTCACAGTAAGCTTGAGATCCATAAAGAAATTCACTCTCAGTATAGTGGGAAGCACCATTTGAGGAAAGATGAAGATGACAATGAAAAACCTACACAAGAAGAGGCATAAACTACTTAGGCAAAGAGCTTAAGGAAAAGTTATGATTAGAATGAAGAACAAAAGAATACTTCTATAATAATTGATAATCAAGCACTCTTCATTATGCATTTAACACAATGTAAAACAATAATAATAATTCAAAGAATAAATAAATTTTACAACAATTTTACACAGACCTAAATCTCATATCTTAAACGAAACTACGTTATAAGTATGCGTTAGAGCTTACCATTTCAGAAGATGGAGCAGAACTGGCTGGTGAATAGTCTTCTCCAGAAAAGACTAAATGACAACTCTTATATCTACTTTCTCTTGACAGCGAATCCCCATCTTTTACTTCATTGATGTTTCCTTGTAAAATTTCCAATTCCTACCCATTGTAATAAGACATTTTAACAAATAAACTTTTTCAGGATATGTCAGATGATAACAAAATCGTGGAACATTTCAATAACTGAAGATAACATTGAAAAGTTGTAATCATCATCTTTTGCCATAATCCCATCACTTCATCACAAAGACCCTGCTTAGAACCGAAATCAGACACGTGTGCCACCAATAATATATAAACGCAAATCAATCAAGAGAACAAGAAATTTAAAAGGTGTTGTCTAGAGTCAACAATGGTTTGAGAAGCACATGTGAGGTATCAACGTTATTCACTTAGAAATAATTATAAAGACCAACTCTATTTCCTTAAAAACTCAATTTTCAAAAATCAATTCCTCAACAACCTATTAGTCAATTGAACTAAACAAAAATCCATTTGTATAATTCCGGATATTGCAGACTCGATTGCTACTTAAAAATTAAATATTGCATAATTTTAAAGTGAACTTTGAAAAATAGGATATTGGAAACATTAAGCGCAGATCTTTAGTGAACTAAGCAGTGAAGAAGAGCAATCAAATGAGCACGAGATGAAACCTCGATTGGTTGACTGGTCGTGGTTTGATATTCCTCTGATCCTTCCACTTGATGTCCCTGAAGCCAAGCTGGCAGCCAGGCTAAATCCTACATTTTGGATCTTCCGCATTTAAATAAATTGTGGAATTTGCTATAAATTATCCAGAAATATGTGAGATAAGAGGAGTTACCTCGGAGAATTGAGGATGACGAAACCCCAAACTGGCCATGGAACCAAACCGAGATCGAAGTTGAACCGTGCCCTAATTAATAAGAAATAGAATAGATTTCCGCGCCAAAACGTAACTATGGTACTGATAAAGTCACTTAAATCGGAAAAATACCCCTCTTGTCTTGTGTCTTGAAACGTAACATTTTAAACGCCGTTTGTCTCGACTCTTCATCTTCCCGCCTTAAACATAACTGAAACCGCCACATCGACAGCATTATCTTTATCTCACAACTTACCAAATGTTAGGCTTTGTTTGTTAACTCATATTATTCCCTGTTTTTTGTGTTATATATTTTTCAACACACGTTTGGTTACGTATTTTATATTTTTATTTTTAATTAAATTCAAAAATATATGATTTATATTGAATTTTTAAAAGAATATATAATTAATATTGAATAGAAGATGTATTAAAAAAATATGCAACACATAAAACAGAATACAAAATGGATAAACAATTTCTGACATTCTCATTTGGTGAAAATTATAGTATTTCATAATAAAATAATACTAGATCTATAATCTACCTATAACTAACACTTTTTACAATATGAGTTATTAAAATATTAGTGGATGAATAAGATCTTTTATTTATTTTTATTTTTTATTTATTTAATAATATTTTATCACTTAAATTGTAAAAAAAGAGTTAGTTATAGATGTAGCATTACTCTTCAATATAAATGGCCTTTTTTTTTTCCTTAGCAAAATACACGATTCACATTAATATAAGTGGATTGTGTTTGAAATGAACCATTTGTTTATGCCATTTTGTTGTCGATTTTGTGTAAAGATAATTGTGTAGTGTTGTAAAAAACAAAGGTGATACCAAGTGGTGTGTCGTTGAATTTGTTGCGTTTGCCAATTTTATATCTAACCCACAAAGGGATCCAAAAGCCCATGTCAAGAAGACAATTCAAAGAAACGTACACTCTAGAGGGCCCATGAAAAGATTGTGATCAACATCAAACATTAGGTCCACATAAGATAAACGGATTAAAGCCTATTATGTCCTAATGAATCAAGCCTTGTAACTCAAATTCTCAGCCCACATGCCATGCATGTCACATGACACATGTTTTATGCCCCAGGGACCACAACGCCACATGATTCACATACCATTCGAGATTCTATGTCACGCAACGTACTTATATGAAGCAATAATCAAACATAGAAGGTGAAAAAAAAAAAAGCTCGTTTTCAAATAATGCCCTCAAATTTTTAAAATTTATATACAAAATTGATCGTAAATAGATTGAGTTATTAAAAAAGGCTTTTCAATATATTTAATTAATCATGTCATTGAACATGCATGATCCATGTGATTATTATTTTCATTTGAGCCTAATATGTTAACTCAGTGTCCTTAAGTGGTGTCATGAGTTGCCACCTTATTACATGTTCACGCTATGTTAAAAATTGAATGATCATCAATAAAATAAGTGAAGTTGTAAGATAACAATGAAATGGAGTTGTCGTGGCAATGAACTCAGAATAGTTTATATCAATCGACTACCGCAATCATGCAATAAACCTAATTAAAGGCGCGTAGGGAAATACTATATAACATTGATTGGATTTTATAGTAAATGATCGTGCATCTATCGCAATCATACAATAAGCCAAATTAAAAGCTGCTGCCTTTAACCATTAATTACTTTTTTATGGCTTTTATAATTGGTGCTTTCATGACCATTATGACAATTAATAAAGCAATGCAATCTCTTTCTCCTACTACGCGAAAAATAATTGATCGATCAGTGGAAGGAACGTACGACTCTCTCTCTCTCGCTCTCTCTCTCTCCCATGGCAAGCATTGCTTTTACTTTGTTTAATTGTCTTTTTGTTTGAAAGCCAAATGCAATTTCTTTGTCTATTGTGTCATGCGTTTTCAAGTTTTATCGATCCCTTTGTTTGGAAATTATAATTTTATAAGCCAAGAATCATATGTAGCACGGGAAAAGCTGTAAAGCAAAGCACTAAGAGTAGTGTCCTATTGATTCCACGCAAAGGTTTATATATATGAAGTCCAGACATGAATCTTTGACCAAACTTTTGAATGAGATGATATATATTGCATACATAGATTCAATAATTGAAAAGCTTTTTGGTCAAAGACAATTGGAAATAGGCTTTTAAGTACACAACGAGATTGGCAAGTAGTGTGTTCTTTGCTCTTTGCTTTGCTGAAAGGATTGCTAGACATAAATATTGCATGCGATCCCTTTTTCACTAAATAAAGAGCAATACGATTAAGTGATGGAAAAGGTACGCGCGAAAATAAAAGAAACTTTGGATCTGTGGAAGGCAACAATTTGTGTAAAGATGATCAAAATTTTAATATATGGTTTGTTGTATTGGAAAGGCGAGTCAAAAAGATTATGGTATAGATATCGATAATTAAAATGCATGGAAAATAACCTCTAGCTTAAATGATCATCGTTAGTGGAAAGAATGAAATGGGATTGGTTGAAGGAATGTCCTTCATACAATATTATATAATTATATCATTATCATGACAAAATGGGCCTTAATTAAGCATGAACGTCCAATGCAAGATTAGAGTTGAAGGAGCTTTCAAGATGACAATGATGTGCCAATTAAGCTTAATTAGTGGTTCATAAACAGTAATTATTGATAGCTAATTAATTAATTAAAATAACTTGAATGTCATTCCGATTAATGCCATTAATATTAGGTTAATGATATCTAAAGTTGATCGATTGGTTAATAATTGGGCGCATCGATCGATAATTCATTCATCTGCTTGTTGGAGGTTCTATAGCTATAGCTAGGATAGAGACGCACAAAAGACTTCACTCTTCCTGGAGAATTGAAGAGGTGATTTTCAGGAATTTGGCCACTCTTTCAATTTCCAATTATATACCGCCAATTTGACTTAGTTGCGGTTTTATAGAACTAATAATTGACCTAGCTGTGACGCTTTATATATATATATATATATATATATATATATGTAGACAAAAATTAACGATCGCCACTCGACTTTGCATACCTACTACCATTTACTTTGCAGCTTATACTAAATTCGAATAATTAAGTCATCGAAAACGCACCACAGTTTCATGAGACGGAGGGATCAGGTTTAATTAATGTATATATAAAATTAGAAATGGAAAAGAAGCAGAGCACTGATTCTATTAATTAATAGTA
The DNA here is from genome assembly GCA_013180625.2 of Boswellia sacra. Taxonomy (NCBI): domain Eukaryota; kingdom Viridiplantae; phylum Streptophyta; class Magnoliopsida; order Sapindales; family Burseraceae; genus Boswellia; species Boswellia sacra. The sequence continues at coordinate 464,514 of SNVD02016232.1, read as the reverse complement.
TATATAAGAAGTAACCTGCTGATGATGAGTTTGTTCACGTTTAGTGATTAGAAGTCTCCTCTTGAATTGTTGGGTACAGAACACTATATTTACGCGCTGTTAGGCGGAATGTATACGAGAGAAGTAATTAATTAACCAAAAGGGCGTGAGCAGTACTCTTACGGGTCAATTATTGACATCCACTATACTTTTGGCAATTGCCCATTTTTTAAGTTTCTATTCCCCGACAGGCATATTCAATATTATTCATATATTATTAGCATATTAATAGAAAACACTCTCTTTCATGTCCTGCAAATAATTAGCCCATTAACCCTTATTGTTAGTATAGCGTGCAGGTGCTTCACACGTATCAATTATGTTGTATCAAAAAAATTAATGAAATCTTTATTATTTGATCTTTCACTCCCGATTTCGATCAAAAGCATGCGTGAAGCCCTTTCAATTAAGCTTAATTTAATCATTGTCCGCAGTACTAAATTAACTGGGGCTTAGCATATATGTATAAGGTGCGCGATATATATAATTAGTTGAAGAAATATTGTATAATTAATTAATTAATTAATTAATTAATGGTACAGATCACACATGTCCTATATGCAAAAAGTACATATCATAACAGTGAACAGTTTCACAAAGTTGTATATATATGACTTCCGCAACTTGAAGTTGAAGTAAATGAAGAAGCTTCCGATCGACCACTAAAACCTTTACGCTGGCATCTCTTTGATACCCTAAGTGTGAAGTTTGATATTCTTTATACATGCATGTACAAACGAAATAGGAAGTACCTCAAAAATTTTGACTAAATTTAGCTGGTATCTGAATATGGAATATATACATGATAACTTTAACCGATGATATTTACAGATATTTTACCGATCGAATCCTTTAAAAGGGATATTAGCTAATTGTATGATTGTAAAAGAAGAAAAGGAATTAGATACATATATTCATTATACGTAAAGTAATATATAGATAAAATTAAAATATATATTAATTATAAGGAGGTAGCGTATGGAAAGAAAGCAAACATACGCATGCTGACAGAATCGGAAGAGCAAGTGCAGTTTTGCTTGGACTGCCTCAGAATGTCCGACACCTACACACTCATGTGGGACACATTACTACCCCCCACTCTTCCCTGCGCTTGGCAGGCACTACTTTGAGTCCTGTCAATCCCTCTCTTCTCTCCACCATTCAGATTAATGAACAATTCACAAAGTTATTGCATCTATCATTCTATCTTGTTTAATTACCATTTCTGCCCCCACCCTTCTTCTGATCCCCCCGTATCTTTTCAACTTGAGCACACGCCACTCTCTTCCTCAATTCAACCTCTTTCTATGGCGCGTACAACCGACTCCTTGATCACTTGCTTCTTCAACCTTCATCAGCCATTCATATATGCAGTTCTGTAAATCTAGAATCAATACGTACATTTCTTATTAATTTGATATCGGAGATCATGCATGTACCCTACTGGCATCGATATTTTGATCCTTTTGTTATATATGTGTGTATTTTCTTATTTCTTCTGTGAAAGAAAGGAGCTGGCTTAATTAGCTATCCATCTCTGTTAATATATATATTTAACGGTAGCTAGACGATGACATAGTAAAGCAAACACTACGTGCGCACGCGCTGCATAGAGGCCTTTTTATTGAATTCTCGTTGTGGGATTTCGCTGTCCTTACTTTGCCTAAGGTGACGAATCATGCGAGATGATTGGGGGTGATTAGACGCCCATTTTATTCTCGGTGCTCCACTACCTATTCCAAAGGCTGGGAAAGTTTTTCGCAACTCTCATTAATCTTTGGTGTTTTTATTTTTTTTTATTTTTTTTTGGAGTTCTATATATTTAAGCACTCAAGGATGTTTTGGTCATAATATCCATTTAAGAGAGATCATATATATTTCTTCTACTACTTCAAATAATATATTTCTTAAACCACACGAAAGAAAAAGACACGGCGTTAACGAAAAACATAACTTACCTCTCTCTATATAGATTTTTCAATTACAATTTCACCACTTATCCACTTCACATTGTTTATGATGATCTCTTGAGATTACAGATGCGGCTGTTTATCATATCACGATTCATGGTTCGTGAGCTTGTGTCTCCATTGATGGGCAGTAGTAGTAATCATCATGAACTGAGTTACTACAAATTAAGGAAATACGTAAGTTGTTGATCGGACGGTCCTGGTTCGCCGCACCATTCTCGACCACCTACGTCATGGGAAATTTTACTGAATTTGAAATGACAGTGGCCCTCTATGTCATGGTCAGCTTACAAAGGACGAAGCGAGTGGGTGACTCGGATACCCCACCACTATCTGCCACGTGTACCCCACATATCGCTCGACGAAATGGATAAATCAATTTCTTTTCTTTTTTCTTTTTATTTTATTTTCCGCCAATATTTAACTGGGAATATTCTCACCCACCCAACTAAGCAAATTTAATGAATCGAATATACAAATAATAAGTCAGACCTCCAAGCTTCTTTTAAAAAAGTAATTCACTCTATCCGTACTAGTTTCTCGTTATATATATAGTTATGTGAATATAAATTTAATATATTCTGAGATAGAATATCGTATGAAAAATTCATATATTACCCTAAAATCGTAAAATAATAAATACTTTAAAAGTTATCTCAATGATTTCAATCAAGAAGATTAATGGGTTTAATTAAAGTCATCGAATTATCTTACAATTTTTTAATTAAAAAAAATTAGGCACATCAACAAGCATACGTAAGACACAGAACAGTGGTCTCCAAAGTACTATAAATAGTTGTCAAGTACTAGCATTTTCCTACTACAGCAAGCTTTACCTGTTCTTCCTCTGCATATAGCATTTTCTTCCCTTCTCATACACAACTTCACTAGTCGAATTAAGTTCCTTCTTTTCTTTCTCTACCAAAATGGAGAAGCTCAGGTGCTGTAGTGGCTTTCTCGAGAATTCCAAGCCCTACTTTGCAATGATTTCTTTGCAATTCGGCTATGCCGGCATGAACATTATAACCAAAGTTTCTCTTAACCGTGGCATGTCGCACTATGTCCTGGTCGTTTATAGGCATGCCATTGCCACCGCGGTCATTGCTCCCTTCGCTATTTTTCTTGAAAGGTTCGCTCTAAAATCTTCTACGGAACCTTAATTTTCCAGTACGATACTTGGATAAATTTTTTTACAAAATTTGATCTTAATTGATTTCGATGTCTTTGTGCATTCCAGGAAAGCACAACCAAGGATTACATTCTCAGTTTTCATACAGATATTTGTCCTCGCTCTTCTTGGGTATAGCTTACATAGCTGAAATCCTTTGTTGAGTTAATTAATGAAAGACTATTATATATATATGATCCGAATTTGACTCATCAATTTTAACTTGTCTGATATAATAGGCCGGTGATTGACCAGAACTTTTACTACGCTGGTTTAAAATATACTTCTCCTACGTTCTCCTGTGCCATGAGCAACATGCTTCCTGCCATGACGTTTGTCATGGCAGTCATATTTCGGTATGATTATGCAACTAGAATTAATTACTATAATTAACCGTTTCATATTTTTCAGCTAATTAATTAGGTGATTATCTGATTTCTTCATATAATTTCATGAATTTACAGGATGGAGAAGCTCAATATGAATAAAATAAGGTGCCAAGCAAAGGTGGTCGGAACCGTGGTGACCGTGGCTGGAGCAATGTTGATGACCTTGTACAAGGGCCCTATTGTTGAATTATTTTGGACTAAGCAAATTCATCCACATAAATCCACCGCCGACACCACCGCAGACGATGGCAAAGATAATTGGTTCCTTGGTTCCATACTTCTTATCATCGCAACACTTGCCTGGGCTTCTTTGTTTGTTTTACAGGTGAGTGCAAGTGATGCAAAATTAATTAAATTCGGAAACTGTACATGTAGTAATTTTATTTTAGGTAAGCAAAATAACATTGTTGCTTTTGCCTTATTCAACAGACCAAGGCATTAGAGACATACAAGAATCATCAACTCTCTCTCACAACACTAGTGTGCTTCGTGGGTACTCTACAAGCCATTGCTGTGACATTTGCGATGGAGCACAAGGCCTCAGTGTGGCAGATTGGCTGGGACATGAACCTTCTTGCCGCTGCTTATGCTGTAATCTCTCTCTCTCTCTCTCTCTCTCTCTCTCTCACTCTCTTTCACTTTTACTGTGCTCCCTGATCTAGTATCTATATTTGCACAAAAATAAGTTTAACTTATTTTATTTTTCTCTGAATGTACAGGGCATTGTGACATCTAGCATTTCCTACTATGTCCAAGGGCTGGTTATAAAGAAGAGGGGTCCAGTTTTTGCTACCGCTTTCAGCCCCTTGATGATGATCATCGTCGCCATCATGGGTTCTTTCATTCTGGCAGAGAAGATTTTTCTTGGAGGGTAATTTTCTCTTCACCTGTAAAAAGTCTGAATATTTATGTGCATTTATTCGGATACTATTGGAATGTGTATAGCTGTTAACGTTATCGATTCCTAGTGGTATCCTCCACTATGTATAGCGTACTTCACCAAGATAAAACAATTTTACTTTCTTGCAACCTCTCTGGACTACAGAATCTTTCATTAGAATATCGTTTCTAAATTATTACGAATAGTTAATTTAACATTAACATAATTTACTTTTGAACTGGTGCATGCAGTGTACTTGGTGCAGTCTTGATAGTTATCGGCCTTTACTCAGTCCTGTGGGGAAAACACAAGGAAAAGCAAGATTATATGACTGAGGACATACCCGATCCTGTAAAAGGTGTTCATGTAAATGGTTTGGCAGTTGAAGATATTGAAGCTAATGAAGTTGAATTACAGAAAGCAGAGGCTCAAAAGCAGGGTGCAGTTTCCGTTTCCATCCCTGCTCCAAACACCCCGACCAGATCAGTCCACGAAGAGCCATGATAAATTAGTAGTCCAATCAAAGGAATGGAATTAGGGATGGGCTTTTTTTGTCTTTTCCTCCCTCGTTTTGTCTTAATTATATACATAATTAAGTATATATGAATGGGGCTTTGGCTTTTGTTTGTGTTACATATTTTGTGTAAGGAAATATATTTCTAAGGATCATAATATATCACTTGTACTACTGAAAATGATCTGCGAGAATCCAGGAATCTCTTTCCAATTTCTCATATCAGTGTCAGCGAATAATAATTAGCTTTTGGGATTTCTGGTATACACGTAGCTAAATTTGTTGACATATGAGGCAGATTCCACTAGGAGTGCTAGTGGGTAGACATATATATGATATACATTCATATTGAGCCAGTTGAGTCGTTGGTTGGTTATGTTCTCAGAATCCATTTTCTGAATCTGATGCCTAGCCTCCATCGATCTCATCATGTTACTATAATTCCTCAAGTAACTTAAGCATGGTGCTTCCACTGAATATTGATATTTGATACCAAAGTGAGATCCGATTGGGACAACAATGGAGATAAAGTTGTTCATCATCATTCCTTCTTTTCCTTGCTTCATTTTGTTAATTGTTTCCAAGTATTTCGGGTGCTTGCTCTTATGTAAAATATCACTATCTCTCAACTCTCAACAGGATTATATTCTCGAGTATGGAGGCTTCTGGACATGGCGACAATATTTCACATGATTTCATATTTGCAATATCCTGAATAGTGGCAATATTGGTTGCCTCACCACATGTACTAGTATTCATTGTCAACCTTACGAGTACTAGTAGCTTTACAAAGTCCCAAGAGTTTCGAAATCATAATAATAAGAAAAAATTAATTCTTTTCTTATCTAAACTTTTAGTTAATGACCTCAATAAATATAACCTCGTGATTGATTATTTAGCTGCTACTAATTAACATCGACAATAATTTTTTATCACTTTTTTCATATTCTAATTAAAAGGGGTTGTGGTGTAACTTGCAGCCTACTGCTTGTGAATGATTAATATTTATGGTTTATGGGGTTTCATCATCTTAATGTTGCGCATTAGCTGACCTTTACAAAGTTGAACCACTAGGTACGGATTATAGCACAAAAGGAACAAGTTATACATTGAAGAAGTTGAGAATCTTTGTCTGACTTATCAGATAGCGACAGAGTTTTTAGTACTTTAAATCTCATGAGCATCAGCTGGAATGAGCAGAATTTTTTCCAAATTTATATGAAGCCCTTTGGCTTTAACTATTAATCATGCATTATCTTTTTTCCCATTTATATTCTTTACTTACACCAATCTAACACCCTTGCACATGGACATGGTAGCTGCTCATCCACCTATGTCTCTTTACCCATCTTCATTCTTATTATTCATTTCATTGATCGCCGATTAATCAAGTACGTACTTTAAATTAAAATTTATTGAAAAAATCTCTGTTATTTATGGAATATATGTTTTTTTAATTTGCTTATATAGAATATAACTGAGAATGAACCCTAAGAGGAGAGCTACAGATTTTATATATAACTAGCATATGTCATCAACTTCCCCTCCTAAGAAGTAAAAGAGCAATGACATATATATCAATTAGCTAGCCTATTTTATTGTTGGATATTATTGTGTAGAATATTATATGTGTGATAAGGAGGGAAATAGTACTCAGCAAATATTTGTATCAATTAGCAGCCAAAATCTTAGGGGAATAACCGAATGACTGACTTTGAGATTGTTATATTAGGTAAAAATAATTATGTATATCTTGCCAAATGCCAACCAATATTTAAAAAGTAAAATTAAATCAAATCCATATTCCAAAGGCACAGTACCAACGTATCTGTACTTGTACATCTATGAAACGGGTTAATAATTAAGTGGATACATGCTCCCTTGCAGCATCTATTAAGTGGCCAAGTTGTGCTTTCTGTTGTCGATGAGAAAGAATATCAAATTGAATCTCATTACACACACACACACATATATATACATACACATACTAAGAATCAGCCAAAAAAAAAAAAAGAATTAAATCCATCCTTAATTAATAAAATGGAATGTTTCTTAATTTCAAAACGCAGTAGCTAGCTAATTAATTTAGTTAATGCAAGCTTCAATATATCAAAAATAAAGTTTGCATATTGAGGAAGAAAGCATGAGAACAGTAGAAGTGAGACTTTAAATGATCACGTGAATCATATGGAGATATATATAGAGCCTTAAGTTAAGATAATGGTGACCAGCTACGAATCTTCCCCATAATATGTAATATCATGTTCATGCCAAGTTTCCACTATACATGTAATACATGAGTTTATAAAGCATGATCTAGAAGCTTACTATAAGCTCATGACAAATTGCACATAAACAGAAGATTAATCAGGAATCTCATTCCCTTCCTCCAGGGCCCAAAAATATATACATATTCCTTCATATCAAATATTACCTGCCAAGATCTATTGAAAGCAACCAGAATATATATATATATATATATATATATATAAGAGACTGTTATATATATATATATATATATATATATATAAAGAGATTGTTGAAGCTATATATATATATATATTATGCCGTTCAGTTTTATTTTTTCCGTTATTTATTCTCTAACGAAGCAAATATACAGAAACAGCTTGGATCTTTCTGATTAGTTCATTGAACATCTTCATTATTCATATTATAACAAGTTTTGTCCTCCTTTCCCCCTTTGTTTTTTCTTTTGTTTCTTGTCAAACTGTATATAATTCTTTGTAATGTAAAGTGTTCCCACACTTTGATATCTAAAAATTGTGAATATATATATATATATATTTCAAAGACAAAAACCCAAAAAAAAGAAAAAGAAAAAGAAAAAAAGAGATACCTATATATATAACAAGGTCAACTTGAGATTTTTCTTTGTCATAATATAATTAATAGGGTATGAATATGATTGATAATCTTAAAGAGCCGCCAACGTGTAAAATATTCCATTCAGAATCTCTTTTCTTTTCTAATTTCATGTGATTAATGCGTTTTTAATTTATTTAAAAGGAACAAACGACTCCTGTAAAGTCCTTAATTATGTTAATTATGCAAATATAAAATTGTTAAGATCTTTGCCTCCTGTTCTTTTAATAATTTATATATATAGTTTGTCGAGCTAGCTATATATAGACTATTACTATTAGCCCTGATTGCTTTCGAGAGGAAGTTGCAAGATGATAATTTAATTAAACAGCGTGTAAACCACTCTTGAAATAATAACCAACATTAATTAATTAATATATATTAATTATTAATCTGCATGAAGATCAAAAGAGAGTTTGGCTCCATCATGTTACAAGCAAAACGATTCTTCACATAATTTAAGTCCTTTAATGTTCTATATCTTTAAGCCTAGGATTTCATTGCTACACTTAACGGGTACAAGATTCTTAAACGCAACAATCACCTTATTATAATATGTAGTTTATATTGAGACTTGAGTTGGTTCCTTTCAATTTTTATATGCTTTGCATTGCATGCATGTCATGGACGTTTCCAAGAAGATGATGATCATTATTCCTTCCATAGTTATATACGTTTTTAATTACAGATTAATATTATCAGATTTGAAGAAGATAAACCTTTCTTTCTATCTTGTTCACACTCATAGACAAAGATTAAATAATATTTTTATAAATAAAATGTTCATGTTGGTGCCTGACTCTATTTGCACCTGGACTTTGTGTTATTCCTACATTCTTCCACTTTAATATTTTATTCCCAGTTGTGGAATCTGTAAAATAATAGCAATTCCAAGAAGTAGAATCTCTCTCAAACTTTACTTTTACATATTTATATAGATACGTAAGTATAAAAGAAGCGGAGAAAATAGAACAAATACTCTGATATGCGGCATATGCCACTACAAATTTATTTATGTAAAGTCGTTCTTGTACCTATCTAACAAATGATGTCAGCTACACGAAGCAGTGGTAGCATATGTCATCAACTTCGCAAGGATTCCCAACTGATAGATTCACAAACATTCTATTGTTGCAACTTTTATCCATTAGCTAGCCTATAATTATATTTTATGAACAAGAGGTGATGAGATCAGATGCCCATAACACGTTGCATATAGTTTTTGTTTTATGGAGAATCGATAGTGTTCATTTGTTTATGGTTGCTTTTGTGTTGGATAACCAATACACTTATAGAGAGAGTGGCATCCGACCCGGCGCACTAACTCAAACAAATGCATCTCTGTTGGAAACAACATTAACGTTGACAATGACTGAGATCTCCCGTTGGGCAATTTTTAGATATTTTGCTTATACCATTATTTGCATCATTGTTTGATGAAGATTATGGCCTTGTCCTCCCATGCTTATTGTTATCATTATATTTCATTTACGTAATTCACGAGGCAACTCGTCCGCCACATCTCTTGTTAAAAGGAACAAAACAAAAGAAACTATCATCCAATATGTTTGTTTCTACATTACTGGAGACACTAACGCCATGTAAATCAGGATAAAATCAACTTTCTGGAGATAATTTTAAACTCACATCTTGTTAATTTTCTATGATTCTTTGAAATTGAACAGATCTTAGTAGAAGAATTTTATATGATACTAACCGTCTTTTACGCATCATTAAGAGCATTTGTCAACGTTTAAACTTTTAATTCAACAAAGAAGATGATTAGTGTTGGGAATTGTTTAAGCCCATCCAAGCCTGTTTAACCAAAAAAAAAAAAAAAAGCAAATTGAGAGTGAGTGTGAAAACTGACGAAATGGGCTAGAAGTGCAGCCCAGTAATTATATAGAGGGCCAACAAATTTATATTCTCCCATTTCAACAAAATCTACGACATTACCATTTACATATCACCATATATTATATGTATATGATAGTTAAATTTTCTATCTTTTCAGCTTTTAATGTTGATTTTTTTCCTTGTCCTCCCTTTTCTAAAAGCATTTTCTCAGCTATGAGTTTTATTTTGGTGACCTGTTGCATGTATGTTTTTTTCAAAAGAAAAATCAACATGCATTCTTACATGAGAGAAATCATTTACAACCAGATCCTAGAGCAGTCAGCAGTCTTAACCCCGAGCTGAATCATCCTTTTGAAGAGCAACATAATTCAAAGGTATTGCATTTGTGAGCCTCCCACTCTCTTTACGTTCCTTCCCGCCAGAGATTCCATGCCGACTCGATGGAGTCATGACACGGCGCCCCAGTGGAGTTCCAACCATGTTGTTAGCACTGGCGCTCTGACCCAGTGGCTTCTTTGCTGTGGGCCTTGAACCATATATGGCCTCTTGTTCTGCTGCTAGTTGTTCTTGCAGCCGTTTCTGTTCCTGAATTGATCAGAGAGGAAATTCATGATTATTTTTATTCTCTTTTCTAGCGAAAAGCAGCCACAAGTAACTACAAGAGTGACATTTAAGATTCACATACAAATCCAGATTCATTAACTTTCAACAGATTGACGCTCACGATCAGTAATTTCTCTACTTTTAACAGAAGTATTACACTGGTTTTAACAATTTGATTATGCATTCTCAAAAGTTAACATTTCATGTACTGATTCTTGAATGCCTATTCACGTGGAATATTGCTGCTGTGTACTGGAACAAGTATGTTGCATATCTAATATTAATCATTTGAAACATTATAATAATCCACCACTCATGTCATATTTTTTGAAAAATAAAAGGTGCTATTGACCTACATAGGTATATATACATAAACAGATATGCATACCCGAGATCTACGCTTTTCTTCCTCTCTCTCCTGGCGTTGGACTGTATATTCCTCCAGTAAGTGCAAGAGAGGGGCCTGGAACTTGGAAACAGTTTACTGACTGAAACTACCATGAAATAATTAAAAAAGATGAACGAAAAAAGCAACAAAATTTTAGTCAATCACCTTGTCATATAGAAAGGGAATTCCTTTCTCTGTTTCCCAAGCTTTTATTTTTGAAGTCAAATTTTCGATCAAAGCTAATGAAAAAAGAATAAGTTACTTAACAGCCGCTCAATCCTCCAAAAGTAAATGAGGGGAAAGAATATATGATTTTCAATGTCAGAAGGGGTTCCGATATTTTTGAATCAGAATCTAACAAATGACCTAATCATAAAAAAGATACTATAAAACCATATTATTTAAATCAAGAAACTAAAAGCTCACCTGGTATTTTGTTCACCAGAATCCTTGCTTTCTCTGCACGTTTCAGATTCTTGTGCGCTCCTCTTCCAGCACTATATCGATTTTCATCCTATGAAATAGAAGGATGAAATGAACAAAGCTATAACAAAGTTGCAATAGATATGTATAAGAAGTACTTAAGTAAATATTTCCACAAAAGAAAAGGAAAGAAGAAGATCAAATGCTATGAATAATCTAGGCAAAGTAATCAATGACCTCAAAAAAGTAAATGAGTGGTTCTCAATTTCTTTGATAATACTAGTACTACCATTTTCTTTGGAGAACAACCAAAAGAGAAAACAGAATTTTTTTTATTTTCTTATCTTAAGAAAGTATGAACATTGAAGAGTGATTTATTTGGTTCACCTCTCAAATTACAATGATTCTTAAATGATCTAGTTATTTTAATTTAGTGAGTCAATAAAGAAACCTTCAATAAAAACAGGTGGTAGTAAATAAGTGTTACATCTAAATAATGAGTTTATTAAAAACTCCAATAGAACATATGATCGACAATAATATGTATTCACCCATCCTTCTTTGATTACCAAGCACTTCACAGCTTGATAATAGTGATGTGGAAGCACAAAATTCGAAATTGACATAACAGCAATGGATTTTTTCGCGTATATAATTTGGGATAACAATAAATTATGATCGTCCCTGGATGTTAACATAATATCATCAGCATAAAAAACAATCAATCTTCTCAAAGTGGCAAAGACCTGCTGCAATGTCTCATCCATTTCTTAATAGACTAATCAATATAAGGATGGATAATATCAAATCGTTCCCAATGAACTTACCCTTTCATAGTCATCAAGCCACTTTTCTTCCTCAGATGCATGTTTCCATTTCTCTACCTTTTCCAAAATATCCTTCCTGCTTAGAGCTTCCTCTTTGGCCTTTGTAATCTGATCATCCATGCTTGAAAGAAGATCAGACAAATCAACATTACCTGTGGAGATGTGTTAATACAATAATCATATGGTATTTCTTGGAGTAGGCAGGATTTTCCTTAAAATAACAATGATTTTTAAAGATAAAAAAAAATACAGTTTAATTTGGACTTTCAGAAACAAAGATTTCTTAGCGTCATGCATGAATGATTGAGAGTGCAAGGTACCAGTGTTGTGCTCCATCTAGAATTTTTTTTTTTTTAATACGCACATTAAATGTTACAAATGAAAAAGAAGAAAAAGAAAAGAAATCAAGCATGCAATGTAATAAATAGATGACCGACAATCACAGAACTGAAACAAAGAACAGTTAGAAAACATGGGATCTAGAACGGTTATATTTCTTAAATATGGTACAGAATTTAAATTAATTGTACATTTCAGAGACGTCCATGCACTTGTTTACTTGAACAGAATAAATAGCTTATCAAGAATTCCCAAGCAAACTTATCATCAATAAAGAAAAAGAGTCAAAGAATCCATATGTATACAAACAAGAACACCTTTTTATTAATAACTACAGATAAATACAAATGTACAACTAAAAAAATCGATTAATAATCCAGAAAATAATTAAACTCCAGAGGCACTAATAGTATTCATTGCCTTGGAGCCATATATGAAAGAACCTGCTAAGCAGAAAAGGAAAGCAGTGTTTTCAAAAGAAAGAATAAAAAAAAAAGTGCAATTTCAAAGAGAAAGCGTAATAAGAATTCATCAAAAACAGCAAGTACAAAATGGTGAAAGCTCTTTATATATAATAAAGGCCTATCAGAAAATTTGAGCTCTTCAAATAGTTCAAATTAGGTTTAGTAAACACCAAAACAGGATTCAGACCAGAATCTATTAGGCTGATGAGGATCTGTCGCGCTGCATCACTATCTACATCCATATGAACCCCCCTGTAGATTTCTTCAAGCTCATTTTGCCTCTTGAAAACCAACTCCTTCATCCTTCTGACTTTCACAATATTCAATCGCTCAACTTCAGCATTTATCTAGCAACAATATTAAATAATAATAAGAAGACTAAAATGAAATGGATAAAAAAATTTAAAAAAAAAAGACCTTTCCTCATATTCAAATCCTGAGCACAAAACTTCAGACGATAGGAATCACCTGCTCAATGACATCTAGAGCAAGGCATCCTTGCCTTGACACTTCATCAATTGAAGAAGAAGCTAAGCTAGTCACATGGTCAAAATTTCTTTGCTCATCAACAGGTGTATCCAAGAGGTTCCACAGCTGTATCAGCATGCTCCCAAGATCTTGAAGCTACAACAAACAAAATATCAACATAGGGGAAAGAGTTATAAAGAGACTGATAAACAGTTTTTTTTTAAATGAAATAATGAAAGAAAATAAAAGTTTACAAAAAGATGACCAACATTCCCTAAAAGAAACCTGCCAACAGTCAAAAGGACAAAAATAAATCCAAAATCATCTAGTTGCAAGTCCCCAGTTTCATGAATAATAAAGTGTTATCCTTGAAGCAATAACTGACAATCGAGGTTATGAAATTATGAAACCCTAGCCCATAAAAGTTCAACATCTTCCTCCCAAGTATCACAAAAAGTTCTATTATTTCTTTCCAACCAAACAGCCAAAAAGAGTGCCATCGCTGACAAATCCTTATACCTTCACCTTCTTTCCTCCCCAAGCACCTAAAGTAAGAATTACTTGAATTGGTGTATGCTCAGAGTTTTTAATTCTTCAAATTCATCTCTTAGATTGAAAAATATAACTTGAGTTTTGTATAAGAGATACATAAAATGCAAGCACGCATACACCAAAAAGTGCATACACACAGAGCCGCATATTAATTTATATACACAGTGACATATGGTATACATCCTTTAGGCACTATATATGTGTTAAATGTTGTATATCACCTTCTGAAGCCTTTGTTGTTTCTGTTGCTTTAGTGAACGAATTACACTGGTCAATCTAGCAAGACTGTCATTGCTGATGCTCTTTGATTGACCGTCTCTTAGATCGCCATAGCTTGGATGAATGCCGTTTACAGTTTCAAAGAAATCAAGCGACATCACAAGTGACAGCTCTTGAATAGTATCAATATAGTTCTTAACTTTCTGCAACCGGAGATTCTGCAGAGTGGTGAAACCAAGGAGCCAACATAAGCGAAATGAAAAAGCCATGGCATTTATATTACCACTTAAAACTGCAACTCAAGATCACAGAAGGAACCTTCTCATTTTGTAGCTCATGAAGGTGTGCCTTAAGCTCCCCCAACTTCTTCAATGTCAAATTGCACTGATTAACTTGTGGATCACCAGACTTAACAGCTTGCCCATTTCCTGCTATTTCTCCACAGATATGAGCTATCTGAAGCTGAGTTTCTGAGAATTCTTTGAATCTCTGTTCCTTCTTTGACCTCAAGTCCACCAATACAGGTTTTATAGCAGATATCTGCTGCTTAAGGGTACCCTTTCCCTTTACAAATAGCAAAAGATAGACCACATTAATGCATAATTCACAACAACTGGCATAACTTCCCACAGAAACATACAACAGAAAATTTCCTTGCTAATTTTCCGTTCCCTTCCAACATCAAAGAAAAATTAGACTTTCTACTATATAAAGAATAACAAGGATAAGAAGATAATGCTAGATGGAGCAAACCCGTGAAAAAGAGGCATTTTCACCAAGGGCACAAACAAGGTTGGCAATCTCAGCTTCAGCCTCAGCTAATGATTGATGCAAATCAGCCTTGTACTTCCTAGTTCTTTCGACCTTTCTGCGGTAAATATCAAGGCATTCTTTCTCAAGTTCCAAAAGCATCTTGTCCCTTTCACTATCACTTTCTCCGATTTCATCCCATATTATCTATATCACAGAAATTGAAACATAAGCATCTATCAAATTAAAAATTAAAAAACTCGAACATTCACACAACCAGTTAGAATTAATACGAAGAGACTCAAATGTAACTCCACCCAACTATAATTACGAATCAAAAGCACCAATGACATTCAAACCAGCACACCCCTAAACCAATTTTACGGTACCAAAAATGCCCAAACAATTGTACGCAAACATTCTAGGGCCAACCTTGAAGTTTTGTTAGTATTAAATCCGAAGAAACAAATAAATAATCGATTTCTTAGCATTAAAAAAATTAAGATAAATAGACAAACACAAACCATAATTACAGTGATTTTCCGCCCAAACAAACAAACCACGAGCAAAATCACAAAAAAAAGGAAACTATCGAAAATGCGGATGAAAAATCGCAGAATCAGTGACAATCAATCAAACAGTCCATAACAGTTCAAGAGTGATATTACAGCAAATGTAAATAGTCGCAATAGATCAAGAGAACCTGCAATTCTTGAAGTAGAGAACCGCAAGTGGTGTGTAACTGTGACTGTGAAAGAGAGGGATAAGGGGGCGTAGATGTCATTTCCACACAAACTCGAAAATCAAAAGTTGGAAACCCTAAGAAATGAGTGCTGGAAGAAGAAGCATAAAGCGTTCCGTTTTTGGATCAATTTTGGAAAATGGATTTGGAGATCCCGAAAATGTGAATTTATGATAGAATGCACAGGGGAGAGAGAAGGGAAGAATCAATCCCTTTTAAAACGGGTACGTTACGGAAGTCTTGTACTTTTGGCGCCAACTTCCATGATTTCAATTTTTACACTTTTGTTGTAATGCAATACAATACTATTTGTAATAATAATATTTCTAACCATTTTATAATTTTGGGTTATTATACTTATATTTTTTTAATTTTTACCTTGCAATATTTTATAAAAAATGTTAATTGTAATAAATTCATGGTATTAAAATAAAAATTTTCTTCAAAGAAAATTATCATAACTTCATTCACACCCAATAATACTATATTTACAAATTTTTTTATATAGATAAATTGATGTAACATGACATTATTATATAAAGAACTTCTAATTATAAATCAAATTTATTAAAATAGTTGTTGCATTAATTTTATAATAATATTATATTAATTTCTATGTATGAATTTGTATAAATAATTTGTAAATATAACATCAGTATATGTTTTATTAGCTATATCAACACAATAAAACTATGAATATTGATAATTTTTCATACATGCCATAACCAAAAGTACAACTTTTCATTATCTAACATACATAAAACACACAATTCGTCATATAGCCAACGGTTGATACATAATTCAACATATTATTTTATAAGTTAGTTTCCATGACATCATATTTGCATACAAATTTATACACAAATTTTAAGTTATTGATAAATCAATTTTCAACAATTGAGATTTAATATAATCTGTATAATTAATTTACATGAAAAATAATAATTATTAGATTGAATCTCAGTTGTTAAAAATTGGTATATATAAATTTACGTTAAAATATGATGTCATGAAACTTCTTATTCTTTTATAATTTTAAAACTTCCTGTTCTTTTATAATTTTATGATTTGTTCAATTGCAAGAAATGAAAGTTAAGAGGAAAAGAAAAATGGGTGGTAAGAAGAATTTGAGGGAAATAAAAGAGTTTAAAAGATATTTTTCTTTGTTCGGTTTGACATTAAAATTATAGATGGAAATTAATAATTTATAAATTAATTGACTATAAACACCCTTATTATTAAAATATATAATATCCATTATTAAATATATTTTTATACGAATTAATTAAAAATAAATAGCTATTAAGTTATATTTATGTATTAAACTACTATAAAATTTTTAAAAAACATATTAAATTAGAATTCAATTTTATTAAACAAAGATAATATTTTTATAAAACTTACACAAAATTATAATTGTTTTTATTATAATATAATTTAATATGTATTATTATTTTTTAAAACAAATTGAGATTAAATTAAATAAATAAATAATTTAATATATAAATTTATATTAAAAATTTAAAAAATTGCAGAAAACATTGTTGCTGATCAACCATCGCTCTTTGCTGCAGAGGTTCGATGATGATCACACATGGAAGTCACCGCCATCATCATTGGCATCATCGCCCGACCGTGCAACTTTTATCATCGAATATGAAGTGATTTTGCCGTGCACAGTGGGTCTCTTTTTCACATCTGTTGTTAAACTTCTCTATTGACAATAAACGGCCCATCCCATGACGATGAAACTACCTCATACACGTAGATAAACGGCCAGTAACCACTTTGATACCGATAGTGATGTCGGACGCGTTGATGTTTAGGTGGTCGAGGCGACGTTGCTGGAAATAGTTTTTTCAATTTTTACATTTTCAATTTTTGATTAATTTAAAGTTTGCAATTTTTTATTTTTAAAAATTAACGAAATATATTTATAATTATTTTGCTAATTATTTATAAAATAATGTAATAAATTATTTGAATAAGTTTAGTTTTGAACATACAAAATATACAAGTTTAGGTTAGTAATTTAATGTACTCCTCACGAGAAAACCAAAGTTTTCTTTATGTAAGCGAGTGGAAAAATGATTTTTAAACCTTAAGTGATTTTAATTTTTAAGAAAGCTTTTTTCTTAGTTAAAACTTTGATCAAACAATAAATTTATGATTACTAAAGTTGTGTTTGTTTATATTTTTAAAAGAACTATTTTATGAAAACACACACTTTCTAATATATTTAAATCAATATCAATCATATATTATTTTTAAAATTCAAAACAAATTTAAAACTAATTACGTATTTTTTCAAATTTTATTTTGAAAACAAGATCTTCAATAACAAAAACAAAGATAAACCAAAATTATTATTTTAATACCATGACTTCCTCAATATCAAGTGCATTGTTGTCACTCATGATCGCTCTTGTTAAGAATAAAATTTTTACAACAAAACTAACACAAAGTCAAACTGGTTAGATTAACGTAATTGAAAATTGAGAAACCGCATCTTCTCTCTCTGTGGTAGAGATTGGTCTTTCCTGTTCTAGCAAAATCCCATAGCATTTGCCGTTCAAGGGTAGAGGGTAGAATCATCAAATGCTAGCTAATAGGGTGTGTTTGATGCGTTGTATATGGATTTGAGCAGATTTTGAGTGGGATT
The DNA here is from genome assembly GCA_013180625.2 of Boswellia sacra. Lineage (NCBI taxonomy): Eukaryota > Viridiplantae > Streptophyta > Magnoliopsida > Sapindales > Burseraceae > Boswellia > Boswellia sacra. The sequence continues at coordinate 446,377 of SNVD02016232.1, read as the reverse complement.
GAATGGCTTAATGGAGGTACTGACGGAGCCAACTATCTACTTTAGTGGTGGCAAATTGAGAAGTTAAAAAATTGTTTAAAAATAAAATAACAAAAATCATATTCATTATGAGATTTGTATATTTTTTTTATTGAAAAAATTATACAATTAAGAACTCAAAAGGAAAAATATTTATATATTATAAAAAGTAGTAGTTTCAAAACAGTTTTAGATTATTTCTAAAGTGGGTAATACTAGGTATACAACCAAATTGTATAACCTAATTCATACAACTTGATATGGCACAAATTCACTGGATAGGTAAAAATAAAAAATAAATTAAAAAAATTATAACAAATAAAGTGGGATCTTTCCATCCAATGACTTAGTGCCATGTTAGGTTGTATAAGTTGAGTTGTATAATTTCATTGTATACCTATCATTACTATTCTAAAATTCATTTAATATTAATAAAAATACTTAAAAAATTTGATATACAAGTTCTTGTCTAGAAAATATAATTTATTTTTAAATACTTCTGTAAAACATATCATAAAGAAACACATCATAGAAGGTTAGGTTATTGTAATTTAGTTCTTAACTTGGATGTTTAATAAATTGATAAAATTAGTGTTGAATATTATGAATTAAAAATATATTATGATATTAATTAACAATAATTAAGATTTAATAACTAATATGTATAACTATTATTGAAGCCGTTAAGAGTGAAAATAGTTATAAGATATATCAAAATCTTAAATTATGTAAAAAATAAAAAGGACTTGTTGTGTTAAAATATAAAGTGGAGGGTAATATATGAATTTTTGCAAATTCAGTGGGGGCAATTGCCCCCACTGTTCACTATGTGGCTCGTCCCTAACTGTAGTGGGCATTGTAATGACACTTTTTGCATTAGATTTGAGTGTTTTTATACAAAGACTCTTTATAAATTATTACTATATAAACTTCTTTTTATCTCAATTAATAAATACAAAAAAATTATATAAATTATATAAATTAAATAATTAAATAATTATATAATTAATAGATAATTTATTAAATATTTAAATAAAAATTAATTATTTAAATAAATAAAAATTTAATTTTTTATTTTAAAAATAATTTTAATTACTATATAAATTTATTTTATATTTAAATTAAACTTTTTATATAATATTTTTTTTTACGTTTAATACTCTATTAAATAAAATATAATAATCTTATTCTATATTATCTAATTTAATCTAAATAAATTTACCCTCATCCTATGTGTTATTAGACAACGCATGAAACCCCGAATGAATGTGATTGTATTGTAGCACCTCGTGTTTGATTTTTGGCGTGGAAAGTAGAAACCGTTAACAAGGGTTAATTTTGACATTGTACACGGCAGTCGGCGGCTAAAATGAGACGTGGTTATATCATTCTAGCCCAGTTTCAGGTGGTAAAATTCAGAAAAACCCAAAAAAGGACGATAAGATGAAAAAGGTCAATGCTTGGGAATCTAGTCAGGGACTCTTACCAGGGTCTGATGAGACTGAAACAATGAGTTCTCCTGCAGAATTGCTGAAGGAGTATGCTGAGTGGGAAATCAATGCATTTCTCTGGATATCTCTCATCACCAGCACCTTTCTTCTACTCCAAAAACTTATCAAATTGTTCAGAATTTGGAACCAAGCCAAAACGATTCCCGGGCCGCCATGTTCTTCCTTCTACGGCCACACCCATCTCCTTTCCCGTAAGAGCCTCACCGGTCAGTATCGTTTATGGTGATTTGGTTATGCATTTGAGTAATATGGCATAGATTTGTAGTGGGTTTCTAATGTTTTTGGCTTTTTGTTTCAGAGATTTTGTCGAAATCGCACGACAAGTATGGATCAGTTGTCAAGCTCTGGTTGGGTTCAACCAAACTCTTGGTGTCGATAAAAGAGCCAGCACTTATCAAAGAGATGCTTTCAAAGGCTAATGATAAACTGCCTTTAAGCGGAAGGGCTTTCCGGTTGGCATTTGGACCAGCGAGCCTCTTTGTTTCCGCTTTCGAGAAGGTACCACCTTTTGCACTCTGAAATTGGATTTGCTTAGTGGAGGGTTTATGAGTATTATATCTCTTGAGATGCTTAGGAATTTTTCATTGTACTTGTTCTTGGCTAATTTTATATTTATTTGATTAATGAATTAACGGATCAATTTATGTTATCGCTTGCCATGCTGCACATTTGATGAATATGTTAATCAAATTATGATGTATCAGTTGTTTATAGAGGTGCTAGAGTACCTTATCCCAAACATTTGGTGTTAATAAGATAATTCTAACTTTTTCCCATTGAAATTCATATTCGGAAAGCCCTTATTGATTCTGTGATTTCTATTACCTTTAAGGAAGCTAGAGATTTCCATCTTTCCCTGAAAGACACTGTAAATTTGCTAGGACTAGGATGGCTATTACAATCAGTTCTTTGATGCTTTTGATTTTGTCTGGCAAGAAGAGAAGATTATGTGAGACAAGTAAGAAGGATTGTTTGATGAAGTGGTAGAACCTTAGGGTCAGCCCCTCCCTCCACCTGTAGAAAAAGCCGGAGTAATTTATAGTTCTATCCATGGGTCATGAATCGTTCTTTGGTTAGTAAATTTTCTTCTTTCTTTCTTTTATTTATATATATTTTTTCTTTTTAAATGGAAGACAATCATAACCTTTTGCTGGTGTTTATATTTGATACCACAATTCACTATGGTATTGTTGAAAATTAATAATCCTAATATTGGAGAGAATATTATTTATTTTATTCCTTCAATCCAATGTATATGCTGCACGATCATTTGACTAATTTTTAGAGTGCACTAGGTTATTAACCTACGAGACTGATCACAATGGCAAAAACCAAAGTCCAGTTTCACCTGTAATCCTATTAGTATCCCGCCATGCATTGAGATGATTTTGTTTTTTTCTGTTAGAAGCCTGGAATATGGAGTTTGGTGTTTGTTAGCAGTCAATGTGAAACAAAAACTTATTTTTCATGCATGCAATTTGTTGAAGAACTTCCATTTTTCATTGAGATTCTTTGCAATGAAGGTTGTTTTCCACATCTAATGGACATGCCCATACAGATTGTTATGTGGAACTTCAAATTATTATTTCTTGCAGTCACTGGTATGTAAGTTTCGTAGCCTGTGACTGTGATTGCTAGATATTTGGGAATTCAGATATTTCAGTCATCACTTTATATATCCATATAATTTTTTCTCTCTTATATTGTGATGGATGCCAAAGATTATTTAAAGGACTATCTCTTCCATTCCTATGTATTTATCCATTTATTTTAATAGTATGATTATATATTTTCTTTTGACTAATGAGTAATCTATTGATTGTTTTAACTGTATTTAGGTGCAACATAGACGAGAATTATTATCAAAGGAATTGAATGGAAGGTCGCTTGAGAGAGGAGATGTAATTTCTGCTAGGGTAGTGGACTGTGTTATGGAAAGAATACATGAGATCATGGGCAAAGGAAGTTATGATTGTAAGATGGTTTCTCAGCATATAACTTTTAGCATGTTGGGTGCCACAATCTTTGGAGATTCATTCTTGGCTTGGTCCAAGGCAACGGTTTATGAGGAGCTTCTCATGATGATTGCTAAGGATGCTTGCTTTTGGGCATCATACAATGTCACTCCCTTTTGGAAACGAGGATTTTGGAGGTATCAGCATTTGTGTACAAAATTGAAATGCTTGACTCAGGAAATTGTTCAACAAAGCCGGAGAAACTGCAAAGTATTTTGTCATGGGGATAAAAGCTCCCATAATGAAACAACCAATATTGGAACAGAAACTGCATTAGGTGGACCATCTTGTTCTGTTCTGCAGCCAGATAACTTTTTCTCACAAGAGCTTAAAGGCCATCTTCATGTCACAGAAGAACCATGTGGAACTATTATGGGCACGATGTTTCATGGATGCTTGACTACAGCAGGTTTGGTTGGTAATGTGCTGGCAATGCTGGCTACACATCGAGAGATACAGGATAAGGTAGCCCATCTAACTTCCTCTTTTAAATCTATTGTTGCTCTAAATTCATTATGTCAGAACTGAGCTAAGTTAATTTATAAGGGTCACCCTTTAAAATGAAATTTCTGCAGATTTATGAAGAGATAATTCTGGCATGGAAAGGGTCAGTGAAGCAAGATCAACAAAGTGTTAATAAGATGCTCTTATTATTGGCAACTATTTATGAATCTGCCCGTCTTCTACCTGCTGGACCTTTACTACAGAGATGTTCTTTGAAACATGGTGAGCCATTACTTATACTTTGGTCAACAATCAGATTCTCAATTTGTTATATAGCTGATTGGAGGGACATGTCCTGCAGCAGGATGCACAAATTTCTTTATGCACATTTGATTTGCAGATGATAATAATCTAATTTTACCATAACCCTCGAAAATCGGTGTAGTATTGGAGATAGAATTTTAGCATCCCTGTGGATTTCCTCTTCAAAATACTTTGAAAATACTTCTGTCTCTTTGTTTATCTTAATTGGCAAGTTGTGGGGTGAATTAGTGTTTTGGCTGTTCAGATGCGGTACCTTTGTTTCATGATTTTGCTCTTTATGTATAGATTATACAGATACTTGGCTGCCAAGTTTAAGACATGCAGGACATTTGGGTCTTGTTGCTTTGTCGTGGATTCATGCTTCACTGTTGTTTCACCTTTATGCAGAGTTTATATGCATTTGTTGTTTTGTCCCAAAAAAAAAAAGTAATCATATACAGAATATCTGTCAATGCTTCATGCATGTTGTATAAAATAGTTTTAATCATTTGGTAGTAATTTTTTTAAGTTGGTTTATGTTTTGAATTGTTACAACCAAGATCCGGTCTAATTTTTATTTCATTTTGCTTAAATCTCTTGGTTGTATCTGAATCAGCAGCTTGAACTATTTGTGCTGCTCTGCAAATGTTACCATATTATTATCTTTCATTGTCGTGTTAATTCTAATCTCTTTTTGCTATATGGGTAACCACTAACCTTTTTTTTTTTTCCTCCCTTTAATGCTTTTCTTTCTTCAAGATTTGACTCTCAAAAATGGTGTAACCATACCAACTGGAGCTCTGGTGGTTGTACCTGTACAGTTGGTACAAATAGACAATTTTAGTTGGGGAAGTGATTCTAGCCGATTTAACCCATATCGTTTTCTGTCAAAGATTGGAAAGCAATCTGATCAAGCGTGTAATAGATCATGCACAGGTTTTACGCTTGCCGACTTTTACTTCTCAATAAACTTTAGAACTATTTTACTTCTTTTGTGTATTTCATGCTGTCTTAGCCATTTTAGGTGATCTCTAATTCATTTGTACCTACAGTTACATGTTCAATCTCTGGCAGCAGTGATATAACCTCAAATATATTATCTATATGTGCCTCTTGCCCCAAAATCTTGACTATTATATTGTAGTGCAGACAATTTAAATAGTTTTGACTATGACTTGTCACATGTAAATTTAGTTTGCAAAATACATTCTACATTTGCCCGTGTATATTACTCAATCTGGGTTTGGATTTAATTTATTCCTGACAACCAGTCTGTGTGATGGCCAGTTAAAGGTTTGTGAAAATTATAGTTTGTGTTCATAATATCTAATAATAATTATTCTCAGGGGCTGCTGAAGACCATGTTGATCCAAGAGATGTCTCATTTGTTTTGAATGATCCAAATGATAATGCTGCATTTCTTCCCTTTGGCTGTGGTAGTCGTGCTTGTATTGGCCAAAAATTTGTTATTCAAGGAGTTGCAACTTTATTTGCATCATTGCTTCATCGCTATGAGGTTTGTGTTATATTTTGTTCATCTTTTGTGACATATCTTGTCTTTAACAACCATTTGATGCTTTATTATGCTACTGTCAAACATAGCCTTGTCTTGTAGATTCTCATACAAGTGTCAGGGTTTGATAGGTATAAGGACCTCTCAAGAGCTTCATCTCTCAATTGTGTCAAAAGTAAAAGAACTCGTACTCATTAGATTGCATTTGGAAGCTATCTAGCTCTAATTTTTGCTCTGATCTTTTTGGTCATATTTCGAGGTCTAAAAGAATAGAAACGTGAGACTAAATCAACGGCTGACCCCATTATAATTATTCCTTATTTTGGAGTTAGTTTGGTATTGTTAATGCTAGATAATTGTGAAAAAAACAACAAATTAATGGAATGCGGTGATTTTTGGCCTGAAAGTTTAAACAAGGAAATCTGATTATGAGCTTTTGAAAGTAATTACGTCTATAATTTTCTTCAATCAAGACAATTGCTTGCATCCTTTACACGGAATGAGAAGTTCAGAACATTGGAGTGGTATTGTGATTTCAGTTTCTGAATCATCTTAAGACAGGAATTCTAAGCGCTACATTTTCTAATCTTTGGTTTTCTTATCCTTTTTTTTAATTAAAATCTAATTGTGCATTCTTTGAAACGACAAATAACAGATAAGGCTGCAGCCAGGATTGGAAGACAACCCAAAACCAACAATGAACAATGGTGTTTTCCAGCTTTCTCCCAGTCCTGAGATTGTTTTTGTACCAAGAAATAGCTGAAATGAAGAAGAAACACACAGGTTTTGGTGTAGTTGGTTTTACAGTTCGTTATTGGTTTATTTAGTCGTTGGTTGTTGATAAAGACAGTTTTCTTTTACAAAATCGATGGGGAAGTTCCCTACTTTTTAGCTCATTAGCTGTCTAAAGGGGAGGCTGTTACATTTGTACACATTTTGGCTCAACCGTTTTTCCCCTCCCTGTTTTTGGAATAGTAGCTCAAGTGCTGTGTTTTTAAATACAAATGGGCAGTTATTTAATTTGCTTTTTATGCACTCTGGGCCTATGTTTGCAGCCGAGCTTTGTGGTTTTCTTCCCCATCGTTGAACTTAGGAGGACTTTTCTTCTTTTTAAGCCTTTTTATGTTTCTGTTTTTGTTTTTTTCTCTCCGGGAGGGAGTTCTTAGTTGTGTTGCAATGTAATTGTCAGTGATACTGTATGATGTACTTGATGTATAACTATAGTATTATATCAAGAGAAATGCGTGTACAGTTTGTTTTATTCTATAATTTGCATTATTGCTTTGGGCTGGTATTCGATGATATCATAGGCATGGTTTCAATAGTTCGATTTGAAGGATTTTGATTGGATTTCTGGAGATGCTCTAGTCTCTAGTGGCTGTTAGCCTTTCAACGAACTCCACCTGAGTCAGTAGATTGTTGTCAATTCTTTGGGTGAAGTGAGAGCGTATGCATCTACAGAACATTGCTGAACTAGTTGTAGTAGTTGAGATGTCTTTTCCCATGTTAGCTTTTAATTTGTGAACAACTGTTGTCAGGATTTTCGTAGTGATTGTTGGCAGTAGTACTACTTGGATGCATTCAACACCAAGTAGTAGGGGTATAAACGGGTCGGATTAGGTTTACACAACCCGATTATGCATTGGGTTGGAAATTTTTGGTCCATGATCGGTTTTTCAAGTGTACAATCCGAAATATAACTCAAAAGATTGGGTCGGGTCGAATTGAATAATTTCTTTAAAAGAGTTTTTTTATTTGGCTCCGCTTCTTATTTCTTTAGCTCCCATTTTTATTTTTATGTTTTTGTACAATTTTATCCTAACTAAATTAACTAAAGAATACAAAAGAAAACTTCAAAATACATGTTATTGCCTTTATCATAAACTCTAATTCAAATATTCTACAAACTCTTTTTTGTTACTAGTAATATAGTTTTCTACGAAGAACTCACTGAAGGCATAGCCATAAAGAAAACAAACCTCCTCCACTTTTAATATCATGACATTTTTGGTGGGAATGAGGCACCTATTGTGAAAATTGCTGGATTGCCTGTAGCTCTCCTTCTGGTGGGTAACGGAGGGACTTGACCTCAGCTCGAAGCTTGTTGGAAGGGCTCAAGGAATTTATGCCATAGCTGCGCAACTTATGATGTTTCATTGCTTATAGTTTTGAATTTTGCTTTCATGAACGGCAAAGATAATGGAAGTATTCTATTAAAAGAAAAAAAAACCATTTTTGTATGTACTATTTCAAATTCTTTAACATTGAATTTGTTTTGATAGAATTCTTAAAATACGAATTTGATTTGATAAATATACATGCAAGTAGCCAAATCATCACAAACAGCCATGATCTTTTTAATGATCAAATTATTCACAACACTTTAACATGATTGATCAATATTATTTCATACATATCTAACACTTTTTGTTTTTGAATGTAAATTTTGTTTAATAGAAGGAAGCTATCTTAAAGGCAAGCCCTTGCTCGGGGAAAGCACAGTTGACAAGATTTGTAGATATCGGATGCTCCACAGAAAAGTCGCGTAAGTTATTGTGAGTATAATGAAAAACTCCTTCATTAAAATGATATTTTAGGAATTAAGTGGGGTCTAATGAGAAAAAAATAGGGGTTTATAAATTTGTACGGAGTAATTTAGAATTGGGGGATGAAGAGATAGAAAATGGGGACTAAATAGAACAACTCTTTTTTAAAACTTGTTTTACAACGTTTGTGTTAGGCCCATATATATTTTAAAGTGTATATTTTCTGCAAAACAAACACATTGACGAGAATTAACCTATATTATATACAAAAGAAGGCCCATTGATATAAATTAACTTATATCATATACAAATCAAGGTTATTTAACATAAATTAAGAACTTTAAAACCCAAGATCTAGTTTACCATTTATCAAAACTTCAAATGCTAGCATATTTATATATATCAAAATTCCCAAACAAGGATGAAAGTCATGAAACTCAATGATAAACACAATCAAACTAAAACATTAAAAACCCACCCACTATCTCTTATCTAAGCTGAGCAAAGCAAAAGCATTTTCAACCTAATATAAACTCACCCTTAACATACAATTTCATTTGATTTGAAAGCTACTCAAAATCCAAGTAGACAACATATATTGTTAGAATCCAAAACTCGAAAATATAAAGTCTAAAGTACAACAAATAAGTCTAGAGAGCAAAATACAAGACACAAATATGGAGTCCAAACTATAACACATAAATATAAAGTCCAAAGTACAACACAGTATACATAATTAAGATGCAAATTACAACAATCCAAGTTTCCAACAAGGGATGACATTATCTCCATCAAACTAAATCTTGACATTCCACCTACTTGGATTGAAAAGAATCAAGCCATCTCTTCCAGATTTCCAACAACTTCAAAGTTCAAACCAAAAAAAAAGAGGAAAAAACAATTAATATTCAACAAGGCTACCAAGTTGTCAAAAATCAAACTAAAAGTTAAAGTTACCAACCTAATAAAAACTTAACAAGTCTTAACTGTGTAAAACTCAAATTCAATAATGAAAAGGTATTGAAATTAGTTATTACCTAAGAAATTGGCACTCATCAATCAAGGTCCAAACGCTCAACTACTGTTATGGTTAATTTTAAAACTTCTATATCAATGACAAACAAACACAAAGAAAATAATATAGTTAGTCAAACACTTAATTCTTTACAATGTAAATTAGAAATAGTATTTTAAGTTAATTACCAAAATCCATGATTACCTGTCTTAACTTATGTACAAAAACTTACAGAATCTCCGGTAGCATCTTCGACTATCTTTGTAATCGGGAATAATTCATCAATCAATGTAGAGGTTATCCAATTCTATGAGCATATTAAGGATTCAACCATTTTAGGAGTTAATGAACTCCTAAATTGATCAATAATCTACCCTCTAGTATTGAATGCTGACTCCGAAGCAACAGTGGAGACCGGTATAGCAAGAACATCTTTTGCTATATGTGATAACATAGGAAAGTTGCATTCATTTAGTTTCCACCAAGCCAAGATATCAAAATCCTCACTCTGCCCCACTAAATTGGCATTGTTCAAATAAGTATCCACTTCATTTGATGTTTCGGACTTGGTTAAATTATTCATAAACTTTACAGCTGGATCTACTAATGGATTTACCACCTGAACTTTATCACTCAATGATGTGGTTAGGATATTACTAACGAGGGGCTTTGACACTTCAGTCCTTACCACTTTTGAAGAGCTATCTATAAAAGGCTTATAAGTGTCATATAGCTTAAATAATAATGTTTTCAGCCCCATTATCATTTGCTCTGTCTTAGTATCACCCCAAAAACTTTTCCAAGTAAAATCAAGGTACATAATTTTGAATCTTGTATCAAGCACAACTGTAATGAGCAACATCTCATTAAATTTATCAAAAGACCTAAAGTACTTGTCAAATTTCTTCTTCATATTTTTTGCCATATTACACAAAACACTACTTCTTTATTCTTGCAACTCAATCAATTGACTATGAATTCTTCATATCCCATTAAATGCAATATGTGATGTCACAGTCAAAGAAGCACTAAACTTTAGAGTTACTTCATAAATTATAAATTCTACAAAAAACTAACAAACAATCTACCTTGATCCCAATCTTCTTCCTTAGGTGGTCCCAACTTATTGTCCTCTGCAAAGTAGAGTTTACAGCGTCCATCCTCTTCCTCCAAATGGTAAAGTGCTTTTTAAAAATGTAAAGCACTTCCAACATCAAATATGTAACATTCCATCTAGTGTGTACATTCCGTTACTAAATTTCTCTTGTATTGAATTTTTTCATGTTCAACACAAAACTGAAATCTCTGTAATCTTGTAGGAGATGATCTCACATAATGCACAACATTACGAATACTAGTAATGGACTTATGAAGATCTTTTAAACCCTTACCAATAATTAGATTCACAACATGGGCAAGACAACGAACATGCATGTAATCTGTATTAAGAATAAGCCCACTATCTTTCCAACCCTGCACGTTTTTCTTCACATAATTGATTGCCAATTCATTTGCAATAGTATTATCCACTGTGATTGTGAATATATTCTTCAATCCCCACTCGAGCAAGCACGACTCAATTTGCTTCCCAATAGTTTCCCCTCTATGATTTACAATTTGAGAGAAACTCAAAATTCTTTTGTGCAACCTCCAATTATCATCAATGAAATGTGCAATAATAACCATATAATTCAAGTTTTGTATTGAAGTTCAAATATCTGTAATTACCCCTTGCCACTGTTGTTATTGATGGACATTCAAACATCGGATGTGCAACTCGCATGAGATGCCAAAACCCTTTATTCTCTACAAACTTAAATGACAACTGATCTACAATTATCATTTCCACTACTGCCCTCTTAATTGCCTTCTTATCAAAGCCTATGCCTACAAGGTTACTCGCACTTCCACTTTTTATTTTTTTGGACCAAAAGAAAGAACCGTTTGTTTCTCATTCTTCTTGGCTTGTTTCTCACTCAAAATGTACTTTGGAGATCTATCTAAATGATTCTATAATGTTTCAATCCCATGCTTCTTACTATCACAAAGAAAAGACCTCCCACAATAGCTATAAACACACTTGTTTCCTCCAATTTTTTTTGTAATGATCCCATCCACCAGATGCTTGAGGCTTTTTCCTCTTATTTTTTTGGGTAGCAGTTTCACTACTCACTTCTTCAGGGGTGTCCTGGGTGGGAATGGAGTAGTTGATTTCGAAGTCATAATACTTGCAAAAAGAATCACCAAAACCATATATATTAATGCGCTAATCTTAGAGATTTAAGTTAACCCAAACCTCAAGGCATTAAATTTGATACAATTAAGTTTATACTCATAATTAATACCTCAAAATAACTATTAGTATGTTAATTTCAGTTTAGACAATTTATATTAGTGTGTTAATTTTAGTATAAATGCTTTAGTTCAGTTCATAAAATTCAGTTTCGACGCAATTCAGTTTATAGATTCCGGTTTATGTTTCAATTTATAAATAAACTTCACTTTATTAATGTCAATTTATACAATTTACATTAGTTTGATTAACTTCAGTTTAGATGCTTGCGTTCAGTTTGTAAAATTCAGTTTAGATCCAATTTAGTTTATAGATTTCAGTTTATGTTTCAGTTTATCAATAGATTTCAGTTTATACAATTTATATTAGTGTGCTAATTTCAGTTTAGATGCTTTAGCTCAGTTAATAAAATTCAGTTTATACATTTCAATTTATGTTTCAGTTTATAATTAAATTTTAGTTTATCAATTTGCTTACTTTGTTTATATTATTCTATTATTCTTTATTTTGTACAGTAGATTGCATTCATGTTTTATTCGCTACTCATTTGTGTATGCAATCAATAATCAATCAATGAACTCATAAATTGAAAGCAAAAGGCAAAGACATGACATATTTTTCAAGTCGAGATTCAAGCCTAACAACATCTTTTCTATATTATTTCGACAAAGTCATTAAATTTCTTATCATATCACAAAGTTTGACCAAATGTAAAAAATATCCCCACCGCTTACTTAAACTTAACTGATTCACAAACTGTAAATATATCTTTTTCAACATAAATTACTATGGTAAGCTTGGTTACAAACTAAAATACTAAATAATCACCAATTTTAGTTTAAGCAATAAGTATATTTGCGTATTGTTGGAGAAGATCAAGTTCAGTAATAGTAGTTGAGGTAGGCAGTAGGCATAGAATCTCAAATTCTCGGAGCTGAAAAAAATTAAAAAAAAAATCAGTTAAATAGACAAGATTTAAAGATTAGAAAGGTTTGAAAATATAAATATATATTTTAAATATAACATAAGCATGGGTATAGCCAGCTTTATTGTATATCCATAGAGGTAAATCATGTGATGGAATTAGAAACAATTGATTTCAATGCCACTCCCGCCCCCAAGCTATATAATATAAATATATAAATATATATTTGGGTTATTATCATTGGACCCTCGTTCAATACCGAAAATAGTGATAACACACGTGATTTTAAAATATGAGCACAAAACTCCTTACCGTTACCGCTCTTTCTGTTACCGTTACAGAATTCTTATATCATTTATAGCAATTAGATGTTTACCCTCAAAAAGTCAGACTCCAACTTAAAATATAAAATTTATTATTTTCATCTCTTATTATCTTTCTCTCTCTGTACAAATAACCAGATAAAACCCATAAATTTCAGAAAATCGATCCCAGACAAAATTTACTTTCCAATGTCTAAAACCCAGAAAATCCAGAAACCATATAGAATTTAACTTACAATGCCTAAATTTTATTTTTGTTGACACTTTCTTCTCCCACATTTAAAAGAAAGAAAAAAAAACCGCACAAATATCCCAACAATTCTACCGTACCACCAAAGCCAAGTGGGTATATTTACCCCACCAAAAGCCCCACATCCCCACTTCAGCTATGAAAGCCCCGCAACAAAGGGTGTGCACGGGTCGGATCAAGTCAGATTTTACCGAATTCGACTCAACCCGATGACATATCGAGTTCAAAAAATTGAACCCGTCATCGGATTTTTACAAGTGTTGATCCGATTCTAATCTGCCTATCTCGGGTCCGATCGGGTTAATCGGTTTGTCGGGTTGTTTATTAGTTTTTTTCTAAAATAAACCCAATGCTCATTATACATAGCTTACATGTAGTTTACGGCTATTTTTCAATTGTAGTGCAAATTTGTTTGGTTATAATTTTTGTTTTGTTATAACGCTTTGAAAATTAATAAATTTTATTATAAAGATCTGCTCAATGTCTATGAAAATGCAATTAATTTCTTTATAATGCTTTGAAAATTAACAAATTTTATTATAATCATGACCTGCTTTCTCTAATTTTATTATTCAAAAGAGATTAATAAACATGTTGCTGCAAATTATTAATTTTCATCAACCTACCAAATATATTGACAAAGAATAAACTACGAATACACAGAAATTAATAATTATATAATTTAAAAAATTAATACATAAAAATTTTAAAAAAATTACATTACGCTGATACGAGGCGTGTTGGCCATGGCAGTCGGAAGGCTTGGTGAGGCGCGTCAACCATGGAGTGTTGAAGCGTGGAGGGTCTGCTAGCTTGGCGAGGTCAGATGGCTGTGGAAGTGGAGGGCTTGGCCACGTGAGACGATCGCCGTGGAGAGCCTTGCTGTAACGACCCATCCCCCGTCTGATCTCTCCCGGGTGCACACGGACCCCCTGCCAAGCCACCGAGCCACAAGTACATGGTCTCACACTCCAAGGTATTGTCCGCTCTGGGCCCACTGGCCCGCACGGTTTTGTCCACTGGGTATCTACACCCAGTGACGCCTCCCCCACTCGAACCCAAGACCCCAAAGGTCATTCCAGTTCGAAGTGAGTACCATTCGGCGATACCCAGTGGATAAAACCGTGCGGGCCAGTGGATCCAGAGCGGACAATATCTTAGAGTGTGAGACCATGTACCTGTGGCTCGGTGACTTGGCAGGGGGCCCGTGTGCGCCCGGAAGAGATCGGGCGGGGGATGGGTCGTTACACTTGCGAGGAAAGACGACGATCAAGAAGAGCATGGACGACGGACTGGTGGAGTTGGACGGCAAGAGGAGGCGGAGTGAGAAGGGGCTGGAGAGGAGAGAGGAGGCCGCACATGAAGAGGCTGGAGAGGAGGCGACGCAAGAAGTCTTTTAATGTTACTGATTTAGGGTTTCAACGATTAGGAGAGAAAAAATTGTTTCACTCATGTGTGATGTGTGGTTAAGCGTTGGTAAATGTAGAATAAATAGGGTATATAATATATTTATATAATAATTAATAATTATGTTATATGTGATTTTTTTACTATATCGTCGGGTCTGGTTAATACAGATTGTTAAAACAAAACCCGATTAAAACTTGAAAATCATAAAACCCGAATAAACTAACCCAATTTCGGGTTTTATAACGTAATAATCTGATCAAAACTTGAACGGGTCCGGTCAATCCGATCGAGTCAGATCGGATCAGATTTTAATGCACAACCTGGCAACCTAGCAACAGATGTCTCACAAAACCCCAACTAGCTATAAGCCCCACAGCTCCTCAGCTAGTGGTGGCAATTTGGATCATGACACGCGAACACGACATGATTACGACACGAACACGATACACGATTAATAAATGGGTTGGATTCGTGTTGAAGATATTCAACACGCCAACCCATTTAATGACACGAATAATTAAACAGATTTTATATATATTTAACATGTAAGCTCATTTAATGATATAAATTATTAACTACTTACAATATATATATTATAAAACTAAAAATTTTATATTATAAAGTAAATTAATTTACAAAATTATAAATTATGATGATTTCAACAATATTTTATACGAACAATGGTTTATATTTAATTGATATAAATATATAGAATATAATATATTATGTATAATTAAGTTAAATAATTAAATAAATTGTATAAATTAAATATGACACGATTATAACACGTGGATAACACGTTTAATAACCGTGTCAGATCCGTATTTTATGTCTTGATACGAATAATTAAATAGGTCGACACGAATGACACGAATTACCACCCTACCCCCAACCAGCAAATCTACCACCGACAGATCCACGACAAATAATTTACCTTTCTTCGTAAAAGTAAATAGATAAAATTACGTGCAAAAGTATATGAGGAGAGAGAAAAAATAAAAGATATTATTAATTTTTAAGTAATTACTCTACTAGCTTCGAGATAATTCTAATTTGTCCCGTGAGGTTAGGCCTAAAAAAAATTGAGGACCTCAGTTTTCTGAAATCTAAGAATGCCCCCTGAGGTTACTGTAGCGCCGTTAGATTTAAAGAAAAATGTATTAAACCGTTAGATTTAACGAAAAATGTATTGAATAATAACTTAATGCTAATATTAAATTTAACAAAAAATATATTAAATAATAACTTAACGCTAATAAGCAGTAAAATAGACTATAATACCTTTTTCTAAATGATTTTTAAAGCGTTAAGTTACTATTTAATATATTTTTTGTTAAATCTAACGGTGCTACAGTAACCTCAGGGGGTAATTTTGAGTTTTAGAAAATTGAGGTCCTCAATTTTTTTTGACTTAATCTCAAGGGGGTAAATTAGAATTATCCCACTAGCTGATGAAATACAAGAGAAAGAGAGAAGAAGAAAAGGAAGAGAGAAAAAGGAAGAAGAGAAAGTAAAAAGAAAGAGAAGATGAACCATGTGAAGAGAGGAGGAAGAAAGAGAAAGAGAGAAAGAAAATGGAGAGAGGAGACGAAGGAGAAGAGGAAGAAAAAGACAAAAAAAATTGAAAGGAAAAAATGGAGAAGGGAGATGAAAACCGTGTGAAGAGAGAAGGAAGAAAGAGAAAAAGAAAATGGAGAGAGGAGATAAAGGAGAAGAGGAAGAAAAGACTAAAAAAAATTGAAGGAAGAAAAATGGAGAGAGGAGATAAAAACCGTGTGAAGATAGGAGGAAGAAAGAGAAAAAGAAAATGCAGAGAGAAAGGAAAGAGAAGAGGAAGAAAAAAGACAAAAATTATGGTCGGAGGAAGAGAAAAGATTTAATTTTTTATGTTATATAAGTTTTAGTTTTTTTTTGTTAATTTTAAGTGGGTGAGATTTTTATATTTGAATAAAAATCATATTTTTATCCTTACTTTTATAGATTTGACGGAAAGAGAGGTAACACTAGTGGCTTTTGGGCTGGTTTTTGAAAGTCACGTGTGTTATGTGTTTTCGGTATTGAGTGGGGGGTCCAGTGATAATATCCATATATATTTTAAATAAAGTTTTGGATGTGTTCAAACTTTCTTTAAGTTAGGAGGATTTGAAGGATTAGAGCCAAAAGTTGGAGAAAATATGTTCCGTATTTTCTTAACAACAGCGGATAATGTGCATATATTAAAAATTTAAGTTAACCTGATTGCAATTTCAAGTAACATAATTAATCCGTTGAATAGGCTCAACAACCAAGTATATCGTTAGCATTATGTACACAAATTCTGACTAAGCCGCGGCTTTGTTTCACACTCTTAAGTCTCATCCATGATTTGATTATTTTAAGTAATTTGTGTCATTGTTCTCTAAGGAAAGTATATGCTTGTAGTTTTTTCTACTGGTTTACACCACATGAAGGTTGGTGAGCAGTGGCTAAATTAGTTCACACCTTAATTTAACAATTATCATCTTGAAGCTTTACAAAAGAACGTATAATAATTCCCATTCTTTTAATTTAATTAATTTTCTCAATCAACTTTGAGTTCCAATGCTGCGCATGCTAATCAACGTTCATCAACAGCCTCTAGAATAAGTTCTTTGCATTAATTTGTTTATGAAGGTCTGCTATGCTCAATATATGAGGAGTTACTCCACAGATAATTGATCTGTTTTCAAATGATTATATGTTAATTAATATACAACAAGTCTGAAACAAAACAAAAAACAAAAACAATTCAACCCATGTGAAACCAGAACTGTGACACCCTTGAACTCTGTTTATGTAGCATATCTAGTTGTGTACGAACCTGGAGGACTGGTCGTGTGGAGGAAGCCATGACAAAAGAGACGGCCGGTGGAGACCTCCGAGTGTGAGCACTGGCAGGTAGAGTCATGGAAGAGCAACGGTTATCGCTGGAAGTAGACTTAAAAGCAACGACTAAAAAGGCTTGGAGGAGCTGTGACAGAGGAGAGAGTTGGTGGAGACGTTCGTGTGTGAGCATTGGCAGGCTGGGGGAGCGACGATCGTCGCTAGAAGTGGAGCTGAAATCGACGGCTACAGAGGTGTGGAGGGAGCTGTCACACAGGAGAGAGTCGGTCGAGACGTCTGTGCTTGAGGGCTAGCAGGTACAGCCGTGGAAGAGCGACGATTGTCTTTAGTAGTGGAGCTAAAAGCGGTGGCCATAGACGATTGATGGTGAAAGAAGGCGTTGGCAACAGGTTCTCTCAATTTCCAATTTCAAAATCCGATTGCATAATTAGGGTTACAATTTGGGAAATTTTCATTTTTATATCACTAATTCAGTAAGGTCATGTCTATAATAATAAGATGCATAAAACCAATAAATGACTGATACGTGGCAAATTTAATTTAAAAAAAACCCTCATCGGGTTGGGTTATATCAGGTTAATGTGACCAAACTCGATTTATAACCTAATTGCTGGAAACCCAAATTAATTAACCCGATTTCGGTTTTTCACTCATTAATAGTTGCTCTTGGCATCCCCGTTGAGTGGTCACTCTTTCAATCGTGTAGTTGGATTGACTAGTGACTTTGAACCTTGAGACCAAGCCCTGCCTCTCACCTTTCGGTTCATTGCAAAGAAAGGCTCAAAAGAAAAAAGTCAGCTTTTGATGGACACAAGCCCTCGGGACTTGGATAGATAGGACTACTAGTTGCTTGATCGACAAGTAGGATCTTGCTATGACACTAACCCGATTGTAACCCAACAAACTCGACATAACCTGATCGGGTCAAGTAATAAATTGAAAGAATGATAATATCATCCAAGTGGCAATGATTAATACAAGAGATTAGTTTTAAAAATTAAATTAATTATGATTGAATTAATCAAAGTTGATGGATGTTATATTAATATCAGAATGCTATATAGTTTTACATATTTGAGTTTATGTAGAAAATTTGTAAGTCCAATTTAGTTTGAAAAACTAACAACTAACCCAACAGTTAATGCTCCTTAATTTTGTTAAAAATAATAATTATGTGATAATGGGTCAGTTTGGAATTGTTATTGTTGTGAAAATAAGCAGTTTCTGTTTTGCTATAGAAAAAAATCAGCTTAAAAAAAAGGAAGGTATTTGATAAATTAACTTCTAAAAACTGTTTTACTTTTTAAAAGTAGGATAGAGGTGTCTAGAAATACTATTACTATAGCTTTTATTTTATGCAAATGATCAAAATAGATGTGTATTATTCCTTTGTAATATTTAACTATTAAATTTATAACCAATTTTTTAAATTATTTATAACAAATTCTATATAAATTTATTTTAATAAATATAAATACTTTATAATATTTTAAAAGTATAAATAATTTTTAATTTATGTATAAGGTATGAATGTATAACTTATATTAAAATTAAAATTTAATTTCTAATTTATATCACAATCAAATTAATTTAAAAATCAACATTTAATACATAAAATCCACATATTTATTTATAAAATACTTTAAAATTTATAAAAAAAATGAATTAATACATAGTAAATAAATATGATTTTATATTTTTGTCAATTACTAATGATTATTGGATTTATTTGATATATTTTTAATTTAAATTATAAATATTTAATTTTAAGTAATTAAATTTATTTATGAAATTTGAAAAATTAAAAAAATTAAAAAAAGAAGAATAAATGCTAGAGTCATTGGACCACTGTTGGCGCTATCACTAGGATGCGTTTGGTGACACCTCTAGCACAGATTGATCATCTTTTTTTGATCTATGCGATGATAGAACATTTTCACATGTCAAAAGCGGGTTTTCGCTGGAAAATATGTCGAAAGTTTCGGTTGCTGGAAATTTTGTTGTCTTTTGCTATGGAACGTCGGATCTTTTGCCGATGATTCCTCTATTGTTGAATGGATTATATTCCGGTGAATAATTTGATGGAGGAGGTGTCATCGAATGCGCTCTGGTAATGGCTATCGGTGACCAACTGGCGGTGGTCCAACAATAGCTCCGACTAGTTTTATTTTTTATTTTTAAATATTTTATGAAAATAAATAATTTATTTTAATTACAAGCATAAATTTAATTAAAAACTTTAATAAATAAGCGTAATTTTATATTTTTGTTTTTTATTGAGGACAATTTTGATATTTTACATTTTGAAAGTAGAATCTGGTTTTTAAAAGTAGATGGCCACCTGCTTTTGGCCTCATTTTTTAAAATTGATTTTTTCTGTAGTAGATTTTTTTATTAAAGTAGTTGAGAAGCAAGCCAAAACACCTCTAGGTTGCTGCTGCCGTGGAAAAAATGATTTTTTTTCATAGCAATAACAATCCCAAACTCGTCTAATATCATGTTAATTTTATATTTATGAATAAGGTAGGAATAATTTTACCCAATTATTATGTTGAACATCCATCTACTCCATTATACAAATTTAATAATTAATTAATTACACACTACATGAGATAAAATATAAAAAAGAAATCCCAAAGTCTTTTTTAAGAAATAAATTTCCTTTCACTATCACTAATTTTATGGGAGATGGGATTTTAGCATCCTAGTGGAATTCCTTTTCAAAAAACTTTGAAAACACTTGTCTTTTCTTTATTTATCTTGTTAATTAGGTAGTTGTAGGGTGGGTTTGTTAGTATGTTGGTTGCTGGGACTGTAGTACTTTCTTTATTGATTTTGCTTTTGTAGATTACACAGATACTTGGTTGTCTTTGAAAAGTTTTAGACATGCAGGAGAGTTGGGTTTTCTTTCTTTGTAGTGGACGCTTGGTTGACTGTTGTTTAACTTGTACGCAGAGAATATATATATATATATATATATATATATATATATATATATAGGAGAGTTGGGTTTTCTTTCTTTGTAGTGGACGCCTGGTTGACTGCTGTTTAACTTGTATGCAGAGAATATATATATATATATATATATAAACAGTATATCTCATAGCTAGCTTCCTGCAGCATGTTGTCTGAAACAGTTTTTAATCATTTGGTAGTTATTGTTTTAACGTGAGTTATGTTTTGAATCGTTACAATCAAGATTACATATATCTTGTTTATTATTATGAGATGAGTTATGTAAAAGATTTGGAAAGCAATCTGATCAAGTATGCACTGCAATAGATCATCCATAGGTTTGTCTTTTGCTCCTGCATGCCTGCTATCACTACAAGAAAAATAGGCAATGGCAACATAGTTTTCGCAACGCGCACATATGCACGTTGCTGAATATTGTTTTTCGCAATGCGCAATTTGTGTGTGTTGCGAAAAATTGTTGAACTACACTTTTAGCAACGTGCAAAAAATGCACGTTGCGAAATTTATCATTTAGCAACGCGCAGAAAATGCACGTTGCCAAAAATATTACATTTAACAACACGCACATCTTGCGCGTTGCGAAATGTCTAAAAGGGTGTTTATAGAAAAAATTAAAACTTTGAACTTATAAAATTTTATAGGGGTGATAACGATAAAGTTTAATATAATGGGAAATCCTGGAAATTTACCACTATATATAAAGAAAAAAAAAATAGTTATTGAACCCAAAATCCCGTAAATCCTAAAATCCCTAAGTCACCTCTCCACCATCTTCACTGTCATCCCTCATTAACACTTCGCCTGAGTAGCCTCTTGACAGTCTTTAATTAGCCATCCTTACTTGCAGCACCTCTGGCGGCGATTGGCCTCCACAACTCTGGCAACCCAGCCCAGCCTCCACAACTTCGACCATCTATAATCGCAGCTTAGCTCTTATGTGTCACTCCCTCTGTTCGGGAACAAGCAGACAAATGAAGGAGTAGAGAGCATCGTTGTCATGATTGATAGGAGTGTATAAGAAGTGAGATACCGCTTTATTGAGGAAAAAAGCTGCAATTCTTCCATCGTCGCAGAACCATTTATGAGACTGTACAGGTGAATAGTTATCCCCTGCCCCACTGCAAAGGAAAGTGTATCTTTATTTTACAAGCTTGCCCCACGCTAGCTGCAAAGCCATTTGTTTCAAGTCGCTGCAGAAATTTTCTTTACCTGCTTACTCCACGCTTAGCTGCAGAACTTTATCTCGACTTGCTGCAGATTCCTGCTCGTGAACTTCATTTTACTTGGCAGGTTTGCTACTGCTGTGGGTAAGCTACTTCAGGACTACTGGGCTACAGGTCTTTGTTGCCTATTTGTTATACATATTACTTGGCACATATTTAATGAATTCATTGCCGATGTATGTGGTTGGTTTCAGTTAAAAGAGAAAAACAATAGTAATATTTAATATCTATGAATGTGAAGTAAAGTCATTAATCTAGGATTAACTTGTTTGAATATTGTTTAGATACCTAGATTTTATATACACAAAATCAGCAAAAGTATAGGCATTATGGCAATTGTTCAACACACACACACATAGATATATATATGCTACGAGTAATGAGTCCCATATAAAGGACCAGAAAAGCTCTTTCCCCTTCCCCCTTCGTGCCCACTCAGCTTCTACGGCTGTCGGTCGAAAGTGATGGCGACTAAAGAAGACTCCATCGAGCAAGCTGTTTTGGATCAACATGGCTGTATATTCAGCTTGCTTTGGTTAATCCCATGCAGCGGAGACCCAAGTGGTTCGACGAAGAATGGTGGCCTCGGTTCGGACTTTCAATGGATGAACTCCCGATCGACCTCGCTATGATAGCTAAGAAGGGAGCCACGATCAGCAACAAGGAAAGCCACGGCAGATCTCAACAGGCTGCTATAGAGGCCTCGCTATAAGATCAGAGAGGACCTGCGCAGGCTTGTAGACTCGTGACACTTAACGACTGAACTCGTTGGTTCACGAAAAAATTCTAGTCCACCTCAGCCTGCGACAGCAAGAGGAGCACGACAAAGGGAGTCAATGCCTTTGGGAGAAGACGGCCTGACTGCAGATGGCAGATGGCTACAGCCGGCTAGATGACTTACTCTACAAAGACGACAGAGTATGTCGGGCTGCAGGTCCTTCATGACGCCAGAGTTGGATTACACTTTGGAGTTGATAAAACTCTGGCTCACCTAGAAAGGCTCGATAGCAAGCTGAATATATAGCAAGCTGGTCATGCAATATGCAGAGCACGTGGTTTAAGTTAGTTCCAGACATTGAATATATAGCAAGCTCACTTGTTTGAGTAACCGGTTTCGACATAAGGAGAAAGATGGCCATATTGTAGTGCAGCTTCATCCTTGCTACACTTTAGCATAGCCTAACCACATGCAACTCATGCAAGGCCATGTAGGCCACTTCATGCACCAACTAAGCACATGCAATTCATACGGTTGGCTAATCAAGATATTAGAAATAATTAACATAGGTGGGGGTATGGCCATTATTTTTGCAGGATTTTATTGGCTGGCTTGGGGATACATTATATATATATATATATATATATATATATATATAAGAATAAAGTCATATATCTTTAGTGTTAAAGAAATATTATAATTTGGTTTTCAAAATTTCTTTCCATATTGCCAAATAGTTTTGCTCTCCCATGCTTCATGTAGCTTATGATTCAAATCTTTTTTGATAATTTGTATTCATTTTTGATTTATTAGCTTCATTTAAGGGAGCATTAAATTTTAATATTGCATCATCAAATCGAAGAAATTTCTCCTGCAGCATATATATACTCATTAGATTAAAACTAAATTTGTGCAGATTTTATACTGCTAGAGCATCGATCAAGTCTTGTTGCTGTTGCTGCTCTCTGTTGCTTCATCATTGCTTTTGCCATCTTCAACCAGGTGGAGTCATTGCTTTTGCTTTACATGAGTTATTTTATTTGCTAGTTATTAAACCACGTGAATGCCATCTTCTTGTTCCCACATTGCTAGCTATGCTACAAGGCACTTTAATTTGACCAGGATCATGTTGCTAAGTGTCATATGATCATGAACTAACACATGCAATTCATGCAAGGCCATAGTGTAGTGTAGCTTCATCCTTGCAACATCGTAGCATAGCTAAGCACATGCAATTCATGCAAGGCCATGTAGCCCACTTTATGCACCAGCATGTGCACATGTAGCTCATGGTTCAATTGAATATACATATGTAGGTCATTGAATACACAAGGCTTAGCTCATGCACATGCAACTCATGTACAACTCAGTCCATGCACATACACATGCAACTCATGCATCAAATTGTTCACATTTGTCAATTTTTATATAAACAATTAATGTAATCTTTCTAATTATTTTGTTTGGGCTAATAAAGATTTATATTAGCCCTCTCTAATTGTAAATTCATTCATGTGGTATTGTTTAGTAATGTTTAGCCCTCTCTATTTTTATGATTGTTAAAAGATAGTTATGGTTGTACATATAATATTTTTATGTAGAGTTTGAAGATATATTATTTGTACTCATACCCAGGTTTTGGTAGATAATTGCTCAAGATGGATAAAGCATGGATTCGTTTACCAAGGTTTTTTTTTCTTATTAACAATATTGGTTAAAGTTAGTTAAGTTAATTAAACTTGTTTAACTTAGTTTACTTATTATTTGTAGAGCTTCAGAGGATTATAGGAAAGGGGCATATACTTTTATCAACATGGCTCGTGCAAATTATAGAAACCTTGAGATTATAGTTTGTCCTTGCTTACGTTGTAAAAATGTACAACGTCATCATCATGAGGTAGTGTATGAACATTTAGTTATCAATGGAATAGATCCTACTTATACTACATGGGTCCTTCATGGAGAGAGTTCCACTGCCTCAAACCAATATCAAAATGTAGAGAACATGGACACCTTTAGGATGTATAAGGAGCAAATGGGTTTTAGGGATCAAATGGAGTTTGAAGAAGAAAACTTTCCTAATAATCCTACCGAAACAAACAAAGAGGAAATCATAAACTTAGTTAAAGATGCCGAAACCCCTTTATGGCCTGGATGTATAAATTACTCAAAAATGTCAGTTGTTGTTGCATTATTCAAGCTTAAAGTCACACATGGTATTTCTGATACTTGTTTTGATGAGTTGCTTCAACTTATCCATGATATGTTACCACCTGAAAACAAACTTCCAGATTCACTTTATTTAACTAAGAAGGTACTTAAGTCATTTGATCTTGGTTATGATAAAATACATGCATGTATAAATGATTGTTGCCTATTTAGAAAAGAGTTGGAACGAGCACATAATTGTCCCAAATGTGGTGCTTCCCGTTGGAAAGTTACTGAATGAAGTAAGAAGATCAAAGAAGGAAACCCTGCAAAAGTCTTGCGTTATTTTCCAATAATACCAAGACTTAGAAGGATGTTTAGTGTACCTGCAATTGCAGAACAACTTAGATGGCATCAAAATCATAAAAGCCAAGATGGTAAAATGAGACATCCAGTTGATTCAGTGGCATGGGACATTATTGATAAGAAATGGCCATCATTTTCAATGGATCCTCGAAACATTAGATTTGGTCTTGCTACCGATGGTTTTAATCCTTTTCAAGATCTCAGTACAAGTTATAGTTGTTGGCCTGTAATTATGGTTATCTACAATCTACCCCCATGGTTATACATGACTAAAGAAAGTTTAATGTTATCTCTACTGATCCCAGGCCCAAAGCAACCAGGTAATGACATAGATATCTATTTGGCACCATTGGTGGAAGATTTAAAAGAGTTGTGGATAAATGGTGTTGAAATGTATGATGCTTATAGTGACTCTCTATTCACTTTGAAAGCAATTTTGATGTGGACAATTAATGATTTTTCTGCATATGCCAACATGTCTGGATGGTCCACCAAGGAAAAATGTGCTTGTCCAATATGCCGACAAAACACATGTTCAGAATGGCTACCACATAGTCGGAAATTCTCTTACATGGGTCATAGGCGATTTCTTGCTCCTAATGACCCATATCGACATAAAAGAACATGGTTTGATGGGAAAATTGAAGAACGTGGAAGACCTAAGATATTTACTAGTGAAGAAATTTATAAAGAAGTTGGGAACCTTGTGGATAATTGGGGCAAAGTTGGGACAAAAAGGAAGAGAGACTTAACTTCTTCTCAATTATGGAAAAAGAAATCAATCTTATTCCAACTGCCTTATTGGAAGGTCTATTTCTTTCTTCCTTACATAACTATTTTATTATAATGCCTTAAAGATATAATATTTTCCTAATTCAATAACTTATCATTGCAGGATTTGATTATGCGTCATAACTTGGATGTGATGCATATTGAGAAGAACATATGTGATAGCATAGTTGGTACTCTTTTGAATATAAAAGGCAAATCCAAAGATGGATTAAATTCACGCTTAGATTTGGAAACAATGTCTATTAGAAATGAATTGCACCCGTAAAGTAGAGGTAATACCTTCTACTTACCAGCTGCTTCACATACTCTATCACCCGTAAAGACTTGCTAGTTTGACATTACCGGATGACTATGTTTCAAATATTGCCAATTGTGTCAAATTGGAGGAAAGCAAGATAATTGGTCTTAAGTCTCATGACTGTCACATGCTAATGCAACAAATTCTACCGGTAGCCTTAAGAGGACTTTTACCTAAAGGTCCACGAAATGCAATTTTTCGTTTATGTTCATTCTTTAATGAATTATGCAACAAGATGTTAGATAAAAATAGATTAGAAGAATTGGAGGAAGATATGGTGGAGACATTATGTATGTTGGAGAGATTCTTTCCACCTTCATTTTTTGATATTATGATTCATTTAACAGTTCATTTAGGACGTGAAGCTCGTTTATGTGGTCCTGTACAATATCGTTGGATGTACCCAATTGAGAGGTATTTATCTACTCTATATTTTTATTAGTCATCCATGCCTTCAAATAAATATCAATTAACTTTGTTCAATTATATTAGGTACATGAAAGTATTAAAGGGATATGTTAGAAATCGTTCTTGAGCAGAAGGTTGTATAGCTGAGCGATATGTTGCTGAAGAATATGTGATATTTTGCGGTAAATATTTTAAAAAAGCCTGTGGAATCGGCACTCGATATAGACGCAATGAAGAGTTTGAAGATAAGTTTTTAGTTGAAGGGCATCCAGTATTAGGTGGAAAAGTCGTACATCTCTCTAAAGATATGTACGAGATTGCTCATCGTTACGTTTTGTTAAATAGTTCAGCGGTTCAACCTTATATAGAGTAAGGAGTCTTACTGATACCTTAACTAAAACTATCTAGATTATATATATATATATATATAAACTGATCCTTCAATTCCACTTTTCTTATAGGCAACACTTGGAAGCTTTGAGAAAAGAAGATGTGCAATTTTTAAGAAACGAAACATTATTACAAATTGAACATTTAAAGACTTTTAGGGCATGGTTTGCAAATAAGGTAATAAGCTTTTGATTCGTACTTTCTGTGTCTAAATCTAATATATTAATATGATTTACTTGGTTGAAATTATTATCTTGAACAGATAAACTTGGACAGGAAGAAATCTGACTTGTCAGATACTTTAGTATGGCTTGCAAATGGACCAAGAGACATATCAATGTCATATTCTGGATTTGTTATAAATGGTATTCGCTTCCAGACTAAAGAAGCAGAAAAGGCTCGACAAAATAGTGGAGTTCTAGTTGAAGCAACAGCTCTTTGTAGAGTTAGTGCACGGGATAATTCTCAAGTGTTCGGGAAAGTTTCTTACTATGGGGTTCTGAGAAATATCATAGTACTTGATTATAATAAATTTCACATCCCTCTTTTTAAGTGTGATTGGGTGAACATTACAAATGATGTCAAAGTTGATGATGGTTTCACTTTGGTTAAGCTACATGAAGGACAAAACCAATATGAAAGAGATCCCTTCATTTTGGCCTCACAAGCTAAACAAGTATTCTATTCTCAAGAAAATAAAGCATCACAATGGCATGTTGTTTTGAGAGCACCACAAAGAGGTTTCTATGACCTTCAACTGTATGAAGAAAGTGATTGTACACCTTCCACACCAATTAACATAAGTAGGCTTAAAACCCAAAATACTAGTAAGGATGAACCTTGCATAAGAAGCGATGTTGATGGCATATTTTGTGATAGGTAGATTTCCCATATTTGTAGTAGTAAGTTTATGCTTGCATTTTAATGATGGCATATTGTGTGATAGGTAGATTTCCTATAAATCTTTATTTTTATGCCTTTTTTTACTTCTTATCATGGTTATTGCAAAATTATTTCAATCATTTATGTGACTTAAAAGTGTTGTGACGTTGTGTTATGCAGAGGTTAAGCACTATCTATAAATTGAGTGCATACTAGTGGAAGAAGATGAGTGGTGCAGAGGTAAGCTTTCATTTTGAATTTCACCTATAGAATTATTGTATGAAAATGAAAAAATGTGAAATTATTCTCGATTTAGCACTAAATTTTTTTATAGTCTTCAAGGAAAGCGAAAAAAAGGTTGCAAAAACAACGTGGAGCAGTAACAGCTGATGCTATACGGGATCATAATAAAGGCATCAGAATTGAGAGAGATGATGATGAACAAATGACTGAATCAAATAATAAAGAATTGAAAAGGAAGAGAGGGCCAACTACTTTAGGCATGTTAAAAAGTCATGTAACACGTTTAAATGTTGAGTTCAGTGATGTGGGTGTACCAGTGGGACCAAATTCTGATAAGTATACATCTTATCTTGGAGTTTTGGCACGAACGCATGTGCCAGTTAACATCAAAGATTGGACTCTAGTTGAATCAAAAGACAAAGATGACCTTTGGACATTGGTCAAGGTATGTATATATTTAATTTATATTGGTTATTTATATGTAAGTTTCTAATATTCTTTTTGTCTAGCAACGATTTGTTGTAGATGAATAACATAAACATTGGTCACTTCGAAAAATTGGTGATCGTTGGAGACAGTTCAAATCAGAAATAACTTCAAAGATAAGAAAGGTTGACCAACAACAAAATAGAGTACGGGCTTTGTCCCTGTTAAGGCCTGGCAACATAGAATCTGATAAGGACTGGGAAACATTTGTCAAAGAGAGATTGTCTCCAGAATTTCAAGTAATTAGACATATCTAGTCACACACAAACACACACGCATATATATAATAATGTAGAATTTATTCATTTGTTTTATACTTGATTAATAGGTAATCAGCGAGAGGATGAAAATTTTGCGAAAAAACCAAGAGGATGTACACACAATGGGTCGACTAGGTTATGCTCGCAAGGAATATGAAATGGTAAAAATTCAACATCCTTGCATTTTGATTATATTCACATGATTTTTCAATTTATGTCTTAACTTATTTTTATCATTATGTTTCTTCATTTGAAGAAAAAACAGAGCTCAGGTGAAACATCAATTACTAGAGTTGATGTTTGGATTCAAGCGCATCTGAATAAGCAAGGGCAGCCTGCAAATGAATCAATTGGACAAAAAATGGTAGGAATTTTTATAATAAAAAAATAAATTACCTTACAAACACATGGCTTACATGAGAGTTATTATTCACACTATCTATTTTTTCACATATTACTTGGTTGTTCATAGAAACAAATTGAAGGTATTCAAAAGTCAAGTGAGGATGTGGACATGTCTAATATACGAAATGACCTTCTTGTGATTGTATATGGAGGTGAACAACGTGGTAGAGTGCGTGGAAAAGGATTTGGTGTCAATCCTTCTAAAGTAGATGCACAACTGCAATCTAGTGGAAAAGTTAAAGTACTTGAAAATGAACTGCAGCTTAATAAGCAAAGACTTTTACTATTAGAAGACCAGATGGATAAAGTGAATGCATTGTTAATGAAAATGACCCAGGTGAGTAGATTTTTATTACTTAAAAATGATCTATAACATATGCTATTATATATAATGGATTTCATACCTTGAAATTGTACAGAATCAGAGTGTTGACGAAATGATGAGCTCTTATGCATGTACCCCTCGAGTAAGAAACTAACACATTTTGTTGTATTTATAATACTATATGAGTTAAAGTATACGATTATTTAAAGTAATAATTAAACTAATTCTATTAATTGTAGTCTCAACAAGGAAGTGCTCCAATTCATCAAATTATACCAAGTGAAAATGCAAGATGCCTATTACTGCATTGGTACTCAGATGACCCAGATGAAATTGTGGCTGAAGGAAAGATTGCAAGTGTAGATCCTAAAGTTCTAGTACATCACAAGCCTTTAGGAAGGGACTGTTGGAAAGTTTGGGTTACTCATGCTATTAAGAATGATGTTGAACTGTATAGATCAACTGACGAAGCTCAAAACATTGATCAGGCTGTAGGAAGTGCTATTGCTTGGCCAAAAAGTTGCATCAAGTTGATATCATAAAGGTAATACTTTCTCATTGACTAAATTTCTATAAGTTCGTATTTGGAAGCTTATATCATTTAATTTTTACAATATGTTCTAAGGATGTTAACTGCATTTTTATTATCCTTATTTTTAGGTGGAGGTTGCCTTTTATGTTGTCACTTTTAAGGAAAGTTCATCAATCAAGATGCTAAAAGAAGACGATGATTTTGCTGCTTATGTATGAATTTGTGCTTAAGTATGTTTTACATGATTTCATTTTCCTTGAGTCATTTAGGATTGTATTACATATTAATTACAAGTACTTGTATTTTTCATAATATTGGTGATAATATTAACATAATACAAATTTCTACATTTATTATAAATTATGTATTCTGCCATTATTTATATATCAATTTGTATAATTAAAAATGAACAGGTCTTACGTATTAATAAAAATGGTATTTAAATATAAATACAATATATTTCTATATCAAACAAATGGCAACATGCGCATGTTGCTAAAACAAACTTCCAGAAATCTATAGCAACACGCATTGCATGTTGCTGAAACTATGTTATTTTAGATCTTTTCGCAACACGCAATATGCGTTGCCATTGAGGTATATAGCAACACGCATTGTGCGTTGCCGTCGATGTCTACGGCAACACGCATTGCGTGTTGCTGAAACTTTATTACTCTTTGTCTTTCAACAACGTCCAATGCACGTTGCAATTAATATCTACAACAACACACATTGTGTGTTGCTGAAAACTCTTTTAGTCTGTCTTTTAGCAACACGCAATGCGCATTGCCAAAAGATTTCTAGCAACATGCACAATCGATTTTCGCAACGTGCATGCGCGTGTTGCTAAAAGTGAAAGACTTTTCGCAGCACCAAAAACGGCAACATGCATCTGCGCGTTGCGAAATCGTTTTAGCAACACGAAATGCGCGTTGCCGTAGCCCATTTTTCTTGTAGTGTATTTTACTTCTTAATGTACTTAATTTAGACTTACTTCAAATGGGTAGATGTTTACTTACTTAAAGCCTATTTGTTTTGTCCACTTAAATTTGAATCTGAATAGGAATAAGTGATTTAATTTTTTTTTATTTGTTTCAATATCTAATCACTTATTTTCGGACATTATTATCGGAATAGAAAAAATTAAAAAATATCACTTTTTTTCAATTAAAACATCTAAAATTGTAAAATATCTCTAAAACCCCTCCTTATAATACGAAAACAAATATGATTTGTTAACCCTAGCCACCACTTCTTCTCTATCTGTCATGCCAAAGCTATTGCACTTACACGCCATCAACTTGTATGGCTCTACCTCTAGCTCCCTTATCGCCTACGTCAAATTGGCTGGGAACCGTGTGTTAACAAATGAGTGAAACGACGAAGCATGAGATGCACGTGCGGATGTTAGATTTATGATGTTATATAAATTATGTGAAAGGGGTGTCGACAATAATAAACAACAAGACAGGGAGGTATGGGATATTAGCCTTGGCGTTGGGCTTGAAGGAAATTTGACATACATATATTAAGTTGACTTGGAAATTGCCAAAACAATTGATCTCATTTGGGAAGGGGGGAGGAGAGGAGAGATGAAAGAGAAGGAAGAGTATGAGGTTTTTCTTGAATTAATGTAGGGGTTTCTTAATTTTTTGTCTAAATTTAAGCAAAGTTTTAATTTTATATTAATTTATAACTGATTTGTATTATGTTTATGTTAGATTTAAATTGATTTTGTTAAGTTTATGTGTTGAAATGAGTAAAAATATTGGTTGATTAGGAGTTGGAAAGAAAGATGTTATAGTTTCTAAAAAATCCTGATTGTGTGACTATATGCACTGTTCTGTTCTTGTGTATTTGATTCAGCTCTGATTATGCTTTTTTTTGTTTGTTTGTGAAATGAGACATATAGAGCTTTAATTTGCCACTAGTTTTGCTTGAATTGTATTTAAAATGGATTTTTGATGAATTTTTGAATATAAATGTTGAAAGCTAAAAATTGCTCTGTTTTACCTGACTGATCTGGATACTTTTATGAAATTATATTTATTAAGATCTGATTTGAGGAATTTCTTTTTAGTTCATGAAAGTAGACATGTCAAGGATTCTGTAGGCACTGGATTTGATTGAATTGGTTGAGAAATAAAATTTTAGTGAATTTTTTAATATGAATGTTAAAAGCTAAAAACTGCCCTGTTTCACCTTACTGATCTGGATACTTTTGTAAAACTATATTTGTTGAGATCTGATTTGAGAAATTTCTTTTTTGTTCATGAAAGTAGACATGTCAAGGATTCTGTAGTCACTGGATTTGATTGAATTGGTTAAGAAATGAGATTTTAGTGAATTTTTGAATATGAATGTTGAAAGCTAAAAATTGTCCTGTTTCACTTGACTGATCTAGATACTTTTGTAAAACTGTATTTGTTCACATTCGATTTAAGGAATTTTTTTTCATGAAAGTAGATATGTCAAGGATTCTAGATACTGGATTTAATTGAATTAGTTGAGAAATGAAATTTTAGTGAATTTTTGAATGAACATGTTCTGTGTCGAAATTTTCCTCTGTTCATCTAAGTTGACAGAAATTTTTCTAAATATTGTATCATTTAAGAAACAATTTCAGAGATTTCTTATTTTATATGGAAAATAGACATGTGAAAAATTAAAATTCCATTGGTCTCATTGAATTTGGCTCTAAAATGAAAATATGTTGAATTTTCAAATTTGCTTGTCTGAACCTGGAATTTACATTTGTTATTAGAATAAGCTACACATTTTTGAAAACTGCTATTTACTAAGGTGTTTTCTTGGGAATTCAATATTTTTTCCTTAAAATATGTTAAATTATCTTTCGTTTCCAGGTGGAATCACCTTAATTGCATTTTTTACAATTTTTAACAATTTTCCAAAATTTGCTGCAAAATCCAAAAAATTTATATTGTTCATTGACTAATTTGGATATTTTGTTAAAACTATGTTAATTGAAAAGATGCATTGCAATTTCAAAATTTTAATCATATTCCACACATAGTAAGTTTTCAATTCCAGTTGGTTTCACTCAAATTGTAGTTTGATGTAATTTCTGAGTATTTGTCAATTGGACAGCAGTGTTCTAAAATTTTATTTGTTTATATAAAACATAAGTAAACTTGGGATTGGTGAGGCTGAGAAGCGCCAACTCAAGGGATGAATCTTATTGTATATTGACTTGGGATTGGTTAGGCTGGGGAATGCCAGTCCAATGGATGAATTTAATGGATACAGATTTGGGATTGGTGAGACTAGGAAGGACCAACCTAGGGACCAAAATGATGAAATTATATACGTTCAAACTTGATTCATGTTTGAAAATGAAAATTATGTGTATACAATCTAAGAACTATTATATTCGAATCATGATTTTAATTGATATTAGTTTTTCACACAATTATATTGTGTTAATTATACCTAATGCATTGTTGACAACATTTGATGGATTATATAGCTCATTCGTATATGATAATAGATGGATGTGTGATAGTGATTAGATATCGAATCTGTATAATTTGCATGTATGTATGAGTGCTTGTAATTAGCTGTCAAATGTGTATGATTTACATTAAAGCATGAGTGCTTGTATTTGGATATGAGATTAAGAAATTCCTACTGGGCTGTATATGCTCACCCCTTCCTTCATAGGCACACAAAGAGATGTTCGTGCTAGTAATGTTCTAGAGCTTTCCTAGAGAGTCTGGATGGTTGCATGCATGCTATGGTTTTAGGGAAACCTGTTGACTTAGCCTAGAGTCTGATAAACAATTTTGTTGTATAGATAGCAAACCCTGTACTAAAGTTTAGATATCGGTATATGTAAAAGTCTATCTTGAAGAGATAGCTAGGCGGTTGTACTTGACCCATGTGGAATGTAACAAAAAAAAAAAAAAGATCTTCGATGATATATACTTAGATGTTATGAATTATAGTCTTAGCCAATGAAAAAAAATTTTACACCTTTTTTCATTTATATTTTTATCACATATGAAGCCTCTATATAAGAGATTTCGGGGTGCGACATGCATGCTATGTTTGTGGTATTCTTTGCCCAATATTTTATTTCCTTGGTTGCATTACTTTTTGAGTACTTTGTAATCATTTATACAGCAAGTAAGGTGTAAGGTTCCTAAAACATTCTAAATGATTGTTTTATTATCATCTAGTAACATGTTATTTTGTGATGGAGGACATATATAACTTATTGTGTTATCTAAATAGGTTTATTTTATTATCAAGATGATTCTTGTTATATTTAGCTTTTTTTTTAAATTTTATATTTCATTTCATATATCTGTTACTAAAATTTGATGCTTTGTTTCCAAATGTTCTTACACGAGATCTAAAACACTTGCATTGCTTTTACGTGAAAGATGTCCAAGCCGTATTTATTAGATGAAGAAGTTGACAATAACCCACCGAACCAACTGTTGAACAAAATATTGGTTGTGTAGAGGTTGGTTTTACAAAAGGAAGATTAAGATCTGTTGTATGGCAACATTTCAAAAAATAGAAGATTGAGGGCATAGATAAGGCAGTATGTAATTATTACAATAAAAAACTTATAGCAATAGGTAAAGATGAAACAAGACACTTACATGATCATTTGAAACCTTGTGCAAGATATAAGGGAAATCAAACATCCATTGATGAATATTAATTGACTGGTGGTGATAAGAAAAATGAAGGGGAAAAGAAAATTAGAGACGTATAGTTATGATCCTGAACTACAAAGTGAAAATTGCGCTTATGATCATTTTGCATGAATATACTCTTGCTTTGGTTGAACATGAAGGCTTTGGAGATGTTTGTTTCTCCCTTAATCCTTTGTTCAAGCCAATGTTTCGAAAATAATAAAAAATGAAATCATGGAAATATATCAACTTGAAAGGGCTAAAACAGTCAGCCTAATTCAGAGCAATAATAGTATGATTGCTATTACTATTGATATGTAGACTGCTAGCAACCAAAAAAAGGGATCTGCGGCGATTATGACAAATTTTATTGATGATTCTTGGACTTTGCAAAGTCAAATTTGGAGGTAACATTCTTAACTTTGTTTAATTTCATTTTTTCTTAATTCCTTCTTGTATCTAATATGTGTTTTAATTCATTTTTTTAATATCTTCTATGTTTGTTTATGTGCTTTGTCCACATACATCTGAAGTAATTTGTGAAAATTTGCATAATTGCTTGATGGATTTGAATATTGATCATAAGATATTTGCATTGACAGTTGACAATTGTAGCACTAATGATCTTATGGTCACATATCTTTTGGAAAAGCTTCCTACTGCTAATCTAATA
Source organism: Boswellia sacra (assembly GCA_013180625.2). Lineage (NCBI taxonomy): Eukaryota > Viridiplantae > Streptophyta > Magnoliopsida > Sapindales > Burseraceae > Boswellia > Boswellia sacra. Next base: position 411,157 of record SNVD02016232.1, on the reverse strand, counting down.
TTGGGTGGTTCATTATTCCATGTGCATTGTTGTGCATATATTTTGAATTTGATAGTAAAAGATGGCTTAAATAAGATTGCTGATAGGGTTCAAAAGATTCGTGATAGTGTTGCTTATTGACAGCAACCCAAAAAAAAGAATTGAAAAATTTAAGAAAGTTGCTAGAGATCAAAATACATCAATTACTAAAAAGTTAGTACTTGATTGTAAGATTGGTGGAACTCCATATACTTTATGTTCACTATTGCATTGATATATAAGAATGTTTTTTCTTATTTGAGGCAACATGAGCCATAATATAGAACTGAACCAGAAGAGAAAGATTGGAAGTTAGTTTTAGGCTTAGAAGAAAGTTTGAAATTATTCTATGAAATTATTAAGATGTTTTCTAGCACTAAATATCCAACAATTAATTTTTTTCTACATATTTGTGAAATTAGATTGTCTCTATCTAATGGCCTCATCTAGCCAGAGTGAGATTAGAAAAATGGCAAAAAACATGATAAAAAAATTTGAAAAATATTGGAATTTGATTCATGGTATAATGGCCATAACAACTATGTTGGATCCGAGGTTCAAGATGAAATTAATTGAATATGATTTTCCAATGATTTATGGTGATAATGCTTTTTTCCATATTGAGAGAGTCTGTAATTTTTCTATTGATTTAGTGAATGAATATAAATCTAAGACCAAGAACTATAACGAATAAGAAGGGTCTTCCACTTTTAGTAGTTCTTCAATTGTTCCCTATCATCCATTGATGCCTTATTCTACAAGAAAAGTTGAACGAATTATCAATTTTAATGTTTTTGCTAATTCTGGTAAGAGTGAGAGTGTCAAAACAGAGCTTAAGATCTAATTGGATGAGAAAGTTCTACCTAGGGTAGAAGACTTCGACATATTAAGTTGGTGGAAAACAAATGGAAGTAGGTATCCTATACTTTCTCTAGTTGTTAAGGATATTTTGGCCATCCTATCTCAACAGTTGCTTCTGAGTCTGCTTTTAGCACCAGTAGAAGATTTTTAAGCAAGCATTGCAGTAGGCTTCTTCCAATAATAGTGGAAGCTTTCATGTGTAGTAATAGTTGGTTATGGGCAGGAATGCGAGGTAAGAATTTAATAGATGTGGTAAACATAATTTTATTTTGCATATTAACTAATTATTATTAAAGCCTTATTTTTCTTTTGGTTCATTTTCTTTAGATTTGGATCCTTCTGCATGTCCTACATCTTTTAAGGATGATAAGGATGTTGATGAGATAAATTAATTCTACAATGTTTATTTCTATGAACATTATTATTCTTATAATTAACTTACTTTCATTTGTTTTTATTATAGGTTCTTGAAAATTGTTATTTCCTTATAAGTTTTTTATTGTAATTTGCGAAAGAAGGGAAGCTGTAGGCTATTTGTGTTTTAAATTAAGCCTTAATTTCTCGATAAATTGGCATTTTTAAATCCTTATTTCTTGATAAACTGTGGCTGACTTTAATTTGGTTAAACCATATGTAATTGCTTTTTTTTTTTGTTTTACTGGTATGTTTATTTTATGCCTTTTTGCACTGCACATTTTGAACCTAAAAGGAGTGGATTCAATCACTTGTTAGTTTGAAAGTGAATTCAAGTTTTTAGCATTATGAGTTTATATGAATTTTGTTGTAGCTTACTGTATCTTGATTCTTGACTAAAATTTGGAAAATGTTCATTAACTTGGTTAAGGATGTTATGACATGTAATATTTCTTAGTTACTTTCTTGTTATCTAATTTTTCTGTGGATTAGCCAATGACTACTGCATTTGGGGATAGGCTTGTTAAACTATTTCAGGGAATCCCCATTCTTGACCCAAAAAAAAGAAAAAAGTGGGGATGGAATTGGGGATGGGGATAAGGATGACAATCCCTAGCCCGACCCGTTCCCATCCCTAGCACTAAGCTATTTAATGATATGAATAGTTAAATATATTTTGTCAATTCTTAACATGCAAGCTCATTTAATGATATGAATTACTATCTACTTACAACATATCTATTATAAAACTGAAAATTTTATATTATAAAGTAAATTAATTTACATAATATTATATTATGATAATTTTAATAATTTTTATACTAATAATTGTTTATATTCTAAAAATAATTTTAATTGATATAAATATAAAGAATATGATATATTATGCATAATTAGATAAAATAATTAAGTAAATTATGTGAATTAAATATGATACTATTACAACACAGATGACATGTTTAATAACCATATCGGATCTCTGTTTCATATCTCGACACGAATAATTAATTGAGTAAACATGCATGACATGAATTGGCACCCCTAGTGTCAATTGAGTGCCTTTATAGGTGTAAACTGACTAAAAAGTTGGAGTCACTTTGGGAAAAAATGAACTTGTAAGTTGATTGACTGTATGGGAGTAAAGTAACTAACAATCGAGATCCACTTTGGACAAAAATGGACCTATTAGTCGAGTGCCTCTATGGGTATAAAGCAACTTACAGTCGGAAGCCACTTTGGGAGAAATTAGACTTGTCAGTTGAGTGCCTCTATAGGTGTAAACTAACTGACAGTGTGGAGCCACTTTGGGTGAAATTGTACTTGTCAAAAGACTGTTTCTATCGGTATAAACTAATTGATAGTTGGGAGCCACATTGGGACAAAAATGGACTACTCAATAGAGTGCATCTATGGGCATAAAGTAATTGATAGTCAAGAGCCACTTTGGGTGCAAATGGACTAGTCAGTTGAATGCTCTATAGGCAAAAACTAGCTGACAGTTAGGAGCTGCTTTGGGTGAAAATGGACTTGTCAGTTGAGTACCTTAATGAGCATAAACTAACTGATAGTCGAGACCACTTTGTGTGACAATGGACTTGTCTATATAGGTGTAAACTAACTGATAGTTTGAAGCCACTTTGGGCAAAAATAGACTAGTTAATTGAATACTGTTGCGGGCAAAAACTAACTAACAATCAGAAGCCACTTTGGGCAAAAATAGAATTGTTAGTTGAGTACCTCAATAGGCATAAACAAACTGATAGTCAAGAGCCATTTTGAGCAACAATAGATTTGTCAGTTAAGTGCCTCTATGGCATAAACTACCTGACAGTCTAAAGCCATTTTGGACGACAATAGGCTCATCACTTGTGTGCCTCTTAGGCGAAAAATAATTGATAGTTAGGTGCCTTGCTTTGGGCAAAAATGAGCTTTATAAGAAAAAAATGAATTGGTCAGTTGAGTGTCTCCATGGGCAAAACCTAACTGACAGTTAGGTGTCTTGCTTTGGACGCAAATGAACTTATCAGTTGAGTGCCTCTATAGGCGAAAACTAACTAACAATAAAGTGCCTTATTTTGGGCACAAATGATGTCAGTTGAATGCCTTTTAGGCAAAAACTAATTGATAGTTAGGAGCCTTGCTTTGGGCAAATATGAATTGGTCAGTTGAGTGCCTCTCGAAGGAAAACTAATTGAGATGCCTTGCTTTGGGAGATAATAGCCTCAGTTGAGTGTCTTTATGGATGAAAACCAATTGACAGTTAAATGCCTTATTTTGATGCAAATGATGTCAGTTGTATACCTCTTAGGCGAAAACTAACTGATAGTTAGGTGCCTTGCTTTGGGCAAAAATGAACGGGTAAGTTGAGTGCCTCATGGGGGAAAGCTAACTGACAGTTAGATGCCTTGCTTTGGAAAAAAATAGCTACAATTATGGGTGAAAATGAATTGATCAGTTAAATGTTTTTATAGGTGAAAACTACTAATAGTTAGATGTCTTGCTTTGGCACAAATGATGTCAGCTGAATGCCTTTTAGGTGAAAACTAATTAGCAGTTAGGTGTCTTGCTTTGGGCAAAAATGACCTCTATAGGCGAAAATGAACTGGTCAATTGAGTGCCTTTATAGGTAAAAACTAACTGAGAGTTAGGTGCCTTACTTTGGGAGCAAATCATGTCAGCTGAGTGCCTGTTGGGTGAACTAAAAGTTGGCTTTGAAAGTAATATCTCATTCTCATTTGAGAGAGAATTTCTTATCTCATTAGAGAGAGGATTTATCCACCACTATACGACTTATGAGTTCGATTAGGAGGTAGGAAATTTTATTTTTTGGCTTTATCTTATGAGAGAGAGAAAATTGACTGCCTAAGGCTCTTGGTCCTATTAAGAGGCATGAATTTTATTTTTTTTGGCTCTATCTCTAAAGGGAGAGCATTATTGACTGTCGAGGACCTTTGGTCCTATTAAAAGTTAGGAAATTTTATTTTTTGGCTCTATCTCTGTAAAAAGCGTATTATAAACTACCTAGGATTCTTGGTCTTGTTAGGAGGCAAGAATTTTTTTTTTTGGCTCTATCTCTGGAGAGAGAGCATTATCAACTGCCTAAGACTCTTGAGTTGTACGTGGCATAGAATGTTCATTTTAGGCTCTATCCACTTAAGGAGAGCGTTTCTAATTGTTGTGGCAGTTGGTTTTTATCTTTGAACTCTATCTCCTTAGAAAGAGTGTGAATTACCACTGTAGCGGTTTGTTTTTATTCTTGGACTCTGTCCTCTTGGGGAAAGTGTTGGCAGCCTGCCACGTAATTGAAAGGCTTGGTCTCGAAAGAGAGAATTGGTGGTAGGCCATCTAATTGAAAGGTTCGATCATGGAGGAGAGTGTTGGTGTTGGAATACCTAACTGATATAACCTAAATAAAGAAACACATTAAGGACAACATTGTTTGCATAGAAGAGGGCTTTTGGACCTTTAAAGAGTGCAAACCATGAAACAAATGCTTCACTAATATGATAGAGTGGAAATTGATAGAAAGAGTAAATCCTCAACTAAAGTGATAAGTGGTGAGCTAATGTTGTTCACATAATGTAGTAAAGGACTCCTAACTGAAGATCCAAATAGAGAAGAGTGCAACTTTACTGGATTTCAGTTAGTCACTGAAAATACTTCTTCAAATGCCTTGCATTTAGATATCCTTGGGGTATTTTTGGTCAGCCTTTGCAATTAAGCAGCCTTGAGGAATTCCTTAAGTAGTATCAGCAATTAAAAGGCCTTGAGGAACAGCATGAGTGGCATTGCGTGTTAGGTGGCCTTAAGTAGCATGAGCAATAGTTGCTGCCAAACGATGGGGATAGATGTTGTTATGGCTCCTTAATCTACCTTGATAACCACTACCCTCTAATGTTAGTGCGGTACGATTGCCGAAAACTTTAATTTACAAAGAACATTAACCCTTCCCCGTCTAACTTCACTTTCTCTTCTAGCATGTCTTTGCTTCTCAAGTTCATTTTATAAGTCATTTGGGTTTTTAGGTAAGGCACCCGCGTGCAGTAGAGAGCTAGCAGTGTTGTTGTATTGCCTTCTAAATTCCTCTTGCTGGACAAGACCCACAATTGGAGGTGGGAGTGGTGTTCGTATGGGTAAGTTAGGCTATTGGCCAGGGTTTACAAGAAGTTTTGCCTGAGGTTAGGTATCACAAGATAAGGTATGTATTATGGCTAGGGAGTTAGGTGAAGTTGAACTTGTATCGTGGTAAGGCAAATAGGCACTATAGTGGTAGTTAGGTTTTTTCCCTAGCCAATAATTGAGCCAACATGGCTCTCATTTGGGTTTGATCATCTCTCATGTTTTGGAGTTCGTTGTTATTGATTGGCTGGTTCTAAGCTAAATGACCAATGGTGGTTAGTCCAACAACTTTTTGTGGCTCCCCCACAGCACTTCTTATTACACTTGCTTTATCTTAATCTATTGTCACAAAACTTGCACGAAAAGGAAGTTTAGATTGTAATAACAATATACAACTCAATTGAATCGGCAAACAAATGACTATTTGTCTCGATTCCTATAGACGACGCCAAATGTTGATGCCAAAAAATGGATCGATAGTATTTTCTTATATGTGTCAAGATATGTTGATGCCAAAAAATTGACCTACATTAATTTGTTATACGTGTCCAGATATGACAGTGAAAAGATGAAAATACCCCTTAGGGTGATAGTAGCAGATAATATAATATGATAGCTTTTCTTATACCCAAAAGACTGAATGGAGGTGAATGACGAATAGAGCTTGACATTACTGAAGATTGAATGTCCAAAGTAGATATGTTGGAGTAATAGCCTTTGAATTGACAAGCGTCTTGTGAAGTGATGGCCATTGAACTGAATAATATTGAGTGTGTTCGTTACCTCCTGACTGACACTCTTAGGTGGATACATAGGGGACCAACAGACAAGATTATGATGATTGTAGGTACAGAGGAAACAAATCTTCTGATTGAAAGTGATTGTTAGTGATGGTCCCCTTTCCTCTTCCTCCAGCCTCTATAGCTTCAAGGCATGTTAATAATGGCTGGTTCAATCCCTAGCAAACCAATAGCTAAGATGTCTTCTTTGATAACAGAAAAATGAGTGGATGACCTTCATCTTTAATCAGGATGAAGGATATGATGTTTTCCTCTTGTTGATGTCGTAAGTCTCTGCATTAACAGCTCCAACAAGATTTGATAGAAGCTCTCAACTCCAGCAATTATCAAGTTATCCCTTAGCTGTAGCACACAATAATAGCAGTCAGGCATCTTTTGAAGGTTGATGCCCAAGTCAGTGAGGTTCACTGTTTCTATAGAGGAAACATGAATAATGTGTATAAGTGTTTAGAGAGAGAAAATGATGAATCATGACTGCTATGGTAGCTCGTAGACATATTCCCTCATAGGGAAGATGAAGAGGGCACTAAACCCTAAAACTATCCCTTCTTAGGATTGGAGAAGAATCTTCATGGAGGGGAGTAGGATAAAAAGTCCTCTTGCCTTGGAGGCATAAATGCCTTTATATTGGGATGGATCTTGGCCATCCATTGGTGTGACATGTTAGAATCTCAAGGGCCTACATGGCATTCTATCTGATCTTCAAGTGATTCCAAAAGCTAATTTCAAGGTAAGGAGAGGATGCCACGTTGCAAGTTGGCTTAAACTATCTTTATGGGTTGCAGCACCAGAGTAGTTAGGTATCATTAGTTTGATACTGACCCAGTCAGTTAGGTGATAGCTGATTCAGTCAGTCAGGTAGTGGTTGACTCAAAGCTTAGCTTAGTGAAAAGACTCCTGTTAGATGGCTTCTTTACTTCTTTATGAAGTTGCTTTGAAGGTCTTGATTGAATATTTCTTCATCTTCAAAGGGAATTATGCTAGTTGAGAGGGCATTCAATCTTTTAGCAAAGAGTCTAGAAAATACCATTTGCAAAATATAAATGATAAATGACTGAAATACCCCTTAGGGTTATCAAATGTTTCAAGAAAATGGCTACTCTAATATGGAAGTAATATAAGAGTTTTTAGTAGGAGTTATTGGAGCTTAATTAACTGAATGGAGATAGAGATAAAGATGGAGATGGAGACGAATAATAAACTCCTAATCAGTTGCTTGGTGTGGACGTGCGTCTTGGGGGAGACCAGCTTTTAGTGTTGTTAAGTGGTGGCTGGACAGCTTTCTAAACAGTGAAAATGAAAGGTATTGACCATGCTCCTTCTCTAGGAAGCTCAAGCAGCTCCCATGGTGAACACAGAAGTCCAACAACTGGTGGCGACGGTCAGATGCATTGATGACTAAAAAGCAGAGAAAGCAAGGTCAGGGATTGCCAGATTTCTCATCGATATAAACTCTCTAATGCCCAAGTCAGTAAAGAGGTCACTGTTTGATGAGAAATCATGGAGAAATAAATATTTATATATGGGATTCATAGATTAAGTTCTATAAACAATGTATAAACAGTAAGTGTGAGAGAGAAAGTAGGGAAAGAGCAAACCCTGGAATCTTTCTTAGGTGTTGGAAAAGAGGAGAATGGAATGCCTTCATTTGTGGTATCTTTTTTCTCATATTGGTGCTTCCAAACTTAACGTAGATCTTAATCATCCATTGCTTGTGAGGTGGCACGATCTCAATAAACTAAGTGGTTCCAAGAATATTCCTGATGTCATGAAACCCTAATTTTGAGATAATGTGATGCTATCACATGACAAGCCGGTCATAAGTCTCTTACTTTTCTGTAGGTTATGAGACTGAAATAGTTGCTGCCTAATTGACTCAGTTAGATAGCAATCATAGACTCCTTCATGTCTTTTGGGGAACTTTTCACATAGTCATTCCTTTTGTATGCCTTCATGCTTCCACTTTTGGAGACTTGAGCCTGGCACTATGCACACACCATGTACTCTTTATGAAGCGATGATTGTAATAGTGAGGGCATTTCGGTATTTTGATAAAGGGTCTAAAAACTCCCGTTTACACGATAAAATGATGTTATCACGTTTGTATTTGTGAATAATATATCACGCAACTCTGTTAATATATCTAACCCCCGACCCAACTCAACTACGCACCTAACCCAACTCGTGCAATTCTAGTGTACCTAACCCCGCGTACACAACATTTCAATTTATCTGAACACAACAGGGAGCACCTAACTACTAGTCTACGCTGTTTATTATTGTTATTTCTAATATTATTTTATTTTTTTTAGTGTAAGAATGGTCATCCCTAAAATCACATGTTCACTTGTTATCTATATATATATATATGTCTACATATGTAGATGGTGCCGGTTCTAGTCTTCCGTTACCATTATCAGCATATCACCCTCTCTGTCTTGCCGCCATGACTCTCCATCTTATCTTCCTCCCATTAGTCTTCATCTTCCTTTCCTACAAGCTCTACCAAAAGCTCACCCTGAAGCTTCCACCGGGGCCACGTCCATGGCCAATCTTTGGAAACCTATACCAAATGAAACCCGTCCGTTTCAGGTGCTTTGCGGAGTGGGCACAATCCTACGGCCCCATCATGTCCGTCTGGTTCGGTTCAACACTAAACGTTGTTGTTTCGAGCTCAGAATTGGCTAAGGAAGTGCTTAAAGATAAAGACCAACAATTAGCAGATAGATATAGAACTCGATCGGCTGCTAAATTTAGTAGGGATGGGCAAGACCTTATTTGGGCTGATTATGGTCCTCACTACGTTAAGGTAAGAAAATTTTCTACTCTTGAGCTTTTGTCTGCTAAGAAGCTTGAGGCTCTTAGGCCAATCAGGGAAGATGAAGTCACTGCCATGGTAGAGTCCATCTTCAAAGACTGCACTAGTGCCGGTATGTATAATTAATTTATTCTTTAGAAATTAAAAGCTCCCAAATTTGCACGTATTTTGAGTTTATGGATCTGTCCATTTTCACTTATTATAGGCAGAGTTAATTTATACCAGGAAATAATAATAACTAAACATTTAATTACTTTTGCAGGTAAAGAAAGTAAGAGCCTGAAAATGAGGGAACACTTAGGAGCAGTGTCATTCAACAACATCACAAGACTGGTTCTTGGGAAGCGATTTATGAGCCCAGATGGCGTAGTTGACGAACAAGGTCTTGAGTTCAAGGCCATTCTTACCAATGGACTCAAGTTGGGTGCGATGCTACCATTCGCCGAACACATCCCATGGTTACGATGGATGTTCCGGCTCGAGGAAGAGGCATATGAAAAACATAACGCACGCAGGGATCGGCTTACAAGAACAATCATGGAAGAGCATAACCAAGCTCGTCAGATAAGTGGTGGAGCTAAGCACCATTTTGTCGATGCATTGCTCACTTTGAAGGATCAGTATGACCTCAGTGACGTTACAGTTATTGGCCTTCTCTGGGTATGCACTCATCACGCAGTTATTGTTATATAATTATTGCATTTTTGTAGCAGAACTGCTAATAGTAATTAATATATATTTATATGTGTGAGCAGGACATGATCATTGCTGGCATGGACACGACTACTATATGTGTTGAATGGGCTTTGGCAGAGCTCATCAGGAACCCTAGAGTTCAACGAAGGGCTCAAGAGGAATTAGATCGTGTCATTGGACAAAATCGTGCGATGACCGAAGTTGACTTCTCAGATCTTCCCTACTTACAATGTGTAGCAAAAGAGTCACTGAGGCTGCACCCTCCAACGCCTCTTATGCTTCCCCATCGAGCCAATGCTAATACAAAGCTTGGTGGCTACGACATCCCTAAAGGATCTGTTGTGCAAGTAAATGTTTGGGCCATAGCAAGAGATCCTACCATTTGGAAGGACCCATTGGAGTTCCGGCCTGAAAGGTTCATGGAACAAGATGTGGATATGAAAGGCCACGATTTTCGGCTATTACCATTTGGTGCTGGAAGAAGGATTTGTCCTGGAACCCAACTTGGAATAAACTTGATCACATCAATGTTGGGTCACCTTTTGCACCATTTTAGTTGGGCTCCTCCTCATGGAGTGAAGCCAGAAGAGATTGATATGGCAGAGAATCCTGGACAGGTAACGTACATGAGGACTCCTCTCGAAGCTGTACCTACCCCGAGGTTGCCTCGGCACTTGTACAAACGAGTGCCTGTGGATGCGTGATTTTTATATCATTTTCAATTTGTTGAATGCAATTTTCCTTTTTGGAAGAGATTCTAGAAAAATATGTGTTTTTAGTTTAAACATTGGATTAATTAGAGAATATTTCTTTTTTCCATATGCTTGTTCAATACATGTAGACAATTTTATGCGGACATGATTTCTTAAAGATGGTTTTAGAAGGAATTGGGTACAAATTAATCAGTCACATTTGTTAGTGTTGAAAAGCTATTTAAGGTGCGCGCTTCCACGGCCGAGGAAGTGATTGAGTGAAGCAAGGCTGCTAGCATGTTAAGTGCTTGAGCAGGAATTGATGGACCTGAAATGAATCAAGAAGGATAAAATTTAGAGTGGCGCTATATTCTCCCAGTTGTTGTCCGAACAGCCCCCGCCCAAAATTTATTTATTGAGGTTAAAACTATAATTAAAAAAAAAAAAAGAGAGAGAGAGAAAGGGTTTGTACATCTGCTTGATCATATCAAGCTTCCTTTTTCACAAACATCATTTATTACAATCTTCTTTTTCATCTTTTTGATAGTTAGAAACTTAGAATGAGACTTTCTTTTTTAATTTCTTTATATACAGAGAAACGGTTCTTTTGAATTCTTGAAGTTTTCTTTTGATGCATGGTTTTTCAATCACATCTATTTGCCTGTGATTTTGGCCCTATAAAGCATTAACAACTCATCAATGGTAAGTACGAAGTTGTAGGAGAGGACGGTTAAGTACTTATTCTATTCCATTTTCAGTGCACTACCTCCTTTTCACCATTGACAAAGCTGCCGATACTTTTCTTTGCGTAACACAATATGGATGATGGGAAAATATGTAGCTTTTTTTACATGGCAGAATTCAAAATTTGAATTTGATCTCAAGTATAGGAATCAAGTTGAGAAATTAGTGATTATCAACTCTGGCTATAACAAAAAATTTTTAATATGTAATGACTGGTGTTGATAACTAAAGGCTCTTGACACCCTACAAATGTTGTAAGATATCATTATATTTGGGATGGGGTTATTCGCACCACTTTTTTTTTATTTATTACACCAATTCTTTATTAAAATTTTTATGACAAAATTATCTTTTTATAAGTATACAATTAAGTACATTTAAACCTAATTAATTAAATATCTTATACTCCCTATGACCATCTCAATACTTACTTTTGGAACTAATATTTTTTATCACGTCTGTTACAAATATGCTAATGAACAGTCACCCTATTTGTTTTAAATTTTGTTCAACAAAAATTTCATGAAAACAAAGAAATTTTTTATATATGGAGGAACAATATCTGTGAGCAGTTGTTCTAAAAAGTTGCCCCGATGAACAGTGCATACATAAACAGTATCAGATGAGGAATAATTGTTGACGAACAATAACTCAACAATAATTCTCAGGCTTTAATGACTAATTTCCCAACTTTAAGTGCACTTTAATTGGAAAATTTGAACAAAATAAAACTTTTTTTTTGTTTTAAGAACAGAGGAAGAAGAATGATAGAAATTCATAAATCTCAAGAGCTCTCACATCTCTATGTTTATAGGCATCTCATTTGACCTCCTGAATGATATCCTTCTCCATATTTGCTTAAAGATTGAAATTCCGATAAATTTTAACTCTTTATAATCACGATTAGATCCTACACAAGTAATTAATACTATTGTGACAAATATATCGGTAGCTTACAGTGGGTTAAATTTTAACACTTTGTAATCCCGATTTGGTCGTACACAAGTAGTTGATACTATTACGACAAATATATTGATAGCTTATGCTTTGTTTAAATTAATTGTGAGACTAATTTAAATTTAACATAATTACTTAAACTTTAAATCAAATTTCAAATTTATTATAACAAGCCCACTAATTCCGATCCAAAAGAAGCTAAAAAAAAGTAATACAAGACCCCGCCTCGATATACAAGCGGGTTTATTCAGTTAAAATGCTCGTTCTTTATGCTAATATCTTCATCTTCCTGTCCAACTGTACCAAAAGCTCACTCCGAAGCCTCCTCCAGGGCCACGTCCATGGCCCATAGTTGGAAAGCCGTACCACATGAAACCCGTCCGCTTCAGTTGCTTTGCCGAGTGGGCACAGGCCTACGGCCCTTCATGTCCGTCTGGATCTGTTTAAAACTAAACATTGTTGTGCCCAGCTCAGAATTGGCTAAGACAGTGCTGAAAAGAAAGAAAGAAAAAAAAAAAAGGCCAACAATTGGCAGATAGGTACAGAAATAGATCGTCTGCCAGGTTTACTAGGGATGGGAAAGACCTTAGCTGGGCTGATTATGGACCTCAGCCCCGATTGGGTTGTTGACTAGTAAGGTCTTGAGTTCAAGGCCATTCTTGCCAATGGAGTGAGGGCGGGTGCGGCATTAACCTTGGCTGAACACGTTCCATGGCTACGATGGATGTTCCAGCTTGAGGAAGAGGCGTATCGAAAACATAGCGCACGCAGGGATCGGCTTACAAGAACAATCATGGTGGAGCTTATAAGCAACATTTCGTGGTTGCATTGCTCACTTTGAAATATAAGTGTGACCTCAGTGACGTTACAGTTATTGGCCTCCTTTGGGTATGCACGCAGACACACAGTTACTCTCACTGTTGGCTATATCTAGATATGTTATAAAGGAGAGGATCTTTGGTGCAGCGGTTGCACCGAAGACTTAGCCGTTTTGAAGGGGTGAAATACTAATACTTCAAATATGAACAGGACATGATCGTTGCTGGGATGGACACGACCCCTGTATCAGTTTGAGTGGGCTTTGGCAGAGCTCATCAGGAACCCCAGCGTTCAGCAGAACGCTCAAGAGGAATTGGACTGTGACCGTGTAATTGGGCGAAACCGTGTGATCACCGAAGCTGACTTCCCAAATCTACCGTACTTGCAATGGGTAGCAAAGGAGTCACTGAGGCTGCACCCTGCAACACTTCTTATACTTCCCCACCGAGCCAAGGCTAATGCACAGATGGATAGGTTACAACATTCCCAAAGGATCTGCTGTGTAAGGAACTGGGATATTTTCGTGATTTCGTGTCTTTGTTTTTAATAGAATTTCAGTTGTTGATTTTGAATAATTTTGAATGTTAAAAGGGATACGTGGTTGATATTGAATGTAAAATATATTAGAAAATATGCAGTACGAAAAACATGATTTGAGTTTAAAAAAGAACACACCCCTAAATGTTTGGATCATAGCTAGAGATCCTAACATTTGAAAGAACCGACTGAAGCTCCGGTCTAAAAGGTTCATTGAAGAAGATGTGAACATGAAAGGTCACGATTGAGCTATTTCCATTTGGTGTTGGTAGAAGGGTTTGTCTTGAAAATCACCTTGACAAAATTCTAATTACGGATGAGGATCCTCTTCTACTCAAAACTTTAGCTGATCTTTTAAGAATTTATTACCATACGTCATTTGCATAATTGAATAGCCTAGATTTTTTTACTTTAATTTATATTTGTTTAAACACTCTTTTACTATAGTTATAATTGTTTACTTTCCTTTCTTTTAATATATCCCAAAATTTTAGTTTATAATAAGTAAATTTATCATCTAAGATTCCTCCCAATCTTTTTTTTAGGCCTTCTTCACACTCTTTTTTTTAATCATTTCCTTTGTTTTTAGTTTTCAAAGCACCCTTTTGTTAAATCACGGTTCATATTAACTTTAATCGGTATTTAAAAGAAAAATTAATACTAAACCAAGGAAGTTAATTTGAGAAAAAATATGGCGAAGAAAAATACTAAACAAAAGAAGTTTGAGAAAAAATGTGCTGCATACAATACACACATATGGATTTTTAACCTTTATACCATAAAAATTATTTTTGTATGCGTATATAAATTCGTAAATTTTTTTTTTGAAAAATCAGTAAATAATTGATTTCAATATCAATGTTAAAGCCTTAAGCAAATGAGTTATTAGTTGATTGAAGATGAACACAATTAGAAAATATTAAAAATAGGGAAACAAAAACTACTATATCTTTAATTATTTCTTAAGGGAAAAAAATTATGTAAACAAATCCTGACCATTCATGCGATTTTATTATTTCATTTGCAATCTTTGTAGAATGGAATACTCCTTTAAACAACGTCTTAATTTCCTTTTAGTTCATAGCGAGAAAGAAATAATTGAGTGTTTTTTAGGTTATTAACTGGTCGGGATATATTAATAAATAATACTACTTTTTTTTTAAATATTACAAATTTTGTTGGAATTAAGTTTTTTTAAAATTAATAAGGTGTCATACTCATATGCATCCAATTTGATGATAGGCCTAGCTGTTATTGAACCAAGCAAAGTGTTGAAATAGAATTTTTATATGTCGTTTTACTTACTTGCTAAGATATTCTCGTATTCCTATCCTCCCCTGCAATTTTTTTTTTTAAATTAAAAGAAAAATGATTAAATAAATTATTTTACGATATTAAGGAAAACCGTTGGCCCACTCTTAAGTCTAAGCTTACGCATTAAGCAAACATATAGCAACTTACGACCGTAGATTGACACGTTATGATACACGTGGCAAAATCTGAAGTTGCGGTGTAACGAAAAAGAGAACAGAAGAGGAACGAAAGCGAAGCGACAACAAAATCTCCATAAAAGGAATGAAAACCAATCTTTAATTTTTCGTATACTAAGACGCTGCTTCGGGTATTGATTTTTGGATTTTTGTTGCAACATTCGGAGAATTTGGAAAATGGCCAAGCTTGGAGGACTGAAAGAATCCATTGGAGCCGAAAATAGCCTAGAAGTTGAGGGCCTGGGTCGATTCGCCGTCGAAGAGCACAACAAGAAAGAGGTTTGGATTGCATTTTTTTATATTATTAATTTGATTTTTTTAATAGCTTTTAGGGTTTATTATTGTCGTTGTTGTTGATTGTGGTGAATGTGGTTTGAAGAATGCGTTGCTGGAGTTTGGGAGAGTGGTGAAGGCGCAAGAGCAAGTGGTTGCCGGTACTTTACATCATCTTACTATCGAGGCTATTGATGCTGGTAAGAAAAAGCTCTACGAAGCCAAGGTTTGGGTGAAGCCATGGATGAATTTCAAGGATTTGCAGGAGTTTAAGCACGCTGGCGATTCCCCTTCGCTTACTGCTTCCGATCTCGGTTGTAAGAAAGGTGGTTTTTTTTTGTTTTTTTGTTTTTTTTAACTTTAAAATAGATATTACGTAATTCCATCTGTCTGAAATGGTGACAATTCTATTAAAAGCAGTTTTGAAATTACTCTATAGTGAATAGGAAGCTAATTAGTATTAATTAGGTTTACCAAAGATTAGGACTTTCAGGAAATTATTAATAATTCTGGGCTTATGCTCTTTTGCAACATTATGGTTTAAGAACAAGGCTTACATTTTTAAGGAACATTTAGTTAGCCAATCTCGAAGATATTATCAAGGAAGTTTTCCAATTTGCTCCTCCTGACATGGGGCGTGTTAAACAGGTGATCATGGCCCTGGATGGCAAGCAGTGCCAGTGCATGATCCTGTAGTCCAGGATGCAGCCAATCATGCTGTCCAAACCATTCAGCAAAGGTCCAACTCCCTCTTCCCTTATAATCTCGGGGAGATCGTTCATGCAAAAGCTGAGGTCAATTAACATTTTTTTTATTTACTCTGTTTCATTCATTTGATTCTCTTTCTTCATGTGATTGGTATTTGAGATGTGTAGAAGTTGATTCTTTGTGTTCCTCTTTTTTGCTATAACTTACTATTCCTCTAAATTGAGATGGAAATCATGGGACCGTATCTTTTTTTTTTTTTTTTCTTTCTTTCTCAAAAGCAATTTGCTCTGTTTTCCTTAAACTGATGCGCTGACTTAGGAAGTCGTATTCTACTAGCTTTAGAAGTTGGATCTAGTTGCCTGAGCACTGGTGCTGTGACTTTGTTCTTTAAAAGTGGAAAGGCCATTTTCCTCAAGTTAATGGACCTATTACCATCATTGGATGTATGCATTGATTTCATACTGATAGATGGGAATTAAAAGTGGAAGAATTGATTCATGTTGGGTGCTGAAGCTGGAGTTATATGTAACAATGGATTTTTAGTTGTGCATACACAGGTAATAGAAGATTTTGCGAAATTTGACATGCTTTTGAAAGTAAAGAGAGGAGACAAAGAGGAGAAGTTCAAGGTGGAGGTACACAAGAAGAATGAGGGTACTTTCCATCTCAATCGGATGGAGCCCGACCAATCCTGACTTTTAGGCGACTTGACTGCTTATGTCTGAACTTCAGACATGCCAAGTCCTGTAGGATTTCTGTTTATATGGTGATGCTATCGCTGCATATGTTGCAATATATATTTGTCTTACTTCCTGAAATACTTACACAATGTCTACCATCTACACTGGTGAACAATTGTAGTATAATAAAAAGATAGTTTATCTTTCGCTTTAAAGCTCTTTCACTCAAAGAGTTGTTTATTTTCCCTTGAAAGTATATATACAAGTTCAAACAAAGTTTTTGAATATAATAATTCTAGTCGTATAGATTTTTTTTTTTTTTGAGAAAAAAATCTTTATATGCAAAACGATGTCTATAAAATTCGAATTTTGGTCAAATTCGAAACGAAGTTGTCAACACTATATATGATATTACAAAATCCATTATTCAACAACGTTTTACCATATAATCACGCCGCTGCTTATTTGTGTCATCATGAATCAAAATTTTGCGATGTCAGAATCAGGGATGAAGCGTATGGGTTTTTTAAGACGTTAAATTTGTGAATATTGTCACTTTGGGATAAATTGTGGTTTTTCGGATTGTACATTACCCCGAAATCTCAAGGCCACTAGCTATTAAATCAGAGCGTCTATAGTAGAATAAAGTGACGGGACCATTATTAAAAAATTGACAACAGGTTGAAGAGAAGACTAAATGATTTACTTCTACAATTGCCATATTCTTGCTACATTACATAAGAGGAAATGCACAAACTAGTGCGCCCCAATTGTCATGCAAATCTAGTTCCTGAAAACATAGTTAGAAAATGGTATCACAGAAAATGCATATCACGGCAAAGGAGAACAATAAAGAAAAAGAATGAAGCATTGCAGCCGTTCCCAGGGAGGACGACACAGGCCAAATCTCCATTCTCCACCCAGTTGGCCATTGTTATGCTTGCATCTATTTCTATTCTTTCCTGTTTGTCCACTACCCATTAGTCTAATTTCAATAACTAAGACCTCTCAGAGACGCCTCCAATTTGTATTTTGTTACCCTTCTTCGTCATAATCTTCATCATCGTCATCCAACCTTCTGCCGAGGTTTGCAATCTGAAGAGGGTCAATGGCCATCCTATCCATCTCTGAGAGAGACCAACCTGGATATTCTTCATGTTTGGTCTCCTCAGAAGGTCCTGCTGATGATGTATGAACTGGCGCTGGTGCAGAAGCTGGAGCTGGTTCTGGTACTGGTGCCAGCACTGGTGTCGGTGCCGGCACTGGTGTCGGTGCCACTGCAGGTGCTGGTGCTGACACAGCCTTCGTGTCCACATTCTCATCTAAGTCAGCATTCAGATCAAAATTTCTAGCAGCAGGATTAGCACCATCATTTCCAACAACATTTTCTTTTAGTGATTCCTTCGAGTCAGTAGCAGTATCCATTATCATAGAGCTTGAGTTATCTTTGATACCATGCTGCACTGCTGTAGAAGGTTCCGAGTCGATTTCACGATGAGAAGACTCTTTTTCCAGATGCCGCGCACCTCTTCCACGGCCTCTTCCTCGACCCCTACCCCTACCTCTGCCGCTGCCACTGACATGGCCAATTTCATGCTGCAACAAGTACAAAGCAACTTAGCCCCACTATTCAAGCTCCAAAGAACCTAAGCACACTAGCAGACCATACTTTTCAGGTTTCCCTCTACATTCCTAGAATCAGATATCTTCACTGTAAAAAGCAAGCATCATTTATTTTGGAAGCAAAATAGATTTGAGTTATTCTAGCAGACCATACTTTTCAGGTTTCCCTCTAAATTCCTAGAATCAGATATCTTCACTGTAAAAAGCAAGCATCATTTGTTTTGGAAGTAAAATAGATTGAGTTATTCTAGAAAGACAGAATTGATCTAGAGTTGAATTTCTCTTTTCATTCAATGATACAACTTGCCTTAGGGAAGATGGCAAAAGTGAAAAAAGCGTCAAAGCTGAAAAAAAAAAAAAATTTAAGAGACACACTCTCTCTATCTTGTTCTTGTATGTATGAGGTAACAAATGATTGTGAATCATAAATTAAATTGGTCCAAATTATCCATTAATTTATCATGATAGGATAACAAATAATATCATTTTTGTGTCATTTATAGAATATTGAACATATCTCACCATTCTGCTCCTCTTTGACTCTTCATCACTGTCATTACATTCATCACCAGCAGCTTTCCTGGAGGAATAACAATGCCCATAAATAACTCTACAGAGATTTACAAAGAAAATTAAAAAAAAAAAATATTCTCCAAACCTTCTCTTAGAAATAGCTCGATCATCAGCAGCAGCAGCATCAGAATGACCATGACCATAGTCAGGAACTCTACTGACAATATCCCTTAGAAAATCAAACACATTATAGCTCTGTACACAATGTTTTCTGCAATTAAGGTGGACAATTATGTCAGGTCACATGGGCAGAATTCATTGTCACAAAGTGTTAGTAAAACTTGACAAATGTTCTAAAAAAATAGTATAATGAGAAAATATGCAAAATGCTTTCTAAAATACTATGAAACAACAAAATAGCAATTAGAAGGTTTTTTCCCCAATTAGTAGCTATTACAAGAAGCTAGAGTTGTACAAGACATTAATCACCTGAATTAATACTACATATATGCAGACTGCACCTAACCGAACTCCTCATAACTACTTTTTCACAAGTACAAATCTTTCCTCCCAAACAGTCATAATCTCCCCACACTCTTAGGCTACCGGCCTTCTTAATTTCCTCCATTTTTTTCCTCCCATAGTTCCTCCATTATTTTGTTAGCTGCAACATTTTTGTTTCTATCCTTGTTCCTTTCTCTAAGTAATCTAAATTGTGTCACATTCGATACAGTCAATATCTTTAACAATGACTCAAAATATTTAATGAACTCACAAGATGATTTCCAGTGAATCAACAAGCACCATATATGGAAGCTACTAAGTTAATGTTAGCTGTTAGCTCTATGAAGGCACTGCCAAACAATTCTCCACATCAACCTAGCTTTAATCAACAACTTTTATGATTGACAGGCCACGTAATGAAATTTATAAGGTATTAGGCTATCATCTCTTAACACAAGTGCATTTTTAGCTTTATGCTTTACACAATTTCATTTTTCGTGTACACATTATACAATATCTGGAAGCATTTGTATCATAAGCAACAGAAACCCAATCACACTAGCATTTCATGAGAAATTAAATCAAATAAAGAGTCTAATTCAACTATATAGGTAAACAACATTTGAGGCCTAAAGAATAAAAATAGTAAGCAAACACAGGGTACATCTTCACTTACAAATGCAGTGCACTCATTGTCTTTGCTCCTCTTTGAAGGGTTATCTCATATGTACGATCACACAGGTCTTGCAAAAATAATTCCAACGCTTTTGCTACAAAAATAACCCCAAAAGATAATAAATAACCAAAAGCCACATAAAAGAACCATGAAGATAAAACCTAAATGATTACAGGTACTCACAAACGAGTACAGGCACTGCCAATGCTATCTTCCCAACATCTTCATCAGCTTGCATTATCTTTTTAATCCGAGCCTGCAAGAAATATGTTCTTTATCAGGTGCAATGAATAACTAACCATTGAAAGACATAAACATTTGTAAAAACTATTGAATACACAGATTTAAAAAAGAAAATTCAATTTTCAATCATCTCTCTATCTATCTAATCATCTAAATGATTAGTTTGATTAAGTACAGTCTAAAACCTTTTGGCAGATTACTCCAAACATGAAAAGCAGACAAAGCCAGATGGTTGATCTCAAGTGCCATAGCAATGAGGGCTACAGCACACCCAAGATATTATAGAATGTGCCATTAGTATGACACCATGTGGAGGTATCAATTTTCCATGCTACTACTCTACCCTAGTCATGAAAAGCAGTTTGAACTTGCCAAAACTTTCACACTTCCGAAAGACCTATTGCATAACAAATAAAGAACAATAGAGATTCCAAAGCATTTGAACATCAGCAAACATTCAATAGATTCGCCACTACACTTATACATATAGCACCAATTCACAACAATCCTTCCCTCTTAGTTAAGTTCTCAGCAGTTCAAACTTCTGGCAAGTAGCTGTTCACACAGAACCTATGCCTGTGTTAGCCACATTCCCGCACCTCCTCCCAAGGGAATATACACTATCTTCACCATCAAGCAATCTGTAATAATAAGAACTCACCCCTAATATTCCTTTACCCAATATTTGACCAGCCTATGTAATCTTACCCAGTCTCCCCAGCCTTTGCACAATGAAGCAAAACCAAAAATTCAACCACAACCTCGTATCTCTGTATATATTGTATTATTAATATACTGAACCGTCAATAAAAGCACACAAATACACAACAAACCCTAGGAAGCTAAACAGTCTAAGTCGTGTACACCAGAGGCAATTCTGCATGCATACAGCTGCAAGTTAAATTTCCGCGTTATACAATAATGAAAACTCAAATAATTCCCAGATTTTTTCAAGAAAACCATTCTAATTGCAGATGCTGAATAATTTAGGTAATCAGAACCACTACGCGTGATTTAGTGGACTGGGTTTGAAACTTGTCAATGTACCGGCCACTCCCAGCATAAGATTATGTCACTATATCTGAAAGCTAAAACATAAACCTCAAATTAAGTTGAGAAGAACAGAACAACATAGGGTCTTTTACATAAGCACTTTAGTTTAAAAGTTATTTCTTGCAAAGATAATCATATCTGGAAATTCCAATTAATACAGAAAAGTACGAGGATCTTCATATACACTATAGATTATGCTCTTCAATCCAATTATGAGAAAGTCTAAGACTTAAACTGACTAAAGCATTTTCATATGTTTTAATTGGTAATTTGAGCACCACATTTCAGTTGGAAAGAAGTACTAATCCAAAATCCAATCACACATTTAAAAGTGATGTTCTAATGTTATAGAGGCACTATGACTAACTTAGAGAAGTTTCATGATGAACATTTTGCGATGGTGGATTAAAAAAATAAAAAAAAGGACCTCAGCAGCAGATAAAGAAGCTTTTTCTGATTATGAAGTAAATTAAAGACAATCAACAAATCAGTGAAAAGTTTTGTGAGACTTCACAAATATAAAAATCATAATTGCAGTACACAACTAAATTCCTACCAACTATGCACCTTTCTTCCAATTCAATAGCCCTAGTCCCAGCTATTCCAACTCCAATTACATAATTCTGTGAACTAAAAATAAACAATATATAGAGAAAATATGAACAAAGTGATCCAGAGTGTCTCCGATGCCAACCTTTTAAAACATTTTATATGCACATCCAAACATTCTACGATTGTTTATTCTTTATATTCAATCTTCAAACATAATTGGATAACTCGTCAATGGTGTCCTATATAAGTTTATCTGATCTCAAGATTTACTATCAAAGATAAGCACAATGAAATTATTTGACCAACTGAAAGATACAATGGCCACGTTTATTATCGAATTAGAGTAATAACCAATTTCTTGTAAGAATAGATAACACAAGTTACCATCGTGTAAGAGTGATGCACAAGCAAAGGCAAAGAAAACAAGGGAGTGAGAAGACTCAGATCAGGGTCTCTGTATTTCAGTTCAATCCCCAACTTCACAAGAATTAAATTAAGTTCTATCTAGAGAAGCTAGATCAAATCCAAAAGGAACCCAAATCAATAAAGCATTACATATCACTAACAAGAATCTGCATAGAGAAAGGAAATAATTTAGAAAGATAATTTACAGCTAGAAGTGATTTTATCTATAAATCGCAATATTAACCCAAGTTCCATAATAGTCTCTTGATATAGCTTTCAAAACAGTCATTGCTTTGACAAAATTATTTCGAAAGTGTGACCGGTAGAGTCAGATGACTAAAAGCTTTCATGCTCACTTAAACCTTGTCAAAGGGCAATGACTTCAAGAACAAAGCATTGAAATGGTTGTTTCTAGAACATTTATATCATAAATTCATTCCTTAAAATTCCATCTTTATTTTTTAATACTTCATGAATACACTCTTGGCTAAACCAACTCAAGTAAGGGCTTTGAAACCAACACTGACCTATCTATAGAAACCATGGCCATCACCTAACACATGAAACGTATTGCATAAAGAAGGAAGACAACACCTCTAGTGAATATCATACTGCTCAGGTCATTTGTTAAACATTTATTGTTACCATATATGTGGAACCCAGAAATGATTTTATATATGAGTAATTGATCAATATGGATCCGAAAGAGTCAAGTAAAAGTACAATAAACAATCACAAAATTTCCAACTCCAATAAAAAAACTTCTTCCCTTGAGTCCCCAACACAAAAGCAATAACTGTAACATCCTAAAGAGCTACACGGGGACACATGCCTCATCTCCGCAAAGAAATATGCTCAAGGCTCTGAGAACAAGCCATCACACGTTCCACACGACTGAAGCAGCTCAAGATTAAGAAGTTAAACCTGTTATCAACTATTCAAATGAAAGATTAACAAACTATATATCCCGAAAGATCCCCAAAATTGAAGCACCCATCCACCAACTAATTTCACATCAAATCACTTCGCTGAGGGAAACGAACTGCAAAACCTAGGACAGCCATAATCATATATCTGATAAACTCTCCACAAATTAATAACTCCGTAACATATATCATAAATCCCAATACAAAAAAAAAACCCGAAATTTAAAATAAACAACAATTGCCTTACGAGAGAATCCACAATTCTGTAATGCAAATATCTCAAACAATGAAATACGCATGACCCAGATTATAAATCAACACAAATCCCTCAGAAATTATACGCCCATCGACCGAGGTCTATTAGATATCAAAATCGCTGCAAAACCGCCACTCAGCAAGCCCCAAATTAAGGTCAAAACATGACCCAGATCGCATGCGCCCAATTTCAGTGAATATCACAACCCAAGCAATGAAACCAATCAAATAATCAAGTTAGAAATACGCCGCAAACGAAAACCCTATCAACTAAATTTCACTAAAAAAACTAAAAAATAAAAATACTACCCTGACAAGCAACAATCGAAATCATCAACCAATCGAAAAATCAAACTGCAAGGTGAAGTAAGTTGGAAAGGAAAGAGCGAGAAAGAGAGAGAGACTCACAGCTGGGAAACGTGTATCAAGCTTCTTCCTCATAGTGTCAAATTTTCAAGCTTTCACTTAAAAGTATACCCTATTAAATAATAATCAGTTAAAATGGATTACACAGAATCGATTCCTCTCCCAAACAAAACAATTTCTTTATAATAATCTATCCCAGCAATCTACTAGACACCGCCATCATCATCTCAGATCTGAAGTTTCTTTCTTCACCTTTTTTTTAATTTCAGGAAAAAAAAAAAAACAAAGTTTTGTTTCAACGGAATATCCGTCCGTACAACTTTGACGAACAAAAAAAGGAAAAATTGAGGAAAATTATAAATTTTATTATATAATAAAATAAAAAATAAAAGTTCTAGGAGGATAGACTGACAGCACAGTGACTAAAGATTTAGAACTGTCTAGTCAAAAGGATACACGTGTGTCGAAGGTGCCGCCATGAATTTTCATGTACAGCAGTACTGTGTGATGCAATCTTGTTCGTGTCTTCTTATTTTTCTCTTTCGTGCCTTTTGAGGCGTGTCACTCATGCTCACGCATACAAAAAATTCGGCTTTTTTAATTCCCTATTATAGTTATTTAAATAACAGATAATTTCATGAATATTATCCAATTTTTAATATTTATTAAGTTTTTTTAAAAAAATCATATATTGTTATTTACGTTATTTAAGTCTTTTCTTATTCAATTATATCTCCTTACTTTTATTATTACATCGTCATATAAATAGTATTTTTCAAATGTCATATTATTAAAATAATTATATTTTTTGTCAACAATATGCATTTTAATAAGGCCAGCCCATGCATGGTAAAAAGTTTGAGTTCATTTTGTTTTTCCTCAATTTTATATTATCATATAATATGAAATTAATTTTGGAATTGCATTTATCTAGTTAAGAAAGAGAGGCAAGAAATCTTAACTAAGCAAGTAATTTTACCTAATTTACATATAAATACTTTTCTTTGGTAATTTTTTTTAAATGCATATGCCTGGTAAGGAAAAACAAGTGTATTTTTACATAGTTAACATATGGATACTTCTTTTTTGTTTTGGTAATTTTTTTAGTTGGATTTACTTAATATATAATCCTTCAAGTGATTTGCAATTTGATGCTTTATATGGTAGATTAAAAATTTTAGAGAGTAATAAGTATTCTCTATTGAGCAACACCGTAATATTGATAAAAATTATTTAATATATATATGACTATGAAATTAAATTAATATTTAAAATTTAAAACTTAAAAACTTAAATGACAATTCATTAATTATCTCAATCAATGGGATGAATAATTAAAAATTTAAATATATTTTTTAAGTTAAAAAATTAAAGTAAAAGTATCTTACCTGTTAATTTATTGGATCAAATTTTTTGTCAATATTTTTTGGTTAATTTTATTAAATAAGTATTTAATTTATCGGATTACATTTTACGTACATCAACTAATTAATGCGCTTCTATATGGTATGAAATCAAATACAGATTGCCATTACCTAAGGTCAGCGGTCATGAGGTGAACTGTAATTTACACCATTAGGAAACAAGAACTCTACATACTACGGGACAAACTATTAACATTTTAGCCTTCAATTTATTAAGGATATATAGTCTTCGTATATGTCACAATGACATATTTAAATATTAAAATTATCTAAATTCTCTTAAACTTTCTTTTAAAAATTATAAAATATCTAAAAACAGTATAAAAATTATTAAATACATAAATTTCAAATGAATCTATATAATCTTTAAAATTTTAACATGTGTCACAAATTAAGACTATCCATTTACAAAATATATAATTAGTACATTAACTAATGTATTTCTTTGGCATAAAAAATCAAGTACAAATTGCCACTTAAGTGTTAAATTATAGAAATTTTACCAAATGGGAAATTAACTGATGTGTACACATATAATCATTTGTGCTTGAAAAAAAATTCCGGCTAATTATACATGGCAATTGCCCTTGGTATCATTTAAAAAAAAAATTAGTAAGCTTAGTCATCAGTTCAATCCATGACTAAAATGATGCATATTTATTTCCATGCTTGAAAATATATTGTTTTCAGTTTGGCACCAACCAAACCACAATAAAATGAAACAAAAATCTCCCTCATTCTTCTCAAACATAATCTAAAATTCATGAAATGGAAGCTGCAGTTGGTGTTGAAGCATGCACCCAAGAGGTCTGCAGCACTTTAGTTGCCTTATCGAGAGAAACTCCATATAAAGAAGGTGATGATGGGAAAAAGATGGTGAAAATGAAAGGAATTGTCAAAGCATCATCAGGAGAACTACAGCCTCCTGTTCATAAACCAAGTTCTAGTGATTTGCTTGAATTGAAGCTTGCTAATCATGATCATGATCGTGGTCGTGATCATTTAGTTGGTGGGTTGAAGGAAGAACTCAATCTCCTTAACCCTATGAAAGCAACTAATAATTGTTCTCATCCTCATGATGATGACGAGCACGCAAATTTACAAGAAAGGCAATCAGAGACTCGGGTTTTTCCATGCAGCTTTTGCAAGAGACAGTTCTCGACGTCCCAAGCACTGGGTGGTCACCAAAATGCGCACAAACAAGAGCGCGCCCTGGCTAAAAAGCGTCAGGAGCAAGATGTGGGGGCTTTTCTGCCTCCGCAATTCCCTTATTGTCCGTATCATTCAAGTGTGCTATCACAATATCCATTTTATAATAGTTCATTCATCAACCGACCATCATCACTCTTGATTGACCATAAACCTTCTTATCCATGGCAGTACTCGTCATCATCATCTTCTTCTGGATATCGTACTTTTGGCCTTGCTGGTGGGCGGTTTAAGGAAGGCATGAGCATGATGAATACACAACCATCAATTGATCAAAGGCTAGTTAGAATGATTGGTTTGCATCATGATCATCATCAACTACTTCCTAACAGTACTGGGTTTGGCATTTTATCTGGATCAAACTTTTCAAGATTTGGTTGGCAAAGTCATGATCACTTGCTTGCTGCAGCAAATACTAATCAAGCAATTAGATCAAGCAATATTGGGCGTGATCATCTTCAACGAGGTGAACCTTCAAAGGGAGATCATGAAGATGCAGCAGGACTTGATTTGTCCCTCAAGCTTTAATTAACAAATTAAAGTTGATTCTATACATTTAAGATTAATAGCATATATACCACAGTCTCACACAGAAGAAAGTAATATAGTGAATAGGTTATGCTCTCAAGAGGTGATTATTATATATGTTGTTGGATGAAAATGCATCAGGACTTGATATTTCCTTCAAGCATTAATATTGCCTCTTTACTATAAAGTGCCATGAATGAATATCTGTCCTAATATAGTTCTTAATTAAATAAGATGAATAATATTGTAATTACAAAATCGGTATAAAATTAAAAGAAATATTACGCTTCCAACACATTGACAACTAATTTATTTTACGCGCAAAATATTAATGAATAAATAATTTCTATCTCATACAATTTAAAAATTAATATGACATTATTTGTACAATCAATTATGACTTTTATTTTTATTTATTGAGTATGACTTTCTAATACATGGTATTATTTTTACAGATTTTTTATGCAAAATATTATTAAAGTAGAATTTGGATTTTGAGATAAATTAATCCTAATCATGAATTAAAGTGCATAAGAGTATCTTTATTCTTGTATTTAATAAAAAAAATACAAAAATAAAATTTAATGTGATAATGAGTGTAAGCGCTTTCGGTGCATTTAGTATTCAATTGGGGCGTAACCGCAGCCGTGTGGAGATTCGGCCCTATGGCCCGGCCCATTCAGGGAGCCTCCCCTATTCCTTCACTTGACGGCAAAATTCAGTAGGCACACACAGAGCAGGACAGGTATCCATCAAAGGTTTTGCAGTGGAGTGGATAATGTTTCTCACAACATTCTACATCAACAACAGCATCGTATGCTTACCAACACGAACACAAACACAATTCCCATTTTGTAATTTTAAAGTTGCTTGCTCTGCTACTCAACCTCATGTCTCTCCGTCTCCTCTCACCAAAACAGTGACACCCTTAGAACAGATTGAGAATTCTGGTGTCATAGCTTGCCTTCGCGCCAACAGGTATTCTTTTACGCTCGGTTTCAGTCACTCTTTTTCAAGCATTTTATTCTCTAACAAACAACCATTTAATTACTTCTCAATTAACATGCCAAAAAGTTTTAGAATCAAAATTGGTCACTGATACACTAATTTAGTTACAAGAATTACCAAAGTTTACCTTATCTTTGTAATGATATGAGAGCCTTATTTTTTTATCTATTTTATATGGAGATTGAGGCCTTCCATGTGTTTCCTTTTTGTATAGTGCAGAGCAAGCACTGAGAGCTGCTCGTACTGCAATTAGTGGTGGCATCTCAGTTGTGAGTCTTACCTTTTAGTATATATTTACATTTAGTGTGATTTTGAGAAAGTAGCTAAAGATGACCTTTGATAGTAATTTACGAAAAACATGGATGGTTTGAAAATCCCAGTTGTTGAAATTCTACTTATGGCAATTTCCAACGCTTAGCTGTAATTTTGACAGCTTGTCAGACTTTCTCTGTGTGGAAGAATGATTGGTATATGTTTGAATGTTTATGTAATGTAGAATAATATTTTTTCATAAGATATAATGGGGAATAAATTTACTTGTAAAGTTTATACTCACGCAAAATCCAGCTGCTGATTTAAATGTATACTATCGATAGAGTACTTACATTTGTTCTTTTTTTCTTTCCTTCGATGTGCAGCTGGAAATTGTGATGTCCACCCCAGGTGTGTTGGAAGTTGTATAATCATAAAATCTTTACCACTTTTTGTTGCACTTGGCAATTAGATTTGGAACTTATGGACTTTCTTCTCTTCTACACAGGTTTTACAGTGTCTCGTGCAGGAAAATCCTACAATGACCTTAGGGGTATTGGTCTTCAGCTCTTACATTTACATTGATATCATTGATGTTCTGTGTGGGCACAAATGACTTGTGTTGGATATGAACCACAAAGGTTCAACTCACTTGTGGCAGATAGAGCAGAATATTGTGTCCTTGTACTTCTGTGCTTTTATGTTTTGGTGCGTCAAGGAGTTGGATAGCTTTTGCTACTGGGTTTTATTAGAATGAGTTCACCTTGAACCCCCTCTTGTTCTGATGGCTCAATCGAATTAGTGTTGATTTGATCTAGTGATCGCTATATCAACCTGTGCCCTTGAGTGCCAATGTATCATGAAATTGTCAAATTAGTTCAGAATGTATTAGCTTTAAAATGCTGGAAGGCCCATATGTACTTTTTTTCTACACATATTAACTTGTAAAAATTTCTTTCTAGAAATTTGCTAACTGCTGTGTATCTTGCAGGTTGGGACAGTTTTAAATGTTGAGGATGCCAAAAATGCAGTTAGTGCTGGAGCAAAGTTTCTTATGAGTCCTGCTACAATTAAAGTATGCTCTCAGGATCTAATATTAGATTGATCTTTATTTATTTTTTAAAATTTTGATTTTTCATTTGAAACTGAAAATCGGAAAGATTACTAAAGATTTTTTTCTTCTTTTTTCTCATGAATCTTTTTTTTTATTTCTAAATATTTAGTCCATCAAAGTTACTTTCATCTTGATAGCTAACCTATGTAAATCTAGTACCATCTCGTGCAAATGCTTCTTTGTCTCTTGGACTAAACACAATTTATGTTCATCAGGAGATTATGGATGTTGTCCAAGGTGGAGAAGTTTTGTACATTCCTGGTGTAATGACCCCGACAGAAGTAAGAACATGTTTCTTTTTTTTAAACTCCATTTTGTTTTAAATATTCAGGCCTCTGTAAATTTTTTAGTTAATCCTCATTTAATGCATAATGATGCTTCTTCATCTGGCATGGTCCCCTGGATGGCTAATTGTTTAGCATTCTATCTTTTCTAGTATTCTTACCAAGGCTTAGGGTACTTGCCATTATTTTTGCCTATTTATGTACCTCCAAAAGCCACTTAATTATTTAATTTGCAAATTTACAGATATTATCTGCACGTGATGCTGGTGCCGAAATTGTAAAGGTAGTCTTGTCAAGTTTCACGTTTAATATTGTTAAGGATGTGGGAGTCAAAATGTTAAAATGTAGAGATGCTGTGTACATTACTTGTTGAATAAATTCTTGATTTCAGTCTTAAAAATCATTCATTGCATTAGTATGTTTGAAATGCTCCTTCATAAGTTGTAAGATTATGCTGCTGTTTTATGAGTTTTGCACTTGAGAATGAATTTGCCCAGATTTATTGTTGTGCTTGTGTTCAAATGTTATTCTTCTGCTATGTGACGTAGAGAGCACTCCATTAAATACAATCAAATAGAAGTACATTATGTCAAAATATTACTAATACTACACTCTATGTAGAAGTTAAAATTTCACTTTGCGGTTTTCTGAAAAATTTGTCTGGAGTAATTGCTAACTTAATCTCGTTGCCTCCATTTACTTGGTAGAGCTAGGATTTTAGAGTAACTTTGTTCTTTTGTGGCTGTAAAAGTAAATTCCGTGAATATATTTCCTATTGAGGAAATGGTTTCCCTGTCTAGCTAATGATAATCCTTAATATTGAGAATCAATTTTTTATATAGCTTATTATTCATTTATAAGGAGAAAATCCATCAGCGAGCCATCAGAATGCAAACACGGTGCAATATGTTACTGGAGAAGGTCACTTACAGTCAACTTCTAAGAGCCCATCCTAAAGACTTGATATTTGAAGATTGTGCTCAAGGTGTCAAGATATGATGTATGGTTATTAGAGTTGAGAGTAAAAACATTTCTTTTTGAAGAATCTTGTAGTGATAGCTGGGTGGCACCCAATTTACCCATGAACCAGGACTATGGGATTGTGACCTTAAACATGTACACTGGATGAGCTGTTCTGTGGGAATAACAATCTGATACTATCTAACACAAGTTGATCTTATCTTGGGATTAACCCTTTAATTAATGCGACCAAGAATTTACTGTTACTTTATTTGAAATGTAGTCTAATGCTTACCTTAGGATAATGCCAAGCCCTGAGATTCCTTATGATTCATTTTTCATTTATTTGATGGTATAGGTTTATCCTGTTTCTGCATTAGGAGGCACTAATTTTATATCAGCAATGAAGAAGCCTTTTCCTCACATTCCAATGGTTGCATCTCAAGGCATAATGATAGGTTTGTAAATTCAGTACTGTTCTATAGTACTGCAAGCCCCTATGTTGCAATTTTTAGCATACACCGAGAAATTAACTTTTCCATGCTTTTAAAACTTTGAAATGTGGATTCATGAAAATTCCAATTTTTTGGGAGTGCCGCCAAAGTTTCTTTTTAGAAAACCCCTGCAGGTCTGTACTTAAATTGAATTTATTTCAAATTGATACAGATTCAATGGGGGAATACATTGCTCGGGGAGCAACAGCAGTCGTTTTGTCAGATGCCATATTTAATAAAGAAGCAATGGGTCAAAATAACTTCGAATCAATGTATCAACTTGCCTGCCTGGCTGCTTTGCAGGGCAAAGAAGCTGTAGAACGGTCAGTGTTCTCATTTTATAAACTCATGTCCTAGTCTCCTATCTGTTATACGTATTTGGAACCAGAAATGGCTAGTTTTTATGTGCCTTTAAAAACCATCCTATATCAATAAGGATTTTAGCTTCATATTTTTTATGTCTCCTGACAAATCTGGACCACATGTAGGAGTAGAAGGTGCATGCCAGATTAAGAAGGTGCATGCTGGAGACTACCTGCTTTACACATGACGCATGCACTCCATATGCATCATCTTCACTGGACTGCTTAACAAGTATCTAAAACTAATGGACTTCTACTCGAGAAAAAACATACCGATACAGCAAGAGAATCAGGTAAAACACAGTTCTTAATTTATTTGCTCAATGTTTCACTTTCTAGATGATGTGTTTTGCTTTCTTTTATAAATCAAGTGGCATTTTTTTACCATCCCCAACAATGGGACTTATGATCAATTCCATTTCATCAGTTTCAGAACCTTAACCATGCATCGCTGTCATTGTAGTTGTGATACATATCTCCTGAAAAAATTAATGAATTTAGAGAGCTAGATAGTTAATTTGAGAGAACTACCATCCAGGTAGGCGAGTAACAGTGGACAAATGGACACAGATCCCCTATCATTTTCTGAAAATTGTAATTTTGTACTGCAAGATTTTGTCAAATTGTGAATTCCGAAGTCGCTGTCTTTCTTTTGTTGGGTTGTATCAATTATAGGAATGTTGGTTTTGATATCAAATGATAGTAACAAATAAATGGATAAAACAAAGATGATTTAGAAAGATAAATTTTTAATTTGAGAGAGTTACTTCCCATATAAAAGACTGATAGTAGATAAAATTCCTCTCCTCTACTCCTGTTTATTTATTTAAATATAAACTCTAATATTCTAGAAACATAATTATTTACAATTTAAATAATAGCTCAATTTATAAACGTGAAAATAACTTGCCGGAAATTAGGACTTTGTGAGCTCTTGAATACGTAAATGTCTGTGTTTCTCATGTTATGATCATCATCATTTTTTTTTTAACCTCTTCTCAAAATGAATGTTATGAACCAAACCAAGCTTTGCAGCGTATTTCGGTTTGGGACCTGAAAGTTTGGGTGATGTTGGTATATTTCAAAAGCATTGTTACCATACTGCCAGGATGAAGAACAGTATGCTGATACCTAAGGTGATACTTTTTCTTTGGAGGAAGAGAGGAGCATGATGAACTGATTTTTCCTTCTTCAAAGGCATTTACCGAGATAGAGCATAGGTTAGGTTTTGGAATTCATTTCAGTTGTTTGGTCATATCATTCAAATTTGAACTGTTTTTACCTTTTTAGCATAACATGATCAAGCGTTTGCTATTATAATCAGTTTCTATAATACTTGGAGTTCTTGAAAGATTTTTGCTTTTATAATTTTGTTCTCAGCCTCGTTTCTGTTGTAATGTTGTGTTAAAAATGTATCACTAGAATAGAAAAAAGGGATAAGTACAAAAATAATCAAATTTGGCCAGTGGTATACTGTTACAAGCCGACGAGTGCACCCAGGTAAACATCAAGTAGATGAAGGGGCATAGAAATCTCTTCTTATCCTTCAACCATGATAATTGCAATCATTGGTTAGCTGCTCATGTGATAGATTTAAACTATTCATTTCCAATATTAGTGACTTTTGCGTAGATTTGTTTATCATGGAGATTAAAAACCTTTTGTATCAAGTCAAAGGTCAGATATTGCAATTTAATTATTATTCCTATCAAATAATTAGATAAAGTCAGACACGTTGTTTCCATCGGCACTCTGTGGACTTTCTTTGTTTTTTAGTGTTTAAGTTGGATTCATACTCTAGAAGACAAACTGTTGGCATATATTTTTTTCTTATCAATTGTCATGTCAAAGGGCAACTGGGCAAGGCTGATGAACCCACCCACATACAAGTTTGTTTTTCTGTAAACTTCGTTAAGAGATGAATTCTATTTATATTTTACACTCGAAAATGTCTGACGGTTACGACTTTTTTTTTTTAAATTTGACAAATAATTTTTAGGGATTTAAAATAAAAAATTATTAATTTATGGACAAAAAGGATAAAAATGAAAAACAAGAAATCAGAATTATAATTGCAAGGCATATTTCGAAAAAACAAAATACATCATTTGACTGCTCTATTTTTGGTAAATCTGTTACTAATTTTGGTAATATTATCCGTCCAGTCGGCGGCAGTACGGAATTACCGGGATTCTAACAGTTTCCGTTAACGCCTAATTTCCGTTCCACGGGGACCTTAAAAATAATAAGAACAAAATATTATAAAAGTTAAAAAGATAAAATAAGAAATAAGAAATTATTTTTTTAAATATCAATAAAATTTACTTTTATGAATATAAGCAATAATAAGAAAAGAAAGAAAAATTAGAGAACGAGATCCTTATTTTAGGCATAACAAACCAAAAAAACCTAGCGGAACTGAAACCCCACATTTAAATACATCTAATTGTAATCTCGCGTACAAAACCAAACAACCGCTGTAGAAAGAGGGAGAGAATCCTAAAGTAAAATAAAAACAAAAAGAAATACATAAGCAAGGAGCGATAAGGGGAAAAATTTCACACACTAAAACTCTCCATCGATATCTCCGTTTCATTCACTCTCAGGTTCGACTCTCGATTCTAGATCTTCATCTTTGATTGATCATCATCGTCATCATCATAATCATCGCCATCACTCATCTGGGTTTCTATGGATCTCGTTCTTGATTTCGAGAGATCTTCTTTTTTAGGCTCTGATTTTGACTTTTCTTTTAGGAAAAAAAATTGTTTATCTAATTATTAATTTGTCGTATTAATATTATGAAAATGAATCTGTTTTTCAATTTAGTTATTATTATCTTCCGATGAATTGGTTTCTGAGTGTTGTCTGTCTGATGTTGTTGGATTAATTGGATGTGGCTTCGATAGTTTATAATGCCAAGGGGTGGAAAATGAAATAATCGAATAGGTTTTTTGTATCTGTTTGATCGGTAATTTTCTGTGTTTCTGGAAGGATTAGGGATTTCAATTTTGTGGTTTCATGTATATATATATATATTTTTTTGTAAACATATATGGCTGTTAAATTAGTTGTGAACGATTCCCGTTTATTTGATTAGGGGCTGACTGTTCTCGATATGAGATCCGTATTGTTTTTCCAATGCGTTTTGCCATTGTAATATTCATAAATGAGGTTTCCTTCATTGATATCTAGGGCGTGTTTCTTTCCTGGTGTTATCTGATTCTCTTGTTACGTGGGTGATCAATTATGAATCAAAGATCTAGATGCCTTAATTGGCGTATACATTCTGTAATATATATATATTTTTTATAACTGCTTCAATTTTCCTTTGTTTGTCTTTCTTAATAAGAATTAGAGAGTTTACTGAAAACCTGCATTTACCGTGTACTTGTCACTCATGATTGACTGGTGTTTTAGATGCTTGTCAATGTGGAGCCCTTGTGTTTTCTTTTTAAATTCAAGCTGTACATAATCTATAGGGCTTACATAGAT
The DNA here is from genome assembly GCA_013180625.2 of Boswellia sacra. Lineage (NCBI taxonomy): Eukaryota > Viridiplantae > Streptophyta > Magnoliopsida > Sapindales > Burseraceae > Boswellia > Boswellia sacra. The sequence continues at coordinate 376,285 of SNVD02016232.1, read as the reverse complement.
GAGTTTCTTTTCTTGGAGAAATCCTTGTTTAACTATTTGTTCATGTTGAAATCGTGTTGGGATTTCAGGACCTGCATGTTTAATGCCTCATGTCAGTCTTGTTATTTTCTCTTTATCTTTTTTTCCCTCTCTAATGGTTGGTAATCTAATTGAAAGTGGTTAGATTTTGTTGAAGTCATGCCATTTTTCAAATCTTTGCTTATGTTTTGTTTTATTTCATTTTACTGTTTCCTAGCCTATCCCTTCATATGTAAAGTTTGTGGCATGCTTACGGTCTCATCATGATGTAAATTTAGAGTATGATATTTTTTCTTATGTCCTTTTCTTCTTCTGCTTCTTGTTTTTAAAAATGTACCTATATTTTATCCAAACTACATTAATACATGAGGTCAGCGTTTTTGACCAGCTGTTTTGCATATTGTTATCTTCCCTTCTTCATATCTTCCCTTCTTCATAGTTCATTTATCTATTATACCTATAGATGGAAATGCTTTTAGTCATGTAAGGTTGTTACAAATATGACGTGGTGCCTGAATCGTGGACAATAAATTGTTTTGAACTTTTTTTTTTTGGTTACAATTATTTTGGTATGGATAATGTATGTCCTTCACCCATTTTGATGAGTTGGTTTTTTGTTGACTTGATTCAGAACATCAGGATTAAAATTCTAAGAGATGTCTCCAGCATCAAAATCCAAGTCCAAGTCCTGTGGAAAATCTGCCAAGGAACAGCCAAAGGCTTCTATTAAGCCTTCTGGATCTACTAACAATGGGAATGGAATTCCAGCTAGTGCTTACAATCCAATATCTGGGACATTCCATACCCTAGATACATCATCAATTGCCTCATCTCCACCTTACCATGATAATGGTCGTTTCCGGAACATTGATGACACAGAAGAGCATTCTAGTAGCCCGCATGGAACGGTATCTGAATATGATTCAGTTTCCAACAATGGCAGCTGCTCTGGAGAGTCAGAAGACCCAAAAGAAAAGTTTGTCAATTCTACTCCTCGGCTGGAACCAATACCTGGTTCTGACAATGACAGGCGAGAAAAGATTCGTTTAAAGAATGAGAAGAAGCACCAGCGTCAAAGAGAGAAGCGTGCACAGGAGTTGCACGAGCGTTGTTGTGGCTATCTAATGTCAAGAAAACTTGAAGCACTTTCTCAGCAGCTTGTGGCAATGGGGTTCTCTTCTGAGCAGGCAACCTTGGCTCTCATGTTGAATGAGGGCAGGGTAGAGGAATCAGTGAACTGGCTTTTTGAGGTGGGTGAAGAAGAGGCTCGTAATAAGGACCCCAAGCTTGAAAGTGGTGGGACCTTGAAAATTAATATTAGTGAAGAGCTTGCCCGCATCTCAGTCATGGAGTTGAGGTATAAATGTTCAAAGCAGGAGGTTGAAAGAGCTGTTGTTGCCTGTGAAGGTGATCTTGATAAGGCAGAAGATAGTATAAAGCTACAAAAGCAGGAACCACCTGCTACATCGGCAAAGCCAGATGATACTCCAGATGCCAAGAACCTTGTGAGACCGCAAGAGAAACTTGCAGCTCCAGTTACAATGCAGCAGAAAAGGAATGAACGAGATTTTAACTATACCAAGGCAGCAGCCACAGTGCCATCAACGTATTCAGAACCTGGGAGTAGAAACCTACAGTCTTCAGTTACAAATCAGCCTAAATCACTGGCAGATAAAAGGTGGGCTACCTCTGGTTCAAGCCCTTCTGTTTCATTAACGTTAGCACCACCACTACAAGGAGCATCTCCCTCAAAAGTAGAGGTTCGGCAAGCAGTTATTGGAAGTGAAGGGAAAAATAACCTGCAGGTAAGAGAGCCTGTGGTTGTGATGCAGCGTCCCCAATCTATAAATTCTAAGCAGATCCCAGTCTCTAGTGTATCTGCCTCACCTACGGTAACAGCTGGATGGTATGCGAAAAATGTTCAACCTGTTGAAAGTTTAAGGCCTAATGGGAAGGTAATTCCGAGTGTGGGAAGTATTAGCGCAGAGAACCAGCACTCAGAGCAGTTCTATCATCAAGCACCTTATAAAGAAATTCCACACTTGTATGGCCCAGTAGATTCATCATCAGCTGGTTTGGGAGGTTCTTGGAACACAATTGGTACGTCTTCTTCACATACAGCTCCATCGAGGCATCGGAGTTCGTGGAGCACAACGGGTATGTCTGCACCTTCACTTGCTGTTCCATCCTCTCTTGGGCTTTTTGCGAGTTGGGGTTCAGCTGGAAGTCTAGGTTCTTCTACTCAAGTAGACTGGAATACAGGAGGCTTGATGCCCGAGTGTGACTACACCAGTATAGATTGGACTTTGGACACAAGGCTATCTTCATCCAAAGCTAATGGGTTGTGGCTAGGGCTTTCGTCTTTATTGAGGAATGGTTCTGGCATGAGGATGGGAAGTGCAAATGGCAGCTGCATGTCAGGTTTGCAGGATGGTGGAGTGGTTACAGAATCATCATCTTCAGCTGGTTTGCGTGAGTGGACCTCTCCCTTTGCGGAGAAGGACATATTTAGTGTGCCTAGGCAGTTTGTTACCTCTCCTTCTCCTTGAGACTAGCGATAGGAATCTGGAAGAGGGAGAAGGAACATAGATGCTGGTCTGGTTGATGTTTGATTGGCTGTATTGAAGGTTTTTTCTTGATTACCAATCAAAAATGAATCTAGTTGTTTCTGGCTTATGATTGGCATTTTTTTCTTCTCCGTTTGTCTTGGATGTTCGTTTCATTGGTTTTGATTGTGCAAGGCCTTTAGCTGGGTCCTTTTTTCACGCTAATAATCTCACAAGGCATTGTGTGACGCTTGTACCTGTATATGCGCCCACGAGCAATCTCTTTGCAAAGATATCTTTCGCATATTCACTTAATAAACGAACTTGATAATATACGCTTCTATCAATTAATATCTAATCGTGGAACTCAGCCAATTCTTGCTTCCATTACTGAAATAATCACTTTCCTTTCGTGGCCTTTGGCTATTAGGCTTTTATGAATAATTTGATCTCTACAGTTGCGAATGTCCAAAATCCTTCTAGACTCTGTCAAGAACAAACTTAAGCGACAAGAATACATCATACTATTTACTCATACACATGCCTCAAATTATCTACAAATCTGTGTGTTTATACAATGATATTATACGTGCAAGCTGTAAATGTCCTCATGCAAGTAATCGTGATATATCTTGTTTGTCTTTTGGGAATCACAGTTGTTGTAAGCGCTGGATAAAGTCCCAGTTAGATTTCTTAAAAATGATATATAGAAATCCAACCATAAGTGGATGCATTCACAGACACACCGTGACTACTGTTACTACCATCATAATCATTGTTACCTCATCACCATTTTCAATACCATTACCATCATCGTTAGTACCATTTATAAATATTTCGTTATTATCAGCGTCAACTCCTCACATTAGCTCGTATTGCCTTAATGACTAGCTCCTGAAGTCCTTATTCATATGTCAAGCCAAAGATCAAAAAACGATGCATGTACTCTATGCATAACTTAACTTGAATAGTAAATATGTTTTAAGCTACATCCAAAAGCATATCATATGGATACAAATAACCGTAGAATTTACCAAGAATAAATATTTACAGCTATAACAATTGTGATCTATCAAAGAGCCACCTCAAATGAGGAAGAAGACTATAAAGAATAACAGCGATGCTAGTATCCACTATCTTCTATGATAACTATTGGGTACTATTAAACAGTTTAAGCCCCCTAACTGATATCCTCACATGCCTCAAATGAGAAAAAACAGTAGTAGTATGCCTGTAATTACTATGTTCTACAAAAACTATTGAGAAATATTGAACAGCTTAATTCCCCAATAGATATCTTCACAGTGCCTGACATGAGGAACAAGTGTAGCTGTATCCACTGTTCTCTTTGCCCTGCAGTCATAAACTGGAGGAGCATGAAAACAAGGCTCCAATGACATGGCTCGACCACAAGGAGGATCTGGCATTGTTCGATTTATGTTGTATAGAATCCACGGTTTCAGACCTCTTAGACCTTGAGCCACATAACCAAAAGTTGACCATGCACTAGTGACCAACACATCACTGAAACTTAGGAGATTTATTTCAGCCCATGCCTTCATGTTGTGCAAATTATCCTCAGACTGTTGCTGCTCTTCATGGCTTGGCTGGTAAACTGCAATGACTTCCCCATTTAAAGTTGGGTGCTTCCTATACATATCTCTCATTTTCTCAAAATAACCAGGGATTAAAGATGTGATAAGAACAACCTTTGATATCCGGCTCTTTGATGGAGTACCTCTAGTTGTTGTCATATCCACTTCAGGCAATAGTTTTTCCTTCTGAGTGCAGGTCAAAATTTGATCCATAACGTATTGAAAAGGACTGGTTTCATTATCAAATACCCTTATTTGGATACCAATCCTCTCATCACCTTTGGCAAGGTAATGTTTGTAGTACCTGATAATTTGTCCCCATACTTGATTAGAGGGCTGAAAAAGATACCTACCCAAGTGATGGAAAACGGTTTCTTTGTCCGGAAATAGTTTGTTTAGCTCTTGTTCAAAAGATGACATCAGGAATAGAGATGGAAGAAAGTAGACATTTGATTTCATAATCAACCAGGGTATTTCTCTGAGAAGAGTTTGCTCTTGATCACAGAAGAAAAGTTTGTCATGATGATCATAATCATGGGATAGATAGAGATGTAAATATGATGGCAAAGACTCCATTGAATCATTTATGATGTTTTTCTTCAGCATGTTACCATAACTATTATTATAGTCTTGTTCAAAACTGCTGAATTCATTCTTGAAGGGGAAGTCCGTGGGCAATATCCATGATGTATGTGGAAATGGCTCACAGAAAAGATCTGCCATTTCAGGTTCTTGGTTAATGAGCAAAACTCTGTTTGTAAGAAGAGCATAAAGAAAGGCTGAAGTAATGCTCAGTATCCTGTTTCCCAGGCCACAGAAAGCAACCCAAACAACATATTTACACTCACTGGAACTGGAACTATCAATTTGACCAGACGTTAGCTGTTTTATTGCTCTGTTGTATGACTTGGTATAAGGTCCACAATGCTTATGAAGCTGTTCATAACTTCGTAGTTTTGCAACAAGATAGGAAGAAGGCTTATAGGGTGAAGATTTACGATATAAGACAGTCTGGTACCTGCTTAAGCAAGATTTGTCATCAAAGTTTGGTGTCAACAGTCCATCAAGCAGTTTGTCGTCTGGAATTCTAGTGGATTGAGGGGATTTTCTCAAACCTGAAATAGGGCATCAAGTCTAACTAAATTAACAGCTAATAGGGTGCAAAGCACTCTGGAACCACCCCAACTTAAAAAAATAATAATAATAAAGTAATTGGCCCTTCTTTTTATTTCAGAAGCATGCTTAGAAAAGTCCATGATTTTGAGATCTTATATACATATGATGAAAGAATGAAAGTGTAACATAAAGTTTATAATTCACGGTACCTCACTTACTGTGATGAGAAACACATATTCATTTAAAGAACCAAAAAGCCAAAAGAATACTATTAGCAATAGAAGAAATTTTTGACAGCACCCAATATCCTAGCATGCAAACTGAGCTCAACTAGAATTTAGTGCAAAATTAATAAAGATCATCTTAAATGAACAGAAGCCAAAGCCAAAATTATAAAGCAAGTTTTCAGGAGTAGCATTTCAAAACACAGTTGTCAAATATTGGCTGACATTAATATATAGTTTAGTGTTCGAGCTACTTAAGCTTGAAAAATGTATAGCAAGTTACAAAGTGCTTCACTGATGTCGGTAAAATCTACCAACTAACACAAGCTCTAACTGAATCTATAAGAAACTCGATTTTGATCTTACAAATCTGAAGCTAGTTGACTCATCCATACCGTAGAAATAATAGAATTTAAGAGCTTTACTGCAAATTTACTAAACTTGAATAAATTAAGCAGCTTAAAGAATCAATCGACCATGGAAACCAATTACTTGGGATAACATAAATCAGCACTTAAAAGCAAACAAAGGGACAGAACAGCAAAGCAATCATAGGTGAGGATCTAACCTAACCCACGTGGGATCCAAATCAACGACTGGAAAGAAAGGGCTCAAGGTAATTATATAAAAAATTATTGAAAATTGAAGAGTCTTACCAGCAGCGATGATGAAATTCAAGGCCCTATCATGGAAAATCAACACGACAAAGAAGAGGACAGGCAAAGCAATCATCCAAGCTGCAAGCTTTGGAAACCATATCATGGTGAATCTGTACCTCTTCATCTCTGAGTTATCAAGTAAACCATCTGGGAAAATTGAGAAACATATCAAATACTTAGAACAAAGAAGAGAGACAGAGAGAAATTGAACTGACCAGAAAATAGAAGAGAAAGAGAAGTCAAGGTCGAAGGGTACCTGGAGATTGAAAAAGAGAAGGAAAACAATGACGAAGAGATATTCTCAACAAAATGAAAATCCTGATCGAAAAGGAAGCCTCTGGCAACTTTGTCATAGCATAGAAGTCGCATTGTGACTTCGTAAATTTTATAATAATAGATAAAAATTAATAAAATAATTGGTTGCCTTTCCGTCGTGCCGGAAACGTTAAAAGCTCATTGTTTTTGATATGATGACACGAGAGAGAACCGAGAAAGGGACCATATTGACTTTTTCTTAGTTTGGGCCGGGTCGAATGATTTCATTCCCATTGTTTTTGTTTCTTTACAATTTAACACCCTAGCCTATCGTACCACTCCATATCGTGCCGGCCTCGCCACGTAAAACAAGATATTACATATTTAATTTCTTTTATTTTTTTTTCTATTTCAGTGGCAGAATTGAAGAATGGGGTAAGTAAATGCAATTGCTTAGAAATTGATGGACGCCATTTAAAGTTCGTTAGGTTTTTCAATTGAATGGACGTTAACACTGTAGTTCATGGCCTTGCTTCCTTTTATCATGCGAGATACAGATGCTGCACCCACTTGCCATGTTGCGTGGTGCCACCTCGCTCAAGGCCATCGTGCTTACGTTCTTGCATCTTTGTTTGTAACTGTATGTCTCTTTGCAATTCATTTTATAAAATTGTTGGATTAATTAATAATTCAAACTAACAATTAATCCTCTGTGCCTTACTGGAGATTCGATAATTGAGCAGGGTAGGTAAGCTAGTAAACCCTTTAAACATTATTAGTTTCCCAAAGAAAATTTCTAATATACAAATGGGTATGATAAAATGCTGAAATTACGTTAAAACAAATTTGCTGAGCTATCTAATCTAATCTAATCTACTATGACTGTTGAACAGCTTAACTCCCCAACTGATGTCCTCGCAGTGCCTTACATGAGGAACAATGGTGCCAGCATCTACATAGCTCTTTGCTTTGCAATCATATGATGGGGGAGCATGGAAACAAGGCTCCATGGACATGACCCGAGAACAAGGTGGATCTGGGGCTTTTCGTTTCTCAATCTTGTACAGAAACCAAGGTTTTAAACCTGCAAGACCTTGACCCACATACCCAAAGGTTGACCAAGAGCTGGTCACCAAAACATCACACATACTTAGGAGATTCATTTCAGCCCAAGCCTTCATATTGTGCAAATTATTCTCACTGTTTTGATACCTTTCATGGCTTGGCTGGTAAATCCCAATCACTTCCCCTGTCACAGTTGGGTGTGTCCAGTACATTTTTGTCATGTTCTCAAAGTAGTCTGAGGACAAGGATGTTATCAGAACAGCTTTCGATATCTGCCTTTTGGCTGGAGCAGACACAGATTTTCGGAAATCTACTTCTGGAAGCAACTTCTCCCTCTGAGTACAGGACAAAAGTTGATCCATAACAATTTTAGATGGAGTTGTTAGAGTATCGAATAATCTTATTTGAATGCCGAGCCTCTCATCAGCTTTGGCCATGTAAGCTTGATAGTACCTTGTAACTAGTCCCCAAACTCGATTAGAGGGGTGAAAAAGATACCTACCCAGATGGTGAAAAAGAGTCTCTTTATTTGGGAACAATTTGCTCAGTTCCTCCTCAAAAGATGACATCAGGAACAGAGAGGGGACAAAATAATTATCTGTTCTCATGATCAACCAAGGTATAATTTTGAGAAAAGTTTGGTGTTCATCACAGAAGAAAAGCTTGTCATGATTATCATAATCATGAGCAAGATGGAGATATAGATATGATTGTGGTGACTTGTTGGCTAAAATATTTATTATCTCATACTTGAGCATGTTCCCAAAACTTTGAACATAGTTTTGGTCAAAATCTTTGAACTCATTCCTGAAGGGAAAATCCACAGGCAACAACCATGATGTATTTGGAAAAGGCTCACAGAAGAGATCATCCATGTCAGGTGTTTGCTCAATAAGCAGAACTCTGTCAGTGAGTAGAGCGTAAAGAAAAGCTGAAGTTACGGTCAATATTCGATTCCCCAAGCCACTGTAAGCAATCCAGACAACATATTTACACTCTGTCGAGCTGGAAAGATCCCCCGACACGAGTTGCTCCAAGGTTGTTTTGTAGGATTTGGTATGTTGGCCACAGCGTCTGTGAAGATCCTCATAACTTCGTAGCTTGGAGAGGAGATAGCTAGAAGGGTTATGGGGTGAAATTTTGCGATATAAATAGGAACTGTACCTGCTTAAGCAAGAGCTGCTATCGAATCCAGGATGGAGAAGTCCACCAAGTAGTTTGTCTTGAGTAGTATTGCTGGTAGTCCCGCAGAACTGAGTTTTTGTACTTGGAAATTGAGGTGAACTGTTTTCTGCATCGTTCATAAATATATAATTGAAAGTAAAAACAAAAAAAGGGAATCATTTCTATTTTTTTTTTTTTATCAAAAGGTACATGGTCTTACCAGCTTTTAATAGTTTAGCATTATGATCGGTTGCGTCCAATGGGATTGTAGGGTCAGAAACTGCTGAGTTTAAATCGGAGAATCTGTCCAGGTATAGCATCTTGAGCATGAAAACAACAGGGAGAGCTATGAGAAAGGCAGCGAAGATATTCGAGAAGCGCCTGGCACTGAGTCTAAACTTCCCTGCAACAATTTCCATAAAAGCAGCGAAGATATTTGAGAAGCTCCTGGCAAAGAGTCTAAATCTGCTCAGTAAAATTTCCATGAGTTCCTGCTATAACACTGTGGTGGCAACGCTCTGGAAATTATTCAGATCCATGCGCATCCCGAGTTTTTACTCCTTTGAGACTGTTAATTAGCCGCCTGAAGTGAGGGATCTACTAACACGTGCCCCTCTTTAACTATGTTTTCTTCTTCCTTTTAAGGGTAAATTTTAAGTAACACGTGCTTCTCATCAGCTCTTATTATTTACTTATTTTTAAATCTTTTCAATAGCAAGAATTTTACATGGACATCCTATAAGATTTTGTTTGGATGGTAACATTAAGAGCCTCATTTTAGAAAATCATTGGAAAAAAAAAAAACAATGTGAGGGTAATATAGACATTTGATAGTCAGTAATAGTAAGATACAACAAATTAAAAAAGCACAGAAAAAAGTCCTAAATCCAAAAACTGCATCTCTATTATCCAAACCCCTAAGCGCAAAATATGTTACCTTATGGTTGCTACTCTCACCAATAAGTTAGCCTACGAACGAAACTGTCCTCTTTTATGCCTTTTGTTGATGACCTACCAACCTCTCACCATTATGTTATAGTAGTTCTGGGAAAGTTCCTCCAAAATCTGTGTAGTTCTTTAATTTCATTTCGATTTCGACTTGCGATTAACATTTTTGGATTATTTACTTGTTAGGGTTAAATAAGTAGTTATGATTCAGGTTTCAACTTTCAAGATTGTAAGTTTGCTAAGTGGAAGATTGTTGGGCTGTTGGTGTGAAGTAGTTCGTTGTGGTTGAGATTGTTTTTGGGATAATTGGTTGGATTTAGCATGTAAGAGATTTGTTTGGTTCTCATAAAATCAAGTAAAAAAAAAAAAGAAATTAAATCTAGAAAATATTTTTTCTTCAAAAAAATTCATATGATTTATTTATATTTCTTATTACATTGTTTTATTATTAGGCAAACAAGGTTGAAATAATCCTTTTACCAAAGATTTTTGGTAAGACCAATTCCACAATGGTTGTGTTATGGGGTGTTGATGCTACTAACCAAACAATGAGGATGGCCAGGTACTTGGCCTATCTTAGAAGGGTTCAGGTTTCCTTTTTTTTTTTTTAAAATTATTTTTTTAAATCTATCTTTTATAAAATATCTCTTTATCTCCCCTTACTTCCCTGTAAGAAATTACCACTTACATTTCTCTACTAGTTAAAATATAAAGTAAGATTATACTTCTCAGGTCAAATCTAAACTTAGGATCTCAAGTGATTTGAAATTTTTTTAGAAAATCGTATAATTAGTTATCACATCAATATAAATTCCTTGTCATTTTAATTTAACATTCTCATCACGCTTATACATCAAGCTACATGGAGTATAATCTTGAGATCCCTATATATACATATATTTACTGCTAACTAACAAAAATTTTAAATTAAAAATTAAAATTTTCGAGAAAGAAAGGGGTGAGAAACGATGAGAGATGAAGAAATACAAGGGAATAAAAAAAAAAGAGATTAAATAAACGAATCCAAATTACCATTATACCCCCATTATGTTGGATGGAACAGAGACGATCAAAGCTATTTCCAAAGTTGCAGTGTGAAGGGTGTACGGTGAATTGTCAGGAACTTCAGGAGTTGTGAGTTATTTCCCCGTTTATAAAGACTAATATTTTAGAATTATAGGTTTGGTTAAAAAATAAAAAAAATACAGATATATATGTATATTTTTTTTTCACATTTATTAACTCCTAATGTTGTTTCACAATGCCCCCTTCAATCGATCTGGTAGTCCTGATTCGTACGTCGAGCCAAAGATTAAATAAAAATACATGTAATACACTCTTGCATAAATTAACTTGAATATCAGATATGTTTTAAAAATCCAGAAGCATGCATCACGATAAAGTTACAACTATGAATACATATTATAGAATATAATTGCATATAATTGATCAAAGAAAGAATTTCTAAAGCTATATAACTATCGTTTACTATTCCTGTCCTCACAGTCCCTCAAATGAGCTAGGAAGAAGACTACAAGAGTGAAAGTAATGCTAGTATCCACCATGTTCAACGATAAGCATTGATTACTTAACTATTAAACAGCTGAAGCCCCCTAACTCATATCCTAAAAGTGCCTCAAATTTGCTTATTTTTCCGTTGTTCTACCAGATTTATTGAGAAATATTAAACAGCTTAAGCCCCCAACTCATATCTTCACAGTGCCTCACGTGAGGAATAATCGTACCTAGATCTGCTGTTCTCTTTCCCTTGCAGTCAAAAACAGGAGGAGCCGAATGAAAACAAGGCTCCATTGACATGGCTCGACCACAAGGAGGATCTGGGACTTTTCGATTCTCTATCTTGTTTAGAATCCATGGTTTCAATCCTCTTAGACCATGAGCCACATAACCAAAAGTTGACCATGCAGTAGTGACCAACACATCACTCAAACTTAGGAGATATATTTCAGCCCATGCCTTCTTGTTGTGCAAATTGTCATTAGTTTGCTGATATTTTTCATGGCTTGGCTGGTAGACTGCAATCACTTCGCCATTTAAAGTTGGGTGCTTGCAATACATATCTTTCATTTTCTCAAAATATCCAGTCACTAAGGATGTTATTAGAACAACCTTCGACGTCTGGTTTTTTGATGGTGTAGCTACAGTAATCGTCATATCCACTTCAGGCAACAATTTTTCCTTCTGAGTACAGGCCAAAATTTGATCCATTACATATTGTAAAGGGCGAGTAGTTCGCTTATCAAATACCCTTATTTGGATGCCGATCATCCCATTGGCTTTGGTCAAGTACTGGTTATAGTGGCTTGTAACTATTCCCCATACTTGATTAGATGGGTGAAATAGATACCTCCCCAAGTGATGGAAAACTGTTTCTTTGTCAGGGAAAAGGCTGTTTAATTGCTGTTCAAATGGGGACATCAAGAACAGAGATGGAAGAAAATAGAGATCTGATTTCATAATCAACCAGGGTATTTTTCTAAAAAGAGCTTGATCTTCATCGCAGAAAAAAAGTTTGTCATGATAATCATAATCATGAGAGAGATAGAGATATAAATATGATGGCAGGCGCGACTCCAGTGTAGCACAACTTACGATGTTCTTCTTCAGCATTTTCCCATATGTACGAGAATATTTCTGCTTAAAACTTTTGAATGTCTTCTTGAAGGGAAAGTCCTTGGGCAATATCCATGTTGCATTTGGAAATGGCTCACAGAAAAGATCATCCATTTCAGGTGTTTGGTCAATTAGGAGAACTCGGTTTGTAAGAAGAGCATAAAGAAAGGCAGCAGTAATGCTCAACATCCTGTTTCCCAGGCCCAAAAAGGCTACCCAAACAAGATATCTACAGTCGCTAGAACTATCAATTTGACCAGAATTTAGTTGTTTTATGGCTCTGTCGTATGAGTCGGTGTAAGGTCCACAACGCTTATGTAGCTCTTCGTAGTTTCGTAGTTTTGCAACAAGATACAAAGAAGGCTTATATGGTGAAGATTTACGATACAGGACAGACTGGTACCTGCTTACGCAGCATTCTTCACCGAAGTATGGCGCCAAAAGACCATCAAGCAGGCTGTTGTCCGGAACCCTACTGGATTGAGAGCAATTTCTGAAATCTGAAATTTGGCAAGTGAAGAAAACAGAGCTCGAAGTGAATCTATATGATACGTGTTCATTTGATCGATCTTACAAATTAATCTGAAGCTAATTTCATTATATACATACGGTAGAAATTAATAACTTAAGTGCAGTAGAATTTGATTCAGAAAAAAATAAAAAAGGAATCATATTTCAGGGTCTAACACACAAGGGATGCATAACATAAAACGGAAAGATATGTTCGTGATTTCATGGCAATTACAGAACAATATTGAATTTGCAGAATCATAACAAGAGTCTTACCAGGAGTAGAAGCAGCAGCATCTATACTCCAATTCAGGGCCTTATAATCATGGAAAATCAACGAGACAATAAATAGAACAGGCAAAGCTATTATTGTCCAAACTGACAGATTTGGAAAACATTTCATGCTGATTAATCGGCATCTCATAATCATCTGAGAGGGTTTTCGATTAAACCAACTGGGAACACTGATCAAAACCTGAATACAGGAATTAGGGAGTCAATTTGACTAGTAAAAGCTAGAGCCGGGGTGGAGCTATCTTCGGCCTGGAGCAATTTCTTCGAAGCCGGCCCCTCCAAACATTTTAACATACGACTGACAAAGGTCCTAAGGGAAATACTAGATATATTTAAATTGTATTAATGTGTATCTTAAAATATAAACACATATTCAAAGAACTACTTTTATTTATTAAAAGATTAAATATTATAATATTTAATAGTTGCCTTAAGTTTGAATTTTAAAAAACACATGTACTATTAATTTGTTTAAATAACGATTATTATTTACTTTCTTTGACTGAACACTAAAATGCTATTCCTTACATCTACAAAACATCAAAAGTAATTTTTTTATTAAATCCACATATACAATTTTTTTTTCAAATTTACACTTTCTAATTTGTGAAATTCATGTCATACTTCGGAATGCATTCTCAAGAAAATAAGAAGTACAAGGAAAAAAGTAAGGTTTGAGTCTTTTAAGTTTTTCTTATTTATAAATTATATATATATATATATATATATATATATATATATATATATATATACACACACACACACACACACACACATACATACATATTGGATTTTCTATTGTAAATTTTCTTTTCCTTTGTTTTCTCTCCATTTTGGAATTTTAAAATTTGGATATTGATTTGATATTTTGGTTAAAACCGACGTGGCATCTCTATATGATGACCACAATACTCATATTATTTAATGTCATTTATTATTAATATATATTTATCAAATCACTGCATTTATTTATCAAATCACATCATGCATCCTCAGTTTGTATATGTTAGTTTGTATAAGTAGTTTGTAAGGGTAGCATTACTCCTATTAAGAATTTAGATTAAGTTGATTCATATAAATTAATTTTTGATCTTTTAGATGAAATCTAGAAATGAAATTATTTTGTGGTTTTATTTATATATTTATAAATACCAATAATGTTACAATTTCATAATATTTTAGTTTAAACATCAATCATATTTGTATATTATTTTATATTTAGTTAGGCCCCTCAATCGAAATCCTGGCTTTACGCCTGGCTAGAGAAAGGGAAGTGAAAGGTCAAAAGTCACATGGAGATGGAAGAAGAAATATTCTCAATAAAATGTTAAACAAAAAGGAAAACTCTTTTGTTACCTTTTTAATATCATCCAATTAATCCAAGTCTATAGATTCCAATTCTAGTTTAGCAGCCTGCAACTTGATCAATACAATATCAATTATAGTTTTCTCTTCAGATTGGCTGGCGGGAAAACACCAAGAAGAAATAACGATATGAGAGAAAAAACCAAGAAGGGACAGTTTTAAGTGCTTCTTTATTTAGCCGTCTTTGGACCATTGCATATCACACATGGCGGCCTGACCACATAAAACAAGAGTTTTTATTTATTTATTTATTTGTCTATATCAAGAAACAAAAATAAAAAAGGTTGCAACATAATACAATTCCTTAATTCAAATTTGATGGAGCACGTTCGGTTTGGGTTTAATTCGATTGGATAACAACAGTGACTAGGGTTGGCAAAAAAACTCGGGTTTACCGGGTACCCGGATTTTACCCGGAAAATCCGGGTGAAAAAACCCGGATTTTGCGGGTTTTAAATCCGGGTGCGGGGATTGTTTTAAAAAAAAAATCCGGGTGCGGTGCGGGTGCGGTATTGTCAATAAACCCCGCACCCGCAAAATTCTTAAAAAAATTAAGAAAAAATAGGAAAAAGTATGAAAAAATCCGGGTTTTTTCCGGGTAAGGATAAAAATGAAAAAAAAATCCGGGGAAATCCGGGTTTTTTTCCAGGTGCGGTATGTAATATCCTAAAACCCGGAAAAACCCGGACCCGGAAAAACCCGGAAAAATCCGGAGATTTTCCGGGGTCCGGGAAAATTTTTTTTAGTCTGGTCCGGGTGCGGAATGGCCAAAGCCGCACCCGTACCGGACTTTTGCCATCCCTAACAGTGACGTGTTTGACCCTGCTTGCCTGAATCATGAACGTACATCGGGCTTTTGCTTTTGGGTCTTTTGTTTATGAGATAATTGAAGTCTATCCTATTCATCCAATAAAATGGCTGGATCCATCTAAAAGATACTGACTTTTTTTTTTTTTAAATGATTAAATAAAAATAGCTCTATGGAACTCTCTCACGAAGATTTTTTTTTTTTTTTTTTTGTAACCGAGGTGTCCGGGCCAGCTTACGCGCACCACGACTAATCCTCAGAGGAGACTAGCGCAACCACAACCCACTGTCACGGTCTCCCACTTAAATCATGGAGGAGGCCATTGTGGAAACTCGAACCCAGGACTTCACCATTGGTGCTGTACCAACTCCATCCTGGCCCGCTTCACCATTTGAACCAACCCATTGTGGGTCTCTCACGAAGATCTTAACACTAACAATCCTCTGTTATTTGAATTGGGCTATCAGGGCACGTAAGCTATTGAACCCTTTAAAATGGTTAATTTACCAAAGAAAAATTTTATCTGCCAAAGTGGATAAATGCGTTACTGACACTTAGGCATGATCTTAATGTTGACATTCAAACAAATGGGCATCGTTCAATGAGGAAGTTACATTAAGAACACAATAATTGCAGAATTTATCAAAGAATAAATATCTAAAGCTATAACAATTATTGACTAATAAAAAAAACCACGTCCCCAACTCCTCTCCTCGCAGTACCTTAAATGAGGAAGAAGACTATGAGGCTAACAATCCGCCATGATTTACAATAACTGTTGATTACTGTTAAAGAGCTCAAGCTTCGTAACTGGTAACCTCAGTACAGTGCGTTAAATATGGCTGTATTTACTATGCTTAACCAAATCTACTGAGAAATATTAAACAGCTTATTCCATCAATTGATATCATCACGGCGCCTCAAACAAGGAACAATCGCACCGGGATCCATTGTGCTATTTGCCTTGAAGTCATAAGATGGAGGACCAAGAAAGCAAGGTTCCATTGACATGGCACGACCACACGGAGGATCTGGGACTTCTTCATTATCTGTCCTGCATAGAATCCGTGGTCTCAATCCCCTGACACTGTGAGCAAAGTAACCGAAAATTGACTGTGCGCTAGTAACCAATGTTGGGAAATCATGAGAGAATGGAAAATTGATAAAACAAATTTAATGTCGTAACATATAAATTTTAATTTTGTAATATTTATAATGTATAAATTTAATTTTATAACGTATAGAATAATGAGTTATTAATCCACAGTTACAAATTAAATTTTGAACCGTTGCAGTTATAAATTAAATTTTGAGTCGTTACAAATTAAATTATGAGCCGTTACAACAGTTACATACTAAATTGGGAGCAGTTACAAAATTTTGATTATCTATAAATAGAAGCTTTCTTCTCTTTTGAAATATATATCAAAGATGAATGATGAAATAAGGAAAAAGGAAAGCTTTCTTCTCTTTTAGAGATATAGAAAGAAATAGTGATAGAGTTCTTGCATCTTTGATTCGCCGAAGACAGCTTCTTGGTGTTAGACTGCCTGTCTGATGTTTGTTGTATTCTGGAGATAGACGTCATTTGATTCTCAAACACCCATAATGAGGTGCAAATCTAAGGAGATCATGTGATACACGAGCCTCAAATTTGTGGTTAATCTATTGTGATTTTGTTATAGTACCTGTATTTATCTATTCTGGTTTCTGTACGTGCGCATGTACACACACGTACATACACACTTTCTCTAACAATCTTAAAATAGATTCGAAAGCTGATTTGTAATGGCAAATTATGAGGTTCTAATAATCTTAAAATAGATTTTGAATGTACACAGATTCCTAGAATAACAATCCTTTGGTTAAGATACAACAACAATATATCTGAGGATATTGGAAACCAAGTGCCTACTATAATGGGAAGGATGCCTACCCAGGTTGTTTAGGTTTTACTTCCTATGAACCATGGTGGAACCTAAGAAATTCAAACGGGTTGAATAAAAGAGGTGGTTCAAGTTTCAGTTCTTGTGAATCATGGTGGAAAAAACATGAGAAATTCAACCTATTGAATTTTAAGAGGTGGTAGTAGAAAATGTTGTTTTACTTGGCCATCTTGAATCTTGTGAGATTCTTCATTGAAGAAGCTACTAAGCTCAACGATAATGAGCAAGATGTTCAAGTCAGAATTGTAGTTTTGATGCTTTGCATCCTTTTGATTTTTTATACAGAAATTGTAATAAACATTATAACTGATTCACTGTACAATTTCTATGGTACCATGAAAATAGTTAAGGAATTGCGAGAGTCATCGGACAAGAAATAGCTAAGGAGCTGCGGAAGTCATCATACAAGAAATATAAGTCTGAAGATGCTAGTGCCAAGAAATTTATAGTGTGCACAGAGCAACATGTACAATGGTAAGTTGAGACATATGCCATTATACAACTACTCTCAACTGGAATTATCATTATTGATTATGTGAAATCAAAGGATAATATTGCACATCCACTAACCAAAGGATTAAACAGAGAGCTAGTTGATAAGTCTTTGAGGGGAATGGAATTAAAGCCTATGAAAGAATAAGTCAATACAATAGAAACCAACCTAGTTGACTGGAGATCCCAAGATCTAGGTTCAAAGGGACAACTTAATTGTAAAGACTTAGATAGATCGTTGTGGGAGGTAACATCTTGTCCATTCCTATGATGAAAACAGTGATACTCATAAGGAAAAGGTTAAGCATTTGCTCTTAATGATTCTTATGTATCGAAAATCTAAGCGAAGTAATGCGAGTTACTCTTAGTTAAGAGATCATTTATCTCAGATAGAAGTGGGGCCACTTCAAAGGAGAATTATGTAGGCTTAATTCTTTAAATACTCTCACAAAACTACGTAGATGTTTAGGGCCAAAATGAACATAACAGTGAGAATGAATTGTCAGGAAGAATCCTGTGAAATATATATATATATATATATATATATATATATATATATATATAAATATATATATATATTGTCATTTACACAAACTGCAGAATAACTCAAAGACTTCGTGTCTACTATTTAGCTACTAAAGTAAATATATTTTCATAATAGAAGGTTTAAAGGATAACATTTATCTATCCTATGAAGGTTTCGACCGTTGAACTCTATCACCAAGTCAAAAATATGTTTGTCTTCTATCAATTTTCATTCATGTGGGGGTTGTTGAAAAATCATGAGTGAATGAAAAAATTGATAAAACAAATTTAATGTTGTAACATATAAAATTTAATTTTGGAACATTATAACGTATAAATTTAATTTTGTAACATATAGATTAATCTACAGTTACAAATTAACTTTTGAGCCGTTACAATTATAAATTAAATTATAAGCAGTTATGATATTTACATATTAAATTGTGAGTAGTTACAAAATTTTGATTATCTATAAATAGAGGCTTTCTTCTCTTTCAAAATATATAGAAAAGATGAATGATGAAATAGGAAAAATGAAAGCTTTCTTCTCTTTTAGAGATATAGAAAAGAGAGTGATAGAGTTCTTGCCCTTTTGACTTGTCGGAGACGGCTTCTTGGTGTTAGATTGCCTGTCTGATATTCGTTTTATCCCAGGTGACTGTTATCATTTGATCCTCAAACCCTTATGATGAGAGGCGAGCCTTGGATTTGTGGTTAATGTATTATGATTTTGTTATTGTACTTCTATTTTTCTATTCCAATCTCTGTTTATATATATATATATATATATTTCTTTTTTGTCTGACAACCAACGCATTCCTGTTGTGTACATTATCCTCAGTTTTTTTGATATGTTTCACGGCTTGGCTGGTAAACTTCAATCACTTCTCCATTTGAAGTTGGGCGCTTGTAATACATATCCCTAATTTTCTCGAAATATCCAGTGAATAAGGATGTTATAAGAACAACTTCCGATGTCCGGCTATGTGGTTTAGCTACAGTTGTTGCCATTTCCACTTCAGGCAATAATTTTTCCTTTTGTGTACAGGCCAGAATTGGATCCATAACATCTTGAAAAGGACTAGCTCGCTTATCTCGAAAAGGCTAACATGGTGATATAAGGAACATTCTTCACCAAAGTCTGGCGCCAAAAGTCCATCAAGCAGGCTGTTGCTTGGAACTTTAGTGGATTTAGAGCAATTTCTAAACTAAATCTGAAATATGGTAAGTAAAGCGAAGAAAAATTAAAAGCTAAATGATCGAGACATATTTGTACATATGAAGCAAGAATGAAACAGTTTCACAAATTTATGATTTACAGTAACTCTCTCTACCAAGTTGAGAAACACATTTATTTGATCAATCCACTGCAAAAAGGCTTTAGTAGCAAATTTTTAGTATTTACTGATGAATTTCTCAGCTTTTATAGTGGTAGTACGTAGAGATGGAAGAAGAAATATTCTTAAAAAGATGTTAAACAAAAAGAATCCCGGTTGGCACGTTTGTTATAGCGTCGTAAGTCCTTGGATTCCAATTCCAGTTGAGCAGCCAGTGGTAACTTTCTGAATATAATAAAAATTATGGTATTCTTTTCTTAGTGGCTGGCGGGAATATTGAAAGAGAAACCACGAAGAAAATTGTGACATGTGAGTGAGAGAACTGAGAAAGGGACAAATTTTGACTTGGCCTTTATTTAGCAGGATTGGAGGATTGACCTGAGTCCTGATCTGACCACATAAAACGAGAGATTTTATTTGTTTATAAAAAATAATCAACAAGCAAAATTAAATTAAAAGAAATGGTGCGACTTAATAAATTAATTAAAATTCATTAACCTGCAGGATGAGATCGACCCGCTTGCTTGCTCCTCGTGTGTGCTTGTGCTCTTAGGTCTCTGTTTATGAGATAAGTCTAACGTATTCATCTAATAAAATTGTTGGATACATCAAAATGTTATTAATTATAATAAAAAAATAAAAATTATAATAATGATTTGAAAAAATAATTATATTTTAAATAAATTTGGATGTTATGACTACAAACTAATAGACTGATAGGTATTCTTTTGTTATTGTTGGTCACTCTATTGGTTTGTGATCATGTATCAAAATTTCCTCCTTAATTTTGGTCACTTTTGCAAAAACTCCTTTAACTATTTCTAAGAATAATTAATAAAAATAGAGTACTAAACTCTGTCAATGGGATCTTAACACATGAACAATCCTATGTTCCTCATAGGCTATCTGAGCGTGAATAAGCTAGTTAGACCCTTAATTAATTATCAAAGAAAATTATTTTCAGTTTGTTGATGCGTTCATGGTTTGGCTGATAAATCGTAATCACTCCCCCAACTTCCTGTCACAGTTGGCTGTGTCGGGTCCATTTTCTTCATATTTTCAAAGTACTCAGTTTATAAGGATGTTATCAGTGTTGGTATTTGGCTCATATGAAAACAAAGTGGGAGAGATCCCACATTGCTTGAGAAGCAAAGTTAGGTCTCACATTGGTCTTATAAAAGAGGCCATGTGGGAGAAATATATGTGTCCCAAGTGAAATATCCTTCACCCCCTCTATTTGTAAGGTCTCACATACAAGACCTCATAGTTTAAGGGCCTTTCAGTAAGGACCTTAAAGTTTGTAATATTTGTTTTTCTCTCTTTGTTTTGGATATTTGTAGTATTGCCCAATTGTTTGGGTAATTTTAGTTTGGCCCAACTATTTAGATAATTGCAGTTTGGCCCAATAGTTGTGGTATTTGTGTTGTGGCCCAAAAAGTTTGTATTCTCTTTGAAGATAGTGGAAAGTTTCTTCAGCGGCGCCCGAGGACGTAGGTATTTATACTGAACCTCGTTAAATCCTGGTGTGTTTTCTATTTCTGCATTGTGGTTGATTGGTTGCCTCTTTTGTTGCTATTTTATTCAATTATCTGGCATAGTTGTGGTTGTGCATTTGGTTGTTCTGTTGGTTACCGCTTCCGCTTGTGCATAACAATTGGTATCAGAGCCGAAGGTTTTGGGTAGTTAGTGGCTATTTCATTGAAGCACTTACTACTGTTCTGGGCTGTTGATTTTGGATTGCTAGTTATTGAATATAATAGTTTATTGGAGCTTGGTTATTGGTGATTTGTGTATCGAGCTTATTTGTGAGAGGTAGTTATGGCTTCATCGTCGACTGTATCTGAGAAGACAGTGACTGTGACAAATGCAAAAATAGACGTTGAAAAATTTGATGGCCGAAATAATTTCGGCTTATGGCAGAGTGAGGTGTTGGACGGGTTGTATCAGCAAGATTTGGATATTGTTCTAGAAGAAACAAAACCAGAAGATATCAGTGCAAGAGATTGGGATAGGCTTAATATAAAAGCTTGTGGGTTGATTCGCTCTTGCTTATGTAGAGAACAAAAGTATCCATTCACTAAGGAGACATCTGCAAGCAAACCGTGGAAGGCGCTGGAGAACAAATATATGAAGAAAAGTAATGAGAATCGGCTGTATCTATTGAAGAGATTGTTCCGTCTCCAGTTGAAACCAGGTACGAGCATCAGTTCTTATATTGATGAGTTTAATAAGTTAATTGCTGATTTGTTAAACTTAGATGAAACATTCAAAGATGAAATTAAGGCTATGCTATTGATTGGCTCACTTCCGGATGAATTAGATCATTTGTGCATTACTCTTATCCATGGAAAAGATAAACTGTCTTTTGAAGAAGTTTGTTCTGCTTTGTTGAATTATGAAATTCGTAAGAGAGATCAAAGGGAACATAGGATGAGTCAGTAGATGCATTGACAGTGAGAGGGCGTAGTCATAGTAGGAAACCAGGAAAAAGGGGAAAATCTTGGTCGAGGGGTAGATTAGGAAAAGATGAGTGTGCCTTTTGTCGTGAGAAAGGGCATTGGAAGAAAGATTGTCCTAAGTTGAAAAAGAAAGATAAGGGCAAGACTATTTCTGATGCATGTGTTGTTGAGCGTGAGGATGATAGTGATTAGATATATGTCTAGTTGGTCATCCATCCACTTCTGTTTCTGATGAGTGGATTATGGATTCGGGTTGTACTTATCATATGTGTCCACATCGGGATTGGTTCTTTCAGTTTGAACAGCTTGATTGTGGAGTTGTGTATATGGGCAATGATGATATTTGCCATACTGCTGGGATAGGTTCGATCCGTTTGAGGAATCATGATGGACTGACTAGAGTTCTGACAGATATTCGGTATGTACCGAAGTTGAAGAAGAATCTCATCTCTTTGGGAGCCTTAGAATCTAAAGGCTGTGGTATATCTATTCGAGATGGTATTCTGAGGGTCACTTCAGGCGCTCTTGTGGTATTGAAAGGCACTAGAGGAACAACTTGTATTACTATAATGGTAGTACAGTTACTGGATCAGCGGCTACGGTTTCTGATAATGATGTAGATTCAGAGATCACGAGACTGTGGCATATGCGTTTGGGACATGCAGGTGAGAAAGCCTTATTCAGTTTAGTGAAACGAGGCTTATTGAAAGGTGCAAAGACCTGCAAGCTGGATTTTTGTGAGCATTGTGTTCTGGGAAAGCAGAAGAGAGTGAAATTTGGCACCGCTATTCATAATACCAAGGGTATTCTTGATTATGTTCACTCAGATGTGTGGGGACCTACCAAAACCGCATCAATGGGAGGTAGGCACTACTTTGTTACTTTTGTTGATGACTTTTCCAGAAGAACTTGGGTGTACTGTTTGAAATCAAAAGATGATGTACTTCGTGTTTTCCTTAAATGGAAAAAGATGATTGAGACACAGACTGGCAAGAAGATCAAGCATCTCAGAACAGATAATGGTGGTGAGTATTGCAGTGATCAGTTTTTGAAATTGTGTCAAGATGAAGGTATTGTACGTCATTTTACTGTTAGAGGTACACCGTAGCAGAATGGGGTGGCAGAACGCATGAACCGGACATTGCTGGAGAAAGTTCGGTGTATGTTGTCTAATGCTGGGTTGGGCAAAGAGTTTTGGGCTGAGGCTGTGACTTATGCATGTCATCTCATTAATCGTCTACCTTCAGCTGCTATTGGTGATAGAACTCCATTGGAGGTATGGTCTGGACAACCTGTTTCTGATTATGATTCTTTACATGTTTTTGGTTCCACTGCATATTATCATGTGAAAGAATCTAAGCTGGATCCTAGAGTCAAGAAAGCGATTTTCTTGGGATTTGCTTCAGGAGTAAAAGGATATCGTCTATGGTGTCCTAGTTCGAGGAAGATTGTATCCAGTCGAGATGTGACATTTGATGAGTCTTCAATGTTGAAGAAATCAGAAAACCTGACAAAGGTGAATGGTACTCCACAGCAGGTAGAGCATACTCAGCAGCAGGTGGAGTTTGAAACGACGACATTGAACCCAGTTAGATTTGTTGAGACAGATGTTGATACTCCTATGACAGCGGGAGATTTGGGAGATGATGGTGAGGGTTCTACTCGGAAACCTCAACAGCAACAAGAATCTATTATAGTTAATAGGCCAAGACGTGAGATTCGCAGACCTGCTCGATTTGCTGATATGGTGGCCTATGCACTTCCAATTGTAGATGCTGATGTTCCTTCCACTTATAGAGAGGCAGTCAGATGTTCTGAAGTTGATCAGTGAAAGACAGCCATGAGCGAAGAGATGCAGTCTCTTCAGAAGAATGAAACTTGGGAGCTAGCTCAACTACCGAAGGGTACAAAGGTAATTGGGTGCAAATGGGTATATGCAAAGAAAGATGGATTTCCTGACAAGAATGACGTCCGTTACAAGGCAAGGTTGGTGGCTAAAGGCTACGCTCAGAGGGAAAGAATTGACTACAATGAGGTATTTTCTCCAGTTGTGAAACATTCTTCCATTAGAATTTTGTTGGCTTTGGTAGCTCAGATGAATATGGAACTAGTTCAACTTGATGTAAAAACTGCATTTTTACATGGTGACTTGGAAGAGGAAATATATATGACTCAGCCAGAGGGATTCAGAGTTGTGGTAAGGAAAATTGGTTGATCGGTTTATGATGGGTCAGAGGTACACAAGAAGCAAATTTGATAATTGTGTGTATTTTCGGAGGCTACGTGATGGTTTTTTCATTTATCTACTCTTGTATGTTGATGATATGTTGATAATTTCGATGAATGTCGAAGAAATTACAAAGTTGAAGACTTAGTTGAATCGAGAGTTTGAGATGAAAGATTTGGGTGAAGCTAAGAAGATTCTTGGTATGGAGATTAGCAAAGATAGAGGGAGAGCCAAGATTTGTTTGACTCAGAAGCAATATCTGAAGAAGATTTACAGCGGTGTTTTGGGGGGGGCCCCACCCATTCCGGAGCAGTCAAAACCTGTAAGTTACTCCACTTGCTCTGTCCATATGAAGCTTAGTGATCTTTATCTCCTAGTACCGATGCGGAACGAGAGTATATGTCTCGAGTTCCGTATGCTAATGCAGTGGTAGCCTGATGTATGCTATGGTGTGTACGAGACCCGACATTTCACATGCAGTTGGAGTTGTGAGTAGGTATATGCATGATCCTGGTAAAGGACATTGGCAAGCAGTGAAATGGATTCTACGGTATTTGCTGAAAACCGTAGATGTTGGCTTAGTCTTTGAGAGGGATGATACATGTGGTCAGTATGCTATTGGTTATGTTGATTCAGATTATGCTGGTGATTTGGATAAACGTCGGTCGATAACCGGTTATGTGTTTACTCTTGCAAGAGCACCAGTGAGTTGGAAGTCTACTTTACAGTCTACAGTGGCTTTGTCTACTACAGAGGCAGAGTATATGGCTATGACAGAGGCTGTGAAGGAAGCTATTTGGTTACAGGGATTGCTGGATGAATTGGGACTTGGGCAGAAGAAGATCACTCTTTATTCTGACAGTCAGAGTGCTATCCACTTAGCGAAGAATCCAGTGTTCCATGTTCGTACGAAGCATATTGATGTTCGGTATCATTTTGTGCGGGAGATCATTGATGAAGGGAGAATCTTACTTCAGAAGATTGGGACTGCCGAGAATCCCGCAGATATGTTGACTAAGGTTGTGACAGCGATCAAGTTCAGTCATTGTTTGGACTTGATCAACATTGTGCCTGTTTGACCGCGCCATTGGGCGCATTAGGAGGCGTTGCAGTTGTGATAGAGAATGTGGGGAAAAGAAGAAATTTGTGATGGGTTGGCATATTCGCCAAGGTGGAGATTTGTTGGTATTTGGCTCATATGAAAACAAAGTGGGAGAGATCCCACATTGCTTGAGAAGCAAAGTTGGGTCTCACATTGGCCTTATAAAAGAGGCCATGTGGGAGAAATATATGTGTCCCAAGTGAAATATCCTCCACCCCCTCTATTTGTAAGGTCTCACATACAAGACCTCATAGTTTAAGGGCCTTTCAGTAAGGACCTTAAAGTTTGTAATATTTGTTTTTCTCCCTTTGTTTTGGGTATTTGTAGTATTGCCCAATTGTTTGGGTAATTATAGTTTGGCCCAACTATTTGGGTAATTGCAGTTTGGCCCAATAGTTGTGGTATTTGTATTGTGGCCCAAAAAGTTTGTATTCTCTTTGAAGATAGTGGAAAGTTTCTTCAGCGGCGCCCGAGGACGTAGGTATTTATACCGAACCTCGTTAAATCCTGGTGTGTTTTCTATTTCTACATTGTGGTTGATTGGTTGCCTCTTTTGTTGCTATTATATTCAATTATCTGGCATAGTTGTGGTTGTGCATTTGGTTGTTCTGTTGGTTACCGCTTCCGCTTGTGCATAACAATCAGAACAGCTTTTGATCTAGCTTTCGATTGGAGCAGATATAGATTTTGTCTACGTAAGCTTGCAGAAGTTTCATCCCAGACTACAGGCCAAAAGTTGATCTATAACATATAACAGGCCATGTAATATTAATAATACCTTGTAAGTTTTATAATTTAAGTGAATAAGGGTATGGATTAATATAAGTGGTATAATGAAGGTTACTTATATGTAATATAAGTAACAAAAGGAGGTAAAGGAAATGTGAATTACTCCTAGAATGCAAAGCAAAATAATGGTAGAAATAAAGAAAGAAGAAAGAAGGAGAAATGAGAGGATTTCCTTGTTCTATTATTCTTCATCATTTACATTACAATGTTGGATGCCTATTTATAGAGAAGTATGAATGGTCATTAATGTAATTGTACCTAATTAAAAATGAAAACATATTTCTCACATGGGCACACACACATAAGTGGTAACTCCACTAACATGCAAGTGGTAACTCCACTAATATCCAAGTGGTAACTCCACTAATATAGAAGTGATAACTCCACTAATATGCAAGTGGTAGTAAATCCACTTACATTTTATAACACTTCCCCTTGGATTCTACCACTTAATTGTATTTGACTTTACTAAGGAAAAACCCAATGGGATAAAAACCAAAATAAAGAAATACAATTATACAACAAATTATGAAGTGGTGTTGAACATATTTTACTGCCTCATTAAAAACCTTGTCAGGAAAACCCAGTGGGACAAAACCCGATCGAAGGAAAAAAGAGTACAGTACACATGTGTCCACAATGCTTCCCCTGATCATGGTAGAAGATCTCTTGTCAAATTGATTGCTTGTTGGGCCGCCGCATACCGATTTTGTATACTAGCTTCTCAAATATTGATGTTGGTAAAGTTTTAGTGAACAAATCTGCAAGATTGTCATTTAAACGTATCTGCTTCACATCGATCTTTTGACTTTCTTGAAGTTCATGCGTGTAGAAGAACTTCGGTGACATGTGCTTTGTTCTGTCTCCTTTAATATATCCTCCTCGGACTTGAGCAATACATGCTGCATTATCTTCATATATGATTGTTGGAAGATTTATAGTAGGAGATAATTTGCACGAATTCTGGATGTGTTGAATAACAGAACGTAACCATATACATTCTCGGCTGGCCTCATGCAATGCAAGTATTTCAGAGTGGTTAGAAGAAGTAGCAACCAAACTCTGTTTAGTAGATCGCCATGAAATTACGGTCCCATTATAAGTGAAAACATATCCCGTTTGTGATCGAGCTTTATGGGGATCAGATAAATAACCAGCATCAGCATATCCGACCAATCCAGGATTTTCAGAAGGCTCATATGGGAAAAATAATCCCAGATCAATAGTTCCTTGAAGATAACGAAAAATATGTTTGATCCCGTTCCAATGCCGTCTAGTGGGTGCGGAACTAAACCTTGCTAATAAATTAACTGCAAATGCAATATCAGGTCTAGTACATTGCACTAAATACATTAATGCACCTATAGCGTTCAAATATGGTACTTCAGGATCAAGTAACTGTTCGTCATCCTCTTTAGGACGGAATGGATCCTTTTTAGGATCAAGAGATCTAACAACCATTGGGGTACTCAATGGATGAGCCTTATCCATATTAAACCGTTTCAAAAGCTTTTCTGTATATGCTGATTGGTAAATAAATATACCGTCAGAGTTATGCTCGATCTGCAGGCCGAGACAATATTTCGTTTTTCCTAAATCTTTCATTTCAAATTCTCTCATCAAATATTCAGCCGTATTTTGGATTTCTTCAGGGGTTCCAATTAAATTCATGTCATCAACATATACTGCTATAATAGCAAAACCAGATTCTGATCTTTATATAAACATACAAGGGCATATGGGATCATTAATGTACCCTTCTTTAATCAAGTATTCACTAAGACGATTGTACCACATTCTCCCAGATTGTTTCAATCCATATAAGGACCTCTGCAACTTAAGTGAATACATACTCCTTGGTTGTGTTTTAATTGCTTCAGGCAATTTAAATCCTTCAGGGAGTTTCATATATATATCAGAATCTAATTTACCATACAAGTAAGCAGTTACCACATCCATAAGGCGCATGTGAAGTTTTTCCGAGACTGCCAAACTGATCAAATATCTAAAAGTGATAATATCCATTACTGGAGCATAAGTTTCATCAAAATCAATACCCGGTCTCTGAGAAAAACCTTGAGCTACTAGGCGGGCTTTATACCTAGCAATCTCATTATTCTCATTTCGTTTTCTAGTAAATACCCATTTATATCCAACGGGTTTGACATTTTTAGGCGTTTGGACTACAGGTCCAAAGACTTCACGTTTGGCCAAAGAAGATAATTCTGTTTGAATTGCTTCTTTCCATTTAGGCCAGTCATGCCTTTGTCTATATTCATCCACTGTGTGTGGTTCAAAGTCATCATTCATAATATTCGTGGCTACTGCAAATGAAAATACATCGTCAATGACAATTTCATCACGTTTCCATATTTCTCTAGTATAAGCATAATTAATAGAAATTTCCTCATTTTTAAATTCAGCTGTTACTTCAGGAACATGCATTTCATCAGCAATTTGTGCCTCTTCAGTGGCAGGTGTCTCTTTAGGAACATTTGTCATTTCAAGAGACAAATCAGAGAATGTGGATTCTTTAGCTCGATCATTATTTATGTCAGGACCATTATTAATCAATTTTCTTTTTCGAGGGATAGCATCTTTTGATCCAAGGGGTCTGCCACGCTTCTAGCGTGCAACAGTTTGATTATTCATTGTTGCTTTAGGGGTTTGCTCAACAGGAATCTCAATTCGAGCTGGTGTATTTGCAGCATGTATATGTGATTTTGTTATCTTGGCTGCATCAGTAAATGCATCTAGCATCTGATTAGCGATAGTCTGAAGATATATCATCCTTTGCACTTCATTTTCACATTGAGATGTGCGAGGATCAAGATGAGACAATGTTTTCACATTCCAAGAAAGTTTTGGATTTCTTTCAGGAGGCACATGCCCAACTTCGAGAGGCATTTTCTTTTTTCCTAAAGGTGGGAAAACTGTCTCATCAAAATGACAATCTGCAAATCGTGCAGTAAAAATATCACCCATCATGGGTTCCAAATATCTGATAATAGATGGAGAATTATAACCTACATATATCCCCAACCTGCGTTGAGGCCCCATTTTTGTCCGCTTCGGGGGAGCAATGGGGACTTGTACGGCACAACCGAAAATTCTTAGATGGGATATATTGGGTTGTTGGCCAAGTACAAGTTGTATTGGTGAATATTCATGATAAGCAGTGGGCCTTAATCTGATTAATGATGCAGCATGTAAAATAGCATGGCCCCAGACAGAGGTTGGCAACTGTGTTCTCAATAATAAAGTTCGTGCAATTATCTGCAGTCGCTTTATAAGTGATTCTGCCAAACCATTTTGGGTATGGACATATGGGACAGGATGCTCAATATCAATTCCAACGGACATACAATAATCATCAAAAACTTTTGATGTAAACTCACCAGCATTATCCAAACGTATGGACCTAATAGGATTATCTGGAAAATGTGTCCGTAATTTTATAATTTGAGCAAGTAGCTTTGCAAATGCAATATTTCTAGTTGATAACAAACATACATGAGACCACCGTGCAGAAGCATCAATTAGAACCATAAAATAGCGAAAAGGTCCACTCGGTGGATGAATAGGTCCACATATATCCCCCTGGATTCTTTGTAAAAATGATGGGGATTCTTGACCAATCTTAGAGAGAGATGGTCTAACAATCAATTTTCCTTGCGAACAAGCGGTACAAGTAGTTTCATTGGACAGAAGAATTTTCTGACTCTTTAGTGGGTGTCCATTTGTATTCTCAACAATTCTACGCATCATTGATGATCCTGGGTGACCAAGACGGTCATGCCATAACATAAAAGTCTTAGGATCATTAAACCTCTGTTTCATAACTGCGTATGTTTGAATGGACCTTATATATGTGTAATATAACCCAGAAGAGAAAGCTTCAAGCTTCTCTAATATTAATTTCTGTCCTGAGACATTTGAGGTAATACAAAGGAATTCAATATTATTTTCACAACATGTCTCAATATGATATCCATTATGTCTTATATCTTTGAAACTGAGCAAATTTCTTCTGGATTTGCTTGAATATAAGGCATTATTAATATTCAACTGAGTACCATTTGTCAACATTATTGTAGCTCTTCCAGAGCCCTCAATCATGTTTACGGACCCTGATATAGTGTTAACCTTTACTTCCAGAAAGGTTAAATTTAGGAAATATTTTTTATCTTTAAGAATTGTATGTGTGGTTGCACTATCAACTAGGCATAGATTTCCATCATTTTTAGGCAAAGATAAAGTCTTGATGTCCATTCCCTTTCATTACAAAAGTTCACATTAGATATGATTTTATGCTAAACAAAAGCATATCAAAACTATTTATAAAGAAAGTACATAAAAGATAGATCAAAACAAAAAAAAAATTAAAATAGGACATCATTACAAAATATAACAAAAGCGAGAAAGTAATAGTTATTCAGTTGGCTGGGGCATTTTCAGTAATCATTATCTGGCCAATAGCTTCATCTGAACTAGGAAAGAAATCTGAGATATCAAAATCAGTGTCACCCACTGGGTCATCTATATAATTTGTCTCAACATTCTTTCCCTTATCCTTTATGGAAGCCTGATACAGATCCACTAAATGCTTTGGTGTACGGCAAGTACGTGACCAATGGCCCTTTGCCCCACATCTATAGCAAGTACTTTCATTGCTTCTTTGTGGTTTGAGTTGATGACCTTTTTCTTTGTCGTATGTCGAGTCATTTCTGTTCCACTTCTGGTGGTTTGGTTTAAATTTCTTGAAATGGCCACCTCTAGGTTGAAACATTTTTCTGCCAAAACCACGACCACTCTTGCCACCACGTTTATTAAATGACATAGCATTCACTTCAGGGAATGCTGTAGATCCAGTGGGACGTAATTGATGATTTTTCAATAGGATTTCATTGTTTTGCTCAGCAACCAAAAGACATGATATCAACTCAGTGTATTTCTTAAATTTGCGCTCTCGATATTGTTGCATCAGGATCATGTTGGAGGGATGAAATGTAGATAGTGTTTTCTCTAACATCTCCTCTTCAGTAACAGTTTGCCCACAGTACCTCAATTGAGATACAATTCTGAACATGGCTGAGTTATATTCGCTTATTGTTTTGAAATCCTGAAGTCTCAAATTCTGCCATTGGGATCGGGCCCTTGGCAATATTATTGTTCTTTGCTGATCAAATCTTTCTTTCAAATTGTTCCAAAGAGCTAATGGATCAGTTATAGTTGTATATTCGGATTTCAGGCCTTTACTTAAATGATGATGCAATAATATCATGGCCTTAGACTGATCCTGCAGGGATGCAGTATTTTCATTTGTTATGGTGTGTCCGATGCCCATGGAATTCAAGTGAAGTACAACATCATCAGCCCAATCTGAATAATTGTCTCCATTATGCAACAATGGCTCAAACATCAATTTTTCGAAATTTGCCATTATCTAATCAAAATGAACAAATTTAATCATTAGGAATTAGAACTTCAGGTTCTGAGTTGGATTAATATTGATAGTTTAAATAATAACACAAGTAATGTAAATTAATTGCCAAAAGACTTAAAGTCACGACCAAATGAATTTAGGCCAGAAAACTTTAAGTCGCGGCTATAAACAAATAAATTTGAAACATAAATGATGACACAAATAATACAACAAGAATATGAACATAATAAAGTAAGATGGATAATAAGATGATTTTAATATTATAAAACTAGCTTTATTTTCTGATGTGGAAGATCCAATATAATGGCAACCACAGAGCATACTCATAAGGTAGTTAACATTTATTTAATATTAACAAGAACAAATTAAGAAAAATTGATCGAATAATAATTGAAAGAATATGGTAAGATAAACAACATACCTTTGGAAAAATAATTCGTGCTGATAACGTTTTATAATTTAAGTGAATAAGGGTATGGATTAATATAAGTGGTATAATGAAGGTTACTTATATATAATATAAGTAACAAAAGGAGATAAAGGAAATGTGAATTACTCCTAGAATGCAAAGTAAAATAATGGTAGAAATAAAGAAAGAAGAAAGAAGGAGAAATGAGAGGATTTCCTTGTTCTATTATTCTTCATCATTTACATTACAATGTTGGATGCCTATTTATAGAGAAGTATGAATGGTCATTAATGTAATTGTACCTAATTAAAAATGAAAACATATTTCTCACATGGGCACACACACATAAGTGGTAACTCCACTAACATGCAAGTGGTAACTCCACTAACATGCAAGTGGTAACTCCACTAATATAGAAGTGGTAACTCCACTAATATGCAAGTGGTAGTAAATCCACTTACATTTTATAACAGTAAGTAATCCTCAATCTTGATTAAAGCGGCTGGAACCGATACCTACCCGTATTGTGAATTTTTTTTTTTTTATATTACATAGTATTTGAAGAGGCATTAGCCGAACATGACATGAGCTTCAATTAAAGCAATTGTTGGATGTATTGCAAGCCCAAAAGCCAAGTTTGAAGTCTAAAAGATAGGTCCAATCCAAATATGGTTCCAAATATAAGAGGCCGGATGAGCCCAGCAAAGATCCAGACCAACGAGCATCCTGCCTAGTTGACACTCGTCTCCATAGGCAGACTTAATCAAAGCACGCTTGGAGAGGTGCATTCCATAAACGCCCCATAACAGCTAGGTGGCATTCCCATATCACAATCCTTAAAAAAAGAAAATGAGGCTTGACCGAGCATGATCACATGTAGATGCACCATTTGTATCTTGATTCTCTCAATAAATCGGGGTTGAGTGGGTATTGGTGGTTAAAGTATCCTCAAAAGAAAAATTAAAAGCTATCCCAAAGTTTTATACTCTCTGTTTAAATTGTACTATATAATATTAGTTTTTGTGAAAAGAAAGAAGTAATATCTATATTAAAATATAAGAAATATTAAAAAAAACTCTTTTTTTGACAATTTACTTTTAGTATCGATTCACCTCGTCCTCTTCATCGCGCCCATAATCCTTATTCATATGTCAACCCAAAATCAAATAATATACATATAATCTTTCCAAAATTAAATTGAATATCAAATATGTTTAAATTACATTCAAAAGCATATAATCTGGATACAAATAATTGCAGAATTTATCAGAGAATAAATATCTGCAGGTATAACTTTTGTTAACTAAATGAGGAAGAACTGTAAGCTGATGTCCTCGCAACTTCTCAAATGCCTGTATTTACTATGTTCAACTAAATTTATTGGGAAATATTAAACAGCTTAATGCCCCAATTTATATCTTCACATTGCCTCAAATAAGGAACAATTTTAGCTGAATCCACTTTGCCCTTTCCCTTGCACTCAAAAACTGGATGAGCATGATAACAAGGCTCCAGTGACCTGGCCCGACCACAAGGAGGATCTGGGACTTTTCGATTCTCTATCTTGTATAGAATCCATGGTTTCACTCCCCTTAGACCTTGAGCCACATAACCAAAAGTCGACTGTGCGCTAGTGAGCAACACATCACTCAGACTTAGGAGATATATTTCAGCCCATGCCTTCTTGTTGTGTAGATTGTCCTTAGTTTGTTGATGTTTTTCATGGCTTGGCTGGTAAACTGCAATCACTTCCCCATTTAAAGTTGGGTGCTTCAAATACATGTCATTCATTTCCTCAAAATATTCACTGAATAACGATGTTATCAGAACAACCTTCGACGCCCTTTTTTTTGATGGAGCAGATACATTTCTTGTCATATCCACTTCAGGCAATAATTTTTCCTTTCGAGTACAGGCCAGAATTTGATCCATAACATCCTGAAATGGACTAGTTCGCTCATTAAATACCCTTATTTGGATGCCGATCATCTCATCGGCTTCGGCCAGGGAATGGTTATAGGTTCTTGTAATTATTTCCCATACTTGATTAGAGGGGTGAAAAAGATACCTAACCAAGTGATGGAAAATAGTCTTCTTGTCTGGAAAAAGCTTCATTAATTCGTGTTCAAAAGATGACATCAAGAATAGAGATGGAAGAAAGTAAAGATCTGATTTCATAATCAACCAACGTATGTTTCTGAGAAGAGTTTGGTCTTCATCACAGAAAAAAAGTTTGCTACGAGGTATATGGAGATATAAATATGATGGCCGCCACTCCGTTGAAGCACTTGTGAGGTTCTTCCTCACCATTTCCCCGTTATTACGATATTTGTTCTGCTTAAAACTTTTGACTTGATTATTGCAGGGAAAGTCCTCCGGCAATATCCATGATGCGTTTGGAAATGGCTCACAGAAAAGGTCTGCCATTTCAGGTTCTTGGTAAATGAGCAGAACTCGGTTTGTAAGAAGAGCATAAAGAAAGGCGGAAGTAATGCTCAGTATCCTGTTTCCCAGGCCGTTGAAAGCCACCCAAACAACATATTTACACTCACTCGAACTATCAATTTGGACAGAATTTAGTTGTTTTATGGTTCTGTTGTACGAGTCAGTATGAGGTCCACAACGCTTATGAAGCTCTTCGTAGCTTCGTAATTTTGCAACAAGATATGAAGAAGGCTTATAGGGTGAAGATTTGCGATATAAGACAGACTGGTACCTACTTAAGCAACTTTCTCCACCGAAGTGTCGCGCCAGAAGTCCATCAAGGAGCTGGTTGGATTGAGAGTAATTACTGAAATCTGAAATACAGTAATTAAATATGAATTAAGCCCTAGAAAAGCGCAAGGGTCAGGGACCACCATGACTTCTACAATGAATATTTCGTGAAAGTGATTTTGATGTGTTTCTGTCAGTTGGAACTTTATCTTTGGAATCACAATGAACAATTTTGTATAAGCTATTATTATTATTATTATTATAACTATAGCATCATTGTCTTACAAACAGCTAAGATCAAGGGATCTACAACCAACTTTGTCTCACAAAATGCCTATGAGAAAGTTTTATGGTTCCTAGAGAGCTCCGTTTAAGGGGGTTAATGTAGGAGTTAAATCAAGTTTTAGAAATCTTAGAAGTCATGTTAAATTGGATTGGTTATTTGATTTGGTTTAGCCTTGTTAGAGTTTATTATTGAATAGAATTATGATATGTTCTCTATACAAAGCTTTGTAATTTATCAATTTTATTTGAGAAGGATTATTTTCTTCTTCATATATTTTCTCTCGCATTCTTGTGTTGCGTGAGATGTGGCTTCTGCAAATAATGTGAACTTTGAACTTGATGTCACAATAAACATTTTTGGATATGTTTTTTGGATAAGTATTTTGTATAAATTTGTTTTACTGTTTATTCTATGAGTATTATGTTCATATTTGCTGGGCTATGTTTGTCTGCAGTCGTCTATGTTGCAGAAATCCACTAATTTATGTGTATAAGAATATGTCTGTACAAGAATATGATAAAAAAAAGTTACCAAATATATTCTTAATTTCTAAGCTACATGTTTTTGTAGGGACGTTCGCAAAAGAATTTTATGAATCAAGTATCGTTTGCGAATGTTTTTAAATAAAACTCTAATTTGCTTACTGAGTTAATTGTTGTGATTTCATTTCCTAGATGTCAAAGAGCACCCATTTTCCAATGCTTCCAATGATTTGAGGAGGTAGTATTTGGATCAAGTTAAGTTTGGAGAGTTTGTTATTTGAGCGCATGGCAAAAAGTTCTATTAAATTTTAATGGTTCTTTGTTTTTGTGACCTATTCTTTATATGTTTCAATTAGTAAGAATAATTCTTTCTGTTCCTTCAGGGTTGTGACAGAAATTTTACTCACAATTATGCTATACTTACGATACAGTCTAAACTCTATAATTTGATATAGTAGTCTACATGACAAAATCCGATTGGAAATATAACTTTTCTCATTCTTTTTTGTTTGTTCCTTCTCCAGTAAATTTGTGTTCCGTAGAACGTCATATCAGATGGTAGAGTTTGGATTATATGGAGGTTGTAAATCTAGTACTCTTGTTTTACTAATGAATTCAGCAGCATCAACACGAAAATTTATTGCGTAGCATAACAAAAATGGGCAATTAAAAGCAAAAAAAGGACAGAGCAGAGAAGGAATCATATTTCAGGGTCTAACCAACGTGGGATCCAAAACCGAAAATGGATAGAAATGGTTATGACTGTATATAAAACAAATATTAAAACTCCTGAAACATAACAGAGAGTCTTACCAGCAGCAGAAGCAGCAGCATCGATACTCCAATTCAAGGCTTTATGATCATGGAAAATCAACGAGACAATGAATAGAACAGGCAATGCTATTATTATCCAAGCTGCCGATTCTTCGTATCTAATCATCCTTTGTGTTTTGAAGTAAACCATCTGGAAAAATTGATCGAATCCTGACTGAAGAAAATAGGTAAATGCGAGAGAAAGAGAAGTCAAAGTCCCAACAACAAGTATGTGGAGAATGGGAGAAGAAATATTCTCAATAAGATATGCCATGCGAAAAAGGAAGTCCATGTGGTAGCCTCGAACTTTGTCAAATTTTATGATTAAAATTATAGTTTAATTTTTTAGCTTATCGGCTGGCGCAAATATTATATTTAAAGTAACCACGAGGAAAATTATGACATGAGGGAGAGACAAATTGACTTTTGATTTATTTATATCAAGTGAAAAAAAAAATTGAAAATGGTGAAACATAATACAATTCATTGATTACAAATAGATAGACCACGTTAGGGTTGAGTCTTAAACAGATAATAACAGTGAATTGTCTATGGCCCTGCTGCTTGTATCCTGAAGGTGCGGGTTGTCTTTTTTAAGCGATAGTTAACTTCAAATCTGTAGTCCTTGTCAAATAAGGATCAGAAAGATGATGATACCTTAACTTAAGCCTAAAGTTTGAAGAATGTCACTTTTCGACCATGTGGTCAATCCCGTACTTTTTACAGCATAAAGAGCATCTTTAGCCATATGCAGCCACTTTCCAATGGGCAGGACATTAATCAGAGATAATGCAGTGACAGTCAGCATTCTGATCTTCCATTTTTGCGGTATCATCGCGTACTTTCTGCCCCGTACTAGCTGTACAAAATCACAGGCCACGTGAAGCCAATCCGTCAAATAAGACTTGAAGGAAAGCCGAGAGAAAAGACACCCCAACCCAACCACCCCACCCCCAACCCCCAACCCCCAACCCCCACCCCCAACCCCCACACCCACACCCCCGACACCCCCCCGGCCTGCCGCCCCTGCCCCTTCGGCGTGGTGAAACAAGGACCAGGCTCTAAGAGAACTTTGCATATGTAAACAGAGGAGATTGCTCTGAGCGGGGCTAAATCAAATCCAAACCATCTTTATAATCGGCAAAGCATTACCTAAAACCAGCCTGGCGGCTCGCAGACACCAAGTCAATGCGATTGTTTAATTGGATTAATGAAAAATGGATTGACGTCTCAACTACCCCTGATACTGTTCTTTAAAAATACTTTGAGTTCATCATATCAAATTCATTGACGATTTGGACAGATTTTGTAATGCTTTTCTGCCATATGTTTGTTTAAAGAGTAGAGCTATACTCGTAAAAAATCTCTGTGCAAATTCAATTTTACAAATCCAGGTGGTATTGTATTATTGCATGGTTGCCACGTTACCAACTTTGATATTTGAATCAAAATTTTTAAATTCAATTATTCAATTACATAGTGTTACATCAGTTTATAAAATAAAGTTTGTATAGGAAATTTATAAATGTATAGCGTTATTCCTGTTTAAATTATAATTGGAGAATATAGTGCTCCTTTTGACTGTTACTGATCTTATATTTGGCCAACTCTATAACTGATGAACTTACAGTGCTTCAAATGCCTGTATTTACTATATTCTACCAGATTTATTGAGAAATGTTAATTAAACAGCTTAATGCCCCAATTTATATCTTCACATTGCCTCAAATAAGGAACAATTTTAGCTGAATCCACTTTGCCCTTTCCCTTGCACTCAAAAACTGGATGAGCATGATAACAAGGCTCCAGTGACCTGGCCCGACCACAAGGAGGATCTGGGACTTTTCGATTCTCTATCTTGTGTAGAATCCATGGTTTCACTCCCCTTAGACCTTGAGCCACATAACCAAAAGTCGACTGTGCGCTAGTGAGCAACACATCACTCAGACTTAGGAGATATATTTCAGCCCATGCCTTCTTGTTGTGTAGATTGTCCTTAGTTTGTTGATGTTTTTCATGGCTTGGCTGGTAAACTGCAATCACTTCCCCATTTAAAGTTGGGTGCTTCAAATACATGTCATTCATTTCCTCAAAATATTCCCTGAATAACGATGTTATCAGAGCAACCTTCGACGCCCTTTTTTTTGATGAAGCAGATACATTTCTTGTCATGTCCACTTCCGGCAATAATTTTTCCTTTTGAGTACAGGCCAGAATTTGATCCATAACATCTTGAAAAGGACTAGTTGGCTCATCAAATACCCTTATTTGAATACCGATCATCTCATCGGCTTCAGCCAAGTAATGCTTATAGTGGCTACTAATTATTCCCCATACTTGATTAGAGGGGTGAAAAAGATACCTACCCAAGTGATGGAAAAGAGTTTCTTTGTCTGGAAAAAGCTTGAATAATTCCTGTTCAAAAGATGACATCAAGAATAGAGATGGAACGAAGTAGAGATCTGATTTCATAATCAGCCAGGGTATTTTTCTCAAAAGAGTTTGGTCTTCATCACAGAAAAAAAGTTTGGCATGAGGTATGTGGATATATAAATATGATGGCCGCGACTCCATTGAAGCACTTGTAATGTTTTTCCTGACCAATTCCCCATTATTACGATCATCCCTCCTCCTAAAACTTATGACTTCATTCTTGAAAGGAAAGTCGTTTGGCAATATCCATGATGCATTTGGAAATGGCTCACAGAAAAGTTCTTCCATTTCAGGTTCTTGGTTAATGAGCAGAACTCGATTTGTAAGAAAAGCGTAAAGAAATGCTGAAGTAATGCTCAGGATCCTGTTCCCAGGCCATGGAAAACAGACCAAACAACATACTTGCACTCGCTGGAACTATCAATTTGACCAGACTTGAGTTGTTTTATGGCTCTGTTGTATGAGTCGGTCTGAGGTCCACAACGCTTTTGTAGCTCTTCATAACCTCGTAGTTTTGCTACAAGTTATGAAGAAGGCTTATATGGTGAAGATTTGCGATATGAGATTGATTGGTTCCTGCTGAAGCAGCCTTCTTCATCGAAGTTTGGCGCTAAAAGTCCATCAAGCAGCTGGCTGTTGTCTGGTACTCTAGTGGATTGAGAGTAATTTCCTAAAATTTGAACGGTAAGTAAAGTGATGATAACAGCTAAAAAGAATGCAAGAAATTATGGAAAAACCAGCTGACTTCTACAATGAATATTTTTTACAAGCATTTCTTATATATAAACATATTTGGTACAAGTTGATTTCTTTTCTGTTAGTAAATTGGAATTTTATCCTCGGAATCACAATGAACATTTTTGTATAATTATTATTAGTTTTTGCATAACTGATTTTGTCGTGATTTTTTTGTAAGTAATTCTTAATTTTGAACTGAAAATCATTTTAAGCATTTTAGATATGTTTCTTAAACAGTATTTGTGACACCCTAAAATTTGTAAGTGTGTTCTTTATTGCATTATAATGTTTATGTTACTAGTATTATTAATTATACATATGCATGGGAGTCATATGTTAAAAGATAAGAGTTCGAGGGATGAGATAGAGCGTTTAGTAGTTTAAGGGATTAAACTGGAAATTTTACTTGAGTGGATAAGTATAAAAGGAGAGAGTGTGAGAGATTTCTAGAGCATTTTTATTTTGGTTTAAGCCCAAAAACCCCCATCACACTCTCATCCTCTCTAGTTTGCAAGGCAATTAGAGCTGAAATCTTTAGAAGGAGAAAAGGTAGATTTTACGCTCTTCCTCTTCTAGTTCATAACCATGAAGTATAGTTACGAATTTGTAGGTTAGGCAATGATTTATGGTATCTCTATATTTTGTATGTCATGCAAAAAAAAAAAAAAAAACTTGAAAACAAGAGTTATGATGAATTATGGAAGATTTAAGGAGATTTAGGTGTTGTTAGGAAGCTAGAAGTAGAAGTAGAGTTGAGTGTAAATCCTGTAGGGTTCATTTTCTGAGCAGTGCTTCGTACAAAATTTCTCAAAAATTGTAGGATTACTTTCTAGTTTTAAAATTTTTATATGATAAACCAGACATGTTAAGGAGTTTATAGAATTTTGAATCACTCAAAAATTAGAAATGTGAGAATTATGGTGAATTTTTGAAGTTGATGAACCGAATTTGAATCTCCCATATTTTGCAAGAGAGTACGGGAAATGGGATTTAATTAAGGGGCCAATCCTTCATGAAAAATTCTGGTTTCTGGTATGCAAAATCTTAATCGTGTTCCCTGTTGAACTGCAAATTTTTATGGTTTTTGGAATTTTGTGTGAATTAATATGATTTTTCAAATTTGTGGTCATGAAACTGAAAATTTTAACTTCCAGAACAGAGCCAGTAAGCTAAATTATTTTTCACTGGCCTAAACCATTAGAAAGTTATGATTTTTGGTGAAATGACTCTCATATGTGTCCAATTTTCAACTAGAAAGTTTGGTAATGATTTGATTAATGTTGAGTTTTATAAAATTCTTCAAAGTGGTGTTGTTTAGTCGATAGGCCTGTAGACAGATTTTTTGTGTGAATGAAATTAAGGGTTTCCAAGGGGTACATGGTCTTATTTTGACTCAATAAAATTCATGGGACATAATATGTGTGTTTACTTGAGTTTCATGAGATTTGGTGATGATTGGAATAAGTACCCTCTTGTTATAATTATCCAACCAATATGTGCCTAGAATTGAATTGTTAATGATGCTATTGATTGGTTGCTAACCCTTAAGAGGTTCAATGGTTTCTAGGTGGAAATCTAAATCAAGGAATGAAGTATCCAGGTAAGTAGCTAGACACCCTTTTCTAAGGACACAACAGATGCACTTGGTTACAATGAGATGTGTTTGTTTATTGTATTTATGAAAGTATGTGTGATATGTTGATTAGAAATGCCATTAATGTGTTGTGAATGGAAATGTGAGTGAGACTTTGTTATATGCAATGTTAATATAATTGCATTGATGTGTTGTGATCAATAGAAAATTTGATTTTGAGATTATGTTATGGGAGGTGAATTATGAACTCCTGAACTTGAGTATGATATGATGTGATATATGAGAAGCCTAATTAAAGCCTTAATTATGAGACTGAGATGAAAATTGTGATATGTGAAGGCATGCATTAATATGTGATGCGTTATAAAATGTGAAATTGTATGCCAAAACCTTGGGGAAAAAATGGAATATTTATTGTGTAACTCATGCATGGGGTCACCTCTTGAAGGTTCTAGACCACAAAGTGACACATGCTTATGAAGCTAGTAGATGCGTTATGGGTGGGGTCGTGGAAGTGTCTGCCCGAAGCTAATAGACGTGTTATGGGTTTGGTTGTAGAAGTGTCCATCCAAAAACAAAACCCTGAGGCAGGGGGCAACGGGGACTTAAGCCTGCTGGGTTAGCAAGCCCAGTCCTGTAACTCCAAAGCGGATAATGGATTAGCTTCAAATATATGATTATGTGTGAAACATGTATTCTCAAGGCTTCATGTGATTAAGTGTGATTATCTGAAAGGAGAGGTCCGAACCATGTATTTCCTCTCATAGGATTTGATAGCATGGGACTGGTATCATCCAGATTGTCGGACTAACCTCAAAATTGTGACTATGTGATGTGTGTGTGTGTGTGTGTGTATGTGTCCAAAAGGCTCTTTAAGGTAAAAGATTGATTATGAATAAGGTATATGTGTAGACTTGTGATTATATGTGATATATGTGTACACGTGTGAAAATATGTGATATATGTGTCTCTAATATTAGGGGAAAATGAAATATTAGCATATGTGTATGTGTGATGAGAATAGCTTGAGAAAAATGTATCTGAGGTGAGTTTTGTGCATATTAATGAATTGTATAGTATCCATAAATGTTGTGCGCTAGTGTGTTTAATAAATGGACGGTATAGAGTCCATAATGTTTGTGCATTAATGTGTTTAAAATGGGAACCTCTAATGTGCTTGAGAAGGGCATCAAATGTGTTTAAGATGTGAATGAAATGTGCTTAGGATTTGTGCTCTAAAGTGTGATAAGATGTACAGCTAATGTGGCAAAGATGTGCATCTATTTTGTGTAAGATATGTTTCCATATGTAATGAAAATGTGTTATACATATGTTGAGGATATGTAGAGCATGAACTTTGAATGTTAAGTGGAATGTATATGAGTGTGAACAGAGAAAATGACCTAAGTATAAAGGTCAAACATAGAATTGGAATAGGAGTGCTAGTGAAGTTGTGCAGGAGCGCGAGCGCCATGTTGCAAATCGTGTTGAGACAGCAAGTTGGTGCCGTAGTGCAAAATGGGTGGCACAGGAGCGTCAACCCTTTTTGTGCAATATCAGTTTAAGACAGAAACTTGGCGCGATTGCGCCAAGTGATCCGTGCAGGAACGCAATCTATGAATTCAAGGCACTGTTCACTGATTAGCAGGAAAAGAAATTATTGCTTGTTGATTAAGAAAGGATTATGAATCATGTTTTATTTGCTTTATTCTTGCATGATTTCACTTTATATTCATAATCTAGCTGCTTATTGAGTATTTTACTTATTAGTTTGTTTTGTTTCTTAGGTAATCTATAAATTAGTTGAGGTGTGGAGGATTTTTGGTTCTAAAGACTAAGAAGTTCTCTTAGCAACTATTGGTCCACTACAAACTTTGAACTATATATTTTGAATGTTAATGGAGCTTTGATAGCCATAGTTTCTCGTATATTGATACATAGAATGCTTAGAGTCGTATCCCGGACCCTTAAGGTATGGGGTGTGACAGTATTTCATGTAAATTTGTTTTTAAGTGTTTTCTATAAACATTATGCTTTGTAAAGATATATCTTTATGTGTAAGGGGCCAATTTTTTTATCTGAAATTTGAATAGGTCTGAATTTAACTTAAATCTGAATAGGTCTGAATACAAAAATCTGAATGATATATTTGTTTTTTATTTACTAATGTTTGATTCTAAGTCTTTAAGTTTCTTTTTTTTAAAGGTAAAAATGTCTTATAACTATTTAAATTGACACAAATGCCTTTATTAAGTATGATATGTGTGTGTGTGTGTGTGTATATATATATATTATATTTACAAGTTATTTAAACATATGCATATAAAAATTTAATAAAGTTAAAATTAAATTATGTTAGTGATTGGTAAAAAGTAATATATTTTTTATTTATTTTCTTATAAATGATGTGAAATTTTTGAAAATAAAATATATCTAAAAATAACCACGTAATTTCATAATAGTAATGAAATAATTGTAACAATATAATGATCATTATGAAAGTAAAGAAA
The DNA here is from genome assembly GCA_013180625.2 of Boswellia sacra. Lineage (NCBI taxonomy): Eukaryota > Viridiplantae > Streptophyta > Magnoliopsida > Sapindales > Burseraceae > Boswellia > Boswellia sacra. The sequence goes on along the minus strand of SNVD02016232.1, from coordinate 332,781 downwards.
TATCAATAGTTTATATAATAGGTTAGATGAGTAAATTATAATAAAAAAGTTCATAAAAAATAGGTAAAGATACAAATAATAAAAATAATTAAGGAAATAAATAAAAAATAGGCATTCGGATATTTTTACATTCAAATAAAAGTCAAAGATTTTAGTTTTTTCTATTCAAATAATTTTATTTCATTCTCATACTTAAGTAAGAAAATCAATTAACTTGAAATATCTAAATGACTAAGAATAAGTCATATTCAATCCTTAGAAACAATCATCCCCTAAGTGTACTTAATCAATTAATATGCATATGCAGTTTTGTTTGTTGAGATCGGATCTTTGTTACACATCAAATTTTTGTTTTATATGTTCTAATCAAGCATAATTTAGATTATTTTTGTTTATATGTTCTGGTCTATGTATGTTTATGCCCGTTTCTGTTATGAAAATCTATTAAGTTATGTGTTTAAGAATATGTACAAGAACATAAAAAAAAATGTTATGAAATATGTTTTCCGTAAGCTCTACGTTTTCGTAGGAATGTTGGTAGAAAAATAAAAATAAACTATTTTTTACAGATGTTTTATTAGAAAAATAAAAATAGACTATTTTTTGAGAGATGTTTTATAAAAACAATATGCTTACTGCCGTTAATTGTCGTGATTATCATTTCTCATCAATGTGAGATATTTATGCATAAGGCCTGATAGATTTGACAAAAAGTTTTTGTTAAGAAAGCAACCCCATCCCATTCCTTTCTCCAATTCTAATTTATGATGTGTGTTAAATATTTGTTTATGTTGTGAGAGTTAGTGGGTGTTCAATGTTTGAGTTATACTTGTGTAGTGGGCACTAAAAGCTTATTTATGTGGTGTAAGTTACACTTGTGTGGTGTATGTTTGGTTTGTTTTTGTGTGGCTATGGTTACTTCTTGTAAACTATAAATAGCCCTCTTTGTTTGAGTTTTATGTATCCAAGTATCCAAGAATTCTAAGGATTCAAGAATCCTAGAATCAAAGAAAATATTAGTTCTTCCTTTTGAGTGTTTATTTTGGTGTTCTTCTTCTTCAAATTAAAAGAAGTGTTGTAGTGAGATTTGGTGTAGCTATAATACAAACAATTTATTTTGTTTGTTCATTGGCTCCTAAATTAGAGTATCGTACTCTAATTTTTTTCAACATTTGGTATCAGAGCATTGGTGTTAAGGCGTACACAGTATTGTTGGAGGAACTAGCTCGGGTTAGTGAGTGGTTACTTATATGGTTGTATGCATGTCTAGGAAAGCTTTGCCAAAATGACTATAAAAGTCTAAGGAAACTGGTTTTTAAGTGGGACCGTTTGTGACCCTTCTAATTTTTCCTGGAAGCTTTCCTGGTGTATATTAAATCGTATAGGCATTTACTACCATCTGGGTTGTTATCCAACAGTAAAGTACGTATACGGATACGTGAACTGTTTTCAGTGCAGTTATCTTGAGTCGTGAAAAGTTTACTTTGCAAGTTTGAAAGAGAGCTTGTTCGGTAAATTTGAAGTATTGCCGGCACGATGGGTGACCTTCAAGTAGTTAGAGGAATTAAAAAGCTCAACAATAACCAAAACTACAACACTTGGGCAACGTGTTTAGAGTCCTACCTACAAGGTCAAGACCTTTGGGAGGTGGTCGGTTGTAGTGAAGTTACACAACCGACAGTAGAAGATACAAATGGTATTTTGTGAAAATGGAAGATTAAAGCAGGCAAAGCAATGTTTACTTTAAAGACCACAATTGAAGAAGAAATGTTTGAGCATATTCGAGATGTTAAAACACTAAAAGAAGTATGGGACACTTTTGCTACACTTTTTTCAAAAAGGAATGATACAAGATTACAACTTCTTGAAAATGAGTTGTTATCAATGAAGCAACGTGACATGACAATTGCCCAGTACTTTCACAAGGTGAAGTCGATATGCCGCGAAATTTCAGAGTTAGATTCCACAGCTGCTATTGGGGAAGCTAGGATAAAACGAATAATTATCCATGGTTTAAGACCCGAATATCGAGGTTTTGTTGCTGCAGTACAAGGATGATCGACACAACCATCACTTGTTGAATTTGAAAATTTGCTTACCAGTCAAGAAGCTATGGCTAAGCAAATGGGAGGAGTTTCTTTGAAAGGAGAGGAGGAAGCACTCTACACCAACAAAAACAAAGGCAACTTCAAGCAGCATGCAAAAGGCAGATCTAATGGTGACAAGACAAAAAGTCATCAAGGAGATGGAGGCTCTTATATAGGAGGAGCTCCGAAGAATCGCGATAACACTAGAAAGTTCGATGGCAAGTGTTACAACTGTGGAAAGATGGGTCACATGGTGAAAGATTGTTGGTCTAAGAAAAAGCATGTAGAGAGTAGTGTCGCTAGTTCCAAATCTAAGGAAAATAGCGAAGATAGTTGGGATGCTGAAGCATCCTTTGCAGTGGAGGAAGAAGAATTAGCTTTGACAGTTATAAATGAACAGATCAGTTATGGAAATGATTGGATTGTTGATTCTGGTTGCTCAAATCATATGACAGGTATAAACATAAATTACAGAACCTGATAGAATACAAGGGAAGTCGAGTGGTGATAACAGCTGATAATTCAAGATTACCGATCACTCACATCGGTAAGATGATAGTTGTGTCCCGATATAGTTCTGGTCAAGTGATGCTCGAAGATGTTTATCATGTTCTTGGCATGAAGAAAAATTTGCTTTCAGTGGCACAATTAACATCATCAGGTCACTATGTCTTGTTTCGGTACGCAAAATGTAAAGGTGTACAAGGACCTCGACATGTCACAAAAGCCAAAAATGGAAGGACGGCGACTGGAGTCAGTGTATGTGATGTCAGCAGAGTCTGCATATGTAGACAAGACAAGGAAAAATGAGACGGCAGATTTATGGCACATGCGATTGGGTCACGTTAGCTATTCTAAGCTAAATGTGATGGTGAAGAAGTCGATGCTTAAGGGACTTCCTAAGCTTGATGTGAGAATAGACACGATCTGTGCGGGATGTCAGTATGGCATAGCACATCAATTGCCATACGAGGAATCGAAGTTTAAAGCAAAGGAACCATTAGAGTTAGTTCACTCTGATGTATTTGGGCCCGTTAAGCAATTATCAATTAGTGGAATGCGGTATATGGTGACGTTCATTAATGATTTCTCCAGATATGTATGGGTATTCTTTATGAAAGAAAAATCGGACACATTCTCAAAGTTTAAAGAATTCAAAAAGATAGTTGAAGGAGAAGTGGGAAAGAAGATTTGTTGCTTGCGTACAGACAATGGAGGTGAATATAGCTCAGAAGAGTTTTCTCAATACCTTCAAAAATGTCAAATACGTCATCAGTATAAATGTGCCAATACACCGCAACAAAATGGTGTAGCTAAAAGAAAGAATCGACATCTTGCAGAAACTTGTCGAAGTATGTTACATGCAAAGAATGTACCAGGAAGATTTTGGGCTGAAGCTATGAGAACCTCTGCTCATGTGATCAATAAGCTTCCTTAACCAAGGTTAGGATCTATATCACCCTTTGAAAAATTGTGGGACATGAAACCTACGGTTAGCTACTTTCGAGTATTTGGATGTGTATGCTATGTATTTCTTCCTGATCATTTACGTAGCAAGTTTGATAAGAAAGCAATTAGATGTATCTTTGTGGGATACGATAGACAAAGAAAAGGGTGGAAATGTTGTGATCCTACAAGTGGAAGGTGTTAAACATCACGAGATGTAGTATTTGATGAAATATCTTCTTGGTGGTCCTCAGAAAAGGAGGTGTTATCAGATTCAAAAGAATTTGAAGACAAGTTACAATAAAAGATGATGGAGCATATTGTCCAAATTCAAACAAGTTCAGATAAAGATGAAGATCCATACGATAATAATGATGACGATCAAGATGTAGCTCAGAATCCTTGGCAAATTGGTGTGTATGGACATGATAATAGACCTGGTGAAGTAGAAGAATCAATTCCACAATCACAACCTAGAAGGTCAACAAGATTACGAAAGCCAAATCCCAAATATGCCAATGCAGCCATAGCTGAAGAAATTATTGCAAAAGAGTCTGAGACTTTTGAAGAAGCATCTCAGAGATCTGAGTGGATTCAAGCTATGAAAGAAGAAGTCACAGCACTAGAGCAAAATCAGACATGGGATCTAGTGCCAAAGCCAAGAGATGTGAAACCTATATCTTGTAAATGGGTTTACAAGATAAAGCATCGTCCAGATGAATCAATTGAAAGGTACAAGGCTAGATTGGTTGCACGAGGGTTCTCTCAACAATATGGGCTAGATTATGATGAAACGTTTAGTCCAGTGGCAAAACTTACAACTGTACGAGTCCTGCTAGCACTTGCAGCCAACAAAGATTGGAACTTATGGCAAATGGATGTGAAAAATGCCTTTTTGCATGGGGAGTTAGATGGGGAGATTTATACGATTTAACCAATGGGTTTTCAAAACCAAGATCATCCTAAGTATGTGTGTAAGCTGCAAAAAGCGCTCTATGGATTGAAACAAGCACCAAGGGCGTGGTATGGTAAGATTGCTGAGTTTCTTACCAAAGGTGGCTATTCAGTAGCACCTGCAGATCCCAGCTTATTTGTCAAAAATAATGGAGGAAAGCTAGCTGTGGTATTGGTATACGTAGATGATCTAATCATTACTGGGGATGATGAGATAGAAATTCACCAAACTAAGGTGAACCTGTCAGTCCGTTTCCAGATGAAAGAACTTGGACAACTCAAGCACTTTCTTGGTCTTGAGGTTGATCGCTCACAAGAAGAAATATTTCTTTGCCAACAAAAATATTCTAAAGATTTGTTGAAGAAGTTTGGGATGCTTGAATGCAAGCCAATCTCGACACCAATGGAACAAAATGCCAAGATGTGTGCACATGAGGAAAAATATTTGGAAGATGAAAAAATATATCGACAGTTGGTTGGTAGCCTCATCTATTTAACCTTAACTCGGCCTGACATTTCTTATGGAGTTGGTATAATGAGTCGATACATGCAAAATCCAAAGAAGTCTCATTTGGAAGTAGTTCGACGAATATTGAGATATGTGAAGGGTACAATTGATTATGGTCTTTTGTACAAGAAAGGTGAAGGTTGCAAGCTAGTGGGCTATTGTGATGCTGACTATGCAGGAGATCAAGACACTCGTAGATCAACTACTGGATATGTGTTTACTCTTGGATCAGGAGCAGTTTCTTGGTGTAGTAAGAGACAACCAATTGTATCTTTGTCAACAACAGAAGCAGAATACCGAGCAGCAGCAATGGCAGCTCAAGAAAGTACATGGTTAATACAGTTAATGAATGACTTACATCAAACAGTTAATTATGTAGTTTCGTTGTATTGTGATAATCAGTCGGCAATTCGTTTAGCAGAGAATCCAATTTTTCATGCTAGAACTAAGCATGTGGAAGTGCACTATCACTTCATCAGAGAAAAGGTTTTGCAAGAAGAAATTGAGTTGAGGCAAATTAAGACAGATGATCAAGTTGCAGATTTGCTCACAAAAGTTTGAGTTCAGGCAAGTTCGAAAACCTTAGACGTCAACTTAATGAAGTAAAAAGAATGGGAGCTGGTGTTGAGGGGGAGTGTTAAGAAAGCAACCCCATCCCATTCCATTCTCCAAGTCTAATTTATGATGTGTGTTAAATATTTATTTATGTTGTATGAGTTAGTGGCTGTTCAATGTTTGAGTTATACTTGTGTAGTGGGCACTAAAAGCTTATTTATGTGGTGCAAGTTACACTTGTGTGGTGTATGTTTGGTTTGTTTTTGTGTGGCTATGGTTACTTCTTGTAAACTATAAATAGCCCTCTTTGTTTGAGTTTTATGTATCCAAATATCTAAGAATTCTAAGGATTCAAGAATCCTAGAATCAAAGAAAATATTAGTTCTTCCTTTTGAGTGTTTATTTTGGTGTTCTTCTTCTTCAAATTAAAAGAAGTGTTGTAGTGAGATTTGGTGTGGCTATAATACAAACAATTTATTTTGTTTGTTCATTGGCTCCTAAATTAGAGTATTGTACTCTAATTTGTTCAACAGTTTTTGCTCTCTAACTATGATTTTGAGGAAGTTTTTGGATCACGTAAAGTTTAGTGAGTTGAAGTTTTTGAGTACAGAGTGGAAGTTCTAGTTTAAAATTGATTACTGGGCTTAAAAAAAAAGGACCATTAAAAGCAGATAAAAAGACAGAACAGAAAAGGAATCATATTTCAAGGTCTAACGTCCTACGTGAGATCCTAAATAGAAAACGGAAAGAAATTTTATGCGAACCATATAACAAATATTAAAAACTCCTGAATCATGCAAGAGTCTTACCAGGAGCAGAAGCAGCAGCATCGATACTCCGATTCAAGGATTTATGACCATGGAAAATCAACAAGAAAGTGAAAAGAAAAGGCAATGCTATTATTTTCCAAGCTGCCGACTCTCCGTATCTAATCATCCTTTGAGTTATCAAGTAAACCATCTGGAAAAATTGAATCAAATCCTGAATGAAGAAAATAGGAAATCAAGATGACTGGTAAATGCTAGAGAAATTAAGGATAAGATCAAAGTCCCAGCAAAAGGTACATAGAGACGGGAGAAGAAATATTCTTAATAAGATATCTGTATGTTAAGCGAAAAAGAAGTCCAGTTTGGGAGCTTGTAATTTTGTCCATATGATAAAAATAATGGCTTTCTTATGTCAGTGCCTGGAGGGAATATTTAAAGAAACCACGAGGAAAATTTCTATTTGAGAGAGAGATCCAAGAAAGGAACAATATTAACTTTTTATTTATTTAACAAGTGACAATATAATACTGTGCAACTTGATACAATTCCTTGATTAAAATTTGATAGACCACGTTCGGTTTGAGTGTTAAATGGATAATAACAGTGAATTGTACTTTATAGCACAGCTGCTTGCTTGTATCCTGTACGTTGGGGAATGCGCTTTTCTTTGTTTAAGGGATAGTTAACTTCAAATCCATAGTCTTTCTCAAATGAGGATAGGAAGATGATGATAGCTTAAGCCTAAACTTCGAAGAATATAATCACTTTCATCATCTCGTCAGATGGTAGATTCCTGGGGCTCTGTCACTTGTGAAACTATAATCTAAGATGAATTGGGGAGGAGAAAATGGAGAAAGAATTCAAGGAAGAATTAGATGGAAATTGAAAGAGAATTAACCACAGTCTTTATACAATAATCAATCATCAAGAAGTTAAGATGTACACTCAATTTACAATGCCCATAAACTTAATCATATTATGAAATTGATTCTTACGTTTAGGAAATAAGAATCTAATCCCAATCTAAACTAAAATATAAAGAATAAATTATAATTAAAAAAGAAGACTATCAATTATAGGAAAATAATCTTATTAGAATTACTCCCAATTAAAAATCAAAATTCTTAATAATAGTCATAAATCTTAATTTATTAAAATTCTTTAAAAAGCAAATAAAATCACAATTTCACTCTAACTTGTTGTACGCTCATTTTTCTATTTAATGGATCATAAAGAGCATCTTTAGCCATATCCATCCACTTCACTGCAGGACATTAAGTTTAAGCAATGCAGTCCCTATTAGGCTGTTAGTGTTAAGACTATGGACCTTCCAAACTCTATATTGGTGAATCTCGCATCAAAGCCCAAGAGAGGATTTATGAGATTGTCTACTTTGAGCCTAAACTCTCATAGATTTGCTTTTGGATTCTACTCAAAAGGCCTCATATCAATGAAAATTTTGTCCATACTTAAATGTCCATGATCCTCCCCATGTCCAGCCAATGTGGGATTTTGTTCGCACTTCCAACAATCCTCCCATCGAGCAAAGGACCGCATCATTGTGATATTTTTTTGGGCCTCCCCTTAAACGACATTCATCCACCTGCTCCATCGAGTTCTGCTACCTCGAGAGCTACTTTATCCAAGTCAACTCCTATTCATCGTGTTGGGGTCAGGACAATCCATAAAGCATATGAAGCACACCTCCTGATCCAATAGAGTCTAACCACGGATCCAATTGTGAGCTTTTAACTAATGCTCAGGGCCTACCACCTTAGTTTGGCATAATCGGGGCCCATCAACCTTTGTTCGGCACTCCGAGAATTTCTTCCACATATTCTTCTGGCTAAGTTCTAACCTAGGCTCTGATACCATTTGTTAAAATTATGGAGCTCCTAAACTCCATATTAGTATGATATTGTCTACTTTGGGCCTAAGACCTCATGGATTTGCTTTTGGATTCTACTTAAAAGACCTCATATCAATGGAGATTTTGTTCATATTTATATATCCATGATCCTCCCTATGTCCAGCCAATGTATAACTTTGGTTGCATTTCCAATAGTCAGCAGTGTGATCTTCAATTTTTTCATTAATTCGTAATCTGCCGCGTTGTAGGTCTACAAAGTACAAACTCAGAAGTCAAAGCAAATCTATCAAATAAGACTTGAAGAAAAGTGGAGAGAAAAGTCTCCTCTCTTGTGGCGTGGTGAAGTACTGATAAGCCAAACAGGGACCAGGCTATAGGAGAACATAGCATATGGAAAGAAGGAAATTGCTCTGTAGTCTGGTCAAATTCATTTAAGATTTGGACACATTTTGTTATAATTTTTACCCATAATAGTAATTATTTGCTAATCATTTCATCATGAGAATAATTTAATGTATAGATAAAATTTTCTTGTTAAACATAAATTTAATTATATACTGTTTTTGTTTTTTAAAAAAAAAGTTTTAATCTTGTAGTTCTATGAGAGAGGTAAAACATTTGACTGTCTCAATTCTAGAAGGGGAACAACAATATCATGTCCGAGATTTACATTAAGGGGCTGTTTGGTATGAGAGTTTAGTTTTATGGGAATGGGTTTCACATTCCTAGGAAAATGGAGTATGAAAATCTGATTTCTGAGAAAGAAACATTATTGTGTTTGATTGTTCATAGGAATCTTGTTCTTGATTCTTGAGGGAATCGGATTAATGTGTTTGATTACACACAAGATTGTGATATACTTGTTCAATATGTGAGTAAGCTTTAGAATTAAAATTTTTTCCATATATAAAAGATACTTATTTTTTTTCATGTTCTAGTTAAGGGTGGCAATTCGTGTCGTGTTGTGTCGACCCATTTAATTATCGTGTCAAAACATGAAACACGGATCCGACACGATTATTAAACGTGTTACCCACGTGTTGTAATTGTCATATTTAATTCATATAATTTACTTAATTGTTTAACCTAGTTATGTATAATATATTATATTATGCATATTTATATCAATTAAAATTATTTTTTGAATATAAACCATTATTAGTATAAAATATTATTAAAATCATCATAATTTATTATTTCATAAATTAATTTATTTTATAATATAAGAATATCAATTTTATAATATATATGTTGTAAGTAGTTAATAATTTATATTATTAAATAAGCTTACATATTAAAGATAGACAAAATATGTTTAACTATTCGTGTCATTAAACGGGTTGGCGTGTTGAACACTCTCAACACGAATCCAACCCATTTATTAATCGTGTATCGTGTTCGTATCGTATTCATGTCGTGTTCGCGTGTCATGACCCAAATTACCACCCCTAGTTCTAGTATGCTTCAAAAAAATAAAATTTTTTTGAAGATTTTAAAATTAAATATAAGTTACTATAAAAATTTTATAAATTTTTAAATCTATTATAAAAATTTATTAATAAATCTCTTGTATGCTATATTATAAAGGTTTGACAAAAAAGTGTTTAAAAAAATTACACTTTTAATTAAAAAATATATAATTAGCATGTAGACTAGCATTTACACTTTGTTGTACACATTTCCATCCCTGAGTTGTACATTTCATAGCAAAAGTTTGCATTGCCAAGCTTCTCACAACTCCACCAATATCAATCTTGTAAAGACGAAAATTAAAGAAACAAAGTGCAAGCCCACAACAAAGCTTTGACCATAAATGATTTAAAAAAAGCTAATTCAACCTGAAATAGGGGAAAAAATGCTAGAAGAAATATTACAAATTTCATAAAAGGTGTAATCAAAGTTCCAAAACAAGGCATAATGATGCTATTTCCAAAAGAAGGTGATTAATGTTCTATTCTAATACAAGAAAGATGTCAAAAGTTATCATCAAAGTTTGTAACATTTACTGAACTATCTATCCAAAAGTTTCATCCATGTCAAAATACCATCAAAAGTTCCTAAAGTCATCACCTATAAAAATAACCAAAATACCATCAACATCAAAGTTTTCCAAAATGCCACAAAAGTTCCATTTTATCTCATTCCAACAATTCAAGAAGAAATTCAAGCTTGAATTCATCATCCAATGAAATAATCTGTATTAGATTGATTTGGAGAAAAAGTTGTCCAACTTTAACTCGTTTTGCATTCATTAGCTCATCAACTTTCTTAAGTTCATCAAACAATTTTATCCTCTTGGCAACCCTATCAACTTCAAATTGAAAGCAATCATCAATTTTTTTAATATTGTCACTTGTAGCAGCTTGTATTTAACCAGAATTTTCTATTGTGCTATTCAACATATCTACCAATAGATCTCCATTTCTGGATCTTTTCCTAGTTTTTTTACTTGTTTGTGATGAAACTATTGGAGTACTTATGTGACTCATACTTGTAGTACCCATAAGCTCATCGATTGGGTTGAACGGATCAGACTCAACATGTTGATCAATCTCTTCAATTGTTTCAGAAAGCCCTATTGCACCTTATCCGTTGGCACAATCCTTCCCAAACACAGTTCCCAAATTATCAAAATGAGGAAATGCTTTCTTCCTTAAGCCTTTTGCATTTGAATGACTTTTTGTAAATGTTAAGTAACATAAAACAAGCATTAGTTAGGAACAAGTGGAACAAAATGCTTTAAATTTGTTACAACTTAATGACGAGTGAAATATTAGAGAAATCATTACCTTAACCTAATCATCAAACACACTTTTTTCAGCCACCACGCACTTGAGGTCATCATTCTAACCAAATCCACTTGTAGTAGGTCTTAACATCTCACAAATTGCATTGAATTATTTCTTCATAACCTTGATGAGTGAATTAATATGAGGTTGGCCTCAAAGTCTAAAAACCAGGAATCTTCTCATTCATCATTTGTTCTAACTGTTGTAGGTAACCTAGTTTGAAAGTCCCATTGTCCACTTTCCATGTTTCACTACTACCTATCTCTAACAAACACTCTACTAACTTGGTATCCTTAATTGTAGTCCATTGATTTTTTACCAGAATTAGATGTTGGTTGGTCCGGAGCATCCATTTTGTTGAAGATAGATATATCTCACATAAAGTTAACAAGAAAAAAAAAAAGAGATATAATAAAGTAGTAGGTGCTATAATTGAACTAACAACATAGATACGAAATCGACATACTGTTATAAAGAAAATTTTGAAAGTATAAAACTTTCGAACCGAAGCAATAAAAATGTTCATTCACCATCAATTCAAAGGCATGAAAATGATGATCTAAAACCATATTGTTCTTACGACAATTGTTCAAACATAACCACAAACATTTCTATACATAATAATGCAATTCTATGCCAACTTTTATGAATGTCGGTTCATTTGCCATTGCTCAAACATTTCTCTAGCCATCCTATCCCTCCATTCACTCCAAGCATTTGATGTTTCAATATGTGTATAATGGTCACTGCCTATACAGTCATCTTCCTAACCATCATCACTCTCAATATCATCACGATCACTGCCCTCCAATGCTTGTTCTAAAGGATCTATAGGCATTTCTCTTTTGATCAAGTTAAGAAGGAGACAACATGTCAAGATAATTTGATATTGGACTTTGACAAGATAGTATGATCGACCTCTAAGAATTGACCATCGTTTTGTCAACAAACAAAATGCTCTCTTTATTAAATTTCTTGTAGAAGAGTGTTTCATGTTAAAAAATTCAATTGGAGTATTAGATGGATATCCCAATAATTTAAATGATAACGTTGTCCTCTATATGGTGTTAAGAAGCCCTCACCATTGGGATACCCAATATCACAAAGGTAGTAATATCCTGCAAATCATGTAACAGTTATGTCAGAAGAAGAAGTTATGTTAGTCCGCATAATATAAGTGAAAAGAGGAAGATATACTTACCTTATGGAACTTTTAACCCATTTGTCCTAGATATGGCATCCCGTAAGACTCTTGAGTCAGCAACTGATCCTTCCCATCTAGGCAAGACGAAAATAAAATACATATCTTGTGAGACCACTCCTAATACATTAGTAGCGATTTCATTCTTTCTACTTTGATACCTGGGCCTACCTACTGCAATTCCTAAACCATTTCCACCTTGCATCAGTTAAATTATTAAGAACTGGCTCAAGCCTCTTTAATAGTAACTCATGGGCATGTGACAAAGCATTTAAGACCCTATTAAATCGTCTACTAACAGCTTCCCCTGAACGTGCGAATTGATGTCTCATAATTCTATTCTTAAAATCATGAACAATAATATGCAAGAATATTGCAACAATTTCTTCAACATCCATATTTTTTGTTCCCTTCAAATCCCCAATAGTTCTAAGATGGTGACACAAAATAGCAAACGTTCTCCCATCCATATGAGTACTTTCTACACATGCAAGGTTACTAGCATAAATCATTCTAAAAACATTTAGTTCATGTATTTTGATGCCTACAGAACGAGCTATCAAAAAATACATTTCTACGTGGGCGTCTTCTACAAATGATAGTAAATATTATGAGAATGAAACAAAATGCCATCTCATTTAACATTTCCATATGTTGAGTCAAAATTGCTAAAATTCTTTTCTTTGCAGCCAGTGAAAGATGAGTCATAACCTGCATGGAGTATGAAATATATATGCATGAACAATGATTCAATCAATCATGTAGCTCTTTCAATGCTAATGTAGAAATGTATGTAGTTTCATCTTTTCGAGAATGATATATTACTTTAACAACACAAATAAAAAGTAAAATATAGCAAAAGGAGAATATAGCAAATGAGAATTTAAGACATAAAAGTAAAAGACTGATATCTTAATTAACAAATGAAATACATATGTGTTGAAATTAAGATGAAGCCAAACACCTTGCACAAGCTAAGCAGCCACACATTTTAGCAAACCAAGTGCAACCCGACATTGAGAAATTAATTCTTTTCTTTTGTATAAACTAACTTGTAACACCACCTATTAATACTAGAAATAGGCCACTGCATCTTTCATTTGTTCTATCAATTACGAATCTAAGAAAGAGTTTGGTTGCTCACACATACATTAGCTAGAGGCCCGAAGCTCCATAGGTTATATTGGTTCAAAATTATTCCAATAAAATCAAACACTTTACTAAGTTTGTAATAATCTATTTTCTAACAAGACCTACTGTCAAGTACAAATGGTTGTCCCTATAAGGGCAGAACAATCATGATAATTAATTAATGAATTGTTTGACAAAAACAATCATAAAAGATTTTTTTAAAAAAAAAGGAAGGAGAAATGAAAACCGTAGTCATGAATTAGTTTCAGAAAAATCTAGCGGCCATTATATACTTCTAAATGCTAAAGCCATTACACACTTGAAGGTCACTAACAAGGATTTGATAATTAAATGCCAAGTTTCTAATAAAATCATGTTCTTAAATCTTAATGGCATTGGCATATAAGATAAAACAAAAGAGAGGCCGTATGAGGGTAGTGAAGTACATAACAATTGTAAAAATAAGAAGCCAATAAGAAAATTAGAAGAAGCCGAAATCAGATTCGAGGGCATTAAGATTAAATACAAAATGCAGAACAAGCTAAAGAAAAGGTGGGAAAAAAAAGATTTTAAAGGTAACATATTCAAGCTTTTTTTGCGACTCTAGGTTATAAACAAGAGAGAGAGGAGTTGAGCAGGGTCTATAGAGAAAGAGTAAGATTTGTGAAGTAAGATATATAAAATTTACAACAGATTTCATATGTAAAAGAATAAAAGAAAGAAGAACGAAGTTGGAGAAAGGACAAACCTATGGAGATGGAGTTTGATTTGCATTATGGTTGAAGAAGAGGAATGAAGCGCTTTACGGATTTCACATTTCTATCTGCAAAGGAGCAGGTTTCACTTTCCGAGCAATCCTGAACTCTCATGTTTGAAGGGCTTGAGATTATCTCATAAAGTGGACATTTGAAACCCACGAGTTATTACGATGCCAGAGATAAAAAAGCCCATTAACCAAACTAAACATGGATTAGTCTTCACATTCTCATTCCTAAGCAACCAAACCCCCACACCAAACACCCCTTACGTAAATTTAATCCTTGGGTTTTAGGAATAATGGAATATACAATAACATCCCCTGATAGGCCAACATTAAACTCGATGGGTGTAGAAGTATAAAATGTCTTCTATACTCTTTTTTTTTCAAATGAAACAATCTTACTTTTCAAATTTTTAATAAATAAATGCCAACCCAAAAAGTCTAAAAATTTATACAGTTCAAATAAACAAACATATGACATGATAGTAAAAATTTTATGGCATTTTAAGTTTAAAAATATCTTCAAAATTTTATGATTTCACGCTCGAGACTCCAAAATTATTTTCGATAATCTAGATTTCTATGAAAACAATAATTTTTAACATAGTTATTTGCATACAGGGTTTTCATAATTTATGATCTGTAAACATATTGATATGATTTTTTTAAAGATAGGTTACTCAATTCTAAATAAAGTACATCAAGTATTTAAGAATTTTGTATAGGTTGAAATTATAATTGAGGATATTATTGTGTACTACTTTTGAAATCCAAAAAATGAAATTGTGTTTAAGACAAATATGAAGAATTGATATTATTATTAGCCCTTGTTTAAGATACACGTGTTCTTTGCTCAAATTTGACAATTTTGTTTATAATAAAATAAAGTAATTTATTTTAAAATTAAATGATGAATAAATAATTGTTTGTTGTTTAACTAGTTTTAAAGTCATAGTTTGTCTTAACATTGAAGTTACATGGATGGTGGATCAGGTGGCGTTAAAGTCAATATTTCTTCTCAGTGCATGATTTCGCTCACTCTTCATGTTGGTTTTACCAAAGAATAGTTCTAGACTTATAACTTTCATACAATTCAAACTCTACAATATAATATGACAGTCTATGTTGCAAAAATTTACTTAAAAATGAATAATGGAAGTTGTTTCTCCAATAAGATTATGCCTTTTAAATTACCACATCAATTTGTAGAGTTTGGGTTATATGAAGGGTTGTAAGTCTAGCATTACTGTTTACCAAATTCACTTCATTAATTTTCCTATAAGATTTGTGATTGTTATTGTCAACTCCCTAACTCCCTACGGTTATTGAAATTTCCTCCTACATCCTCAATTATTACTATTGTTAAGGTATTTTTACTGGTGAAAATATATTTCACATCGATTTTTCAACATAGTAAAATTTTAAAAATGATTTTTAATTTATCAACTCTAATAAAGATTTTATTTACATTTTAATTGTTTATCAATTAAATGTTAATACATTGATTTTAGGGATAATATCATAGACTACCTTTACCTTTTGGCTTAATATTACACATATGGACCGTTTACACTTTTGTCTAAACTTGATCCTTATGTTTTACAAAACTCATCATGGACCACCCTTCTCCTAGATGACATCATTTTTCCATCTAATTCCACTATAATTACCATAATAACCTTAATAGTAAATTAATTAATAATAAAATAATTTAAACTTAATAACATAATAAAATTTCTAATATTCATTGTTGTCACCACTAATAAAGCAAACAATCCCAATAACACCAAAATCCCCTCCCTGCTTCACCCCTTCATCTTTAATCCAAATGCAAACAACCCAATCTTAAATCTGTCGATACAAGAAAAGTTGAATTTTTGGGGTTTCAAGGATTTGAGTTAGGGAGTGTTGTCGTTTTTTTTTTTTGGTAGCTTGTGGGTGGTGCACCGTTGATCTACCAATCATGACTAGTTTCTTCAATGCAAGATCAAATTGAAACAATCGGCAAGCTCTGCCATGACGACGATGGTCGTAGTGGTGTAGGACATGTGGTTATGTGCAAGAGACGATGCATGTCCAACTGAAGAGCTTCGAAGAAGAAGGTGAGCTTCTTCTAGGATTTGTGGGCTTCAGATTCTCGAGCTTTGGGTGAATCAATGGTGGGTTGGGGAGAGAAGTGGGGTTTCTTTTTAGCAGAGAAGTCATGTTTGCTTTTGAATAAGAGGGAGGAAACAAAAACAAGTGAATGCATTTCTTTTCTTGTTTCTGTTTTTTCTGCTTTTGGTGTTTCTGGAAACGGGCACAACTCCACCTCTGCATGGGCAAATGCACATTCATATCACTAACATTGGGGTTGAAGACGAGCTTCTTTCTATTTGTTTGGTTATTATAAGAAGAAGCTCTATTTATTTAGTTAAATATACGTTTCATTCCTTTAAAATTAAATAAGTCTTTTGGTTTGGTGGTCTATTGTAAGTTTAATGAATTTTAAGTCTCGAGTTTGAATCCTAGCACTTTCACATTCTTTAAATTTTAAAAGATAGAGGTTTAAATTACTATCTTTTATAAAGATTATCTCTATGTTAGATATAATAAAGTATCTAACAGTTAATGAAGTTTTCAGAACATAAGGACTAAATCCATGATCAGTATTTCAAAACATAGTGACTAAATTTAGACAAAAATGCAAACTATCCATATAAATGATATATTAAGCTAAAAGGTATAGGCACTCTATGACATTATACTATTGATTTTATGTTGAAACTATAACATATAGAGAAAAAATTTAACCAATGAAAAGATTATCTCTATTAATTTTTATTAATATATACCCCAATATGTTAGATATAACAAAGTGAACCATAGCAAGAGGGATCAAATTTTTTTTTTAACTTTTTTAGAAAAGTTATTAATGAAACTCAACGTGTGAAGTCGAATTGTGAAGTAACCTAGAGGGTTGTAAGTTATTTTTTTCAGTTTATGAGGACTAATATATGTTAGAAAAATTATAAGATATACAAATTAAGTAATATATTTCCATATTCAAATATATATAAGAATTTTCTTTAAAAAGAACTTTATTTAATGCCTGTATTTACTATGTTCAAATAAATCTATTGAGAAATATTAAACAATTTAATCCCCGAATGTACATCTTCACATTGCCTCAAGTAAGGAACAAACGTGGCTGAATCCACTCTGCTCTTTCGCTTGCACTTGTAAACTGGATGAGCATGACAACAAGGCTCCATTGACATGCCACAATCACAATGACGATCTAGGACTTTTCGATTCTTCATATTGTGTAGAATCCATGGTTTCCCTCCCCTTAGACCTTGAGCCACATAACCAAAAGTTGACCGTGCGCTAGTGACCAACACATCACTCAAACTTAAGGAGATATATTTCAGCCCATGCCTTTTTGTTGTACAAGTTGTCCTCAGTCTGTTGATATTTTTCGTGGCTTGGTTGGTAAACTGCAATCATTTCCCCATTTAAAGCTGGGTGCTTCCAATACATATCTTTCATATTCTCAAAAAATTCATTGAAAAAGGATGTTATAAGAACAACCTTCGACGTCTGGTTTTTTGATGGAGCAGATACATTTCTTGTCATATCCACTTCAGACAATAATTTTTCCTTTTGAGTACAGGCCAGAATTTGACCCATGTCATATTGAAAAGGAATAGCTCGCTCGTCAAATACCCTTATTTGGATGCCGATCATCTTATCGGCTTCAGCCAAGTTCTGTTTATAGTGGCTATAATTATTTCCCATACTTGATTAGAAGGGTGAAATAGATACCTACCCAAGTGATGGAAAACAGTTTCTTTGTCTGGAAAGAGCTTGATTAATGTTGGAGATAAACTTTATTTGTATTAGAATTTAATTTTTGTTCGGGAATTAAAGTTGAGTTCAAGTAGAATTAGGATTTATATTCATAGAAGAATTAGGATTATCATGAGTATTATATAAGTAGAGTATTTTTTTCTTTTTTGTTTTAAGACTGTGGAATTCAAGAAATAAAGAAAGAAGAGTGAATTATCAAAATTCTTGTGTATTGATTTCCAACAAGTGGTATCAGAGCCAGAGGTGGAGGAAGAAGGAAGCCCACACCATCAACAGCCAAGGTTCGTCGGAAAACCGCCAGAAAAGTCATCGGAAAGTCGCCGAAAAATTGTCAACCGACGAGTGAGATCTTACCTTCGTCATTATTGGATAGATCAGATAGCGATCGACAAGTTTTCCTTCTTCGCCGACGTCAAATTCCGGCTAGAACACATCGGAAACACAAAAACAAGTTGTGAAAATCGTTTTCACGGTAAAAGTCACCGGAAACCGGCAAGTGAATTGACACAACCCATCTAGTTCGACTCAGAATCAGCCGATCTATAATCTTCAAGAAGAGTGGTCGTGCTTGGACGCTGGAAAACAGTCCGTTCGTGACTTGGGTGAAAAATATCAATCAGCCCCCTTATATGTAAAATATCAGTCGACCCCCTGATCAGAAAATATCCAATGGCACCTTGATACAGAAAGTTCCAGTCTGCCCCCTGGACATTGACAAATAACGGTAAGCCCCCCATAACTGAAAATATTTCAATTTATATCCTCTGTGTGCAGAATTTCAGTTTGGTCCAAATAGATTTTGTTTGTGATAGATTGACTCCTATAATAGCATTGGCAATATGACTTCAATTACAATTCCAAAATTGAAAGAAAATATATATGAAATATGGCGTATAAGGATGAAATCAATCCTTGGAGTGAATGGTGTTTGGGCTATTATTGAAAAAGGCTTTGATAAGCTACAAAATATTGAAGCATTGTCTCAACAACAAAAGAGTGATTTCGAAAAAAGATATCAACAAAATGAGAAGGCTCGCTACTTTATTCAAGAAGCATTAGATAATGTTGAAATTGAAAAATATGGAGATGTGGAATGTGCTAAAGAATTATGGGAAAAGCTTGAAAAATCATATGGAGGACAAGAAAAAGTAAAAAAGGTACGTCTACAAACTTTAATAAGTGAGTTTGAATTGTTACATATGAAGGAAAGTGAGTCTATCTCTGATTATTTTTCAAGAGTTTTGACTGTTTCAAATCAATTGAGAAGAAATGGTGAGAAAATAGAAGATACAAGAATTATAGAAAAGATATTTCGCTCTTTGGATTCATCATTCAATACCATAGTTGAAATTCTTGAACAAGGTGACAAATTGGAAGGAATGACAATTGACGAACTTAAAGGTACATTACAAGCACATGAAGAGAAATACAAAAAACAAAGTGTTTCAAAACAACTCTTTAAAACACAAATTAAGGAGAAGGAAGAAAGTCATGAAAGAAGTCACGTGGTCGAGGTCGAGGTCAAAATCGAGGTCGAGGCCGAGGACAAGGACGAGGTATGAATCAAGGTCGTGGACGAGGTATGAATCAAGGTCCTGGACAAGGTGGGAATAACAATTCCACTACCAACAATAATAATGTCAAGGAGAAAATTCTACAAGAGGGCGTGGAAGAGGGAACTCAAATTCAAGATATGGGAGGTCACAAGTCCAATGTTACACATGTCAGAAGTATGGACATTATGCGGATAAGTGTAAGGCTCACATTCAATGCTTTAATTGCCAAAAACATGGGCATTATGCATCTGAATGTAGAGCACCTAAAATAGTTGAAGAAAAAACAAATTATGTGGAAGAAAAAATCGAAGAAAGTGGTACCTTACTACTGGTTCGTAAAGACAAAGATGAAAGTCAAGAAAATACATGGTATCTTGACACTGGAGCTAGCAACCACATGTGTGGAAAAAGAAATTTGTTTGCAGATTTGGATGAATCTGTTAGTGGGAATGTCTCATTCGGTGATGACTCAAAAATTCCAGTAGAGGGTAAAGGTAACATACTTATCCGCATGAAGAATGAAAAACATCAATTTATAGCCAATGTTTAATATGTGCCAAACATGAAGAATAATATCTTAAGTTTGGGGCAACTTTTGGAAAGGGGATATGACATCCACATGAAAGATAACAGTATCTCCATAAGAGACAACAAAAGAAATTTTGTAGCCAAAGTTCCAATGTCTGAAAATAGGATGTTCTTGCTTAATATCCAAAATGATATTGCAAAATGTCTCAACACATGATTTAGGGATAAGTCGTGGCTTTGGCATCTTCAATTTGGGCATCTCAATTTTGAAGGACTAGAATTATTGTCAAAGAAGCACATAGTGAGAGGATTACCCTACATCAATCATTCAGATCAACTATGTGAAGGTTGCTTACTTGGAAAACAATTTAGAAAATCTTTTCCAAAAGAGTCATACTCAAGAGCTCAAAAGCCACTTGAGCTTATACATGCAGATGTGTGCGGTCCAATCAAGCCAAGCTCCCTTGGTAATAGCAACTATTTCCTCATTTTCATAGATGATTTTTCAAGGAAGACATGGTGTACTTTCTAAAGCAAAAGTCAGAAGTTTTTGGGGTTTTCAAGACATTCAAAGCAATAGTTAAAAAAGAAAGTGGTCATCAAATTAAAGTCATGCAAACTGATCGAGAAGGAGAATTTACATATAAAGAATTCCATGAATATTGTCAGACGAATGGAATTCGACGATTCTTAACTGTTCCTAGATCACCCCAACAAAATGGAGTTGTAGAGAGAAAGAATAGAACAATTCTTGACATGGCGCGAAGCATGCTTAAGAGTAAAGGAATGCCAAAAGAGTTTTGGCCAGAAGCTGTAGCATGTACAGTGTATCTATCCAATAGATCACCAACAAAAAGTGTGCAAGGAAAAACACCTCAAGAAGCTTGGAGTAAGAGAAAGCCTGGAATCGCTCATTTGCGAGTATTTGGAAGTGTGGCATATGTGCATGTGCCAGATGAGAGAAGAATTAAGCTAGATGACAAGAGTGAGAAATTGATTTTTATCGGATATGAATCTAGTTCTAAAGGTTACAAGTTATACAATCCAAAGACAAAAAAGATTGTGATTAGTCGAGATGTGCAGTTTGATGAAGAAATCACTTGGGATTGGAATATACCTAATGAAGATTATAGTTTTCTTCCTTATATTGATGAGGAAGATGAAGAACGAGTCATGGAGATAGAACAAGAGAATGACACACTCCCCAGTTCACCAAATTCACATAGAGAATCTATATCATCTTCATCTAGTGGAAGCTCAAGTGATGGAAGTCCACGTACAAGAAGTCTATAAGAAATCTATGAGGTAACCAAGAGAGTTGATAATCTAACTCTCTTTTGTCTTTTTGCTGATTGTGAGCCAGTAACTTTGAAGAAGCAATACAAGATAAGAAGTGGAGAAAGGCAATGGATGAAGAAATAAAATCCATTGAAAAGAATAACACGTGGGAACTTGCTTTGCTACCACAAGGGCACAAAGCAATTGGTGTCAAATGGGTATACAAGACAAAGAAGAATGCTAGTGGAGAAATTGAACGCTACAAAGCAAGATTAGTCGCAAAGAGCTATAGTCAAAAGGAAGGCATTGACTATGATGAAGTGTTTGCTTCTGTCGCTCGTTTGGAAACAATAAGGTTGATTATCTCAATGGCAGCTCAAAATAAATAGAAGATTTTTCAAATGGATATGAAATCCGCCTTTCTAAACGGAATTCTTGAAGAGGAAGTTTATATTCAACAACCATTGGGTTATGTAGTTAAAGGTCAAGAAGACAAAGTTTTGAAATTGAAGAAAGCTCTTTATGGGTTAAAGCAAGCGCCAAGAGCATGTAATAGTCGAATTGACAAATACTTTCAAGAAACAGGCTTCACTAAATGTCCCTATGAACATGCTCTCTACATCAAGATCAAAGATGGAAATATCTTGATTGTGTGTTTATACGTGGATGATTTGATCTTTACTGGGAATAATGTCAATACGTTCCAAGAATTCAAAAGGGCAATGGCGAAAGAGTTTGAGATGACTGATATTGGGCTTATGGTATACTATCTTGGGATTGAAGTTAAACAACAACAAGATGGTATTTTTATTTCTCAAGAAGGGTAAACAAGAAAGATCTCGAAGAATTTCAAGATGGATGATAGCAATCCCGTGAATACACCAGTAGAATGTGGAATTAAAAAGAATAGAGAATGAGAAAGCATTGATCCAACACTATTCAAGAGCTTAGTTGGAAGCTTGCGGTATTTGACATGTACGAGACCAGACATTCTCTATGCAGTTGGTCTACGACTGGGCTGGAGATATTGATGATAGAAAGAGTACTACTGGTTGTGTTTTCTTCATGGGTGATACTTCGTTTATTTGGGTGTCAAAGAAACAACCGATAGTTACATTGTCAACTTGTGAAGCCGAGTATGTTGCTGCTACTACATGTGCATGTTATATAATTTGGTTGAGAAATTTGTTGAAGGAGTTGAATACTTCACAAGAAGAGCCAGCAAAGATTTGTATTGATAACAAGTCAGCAATAACACTCGCAAAGAATCCAGTGTTCCATGATCGAAGCAAGCACATTGATACTCGTTACCATTATATACGAGATTGCATCACAAGAGGACAAGTGAAAGTGGAGTACGTAAAGTCACAAGATCAAGTTGCAGACATATTCACCAAGCCACTCAAGCATGAAGACTTCATTAGAATTAGAGATTCACTTGGTGTAACAAATCAAGTTTAAGGGGGGGTGTTGGAGATAAACTTTATTTGTATTAGAATTTAATTTTTGTTTGGGAATTAAAGTTGAGTTCAAGTAGAATTAGGATTTATATTCATAGAAGAATTAGGATTACCATGAGTACTATATAAGTAGAGTATTTTTTGTTATTTGTTTTAAGAGTGTGGAATTCAAGAAATAAAGAAAGAAGAGTGAATTATCAAAATTATTGTGTATTGATTTCCAACAGATTAATTCCTGTTCAAAAGATGACATCAAGTATAGAGATGGAAGAAAGTACAGATCTGATTTCATGATCAACCAGGGTATTTTTCTAAAAAGAGTTTGGTCTTCATCACAGAAAAAAAGTTTGTCATGAGGTATATAGATATATAAATACGATGGCCGCGACTCCATTGAAGCAATTGTGATGTTGTTCCTCACCATATCCCCATTATTACGATCAGCCTGCTGCTTAAAAATTTGGACTTGATTCTTGAAGGGAAAGTAGTTTGGCAATATCCATGATGCATTTGGAAATGGCTCACAGAAGATATCTTCCATTTCAGGTTCTTGGTTGATGAGCAGAACTCGGTTTGTAAGAAGAGCATAAAGAAATGCTGAAGTAATGCTCAGCATCCTGTTTCCCAGGCCATAAAAAGCCACCCAAACAACATATTTGCACTCACTGGAACTATCAATTTGACCAGAATTTAGTTGCTGTGCGGCTTTTTTGTATGACTCAGTATAAGGCCCACAACGCATATGGAGCACTTCATAACTTCGTAGTTTTGCAACAAGACATGAGGAAGGCTTATGGGATGAAGATTTACGATATAAGACAGACTGGTACCTGCTTAAGCAACATTCTTCACCGAAGTCTGGCGCCAAAAGTCCATCAAGCAGGCTGTTGTTTGGAACCCGAGTAGATTGAAAGCAATTTCCTAAATTTGAACGGTAAGTAAAGTGACAAACAATTAACAGCTAAAAATAGTGCAAGAAATTCTGGATTAGGAAAAAAGTGATATAACTAATTGCATATAGGGGATAAATTGATATTGCAAATTTTAGCAGGGACCAAGGCGAATCCGGTCCCTTCCTAGTCCGCCTATCGTTTTCAGTAAGCTGTGTGTTTTTGTAGTAACGTCTAGGCAAAAATATAAACATTGTTTGCTAGATGTTTTTCATAATTAATACTTTGATCCACTTATTGAGTTACTGCTTACGTAAGGACAAAGCTAGAAAATAAAGCCACTGGGGGAAAATTTAAAAAATAGAATAACATAATTAATATAAACTATTATACATATTGGTTTTCTTTAATTTTGAGTCTTCGAAGCGTTATGTCATAGTTTCATTGATAACTTAACGTCAAATCTTATTTAATATATTTCTTTTTGGAGACATAAATTATATATATTAATAATATCAAATAATTAAATTAAAAGAATGAGAAAGTTTTGATACAATAATATAAGATAAGAACATCTATAAAACGAAAAAATAAAAGAAAGATTGTTTTAGACTTGATTAATAATCGATTTTTTTTTCTAATTGCTAGTTTCGCCAATAATATAGAAGCTTAAAACTAATTAGAAAAGCTATATCACACAACCACTTAATTTAATAAAACTTATCGAGAAAATTAATGATTTACACGCTAAAATAACTGATTTATACAAGCTTATAATATAAAAAATTATAAAGTCAAACCGGACTTAGTAGGGGCAATTGCCCCCACATGTCCTAGGAGACCTCTGGCCTATGCTTACCTAGTTTGTTGTGATTTTCAATAATCCTAGATATGAGAGATAGTTTTGAGGCATAATAGATACGGAAAAAGCTTCCGAGTCCAACAGTTCGAATGTTTTTGAAAAAGTTTTTGGATCATGTTTAAATTTGGAAGAAGTTGGTTTTTTAGTGCGCACCGAAATTTTAACGATTCTTTCGTTTTGTGACCTATTCATAACGTACTTCGATTAATAAGAATGATCCCTTCAATCCCTTCGGGTTTTGGGCGAGACAGGAATTTAACTTCAAATTAAATGAATTCAGCAACTTAATCAATCAACATGAAAATTTATTATAACTTTTGGCGTAACAAATATAGACAATTGAAAGGACAAAACAGAAAATGAAGAATCGTGATTCAGGTCGAACCTACGTGGGATTCAAAACAGACAACAGAACAAAATGGTTATGATAATTATATAACAAATATTAGAATCCAGATTAATCACAAGAAGAGTCTTACCAGGAGCCAGCGCAGCAGCATGGATACTCCAATTCAAGGCTTTATCATGGGAAATCAACAACAGAATTAATAGAACATGCAAAGCTATCATCCAAGCTGCCAGCTTTGGAAACCGTTTCATGCTGAGGTATCTCATCATCTCTGAGTTTTCAAGTATGGAAAAATCGATGAAATCCTGAGTAAAGGAAATAGGATATCAAGATGACAAGCATATGCTAGAGAAACCGAAGTCAAACTTCAAAGTCCCATCAAAAGTTACGTGGAGATGGAAGTAACAAGTATTCTTAATAAGGTATTTCATGCCAAACAAAAAAAAAAAAATTCCGGTTTTGTAGCCCGTAACTTCTTTAATATAATAAAATTCATGGTTTTCTTTTCTCAGTGGGAGGCGGGAGTATTTAAAGAAACCACTAGAAACTAATGATATGAGAGAGAACCAAGAAAGGGACAATATTGACTTTTAATTTATTTAATCAAGTAACAAAATTAAAAATGTTGCAATTTAAAACAATTCCATGACTAAAGTTGATGGACCACGCTAGGTTTGAGTTTTAAATGGATAAAACAATTCCTTGTCAAAGTTTGAAGATTAATGTCACTTTCATCCACTGGTCAGATGGTACATCCCATAATTTTGCTATTTAATTCATCATACTATTCACCATTTTCTTTTCTAGAGCCCAATAGGATTCTCGGACGCTTTACTGCCAAAGGCTACTGCTGGCATGGTGAAACAGGGACCAGGCTAAGAGAACATTGCATATGTAAACAGAGAAGATTGCTCTGAGCAGGCTAAATGAAATCAAAGACTTTTTGGGTAGGATTACTTATTAATTCAGCCTGGAGGTAATTCTTAGACACCAAAGAGTCAATAGGCTAATTTTTTAATTATAGTTATTGTGTATGTTTTGTTTTGTTTTGTTTTTCTTTTTAAATATTGGGTTAAGTCCATGGATTCAAGTCTCAGCTACCACTGTTATTAAAAGTATGTAGAGTTCATTACGTCAAACCCATTTAAGATTTGGACAGATTTCGTTTTATTTTTCACTCGTGAAGTCCATGTTTGTTTAGATTATAGTCTACCACCACCTAGCAGGGCCGGCTCAACCAGACAGGCAGGCAACTGAGGCAGTTGTCTTGGGCCCCCAATTTTAACAAGTTCCCATATTTTAATTTACTTACGTAAGCTTCATATCTTCAAATTCGAGAAGGTCTTAAAAGCTGGTTCAGTTACACTACAAGCTCCATATGTAATGTAGTTATATAATAAAATTCTATATTTCTAAATTCAATAAGGCCTTAAAAGTTAATTTAATTACATTGAGCCCCATATGTGAATTTAGTTACATAATAAGAACGCGTTTGTTTGAGTTTTTCTGTTGGTCAAAAAACTATTTTAATGTCAAAAGCTTTTTTAAATTTTTTTTTTTCATTTAACTGCTAAATGAGAAGAGCTTATAGATAATTAAAAAAGCTATTTTACGTCTATTGGGAGAAACCTAAAATTAAAACTTTTAGGAAAAGCTCTTTTTGAGCTTTTTTAAAATTTTAAAATGTCAAAAATACTCTTATTTAATTTTAAATATTTAATTTTATTCTTTTTTTATAACAAAACTCTATTTTAGCAATTTAATTATAATAAGTGCTTTTATGATTATTTCATCAAATAATCAATAATTTTTTAATAAAAGCTATATTATTAAAAGTTTTACTCTAAAAAGATCTATTTTAGTAAATTCTACTTAAATAAGCCGAAACAAACAGGCCCTAAGGCTCTATATCTTCAAATTCAATGAGACCCTATAACTCAATTTAGTTACATTAAAATCCTATATTTCCAAATTTAATAAATTAGGCAATGTTTTTTAAGCCCAAAAATAATTACAAAACATTTTTATCAAAAATTTATATAATCAAGTTTCTTTTTAAATATATTTTGAAATTCTATAGCTCTATTCTTTAAATATTTTTAGTGATATTACTTTATTTATTTTTTACTTATTAGATATCAATGTGTAGTTAATTTATTTTTAATTTTAGGTATATTATTAAAAATAAAAACTATATATAAAAAACTTAAGAAAAATTTTGAAAATTCTTAAATCATATTTTTTTGGATAAATTTAGCAACAATACTTAAATATATTAATGAATTTTAATACTTGACCAAACAACACTAACAAAATCAATAGATGATGAAATTATTAAATATTAAATTTAAATCAACAATAAAATTTTAATTAACTTTTATCTTAAATGTGAAAAGATCATATTACAATTTCACCTTAAGCTTCAAATATCGTTGAGCCAGTAGCATGTCACGAGCTTAGAGTTTGTGCAGCACGCTCGTGCGGCACTTAGACAACTTCAATCCAAAAGTTGCTAAGTAAGCCTTGTTGTTGGCTTGCTTCAATTTTGAATATTTACAAAGATATTTATATGGGACTTTCTAGCATATTGGCTTGCTAAAGAATTTTAGAGAATGGGCTTGGACTTGCATGATTTCTAAAAATTAGGCCAAACTTTGTATACATTTGAGCCACTCTAGCAAGCAAACTGAGCAAACCGTAACAACTAGCACCTAATCCAAGTTTGTGTGTCCACAAAATTTCCTGAAAAGAGATAATATTTACCGAGTCTGCTAACTTTAGTCAATCCGCACCATATCCGGGATACTGCCTGTTGATTTGACCGTGACTGATATACATCCTTACAACTTTTCTCACATCTTCTCGAGTCACCACAATCCTGGTTAAATTCTAGACTCTTTTTTCCCTTTTTTCCTTTTTTTTTAACCTCAAAATATTTGGTTTGTTTGGGATCTTTGTATCATAAGAAGAATAAGTTGAAGCCGTTAGAAAAATCAAATGTAGTTGTGTTGCGAAAAGAAGTTATAAAGTATGTGGTAAAATTGAATTTTAAAAAAATTGTGTTATATAAGTCATAAATATGTATTCCGTAAATTTGATTTTTAAAGTCTAAATTTTAATACAAAGATTAAAATAGGTATGATTTTACCAAATATATTTTGTTTAATTGCATTTCTAATTAAATTTATTATTGATATGCTTAATTAATTTGTTTGTATAAGGTCATATTCATCAAAATTGAAGGTAATTTACATAGATATTGAATTATTTAAAATTCTATGGGAGGTAAATTTTGAAGAATTGGGCTTGAATAAAAATTTTGTGGGTAAAAATATTCTCATCTAAAAAAACATTTATACTAGCATTAATATACCTCTAATCTATTAGACATAACAGTTAGAGTAGTAATACATATCCAAAAACATATTCTAAAATTATACATCTTAAATAATATGGTACAAAAATTAAAATTGTCACATCACTCATAATATCACCACATCATCCACTTACTAAATCTATATTAAATACACATCATTTGTAATACAAAATTTAGGATATACTATAAGAAAAATATAATTATTCATACGAGAGTTAACCTGTCGCAAGCAGCGGATAAAGTAATTTTAGATAACTTAATGAGACCCAAATAGCTTGAATATCAAATATATTTAATCCACATGCAAAAGCAAATCATACCAGAAAACAAACAATTGAAGAATTTATCAAAGAATAAATATCTGGAGGTATACTATTATTAGCTATCCTCGCAGTAATTAGGAAGAAACATATATATATATGTATAAGAGTAACGGAAAAAATGCCAGTACATGCCCATCTTGTTCTACAGTAACTATACATGTACATTAAACTGCTTAATTAAGCCACTTATAACTGTTATGCTCTCAGTGCCTGCATTCACTATGTTCTACCGAATCTACTGAGAAGTATTAAAGAGCTTAATCCCCCAACTTATATCTTCACATTGCCTCAAATAAGGAACAATCGTAGCTGGATCCACTGTGCTTCCCTTGCACTCATAAACTGGATGAGCATGAAAACAAGGCTCCATCGACATGCCCCGACCGCAAGGAGGATCTGGAACTTTTCGATTCTCTATCTTGTATAAAATCCATGGTCTCACTCCCCTTAGACCTTGAGCCACATAACCAAAAGTTGACTGCGCGCTAGTTACCAACACATCACTCAAACTCAGGAGATATATTTCAGCCCATGCCTTCTTGTTGTGCAAATTGTCCTTAAAGTGTTGATATTTTTCATGGCTTGGCTGGTAAACTGCAATCACTTCCCCATTTAAGGTTGGGTGCTTCCAATACATATCTTTCATTTTCTCAAAATATCTAGTGAATAAGGATGTTATAAGGACAACCTTTGATGTCCGGTTTTTCTGTAGAGTAGTTACAGTTCTTGTCATATCCACTTCGGGCAATAATTTTTCCTTTTGAGTGCAGGCCAGAATTTGAACCATAACATCTTGAAAAGGACTAGCTCGCTCATCAAATACCCTTATTTGGATGCCGATCATCTCATTGGCTTCGGCCAAGTTCTGCTCGTAGTGGCTTGTGATCATTTCCCATACTTGATTAGAGGGGTGAAAAAGATACCTACCCAAGTGATGGAAAACAGTTTCTTTGTCTGGAAAAAGCTTGATTAATTCCTGTTCAAAAGATGACATCAAGAATAGAGATGGAAGAAAGTAGAGATCTGATTTCATAATCAACCAGGGTATTTTTCGTAGAAGAGTTTGGTCTTCATCACAGAAAAAAAGTTTGTCATGAGGTATATAGAGATATAAATATGATGGGCGCGATTCCACTGAAGCACGCTTGATGTTTTTCCTGACCGTTTCCCCATTATTACGATCATCCTTCTCCCTAAAACTTTTGACTTGATTCTTAAAGGGGAACTCGTTTGGCAATATCCATGTTGCATTTGGAAATGGCTCACAGAAAAGATCTTCCATTTCAGGTTCTTGGTAAATGAGCAGAACTCGGTTTGTAAGAAGAGCATAAAGAAAGGCTGAAGTAATGCTTATCATCCTGTTTCCTAGGCCACGGAAAGCCACCCAAACAATATATTTACACTCACTGGAACTATCAATTTGATCAGACTTCAGTTGTTTTAGGGCTCTGTTGTATGAGTCGGTAAAAGGTCCACAACGCTTATGAAGCTCTTCATAACTTCTTAGTTTTGCAACAAGAAATGAAGAAGGTTTATATGGTGAAGATTTGCGAAATAAAACAGACTGGTACCTGCTTAAGCAACATTCTTCACCGAATTCTGGCGCCAAAAGTCCATCAAGCAGGCCGTTCTTTGGAACTCTCGTGGATTGAGAGCAATTTCCTAAATCCCAACGGAAAGTAAAGTGATGAATTAATTAACGGCTAAAAGGAGTGCACGAAATTTTGGAAAAAAAAAAAAAACTAGCCCCACTTGGACTCTTACTATTTCCTATAAATATTTTTGGTACAATTGATTTTGATATCTTTTCTTAGTAAATAGGAAATTTATCATTGGAATCACAAAGTGTATTTTCTTTTGTGAGAGAAGATTTTTTAATACAAATTTTTGATATAATCTATTAATACAAATTTATGGCCATTGATTTCATAAAATTCAATGGTTGAAATTGAAAGTCAATAAATTGAATTTAGTGTTGTCAACTCATCAATCATCTCAACTATTAAGTTATGTAGATCAATAACTAGAAATTTGTATCTAGTTTTGTATCAAAAAATTAATGACGAAAGGCCTATATATATAGGGATATTTTGACACAATTTATTGACACAAATTTTCAACGACTGATCTCATCCAATCTAATTATTAAGATTGAAAGTCAAAGAATTATATTTAATACTACCAACTCATCATTCATTCAAACCATTGGATTTTGTGACTCAGTGATTAAAAATTATATTTAGTTTTATGTTAAAAAAATTTGTATCAAAAGATCTTCTAAAAAGATTTTTTAACATAAATTTTTAACACATTTTATAAATAAAAATTTAAAGTCATTGATTTCATAAAATCTAAATTTGAAATCTAAAAGTTATATTTAATAATGTTAACTGGTTGACCATCTCAACTATTAAGTTATGTAATCAATAACCTTATTTTTTTAAAAGATCCCTTTCTATATTTAGTTTCGTCTATAACATAAAAGCTTATAATTAATTAAGATAGGTATATCACACAAAGCAACTTCATTTAGTATAATTTATCGGGAAAATTGATGAATTACAAGCTAAAATAAATTATTTATATGAGCATATAGTATAAAGAATTAAGAATTGACATCGAATTTTGTTGGGGAAATTGCCCCCACTCATCTTATGTGCCATGGTTCCTTTGCTCACTATAGTTCGATGTGATTTTCATTTCTCATGTGAGGTAGTTTTCAGACATAATAGATTTGGCAAAAAACTTCCGCTGTCCAATAGTTGCAATGATTTGCTAAACTTTTTGTATCATTTAAAGCTTTGGGGATGGTGTTTTATTTTTAGTGAGCAGAAGTTTTATGAAACTTTTTAAGGATTCTTTTGTTTTGTGACCTGTTCTTTACATATTTCGATTAGTAAGAATCATACTTGGGATTCCTTCGGGTCTTGGGGGTACAGGAATTTTATTAATTTTAACGAATTCAGCTGCTGAATCCATTAACATGGATATTTATTACTTGGCAAAACAAAAACCGGCAATTAACAGCAAATAGAACGACAGAACCGAAAATAAGGAATCATATTTCAGCTTTAACCTACGTGGGATTCAAAACAGAGAACGGAAAAAAAATGGTTATGACAACTATATAACAAATATTAAAACTCCAGATTAATGATAATAAGAGTCTTACCAGGAGAAGGCGTAGCAGCATGGATACTCCAATTCAAGGCTTTATCATGGAAAATCAACAACACAATTAACAGAGCAGGCAAAGCTATCATCCAAGCTGCCAACTTTGGAAACCATTTCATGCTGAGGTATTTCATCATCTCCGAGTTTTCAAGTAGACCGACTGGAAAGATTGATCAAATTAAATTCTGAATTTAAAGGAAATAGGAAATCAAGATGACGTGGAGATGGAAGTAACAAATTTTCTTAATAAGGTATGTTTAGGCAAAATAAAAAATAATAAAAAAAGAGAGGGTAAAGTCCAGTTTGGCAGCTGTAACTTTTTCAATATAATAATATATGAATTCATGGTTTACTTCTCTCGGTGGCTGACTGAAATATTGAAGAAACCACGAAGAAAATTATGATATGATAATTAGAGAGAACCAGCTCGAAAGGGACAAAATTGACTTATAATTTATTTAATAAAGTAACAAAATAAAAAATAGGATATTACCAAAAACCACCGAATGGTTGGTCCTAACATCCAGTGGAAAGCCTCATATGGAATATATGTGAGCACCGTCCTAACCTTTGCATTTTGGTGTCATCCAAGTCCACCTAATAGTTTTCTTATGTTTTTGAATTAACGGATCAGACTATTTTGATAAAAGCACAAATAAATGTACCGAAAGGTCCGAAACCTTCCACCGAGGTCCGCACCTGCTATTTCGCCTTCACTCAATGAAAATATAGTTAAGGTGCCATCAATTTTACTTCTCTAAATAAACCCAAGAAAAAAAAAATCAAAATCGCAACACAAGTCGTACACTCGAGTAGATTTCAAAACTAAACCAAAGCCAACAGCAGAGTGAAAAGTTAAAACGGCAAATTTACTGAAAGAGAGAGAATGGATTTAAAAATGCTTGAGCAACACATAAAGCCACGGGAGGACAGCATCTCGGATGATCGCCTTCAACTACGCCGTTTTCATGCTAATATTGGAGCTTCTTGTAACGCCCAACATTTCGTAAATATAAAAACAGTTATTATAAGTATATTAATATGTGATTATTATAATATATTAAGTGTAAATATAATGTTGGTTGGACTGACATATGCTGAGATGGTATCTTTTATTTTAATTAGTCTATTATTAATATTAATATTTTGGTTGTATTATTATGTAATTAGTCAAGTTTTTTCCTTACCTTAATAAACGAATCCTAGAATGACTGAAAATGCAACCACGATCCCCACTTATATAGAAATTAATTAATACAACTGCAATCTTCACGTTCTTACGCGAATTTCAATGCAATCAAGTCAGTTTAATTACTTTCACGTTTAGAAGAGGCTTCTAGTTTCCATTTTTGCTTAGTTAAAATTATTGATTAACGTAAATATTATACTATGTTTGTGCTTGAGTCTGAGTTTCAAAGAAAGGGTTGGATTAAAGCTTTCCGGTTTAGTGAGGTAAGTAATTCAAAAAATTGGTTGGGATCACAATGAACATATTTATATGCTTTTAAATTATTTTCTGTAGTATTCTATTATGAATTATTTAAATTATGTTGTAAATGTATTATGTATTTATATTTTTGTAGTGCCTCCTATAAGAATTATGCTTTATGATTGATTATTAAAGGCTTTGGATTTGTATGTGACTTTGTGTAAGTTATGAATAAGACTAAGAATGATTGATCAATGATGCTTGTAGCTTTACTTGTGGTGTTCCAATCTCTATTTACAGATCATTTTTTTTTTTAATGTTCTAATATGGCATAAACCAGATTTTTGTCTATATGTACTGGATTATGTATGCTGGCTCTTTTTTGTTACGAGAAGTCCACTAAGCAATAAATAAAAAAGTTTATGTGATCAGTTATGAAAGTGTGATGTTGTCTTATTTACGTGTTTGAATGTTAGTTTGAATACATTATTGTCTCACAAAAATCTGATTTACTTATTGAGTTATATCTCATTATAATTTATTGTTGTTCTAGGTGACTGAAACTTTAGGATAGTGAATTTGGCATATGAAGTTTTCGTTGTTCCTCATTTCTAAATAGGTCTAAGCTCTTGGGATGTTATTTAGGTGTTGTTTCATTGTTCTTTTAGGCATTATGTATGAAGAATTCTTTAGTATTTGAATTGCAAGTTTTTATTAATTCAAGTCTATTTATGATATATCTATTTGTTTTTGTTATTATGAATATGAATGAGATCACTCTCCTAGTTTCAAAGCTGGGGGCGTGATACCTCTCATCATTAACGTAAATATACAAGAAGAACTAGAAAGACAATGACTTGTTCAAGTTTCATGTGAAAATTTATCATTTTCGGTATTTTTTTTAATGGTTTATTGGAGTCAATGGATCTAACCCATTGATTTCTCATATGGGTTGCTGTTGGTTTGAGTGATTTCACCACCTATGTTGGTGAAAAAGAGGAAAAGTTGATATTGCTTTGTTGTTAGGTTGAATCATTTTGTGTTGAAGTTGCAGAATACCGTTTTGTATTGGAATTTTTATTTGACTGAAATTGCAAGCTAAGTGCTTTATTGGGTTGTTGGAGGAGGAGGATTATTCTTGTTGTTGCGAAAGGAGAGACGAAGATGCCGGTGGAGTCGTAGCCACAGTTGAAAGAAGGTGGAGGTGACCTTTCACTCACTGAATTCTGGTGGATTTGACAGTGAAGAAAGATGTACCCATGGGCTTTTAGTGACGGTTAGCAGTAGTTGTGATGGCGGCAATGACCTTGGGAAAGGCCAGCGACAATCGGGAGGCTTGCTGGGATGACAAGAGACCGATGATGCAAAGATGGTGACACCGAAATTCAAGCAAGAGAAGATGCCCCAAATCATGATGAAATGCGATTTGATTGGATTCCAATTTCTTTGCTACTTTTTTGACGATGATGAAGAAGAAATGAGAGTATTTTTTTAATTAATTAATTGAATTTCCTAGTTCTAACAAATTTTGAAGTTGTTCTCAAAAGGGCAATGGAGTAATTTCATAAAGATTTGCATGTGTCGATAATAGCGGTGGCAACTTGAGTCACGACATGAACACGATATACGATTAATAAATGTGTCAGATTTGTGTTAAAGGTGTTCAACACGCCAACCTATTTAATAATACGAATAGTTAAACATATCTTATTAATCCCTTATATACAAGCTTATCTAATGATATAAATTTTTACCTATTTACAACATATATATTATAAAACTGAAAATTTTATATTATAAAGTAAATTAATTTATATAATATTAAATTATGATGATTTTAATAATTTTTTATACTAATAATTATTTATATTCTAAAATTAATTTTAATTGATATAAATATATAGAATATGATAAATTATGCATAATTAGGTTAAACAATTAAGTAAGTTATATGAATTAAGTATGACACTATTACGATACATAAGTGACACATTTAATAACCGTGTCGAATCCGTTTTTCACGTTTCGATACGAATAATTAATTATTTTAATATGCGTGACACGAATTGTCATCCCTAATTTATAAGGATAAAACTGACATTTTATCTGATCTATTAATTCAAAAACAAACCGAATCTTTTAGCGAACTTGGGTGGCATCAAAATGCAAAGGTCATGGATTGTGTCGATAAATTCGTACATGAGGCTGTCCAACAATATAGTGCAAATTATAGGGGTGGTTTTTTATAGTATTCCAATAAAAAATCTTGCAACTTGATAGTGCAATTCCTTGATTAAAATTGATGGACCGCGTTAGGTTTGAGCTTTGAATGGATAATAACATTTAAGTTTTTGGCCCCATTTGCTGGTATCATGAACGTGAAGGATGCGATTGGCCTTAGCTTTTTTTTGGGATAACTTCAAATTTGTAGTCCTTGTCAAGTGAGGATGATGGCTTAAACTTAAACTAACAAGAATGTCGTCACTTTCATACTTTGGTCATGAGATGGTGCATTACATCCCGTATTTTCCTATTTAATGATAAAGAGCATCCTTACTCTTTAGCCATCAGCAGCCACTCAGTGGACTTGTTCTTAGAACTAGAGGGGTCCGACCCCCACCAAACAAAAAGTTTTTTGTTAAATTTTCTTTAAAATATTAGTATAATAATTATATAATAATATAATAGATTTTTCGATTTTGACCTTTCACTTCTTTTATTTGACATAGTTAAATACAAAAATATAAATGATATTTTAATTAATAAATCACAATTTTTTTTAAAAAATTTATTAAATAGAAAAGCTTATAATTAAATAAAAATTTCTTATTTGAATATATTTCCTATATTAATAATTAATATATATAAAGAAAAGTCATTTACTCTTTTTTATTATTTATCAATAAAGAAAAGAAGATCAATTGCATTAATATTGTTAATTTATAGATCAATAGGGCTTATACTTTATCCTTTAATTTTTTATTATAATTAATAGTCATTTTTAACTATCTACATAGTCGATATCAAGCTTTACAAAATAATATAGGATGTTCACTTCCTCATGAACTCTTTGACTCAATATATTGAAAGATAAATTATAAAAAATTTAGTATAGAAAAAATTATAAAAGATATTCAAACTTTGAAATAATGTTGGATTACTTTAATATATCATCAAGTTGATATAATTTTAATACATTTATTATAATTTTTTTCTTTTACAAACTATTAAGATTGATAATATTATTTTTTAATTATATAATATTATTTATTAATATATTTTTTATATTTATTCTATAATAATATTTTTTTTACAACTGGATTCTTCCAAAAGTTCAATCCAGCGTCCGCGTGCCACTGCAGCGCAGGAGATTAAGCAATGGAGAGACTCTGTGATATTCAATTTCGCCAGTATGCATCATAGTTTCTGCCACGTAGTAGCTCTAAGTACAAAACTTCCGAGATCAGCCAATGTGTAAAATAAGGCTTGAAGGAGATTGGAGAGAAAAGCTTGCCTCCCCTAGAAGCTAGCATGGTGAAACAAGGACCAGGCCAGCCTTGGCGGCTAGATAGTAGAGACCAAGTCTATTATAATTTCTTAATTGGATGTGCATCAAGTCAATAATGCAATGAGCCTCAATTGCCGCTGACACTGTTTATCTTAAAAGTATACAGAGTTCATCATTACACCAAATTCATAGAAGATTTGGACAGATTTCGTCACGCTTCTCGTTTTTAAATTATTTTCTATTACCACACCACCTATCCTAATCTATATTTCTATAAATTTCCTCGAATGATGTGATGTTTACCGACTAGATTATTTTGCAGTTTCAACCGGCCCACGCCATAGCGCCCGTCGATTTTGAAATAACATTTAACACTTCCAAACAAATATTTACAACTGTGTTCGCATCACCCCAAGCCCAAGCAATGCTTTCTGAATCAACTATCAAGTTTACTCCAAGCTGATACTTCAGAAGTCATATAATCAACAAATCAACTGAATAAGTTACTTCTTTCTAATGTTTTAATTAACTTTTTATTTTTATTTTTATATATAAATTAAAAATAGCCCTTTCAGGATCTCAAAAATTATGGACAATAGTAAATATTTATTAATTATTTTATTGTTAAAATAATTTAATGGAATAAATGAAATTTTCTTGGTAATATGTTTACCAAGAAAATTTTCCTTCAAAAAAATTATATTTGTGGTTTTGTAGTTTTATAAGAGAGAAGTGAAGGTTTTGACTTTCTGAATTCTGTAAGACACGCTTTTTGATTATTTAATATTGTGGGCAAAATAAAGTAATTTTATTTCTCCTAAAATTAACTAATGAATAAATTATTGTTTATCGTTCAACTAACTTGTTTTACGTAGACAAGTAAAGGTCTTCTTCAACGTTGCAGTCATTGCATGGGAGGTGGACAAGGCGGCGATGATGTATGTTAATATATATTTCTTCTGAACTCATGGTTAATTTAATTGGCTCGTCTCTGCGTGACGGTTTAACCAAAATTCAGGTCATTAATTTCCCTCTTAAGATTTGTGATGATTCTAGTGAACCCCTACAATTATTGAAATTTCCACAACGTCCTTGACTATCTTTTATAAAGGTGTATTTATCGATCGGTAAAAAATATATTTCGCTTCAATTTCTCAGCAAAGTAAAACTTAAAAAATGATTTATATAATTGTCAACTCCTATAAAACTTTTTTTTTTCAATTTATTTGTTTATCAATTAAGAATCAATAACTCAAATTTTTATTGAAAGCATCAAACTAGTAAAAAAAAAAAAGTTATTCTATTTAACCTCTACATTTTTACTTATCAGTCCTACTTTTATTCTTATATCTTATGACAATTTTATCCTAAAATAAAATTACTAAATGAGACATCAAATCAAAATTCTATAGATACCTCAAATTTATTAATTCACTATTTTATAAACCCTGATTCCCATCTCTTAAAATCTTAATTTGTAAACACTATTTTAAAATCTTGAATACCAAAATTTTGTGTTTGATATATAATTATAAATAAGATTTAATTAATTGATTAATTTTTCTTCATTTTTTAACATTATTGATGCAGTATGGATAGTCTCTTTCCGAGGTGGTTCCTCTCTTTTCCCTCGAATCTGTAATAAACTTGGTTATTATTTTGTATTTTGGTACTTGATCTTGAGTGGAAATTGCAAACCAAACACCATTTTGTCTTAAGGCAACGAACTCAGTTAAAAAGAAAAATGGATTTCTTAATTGTGCGACCTATGTTAATTTTTCCTTCATTCCAATTCCCAAATAACTTGATTTTAATCTCAACAAATAAATGAAAGTTTAACTCTTTTGTGTTGCTTTTTTATTCCTCACTTTTTTAATTTTATCTAGAATCCATACCTGGGTCCTCAATAATAACCAAAGAAAAAAATAAAAGAATTTCAATCTATTATTTATTTAGATGAGAAAATTGTGATATCTCATATATGTCCGAAAGTCAAATATATTTAGAAAGGCAAATATGATGGAGTATAATTAAAAAACCTATTTTGTACAATAAAAGAGTAAACTGGAAATCAAGCGGGGTTCAATTCAATGAGAAAATAATAGTAATTTAAAATTTATTATGGGATGAATTTAGAAGTGGAAGCTAATGAACTAAAAAGTGGGGCTGAATAGAACAATTTTAAACCAATATATATATATATATATATATATATATATATCTAGATGCATGAAAACTAATATTACCCATTTTGGGCTTTAGCCCAAATCTATTCTTCAAATAGGCTTTCATAGGAAAAGAGATAATCCCTCCTCTTATAAAGTACAAGCAAACCTACTAAATACTAGCTATTAGACTAACCATGATTGAACCCAAGTAGCAAGACTAATTAATTAAACTTTATGTGTATAATCTATTAGAGTTGTTCTATTTAACCCCCATATTCTAACTTTTCATCCCCCATTTCTAAATTCACTCCATTAAAAATTAAAAATTATTATTTTTTCTCATTGAACCCTAAAAAATTTCCAAACTACCCATTTATTTTATAAAGGAGATTTTCATTGTTCTCCACCATCTCCAATTTCTTCTTCCTCGAAGAGAAAATAATAATAATAATAATAATAATAATAATAATAATAATAATAATAATAATAATAATTTCATATAGTTTTTGCGTCCAAGTCAAAATAGTTTGGCATGCTTCTATCAATAGAGATTTCATGTTTGTATGTGGAATCATTTTTAATCTGTTTATACTTATCAAGATTCAGTTTGTTTGGTGGTCATAGGTATGGATTTCGGTCTTCTTTCCTATGGGATTTAACATAGCTAGTTCTGCACCTCAAGTCTTGAGCTAAGAAGGCCTAGCGAACTTTATGATAATTTTATTGGTTTAAATCTCAAGAATCTATCCATGCTGCATCAATAGAAATATTGGGAATCCAAGACAGTATTAATCATAATATTAACAATTAAACTATATTATCACAAAGTCTTTCTCATTGACTTGTAAAAAAAAAATCAAAGATAAATGTATTTGGAAACAATGTTTAGTACTCAAGATTTTAAAGGGTGCTTAAACAAACTTAGGATTTTAATTGTCTAAGAGAATGAGGATTTATAGCTTAGTAAATAACATGACTGTGCATTTAGGAATTTTTTTTATATTCTTTAGTAATTTTATGTTAGGACAAAAATGTCATAAGAAACAAAATAAAAGTGGGGGTTGATGAGTTAAAAAGTGGAGGCCGAATAGAACTACTTAATCGATTATTTATGAGTTATTTTCTTTGTTTACAATATATATATTACTCCTTGTAAACAAAGATTTACTCTATATTCACGGATTCCTTATTCATATGTCAAATATACAAAAATAATGTCTACATTCAAATGTAAGAAATAAAAAAAGTTACTCTACTTTTTAATTAATTTGTTGAAAAAAATTATTTAAAAACTAAATATAATAAAATCAAATAAGAACATGTTATATTTATAATAAAATATAAATTAAATAACCATAACTAGTAAAGAGATTAAGTGAAAAATATATGGTTTATGCACTTGAAAGGCAACTTAAAAGATATTGTCCTAAGGTCAAAGAGTTTTTTCATTCTGCAAGTAATATCGGTACAACCTATCTCCTTGATGTTAACACAATAACAAGAAGAAAATAATCAATCTTCATAAGCCATGATCACTAAAAAATTTTAATGTTTAATCTCAAATACATGTTAATACCATAAAATTTTTATAATAACACTTGAAAATTATGTAATTTTATCATAAAAATCATTGAATGTATAAAAATATTTTAAACACTAATCTAATAACTTTTAATTAATAAATTACTTTTAAAAAAAACTTTACTCATTAAATATGATTTTCAAGAGATATTATGCAATTTCAAAGATATTAACAAACACTCTTAAAACACACTCTTACTAGCACTTAATTATTTGACATTTCGAAAAATACGTCTTTCTATAAGTCCTTGCTATAGTGGTAATGCTCTGGATCTCTCAGACTGTAAACGTTCAGAGCTTGCAAATATCTTAAAGATTTTAGGCCGCGTTTGGGAGTTAGGGTTGGATTGGACTGGACTGGACTGAGATTGGGATTGGGATTGGGACTTGACTAGATTGGACTGGACTATAGATAGTACTATATTATGTTTGGTGTATTATGGGACTGGACTATATTAGTATATAATAAAATTTTAGAAATAAATTTTTAAATATAAAATAAATTATTTTAATTCAAGTTTGATTTAAACAAAAATTAATTTAATATTTATTAAAAATATTTAAAAACTTGTTAATGCTTTTATAAAAATTAACATATTTTGCATTTCATTAGGAATTAATTATTTATAAATTATAAATAATAATTCTAATATTTTGGATTATTTTTTAATTATTATTACATCATTTTTATAAGTGAATAATGAAGATTAATTTTGGATAAAAATAATTAAATATGTAAATGTATTTAAAAAATATACTATATTATGAAATTATTACAAAGGTGATATAATTATTTATTATATATATAAATTTCTATATTTTATTAATAGTTTTTTAATAATATTTCATTTTTATTATATGAAAATAAAATTATTTTGAAATTAGTAATTGAGTAATCCAATTGATTATCATATTTATAAATGTTTATATTATTATATTAATTTTTTAATAATATTCTATTTTATTATATAAAAATAAAATTATTTTGGATTTATTAATTGAGTAGTTCAATTAATTATTGTATTTATAAATGCTCATATTATTATATTAATTTTTAAATAATATTCCATTTTATTATGTAAAAAATTATTTTGGAATTAATTATTTGAGTAATTCAATTAATTATTGTATTTATAAATGTTTATATTATTATATTAATTTCTTAATAATTTTTTATTTTTATTATATAAAAATAATATTATTTTGGAATTATTAATTGATTAATTTAATTAATTATTGTATTTCTAAGTGTTTATGTTATTATAATAATTTTTTTGGTAATATTTCATTTTTATTATATAAAATTAATATTATTTTGGAATTATTAATTGAATAATGTAATTATTTATTATATTTATGAGATTTTTTATTTTTATATTAATATTAGTGTAATAATATTTCTTTTTGCATTATATTAATTTTTCTAAAATTATTAATGATAATATATTTATTTTTAATTTTTGTTGATAAATATTTTATATTATTTTTTAATATTTTTATTAATAATTATTTTATTTTTTAATTATATTATATCACTTATTATTATTAATTATAATAAGATTAAAAAAATAAAATGTTGGGCCAAACTTGGGACAAGTTGTCCCATGAATTTGGCACTATTGGGACTAGCATTAGTCTAGTCCCAATCTTCTTAAAGTACTCTAAACAAGAGATTAGGACAAATAATCCTAAAAATAGTCCAATCCCCCCCTTTGTCCTGTCTCCCAAACATGCCCTTATTCCTCTCAATACTGTTAATGGGCTTCTTACAGTAACACCGACGTGGCCCTCGACCCTCATCAACTATTTTTTCTTTTTAAGCTTGATTGAAAAATTAAAAAATTTTTGATCACCGGTGCTCTTCAATGGCCTCATAATTTGTATAAACAAAATAACGATTTTTAAGCTTGCGTCCGTCGGAGAGCATCCCAAAGACTCTCGAGCGTCGTAGGTGGTTCCTCCTCTGGCAGTCGTTGCAGGCTGTCACAATCCCATATCTCCAAAGTTTCAAGATAGTAGAGGTTCTTCAGTCCCTTGGGCAAGGATTTAAGATTTTGCAGTCGCTCAAGATGAAGAGATGACGAATTGGTGGGCAGCAACCAGTTCTCTGGGAAAAACACTAAACTTTGACATCGACGGAATGAGAAGTTGGTGAGATAAGCGAGCCTGTGAAGGCTCCATTCAGATGAGGACTTCAGATTTTTACAATCCAAGATGGGAAGTGATATTAAATTGGGGGGTAGCCCACCGTCTGGAAATGACATAAGACTAGAGCACCCTTTTATGCGAAGTTCTTGAAGCGATCTAAGACCATACATGTGATTTGGTAAAAACTTGAGATTTTGGCAATTGGAGATTTTAACTGATTGCAGCATTGCGGCGGGTAAGCCTGGCTATGGAAAAAGTCGAAGAAGTGGGCACTCAGATATTTCCAAGTGATCAAGAAAAGAGGTTATGCAGGCCTTCAGGTAAGGACTTAAGAAGCATACAATTGGTGACACTAAGCTTCTTAAGCTTCATGACAGTGCTGAATACTGTTGTGGGTAACTGAAAAGTAGATATTGGGAAGGATTTAGGGAAAATTGAGAAAATAGATACTGTTTACACCCAAAATATACCGCGATTATTGTAGTATACGTTGAGGTGTCGAATCCACAAGGAGGCCTTTGATAAAAGAGGTTAGTAAAACAAAAATATAAAAGATAATAAAGATATAAAATTTAACTTTGAAGTGATTAGTTCTAAAGAAAATACAATGTTTAATAATTGGAAACAATCGATGGTAATTAAGAAGTAAGGCATCGAGAATCACTTATATGTTTTGTAAATCTAATCCCCACTTTGATTTAATAATTATAACTCAATTGAAAGTTTCACATCCCAAACAATCAATCGGAAAATATGTATAGTATAGCATAAATGATAAACACATGTATTTGATATGCATAAACTCTTTACAAGCAATATTTACCAACAACATTCATCCTTACAAGTTATCCAAGAGCGACAATATATCACATGATAATATTGTAGTAAAGGACTAACTCATAAAACGAAACTACCAGTAACAATTATAATTCAACATGAATCACATAAAGAAAGCATGACTGAATTTATATGAAATTGAGAATTATAATTTCTGGATTAAAAAAAAATCACAAGATGAGAAAGAGTTTAACACATAAACAAACAGACAATCTTTATAGCCTTTGAGGTAGAATGAAAGTGGAGAAATAGATAAACTACACATACAAGTTCATCTCTAGCCTTACCAAGAGTTCTAGCCTAACTTACAATTCATTCTTATCATTTCTAAAAAGAAAATACAAGAGAGAATTGTAATATACAATGATAAAATGTGAACTCAAATGATTTTTTCTCCCTCCCCATTCAATTCCTAAGTTGTCCTTAAATAGGTGATGAAATGGAACTATTACACCAAACCTCCACCAATTTTTTCACATTGTCGGCTACCAACTTACAGCTGATTTTTGACCACCAAATGGACCGAATTGGGCTTTGTGGAAAACATGAAAGTCGTAGCATTTTGTCTCATCTTTCCAGGGCCACCAGATTCATGCAATTTGGACAAGTATTCTCTGAGATATGGCCCAAATACTGGACATGGGTCGGGCTGAGAAACAACTACAATTTGGTTTTGTTGTGTCTCAATTTCGGCCCATCAAAAATTTGGGCTTTTGATTGTTCTTCAACTTTGTGTAAAATTGAGACATGTTGCTCCAGGTTCAATAATC
Source organism: Boswellia sacra (assembly GCA_013180625.2). Lineage (NCBI taxonomy): Eukaryota > Viridiplantae > Streptophyta > Magnoliopsida > Sapindales > Burseraceae > Boswellia > Boswellia sacra. Next base: position 288,624 of record SNVD02016232.1, on the reverse strand, counting down.
TCTCCATTTTGATCTATAGATTGAGAGTTGTATCCATTTTATTAAACCTGAAAAAAATGATTTCTATTAATCACAATTTAAGGACAATACTTTATTTCAAGATAAAGACTAAAGAATATGCAAAAGAAATGAAACAAATGTAAAAGAGGCATAAGCAAAATAATTATGCTAAAATATCATAAAAGCTTTATAATACTGTCTAATTAGCATTAATTATTTATGCTTAAGAGTGTACTTTCATGCGTTTATTAGATACAATTAGGGGGCCTTGTTAAAAAATAGACACATTCTGAAAAATTTTCATGCTATAGACACTTTCTTGACAAAAAGACTCAAATACCCTTTAAAATTCAATTTATTCCTAAACTCTTTATTTCCCTCTTTCCTTCACTTACTAGTTACTGTGTCCTATTTCCATAATCGTGTCCTATTTCCATAACCGTCTATTATTGTCTAACTTTCAATATACCGTCAAAAGCGCAGTCTGAAATGCAGCAAGAAGAATGAGAAACTTATTCTAGGTTTGGGGATTTGAGGTAGATTTTAGGGATTTTGAATTTAAGGATTTGAGTTTGAGTTCGTATTTTGTATTTATTCTGTGTTTGTAGGGCTAAATGAAGTGTTGTTTGATTGATTTTTTGGTTTGATGTGTGTAAAAATGGTGAAAATCGACGCGTTTCTTCGTGATGAAGAAGACACTCGACATGTTGAGTTGTGTCAGATGCAAGTAATGTCGAGTGTCGAGTTGTGTCGGATGCAAGGTAGTTTCGAGTATCGGATTAATGTGTCTTCGAAAATAGACTGTTATCGAGAATTTGATACGACTCGACACGGCTCGACACATACGTGTCGAGTGTTGAGTTGTGTCGGATGCAAGGTAGTGTCGAGTGTCAGATTAATGTGTCCTCAAAAATAAACTGTTATCGAGAATCCGACACGAGTCGACACATAAGTGTCGAGTGTCAAATGCGCAAGTCTTCATGCAGTGTCGAGCGTCTGTCCAGCAAGCACCCAAGTCTTCACACGATATATAGCTCTAAATACTTTTAATTTCTTTTTAGTCCCCATAGTTTGTAATTTGACCATTTCATCCTCAAAAAGAGTGTCGGATGCAAGTAATTTCAATGGGTATTTGAGTCTTTTTGTAAAAAAAGTGTCTATGGCATGAAAATTTTTCAGGATGTATTCATTTTTCAACAAGACCCTCTAATTGTGTCTATTTTCTCAATTTTCCCAAGGATTTAATAGAATGACAACCAACAAATTTCAAGATTTCAAAAGAACTACAGTTGCAAATCATCTTCTTCGGGAGAGAAAACAAATTTATGCCATCCAGGATTTCAACATCCTTAAGAGTTCCAGATAGTTCATCTCTTGGTAGAGAGATGAGAGAAGAACATCCCTCTATTACCAAATATTCAAGTAAGAAGGTGTTATTGTCCTTGTGGGATTCATGCATCATCCACTCAGGTAAGAACTGCAAAGCCTCACAACTCTTGATTTCAAGGCCTATAAGCACGAAGGGTAAGACCGTTTCAGGAAGTGAAACGAGTGAAAGGCAATTCCAAATCGTCAACACTTTTAAGAGATGAAAGTTTGTGTAAGTTTTTAGGCAACTCCTTCAAGCATGGACATCCTGAAATTTCCAACAGCTGGAGAGAACGGAGGCTTTGCAATCTAATCTTTTCTAATAATGTTGCAAGCTCCCCAAGATGAGAGATCTGTAATTCTTCAAGAGCCATTAAATGTCGAAAAGAACCTTCAACCAGACATACCAGCTTAGAAATTTGACATAAACGAATATGGGTGAGCGTAGTAAGACTTACAATACTTTGTAGTACCTTGGCATAACATTTGCTTAGCTCTAATTCAATGACTGAAGGAAGCTCTGGAAGTACTGCCAAAGTCTTGGCATGCTTCTATCTCAAGCATTGTCAAGGAAGGGAAGATACTGGGCAATTCCATCGGGTGGGGCATGTCACAATGGAAAGTTCAAGCAGGAAAGGGAATTCCCTCCCTTGCTATAGACCGTCATGCCTTGGGCGCCTTGGAAGAGCTTCCAATTTTTCATAACTTTTGATAGTCATGATCTTCCTCAAGGAAGGAAAGTGATGTGAGAATTTCCTCAACTTAGGACAATTTTGAATTTCAACCTCTTGAAGATGAAAGGAGTCTTCTGAGCCTTCAACTCCTGAAGATGACCAATCCTCCCACTCTTAACATATTCTCAAACTTCAAAGTATCCAATGAAGGAAAAGGTGAAAAAAAGGAACATCCATCCCAATAGCATTCGAAACTCGCAGATTTTATTCGATCCATTCCTTCGATAGTAAGATCTTTCAAAGAGGGCAATTGCCCAATGCTAACACTTGACACTTCCTACAGTTACTAAGTTTCAAAGTACCATATCGCACAAGGAGTGTGACCCAATACATTGTACCTCCATAGTCTTTGATCACAAGTTGTTTTATATTTTTGTGGGGCTGTGACATCTCAATCACATTTGTTTACATTCTTTCATTTCTCAAATCACCCAAACTACCATTCTGTCCCTACTTAAGCTTAGAAGATTCCTGCCGATAAGCTTCAGTGGCTTCTCTAAGGCTAGGAGAATGAGCAGTTTTAAAGTCGCTGATGGTGACATCCTTCAAACTTTTGTGACGTTGAGATGTATTAGGTATTTCCTTTTCATCAAAACTGTTCGTCCATTGCAATACTAGATCAGTAAGTTCCTTCTTGTCCTTCAAGTTAGCCTACATTACATCAGCAAAATTAATCACATTCTGCAATCCCGAGATAATAAGTGCTCCTTGAAGTTGCTAAATATCCCTCACGTCCTTAATTCCTGACCCATTATCTTTATCCATAACAAAATGAGTCAAAGTTTGTAGATTCTTTAATCTACATATTTGCAGTGGCATCTCCCTTAGTCTGCTCCCATTAAAGCGAAGATGTCGTAGACTCGTTAGATTCCTATCACGATTGGCAATTTACTGAGAGAATAACATTGCAATAAGATTAAAGTTTGTAAATTGAAAAGAGTACTTACTGATTCAGGTAGCATTTTAATTGATGTTCGAGAAAGATCTAGGTAGTGTAGATGTTTCAGGTCGCCTATCAAATCTGGCAATTCAGTGATGTGGTAGGTCCTGAAAGATAGCACACGCAGGTACTTCAATCTAGGCAAGAGATCACGGGGGACTACATTGGCCAAATAGCTGGCTTCAATTTTCCCTGTTGGATCCAATTGTAGGAAGGTGCATAATGTCATGGCCTTAATGTTTCACCGCTTAGACCGTACGGCTTTAGCCGCTCAACGAACCGAATTTACACCTAAGTAGGCCTTCGAACCCTTGACAATGCCAAGCAAGATCAAAGGAAGCAAGAGAGAGTTAGGGAATGTACAATTGTAATTACTTTATAAGGTAATTGTACAAGACAAGCACTCAAGGAGAGAACATGTACCTACAAATGAGTGCTCAACCCTATTTATAGAGGAGCATCTCCTCAACGTGTGGCTATTAATGCGCCATTTGTCTACACCCTATTTGTTCTCTAGAAGCATCCTAAGATATTTTACAATGCTTATCTTGTAGCCTAGAAATATCTACTGAGAAATATCTTACAAGGCTTAAGAGATATCTAGAGAACCCTAGACAATAGAGAGCTCCACGGTCTTCTAGAAGCTTCCATAGTCTTCGACGTTCTTCCATTACCTTCTGGAACCTTCTAGAGTCTTCTAGGGTCTTCTCATGTCTTTCGCATGCTTCCGAAGCCTTCCAGAGTATTCTAGAAGTGTCCAGAATATTCTAAAACGTCTTAGAACCTTCTAGAAACTTCTGAAACATCACACCTAATTGATGTGCCATTGAATTCCTCCTGTTATAAGAATGTCGAAACACTATAAAACTTGCCCCAAATTCTAACTCCTTGGGGGTCATCCGAGCAATTTTCGGGCGCATGCGTGTGGGGCGTGACATGTCACAATGGAAAGTTCAAGCAGGAAAGGGAATTCCCTCCCTTGCTATAGACCGTCATGCCTTGGGCGCCTCGGAAGAGCTTCCAATTTTTCATAACTTTTGATAGTCATGATCTTCCTCAAGGAAGGAAAGTGATGTGAGAATTTCCTCAACTTAGGACAATTTTGAATTTCAACCTCTTGAAGATGAAAGGAGTCTTCTGAGCCTTCAACTCCTGAAGATGACCAATCCTCCCACTCTTAACATATTCTCAAACTTCAAAGTATCCAATGAAGGAAAAGGTGAAAAAAAGGAACATCCATCCCAATAGCATTCGAAACTCGCAGATTTTATTCGATCCATTCCTTCGATAGTAAGATCTTTCAAAGAGGGCAATTGCCCAATGCTAACACTTGACACTTCCTACAGTTACTAAGTTTCAAAGTACCATATCGCACAAGGAGTGTGACCCAATACATTGTACCTCCATAGTCTTTGATCACAAGTTGTTTTATATTTTTGTGGGGCTGCGACATCTCAATCACATTTGCTTACATTCTTTCATTTCTCAAATCACCCAAACTACCATTCTGTCCCTACTTAAGCTTAGAAGATTCCTGCCGATAAGCTTCAGTGGCTTCTCTAAGGCTAGGAGAATGAGCAGTTTTAAAGTCGCTGATGGTGACATCCTTCAAACTTCTGTGACGTTGAGATGTATTAGGTATTTCCTTTTCATCAAAACTGTTCGTCCATTGCAATACTAGATGAGTAAGTTCCTTCTTGTCCTTCAAGTTAGCCTATATTACATCAGCAAAATTAATCACATTCTGCAATCCCGAGATAATAAGTGCTCCTTGAAGTTGCTAAATATCCCTCACGTCCTTAATTCCTGACCCATTATCTTTATCCATAACAAAATGAGTCAAAGTTTGTAGATTCTTTAATCTACACATTTGCAGTGGCATCTCCCTTAGTCTGCTCCCATTAAAGCGAAGATGTCGTAGACTCGTTAGATTCCTATCACGACTGGCAATTTACTGAGAGAATAACATTGCAATAAGATTAAAGTTTGTAAATTGAAAAGAGTACTTACTGATTCAGGTAGCATTTTAATTGATGTTCGAGAAAGATCTAGGTAGTGTAGATGTTTCAGGTCGCCTATCAAATCTGGCAATTCAGTGATGTGGTAGGTCCTGAAAGATAGCACACGCAGGTACTTCAATCTAGGCAAGAGATCACGGGGGACTACATTGGCCAAATAGCTGGCTTCAATTTTCCCTGTTGGATCCAATTGTAGGAAGGTGCATAATGTCATGGCCTTAATGTTTCATCGCTTAGACCGTACGGCTTTAGCCGCTCAACGAACCGAATTTACACCTAAGTAGGCCTTCGAACCCTTGACAATGCCAAGCAAGATCAAAGGAAGCAAGAGAGAGTTAGGGAATGTACAATTGTAATTACTTTATAAGGTAATTGTACAAGACAAGCACTCAAGGAGAGAACATGTACCTACAAATGAGTGCTCAACCCTATTTATAGAGGAGCATCTCCTCAACGTGTGGCTATTAATGCGCCATTTGTCTACACCCTATTTGTTCTCTAGAAGCATCCTAAGATATTTTACAATGCTTATCTTGTAGCCTAGAAATATCTACTGAGAAATATCTTACAAGGCTTAAGAGATATCTAGAGAACCCTAGACAATAGAGAGCTCCACGGTCTTCTAGAAGCTTCCATAGTCTTCGACGTTCTTCCATTACCTTCTGGAACCTTCTAGAGTCTTCTAGGGTCTTCTCATGTCTTTCGCATGCTTCCGAAGCCTTCCAGAGTATTCTAGAAGTGTCCAGAATATTCTAAAACGTCTTGGAACCTTCTAGAAACTTCTGAAACATCACACCTAATTGATGTGCCATTGAATTCCTCCTGTTATAAGAATGTCGAAACACTATAAAACTTGCCCCAAATTCTAACTCCTTGGGGGTCATCCGAGCAATTTTCGGGCGCATGCGTGTGGGGCGTGACATTTCCCTCCCCCCCCCTCCCCACCTAAGCTAGCGACGCCCTCGTCGTATTTTTGTGAAACTCGTGTATCTTATCTTCGAATTACCACAAGGACTCTTCTGGTTCCTAATTGACCTCTGTATTAGGGAGTCCCTTCCATCTCACCAAATACTTACGACTCGGAGGATAGCCTTGTTGTCGCAGTACTCTTTCTGCCATGATATGATCAACCTCCTTGTCGTAGGAGACGATAGTGCCAATGGGTATCCTCTTAGGCTCATTTCTTGAAGCATCTCTCTTGTTTTCATGAAATGGTTTTAAGCAACTCACATGAAAGACAGGATGAAGCCTAAGTCTTAAAGGTAACTCGACCTTGTAGGCTACAGGACCCACCTTCTTTATGATTGGGAATGGCCCCTCATATCTCTACATGAGGCCCTTGTGTACTGACTGCGTCCATTTGTGTTGTTGGGGGAGTACCTTGATGAACACCAAGTCACCAACGTTGTACTCTACCTATCGCCGCTTGGTGTCCGCCCACTTCTTCATCTTCTTGGTTGCCTTGTCCAAGTAAGCCCTCGCAATATCCGCTTGCTCATGCCAACTTTTAGCAATCTTGAAGGCGGAAGGACTTCTTCCTGTGTAGCGTGCTTCGAGTGTATGTGGTGTGAGAGGTTATTGACCTATCGCCAACTCGAATGGACTTCAATTGGTAGACTCACTCCTCTGCAAGTTGTATGAGAACTGTGCTATATCTAGTAACTTGGCCCAATCCTCTTAGTTAACACTCACGAAGTGCCGCAAGTATAGTTCCAAAAGCGCTTTCACCCTCTTGGTTTGCCCATCTGTCTGTGGGTGAAAGCTTATAGAGAAGTGAAGTGTAGATCCCATGAGTTTGAACAATTTGATCCAAAACCTCCCAGTGAACCGTGGATCTCAATCACTTATGATTGTCTTTGGCAACCCCCAATACTTCACCACATTCTTAAAGAATAACTTGGCCATTTCTTCAGCCATGCAATCCTTGCAAGCCGAGATGAAGGTTGCGTATTTGGAAAACCGATCCACCACCATGATGATCGTGCCACAACCGTCGGATTTAGGAAGTCCAACAATGAAATCCATGGTAAGACTTTCTCATGGTTGTGTGGGCATAGGTAAAGGCTCCAATAATCCTATAGGACTTTGGTTCTCAATCTTGTCTTGTTGGCAAACAAGGCAAGTCTTCACAAACTGCTCGATGTTATCCCGTATTTGAGGCCAATAGTACACCGCCTCAAGTAATGCCTGTGTACGCTTTTGTCCCGGGTGACCAGCCCATCACGTGTCATGGCATTCTTTGATAAGGTTTCTCCTCAAGTTTTCCCATCTAGAAATATAGATTCTGCGTCCCTTTGTATAGAGAAGACCACCTTCCTCCCAAAACCTTTTGGTTTTCCCTTCACGTGCTAAGGAAATTAACTGTTGAGCCAAAGGGTCCTGGGACATACCTTACTTGACGAGGCCAAGAACCTCTTCTTGGACCTTGCTTAGAGCAGCTAACTCAGCCTTCTTACTTAGCGCATCTGCCACGACGTTGGCTCATCCTGGTTTGTACTCCAAGACGTAGTCGAATTCTGCCAAGTAGTCATGCCACCTTGCTTGCTTTGGACTTAGTTTCTTTTGGCTTTGAAAATAACTTGTAGCCACATTGTCTGTCTTTAGCACAAACCTGGATCCCAACAAGTAATGTCTCCAAGTGCGCAAGCAGTGGATGATGGCGATAATTTCTTTTTCTTGCACCGTGTAGTGTCGTTCTGTGTCGTTTAGCTTTCGACTTTCAAAAGCAATTGGATGCCCATTTTGCATCAACACGCCACCAATGGCAAAGTCAGAGGCATCTGTATGTACCTCAAATGGCACATTGTAGTCCGGAAGCGCAAGGACTAGTTCTTTCATTACCGCATCCTTTAGTGCTTCGAACGCTTGTTGGCACTCATCCGTCCACTCCCGTCTTCGATTCTTCTTTGATAAGTCGGTGAGCGGAGACGCTTTTTGTTGAATACCTCGGTATGAATCGCCTATAGTAATTTACCAATCCAAGGAAAGATCTCAACTCAGATACCTTCGTAGGTGACTCCCATTCTACGATGGCACGCACCTTTCCTTGGTCCGTGATAAGTTTGCCGTCTTGTATTCTATGACTAAGGAAGTCTACATCGCATTTAGCAAATGAGCACTTCTCCTTCTTGACATAGAGTTCATTTTCATGCAACAATTGAAAAACTGTCTGGAGGTGTTGCACATGTTCTTCAGGCGTGCAGTTATATACAACTATATCATCTAAGTACACTACCACGAATCGATCCAAGTATGGATGGAAGATCCGATTCATAAGAGTGTAGAACGTTGCTGGTGCGTTGGTTAGGCCAAAGGGCATGATGAGAAATTCGTATGCACCATATCGTGTTACACATGTAGTCTTTGGCTCATCACCTTCTGCAATCCGCACTTGATAATATCCGAACCTCAAGTCTAACTTGGAGAAGTATCTAGCATTCCCTAATTGATTAAATAAATCTGTAATCAAAAGAATGGGGTATTTGTTTTTTATTGTTACCTTGTTGAGTGCTGGATAGTCGATGCATAATCGAAGCAATCCATCGTGCTTCTGTTGAAACAACACTGGTGCTCCATACGGTGCTTTGGACGGTCGAATATACCCAGCATCCTATAACTCCTTTAGTTGTCATCGCAGCTCCTCTAACTCAGGTGGCGACATTCGGTAGGGTGCCTTGGCGGGTGGTTGCGCCCCTGGCTTAAGATCAATTTGATGGTCCACCTCCCTCCTAGGTAGGAGTCTCTTCGGTAACTCCGAAGGCATCACATCCTTGAACTCTTCAAGGACCTTCACAACCTCTTATGGAACGCCCTTCCCCAAAGTGTCTCCCTCATCATCCATCTCCCGTATTGTTGCCAAATAAGTTTCCTCCCCACGTTTCACACCCTTACAAAGTTGCATGGCGGAGAAGAGGTTGGGATAGGAAGATGGCTTCACCATGGTAGGTACCATGCACGGTCCTCCCTCGAGGATGCACACGGTGTTAAGTCAAGGAAGTGGCACTACATTGCATTGGGGAAGGAACTCTATCCCTAAAACAACATTAAAATCATCTAAGAGGACAACAGAGAAGTTTACCTTACTGCTCCAAGTGCCTAGACGCATCTCCACTTGGTGCGCTACTCCTAGAGGTGGTTTTGCCTCAGAGTTTATTGTCTTCAACCATTCGCGCTCCGTGTTTACCTTGAGGCCTAGCCGTTCAGCCTCTTCCTTTTTAATAAAGTTGTAGGAAGCGCCTGTATCCACCAACGCAAGCGCTTTCTTCCCATTGATGCTCGCTTCAACGTATATGAGGGACCTATCAAGCAGTTTGGCTGGAGTAGGATTGGCATTCAAGGCATTGAGGATTTGGAGGCAACCCACCTGTGCTTGTTCTTGGGTCTTCCGCTCATCAAGCATGGCATTGAGTGACATTCGATTGGGACAATCCCTTGCCCAATGCGGACCATCGCATAAAAGGCAATTCATCCTTGGTTGGGTCTCCTTCTTTGGTTCCTTCCTCCACTCCTTGCCCTTAGGTGGTTTACCTTTCCCCTCTTTTTGCGAAGGTTGGGAGCTCTTTGCTCCCCCACCCTTGCCATGATGGGTCTTGGAGTGCTTGGAGGACTCCGCTTGTCGATACTCCGTCAAGGTTTCCGCAATGGTTAACGCGGATGAGATATCCTTTACGCTACGCTGTTGCAACTCTTGAGAAGCCCACGGTTGGAGGTCGTCCATGAAGTTAAAGAGGAGATCCATCTCGCTCATGTTGTCAATTTGTAGCATGAGCGCAGAGAATGCCTCGACATACTCCACTATTGAGCGGGTGTGCCTCAATTCCTTCATCCTTTTTCGGGCATCATGCGCCACATTCTCTAGATAGAATTGGCGCTTCAACTCCTTCTTCATCCCACGTGTTGATGACACACGTTCCAGCCTACATGTCACGCCCGAAAATCTCTTATTTAGAGATTTTAGAGGTGATTGAATAAGAATTTATAATAATTATGCCAGCCATACCTCATAAATATTTTTTTTTTATCACAAGAATTCATTGCAACTTATGACTAATTGTTCAAAATTAATTTTACATACATTGGTGACTAAAATCAATACATCAATTAATAGTCACCTAACGAAATCTCCCATTACATACTAGGAGAATCAAGACAGTCCCCAAAAATTATATGCATACCGACTCCAGACTCCCTAAGAAAGCTCTGAAACATCTCTAAGATAAGTATCCTTCTGTGTTACCTGTGGAGGGAGGGGGGTGAGCATAAAGCCCAATAGGAAAGTTCTAACATTATACAAAATTATTCACATTCCACAAATATCCAATCACAGGATTAAACATCCAATAATAATATATCAAACTATTATGTTCGTTCGTATATGAAATCTCTGTTCGTATTCCCCTTGAATCCATATATAGAACGACCCATCCAAGGTCTAACACATCATATCGAAATATTCACGTCCCCCTTGGTTCCGTATATAGAACGGTCTACCCAAGGTCCAATACCTCATATCATTATATTCGTGTTCCCTTTTGGTCCGTATATAGAATGGTCCGCCCAAGGTCCAACACCTCATATCATTTTATTCGTGTTCCCTTTAGGTCCGTATACAGAACGGTCCACCCAAGGTCCAACACCTCATATCATTTTATTCGTGTTCCCCTTGGGTCCGTATACAGAACGGTCCACCCAAGGTCCAACACCTCATATCATTTTATTTGTGTTCCCCTTGGGTCCGTGTACAGAACGGTCCACCCAAGATCCAACACATCTCATATCATTATATGCGTGTTCCCCTTAGGTCCGTATACAGAACAGTCTACCCAAGGTCCAACACATCTCATATCATTATATGCGTGTTCCCCTTAGGTCCGTATACAGAACGGTCCACCCAAGGTCCAACACATCTCATATCATTATATGCGTGTTCCCCTTAGGTCCGTATACAGAACGGTCCACATTATATGCGTGTTCCCCTTAGGTCCGTATACAGAACGGTCCACCCAAGGTCCAACACATTTCATCGTTATATTCGTGTTCCCCTTGGGTCCGTATACAGAACGGTCCACCCAAGGTCTAACACTAGAATTTATTATCCGTATTCTCCTTGGATCCATATACAAAACGGCCCATCCAAGGTCCAATGCATACATTAACAACCTTTCAATATCATTATTATAATAAATCTCAAGAAAATATAATTTTTATGCGAAATCCAGGACTTTTTAGGAAGTATACAGTCGATTTGGGGTGGTTCTGAAATTTTGCTCGACACTCGAACACTGTTCACTCGACACTGTTTCTCGACACTGTTCACTCGAACACTGTTTCACTCGACACTGTTTCTCGACATTGTTCACTCGAATACTGTTTACTCGACGCTGTTTCTCGACATAGTTCACTCGATACTGTTTCTCGACATTGTTCACTCGAAACACTGTTCACTCGACACTCTTTCTCGATACTCGATGTTATTTCTCGAGACTCGACACTGTTTACTCGATGTACTGTACACTCGATGCACTGTTCACTCGATTCACTGTTCACTCGATTCACTGTTCACTCGACGTACTGTTCACTCGAGACTCGACACTATTTCTCGACACTCGACGTTATTTCTCGACACTGTTTCTCGACACTGTTCACTGTCAAGCGAAACACCAGAATCGAATTCCAGAGTTGGTTCAAAACGTCCCATTTCCAGAATTCGACTTTCAACTTCAAAAATTCACCAAAAATCCATTTTAACTCCAAATTCAACGAAATCAACGGCTAATTAAAGCTTAATACGTCTATTTTCCAAAACAAATGAGAAATCACACAAGACAGTCACATGAACTGCACTTCTCACAAAATCATCTCTACTCCACTTCATCAACACTTCAATTCACACACAATTCTTCATGCAGTCACAACAAACAACTTACAATAAGTAACTTCACTCATATTTCATCATTCAAGCAACCAAGAAATCACGTCAAAACATGACACATACATAACAACAATATCAATTCAACAACAAAACACATAAAATAAAGTAAGTATAGTGTTAGAATCTCCTACTTGTTTTCCAAGCTAAACTTCTTTGAAATTTTCCTCTCTTTCTTCCTTCTCTTCTTCTTCTTCTTCTTCTCTTCCTCTTTCTTTTGCCGTCAACTCCCCTCTCTTCTATCCCTAAAATGAAAGAAAGATCTCTCCCCTTTTCCAGAAAAATCCTCCCTTATTTATATACAAGGCCTTGGTTTATGGGCTTAGGTCCACTAATTTCAAATTCAAGCCCAATTCTCCCTTACTAATTCCAACACAAGCCCACTTCTATTATCCAACCCAATTCTCATAAAATTACTCAAATACCTTTAGTTATATTTTCTAAAATTTATAACATATATATATAGATTTGGGATTCCACACTACACTTCCGCATACTTGTGATGCCACCAACTTGCCGCGAGATCGGTAAGGTAAAGTGTAGCGGTGTTTACCCTACTTTTCTCATCGATCAAGTTTAACGCATCGAAGTAGTGCTCCATATGCCATAGGAAGTTGTCCAACTCCTTGGCGTCCTTCTTCCCCAAGTATTCCTTGGGCTTAGGGGCTTCAACCCTCGGAATAACGAGCGTAGGTGGCACTACCGCAGCGCCACTAGCTATCACTTTTTGCACAAGGCTACCTCAGCCTTTATGTCTTCCAACCCCTTACTCAACTCGTCCATCCGAGTTTCGACCTTAGCCAAGACCTCCAACACCCTTGCTTGGAAGGCATGCATCTATTGGCATAATGCTTCGGTGGCAGCCTCGGATCATTGCATGAATTCCTTGAGCTCATTACCTTGACTCTCCACCTTGCCATTGAGCTCATCTATGCTTTGCTCCATGCCTTGTTCTAGCTTGTCTAGCCTCTCCCGCGTGTCGTCCATGGCTAGCTCCACCCTAACTAACCAAGTCTCTAAAGCGCTCACCATATCACGAGATTTCTCCTGGCCACGGGGTTTCTTACCGGCGGTGGGGGTGGTTTCACGCCCACGTGACTCCTTAGTCACCGTCACCTCTGATGCCATACCTCCTACCCTTCTTGCTCTTGATCACACAAGAACTTGGTTTAGCAAACCTTTACTCTGATACCAACTGTCATGGCCTTAATGTTTCACCTCTTAGACTGTGCGGCCTTAGGCGCTCAACGAATTGAATTTGCACCTAAGTAAGCCTTCGAACCTTTGACAATGCCAAGCAAGATCAAAGGTAGCAAGAGAGAGTTAGGGAATGTACAATTGTAATTACTTTATAAGGCAATTGTACAAGAGAGATGTTACAAGAAAGTGTGTTGGACAAGCACTCAAGGAGAGAACATGTACCTACAAATGAGTGCTCACCCCTATTTATAGAGGAGCACCTCCTCAACGTGTGACTATTAATGTGCCACTTGTCTACACCCTATTTGTTCTCTAGAAGCATCCTAAGATATTTTACAATGCTTATCTTGTAGCTTAGAAATATCTACCTGGAAATATCTTACAAGGCTTAAGAGATATCTAGAGAACCCTAGACACTAGAGAGCTCTACGGTCTTTTAGAAGCTTCCATAGTCTTCCACGCTCTTCCATTACCTTCTGGAACCTTCTAGAGTCTTCTAAGGTCCTCTCATATCTTTCGCACGCTTTCGAAGCCTTTCAGAGTATTCTAGAAGTGTCCGAAATATTCTAGAACGTCTTGGAACCTTCTAGAAACTTCCGGAATGTCACGCCTAATTTATGCGCCATTGAATTCCTCTTGTTATAAGAATGTCGAAACACTATAACACTTGCCCCAAATTCTAACTCCTTGGGGCTCATCCGAGCAATTTTCGGACGCATGCGTGCGGGGCGTGACAATAAGCTCTCAACCCCATTGAAAGCCTCAAATTTTGTGAGCATCTCTCGCCTTCTACGAATACAAGAGGAATGACGAGCCTTGTCAAATATTCTGTTTTGATCATCGTCCACCTCTTTATCTTCCAAAATGAAACAAAAGTCTCCAGAAACAAAATGAGCTAATTCGTTCAGGAGGCCATGCATTATGTACAACATATCATTGTGATTGGATTTATGAGAAAATGACCTTGCTACTAGCCCACAAAAATATTCGCTGTCCACTTCTTTCAATTTTTTCTTGCCTCTAGGTTGTTGAATGAAGCCTTCTGCCATCCATAACAAAGCGAGATAGTCCTTCTCAAATTCATAATCTCCAGGAAATAGAAAACAATATGCAAAGCACTGCTTCAAATGAGGAGGAAGATGATGATAGCTTAATCCTAAAGTTTGAAGCATACCGCTTTCATCATCCGGCAGATCCCAAAATTTCCTGTCTAATACATCATACCATTCTCCATTTTTTTGTTTAGAACAGAATAGGTTTCCCAAAAGATTTGCTGCCAAGGGCAAACTGAAATGGCCCATGCATTTTTTTAAAATTTAATAAGACTTGGCCCAACTAATATTATAGAATAGCCCGTTATTTTGGCCCAGCCCACAAGCCTTTCTTTTCATTTTTCCATGCATTTATATTAGGAATTAATGAGGAAACAATTAGAAGCAAATATTAGAAGGGAGGCAGAGAAGGGGAGACGTGAGAAGGGGGAAGAAAGGCAAAAGAAAGGTTGTTGATTTTCTAAGGAATTTGGAGAGCTTTTGAGGTAATTTCTTCAACTTTAAACTAAAATATTATGACTTTTACCCATAAATACACATTAAAGAGAGGTTATGGATATTTGAGAAATTTTTTTAGGGAGAGAAATTAGAAAGAGAAAGGAGATTTCTATGCTTATTTAGGCTTCAATTTTTTTTTTTTGTATTTGATGGAAATTAGATACTTTCTTATTCAATTAGGAGCATTAGTATGTTATTGGTGTAATTTAGAATAAACCCATTTACCCAAAATTTTTCTAATTTATATTTTTACAAATATTCCTTAAATTTGTATTGGCATGGAAAATTAGTGAAGTTCCTAGCCACTTTTAACTCTTGGAAGGACCAATGATGGATTTTCAATTTTTATGTTAATTTACCAAGTTTCCTACAAGTGGGAAGTTGGGGGTTTCTGTCTAATTATGTGGTTTTATGCTATTAAAGAGTTTTACATCGCTTTTATCTTAGGTGAGATTGCAGTTTTAAGTCCAGATCTGAATCCGATCGAGAAAGGGGTTGTCACACAAGTTGATCCACGAGATTGTGAGTGGGCAAAATACATTTTTACCAATAATTGAACTGTAAATTATAAATTCCTATTTCTATACATTAGCAAAGCTTTATTACGTTTAGTAAATCTATATTCCTTTATTCTTGTATGAAGTATATTTTATAGTTTACCAAATTCTGTCTATTTGGTTTATTAGAAAGAACTGTTTAATATTTTAAAGATTTAAAAATAAAGCGAATTTCCTAAATTATCTTTAAAATAATGATACAACCTAAGTAAAGAATTGATTTTTTTTATGTTTTACTAAGCTAGTACCAAATTCATTCAGATAGTAGAATTATAGAGGTCTTTGAGACCCGTTCAAGCACACATAGAGGCTTTGGGTCGTGTGATCTCGATGTTTAGCCCTTTGGGGTAGCTCTGCGCATACGTAGGATCGTTATAGTGATATCTTGGTCTGAGCGATCCTAACCCCACCAGGTCATGATCAGTCCGATTAGTTTGGGTACTTGATTAGTGAAACTATAATGATTTAGAAATTTAAAATATGAAATGAGTTTTATGAGATTTAGAACCTTAATACATTTATCATATTGAATGTTGAATGCAAGTAGAAATGCCTTAGAATATTTTTATATTAAAATTTTGATTATGTGAAAAGCATATAAATTATTTAAAAATTTGCTTCCTTGTTTTTGTATCTTTTCTAAGTAGTTTTCTCAATGTTAGTAAAGCAGAATTTTAATTAATTAATTGTTATGATATATTATTTTATCTTTTGTAAATTTTTATCTATTTTAATGACTCTATCCCACTCATTAGGGTTATACTCACCCTTTTTTTTTAAACTCATTTTTTTCTCAGGAGATTGCACTATTCAGTCAGAACGCTAGCAGCTTCTTGAGGTTGGTTACGTGATGATACTCTGAGAGCCTTCTTTTTGATATCTTGTTCAACTTTGGTAGATGATTTTTTTTTTTCATATTTGTGTTTTTTTGATATTGTATATACATCAAGGATTTTATTTTAGTTTCCTTTAAAAACTTTTGCCTACCCATGATGCATGAGTTTTTGAGAAAACTTATATTAAAATCCTAGTTGTAAACTTTTTGAATTGTAAATTAATTACATTTGAGGCTAGAGGTCATATTTTATCTTAATGACTATTTTAGGGATACCCTTATTTTAATAGAGGACTCAAGGTCTCGAAAAGGAAGTTAGTAGTTATGTAAATATTTTGAAAGTGTTGAGTTTTGTGTACTTGGCAGGGGGATTAGTCTAAAATGTAGGGGAGACTCTACCAAATTTTCTTTAAGTAGCATATTTTAAAAAGTTAAAGTTTCTTAACATAGTTTTAGACACGATTCGCTCGTGTTAGTTAGGGGTGGGTCGTGTTAACTTGGTATCAGAACATGGTTTTTAAGATTTTGTTAACTCTCTCATGTTTGCATATACATGGTTTTGTAATGATACAAGAAGCGTTATATTTTGTAGGCGTCATCATGAGCCAACATACAGGTAGACCTCGCACTAGAGCCATGGGCGGACTGAACCAAACTACAAATTCTCCACCGTCGCCACCACCACCACCTGAAGGTGAGGGGAAAATGAACATAATCGTGGAGATGAAGAACAGTAAAATGCGAGAGGGAATGAGAATAGGGACCATCATGTTCCTCCTATCATTATACACTCAGTAGATACACTTGCCCAACTTGTTGCTACTGTTATTTAAAATCAAGGGCGTGTAAGGGAAGAGAATATTATTGAGCGGGCTAGGATGTTGGGTGGTCAAAGCTTTGATGGAAATGTTGATCCTCCTGGTGTAGAGGCTTGATTAAGCAAATTAGAGCGTATCTTTAGAGTTATAAGGTGTATTGATGAGCAGAAGTTGTTTTTTGCTACATTTTTATTAGAGGGTGGAGTATACCACTGGTGGAAGTCAGTTCAGCACCGTTATCCGTCATATGAAGTTATTACTTGGGATATGTTTAAAAATGAGTTCTTTGATCACTACGTCCCTGTTGTGTATAAAGATATCAAGCGTAGTGAGTTCTTAAGGTTGGTTCAAGGGTCCAAATTAGTGGAGGAGTATGAGAAGAAATTTCTAGAGCTCTCCAAGTTTGCTCCTTCTATTGTGGCTGATAAGGAGGAAAGGTGTAAAAAGTTTGAAGAATGATTACATAGAGAAATCATAGTTGTACTTGCTGCCAATAGTTATGGTGACTTTGTAAGTTAGTCCAAGATGCTATGAAAGTTGAGAGAAATTTGGGGGATGCTAACTGAGCTGATTCAAGCCATAAACGTCATCAGAGTTAGCTAGTTGATAGTAGCAGCCACCGAGCAAGCAAGAGAGGGGACAATTATTCAGCTTGTTCTTATAGTTATAAGAGTACTCAAAGACAGGGTTCACCAGAAGGGTAGAAACAGAGTTCTGGATAGGGAGTTGTGCAACAATCTGTGGGAAGTAATTCTAAAGATCAGCGGGTTAGTAGAAAGGGGAACAAACAACATGATGACCAATCTAGAATGACTCCATACCCATTATGTGAGACTTGTGGCAAGCTTCATGAGGGAGAGTGTCGATTTGGTAGACCTGGGTGTTATCATTGTGGTCAGTGAGGGCATATCCAGAAATTCTGTCTTGCTTTAACTCACGGTAGCAGCTTTGTTTAGAAAGATAGAGGAACTAGAAGGCTTCAAACAGGGACATCTACTTCTTCAACTAGAAACCAAACTAATACCTCAAGAAATAATAACAATCAACAGGGTAGTCATCTAGTTCGTTAGGCACGAGTCTTTGCCATGACTCAGCAGCAGGCACAGGCCATACAAGAGGTGGTTACTGGTACGTTGACTATCTTTGGTCATGAGGCTCACATTTTGATTGATCTTGGATCTACACATTCCTTTGTTTCATGTATGTTTGCTATGCATGCTGATAGAGATTTAAAACCGTTGGATGGTACTTTAGCAGTTGCCACACCTAATGGGGATTCCATCTTGGTAGGAAATGTTCTTAAGGATTGCATTGTGAAAGTGGGTAATCATGATCTGTTAGCAAACTTAATTCCTTTAGATATTAGAGACTTCGATGCGATATTGGGAATGGATTGGCTTGCAATCCACCATGCGTCTGTAGATTGCTTCAAGAAGGAGGTGGTGTTTAGAAAACCTGAAACACATGAATTTATTTTCTATAGAGATCGACGAATTCTCTCTACTCGCATAATATCTGCCCTTGAAGCTAAACGATTATTTGAAAAGGGGTGTTCAACCTACCTAGCTCATGTGATTGACACTTCAATGGGTGAAGCAAATATAGAAGATATTCCTATCGTACAAGATTTCCTAGATGTGTTTTCAAAAGATTTACCTGGCCTATCGCTAGATAGGGAGGTTGAATTCACAATCGACTTAGCTCTAGGAACCACTCCTATTTCCCTGGCACCATACAGAATGGCTCCAGCAGAGTTAAAGGAGTTAAAAGTTCAATTGCAAGAGTTGGTTGATAAATGGTTTACTAGACCTAGTGTTTCACCATAGGGAGCACCAGTCTTGTTTGTTAAAAAGAATGATGGAACGATACGGTTATGCATAGATTACTGACAATTGAACAAGGTAACAATCTGCAACAAGTGCCCTCTCCCTTGTATTGATGATTTGTTTGATCAGTTGCAAGGTGTAAAGGTTTTCTTTAAGATAGATTTGCGCTCAGGCTATCATCAACTTAAGATTAGGGAGGCCGATGTACCTAAGACTGCTTTCAGAACTCGTTATAGGCACTATGAATTTCTTGTAATGCCATTTGGGTTGACTAATGCTCCAGCAACTTTTATGGAACTCATGAACCGGGTATTTCATCCTTATTTAGATTGCTTTTTTATCGTGTTTATTGACGACATATTGGTGTATTCTCGACACAAGGAGGAGCATGCAGAATATTTGGAGATAGTTTTGCAGACGTTGAGGGAGAAACAATTTTATGCCAAATTCAGCAAGTGTCAGTTTTGGCTAGATAAAGTTGTGTTTTTGGGACATGTGATATCAGCTGAAAGGGTGTATCTAGATCCTCAAAAGGTAGAAGCTATCGTTAAATGGGAGAGACCCACTAATGAAACAGAAGTCAGAAGTTTCCTTGGCTTGACAAGTTATTATAGGAGATTCATTGAGGATTTTTCCAAAATTGTTGTCCCATTAACACGGTTGACTCGTAAGGAAGTGAAGTTTAAGTGGACTGATGATTGTGAGCGGTGTTTTCAAGAGCTCAAAATATGATTAACTTCTACACCCGTACTTACTCTTCCATCTGGCAATGAGGGGTTTGTGATTTATAGTGATTCCTCTAGACAGGGGTTAGGTTGTGTTTTGATGCAATACGAGAAGGTGATAGCTTATGCCTCAAGACAACTAAAGAAGCATGAACAAAATTATCCCACCCATGACTTAGAGTTGACAGCAATTGTATTTGCACTCAAGACTTGGCGACATTACTTGTATGGGGCGACATGTCAAATTTACACATATCACAAAAGCCTTAAGTATTTGTTCACTAAAAAAGAATTGAATCTTAGGCAGAGGAGGTGGATTGAGCTTATCAAGGATTATGACTGCACAATTGACTATCACCCAGGTAAAGCAAATATGGAAGTAGATACACTCAGCCGAAAATCCTCGAGCTCTATAACCTATTTGAAGGTGACATATATACCTTAATTGTTTGAATTGAGCTCTTTGAAATTGAGTTAATAGTAAACGACTCAAGTGTGCAACTAGCTAATTTTCATGTTAGACCTAATTTAATTGATAAAGTTAGAGAGCCACAGATACAAGATCCTCAATTAATGAAACTGATAGAAGAGATGAAGAAAGGCTTACTATCAGACTTTGTGGTTAGAGATGATGGAGCATTAGTTATAGGAAATAGACTTTTTGTGCCCAACATTGAAGGATTAAAGAAAGAGATTATGGAGAAAGCTTACCTTCCAGCCTACATAATGCATCAAGGAAGTACTAAGAAGTATCGTAATTTGAGAGAACATTATTGGTGGCAAAGTATGAAGCAAAAAATTGCAGAATTTGTGTCTCGGTGTTTTGTTTGCCAACAAATCAAGGCTGAGTACCAGAAACCTGCGGGACTCTCTCAACTACTTCCTATCCCTGAATGGAAATGGGAACACATTACTATGGATTTTGTGGTAGGACTTCCACGTACTATGGTTGGTCATGATGGTATTTGGGTGGTGGTAGATCATTTTACAAACATTAATAGAAAAATGCCCTACGACAACGTGTATTGCACGTTGCTAAAGGGCTTTCGCAACATGCGGGCGCACGTTGTTATTCTAACTGTTGCTGAAAGTCCCTTACTTTCTACAACATGCAATGCACGTTGCAAAAGACTATATTACATGCTGCAAAACACCTTTTAGCAATGTGCATTGCACGTTGCAATATCTTAAAAGGCAACATGCAATGCATGTTGCCGAAAATCTCAACCCATTTACTAATTTTTTTAGAAATATTTATATTTATATTTTTTAATTTGTAGTACCTATAGCATTTATAATTTTACCAGTTAATATACAAATAAACTCACAAGAATTCAATATTAAATATAACATCAAAATACCCATTCATATTAACAAAAATATTATTACAGAATTTTCAAAATACAAGTACTTGTTTACAAATAATAATCCTAAACAACTTAAAATAACTAAATAAAAAACACTATACAATTAAATTCTGGGGCATCACATATTCTGGAGCCGATACACTTGAAACAACTCTTCCATAATCTTCCAATCATTTCGTCTTCTACTCTCATCTTTTTGAAGCAATTTCATAGATATTTTCTCAAGCAAACACCAACAAATCCTGTATAAAGTACAGTATAATATTACAAGTCAAACTGATGCGAGCATTGATGTTATGCATCCTGACAAAGTACAGTATAATATCAAGTAACATACCATAACTAGATCCTGAACATAGCACTCCAAAGTAAATTGGGTTTTACTTCTTCTGTGTCCTTATCTTGAACTATGGAATTTCTTTCACCATTTCCAGTAACTAGTTTCTGAAGTACATTCAAGGCTGTATGTAGCAACTTATTTGCATGATTGACTTCATCACACAATGCTAAAAAATATAAGACAAATCTGAGGAAGTAAAAATAGGAAAAAAATTGTAAGATCAACTATCACGAAATTTTCACCAAAGAAGTAGGGGGAGTTAAATTATGTATCACGCATCTATAATGTTCACATGAACACAACCAAATTATGGAAATCATATCATTAACAGTTTACTTCTTTTGTCTGGAGCTCATTTTATAAGCAAGGCCACAAAATAATAAGTTAATAAAAATATTAAATCACCCAGCTAAGTATTTCTATGCAGCTAGAAACAGGCAGTACACTTGGAGATTTCCAGGATTTTTAGCACATGAATAACAGTTTGTTAATGTGATGCACGAGTTCCAGAACATTACATCATAGTTTAATAGACTCTATAGTAGAAAAGAGAAGAACATAAAAATTAGGAAACTTATCTGCTTCTATTAAAAAATGATGCAATAATCTAGAAGATTTCCCACATGATACAAAATTCTAAAAAGTCTTCTACAAATTCTAGAGATCTCTCATGTAATGGAGTAAAAATCTAGCCACTAAATATGTCTTATATTGAGCTAGCCATAAAGTGAAGCCATAATTGGAGTTGGTAATGAATAAATAATTCAGCCACCTAAGTTTGTCTCCATCAATTGCCAAACAAAGCAAGGCAGACGTATCCACTCATGTCTGCCACTTACAATCAATTATTTTAATCAATTTGTAAATCGGTTTGCATGCACTTTCACAATTAGAAATTAATCATAAATTATCTAAATACTTTACAAAAAGTTCATCAAGTCCAAACAAAGTCCACTACAACCACCTTACTTTATTAAGTAACTCCATACCACACGTTTCAACAAGAAAGCCAACTCTCAATTCTTCACATCTTAAATCCTTTAAATATCATCAAAGATTCGGTCTAATCTTAGAAGCAGGACAATAAATATAAAAGCAAACTAATCATGAGAAAACAATATTATCAATCAGATTACAATATTATCTTCATCATTCTTAAATTAAACTAAGTAATTCAAATAGACATTTTATTCTTGTAAGAAGTCATTATTTTTAGTTTTTTTTAACTGAATCTCTGAACAAGTTGCTTCAAAATCAGTTCAAACACTCCTTTAATTTTTGTAGCAACAATAAACACCAGTTATCATTCAAATCATAAGGCTATGGAAACATTAAACAATCTATAATAAGTTATCATTCACAAGGCTGCAATCAAACAATAATTTAAGCAAATAAGTTCTGAACGAGAGAGAGAAAGAGAGATTAGCGTTGAAGTACTTGAAAAGGAATCTAAGTGAAAAAGTCATCTCCGATTTCTCCATGAGGCATCAAATTGATCTCCTCTTTGACCAATTCTAACAGTCTCCCTCTCAGCCTCCCAACAGATGACTTCCTACTCACACAAATAATAAAGACATTATCTCCACTCACACAAAAAATAATAACAAGAAACTTAAATAATAATAATAATAATCACATAAAATTAAATATATATATATATATATATATATATATATATATATATATATATATAAATCGGAGCCTTAAATCAACTCCACTTTGTCAACTCACCTCAAGTCTCTTTGGAAGCCATTACCGGCATTGTAGCTCCAGCATCCACACTCGGCGACGACGCCAATACCCTCCTGCACGTTCACTGCCATCACTATGAGAACCAACACCAAGAAAAAAAAAAACAAAGCGCATAGCTCTATGAATGCTAACCTGTGCCATTTCTCTCAAGCAAATGTAAGATCGAAATCTAAAAATTTTACAAATAGAAAACTTGTCTCAGATTTTTAAATTAAATAACAGATAGCGAAGAGAGAGAAGAGTGCATATTTTGCAGTGAGTGGGCAGGAGGCTAATTAACAAAGTCGTTGAAATAGCAAGGTATGGAGATGCGATGGAGGAAAGAAAGAGAATCTAGTGAATGGAAGAAACTGATGGAGATGGGGGAGGCGGCAGACAACTAAAAAGAGGAGATCAATCTTCATTCTTTATTTAGCCCTATTTTTAGCCAAAACGACGTCGTTTTGACTCTTTCTTTACAAAAACAAAAGGTATCAAAACGACGCAGTTTTAGTAATTTTTGTATTATAAATAGCTGTCCCTTTTTTTTGATAAAAAAGTTTAGGATAAGTATGTCATTTTCTTCCTTGTACTAGTTATATTATTTCAAAATAAAATTTAATTTGATATTTTTACTTTCTTAATTTTACAATATATATATATATGATGTGATTTCATTGTAAAATAATTTAATTTATTTCATAAAATTTCGACATTAAAAAATTTATATTTAAAAATTCATTATTTTATATAGAAAATAATATTATCTTTTTATTTAAATATTGTTAAAAATTTTTAAATTTATATTTAAACATAAAATTATATTATTTAATTAATATTCTTATATTTTTTTAATTTTATTTAATTTCAAAATATGAAATTACTCAATTAGTGTAATTTTCCATAACATTTAAAATATTTTTCCATAACACTTAAAATTCAAAGTAATTTTAATTATCTTTTAATAATTTAAGAAGACTTTTTTAAGTTACTAATATAAAAATTACATTTTCTTGATTTTAATATTTAATTATAAAAAATAAATTCATAAGAGCAAAACTTTTCGCAACGTACAACATCTGCACGTTGCGAATTCGCAACGTGCAGCATATGCACGTTGCTAAATTCAACACTTTTCGTAACGTGCAGAAAATGCACGTTGCGATATAATCTTTCAACAACGTGCATATGTTGCATGTTGCTGAAAATCATTTTTCGCAACGTGCATAGAGCGCACGTTGCCAAAAAAGGGCTTTCGCAACGTGTAATAAATGCACGTTGCGAAAGCCATGTTGCTGTATCTTATTTTTCTACTAGTGAAAATCTGTGCACTTTTTACCTATCAAGGCTACTTATTCATTGAATAAGCTAGCTAGTATTTATGTAGCAGAGATAATACGTCTTCATGGTGCACCTGTTTCAATAATATCATATAGAGACCTACGCTTCACTTCCAGATTTTGGCCTAGCTTGCAAAAGCTTTAGGCACAAGATTGAATTTCAGCACAGCTTTTCACCCACAAACATATGGTCAATCTGAGCCTACCATTCAAACTATTGAAGACATGCTTAGAGCTTGTGTATTGGAGTTTAAAGGCAATTGGGATGTTTATTTGCCTCTAATGGAGTTTGCTTATAATAACAGTTACCAATCCAGTATTGAAATGGCACCTTATGAGGCTTTATATGGGAGGAAATGTAGAACACCAACATGTTGGGATGAAGTGGGTGAGAGGAGATTGTTGGGACCAGAACTTGTATAGGATACAATTGAAAAGATAGTTATCATTAGAAACAAGATGAAGGAAGAACAAGATCGACAGAAGAGTTATGCTGATAAGCGGAGAAGAGATCTAGAATTTTAGGTAGGAGATGAAGTGTTCTTGAAGATATCTCCTTGGAAGGGTGTGCTTCGTTTTGGTAAACATGGGAAGCTAAGTCCACGTTACATTGGGCATTATGAGATTATAGAGCGTGTGGGCACAGTTGCTTACCGTTTAGCTTTGCCTCCAGAGTTTTCAAAGATACATAATGTGTTTCATGTCTCTATGCTATGTAAGTACGTGTATGATCCAAGGCATATCCTTCAACAGCAACCAACAATTAAAAGAAGACTTGACTTTTGAAGAAGGACCATTAAAGATTATAGAATGGAAACAGCAAATACTTCACGCCAAGACTATTCCATTGGTTAAGGTGTGGTGGCGAAATCACTCAAAGGAAGAAGCTAACTAGGAGCGAGAGGACGTTATGGGAGCTCAGTACCCACATCTCTTTCTCTCAAGATAGTAATTTCGAGGACGAAATTTTTTTAAGGGGTAGTGTTGAAATGGCCCATGCCTTTTTTTTAAAAAAAATTTTAATAAGGCTTAGCCCAACTAATATTATAGAATGACCCATCATTTTAGCCTAGACCATAAGCCTTTTTTTTTTTCATTTTTCCATGCATTTATATTAGGAATTAAATAGGAAACAATTAGAAGCAAAAACTAGAAGGGAGGCATAGAAGGGGAGACGTGAGAAGGGGGAAGAAAGGCAAAAGAATGGTTGTTGATTTTCTAAGGAATTTGGAGAGCTTTAAGGTAATTTCTTCAACTTTAAACTAAAATATTATGACTTCTACCCATAAATACACATTAGAGAGAAGCTATGGACATTTGAGAAATTTTTTTAGAGAGAGAAAGGAGATTTCTATGCTTATTTAGGCTTCAATTTTTTGTATTCGATGGAAATTAGACACTTTCTTATTCAATTAGGAGAATTAGTATATTATTGATGTAATTTAGAATAAACCCACTTACCTAAAATTTTTCTAATTTATATTTGTATGAATATTCCTTAAATTTGTATTGGTATGGAAAATTAGTGAAGTTCCTAGCCACTTTTAACTCTTGGAAGGACTAAATGATGGATTTTCAATTTTTGTGTTAATTTGCCAAGTTTCCTACCGATGGGAAGTTGGGGGTTTTTGTTATGTGGTTTTGTGCTATTAAAGATTTTTACTTCGTTTTTCCCTTAGGTGAGACTGCGGTATCAAGTTCGGATCTAGATTTGATCAAGGAAGGGGTTGCCACACAAGTTGATCCGCGAGATTGTGAGTGGAAAAAATACATTTTTACCAATAATTGAACTATAAATTATAAATTCCTATTTCTATACATGTTAGCAAAGCTTTATTACATTTAGTAAATCTATATTCATTTATTCTTGTATGAAGTATATTTTATAGTTTACCAAATTTTGTCTATTTGGTTTATTTGAAAGAACTGTTTAATATTTTAGAGATTTAAAAGTAAAGTGAATTTCCTAAATTATCTTTAAAATAACAATACAACTCTAAGTAAAGAATTGATTTTTTTTTTATGTTTTACTAAGCTAGTACCAAATTGATTCAAACAGTAGAATCATAGAGGTCTTTGGGACCCGTTCAGGCACACATAGAGGCTTTGGGCCGTATGATCTGGATGTTTAGCTCTTTGGGGCAGCTCTGCACATGCGTAAGATCGGTATAGTGATATCTTGGTCTGAGCGATCCTAACCCCACCAGGTCATGATCAGTCCGATTAGTTTGGATACTTAGTTAGTGAAACTATAATGATTTAGAAATTTAAAATGTGAAATGAGTTTTATGAGATTTAGAACCTTAATACATTTATCATATTGAATGTTGAATGCAAGTATAAATGCCTTAGAATATTTTTATTAAAATTTTGATTATGTGAAAGGCATATAAATTATTTAAAGATTTGCTTCCTCGTTTTTGTATCTTTTCTAAGTAGTTTTCTAATCAATGTTAGTAAAACAAAATTTTATTTAATTAATTGTTACGATATATTATTTTATCTTATGCAAATTTTTATCTATTTTGATGACTTTATCCCACTTACTGAGTTTATACTTACCCTATTTTTTTTTAAAACCCATTTTTTTTCCCTAGGAGATTGCAGTGTTCAGTCAGAATGCCAATAGTTGCTTGAGATTAGCTACTTGATGATGCTCTGAGAGCCTTCTTTTTGATATCTTGTTTCACTTTTGTAGATGACTTTTTTTGCATATGTGTGTTTTTTTTATATTGTATATACATCAAGGATTTTGTTTTAGTTTCTTTTAAAAACTTTTACCTACTCATCATGCATGAGTTTTTGAGGAAACTTATATTAAAATCCTAGTTATAAACTTTTTGAATTGTAAATTAATTATATTTGAGGTCGGAGGCCATATTTTATCTTAATGACTGTTTTGAGATACTCTTATTTTAATAGAGGACTCAAGGTACCAAAAAAAAAGTTAGTAGTTATGTAAATATTTTGGAAGTGTTGAGTTTTGTGTCCTTGGCAAGGGGATTAGTCGAAAATGTAGGGGAGACTCTGCCAAATTTTCTTAAAGTAGCATAATTTAAAAAGTTAAAGTTTCTTAGCACAGTTTTAGGCACGATTCGCTCGTGTTAGCTAAGGACGGGTCGTGTCACAGACCTTCACACTTCTTCACAATCGCGGTTCCAACAGTCACCAAATCTGGACTCGAGCCAATATTTCATTTTCAAATGCTTGGTTCATGAAAACAGAACAACAATCTTCAAATGATAAACACTCCAAATGATAAGCGGGAACGGTGCCCATGCTTGCTGCAATATTACTATCTCTCGCAGTTACAATTATCTTACTTCCCCTTGCTCCTGATTTCAATGGATTCCGTATTAGATCCCAATCATTATTTCTCCTACTCCAAACATCATGGAGAACAAGCAAAAATCTCTTTCCTGCTAATTCTGTTTTCAAACTAACTTGCAGGAGGTTCAAGTCATCAAGATGGGCAGATTTTGAAGTGACAGATTATCAATGCTTGTCGTTACTCTTGGTACATTAAATACGTCTGACACACAAACCCAAACTCTGAAATCAAAATGCTTTTCTACTCTGCTATCATTATACACTAACTGGAAAAGTGTAGTTTTACCAATGCCACCCATACCAACTATAGGAACAACACAAACTTTATTTTCACTTGGCTGATCCATTAAGAGCAGCTCAATAATCATAATTTTATCCTTATCCCTGCCATAAACGCAGGATTCATCAACCAAGGAAGTTGTAGGTACTCTTTGCTTGTTTCCGGTAGCCAAGGATATCTTTATATTTAGCAATAAATTACAGCTTCTCAATAATCTTATTTATTTTAAAATCAATGCCTCTACAAAACGGACTAAGAGGCCTGGAAATGACTCGCCAATTGCTTACCTGATTTTTGTTAGTTTGAGATTCAGCTTCCAGCTTGGATTTTAAAGCTTCAGTAGCCAGCTCGTCCAGTACGTCCTCTAAAGGGCGTCTTTAGCCATATGCGGCCATTTCTCCACTGCAGGACAGTAAAACTGCTTCTCCTCAGCATCATTAAGCAAAGTAGTGACGGTCAGCAGTGTGATCGTCAATATCTCCAGTAAGTCGTCATATTTTTTGCCACGTAGTAGCTCTACAAATTCACGAGAAGCCAATCTGTCAAATAAGACTTGACGGAAAGCAAAGAGAAAAGCCTCCCCGACTGGCATGGTGAACAAGTGACCAGGCTAGGAGATCATTGCATATTTAACCAAAGGAGATCTCTCTAAGCAGGGCCAGATAAGATCAAAAGTATCTTTATGTTCGGGAAAAGCATTACCACTATCTAGCTAAGAGCAGCTTGGAGGCTCGCAGACGCCGAGAAGCAACTCAAAGCATATTTTTATTTTTATTTTTTATTTTTTTATGGTGGATTAGGTCTCAACGACTAGTGTTTTTTAAAAATATCTAGAGCTCATTACATCGACCTCATTCAAGATTTGGGCTTTCTATGTTACGTTTAAGCTGCAGTTTGCCACCACCTAACGCAGTCTAATTTCAACAAATTTCCTGGAAAGAGAAGAAGATGATGTTTACGGTTTACCGAGTCAATAAAACTGGGATAGTGCCCCTTTTTTTAAACTGTTACACATTTTATATTTGCAACGTGATAACACATCAATGATCAAACAAGGGATCCATTATCGCAAACTTGACATATGCCGCAAATCTTGAAATTTTGTCTTTTGGGCTTTCTGCACACATATGATACACCTCATCTTCTACCTCTCTGAATCCTTTTTTTTCCAATAATAAAAGTCTCCATTTTGGCACCCAATTGCTTAAAATTCTTTTGGAGGAAACAAATATCTCGGTCTAAAATCCAAATAAAGGGCAAACTAAAAAATCAGACAAGAATTATTAAAAATTGATTTAAAAAATAAACCACCTCACCCGGATATATATAATGATGGATAATTTTAACGGGTTATATTAAAATTGTTTATTATATTTAATAATTTAATAACGAAAATATAATTTTTATAATATTTGAATAATTTTTATAATAAGAAAACACAAATTGTTATACTAAAATGTGTCCTCGAATCCAGGTGATCAGGTGGCATTGAAGTCAATATTTCTTCTAAGCGCATGGCTCAGCTCACCCCTTGGTGATTATGATGGTTTTGACCAAATACATTCCATTAATTTCCCTCTAAGATTTGTGATAACGTTCGTGGACACCCTACAATTATTAAAATTTGCCCAACATTCCCATTATCTTTTGTTAAGGTATTTTTATTGGTGAAAATATATATTTCACATCAATTTCTCGACAAAAGTAAAACTTAAAGATTTATTTACGCTCATTTATCAACTCTTAAAGAACATCCATTTTTATTTCATATGTATATCAATTAAATGTTACTAATTGATTTTATATTGATAAATTAACATATATAGTAAAAATCTAACCAATAAAAAATTTATATATATATATATAATTATTAATAATATGCCTCTAATCTATTAGATATAACAAAGTTAACAATAACAAGAGGATCAGAGTAATTATTTCAGAAAACTTATTAATGAAACTTAACGTGAGAAGTCGAATTGTGAAGAACCTAGCTAGAGGATTTGTAAGTTAATTTCCATGTTTATTAGGACTGTTATATGTTAGAATACTCATTAATAGGACAAAGTAATAAAGAGACCTATATGTATAGACATACGCCCATGTAGGGCAGAAAAGGCAACAAAATTTGGAATTAATTAACTTAGGAAATATTTCATACATTTATTGTTTGATATTTATTTACTTTTTCTGTTTTATTTTCCTAATTTTAAAATAGGTTTAAGTTTGGAAAAGAAATGGAATGTAAACTGTTTCCTTTTGAAATTAAACTATTTTTTTCCTATTAGATATAGAATAACTTTAATATGAATAGATGGCTCTATAGCCATCATAGGTAGAGGTTGCTTAAAGATATTAATCAATTGACTCTTGCGTGAGTTTAATTTCTTGCAATTATAGTATTATTTGTAAATCAACAAGTTTCATTTTTGTTCATATTATTTTTCTATTTTTTGCGCTGCATTGGTTTGATATTAGAGCCAGCTTTTGTGCTTATTGGTCGTGAAATGAAATCGATCACCCTAAATACTAAACACTTTTTTGTTTTTCCAATCCCTAAACACTAATAACTTGGCCTGTGTTCCACAATTATCCATCAAAACAAAGAAAAAAAAAATCATGAAGCAGTCGCACGTCAAGGAGAACTAGCGCTACTGTTGCAACAACGCGTTGCTTGCTGCCACAACCTCCCGTGACTTATAATATTTATATAATTCAAACTATATAATTTGATGTGACATTGACGTGATAGTCTAAGTGATAAAACTCTATTAGATATTTAATTTTGATCATTTATTTTTATTTTTTCTTTTCTAATAAAATTTTTATCATACAAACTGTCACATCATATTGTAGAGTTTAAATTACATGAATATCGTAAGTTTAGCATTACTTAATTAATATATATGACTAAATGAACCTTCATCCAAATAATTATCCACATAATAAATGTATTTATTATAAAATAATTATGCTTTTTGGAGTAAACTTTTCCTACTAAAACCTCCTTACAATTATTAATTTATTGCTCATATGTCATATTAAACTATCTTCCAACACCAAGCACTAAAATTGATAATTATGAACAAAAATAATTCGCTTATTTATTAAATAGAGAGACCAATCCTCTTCAAACACCTAAGAATTTCTTTAATATTTATTCAACGTGAGATAACTCAGTATATTGGAGCTCAATTTCACCTAGCTGACATCCTCACGGCGCCACAGATGCTTGTATTTACTATGTTTTGTTCTACCATATCTACTGCAGCTTAATCCCCCAACTTAAATCTTCACAGTGTATCAAAAAAGAAACAATCGTGGGATCCACTGTGCTATTTGCCTTGCAATCATAAACTTGATAATTATGAAAACAAGGCTCCATTGACATGGCTCGAACGCAAGGAGGATCTGGGACTTTTCGACCCTCGATCTTGTATAGAATCCACGGTTTCACTCCCCTTAGACCTTGAGCCACATAACCAAAAGTCGACTGTGCGCTAGTGACCAACACGTCACTCAAACTTAGGAGATATATTTCGGCCCATGCCTTCTTGTTGTGCATAGTGTTCCCAGTTTGTTGATATTTTTCATGGCTTGGCTGGTAAACTGCAATCACTTCCCCGTTTAAAGTTGGGTGCTTCCAATACAGATCTTTCATTTTCTCAAAAAATTCAGTGAATAAGGACGTCATCAGAACAACTTTTGACGTCCTTCCTGCTGATGGAGCAGATACATTTGTTGTCATATCCACTTTAGGTAATAGTTTTTCGTTTTGAGTACAGGCTAAAATTTGATCCATAACATCCTGAAAAGAAGTAGTTCGCTCATTAAATACCCTTATTTGGATACCGATCATCTCACCGGCTTCGGCCAAGTACTGCTTGTAGTGGGTAGTAATTATTTCCCATACTTGATTTGAGGGGTGAAAAAGATACCTACCCAAGTGATGGAAAACTGTTTCTTTGTCTGGAAAAAGCTTGACTAATTCCTGTTCAAAAGATGACATCAAGAACAGAGAAGGAAGAAAGTATTGATCTGATCTCATAATCAACCAGGGTATTTTTCTGAAAAGAGCTTGATCTTCATCACAGAAAAAAGGCTTGTCATCAGGTATATGGAGATTTAAAAATGATGGCAGCGACTCCACTGAAGCACCTGTGATGTTCTGCTTAAAATATTTGACTTGATTATTGAAGGGAAAGTCCTTTGGCAATATCCATGATGCATTTGGAAATGGCTCACAGAACATATCTTCCATTTCAGGTTCTTGGTAAATAAGCAGAACTCGGTTTGTAAGAAGAGCATAAAGAAAGGCTGAAGTAGTGCTTATCATCCTGTTTCCGAGGCCATGGAAAGCCAACCAAACAACATATTTACACTCACTGGAAGTATCGATTCGATCAGACTTTAGTTGTTTTATGGTTTTGTTGTATGAGTCGGTATGTGGTCCACAACGCTTATGAAGCTCTTCATAACTTCGCAGTTTTGCAACAAGATATGAGGAAGGCTTATAGGGTGAAGATTTGCGATAGAAGACAGACTGGTACCTGCTTAAGCAACTTTCTTCACCGAAGTGTCGCGCCAGAAGTCCATCAAGCAGCTGGTTGTTGTCTGAAACTCTAGTGGATCGAGAGTAATTACTGAAATCTGAAATTCGGTCAGTAAAAGGATGAGTTAACAGCTAAGAAGAGTGCAAGGAATCATGTTTGAGGGTCTAACCTACGTGGGATCCAGAGCAAAGAAAACGGAAAGAAATGGTTATAACAGTTATATGACAAATATTAAAACTCCTGAATCATAACAAGAGTCTTACCCGGAGCAGGAGCAGCAGTATTGAAACTCCAATTCATGGCTCTATAATCATGGAAAATCAACAAGACAATGAATACTACCGGCAATGCTATTATTATCCAAGCTGGCGACTCTCCATATCTAATCATCCTTTGAGTTTTCAAGCAAACCATCGGGAAAATTTGATCAAATCCCGAATGAAGAAAATAGGAAATCAAGAAGACTACTAATTAAATGCTAGAGAAAAATAAGGTACGTCAAGATGGAATTCTAATAAGATATATTGATCAGAAAAGGAAGTCCAGTTGGGTCGTCGCTCGTTTTATGGTCAACGTTATAAAAATTAATTCTAGTTTTCTCTTCCCATTAGCTAGCTGGCAGGAATATTTAAAGAAGAAATTACCTCGAGGAAATTTATGATATGAGAGAAAACCAAGAAACAGACTATAATATATATTGACTTTGTTTTTATTTATCCAGTAACAAAATTAAGAACGTGCTACTTAATGCAATTCCTTGATTAAAATTGATGCACCACATTAGATTTGATTTTTAAATGGATATATATAATAGCTACGTGCAGGATGCGCTTGGCTCTTTCTCTATGGGATAAATAACTTCAAATTTATAGTTATTATCGAATGAGTATCAGGAACATATGATCATTGCTTAAGCCTAAAGTTAGAAGCATTAATGTCACTTTTCATCATCTTTCCAATTGTAATGGTAGATCCCCGTTTTCCTATATAATTCAATATACCATTCAGCTTCCAAACTTAATTTTAACTGGATGCTTCGGTGGCCAGCTCGTCCAGTACATCCTCTGCATCATAAAAAGAATTTTCAGCCATGCGCAGCCACTTCTCCACTGCAGGATAGTAGCTGCTTCTCCTCACCACCATTATTCATTAAGCCAATTTAGTCACTGTCAGAATATGAAGCATCATTTAAATTTAACTTATAAAAGAAGAAAATCAAAAGTATCTTTATAGTCGGAAAATTATTACCTAAACCCAGCCTGGAGGCTCGCAACACCATGTCAAGCATAAATTTTAATTGGAAAAAGTCAAAATGTATTGAACTCTCAACTTCGTATTATTGACACTGTTGACACCCCAGAAGCCATAAAATCAACAAATCAAATTAATTTTTTACCTTTTTTATTTTAATTTTTTAATATTTCTTTCAAGATCTCGAAAAATTTGCAGTTTGAACAATAGAAACTGTTTATTTAATCATTTAATCGTTAAAATAATACATGTTATAGTATGCATAAAATTTTGTTGGTAAAATAGAATTTGTTAATAGTTTTTCGTTGGGATGACGTAAAGCTTTTGACTGAAATAACAATATCATCCCTGGATTGTCTTAAATGCACTTTCAACTTTATATTTAACGTGTCTATGAATATAAAATTTCTTATATAACTTTTTTTTTCTTTTTTTCATAATTGGACAATCTCACTTCTCCAATTCTTAATAATTAATGTCTAATTCAAAAAATTCTAAAAATTTATAGAGTTTATGTTACCAAGCATATGATGTTATTATAATAAAAATTTCATGACATTTTAAGTTGGAAAACACCTCCAAAAATTATATGATTTTAGATTTTTCCATATTATAAATTATTTTCAATAACCTAGAATTGTCTAAAAACAAATAATGTTTGACATCTTTATTAGTATACATGGTTTTTATCAAACTAATTTTTATTTTTATAAATTTTGAATTTGTAAGCAAATCAATAAGATTTTTTTTTTCAAAAATAAGTTGCTCAATTCTTTATATATATATAGAGGGATAGGATATTTGAACATAACTTTTTTAACGTAGTTCTTACATAAATTAATGATCATTCATCTCACCAATGTAATGGCTGAGATTGTTGATGAGTTGGTGGGACTAAATGTAATTTTGTTGTTTTTAATCTCAATAATTGGATTGGTTAGATGAATGGTCATTAATTGATGTTTAGATTTAAGTTAGGGGGCGTTTGGTATGGGGGTTTAATTTTATGGGAATGGGATTCAGATTACTGGGAAAGTGATTATGGGAATCTGATACCTGGGAAACTAATATTATTGTGTTTGGTTGCTTATAGGAATCTTTTCTTTGATTACTACGGGAATCAGATGACTGTGTTTGGTTATACACAGGAATATGAATGTGTTAATTTTATTTATAATATATTAATAAATTTTATAATTAATTTTTTTCAATATTTTAAAAATATTTATTTTATTTTTATATTATAATATAAAATAACATAATTTAATACAAAATTATTTTTAATTTTTTTAATGTACTAATTTTGAAAATTTTTGCATTAATTTATTATGAATTCATTGTAAATTATAATAAACAAATTACATTTAATTTTTTTAATATGTTAATAAATTTATAATTAACTTATGAACTAATATAAATTATAAATTAAAAAAATTAAAAACTTTTTTTTACTCTTTTCTTCCCCACCTCGTCACTTTCCGGTCAAAGCTTATTTTTCCCTTTTTCTTCCCTCTCTTCTTCTTCTTCTTCCTCCTCTCCTCTGTTTTCTCTTTTTTCTTCCCTGCCTAATCACGTCACCACCTTATCACTTTCTAGTCAAAGCTCCTTTCTCCCCTTTTCTTCCCTCTCTTCTTCTTCTTCTTCTTCCTCCTCCTCCTCTCCTCTGTTTTCTCTTTTTGCTTCCCTACCTAATTACGTCGCCACCTCGTCTCTACCATCGTCGACAACAGCCATCCTTGACAGCCCCACCAACAAATCCAGTCGATGCCACCCATGGCCAACACCACCACAATCTATCATGGCTGCATAAATTCTCACCTTCACTTTTTTTAATTTATATTTTTTTATTCGATTTTTGATGGATTTTGAGTTTCCAATTTTGACATGTTAACGTTGAAATGGAATTTTGTGAGAGATGAGAAAAAAGGTTTGTTGATGGTAATAAATTGATTTAAGAGATGAGGGTTTTTTTTTTGTGTGTCTACAGTGCCGGTGGAGGGGGAGTTAGATTCCCGTAATCTGAGACTCAAAGGATGAAAGGGTTTCAGTTACCCCATTTTGACAGTAACGTGATTACCAAGGGAATCAAGATTCCTGGGTTTGAAAAATGAACTAGACCAACCAAACAAAGGATGGGATTCAGTTTCCCATTCCCATGGGGAGAAAACTGCATGACAAACGGCCCCTTAATATATCTCAATCCATATTTTAATAAACATCATGGATAATATTAATATTCTCCTTTCTATAAGATATATTTATTTTTTATTTATTGTTGACAATTTTTTATATAATAAGATAAAGTAATTTATTTTTTGTTGTAAAAATAAAAATATTAAAGGACAAGCAAAATACTTGGGCAAGGATGCAAGTGAAATGCAAATGAAGTAGAAGGAATAAAAGATAAAAAGTGCGTAAAAAAGAAATGAGAAATATAATGGATGAAAATGAGGTTCACTTTCTTAATTTCATATATTCATTTGGGTGACAGAAGTCTGCCCTGCCGCCGCTGCACCATGCAGCGTGCTGCAGTGGCCGAATGGCCATCAGCCAAGAAAGCCAATAGAGTCTTTGGGGTCGTACAAAGGCCAGAGGCCCATTTTTTGGGCCATGAGATATGTACAAACCAATAGAGTGCTGCCAACTGTTAATACAAATGGTGTCACATTTTGCGTAAAAGAATGAGGTGGCAAAGAGCTTAATGCCATTTATTACAACGATTTTAAAATTAAATAATCAATAAATAATTGTTTTTTTTAATTGGTTAAAGGTCTTCGTTAACATAATTAATAAATAATTGGTGCAAAGTTGGCTATGAAGTCAATATTTCTTCTGAGTGCATGATTAAGCTCGCCCCTTCGCGGTGATGGTTTGACTAAATATACTGTATTAATTTCCCACTAAGATTTGTAATAATTTTAGTGAACCCTCTACAATTATTGAAATTTCCCCGATATTCTTGACTATCTTTTGTTAAGGTATTGTTAATAGTTAAAATATATTTCTCATAAAATTCTCTGCATTATAAAATTTAAATAACGATTTATATATTTATCAACTCTTAAAAAGCTACCTACAAAGTATTAGTTCAATGATAAGGACACACCAAGAACTAAGGGATAAAACCATTATGAGGTCTTGGGTTATCTCATGATTTAAGTGGGAGACCGTAACAGTAAGTTGTGATTACATTAATCTCTCTTGAGGATTAGTTAAGGTATAGATAAGTCGGTCCGGACACCTTATTTACAAAAAAAAAAAACTCTTAAAAAGCTTTTATTTTCTTTTTATTAGTACATATCATTTAAATCTTGATGCATTAATTCTACATTGAATGTACAACAGGTAGAGTAAAAATCTAACCGATGAAAAATATTATTTACAGAAATGTCAATGTGCCCCCAATCTGTTGGATATAACAAAGTTACCCGTAGCTAGAGGGATTAACGTAATTATTTTAAAAAACCTATTAATGAATCTAAACAAGTCGAATTGTGTGAAGAACCTAGAGGAACTATGACATATATATTGACAAACTGTCTCTATCCAAATGCCACATAGTCTTCACCCTAATATGACAAACTGTCTCTATCCAAATACCACATAGTCTTCACCCTAATAATTTATGGGTTTGAGCCGACACAAGAGTTAAAGGGACTATATATCCAATGCAAAAGGCTAATTTGTTGGGTAAAGTGACCAATCCTTTTTCTAGACCCAAGAACTTCCTTCACAATTATTTAATGTGAGATATAACTCCAAATATTAAAAACCTTTTAATTCACCTAACCGACATCCTCACAGAGCCTCAAATGCTTGTATTTGCTATGTTCTAAATCTGTTGTGAAATATTAAACAGCTTAATCCCCCAGGTTATATCTTCACACCGCCTCAAAAATGGAACAATTGTAGTTGGATCAACTGTGCTCTCTCTCTTACAGTCATAAATTTGAGAAGCATGAAAACAAGGCTCCATTGACATGGCTCGAACGCAGGGAGGATCTGGGACTTTTCGATTCTCTATCCTGTATAGAAACCATGGTTTCACTCCCCTTAGGCCTTGAGCCACATAACCAAAAGTTGACTTTGCGCTAGTGACCAACTGATCACTCAAACTTAGGAGATATATTTCAGCCCATGCCTTCTTGTTGTGCGAATTGTCCCGACTATATTGATATTTTTCATGGCTTGGCTGGTAAACTGCAATCGATTCCCCATTTAAAGTTGGGTGCTTACGATACATATCTTTTATTTTCTCAAAATATCCTGTGAATAAGGATGTTATAAGAACAACCTTCGACGTCCGGTTTTGTGATGGAGTAGCTCCAGTTGTTGTAATATCCACTTCAGGCAATAATTTTTCCTTTTGAGTACAGCTCAAAATTTGATCCATAACTTTTTTAAAAGGACTAGCTCGCTCGTCGTATACCCTTATTTGGATGCCGATCATCTCATCGGCTTCGGCCAAGTACTGCTTATAGAGCCTAGTAATTGTTTCCCAGACCTGATTTGAGGGGTGAAAAAGATACCTACCCAAGTGATGGAAAACAGTTTCTTTGTCAGGAAAAAGCTTAATTAATTCCTGTTCGAAAGATGACATCAGGAATAGAGATGGAGGAAAGTAGAGATCTGTTTTCATAACCAACCAGGGTATTTTCCCGAGGAGAGTTTGGTTTTCATCGCAGTAAAATTGTTGGTCGCGAGGTAAATGGAGATATAAATATGATGGCAGCGACTCTATTGAAGCACTTACGATGTCGTTCAGCAATTTTCCATAATTACGAGCATGTTTCTGCTTAAAAGTTTTTAATTGATTCTTCATGGGAAAGTCCTCGGTCACCATCCATGTTGCATTTGGAAATGGCTCACAGAAAAGATCCACCATTTCAGCTTGTCGGTTAATGAGCAGAACTCTGTTTGTAAGAAGAGCATAAAGAAAGCCTGAAGCAATGCTCAGCATCCTGTTTCCCAGGCCATCGATAGCCACCCAAACAACATATTTACACTCACTGGAACTATCAATTTGACCAGACTTTAGCTGTTTTATGGCTCTGTCGTATGAGTCGGTATAAGGTCCACAACGCTTATGAAGCTCTTCATAACTTCTTAGTTTTGCAACAAGATATGAAGAAGGCTTATAGGGAGAAGATTTGCGATATAAGACAGATTGGTACCTGCTTAAGCAACATTCTTCACTGAAGTCTGGCGCCAAAAGTCCATCAAGCAGGCCGTTGTCTGGAACTTTAGTGGATTGAGAGCAATTTCTGAAATCTGAAATATGGTAAATAAAGTAAAGTAGAATTATCAGCTAATTAAAAGAGGACAAGAAAATTTGGAACCAACCCAACTTCTGCAACAAAAATGAAATACAGTTATAGACACTTCGTGCCATACCAGGAGCACGTTAATTAGGGAATAACCATGATTATGAGATCTTGTGTACATATAAAGCAAGAATGAAACAGTTGCACAAATTCATAATTACGGTACTACCTCTCTACTGTGATAAGAAAAAATGAGAAACACATTTCCATTTAAAGAACAAAAAGAGACAAAAGAACTGTTTGCAGCAGAACACGTTTCTCATGAGAGCAATAACTAATCCAGGCTACAAACTCACCTCAAAAAGTTTTTGTCCAAACAAATAAATAAATGAAGGCAGCTTAAGCTTGAAAACTTTAGAGGATGGTACAGAGTGCTTAACTGAAGTCAGTCAATCCTAGCGCTACAAACTATATAGCTCAAGCTAATTATAATTGACTCAATTTGGTCTTACAAATCCGAAGTTAATTTTACACGTCTGTAGAGTAGAAATAACTGAATTCAAGTACTTCAATGTAAAGGAATTATACTAAAATGAATTGATCAGCAGCTGAATCAATCAACGATGGAAATTCATTACTTGGCATAACAAAGTCGGAAATTCAGAAGCTACTAGAAGGAATCATATTTCAGGATCTAACATACGTGGGATCCATAATAAAAACTGAAAGAAACGGTCAGAGCAATTATCGAGCATCAATAAAATTCCAGAATCATAACAAGAGTCTTACCAAGAGCAGGAGCTGCAGCATCGATACTCCATTTCAAGGCTTTATGGTCGTGGAAAATCAACAAGACAATGAATGAAACAGGCAAACCAATTATTATCCAAGCTGCGAATTCTCCGTTTCTAATCATCTTTGAGTTTCCAATTAAACCTACTGGAAAAATTGATCAAATCTCGAGTAACGAAACTAAGGAAATTAAAATTGACTACTAATGCAAGAGAAAGATAAGTCAAACGTTTGGTAGAGATGGAAGATAAAATATTCAATTAACAAGTTGTTAAAAGGAGAAATACCAGACACCCCCAAAGTTTCACCGGTCTATTTAACCTCCCTCCGTTTGAAGAACTGGCACTGAAATCCAATTTTTTAAACGATGTTATCTCAAAATTAACACGGTAAGGGTATTTTTGTCTTTCTGTAACCATCAAGTTATAAATCCTTTTCTTTTTTTCTTTTTGCCCCATCTCATATTGTTGGTAAGGAGTGACACTGTCACAGCTGAGGTTGGTTGATTAATTTGGGCGGCATCCTGATGAGAGTTGGAGGCTGGAGTTGTTGTGACAGAGTAGGCAGAGTGAGAGAGAGAAGGGGTTGTTTCATTTTATTGTTGTTATTAGAGTGGGATCATTATACCCAAATTTTTTTTATTACCATATCCATTTATTTGATAACCTCATTTTTTAGATTTTAAAATACGAAATTTTATTGTAAAAATCCATTGTAATATCAAATATAATTCTATTAAAAATAAAACCGTTAAAAGAATTCTTAAATAAACCTGTCACTAACTTAAAATAAAAAAAAAAAAGGCTCCCGATACGTAAAACCGTAGCCAAGCCCCAGCTTCACTGATCCACTTTATCAATTCCTACTTGGCACGTTGCAGGCCATTCATCAATGAATTTTACATATAACATTCAAGATATTTTGATTAATTTAAATAACTGGAGTGAGATGGCTGGCTACTTTAGCTTCTTCTTATCCTACCTACCCCATTGTCATTGTCACTATAACATAAGATTTGATTAGTTGATGGAAAATGATAAAAGGATCGAATATATGAAGGACAGATGTGCTTAGTGGCAGACAAAGCGAGAGAAAAGAGATAACCTACGTACGATTTAAGAATCATATATACACATAGGCCTTGTCTTAAGAGATTCACTAGCCGTGCTTTAATTCAATCTCGAAGAAGCTTTGAGGGCATTTTCATCTTTTTAACAAATATTTTAAATCCGTTAGCCGTCCCAGATAAGACAACGAAAAGTGGGGGTGTTAATGCCAGTTTTTCAAAAGCAAGGAGGTTAAAAAGTACCAAACTTCAGGGGTGTCAGGGGGGTTTCCCTACGATAGAAATAATAGTTTTCTTTCTTCGGGAATGGCGGGAACTCTGGAAGAAACCAGCCACCGAGAAAATTATAATATGAGACGGAGAACACGAAATTGATCAAATTGATAATTTATTGATTAGGCCTGCTTGGACAGTTGGACCATTGCATGTCACATGCTGGCCTGACCACATCAAATAAGAGTTTTTATTTAATATTTTATATCAAGTAGAAACATTAAACATTGGTTAATACAACAGGCGGAGCCAACCAGGATTAAGATCTAGAGGGGCCGAATGTTAAAAAGAAAAAAGTTAATTGTTACATGTATTAATCGTTCAAAAATAATTATATAATAAAAATGAATATGATTTATTATCATTATGTGGTAATAAGTTGAGAAAACATATATAATATTTATATTTCTACATTCTTTTTTTTTAAATTAAAACCCACCAATTATAAATGAATTCTTCACCTCTAGATCAAATAAGAGTTTGTCTTTGGCATTTTTTTGGTTATACGATTCTCATTAAATTCAATATTTTTTCGTTATTTAAATATCTAAAATCATCTTCTGATTCTAAAAAGCAATCCAAATTAAGATATGTCTTTGACTATTAAAGATATGATATAAGAGGATTAGATATACCATTCAACATGTTCTATATTATTAAAGTAATATCAAAACGTTTGGGGCAATAAGCCACCGAAATGGCTTGGGCGGCCATAGCCTCCCCAAGCAATAATGTGGCTTTCCATAAAGTGGTTTTTGCCACTATCTAATAATTTACTAATAAATTATTAATTGTAGTAAAAGAAAAAGAGATATATAAATTCTAAAGAAACGAATAAATATCGAAAGTGCTTATGCTCTTGCTTCTCGTGTATGGGATAAGTCTATCTATGGTATTCATCCAACAAAATTGTGTTAGATCCATCTAAAAGTTATTAATTATCTTTTGACTCATGAAAAGATGACCAAGCCAACCAGTGTGGCATATTCTCAAACTTTGAAGTTTCCAATCATAGACAAAGGTAAAGCAAACGAGCATCTATCCCAATAGAATTCAGCACTCACAGATTTTACTCCATCCATTCTGTCGATAGCAGGGACGGAGCCAGAAATCTCATTAAGGGGGGGCAATTTCATAGTACAGTACATATACAAAAATTTCTATAAAACAATATATAACATGATAAATAGAATTTTTTATTACAAAAAGAATATGATTTTGCTAATTTTATTATAAAATTTTAATTTAAACTTATTAAATGTTGATAAATCTTATATTTATTTTCAATAGATTCCTAGCAGCTAGCATTCATAAAAAGAAAAATTTAATAATCCTACAAATAATGTGATTTTCATAAATTATAAAAGAAGTAGTTTAATGGTTTTTTTAAGCCTTTTTCTACTAATATTTTTTGGGCTTAGATTATAATACAGTTGATATCAAGTTAGCATTTACAAAAAAAAAAATCTAATAATCCTGCAAATAATATGATTTTCATAAATTATAATAGAAATAGTCTAATGGTTTTCTTAAGCATCTTTCTAATAATATTTTTTGGGCTTAGATTATAATACAATTAAAATTAAATCAATTGTATTTATTTTTGCATAGACTTAAGTCTTTTTCTAAACAGAATGGACAATATGATTATTTGGTGATAAATTATATATACAATTTAAGAATTTTAAAAGGCGCAGGAGGGGCAATTAATTAGCTCCATCCCTGGTCGATTCGGTTGTAAGAAAGCAAAAGTAGAAGGAAAGAAAAAGTAGGTGAAAAAGAAAAAGAGAGGGAAAGGAACGTGTTTAGAAAACCTTTTCTTATATTTAATTGTCTAATAAAATAATAAATAGAAAGGAATAGTTTATAAATTAATTGGATATAAATACCCTCAACATTGAAATATATAATATTTAATATTAAATTCACAACTTAAGTTTAAATTTTTATATGAATTAAATAAAAAAATTGATTTTTGAAACTTAAATAATCTTAATTCCTGAGAAAACTTTTTCCTTAATCAAAAACTTCAACCAAAAAACAAACTTAGGATTCTTAAGTAATTCTAAATCCTTTCTCTATTAGATTAATGTAGCCAAACACACCCTACGGTCCTTTCGAGAGGGAAATTGTTTGTTGGTTTTTTACACTCTGTTCTTTTATGAATCTAAATCCTGTTTTCTGTGCTGCACATTTTCTAATGCAATTTACATTCAATCTTAACCACATATTCTTTTCAAAATTCAAAATAATTCAAAATCAACCACATATTCCTAAATTCAATTGAAAGTACTTTTCACATCATTTTCCATATTTAGTAAAAATTTAAGAAATGATTTGTATATTTATGAACTCTCGGTAAACTTTTACTTCCATCTTAACTGCTTATCAATTATATATTACTAAGTTGGTTTTCTATTCAAATTTAGAAGATATAAAATTAATTGAAAGAATAAAAAAGTATTTGCAGCACTATTAATCTGATAGATATAACAGAGTTAACCCTTAAGTCAAGAATGACTAGAGTTATTTAGAAAAAATTGAGCACAACAGAATTATCAAGAATCTGAAGGGTTGTGAGTCATTTTCCCTGTTTAAAATATTAATTTTGTAAAAAATACAGAATCAGATATAGGAAATTTAAGATTTTTTTTACGCTTAAGATTTTATTGCATAATATAAATTAACTTGAATAGCATAAGTGTTTTAAACTGCATCCAAAAGCATAACATATGAAAACAAAATTAATGCAGAAAAATGTGTGTAGCTATAACTGTCGTTAAGGAACCAGCCAACAAGGTCACCAACTTCTATCCTCGCAATAGCTCAAATGAGCTGGGAAGAGGATTTAGAAGAGTAACAGTAATGCTAGTACGTATGATATCAACAATGTCTATGATAACTATGTATTGATAGCTATTTAACAGCTTGGGCCCCTAACAGATATCCTCACAGGGCCTCGAAAATGCCTGTATTTACCATGTTCTACCAAATCTATTGAGAAATATTAAACAGCTTAATCCCCCACCTTACATCTTCACATTGCCTCAAATAAGGAACAATCTTAGGTGGATCCACTCTGCTCTTTCCCTCGCACTCATAAAC
Source organism: Boswellia sacra (assembly GCA_013180625.2). Lineage (NCBI taxonomy): Eukaryota > Viridiplantae > Streptophyta > Magnoliopsida > Sapindales > Burseraceae > Boswellia > Boswellia sacra. The sequence goes on along the minus strand of SNVD02016232.1, from coordinate 244,433 downwards.
TAGATGAGCATGAAAGCAAGGCTCCATTGACATGGCTCGACCACAAGGAGGATCTGGGACTTTTCGTTTCTCTATTTTGTATAGAAGCCATGGTTTCACTCCCCTTAGACCTTGAGCCACATAACCAAAAGTTGACTGCGCGCTAGTGACCAACACATCACTCAAACTTAGGAGATATATTTCAGCCCATGCCTTCTTGTTGTGCAAATTGTCCTTAGTTTGTTGATGTTTTTCATGGCTTGGCTGGTAAACTTCGATCACTTCCCCATTTAAAGTTGGGTGCTTCCAATACATTTCTTTCATTTTCTCATAATATCCGGTGAATAAGGATGTTATAAGAACAACCTTAGACGTCCCGTTTTTTGACGGAGCAGATACATTTCTTGTCATATCCACTTCAGGCAATAATTTTTCCTTTTGAGTACAGCCCAAAATTTGATCCATAACATCTCGAAAAGGACTAGAATGCAGATTAAATACCCTTATCTGGATGCCCATCATCTCATCGGCTGCGGCCAGGTAATTGTTATAGTGGCTTGTGATCATTTCCCATACTTGATTAGAGGGGTGAAAAAGATACCTACCCAAGTGATGGAAAATAGTTTCTTTGTCTGGAAAAAGCTTGATTAATTCGTATTCAAAAGATGACATCAAGAACAGAGATGGAACAAAGTAGAGATCTGATTTCATAATCAACCAGGGTATTTTTCCCAGACGAGTTTGGTCTTCATCACAGAAGAAAAGTTTGTCATGAGGTATATAGAGATATAAATATGATGGCTGCGACTCCATTGAAGCACTTGTGATGTTCTTCCTCACCATTTCCTCGTTATTGTGATCTTTGTTCTGCTTGAAACTTTTGACTTGATTATTGAAGGGAAAGTCCTCTGGCAATACCCATGATGCGTTTGGAAATGGCTCACAGAAAAGGTCTGCCATTTCAGGTTCTTGGTAAATGAGCAGAACACGGTTTGTAAGAAGAGCATAAAGAAATGCTGAAGTAATGCTCAGTATCCTGTTTCCCAGGCCATTGAAAGCCACCCAAACAACATATTTACACTCACTGGAACTATCAATTTGACCAGACTTTAGTTGTTTTATGGTTCTGTTATATGAGTCGGTATAAGGTCCACAACGCTTATGAAGCTGTTCATAACTACGTAGTTTCGGAACAAGATATGAAGAATGCTGATATGATGAAGATTTGTGATATGAAACTGACTGGTACCTGCTTAAGCAAGATGCTTTATCAAACTGATGTGGCACCAAAAGTCCATCGCGCAGGCTGTTGTCTGGAACTGTAGTGGATTCAGAGCAATTTCCGAAATCTGAAATATATTTAGTATAGAGAAGAATTAACAGCCAAAAAAAATGCGAGGGATTCTGGAGCCTTCCTGACTTCTATAAGAAAAATGAAACACAGTAATAGACACTTCTTTCTATACATATGAAGCTAGAATGAAACAGTTGCAAAAATTTAGCAGTTACTGTAATGTACTCTCTCCATTGCGATGAGAAAAACATAACAAAAGAAATATTTGCAACAGAAGACATTTCTCACGGCAGCAATAAATATTTCAGGTGCAAACTGACCTCAAGAGGGATATTTTGTCCATATTCATAAATGAAAAATACCCAAATCAACGGAAGTCAAAATAAATTATCAAGCAAATTCCTAACCCCTAGGAGTAGTAGTATTTCAGATATTGAAGGCCGCTTAATGTTACGGCCCATCTAATTTGCTTGCTAAAGTGGTCCAAATGTGTACAAGGTTTGGCCTAGTTTCTAGAAAAGCTTGCAAGTCCAAGCCAATTCTCTAGAATTTTTTCGTAAGCCAATGTGCTAAAATATCCCGTACAAATATCTTTGTAAATATCTAGATATTTTAAATGATGATTCTAGATAGCAAATTTAAACCGTCGGATGTAATAAATCTTAGCTGTCTATTTAAGAGGTAGATTACTATAAATACCCCTCCAAACTTCATTTGTAGGCCTAAGTTGTAAACAAGCCATTGTAAAAGAGTCTTATGTAATAAAAGTCTTCTTATTTAGCAACTCAAGTCCCTATCTTCCATCACTTCTCTTCTTGCCTCAAAGCTCTTTAGCTCAACGGTCGTATCTTCTCTTTGAGCGAGGAGGCAAACAACTAGGCTTACTTAGCAACTTTTGGATTCGAGTTATCTAAGTGTTGCACGAGCGTGCTGCGCAATCTCTAAGCTCGTGACAATTGGTATCAGAGCACGATTCGAGCACAAGAGCATGGCATTCGACATAGATATGCCAGTGGAGGAGCAAGTTTGTGGACGAGAGAAACAATCACAGCCTCAGCCACGCCCGCAAGGAAAGCATGGCAAGTCCAAAGCTACACCCGTGGAAGCCTAGGAGTCTCGTGTTGCTAGCATATAGCAAGCTATCTCGGGAATGGATGATGTTATTGAGGACCTCTCCGACCATCTCGATGGCCTAGAGACGGACTATGGGGAGATCACTCAAGCCATAAAGTCCAATATTCTCGAGTTTAGCAAGTCCATCCGTGCTGAAGTAGAGGAAACTTGTACGGAATGGAAGAGGCACTATTGTGATTGAGCTAGCCCATCCTCTACAAGTGCTAGTGCGCTAAACACCATACAGGTGCCTACTCCCGCCGCATACCATGGCACTCGCAATGCCACCGAGGTCAAGAACTTCTTGTTCGACCTTCAATAATACTTCGAGGCCAAGGGTATCCATGATGACCCTTCAAGAATCGGCATTGCGCCTACCTTCCTCCACAATGCAACCCAACTATGGTGGCGTCGAAAGCATGGCGATGCGGGCAAGGTTATTTGCACTCTCCGCATATGGGAGGATTTCAAAAGGGAGCTTTGGAAGCACTTCTCCCCTAGCAATGCCAAAAAAATAGGGAAGGGGCCGCCTCTATCAATTTAAGCAAAATGACACCATCCGAGATTATATCAAGGAATTCACCATCATCATTCTAAAAATCGACGACATGGCCGACAAGGACTCTCTCTTCTACTTCCTTGACAGTCTGAAGGATTGGGCAAGAGTTAAACTCGAAAGGTGGGGCGTACGAGATCTTGACCAAGATATAGCTGCGGCCAAGTCTCTCACGGATTACACATCCCAATCCAAGGATCGAATGGCCAGCCATGGTAAAGGTGGGGGAGAGTGGAGCGCCAAGAAGGATCATGATCGAAAAGAGGGTGGTGCACGCAAATCATTCGAGGGAGACAAGTGCGACAAGCCTAGTAAAGGTAAGTCCAATGCCCCTAAGCCAAAGAGCCCTTGTTTTATTTGTGATGGTCCTCATTGGGTGCGTGATTGCCCAAAGAGGAAGACCCTTAATGCCTTAATGACTCAACACGAGGGTTCACATGATGACAAGCCACAAGTGGAGATGGGTTCTCTCCGCACAAGTGGAGATGGCAAGAATGTGCATGCGATACTTGATACTGGAGTCACGTACAACTTCATTTCTATTGAGGAGGCCAAACGTCTAGGCCTCAAATATAGCAATGGAAGAGGCACCATCAAGGAGATAAACTTACCTGCCAAGGCAATAGTAGGGGTGTCCAAGGCGACACCGGTGCAATTGGGTAAATGGAGCGAAAAACTTGACTTCTTCATCTTCCCCATAGATGATTTTTAAGTAGTGCTAGGCATGGAGTTCTTCGACTAAGTCTATGCTTTCCCTATACCGGCCTCTAACTCCCTTAGTATCCTCGATAGGAGTCAATCATGCATGATCATGGCGGAACGTGTAGCAAAGGTGGAGAGCAAAATAATATTCACACTACAATTCAAACGGGGAATGAAGAAGAATCTTAGCTTCCTTGCCACCGTTAGAGAGCTAAACGATGGAGAAGACATCGTCATTTCCAAGGTCCCAATGCCAAGACATGTCCAAGCCGTCCTTGAGGAATATAAGGATGTCATGCCCCAAAAGCTCCCAAAAAAGTTATCGCTGTGACGAGAAGTGGACCATCAAATCGAGTTGGAGCCCGGTGCCAAGCCTCCAACCATGGCGTCTTGCTGCATGGCGCTACCCGAACTTACGAAGTTGAAAAAGCAACTCCAAGATCTTCTTGATGCAGGCTATATTGAAACCTCCAAAGCTCCATACGGTGTCCCTGTCCTCTTCCAAAAGAAGAAGCATGGATCCTTCCGCATGTATATCGACTATCGGACACTCAACAAGATTACCATCAAGAATAAATACCCGATACCATTGATTGCGGAGTTATTTGATCAACTTGGGAAGGCTCGCTACTTCACAAAGCTTGACTTGAGATCGGGGTACTACCAAGTACATATTGCCAAGGGTGACGAACCAAAGACGGCGTGCATCACAAAGTATGGTGCTTATGAATTCTTAGTCATACTATTTGGTCTCACCAATGCACCAACCACATTTTGCACCCTCATGAACAAATTGTTCCATCCCTATCTTGATCGGTTCGTGGTAGTATATTTGGATAACATCGTAATATATAGCATGACTCTTGAGGAGCATGTGCAACATCTTAAACAAGTATTCCAAGTACTTCGTGAAAATGAACTTTACATCAAGAAAGAAAAATGTTCTTTTGCTCAAAGAGAAGTAGAGTTCCTTGGCCACCGAATATAGGATGGAAGACTAATTATGGATAAAATAAAGGTGAAGGCCATTCAAGAATAGGAGCCTCCCACCAAGGTATCGGAACTACGATCTTTTCTTGGGTTGGTGAACTATTATCGACGGTTTATCAAGGGCTACTCTGTCAAGGCCGCCCCACTCACGGATCTACTTAAGAAAAACAACACATGACATTGGACAGAAAAATGCCAACATGCCTTCGAGGAATTGAAGAAGGCAATATGCGAAGAATTGGTGTTGGTGTTGCCTGATTACACAAAGCCATTCGAAATGCACGCGAACACCTTCGACTTTGCTATAGGGGGAGTTCTCATGCAAGAAGGGTATCCTGTTACACACGAGAGCCGCAAGTTAAATGACACAGAAAGACAATACACGATCCAAGAGAAGGAAATGATAGCCATCATCCATTGCCTACAGGTTTGGCAACATTATATGCTTGGCTCGTACTTTATTATCAAGACCGACAATGTGGCAACGAGCTATTTTCAAATACAAAAGAAGCTAAGCCCTAAGCAATCTCGATGGCAAGACTTCTTAGCAGAATTTGACTATCAGCTCGAGTATAAACAAGGCAAGGCAAATGTAGTGGCCGATGTTGTAAGCCGCAAAACGAAACTCGCCACTTTGAGCATAAATTGTCCACAAAGTGTGCTCGTTGATCGCATCAAACAAGGCCTAGAGCACGATCCCATAGCCAAGAACCTCTTAAAGTTGGCAAGTGAGGGGAAGACATGACGTTTTTGGCTTGATGAAGGCCTACTCCTCACAACAGGCAACCGCTTATTTGTGTCAAGATACAGAAGCCTGCGAAAGGAGATTATCAAGGAGTGTCATGACTCTAAGTGGGCTGGTATCCAGGCATGACATGAACCCTTGCACTCGTACAATATTTCTACTACTGGCCTCAAATACGGGAAGACGTAGAGGGCTATGTGAGGACGTGCCTCGTATGCCAACAATATAAGGTTAAGCACCAACACCTGGCGGGGTTACTATTTACCCTACCAATTGCAGAAAGGCCATGGCAAAGCGTGTCAGTGGACTGCATTGTGGCCTTACCAAAGTCTAAGGGGTATGGGAGCATCATGGTGGTAGTTGATCAGTTTAGCAAATATGTCACCTTCATACCCGTCTCCGCGGTGCAATCCGCGGATGAAGCCACTCGAGCATTCCTTAAGCACATAGTGAAACTATGGGAAGTTCCACAAAACATCGTGAGTGATCGTGATTCTCGTTTCACCAGCCACTTTTGGAGAGAACTCTTCAAGCTATTAGTGACCGACTTGAGCTTCTCAACAAGCTTCCACCCCTAAACCGATAGACAAATAGAGCGCATCAATGCCTTACTAGAGCTATACTTAAGGCATTACATGAGTGCTCACTAATATGATTGGGCAATGTTGCTAGATATTGCCCAATTCTCATATAACCTCTAAAGAAGTGAGGCTATGGGCAAGATTCCATTCGAGATTGTAATCGGACAACAACTCATGACACCAAATGCCATAGCCTCAACATATAGAGGTAAAAGTCTAGCGGCCTAAAAGCTCGCAAAAGAATGGCATGAATAAGCTAACATTACGAGAGCATGTTTGGAGAAGGCCGCCAAGCGAATGAAGAAATGGGCAGATACAAGGAGACGGCACCTTACATTTCAAGAGGGGGACTTGGTGCTTGTAAAGCTACTACCCCAACAATTCAAGTCACTACGTAAAGTGCACAAGGGGTTAGTGCAGAAGTACGAAAATCCCTTCCCAATTGTCAAGCAAGTGGGCGAAGTCTCCTACCAAATTCGACTATTCTCTAACCCCAAGATCAATCTGGTCTTCTATGTTAGCTTCCTTAAGCCATACCATGAAGACAAGGAAGATCGAAGTAAAAGCGAGTCCAAGAGAGTGCCTACAGCTATCGTCACCGCATTCGACAAGAACGTGGAGTACATCCTTGCGGATCGGGTGATATGAAAGAGATGAGTTCCACCATATGTTGAATACTTAGTGAAGTAGAAAGACATTCTGGACAGCAAGGCAAGCTAGGAACGCAAAGATACCTTGTGGTAATTTGGCGAGCACATCCAACACTATAAGGACGAAAGCGCGCCGAGGACGTCACAAAATGAGTTGGGGGAGGATATTACGGCCCGCCCAATTTGCTTGCTAGAGTAGCCCAAATGTGCACAAGGCTTACCCTAGTTTCTAGAAAAGCTTGCAAATCCAAGCTCATTCTCTAGAGTTTTCTAGCAAACCAATATTGTGCTAGAATGTCCCATACAAATATCTGTGTAAATATTTAGATATTTTAAATAATGATTCTAGATAGCATATTTAGACAGTCAGATGTAATAAATCTTGGCCGTTCATTTAGGAGGTAGATTATTATAAATACCCCTCCAAGCTTTATTTGGAGGCCAAGTTGTAACCAAGCCATTGTAAAATAATTCTTGTGTAATAAAAGCCTTCTTACTTAGCAACTCAAGTCTCCATCTTCCATCACTTCTCTTCTTGCCTAAAAGCTCTTTAGCTCAACAGTCCTATCTTCTCCTTGAGTGGGAAGGCAAACAACTAGGCTTACTTAGTAACTTTTGGGTTCGAGTTGTCTAAGTGCTGCACGAGTGTGCTGCGCAATCTCTAAGCTCGTGACATTAAGCTGGAAATATGTATAGAAGGTTACAAAGTTCTTAACCAAAGTCACTAAACCCTAGCTACAAACTATACAGCTCTTTCCAAGTTAATTTGACGCATCCATACAATAGAAATAACCGAACTTCACTGCAAAGGAATTATATTAGAATGAACTGAGCAGTTGAGTCAATCGACAGTGGAAATTCATTACTTGGCATAACAAAAATGGACAAGGAAAAGAAAAAAAAAAGGACAGAGCAGAAAAGGAACAATATTTCAGTTACGTGGGATCCAAAACAGGAAACGGACAATTATAAAACAAATATTTAAACTCCAGAATTATAACAAGATTCTAACCAGGAGCAGCAGCATAAATACTCCAATTCAAGGCTTCATCACGGTAAATCAACGAGGCAATGAATAGAACAGGCAATGCTATCATCCAAGCTGCCAATTTTGGAAACCATTTCATGCTGAATCCGTGCACCATCATCAACTCTGAGCTTTCAAATAAACCAACTGGGAAAATATAGGAAATTAAGTTGACAAGTAAATGCTAGAGAAAGAGAAAGTCAAACGTAAAATGTACATAAAGAAACTTCAACTCTTTGTTATGTTTTCTATAGCATTCAAGTCCGCATATTATAATTTGGCGGTTCCAGTTTGTCAATACAATAGAAATATTTTGGTTTTTTTTCCTCCGCGGCGGGCGGGAATACTGAGCGAAACCTCGAAGAAAATTATGATATGAGGACAGCCGCTAATGTGATAAATAAAGATTGATGAGGGAGGGAAAAAAAAATTTTTTGAGGGGGCCAGATTGATAAAATATTTATATAATGAACTTGAAGCTTTTAATTTTTATACGTCATTTAAAAAAAATTTTGGGCTTGGGCCTACGTAGCAATAAATCTATCTAATTAAAAAAATAATAAGTTATATTATATGTGGGTTGAGAAAATAGAACAAGAGGAAATAACTTGACATTATTATTATGTAATTAAATGATAAGAAATTATCACGAGATCTAAAAAAGAGAAAAAAAATATTAATTTTAATAATATTGAACATATGATAAAGCGGAGGTAATGAAGAGATTCATTTCAACTAACACAACATTTTTATCTCACATTAAGTATTTTTTTCCGGAAAGGGGTACTATTGACATTTTGTTTATTCGGGCTGGTAGACCATTGCGTATCATACCTGCCATTCAGACCACAAAAAGACAATAGGTTTTATTTATTTTATATCAAGTAGAAAAATGAAAGATGGTCTCAACGAATCAGTACAATTCCTTAACGAAGATTGATGGACCACAGCCCCCTTACGTTTTGGTTTTGTGGCCCCTGCTTGCTTGTTACGTGTAGCTCTTGAAATTGAAAAGATAGAACAGGCCCTCAACTCTGACGTAATTTCAAACTTTGAAGTCTCCCATGACGGAAATTTAAAAGCAAACAAGCATCCAAATCCAGCCCCGTAGAATTCAGCAATCTCAGCTCTTATTTATTCCATCCATGCCTTCGAAAGTGGGGTTCTTGAGAGAGGGTAATTGCTTGTTAAGGTATGTCAATTTATAAAAATACACGTCATTTTCTAGACATAGTAAAATTTGAGAAATTATTTGTATATTTATGCAATGAGCTTATTAATTAAATATTTATAAGTTGATTGTATGTTGAAATTTATGACATATAAAATTAATCTAAACAATAAAAAACTATTTATAATACTATTAGACCGGCTCAATCTGTTAGATATAACATAGTTAACCGTTTTAGTCATGAGGCATCAGAGTTATTTAAAAATATATATATATATAAGGGGTGCAGTGGAATTATCAAGAACAAAAAAGGTTGTGAGTTATTTTCTCTGTTTCCAATATGTACAAAATACAGAAGTAGTATCCATATTTCAGATATAAAAAATTTAAGATATTATTTTGATTAATTTTTTCTTCCATAAACTTGAATAGCAAAAATGTTTTAAACTGCGTCCAAAAGCATAACACACGAACACAAATAATTTCAGATTAATATAATTTGCAGGTGAAACTGTTTTTAACTATCAAAGAACCAGTACCTCAAATGAGCTGGCTAGGACGAGGACTATAAGTGTAACAGTAATGCTTGTATATATCCGCAATGTTCCATGATAACTATTGATTACTATTCAGCAGCTTAAGCCCCCTAACCGATGTCCTCACAGTCCCTCAAAAATGCCTGTACTGTATCTATTATGTTCTACCAAATCTATTGAGAAATATTAAACAGCTTAATCCCCCAACTTACATCTTCACAGTGCCTGAAAAAAGGAAGACTCGTTGCCGGATCCACTCTGCCCTTTCCCCTGCAGTCAAAAACTGGATGAGTATGTAAACAAGGCTCCATTGACATGGCTCGAACACAAGGAGGATCCGGGACTTTCCGTTTCTCTATCTTGTACAGAATCCATGGCCTCACTCCCCTTAAACCTTGAGCCACATAACCAAAAGTTGACCTTGCGCTAGTGACCAACACGTCACTCAAACTTAGAAGATATATTTCAGCCCATGCCTTCTGGTTGTGCAAATTGTCCTTAGAATACTGATATTTTTCGTGGCTTGGCTGGTAAACTGCAATCACTTCCCCATTTAAAGTTGGATGCTTCCAATACATATCTTTCATTTTCTCAAAATATCCGGGGACTAAGGATGTTATAAGAACAACCTTCGACATCTGGTTTTGTGATGATGTAGCTAGAGTTGTTGCCATATCCACTTCAGGCAATAATTTTTCCTTTTGAGTACAAGTCAAAATTTGATCCATAACTTTTTCAAAAGGACTAGTTCGCTTATCAAATACTCGTATTTGGATGCCGATCATCTCATCTGCTTCAGCCAAGTACTGCTTATAGTGGCTAGTAATTATTTCCCATACTTGATTAGAGGGGTGAAAAAGATACCTACCCAAGTGATGGAAAACTGTTTCTTTGTCTGGAAAGAGCTTGCTTAATTCCTGTTCGAAAGTTGATATCGAGAACAAAGATGGAACATGGTAGAGATCTGATTTCATAATCAACCAGGGTATTTGTCTGAGAAGAGTTTGATCTTCATCACAGAAAAAAAGTTTGTCATGAAGATCATAATCATTAGATAAATCCAGATATGAATACGATGGCAATGACTTGATTGAAGCACTTACGATCTTCTTCTTCAGCGTTTTCCCAAAATTGCGAGTGTATTTTTGCTTAAAACTATTTAATTGATTCTTGATGGGGAAGTCCTTGGGCAATATCCATGTTGCATTTGGAAAAGGCTCACAAAAAAGATCTGCCATTTCAGATTCTTGCTTAATGAGCAGAACTCGGTTTGTAAGAAGAGCATAAAGAAAGGCTGACGTAATGCTCAGCATCCTGTTTCCTAGGCCAGCGAAAGCTACCCAAACAACATATTTACACTCACTAGAACTATCAATTTGACCAGACTTCAGCTGTTTTATGGCGCTATTGTATGAGTCGGTATAAGGTCCACAACGCTTATGAAGCTCTTCATGACTCCGTAGTTTTTTAACAAGATATGAAGAAGGCTTATACGGTGAAGATTTACGATATAAGACAGACTGGTACCTGCTTATGCAACATTCTTCACCGAAGTCCGGCGCCAAAAGTCCATCCAGCAGGCTGTTGTCTGGAACTCTAGTGGATTGCCAGCAAGTTCTGAAATCTGAAATATGGTTAGTAAAATCAAGAAGAATTAACGGCTAAAAGAGTGCAAGGGATAGTGGGACCAGCTCGACTTCCACAAGTCAAATGAAATACAGAGATGTGAAGCAAGAATGAAACAGTTGCCGAAATAATTAATTGCAGTTCCTCTCTCTATTGCTATGAGAAACAAATTTTCATTTGAAGAACAAAAAGAGACAAATAAAGAATTGTTTGAAACACGGTACATAAATAAAAGATCACCTTGGGTCAACAGAAGGCTAATTATCAAGCAAATTCTATGGAGTACCAGCATTTCAAACCACAGGTGTCAAATCTTGATTGACAATAATATTATACTTTAGTGTTTGAGCTGGAAAAATGTATATATTGAAGGTTAGTACGTTACTGTGTGCTTAACTGAAGTGATCAGTACAACCTGCAAACTGTACAAGCTCTAAGCTAATCTACATGTAGGATACTCGATTTGATCTTACAAATCAGAAGCTAAATATTCATATACCCAAACAGCAAAAACTACTAATGCAAGGCAATTATACTAGAACGAATTCAGCAGCTGAATCAATCAACAAAATTGGAAATTCATTACTTGGCATAACAAAAATCGGAAATTAAAAAGCAAATAAAAAGACAGAACAGAAATGGAATCATATTTCATGGTCTAACATACGTGGGATCTATGACAAGGAACGTGAAGAAATGATCATGGCAATTATAGAACAATAATTATAAACAAGAATCATAAAAAGAGTCTTACCAAGAGGAGGAGGAGCAGCAGCATAGATACTCGAGTTCAAGGCTTTATGGTCATGGAAAATCAACAGGACAATGAATAGAACAGGCAAAGCTATTATTATCCAAGGTGTCGATTCTCCAATTCTAGTCATCTTTGGGTTTTCAAGCAAACCAACAGGACAAATTATCAAATCCCCGAGTAAAGGAAAAAGGAAATTAATTAAGATGACTTGTAAATGCTAGAGAATGAGATGCCAAACATCAAAGATACGTTGAGATGAAGAACAAATATTCTCAATAAGATGTTGAGCTGAAAGGAATCCCCTCCTTGTTACGTTTGTTATAGCATCCAACTCCACATATTCCGATTCCATTATGGTGCTCTTTACTTGGTAGCTGGCGGGAACATTGATAGAGAAGGTGTGAACCGCGAAAGGGATAGCATTGACTTTTTCTTTTTTTGGCCTGGTTGGAGCATTGCGGAGCACTCACGCCGACATGGACCAGATAAAACAAGTTTTTTATTCATTTAATATCAAGTTGTCAAATTGAAGACGATGCCCCTGTGTGTGGGTGGTTTAAAATGGATAATAACAGTGAAGTTTATGGCCCTCCTTTCTCGTGTCATAAATGCACATGACGCCACCCACCACTACCGCATCGTGCTTATGCTTTTGCGTCTTTGTCTATGGGATAGGTCTACCATATTCATCCAACTAAATTGTTGGATCCATCTACCAGCAATTAATTCTTTTTTTGATAAAATAACCAAAAAAAGATGTTGTGGAACTCTTTAAAAGGATCTTCACACTCTGACTATCCTCTGTTCTTTATATAAGCTTGGTTGGTAAAACCAGTCACAGTGGGGTGTGTCCAGAACATATTCTCAGAGTAGTTAGGGTATGAATATTTCATAACAACAGCTTTTGATATCTGGCTTTCGGATGGAGGAGATTTAGATTTTTGCAAGTCTGATTTGGCAGCAGTTTGTCCTTCAGAGTACAGGCCAGAAGTTGATGTCTAACATAGACGGAACTGTTAAGAGTATCGATATTATTAATCTATATTATCATGATGAACCAAAGTATCTTTAAGAATGGTGTTCATCACATAAAGAAAAGACTGCCATGATTATCGTAATCATGAGCAAGACGGAGATATAGACATGATTGTGGTAGCATGTTTGAGGAAATATTTATTATTTCATACTTCCTCATGTTCCCATAACTTTGATTTGAACATAGTTTTGATCAAAGTTATTGAACTCATTCTTCAACGGAAAACCCACAGGCAATAGCCATGATGTATACGAAAAAGGGTCATAAACTAGATCATCCATCTCAGGGTTTCTACTTAAGAAAAACTGAAGCTGAAGCTGAAGCAATCCAGACATCATAGTTGCACTTCGTGGGACTGGGACAAGAGTTGCTCCAGGGTTCTCCTATAGGATTTGGTGTGCGGTCCACAGCGTCTGTGAAGATCTTCACAACTTCGTAGCTTGGAGACTGGAGTGGAGATAGCTAGAAGGCTTATAGGGTGAAATTTTGTAATGTAGCAGACGAGATCCCAGTCATTATTTCTCCTACTCCAGACATCATCTAAAACAAGCAAAAATTTCTTTCCCGCTAATTTTTTTCTCAAACTAACTTGCAGCAGATTCAGGTCATCATAAGCAGCGGATTCTGAAGTGACAGACTTGAGAATTGTTGTTATCACCCTCACTGCATCAAATTGGTCAGACACACAAACCCAAATTCTCAAATCAAAATGTTTATCAACTCTATTATCATTGTACACTAGTTGGGCAAGGGTGGTCTTACCAATGCCTTTGGCAGAGTTGAAATTTGATGCCTTTGGCAGAGTTGAGTGTTTACGGACCTTCCTACCATTGGATCCAACAGGAGAGATTGGAGTCAGCTATTTGGCTAACAAAGTCCCCCATGATATCTTGCCAAAGCTAAGATATCTTCGGGTGCTGTCTTTCAATGCCTGCCGCATCACTGAATTGCCAGATTCTATAGCTCTGTTGAAGCATCTACGTTATCTGGATCTTTCTCGGACCGCAATCAAGACATTACCCGATTCAATGGGATCTCTTTACAATCTGCAAACTTTAATCTTATTACAATGTTATTCTCTGAGTAAGTTGCCAACAGAGATAGGAAACTTAGCAAGCCTAAGGCATTTACTTATTAGCGGAGGCGGACTCAGAGAGATGCCCCTGCGAATGTATAGATTGAAGAATCTCGTAAGCTTATCTCATTTTATTGTGGGTAAAGATGCTGGATCAGGAATTGGAGATTTGAAGGACATAAATCAACTTCAAGGAGAACTTGTCATTTCCGGATTGCAAAATGTGGTCAACTTTGCCGATGCAATAGAGGCAAATTTGAAGGACAAGAAGGAGCTTACTCAGTTGGTATTCCAATGGAGTAACGATTTTGAAGATTCATTCAAGGACAGAGATGAAGAGGCAGTATTTAACACCCGCGAACTTAACAAAAATCGAAAAGATATTGCCATCAGCCGCTTTAAAAGTACAAGATTTGCCATCATTAGAGAAGCTATGGAAGCTTATCGGCAGGAATCTGTTGATTTACAATTGGATGAGAGTACCAGTTTGGGCGATTCAAGGAATGGAAGTACTGAAACATATGTGCTTGAGATGTTGCAGCCAAACAAAAACATAAAACAGCTGATCGTTAAAGACTACGGAGGTACAGTATTTCCTGTTTGGATTGGATCCCCTTTATTTTGCAATATAATGCTTTTGAAACTTAGCAACTGTCCAAAGTGCCGATTTTTACCACCACTGGGACAATTGCCCTCGCTCAAAGACCTCACTATTGAAGGAATGAAAGGCATAAAATCAGTGGGTACGGAATTCTACTGGAATGGGTGCTTCTCTGATCTACCTTTTCCATCATTGGAGACTTTGAAGTTTGAGAACATGCCAGCATGGGAGGAGTGGTCTTCTTCTGGACTTGAAGGCACAGAAGACTTCCTGCACCTTCAAAAGATTGAAATTCGAAATTGTCCTAAGCTAAGAAAATTCCTGAACTGCTTTCCTTCCCTGAAGAAAATAGTAATCAGTGGTTGTGAAAAATTGGAAGCTCTTCCAAGGCTTCCAAAACCTGACAGCTTAGAGCAAGGCAGAGAATTCCCTTGCCTCCTTGAACTTTCTATATGGACCTGCCCAAACTTGATGGAATTACCTATCTTTTTTCCATCCTTGAAAATGCTTCAGATAGATGGATGCCAAAATTTGGCAGTCCTTCCAAAGCTTCCTTCAATTGCTGAATTGGAATTAAACAAGTGTGATGGCAAGGTGATGCAAAGCATTATTGGGCTTAGTTCTCTCACCTACATGCGGATGTGTCAAATTCACAATATGGGATGTCTAGTTGATGAATATTTTCAAGAATTAACAGCTCTTGAAGAGCTACAGATCTCTCTACTTTACGAACTCACAACTTTATCAAATAATATTGGATTGCAAAGACTCGTTTCTCTTAAACTACTGGAAATTTCAGGATGTCCATACTTGAAGGAGTTGCCTGAAAACCTGTACAGTCTTTCATCCCTCAAAGTGTTGAGGATTTGGAATTGTCCTTCACTCGTGTCATTTCCTGAATTGGGCTTACCCCTGACGCTTATAGCTCTTGAAATCAAAGGTTGTGATGCTTTCCAGTTCCTACCTGAACGGATCATGCATGAATCCGACAAGAACAAGAATGCCATCTTACTTGAGTATTTGTCTATTGAAGGATGCAATTCTCTCACATCTCTCCCAAGAGATGAGCTATCTGGCTCGCTTAAAGAACTTGAAATCGAAAACTGCAAGAATTTGCAGTCCCTTCCAGAGGAAATGATATACAACAGTAGTTCACTTGAAACCTTGAGAATTGCTGGATGTCACTCCGTTAGATCCTTTCCTGGAGCTATTTTTCAGGTGCCCTCAATTGCATCCAGCGCTATGATGAAGATTAAGGAGCTTATTATCAGCAACTGTATGAACCTTGAGTCCTTGCCTGAAGGCCTTCAAAACCTTGCAAATCTTGATCACTTGGAAATAGCTGACTGCCCAATTCTTGTGTCTTTTCCTAAACCTGGTTTGCCCACGAAAATGCTTCGATCAATTAGAATCTCTAATTGCCAAAGTCTCAAGTTTCTACCCAACCGAATGTATAGCATTGCATCTCTGGAAGAGCCACCAATCTAATCTCGCTTTCAATCTTGGATTGTGAAAATCTTAAGCCCTCGTCTGGATGGGGCCTTCATAGACTCACTTGTCTTACTGATTTCTACTTTGGTGGATGTCTGGGGTTGGAATCATTTCCGGAGGATTGGTTGCTGCCCATCAATTTATCCTCTCTACATCTTGAGCGACTGCCAAATATTAAATCCCTTCCCAAGGGATTGAAATACCTTAGCAATCTTGAAACATTTGAAACATGGGACTGTGACAGCCTTCAGACAGGGCCAGAAGAAGAACCAACGACAATGCTTCTGAGCCTCTGGGATGCCATTTGATATACCAAACAACTCGTTGAGCTTTTTGTCTCCATATTCTCTACTATTAACATTTTCGACTTAGGATTACAAATTAGGAATATTATTTGATTGGTAGGAATTTAGATATAAAAAGTTGTCCTAGTATGTATATTTTATTATTTATGTTGAGGTTTATTAGCATTAGGTTTTCCTTTTGTGTTTTATTATAAACAAAAACCTTAGATATATTATTGTTAATTTTCATACAATTATTGATTATTATAAATAAAAAGGACGAAGGAAAAGCTACAGAGGGAGAACTGGAGAAGCTTATCTTTGGTCTGTGTATGATGTGTAACTTGAATCTTGTCAACTTAGAAGATAGCCTATGCATTGTGTCTGTGTATATCCCAGAGAGAAGCAGAGTTTCTACTGAGCAGCTACAAGAATCTGTAAAAACATTATTGATTGAGCTTCATTACTCAATTGCAGCATGATATCAGTTCGTTTTGTTGATTTTAGACTATAATAGGTGATAACTATCCAAATACTTTTTAGTTTCATTGACAGGAAGTCTGTTCATTTAAGTCAACTACTTACTCTATGCTACAACATTTTATTAAGGATACAAACAAATGAGATTAATCACCGTTATGACAAAATCGTTTCTTCAAAATATTAACATAAGCCGGGGTTCAATTAGATGGCTAAACTAAAATAGAAGGCTAAAAAAATTTCAGGAAATAAATGAATCGACAAGTGGGGCCTGGGGGACAAATAAGGGAATAAAAAGCACTTTCCTAAAATAATCCGCAAAATCATTAACCCGAACAAACAGATGACTCGAACCATTCCTGACCGACCCGAACCGACCCGATTTCAAAACCTAACGGAAACGCAGTAAATGCTAATAAACAAGCGAAAAGTTGTTAGTTAATGTGAAATAATTAATTAATTAAAATTAAAAACAACGATATATAAAAAGGAAGAGTAAAAGATGGACACGCGTAAACAACTCTTGCTAAGCAAACTCTGAAGTCTCCATTATCTCTCTTTTCATCTTCTTTGAGAAAACCATCCCTCTCTGCTCCTCCGATTACCTAAATTCGCACAAGCAATGGTGACGCCGGCAGGTTCACCATCAAATCCTCAGCAAATACAGCAATTCCTCTCTTCAGTCCTCTCTCAGCGCGGCCCGTCCGCTCTCCCTTACGCAGAGGACACCAAATGGCTCATTCGCCAACACCTCCTTTCGCTAATCTCAACCTATCCTTCTTTGGAACCCAAAACGGCGACGTTTACTCACAACGATGGCAGATCAGTCAATCTTCTCCAGGCTGATGGCACCGTCCCCATGCCTTTCCAAGGTGTCACCTACAACATCCCCGTCATCATCTGGCTCATGGAGTCCTACCCCCGCCACCCGCCTTGTGTCTACGTGAATCCCACTCGTGATATGGTCATCAAGCGTCCTCACCCCAACGTCACCCCCTCCGGCCTCGTTTCGGTTCCTTATTTGCAGAATTGGGTTTACCCTAGTTCCAATCTTGTCGATCTTGTACGCGTGTTGAGCGCGTGTTTCTCAAATGAGCCTCCTCTTTACTCTCAACGTCGCCCAGCGGTTACAAACCCTAACCCTAACCCTAACCCTAATCCGACTCCCATCGCGTCGAATTACGGATCATCGTCGGCGCGTCCTCATCCTGCGCGTCCGTATCCACAATCGCCTTATGGTAGTGGTCGGGTTCAGCCGCAGACGGAGGATCCGAATGAAGTTTACAAGCGAAACGCGGTCAACAAGTTGGTGGAGATTGCCCACGCGGATATTGTGGGGATGAGGAAGGCACGTGAGGCGGAGATGGAAGGGTTGTTCTCCACGCAGGCGTATCTGCGACGGAGAGAAGAAGAAATTGACAAAGGATTGAAAGGGCTGCAAGACGAAAAGGAAGCATTGGAGCAGCAATTGCAGATGATATTGATGAATTCAGATGTCCTAGAAGCTTGGCTGAGGGAAAACCAAGGCAAAATCAAAGATTTGAAAGATGTAAATTTAGATAATGCATTCGAGTGCATGGACGTCTTGTCCAAGCAAATGTTGGATTGCGCGGCCGCTGATTTGGCAATAGAAGATGTTGTTTATTCTCTGGATAAGGCGTTGCAGGAGGGTGCTTTGCCATTTGATAGTTACTTGAGAAATGTCAGGTTGTTGTCTAGAGAACAATTTTTTCATCGGGCTACTGCCGCCAAAGTACGGGCTGCTCAAATGCAGGCTCAGGTTGCTAGTATGTCTGCCCGGATTTCGCATTATGTTACATGAAACAAAACTTAATGAGTTTGTTGTTCTCGGAGTGTTTACGAAAATTGCAGGCTCAATATAGCAATTAGTTTAAGGTTAGTTCCTTGTGAAAATTTGTTAATGTTATTCTTCCATATAGCAAATTTGTTCATGTATCATTTTTGTCTTTTATATCATATTTGTTTTTTTGTTTTTAACTTATTTGTATTGAAAGGAGAAAATAATACAATTTCACATTAAGTATATGTCACTTGTTAGTTAATTGATGTGTTGGAATTCAGTACAGTGTGATAATGGAGGATTCTTATTTTTGAATTATAATTTTGGTGAGTCTTTGGCTAAGTTTTATAAATTGGAAATCATCTGATATAGTATTAGATTTCATTCTATGGAATGATTAATGGTTACTATCTTTTACGAAAGTTAACTATGGTTTTTAATTTGTTTGCTTAAATTTTAATATAAAATTATGAACATTGTATCTGAGTTGTAAACTTGTAATAATCTTGTTTCTTTTGTTTTGAAGCCTTGCTACAAAATTATAAGGCTTTAAAGGTCCTCTTTCTTGGTTTCATTACTTTTTCTTTCTTTCTTTCTTTCTTTTATACAATGGAATATTCAGTGGAAGAATTTTTGGAATTGTTTTGACAGGATTTGGAGGAAGCACTAGCATTTTGGTGTCATGAAATAGAATCTTGATTTTTATTTATTTGTTGTGCTCTTTTATAGTAATTCAGCTGTTAATTAAATGGATATTTTCTACTTTTATTGAGGTTCAACTATTTTGACAATTGTATGATTGGTAATGTTGCTCTGGAGGGCCATGATACTTCTATCAGTTAAGATAATTTTGTATATTTGGTAAATATATTCAAACAGGTTCATTGCTTTATAGCAGCTAAAAGTGTGGTAGATATTTCAATTATTCTGAGATCTTTCAGAAGTGCTATTTTGCTTTACACAAAAGTTTAGAGTTTTCGTAAAGATTGCATAATCAAGGTTTGCCACATAGTGAAAATGGTGCCTCTGTGGTTTAAGTAAATCTAGCTGAACTGCTATTAATCTGGCTGCCATGAGGCCTGACTTTTTTTCTTTGATCTAAAGGCTTATTTAAGTATCATACCTTTCTTTTACCAATTTGACTTGGGAAATGATCAAAATTAGTGGTACTGGTACATAGAGCAATTACATAACGAGTGGTTGATCTGGAGACTGTTACAGAGAGTAGGAAGGAGGATTTTTTTTTTTTCTCTTAGAAATTATTAAATTTGGATTTTGTGGCTTTGGGTGTTGCATACATGGTAAATTGATTTGATCATAGATCCTTCTGCAAAAGAAGTTTGGATGCCAAGTCATTGCTAAAGATGAAAATTGCTAAAGATGAAATTTCTGTTGTAGCTCCATATCATGCTCTATAAGTTAGGTTAGCTTAGCTTGTGAAAATTGACAAATGCTACTTTTCTTTGGTTTCGTTTATATATAGCATTTGTATCTTGGGTTTTAGATGGCTCTCTATCATCGTATAAATAAAAAATGAATTAGTATGATTCGCCGTGAATTATTTGCTTTTATTGATTATTTGTTTTGAAGAATAATGGGTTGTCATTTTTTTTCTCTTTTTCTGAAAATATATTCCTGAGTTTTGATTATACCGCATGATTCACTGGTATAGCATCAGTATGTCACCGTCTAATGCTGGCAGTTACTGATCTCCTATTATTCCTAACGCCTTGATTGGTTCCTGTGTTCACGCTAATCTAAGTTTAGCGAGTCTAATCTCGTCTCGATTTATGCTTACTAGTAAGTTTATAATTGCCTTGTCCGAGAACGTCTCGTCTCTACTCTTTGAATAGCCCTCTCGATCCCTTCAGGAACTAGTCGAACTAATTTATGGTGCCCGTTTACGGTAGGGCCCCTGCTCTCCAGCATCCTTATGATTAATTCTGAAGATATCTATGTCCGCCGTGTTTATGCCTTGCCTAAAGCTAAAGGACGCACGGACAAGTGAGTGCTTATTAAACCTATTATAAGTTACAACTGTATCCAGTAATCTTATTTGAACAAAGTAATATATTTTGAAATTATTTTGATTATATCATTATTCAATTGAAATAATCTGATTGGTTGAATATTTGAAAATTTTCACGATCAAATATAACTGAATTTAGTGACAATATTATCGTCAGAAGCACGTTATGATTAGTGGTTTCATTATTATCTTTTGAATCAAAGAAATAATCTGTAAGAAACTACAATAAAATTCAAGAGAGAAAATTTTCCATGGTACATTCATAAAATTAAATTTTATAATATATACTTATTCGGAAAAAAAAAATAGTTTGATACCGTCAAAGGCAGGGATACGTTACACCCGTCAAATTCAGAAGCTCACAACTTTTCTTGCTTACATCCTAAACAGTAGACAGACCGTTGGTCAGTCGTTAATCCGTTGTTCAAGTTCACGTCCAAACATTGGTATGGAAAACGGGGATTGAAGACTAGAGAGTTTTCAGAGACAGAGATGAGCTCACAGCTCTCAGCCTTCGCGCCTCCCCCACCACCCGGCTCAACACCTAATCTCCATACTCATACTCTTTCCCAGAGAATACACATTCCGACTCATGTCTACACCCACCCTGCAGCTCTTCTCCTTGAACTCTGCACTTCCATGAAAGAGCTCAACCAAATCCTTCCTCTCATTATCAAGAATGGCCTCTGCAACGAACCCTTGTTCCAGACCAAACTCGTTAGCTTGTTCTGCAACTACGGTAGCTTAACCGAAGCTGCTCGTGTTTTCGAGCCCCTTCACGATAAACTCGACGCTCTCTATTACACTATGCTTAAAGGGTATGCTAAACATTCTTCTTTGGATAACGCTATATCTTTTCTTGTGCGAATGAGGTATGATAACGTTCGGCCTGTTGTGTATAATTTTACTTATTTGTTGAAAGTTTGCGGTGATAAAGCTGAGCTCAGGAGGGGGAAGGAGATTCATGGGCAGTTGATGATTAATGGGTTTTCGTCTAATTTGTTTGCAATGACTGGAGTTGTCAATATGTATGCCAAATGTAGGCAAATTGATGAAGCGTATAAGATGTTTGGTAGAATGCCCGAGAGAGACTTGGTTTCTTGGAACACAATTATTGCTGGTTACGCTCAAAATGGGTTGGCGGAGATGGCACTGGAGTTGGTTACTCGGATGCATGACGAAGGACAAAGACCTGATTCTATAACTATTGTGTCGATTTTGCCTGCTGTTGCAAACATGGGGTCTTTGAAAATTGGCAAGGCTGTTCATGGTTATAGTCTAAGAGCTGGATTTGAATCCCTTGTGAATATTTCTACTGCGTTGGTTGATATGTATTCGAAATGTGGGTCTGTTGGGACTGCTCGGTTGATTTTTGATGGGATGAAAAGCAGGACTGTTGTTTCATGGAATTCAATGATTGCTGGGTATGTAGAAAGTGGGGATCCTGAAGAAGCAATGATAATATTTCAGAATATGTTGGACGAAGGGGTGGAACCAACCAATGTTACAATAATGGAAGCCCTTCAGGCTTGTGCCGACTTAGGTGATCTTGAGCGGGGAAAGTTCGTTCATAAGTTGTTGGATCACTACAGACTTGGAAGTGATGTTTCTGTGCTTAATTCCTTGATTTCTATGTACTCCAAATGTAAGGAAGTTGATATAGCTGCTGAGATATTTCAAAAATTGGAGGGGAAAACACTAGTTTCTTGGAATGCCATGATATTAGGTTATGCGCAGACTGGTCGCGTAAATGAGGCTTTAAGTCACTTCTGTGAGATGCAATCACAAAGGTTGAAACCAGATTCATTTACAATGGTGAGTGTAATCCCAGCTCTGGCAGAGCTGTCAGTTACACGCCATGCAAAATCAATACATGCATTAGTTATAAGAAGTATATTAGACAGAAACGTTTTTGTGATGACTGCTCTTGTTGACATGTATGCGAAATGTGGAGCTGTTGGCACGGCAAGAAAGCTCTTTGACATGATGAATGAGCGGCATGTGACAACATGGAATGCCATGATAGATGGCTATGGCACACATGGTCTTGGAAAAGCTGCTGTAGAATTGTTTGACGAAATGCAGAAGGGGTTCATCAAACCAAATGATATTACATTTCTTTGTGTTATCTCTGCTTGCAGCCACTCAGGTTTGGTTGAAGAGGGGCTTCGCTATTTTAGCAGCATGAAGAAAGATTATGGCATTGAACCTACAATGGATCACTATGGTGCCATGGTTGACCTTCTTGGCAGAGCTGGTCAACTTAATGAGGCTTGGGATTTTATTCAAGATATGCCCATTGAGCCGGGGATAACTGTGTATGGTGCCATGTTGGGTGCTTGCAAGATACATAAAAATGTTGAGTTAGGGGAGAAGGCAGCTGACAGACTCTTTGAATTAAAGCCAGAGGAAGGTGGGTATCATGTATTGCTGGCGAACATATATGCCACAGCTTCAATGTGGGACAAAGTGGCCAAAGTGAGAACTATTATGCAGAAGACAGGGCTTCAGAAAACTCCTGGCTGCAGTTTAGTTGAATTGAGAAATGAGGTTCACAGTTTCTATTCTGGATCCACAAGCCACCCGCAATCAAAAAGGATCTATGCTTTACTTGAGACACTGATAGATAAAATCAAAGCTGTTGGTTATGTGCCTGATACCAATTCAATTCACGATGTGGAAGATGACGTGCAGGAGCAGTTGCTCAGTAGCCATAGTGAGAAGCTGGCCATTTCATTCGGGCTATTGAATACCAAACCGGGTTCAACAATACACATTCGGAAAAATCTGCGAGTTTGTGGTGATTGTCATAATGCAACCAAGTACATTTCACTTGTGACTGGACGGGAAATCATAGTGCGTGATATGCACCGCTTCCACCATTTTAAGAATGGAATCTGCTCTTGTGGGGATTATTGGTGATTTTGCCCTGTCATAAGTAATGCTTCTCAAGAGTGGTCTCTAAGTGTGGATATATGAGTTCCTGAGCAATTTGTTATTTCAAAGAATACATAAAACACGACACTATTGGGTCGTTTCATCCGGTCCTCAAAATGCAGGTTTCAATAACCTGATATCAGTTTTCCTGGGCAGTTTCTTTCACCTGCTGTGTAATTTGCTACTTGTCAATTGTCGATATCTCATGTTTTGTGCTTCTCATTGCACCACACAACTTAAAAGGTTATACCAAAAATCTTGAGAAAAATTTGCCCCAATCCAAAATACAATCCAATCTCACAAGTCACAATCCGTTTGGTATCGAGCTCCTACATCTCTCCGTCAATCTTGTTCGTTGACCTTTGCGAAGCAATTTTATGACTTGAAATCAGATCCTTGTTCCAGTAATTTTCTTTGAAGAAATTTGATCAGAGGTCGTAGTTAGGGGATCATTGTAGCATATTCCATGGGGAATTAAATTGTAATTACATTCTAAACTCTTAAAATATGAAGGATTTTTTTTTTTTTTGGTCATAGAGAACATTGTAGCATATTCCATGGGGAATTAAATTGTAATTACATTCTAAACTCTTAAAATATGAAGGATTTTTTTTTTTTTTTTGGTCATAGAGAACAATGAATAGTATGCTAAAGCGTTTGGGAAAATTTTCAAAAGAATTCGAAAAATTGTTTTATGGATAATTCTGGCTTGACTTGTGTATTTTTTATGTCGTTATCAACATTGTAATTGGAACAATAATGTACACGATTATATCAATTTAATGTGTGAAAAATAAGAAAAATTTGTGGTAGTGTTACCCAATTTCAAATTTACATGCAATTTAAAAAAAAATAAAAATAAAAGAATAAGGGCTGAGCGCCCTCAGGCGAGATGTCGGATAACATATTAATACGTGGCAGTTTATGACAGGACAGTCATGCAACTTTGAGACAGGTGCGTAGGGTGCGTTTTACCGATTAGAACTTTTCTCAACACGCGTTTGGTTTTCGAGAAAGTGTTTTCCTCCGCTGGGAAAATTCTTAACTCATTATTTCTACAGTTTTTTTCTCGAGAAAAAAGGGAAAAACAAGGAAAGTAAAGAAAAGATAAGCAAACCCTAACTTCTCGCCAATGAATTGAAGAATAGCAGCTTCTCCCTTTGATCCTCTTAACGCCGTCTCCGCCTCTCTTTCGGCGATCGGATATCAAGCCAATTCACTCAGGTACCTATTCCGGAGCCATTGCAGAGCGATTTGCATTTTTGGAAAGTGAGAAATTTTAGTTATCAGGATTCCATTTTCTTTTTCACTAAAATGAAATGGTCAATATCGTTGACCGTTTGAATACAGCTTAATAGCTTTCTGCGTGCTGATATTATTGTATCGTAATGTTGCTTCAACTCTCTTCTGATATGATTAGATATTAGTTTGGATTTTGATTTATTAGTTCTTATCACTGTCATTTTTGTTGCTTTGAACAGCTTTAGGCATTATAATATCAGTTTCATGATGGTAGCTTGCAGTGTATTTCAGTTTATGGTTTGCAGAAAATCTGTTAACTCTTTGAGAGACTTGGTGAGGCATTTGGCTTGTATTTGTTAACTGGTTTCTCAGGTATAGCAAGCAAGTTCTTTAGATTCAGTTGCATCATTGTGTTCCATAGCGTTTAGAGTCACTGTATGCTTCGGTGGTGCTCACCTACGATGGTTTCATGTTGCGAATTTTAAGAGATGAGTGTACGAATTGTGTTCTAAAATCCTTTTTATCCAGCTTTCAGTGTAAGCTGACTGAAGTCTGGAAACAATTAGTTGAAAGAATGTTCAGAACGGTTGCAACTTAATGAAAGGTCCTGTGTTGTTTACCTTATATTTATCATGGATGTATTCTTAATTAAGTTTAAGATGTCCTAAATCGGATTTCTCCAAGTTGTTATGACAGCATTTTGTATAAGACACGACTTGTCAGGAAAATATGTCATGACTTATATTACATGTAGATATTGTTATACATAAAATATGCTTGGATCACTTGGAAAATGTTTGTCAATGGGGAGTATCTTTAACTTGCAATTTATTGTTCTAAGGTCATTGTATTGCAAATTCAGCTCAACATTTAAGTTCCATATGGGTGGTAGTTTTGGACTTCTTATGTATACAAGTCTAGAGTGGATGACCCACTAGATGTGCTTGAGTCAAGTCACTTCTGATGTTTTGGCCAGATGCTATTTCAAGAACAAGGGGACTGAAAAAAAAAATGGCATTGCCCAACCCATTGTGGAAAGAAACTTGGCTTCCTTTTTTTTAGATAAAGTATGTCCTAGAATGACTTTGAAACTATCTGTGATGTGAGTTCTAAATATTGTTCCAACAGTGGTTTGTTGCTTTGATTTCGTGATATGTACTATACTGATGGATAAAGTGCAAAATGTAGTATGAAGGACAAGTAAACTAATTGGTTTTTGGCAGTGTACAACTGTACAATTTACGTTTCTGTATTGCAAAACACTAATATTTTTTTTTGGTAATGAATCTAGGCATCAGTACTATACAAAATTTACCATTTGTTGATATATGTAATTCATCATTGCAAATGATGGCATTAAATTGAATATTAATTCTTGTTATCTTCGTTGTACAGAGTTAGCATTTCATTAATACTTATTTGTATGTTCCTGGATGGTGGCTATATGGTGGATATAGCTAACATTTATGTCTCATTTTCATTCAAGTTAATTGTCGAGCCTTTACACGGAGCAACTAGTGAAATAGAGCTGCGTTCTGGAGTGAAATTGCCCATTACAAAATTCTATTGCATGTTTCACATCAAAAAGTGGAATCTTCAGTGCAGTTGGGGTTAAGTCTTAATTCTAAAAGCAAATAAGATCCATGCATTTTCTCCCAAAAATCAATCTCAGTTCCTAACCCTTTTCGAGAACCTGAGATTTCAGCATGTATTTCTCACAAGTTTGAGAACTGTAAGCATAAGTTAATCCAATTTATCCCACTTATGTAGACTGTGGACAGCTCCTAATCCCTTTACCTTAAACACTTGTTTCAGGTCACCTTGTCTGCATTTTTAAGTTTACTTTCCCATTAATATTTTCATGATCCCTGGGCAAAGAATAAGGTATTATTCTCATCCGATAAACTGTCCATTTCTGGGTTTGTGTTTGATTTTAACAAGCTTAACTTGGATGCAATGTTTGTGTAATTTTTTGCTTTTAATTGTAAACTTGGTTGTTGAGGCAGAGTAGCCTCTCTGTTCTTTTTATTTTTCTTTTCTTTTTTTCCTCCCTCCTCGTTGCTGTCATTCAATAGACATTTGGTGCTAGACTGTCGGTATGCAAAATAAAAATTTCTGCTTCCATATTATTAGACCATGCTTTCTTTTCTTCCATGCTTTCATTATTTGTAAGTGATCCTGGGCCAGATTATAACTACATCTTTTGCTGATTGCTTGGAAAATGTTGATTTTTGTTAAAAAGTGCATTGAATTTTGCCATTTTTTATAGAATACATAGTTATCTGTTTTCTTGCTGGTTTAGGAATGGACCAATATGACTTTCAAGGACAGAGAAAGGAAATGAAGCATAAAGGAAGGAACGTTGTGTGGTCAATTGCAATGGACAAGTGTCTAATTGAGGCTCTTGCTATCCAGGCTAGAAATGGGAATAAAATTGATAAATGTTTTAATGAGAATGCATATACTGCCGCTTGTATTGCGGTGAACACTCGTTTTAATTTGAATTTGAATAATCAAAAAGTTGTTAATCGCCTGAAGACAATTAAGAAAAGATACAAGGTGATGAGGGATTTACTCAGTCAAGATGGATTTTGTTGGAATCCAAATACGAAGATGATCGAATGTGATGATGATGATCTATGGAAGAGATACATTGCGGTAATTTCCCCATCTTCCCCTTGTTCATTTTAAATTCACCCAAATTCTCATTCTTTGTTTAATACTATTGAGCTTCAAATATATGGAATAGGCACACCCAGATGCAAGAGGATTTCGAGGAAAGCAGATTGAGATGTACGATGAACTAAAAATAGTGTGTGGAAATTATCAAGCACCTAGTCGCTGGGCTAAGACAAAGGATGGGGGCCACCCAACTGAGGTTAAGACCTGTGATGATGATTCTGCCTCATACCTTTCACCAAGCTCAGAAGACCTAAGTGATACAGATGGAACAGAATCATATACTGGACCACCGGAGTATATGCAAGATGGTAATCAAGATCCTCCTCTGGTACCGCCTTTAAGACAACTTCCAAAACGTCCTCGTGGCTCAGAGGCTCTTCAGGATGCCATGTTTGCTGTGGCATCTAGCATGCGACGCTTGGCGGATGCATTGGAACGTAGTAAAACTGCAATTGATGCCTCAGAACTGTTAGAGGCCGTGATGGAGATCGATGGTCTGGAAGAGGCAAAACAGATGTATGCTTTTGAGTATTTGAATGCAGACCCTATTAAAGCTAGAGCCTTCATGACATACAATGCTAGAATGAGAAAGATCTATCTGTTTCGACAGTTCTGGTGGTGGAAGTGATTAGAGCCAGACCGTGGGATATTTTTGGTAAATAGATTACAGAATTGTGGGAATACTTTATTGGTGAATGTTTACACAATTAAACCTTTCTACATTGATGTTCAAAATCAGGGCTGAATGTACAGATATTAGTGTTCTCAGGGTTAAAACATATGTGGCTAGAAGTTGGTAATGCAAGAGCAACATTTCCAGCCTCTGTTGCTTGTTCCGGATGGAGCTAGTTGAAAGTGTAAGGGCACCAATCTATCTTGTTTTTCTTCCTTTGGAGGAAGCTGCTCCACATTGTTGTCTAATAACATGGTACTGAAAATCTTATCTTTTGGACCCCCACTAAGAAATTTAATGTGCTTTTTGGCAGCTGTCAGCTGTTTTAACTTTTGTGCAATTCTTGCCTTCGTCGATCTCCCGCTCTGATTTGTTGAAGCCTTTGTTTTTGCAATTGTCTTTACCACTGACCATGTTGAAAGTTTGGAAAACAGTTTGTATTTATGAAGATGGAGGTGCCGTCTGCTGTGTGAGCTGGAACCGGAAGCCAGAGCTTGATTCTATAAATAATAAAACAATACAGAAATTAAGTTTAATTCATTTCTAATCTATTCTAATGTAAGGATTTTTAATTTATATCCGGAACTCATCCTTGTACTCAAAACTAACCCTCATAAGTCTCCTAATGGAGGAGGCTTCCTAAGGTTTTCGGTAAAGCAAGTCGTTTTAATTTGCAATCTAAGTTAAAAATTTATTTGGGGAGAGGAGTGATAAAATGCTAAGTTGGATGCCTTTAGCGAAATCAATCTATGAAAATAAATCCCAATTTTCCACCATCAGTAAAGTTGAGCAAATTTTCTCGTGAAAGTTGTGTTTTGTGGAGAAAATTTCAGCGAGGAGGTGAGAAAATAGTTGTGGGGGTTTGCTATTCGCTATATTCTTTACAAACGTGAAGAAGGGGAGGACAAAAAGTATTTTCACGGAGCCACAGAATTTGGAAATTGTAATTAAAATCGCTATAATTGCCCTATCAGAGAGATTTTACAAGTTTTGAGAGAAATGAAGTGCAAGTGGATCAACAGTAATATATTATTGTAATTTGGGAGCTCACGCACATTATTATGAGTATGCCAAGAAATGGCATCTTATTACATAAAATCTAACTAAAACTTATTTGAAATATTCCATGAACCCCACAAAATAAGCATACTTATTTGACGAATTCCATGACCCCCACATAATAAGCATAACAGATGACTCGAAAATCTGAAAATCCAGCAGCTTTGCTCAAGGCCTTGAACTCTGTCTCAGTCCTTTGTTTGCCTCCGTGCATAATCATGAGAACATCCATCTGGTAAAGATACTTGGTAGCGATACTTGAATCTGGTGCCTCAGGCAGTATCCAACTCAAAACGATCAACTTCCCATGTTTTGGCAGCACCTCACAGCAAGTTTTCAGCAGCTTTAAGCACTTCTCATCATTCCAGTTATGAAGTACATTCTGTATAACAATAATAACAATAAAAATAAAAAAAATGTATTAACGAACATAATTAATTAGCCATATTCTGAGGATTCGAAGGTGACATCTTATAGCTAGCTCTGGTCCGCCTCCAAGAACATATATACCTTCATCATAATGGCGTCTGCTTGTGGAATGCTTGAAAACATATCCCCTCCAACATGTTCAATACCTATCATCAAGATATATATCGATATGAATTTATTGTGTATCAGAAGAAGCAGTAGGACTGAAATACAATATGTTCAAAATTTATAAGTAGATCGATGTGCATTTCGATTTGTGTTTTGTGTACTAAAATTTACAGTTAAACCTTTCTTTTTAACTGTAAATTGATTTTATACATCAACTTTAACATAGAAAAAGGAAATCTAGATTCCCGTAAAAAGTGATCAGCTAGCGTATTAATTAGCGTAGCATATATACCAGGATGAGTATGAGGGGCATTTTGAATCACATGAGATGCATCAAAATTAATGCCCTTAATTTTAGGGTACTTGGAAATGATCATGTCAAGAGTGGCACCGGTTCCACCTCCAACGTCAACCAGTGATGTCAATCCTTCAAATCCTTTGTATGTATCAAGAACTTTGCTCATGGTAATTCTAGACAAGTTGGCCATTGCCTTGTTAAAGGATTCATTATTGGTTTCATTCTTGCTGAAATACTGATAGATAGGCATTCCATGGACTTTCTCAAAAAGATCACCACCTTCAAGCACTAAATCTTTCAAGTGCAACCTAAATATTAAAGCAGCAGCAAATGCACAAACACACGTAAACAAATTAGCCAGAATATTCTAATGAAATATATATATATATATATATAACGTGCTTGTCTCTGTTTGCTTTCACTCTTGTGTTTGATTTGTTTGTCATGCAAGCATGCAAATTAAAAACTTTACCAAACCATCTCAACTTCTTTCCCGGGCTTCAGTGCGGCCAAAGATTTCCCATCTTCGCTGTTAACAAAGACTTTACCAACTGGTGTCAGACCATAGAGTCTCTCAACGCTACCATCTTCAAGGCTGCGCAAAGAGCAAGTAAGAAGAGAATGGCAAGAGAGGACTCGCAGCATTCTATCTATATAGGAAGCGGCATCTGGGTTCTTTGTAGGAAGCTTAGAAGCAACCTCCAAGGCAGAGATATGGGCAGCTGGATCACCTGCAGCTGCAGCTTGATCAGCAATTACATCAAACAAGTCAAGCTGAAGCGCAGCGTTCAAGACATTAGCGAAGGTGCCAATGCTGCGCAAGTACGTTGCCTGAGCAAATGCTTCATCCTCTTGGAAAGTAACAATTTTGCTGCTGGGATCCATTTTTGAATCACTGCTGGGATCCATTTTTGAATCACTGCAGGCTAGCTGCTTTGCATGGCAGGCTAGCTTGCTTCCCTTATATATGTATATATAGATGATA
Source organism: Boswellia sacra (assembly GCA_013180625.2). NCBI lineage: Eukaryota > Viridiplantae > Streptophyta > Magnoliopsida > Sapindales > Burseraceae > Boswellia > Boswellia sacra. The sequence continues at coordinate 213,499 of SNVD02016232.1, read as the reverse complement.
ACAACTATTTCGATGAATATATAAAGTATGTCCTAACATGCAACATGATTGATGTCAACTATAGTTTTGGCTGTTGAAATTAATGTTTACTTAACAAATTTCATATAGAAAGCGTACGCGATAATGATATGAGAAATTTATCGCATCTATTCAGTTGAACAAGAGAGAAAACAGAGAGAAGTACAGAAAATGTAACTGAATTTTATTCACTTGATAATAATGAATTACATCAACGTTGATCAATGTTTATATACAGCAATTGTAACAGAACAATTAACTAACTATTGCTGACGTGGCACCTTTGTATAACAGAATGATTTCCAGCTGAACCAGCAGCTGAATTCTGTTTTGGAAACTTGCTGGTTAACTAATTAACTAACTTCTCCAGCATCTTCTCAACATGGCCCCTCAAGTGTAGCTGGATTCTTTTCCAGCAAACTTGCTTTCAGAATCAATGCTTAGCTGTGATCTTAAAAACTCAAACCTTGTTTCTGGCAGTGACTTGGTCATGATATCTGCAGTCTGATAATCTGTAGACACATGCTTAACTACTAACTGTTTTGCTAACACCTTTTCTCTTATAAAATGAATGTCAACCTCTATATGTTTGGTGCGTGAGTGGAACACTGGATTGGATGCCAAAGATTCAGCACCTTTGTTGTCACACCATAACACAGGAACATCATTCAGTTGATATCCAAGCTCCTTCATCAGACTTTGAATCCAAATTATTTCTGTTGCTGCATGTGAAAGGGCTCTGTACTCTGACTCTGTTGAAGACCTGGCTACAACTTTTTGTTTCTTGGAAGACCAGTAGATAAGATTTTCACCAAAGTATATACAACATCCGGAGGTTGACTTTCTATCATCAATTGAGCTGGCCCAATCAGCATCACTGTATCCTGTTAGGCTCAATTTCTGCATTGGTTTAAACAGCAGTCCATGCTCAAGAGTTCCTTTGACATATCTGAGAACTCTTTTGCAGGCTTGCCACTGCATATTTGTTGGATTCTGCAGGAATTGGCTAAGCTTATTGACAGCAAAAGAGATGTCTGGTCTTGACATGGCAAGATACTGCAGTGTACCTATAACACTTCTGTAGAGAGCTGGACTCTCAAATTGTTCACTGTCATCCTTTGACAGTTTTAGATTAGCTACCATTGGAGTGTTTGTTTTCTTGCTTTCCAACATGTTACATTTCTTCAATAAATCTATGGCATATTTCTTTTGAGTTAAGAGCAGCCCTTCTTTGTGTCTTTGTACTTCAAATCCTAAGAAGTAGCTCACATTTCCCAGAGTTTTGAGAGCAAACTGTTTGTTCAAATCTTGAATCAGCTGCTGTACTTGGAATGAATCATTACCAGTGACAAGTATATCATCAACATATACCAATAGAAGAAGTACTTGCCTTCCTTTTCTGTAAATGAATAGACTAGTATCTGCTATTGACATGATGAACCCCCACTGAAGCAGTGCTCCTTTCAGTTTATCAAACCATGCCCGGGGAGCCTGCTTCAAACCATACAAAGACTTGTGTAACTTGCATACAAAATGAGGGTTTTTACTGTCTACAAAACCTGCTGGTTGATACATGTATACATCCTCTTGAAGCTCTCCATTCAGAAATGCATTATTAATATCAATCTGTTTAATTTCCCATTGGAAGGTTACTGCAAGAGAGAATACTATCCTGATTGTGGAGGGCTTGATTACTGGACTAAAAGTCTCAAAGTAATCAATACCAGGATATTGTTGAAATCCCTTAGCTACAAGCCTGGCTTTGTACCTCTGAACACTACCATCAGGCTTGTATTTGATCTTGAAGATCCACTTGCAGTCAACTATATGTAACTTATCTGTTGCAGGAACTAAAGTCCATGTTTTATTGGTCATAAGTGCATCATATTCAGCTTGCATAGCTTCCTTCCAGTGGGGAATTGACAGAGCTTGAGAGACTGAATCTGGTTCAGCTAGCATATGCTTTTCATCAACAGCAAGGTGAAAAATTTTTGGTTTGAATATACCAGCTTTAGCTCTAGTCACCATAGGATGAATGTTAGGCTGTGGAGGTTGTTCAATTGTTACTGGAATGGTGGATGTTTCATCAGACCTTAAATCAGGAGCAGAGTGTGACTGATGTGAATGAACTGGTGTATGTGCAGCTGGATGTGCAGAGTGTTGAACAGATGAAGAAACTGGTATGGGGGTTAAGTCAGTGTTTCTGACATTTTCACTTGGTGAGAAATCTGTTGCTATATAGACAGGGTTATGGAGCTGGGAAATCAGATGTGCAGGGAACAACCAGACAGAATCTCTGACTGAATTTGTATTAGGAGATGATGATTGAGTGTTTGAGAAGTTAGTTGTGGAAAAAGGGAATGTTGTTTCATGAAAGGTTACACTTTTGGAGATATAGATTCGGCCAGAAGAATGTAGACATAAGTAACCTTTGTGACAGCTACTATAGCCTAAGAACACACAAACTGAAGTGTGAAATCCAAACTTATGCTTTTGATAGGGTCTGAGATTAGGAAAGCATGCACATCCAAATACTTTAAGCATTTGATAATCAGGTTGCCTGTGATACATTTTCTGATATGGTGACATATATTTCAAGAGTGGTGTAGGTAACCTGTTGATCAAGTAAGATGCAGTGTGAAAAGCATGCCACCAGAAATGCAAAGGAAGAGCAGCCTGGGCTAACAATGTTAATCCCATTTCAACAACTGATCTGTGCTTCCTTTCAACAGCTCCATTTTGCTGATGGATGTATGGACAAGGGTGTCTAAACACAATGCCTAGCCTGTCAAGTAGTGGCTTTAATGGTCTGAATTCTCCACCCCAATCTGTTTGAAGACACTTCAATTTACAGCTAAACTGTCTTTCTACCATGGACAGGAAAAGAGGAAATATGTTAACAACTTCAGCTTTTGTAGACAAGGGATAAATCCAGTTATACTTACTGTAACCATCTACAAATAGTAAGTAGTATTTATATCCATCTGTTGATTGCACAGGTGATGGCCCCCAGACATCAGCATAAACTATGTCTAATGGGTGAGTAGCTACATGTAATGAAGATGGATAAGTTGAGTGACATTGCTTTCCAAACCTGCAGGACTCACACTGAAGTTGTTTATTGAATTTAGTAGGAAACAGTTTACATTTGCTAGCAATATGAGTTAGAACATTTGAGTTTGGATGTCCTAATCTTCTGTGCCACATTATTGATGAGGGAACTAGAGCTGAATTACAGCTATCATCTATATAGGAAAGTAATGAAACTGGCTTAGAGTTTTGTGATGTCAGAATTTCTTCATCAGATTTATTCTCTTGATTGGAAGCATTGTGATTTCTACATGCTGGAACTGAGCATGAAACAGCAGCTGATATCTCAGAATTTGATGAAATTGTTGAGGTGAGTCTATAGAGTCCTTGATCAGGTCTTCCATGAAGTAGAATTTGGTTGGTGATCTTGTCCTTGACAAGACAGAAACAGTGATGAAATTCCACATAAACATTATTATCTTGAACAAGTTTGGAAACACTTAACAGGTTTTTTGTGATCTGTGGAACATGTAAAATTCTACTAAGCAATAGCTTATTTGACTTATACAGACTTGGTAAAAGAGATGAGCCAGTGTGTAGAATGAGCAGTTGATTACCATTTCCAACCTGCACTGTCTCTGATCCATTGTAATTTTCTTTCATATCCAACTTATTCAGGTCAGCTGTGATATGATCTGTGGCACCTGTATCCAAATACCATGAAGCATCTGCAACTGTGGCTGGAGAGGCCATAAAGACTTGAGCATTAGTTTGTTGTGACTGTCCATGTTGTGGCTGTCCAGAGATTGGATTATTTGTGTTTGAAGATCCTTGTGACCCCTGAAAACTTATATTAAATCTGTGATAGCATTTGATAGCCACATGACCAACTTTTCCACATATTTGACAGACTGGTTTGCCATTGTTTCTACCAGTATTGTTATTGAAATTGTTAAATTGGTTAGACTGATTTCTGCCTCGACCTCTTCCTCTGCCATAGTTGTTGAAGGGTGGTCTAAAACCAGATTTAAACTGAGAGGTTCTTTGAGTCAGATTGGCATTGTGTTCAAAATTTGCCACTTGCACAGAATTGTGCTGAGCCAATCTAAGCTCATAACTCTGCAACTGAAATTGAGCTTCTTCAAGAGATATGAAATCAACTCTTGAGGTAATGTTAACAACAATAACATCATATTCAGGACCTAATCCATCCAGTATATGTAAAAGTAAATCTGCATCAGTAATTTCAGTTCCTATGGCTAGTAATGTATCTGATATTTCTTTCATCTTAAGCACATAATCAGCAATTGACAGAGAGCCTTTTTTAGTTGTTTGTAATGCATGCTTAAGGTGCATTGTCCTAGCTCTGGACTCAGTATAGAAAAGTTTTTCTAAAGTTTCCCAAACACTCCTTGAAGTCTTGCATCTCACTACATGACCATACATACTCTCTGTAATTGATGATAACAGCCAACTAAGAATGAATTTATCAGTTCTTTGCCATGCAAGAAAGTCAGGATTAGGTTGTGTTGTGTTATCACTGGTGTCATTTGAATCATTCACAGAAATAAAAGGCATAGGACAGATCTTATCTCCTTTGATGAATCCTTCAAGATCATGAGCTCCTAAAGTCGGCAGAACCAGAGATCTCCAGAATCCATAGTTGCTTCTTGAAAGTTTGATTGTCAAGGTCGGCAGTGCTGAAGGCAAGGCAGCTACTGACAGTGAAGATGATGATAAGTTGGAGACTCCTTGATAGTGTATATTTGGATTAACAAAACTCGAATTCATTTGTGGAGCAGGATGATTGTTTCTCGGGAAATTATTATTTCCAGGAAAATGTGTTTCATCAGGAAAGTTGAAGGAATGATCAGCCATGTGATGGCTGGCTCTGATACCAAGTTGAACAAGAGAGAAAACAGAGAGAAGTACAGAAAATGTAACTGAATTTTATTCACTTGATAATAATGAATTACATCAACGTTGATCAATGTTTATATACAGCAATTGTAACAGAACAATTAACTAACTATTGCTGACGTGGCACCTTTGTATAACAGAATGATTTCCAACTGAACCAGCAGCTGAATTCTGTTTTGGAAACTTGCTGGTTAACTAATTAACTAACTTCTCCAGCATCTTCTCAACATATTCAAATGGGAGTTGCCACTTGCCGTTCAATTTCACAACCAACAGAGTTGCCACTTGCCGTTCAATTTCACAACTTGCCGTTCAATTTCACAACCAACAGAGTTGCCACTTGCCGTTCAATCTCACAACGAACAAAATAAATGTTGTTAAGCAGTGAAATACAGCACGCGGACATCTGTGCGCGCATTTCAATGACATGATAGAGGCGGGACCGGTTAGAGCCGAGAGCATGATACTATCCATATCACCTCCCAGTCCCTCATCCCCAATTTCAAAATCAATCAACGGCTCCAATCAACCCTCAATTTTTTTAATCGATAAATTTAACATATATTTAATACTTTCAAAAAACCCCTATATAGTATATTTTTTTTGAAAAAAATTACTATTTACATTAAAAAAAAGAAAGTACAGAATACGAGGGGCATACCCCAAGAAGAATATCTAGTACTCACAAGTCCAAAAGGAAATAATAAAGCTCAGAGGCCTCAAAACAAAACAAAACAAACATAAGTAGAGCCTAGAGTCCCAAACAAAACAGAATATGGCCCACTGGCCCAAAACCAACCACAACAGGCTGTCTTCAATAAAACAACAAAGACGAAGGGGCACAGTGGCCCAAACAAATAGACAAAATCTAAGAAATAAACTAACGATGTAGGCCCCATATGTCACGAAGTTAAGGACTGATCATATACTTGGCCTCCAAGGTTAGGAGCCTAGAGCGAACCAAAGCAAAAATCTCATCAATCACTTGACGATGAGTCCGGCGACGCTGTTGATACACACGATCATTCCTCTCATACCAAAGAAAATACACTGTAGCAGAGAAGACTAAACGCGCAAGGATATGCCCGAAATTCTTTCTGCCCTGAAGATGTTGAGAAGCCCAATGAAGTAGAGAGAGCCAAACAAAAGAAGGCCAAACGATGAGAGTCTTAGCTGAAATCTCCTTCCATACAGAAGATGAGAAATGACAACTAAAGAAAAGATGGTCATGACTCTCATTTGCTGAAGCATAGATGACACAATCCGAAGAGGATGACATGCCATGACGCCATAAACGATCCAAAGTACGAAGACGTCCCAACGAGGCCAACCAAAGAATAAATGAGTGTTTTTGAACATGGCTAGGAAACCAGAGAAGATGATGAATTGAGTTCACCAATCGTCTACTCCGTAATAAATCTCATGCTGAGTTAATAGAGAAAATACCAGAGCTGTGACCCTTCCAAACAATATGGTCAGGATTCCCCATCATAGGCCGGATGCTGACTAATTCCCAAATCCATCCAAGGACCGGCCCACCGTCAGGAAAAGCCCAGTCCCTATCCTGAATAACAGATGCAACCTTTGCATCTGAGGGAAGACCTATGGATGAAAGAGTCCTGAATGAAAACAAATCACAAAGACGCCCCTGCGACAACCAGTAATCCTGCCAAAGTGAGGTATCACGGCCATCTCTAATGCAAGAGTCAAATTTGCCCCTACACAATCCCGACTATTCAAAATCTTCCTCCAAGACCAGGAGGCTCCAGAAATAACCCTAACCTGCCAAAACGAGCGGCCTCGAAGGAGCACCTTATGAACCCATGAGGACCATATGGAGGACTTGTCAGAAAGAAGTCTCCAAACATGCTTCAGAATAGCAGCATGATTCCACTCCTTCACTCGCTTAATTCCCAATCCCCCCTCCTTTAAAGGATAGCAAACCGAGTCCCAAGCGACTTTGGCCCCAGAATGAGACAGAGATATCCCTTTCCAGAGGAAAGCAGCTAGAATACCCTCGATCTTCCGAACCACAGCTGCCGGTAAAATGAACATTGAGGACCAATAAACTTGGATAGAAAAAAGTACTGACTTGATTAACTAAAGACGACCAGCATAAGTCAGCATAGCAGAAGTCCATAACCTGACCTTCGACAGGATCCGTTCTATCAACTGAGTACAATCTGAGAGTCGCAATCTGGTACTAATGAGTGGCACCCCTAAATATCTAATTGGTAAACTTCCCACCTGAAAACCCAAGATGGTCTGCAATGCAGTTCGCTCCTCATCATTGACGCCAGAAAAGAATACATGACTCTTGGTTGAATTCGTCACTAAACCAGAGAGCTTGGCAAACTCCTGCAAAGTTGCACGAACCACTCGAACAAAGCCCACATCTGCCCTACAAAAGACCATCAGGTCATCTACAAAATAAAGATGAGTGAGAGAGATTTGCTGACATCTCCAATGAAATCGAAAATCAGGCCTTTGAGAAGCCTCCCGAAGAATACCACTCAAACCCTCTATAGCCAACACAAAAAGATATGGTGACAATGGATCACCCTGCCGAACTCCCCTGGAGGTGGGAAAGAAACCATGAAGCTCTCCATTTAAAGTAATCGAGAAATGTGCAGAAGACATGCACGTCGCAATCCATCGAACCATACACTCTGGAATACCGATCGTCCTTAACCCTAAAAGAATGAAATCCCAACTGACAGTATCAAAAGCCTTGCAAATATCCACCTTTAAAATGCATCGGGGAGGTGAGCACCCAAGATGGTAATTATGCATGAGCTCTTGAGTCAATAGAATGGCATCAGAGATCCGTCGACCTGGGACAAAAGCAGACTGTGAACTCCCAATTACATCAGGTAAGACAACTTTGAATCGGTTTACAATCACTTTGGAGATGCACTTGTAAAGTACATTACAACAAGAGATTGGTCGAAAGTCACTCATAGTCTTTGGAGACTCAACCTTGGGGACCAAGGCAATCCTAGTGGCATTAACACATTTTGGCATCCGACAAGTTGTGAAGAAGTAGTGCACAGCAGCCATAAATTCCACACTAATAATATCCCAAGCCCTATATAGTATATGCTAAACCTACGTACCTTTATAAGTTTAAAAATTTTCAAAATTGCCCTGCATGTTTAATTAGATGTTGTTCATGATTTTCAACTCCCATTACCCAAATCCTCCAATCCCTAAATCCCTCAAATCCTTAAATCCCCAAAATCCCTAGCATTTTTATTTTTGTAATTTTGTAATTTTATAGTTATTTGAATATGTTTTATCAGGGTTTAAATTTGCCCCTCCTAACGTAAATTTCTGGCTACATCGCTGATGCTCATCCCCATTTAATTTTAGAGAAAAATTTCATCCCCATTCCTCATTTCTAACTCCCCATCTTGACATAAACGAGTCGGGGAATTGCGAGCCTAATCCCCATGGGGATGGATTCCTCCAGTAGACAATGATGCATGTATAACTATGAATATGTAGAACTTATGTGATCGATGGAATCATGCTAGAATGAGTTTGTGAAGTATTGGTTTGATATGTCAAGTTATTTGGTGTAATTTTGAAATTAATTTGATTATGTAAATAATACATTAATCCACAACATTTAACCAGTTTATTACTATCTTTTCTTAAATTAGATGTACAATAGTACATCATTTAATTTATTTTTCATTTGAGCTCAACAAATAAATTAAAGTATAACTAATGATACAAGTTTTATATATAAGATGATATAAAATTACTCATTTGATTGATATATCCGTTCTTCTAATTATCTCATACTACACCAATTTGTATATATACAAGCATTTGTATAATAAGTTTGTAAATTTAGAATTATATATTCAACTAATGATCTAAAAAATCCTATCTTCGGTTGAAATAAGGGAAATGTTTTGAAATCAATAGAAACTTCAAATTCTAATATTTAATTACAACCAAAATAAAGAGTACTCGTGTCCAACATCACTCAATGAAGCATTTTGAAATAATGGTAAATCCTGCATAACTCATCATTTGAGGTTTTTTTTGCTATTTTTCAAAGCAATATGTGATTCTAAAAATTTCTGAGTTTTTTTTTGTTAACAATAATCGTTAATTTTAAATGTAAAATGTAATTTGAATTCATCAATTAGCCTAAAATACTAAACACAAAGAAAAATATCTTTAGAAGTAATATAAATTCAAAATTATTTTGGATTTTTTGATGTAAATAAATTTGAAAATTTTGAAAAAGTGGATTGACAATCAAATTACGATATTTTTTTTAGGTTTACTATTTTAAGGTAATTAACGAATGTATATTATATTGAAATTAACATAACATAATAATAATTAACGATAAACGTTAACAGCAGGGGTTCTTTGTAAGATTTCAAAACCACAGGTGATTACAGAGTTCTTTGGGAGAATTATTCCAAATATAAGTACAACGAAAGGTAAGGGTGGGTTGGAGGTGGCCCAGTAGAAGCCCATCTAGGAGCCCATCATGAGAACTCTGAAATCAGGCCCAGTTCCGAGCCCGGCTTCACAAGACTATAAAGATGAATAAAATCCACCAAGGGTTTTAGGGTTTCTGCTTTCGACACAAAACAAAACAACCACAGTATCTTGCATCTCCACTCCACCAAGATAGGCCATGACTGCTCAGACCCAGGAAGAGCTCTTAGCCGCTCATCTCGAAGAGCAGAAGATCGATGTAACTCTCTCTCTGTCTCTCTTTCTATCCATATATTAATTTTTTTTCATTTTTATTCTTATTTATTAATTTGATTTGTTGACTCTGATTATCGTTTATGTTTTGAAAAACAATCAGACATATTCTCTCATTTAATTTATTGCATCTTTTATGAAAGTCTGTTTGTTTTAGATCTCAATAGATCTTCGAATTCAATTTTTTTCTTTTTCTTTTTCTTTTTTATTCCCTTTCCGGCGCGAAGCAAAAGGAGATTTTATTTTTTGTTATGGTATTGTTGGGCCATCATTTAAAGTAACGGATTGGAAAATTTGGAAAATGAGTGATTTTTTTATTGTGCTTGATGTTGTTTTAATTGATTTTAGTTTTCTGAGTTCTACGTTTTGGCTTTCTTTTGATAGCCTGATAAGCCTGTGGTTGAAGATGAAGATGATGAGGATGAGGATGAGGATGACGAAGATGACAAGGACGAAGATGAAGCTGAGGGTATGTTGATTGAAAGCAGTCGTTTTCTGAGATTCAATTTAAATGCATTGTCTCGTGGTTGTGGAAACAACTATTATCTATATTGTGTTTGTTTTAGGATAAATTTGGAATGGTTGGATAAATAAATTGTGTGCTTGATTGCTGTGTGCATATGCATATGCAGTATGACTGCTTTCAGCTAACATCCCATGCAGGGGTTCATAATATGAAATTGCTGCCTAACTGACAGTTCTGCATGACTATTGCATTTAAGTCTAGTAAATTACTTGATATCATTCAGTTGGTGAATTTACCTTTGGCAATATAGTTCTATTTGTGGTCTAGAATTACACAACTTTTTACAATTTTGGAATTTGATATCATGAGGATGTTTCTTTCTCACAGAGAATTGAACTTGCATCATTCATGTATGCTTGCGGTGTTAGATGTAGGACATGAGTGTGAGCCCAAGTAATACCAAGTATTACTCTTTTTTCTCTTTTTCAATAATTACAAGCCGTTGATTATTGGTTTATTGTCATTCTGTACTATTAATTATCTCGAAGCTATTATATGAAGATAATGATAGTGGCCCATTGTCATTAATTATTTTGTCATGGTGCCTACCATGTTCTAGTTACTTGTAAATTAAGCGTATGCTTGATTGACAAATGGTTGTAAGTAATGTCAATATGATGTAAGAAAATGGACCTAGTTGTTTAAGGCAAATAATTTGAAAGTACTATTCAAACGTTTGGAGGAAAAAGAATAGAAATTGAAGTAAAGTAAATCCTTTTGTCACTTTAAATCTTTATTAATTTCAATCATTTCCAGTTTCTAAAAAGATTGAAGTCATCAGAAAGGAGATGATCTAGCTAAATATGGTTTTGATTGATTTTTTAGTCCTTGCCTGTATTAGCAGGACATCAAGATGGAGATGCAAGTGGTAGGTCAAAGCAGAGCAGAAGTGAAAAGAAGAGTCGCAAAGCAATGTTAAAGCTTGGAATGAAGCCCATCCCAGGTGTCAGCCGTGTTACTGTCAAGAAGAGCAAGAATGTTGGTGTCCTTCCACCTTGATACATAAATACTACTATTTGCATTTCATTCCTATTATGTTGTTTTAAATTCTCATGTTTGCTAACGTGATGATGCCCACTGCTTGTTTTAGATCTTGTTTGTTATTTCAAAACCAGATGTGTTCAAGAGCCCAACATCAGATACATATGTAATCTTTGGGGAAGCAAAGATTGAGGATTTGAGCTCGCAACTGCAGACACAGGCTGCAGAGCAGTTTAAGGCTCCTGATCTCAGTCACGTGATATCTAAACCAGAGTCATCGGCCCCAGCTCAGGATGATGAAGAAGTCGATGAGACTGGAGTTGAGCCCAAGGACATTGAGTTGGTGATGACACAAGCAGGAGTTTCCAGGGCAAAGGCTGTGAAGGCACTGAAGGCTGCAGATGGGGACATAGTTTCAGCCATCATGGAACTTACCAACTGAGAAATTTCTTCAGTTTGCCAAAGCATGCATGTCTGCTTCGATCAGTTTTTTATATTTTTAATTGAAATTTTGAGTTTTTGTTATTTTTGTCATTTTCTTGTGTTGTATTAGTGAATCAACCTGGTTTTAAATCTTTTGATCGGAAATTGGAGTTTTGCTTTGGTCGCAGTTTATCCCAAGTATGAGAATCGTTATTAGCGGTTTGTAAGTCCTAGAATTTAGATGATCTATGATCGCTTTGAAACTTTTACGGGGTGATTTTAGCTAATACGACATTCGGACTGCATGAAAATGCCACGGAAAGCTTCGGTAGAAGAAAAGCTCTTCTAATCTTTTGTAATTAGGGCTTTCGTAAATTAAATTAATTTTAGTAGAAGCTGAACAAAGAGGTGAAATTTTAATAGAGTTCATTTTAGAATATTCAAATTCTAGGGATTTTTTGATAAATGGATTAGGTTCAGAAAATTTGTATGTCATAATTTGTTAGCCTCGGTAATGTAGCTATGACATATAAATTTTCAACGTGTGGTTAATTCTTGCAATCTATCTTTTAGATTTGTTTCATTTTAATGATGCTCTGGGAAGGGGATTTAGCGAAATTGAGACTGGAGAGTAGACAGTCACAGGGCTGGGGAAGATGCTTCGGGTTTGTATTGCAGAAAGCTACAAATTTACGTTGATTAACATGGTTATCGACTGAGTGCGTAACGTTGGTGTATTATTAAACATACAAAATACAATTAGTTGTATGAAATACAACTTCAGGTGAAGTATCATTTGGTGTATAAAAATAATAATAATAAAAGAAAAAATGAAAATAAATGAGGCAGCAATAAATTAATAAGATCATAGTCATAATTTGGAAACCAAAGCCAAAATCATGATATGACAGGTATGCGGTTTAAGCAAAAGACTGTTACTCAAAAATTTCATGTTATTTTATTTTAGTTATCGTTCAACGAGGCACTAAATAATATTAGGTGTCGATTAGTTATAATCCCCAACTCTGCTCCGAGTCTTGAACAGGAAATCTCCAATGCACTTGCTTCTCTTCTGTACTCTCTACTAATTCCACCGGCATGATCCCCTCTTAATGCACAAATTCAAGTCAATTGGTTGCTGTCGGGCCCTTCTCTCAGGTCTTTTCCCCACAGCCACAACCTACCCCCGCAGGCATGGAGAGAAGGCATTACGGTCAAGAACGCAAGAATCTTTCGTCATCTTCTTCCTTCACTCCCTCAACTGGGTTCCGCTCTAATCAACCCAGAAGTACCAGATTCTCAAACTTCACCTCTTCTAACCCCCCTAAGAATCAAAACCCTCCTCATGGTAGAAGAAATAACCAAGAAGAAGATGATGAAGAATCAGCAGAAGCAATTGTTGGAACTTGTCCATTTATGTGCCCAGGTAGAGCACTTCACCTCTGTCATTGCCTGCCTTATCATCTTTCTTATATTTTTGATATCATTGTCGATCCTTGCTGTACCATCTAATAGAGGAAGAAATGGCGCAGCGCCAGCGCCTAAGAGATTTAGCTGTCTTCGAGCGACTAAATGGAAATCCCAGCAAATCATCTCCAGCTCTGGCTGTCAAAAAGGTAAATGAAGCGTTTTTGTGCCAAAGTTCCATGCTTTGCTGAACCCATTTTTATTTATTAGCGGCTTAATGGAGCTTAAATAGACGTTTCTGTTCGAGATTTTAATGCAATGAATATTTAGCTAACATTGTTCTTCAAGATGCTTGCTTTATAGGCTTGTCTTTTTTGTGGGGTTTTCCTTATTCAAACGGGATACTGAAACACTTCGCCTATTGCTAGTTTTGCAGAACGATGTCTGCCAAGCACGTGAGAGCATCAGATGTGCGACCTCTTCCTGTACTTGAAGACACTTTAAACTATCTTCTAAAGTTGCTGGATTCTAAGGAACACCCTTTTGAAGTGGTTCATGACTTCATCTTTGATAGGACAAGGTCCATAAGACAAGATCTTACTATGCAGCACATTGTCAATGACAAAGCAGTCCGCATGTATGAGAAAATTGTAAGAAACCTCTCGATCTTTTGCTCCGTTTTTTTCTACCAAAAATCACTTAAGAATATTACTTTTTCTTTTGTGAAGGTGAATTTTCAACTTTTGTCATTATAGTTGGATCCTCTTTTCTTGTAATAGAGCTGAGCAATTGAGTGTTGTTATTTGATAAAAAGCAGCGCACTTGAAATCTATGTTTTCAAAATTGTTTGGGACTTGTTGCTGGGCTCCTGTTGGTTCTCTGGAGAATGTATGCTGCTATGCCTTTGAAGCATTTATCATAGTGGGCCAATCCTGGAAATTTTAGTAAATACAACACAAAATAAAGATTTTATTTTAATGCATTGATTCATACCTGCAATTGACTTCAATTCTTCTAAAATGCTTTTGAAACCATTAGCCAATTGACTTCTCTAGTTAAACAAGTGCTTACCTTGGTACTTAGCAGTCGCTTGGGCTATTTATGCCAGTTTAATGTCTCTCATTCTTTGGTTTATTTTCAAGTGCTGTTTTAGCTTAATTAACCATGTCATATTCCATGGATGCGCATTCTCATTTCAAGGCATGATTGAGAAAATAATGATAGAATACAGATTCTATCTGTAATGTTAAAGTTAAATTTACCATGAGACCATTGTAACTCTGTGAGGTCAAACTCATTCCTTAATTTTTTTATTTTTTTTATTTTTCTATTTATTCGTAAAGCTTGATTAGTATTTAGAAGTAAAGATGTGCCAATTTGATGCTGATAGTTGCTAGGTGGATAACTAAATGGATTTCTATTAGATAGATAGATGCTGCTAACATGCAAATAGAACTTAAGTAAATACATAATTCATTGTAAATATGATAGTTTCAGTGATTATACTTTTCATTTTCTTTGGAAACTTCAAATGGCCCAGAGCATGTCTTTCGGCCCTGCATGGCAGAGACGAGCTTATGAGAGCTATTTAATTAGTTGATCATTGATAACTTTGTGCTGGGAAGCAATGGCTTAACTGATGCTGAGTCCTTATATTTTCATTCCACAGGTTAAATTTCATGTGATATCTCACCACAAGCTTCAAAGCAGTTGCACAGATACAAGCACATCTTCATTGCATTACCTGAACTTAGAGCAGCTTACAAAAGCTCTGACATCTCTATATGATCTGTATGAAGCAAATCGAGGTTCCGGTTCTGTTTATGAGAATGAGGCTGAATTTCGTTCATTTTATGTACTTCTCAATCTTGATTCTAATGGCCAACAAAAGGTTGGTTCCTACTGTTGGTGGTGTTGATAATTTTTCATCATTCTTTAGTGCTGCCTTGTCCTGGGTGTTGAATTTATGAATATAGCTATTTTTTATCTACAGGGGGAATCACTTTCTTTGTGGTTTCGTCGTGTTCCTTTGTCAATTATTAAGTCAAAAGAAATGTGTTTTGCTCGACAAGTTTTACGGTAAATATTTCTTTATGCTTTTTGAATTTCCTGTTTATCTAAGATTGATATGTTAATATTTATTTTTTCTCTCATTTCAACATTAGATTTGTGATAAACTGATATATACCCTTCTTTATTTTTGTTACATTTTAAATAAAAGGTACTTTCGGATGAGCAATTATAGGCGTTTCTTGCATACTACTGCTGCTGAGGCCTCATTTTTACAGTACTGCATTATTGAACCGTATATTAATGAGGTAGTCAAATATTTCAGTTCTGCTTTTAACTTTTGTTTCTGGCTTGTTAGTTGTAGAGTTTCTATAAAAATTCTTGACTTAATATCAATTTAAAGCTTTTAAATTGGTTACAAATTTTCTGTCTATTTGATGTTGATTGTAGATACTGGAAGTTGCTTTAAAACACATTTTGTGGCACCTTTCACATTAACAAATCCATGTTGCCTTAAGCACCATATGATTGTACTTATTGCTATTTGCTTCTTACGATGATAGATTCGGGCATTAGCTCTCTGCTGTATAAATAACGGTGGCTACAAGCTTCATCCATATCCTCTGCTGCACCTATCCAAACTTTTGATGCTGGAGGTGTGTTTTCCTGTACATGGAATTTACCGATATTTATTGTTGAGATAATAAAATTTGAATATTGAAAATTTTCATGTGATTCTTTTAGGAATCAGATGTGCAGTCGTTATGCAATGCTTGTGGTCTTGTGACAAGCACGGATGAAGGAGGAAATAAGTTGCTACCCACTAAGCAAACAACTTTTAGTCGTCCGAAGGAGGGGTTTCAAAGATATAGCTTTTCGGTGTTAGAAATTGAGAGGTAAACTTGACATGCATTTTGATGCCTTTTCTTTCTAAATTATTTTGTATTGGCTTTCTGGAAGGTCTGTATTAAGCGTAACGAGACAAGTTGTGATTCACTAATCTGCTCCTGAGATGGCCCTTTCTGCCCTGCTTATGCAGCCAATGAGGCTTGTCTTTTTGTTGTGCTTATTAACCGACAGTGTTTCTTTCTGAAATCCCTATGCTCCATTGTATTGCAGGCAAATTGCAAGTTGCACCATTTGGACAGAATCCTGCACACAGAACAGTAGTTGATGCTTAACGTTAACTCTTGCTATAATGATTATTGATTCATGGGTAACTTCTCTGTATACTATGATGGCTTGTACACATGTTGTATTCTAGATTTTTAGAGTAATTTGCCTCCTGATTCAGTTTTCACAGCTCCAATATGGAATATCCCACTTTAAAGATATTTGTTTCTCCCTGTATAATTTGATGGAACTAGAATTATTGAAGTTCGAAATACAATTTGAGCATTTTAGAGATAGAGGGCCCATGAATGGATGACAAGTTGCAATCTGATTAGGACAGGTTAATAGCCATGTGAATTATGATACTGATATGATGATAACAATTGATAAGCAATTAGGTTGCTACCATTTCTCTTTCTATAAATTTACTTAGAAATGGACAGATTATATAGTTGCGTGATATGACATCAGTGGATGCATCACTGCCATCAATGCATTGACCATTCTACTTAAAATCCGGAAAATATATGAAAGGAAAGAGCAGGCATAGTTCACCAATTCATATGATGTGGTCCTTTGACCTACATATGTGAGTGTTACAGTTGAGCTTGTCGCCTTTAATTGCCTAGTCAATTACAAATAGCTGTGATACTTTTGTCATCTCATTTACATAAGCTCTTTACTAACTATGGTAAGCTACCTTGCTGCTTACTATAAGGTGTGAAATTGAGAAGCATGCAGGTAAGCAAGAAAGGATTCCTTTGTAGAACAGAAAGGACGATGAATGATCCTTTTCCCAGTGTTGTTGCAAGGCCACATAACCCCTATGCTTCAGCTTGCAGCTAACAGGCTCTCTATAGCAAAGGCTTTTCCATCACCATAATTCACGCCAACTTAAACTCTCCAAACACTTCTAACTACCCTCACTTCAGCTTCCACCCAATCCCAGATGGCTTGTTGCAAAGTGAAGCCTCAACCTCGGGTGTCATAGCTCTTCTTACACTCAACAATTTCAAATGTGTGGTACCATTTCGGCATTGCTTGGACAAGTTGATTTCAAATGTTGAGGAGGAGTCTATTGTCTGCTTAATCACAGATGTCATGTGGCATTTCGCCCATGCTGTTCTGATATCCTTAAGCTCCCGAGGATCGTGTTACTGACTAGTAGTATCTCTTGCTTTCTTGCTTGTGACGGTCTTTCACGTTTACGGGAAAAAGGTTCAATCAGAAAGCACTAGTGCTGGAGTTTCCACCACATAAAGAGCCAAAGACGTTCCCATGACTGTTACTCGTGATCCGGAGAATCTCTATCAATCAATATCATGCATTGTTGGTCAGACCAAAGTTTGTTCAGTATTAATATGGAATTCTTTTCAGGACCTCGAATAAGATTCACTGAGCACATTAAAGGGGAACTTTCGCATCCAAATAGTACTATGTGATAAGTACTTTCCACCTTCTTCAGGTAGCATACCATCACAAGAACGAAGCTCCATTACCTGGTTAGACTAACAAGTACATAAAACTGTAATTTATGTAAGCTTTTGAAGTATGGCTGCTATTAATCAGAGTGAATTTTGGAGATAGCTTGCGGACTTGCCAATAGCAGGCCGCCATTCTTGCGGGTGGTTCGGCCAGGATTAGTTGGCGTGGCAGAATGGCTTGAACCATTGCTTGAAGGGTTCCTGGCGACGCTGTATATATATGTGTGTGTATAGAAGTGCTTGCTCCTCCTGCCACTGGCGCGTTCTGGACTCATAATGGTTGGAATTCCACATTGGATAGTAAATGTGAAGGGTCCCCATGATTTGCCACCCTTGGTCCGGTGAGCAAATGGTGAATGCAAGATATGTTAGTCATGTTTGGAAAGTTGGGTGGCACTTGGTGAAGAGACAAGAGAGAGGGGAGATAGAATAGAAAGAGCAATTAGACTAATAATCGAGGAGGCTGAGGGCAAGAAAATGAGATAGAGAATTATGTGCACAAAGGAGAAAGTTGATCTTTGCCTAAGGCAAGGACGTTCTTCATGTCAATCTCTAAAGAGCTTGATTAGTTAATAAAATCATTATGGTTTTCCCAATCTTCCTTCACAGCTTCACTAATAGATTATTGATTGTCAAAATCAGCTTAACTGTGATGACGTTTCACAGAAGAAATGAAACTGCAATTTATTCTCATTGCCTTTTGTTCTGCAAACTACTCAAAACATATTTCCCAATGCAAGTGGTTTACATGCTGCATAGATGATAGTTATACAATTATCAATCCTGAAAGCTACTTTTATGGAGTATTTAATGTGAATCTACCAATTGATAATTGGATCCTGATCCATTCAACTAAAAAGAACCATTATGAAAGAAACTTGATTTTTGCCAATGATCACATAAATATTTCTATATCTGCATAAGTTGTCAAACTAGACGGGACCTCTTATCAAGTTTCATATGTTTTAGGTTCCTGAACGATGAAGCTCTAGAATTGAATTCTCTTGAATCAAATTACAATGTCAATCATTAACTAAAATCTAGAAGGGCTACCCGATGCATCACTTTTGAAGATCTACTCCCTGCTCCCAAGCATGTAAAACTATCAGCACAGAGTGAAGACAAGGATTTTCATGTATCAATTAACCTAGAGTCGGCTCAAAACTATTGGCAAAGATGCTTATTGCTCAAGGCATGACTTCTGTAGATGTACTCTTCTCCCATTATAATACATATTGAATAACAAAATTTAAATTCAGACTTGAATTTTAGAAGTAACACTAGTAAAATATGCCCTGGTGGTATCATGAAGTTCGGATGGTGTCAACTGCATAGCTTCTTGTTAATTGGAATGAAATGTAAATGTTCATTAAGAGTCTGACCCCATCCAGCTCAGTGCAGAAAAACAGGGGCAACCTCATGCAGAAAGCAATGTCACAACCAAAAATAATATAACAGCAAGACCAAAGCAACATCCGACAATTGCCATGAAAGCCTGGAGACAGCTAGAAATAAATGAGAAGCTCACAACTGATCAATATAAAACAATCTTGAAATTTCAAAGTGTCACTTGCCTTTCCCTGAGATTCAAATTTAAATTTCTCAGTGAACCAGGACAATCCTCTGTCTACTAAAGGTGCAAGAGCAAGGGCCCTGCACAAAAAGCACCTCTCCAGAATTAATCACATGTTGATGTACGATGCTCCGAAGGCTTATATGATAGAGAAAAGAGAAGATAAACATCTATCAACATGGATAAGTGAGGAGGAGGGTGGTGACTGAAACTGTCAAAATGTATACATACTTGCAAACAAAAATAAATCTAACATAGCAACATAGGCAGAAAATAATTCAAAATAACAGAATTTCCATCTCTCCATCTGGAAACTGAATTCACTCCAAAACAAAAATAAATAAATAAATAAAGAGTAATAAAAAAAAGTTGTCCTTTAGGAAAATATATATAAATATATATATACACACACCGCCCCCACACACCCCCCCCCCCCCCCCCAAGTCCCAACCCCAAAACCTCCTTGTCTTTGGCCCAATAAAAAAATGAAGCTAAAAGAATTGCACTGATTTGGGCAGATGAATTAAAGAACTTCACTACAATGTCCAGTACTAGCCTATAGATGGACAACTTAAATTCTAAACAAACAATTTGATATTTTTGTTCATACACAAGATATAGGAGCTTCCTACTGCAAGTGAACAGCTATGTTGAGGGAAGAAATTATGAGGTCTGGCAGCTCACCCTCCAGCTCTTACAAGTTTAGTAACCTGGCTTCCAGCCCACACCATAGCCATTACTTTGAGAAATCTGCAAAACACTAATTCAAATCAACAATATTTTTGGAAACATTAAATAATAATATTCTACCTCTCAGTGGCTGCGATATAACCCATTCTTCCAGGGGCTGGAGCCACATAAAACCTAGAAAGCAAGTGAGATGGTGCCTTGTTATGTTGGTTGAATGGATATATTTGGAGAACGCATGTTTCAAAAGTAAAGTTCAAATGGTTATGCATGAGAAAAGAACACACACCACACTACTAGAAATGTTGTGAGGTAGTAGGCTGTGTTTAATAGCCCATACGACAATATCCCAGAAATTCCATATCTCTTTAATTTCGTCAAGACCCTGCCAAGTTGAACAAGCAATACGAGTTGTAAGAAGACATGCCCTAAACAACCATAGAATCAAATACCTACTCTAACACACTCCCCATTCCGACTTCACATTCTTTTTGTTTACTGGTGTGTTCAGTAAAACAACAAAAAAGCAACACGATAATGTGAAAACACCTTACGTTTAAAATGATTGGTATGAAAAGCACATCCTCAAGTTTTAACCTAATTACAAACATATAATTTGCTTTCTTCAAATGGCATTCCTTTCCTTGTAATTTACATATTGTTAATACCATTGGTTAAGAGAACAATGGAAGTTGTCATCATGTGACCATCACATGACATTGCAAAACACCAGAATTGCACTTTCTATCAAGCACAAATTTGGAAAAAAAAAAAAAACCTAACTGGAGTGACTAATTGCACAAAGTAGATAAACTATCTAGAGTAAAACAATTATCTCAGCAGATCTATTAGGATTTCTCAAATTCTTCTAAATCCTTCAATGTACAGGACTGAAGAAGAAGCCTCAAATATATCAAAGTCTTCTTTTCCCAAAAAAAAAAAAGAAGAAGAAGAAAACCTCAACATCAATATCCATGAACAAATAATGCAAGCTTAAAACCACCAAACTTGCTTGTAGCTTGATAAATATAAGAAACTTTTTTGGCAGAAACAAACATAAGCCATTAGGGAATAAAGAAAACAAAAAACAAGACCAACTACCACAAAAATCTGGCAATGCACTCTAGCAAAGGACTCATACCGTGTTTTAATATGTAACAAAGTTTGTTGAGTGTTAACTAAATATACTTTAGCAAGGAAAAATGAATCATTTGTATTGAAAGCTCATTGATTAAAACCATTGAAGCCCTAGTTAAAAGCTCTCCAGTCACGATCATCGCCTCAATAACAGAAATGATGAAAACATTGTAAGGCAAGTGGAATGTACTCGTTAGATGACAGCGATTTTCGCCCACTACTTTCAATCTTCTCCTTAGAACCTTAGGAAACATTGTAAATCAATGATCAGAAACTGAAACTTGTACAAGGTATATGGAAGTTATAGCATCTCAAATATAAATTTGATAAGTAAGAAACAAAAAAATAAACATAAAAATAAAAATAAAATAAAATCATTTTTCTGAGTATGTATTAAGTACCTTCATGGTTGGGTGAGAAGTTCTGAGCATCAGTCAACCCACCAGACTAAGCATACACCAAAAAGAAAACATAAGCAAGTTTTAATCAAACTATTGAATTTCAAACTTCTTCTTTTCTTTTTTTAATTTAAAAAATGTATATACAAACAATAGCAAAAGCAATTAAAACAAAAAGAAATTTGTGAAACTATCTGGGCACATTTGAAATTCTGGAAAGATTAAATAAGGATAATATATTGCATAACAAGATTTGCAAATTCCCCCACAGAATTATAAAGCATAAGCAGTACCGTAAAAGAATGAATTGAATTGAATTGCATTAACAAAACGGAAATGATCTTACTAACATCGTTGCTGGCGGCATTAACAGCGCAAAGTGTTGGAAAATTGTTCTGATGAGGAAACCGATTCTTCAATTTGCCCAAGGGCAAGGGTGTAATAGCCCTCAAAATGCTGACGTAGGGAAACTCACAGAAACCCTTAATTGAAAATTAAAACAATAATAATAAAAACAACAGAATAAAGAAATAAATAATATAATGAAAAAGAAAAAAGAAATGAAAATAACATACTATCAAGTGATGCGGAGGATGCAGCAGAGGAGAAGAGTGAACGCTGATTTGGAGGGAAAGAGACGGAGACATGAAGATGAAGGGAGAGAGAGACTGAGAGAGCTGAGAGAGAGGATAATAGGCGGGAGAACGTGTATTCCCATTATTTCTGTAATTATGTAATTATAATATTAGTATTTGGGAGTCTTTTCAAAAATAATTTTATTTAAAATAAAAAATGAAAAAATTGTAACTTTAACTTACATTTGCTCTTAACAAATCACAATTAGGGATTGCATTGCAGGGTTTATCTTAGTCTGAACTGAACAGGTATAATCCCAGAGACATTCAGGTTGATGACCATCAAGTAAATTGACTAATTAACTATGCCAAACCAAACTAATGAGGTACGGCCGTCGCTGCCATATATTATTAAACTAAAAGGAATGTTTGTTTAGGTTTGTTTGAATAGAGTTTATTGAAGTAGTGTTTTTTTTTTTTTTTAGAGCTTCTAAAAATAAAATTTTTATTAATAAATTATTGATTATTCAATGAGATCGATAAAAATATTTATTATAATTAAATTATCAAAATAGAGTTTATTATAAAGAAAGAATATAATAAATATAAAATTAAACGAAGTTATATTTGATATTTTAAAATTTTAAAAATGATTAAAAATAGTTTTTTATAAATTTTTAAATTTTGGGTTTCTTCTAATAGACGTAAAACAATATTTTTTAATAATCTATAAGCTCTTATCTAATGACATTCAAACAACACAAAAAAAAATTAAAATAATTTTTGACAAGAAAAAAGTTCTTTTTTTAATTAAAGAAAATATAAACAATCACACTCTAAATAAAATTAACTTAAATAACAAAAAAAATTGGATTGAGATTCAGGGTCTTTCATAACAAATTTCTATTTCTTAATCTTGGGTATGATTCTTCGATTGGGTCTTTAAGATCCTAACAAAATGGGATTGGATCAATTTCGTTGTTGGGCCAGTGGATCCTATAGAGGCCTCTAGGGATAGCGAAAACCCGGGGTCGGGTCGGGGCCCGGGAGGGATTTTTGATCCCCGTCACCAGAAAATTCTTCAGAAATTTCAGGGTTAGGCCAGGGCCGAGGAATTTAATCCCGGGTCCAGGTATATTAATTCCCTGAAATGATCCCCGGATTTTTTAATTCTATTTTTTTTAAATTGTACTTATATTTGTTTTTACAAGTACAATTCATTTGTCATTTGCTTCAACTTGTAAATACAAGGTCGTTATAGTTAAATATGATGTAAAAAGACAAAAAAACACAGCTAAAACAAGCAACCTGCCAAAACACTCGACAAAACTTGACGCGCTCGATATAGCTCGACACGACTCGATATGTAAGTGTCGAATGTCGGATGATGCATCTGACACTCGATATCTTCGAAAATAGACTGAAATTGAGTGTCGGTTGTGAATCCGACATGACTCGATATGTAAGTGTCGAGTGTCGGATGCATCATCTGACACTCAATGTCTTCTAAAATAGACTGATATTGAGTGTCGGCATCATCCGACACTCGATGTCTTCTAAAATAGACTGATATCGAGTGTCGGTTGTGAATCCGACACAACTCGACATGTAAGTGTCGAGTGGATTATGCATCCGACACACGATATCTTCTAAAATAGACTGATATCGAGTGTCGCTGTGAATCCGACACGACTCGACATGTAAGTGTCGAGTGTCAGATGATACATGTCAGAGTCATGTCGAGTTATATCGAGCGCGTCGAGTTTTCTCGAGCATTTTAGTAGGTTACTTTTTAACTTCATTTTTATATTTATTCCGGGCCGGAGCCGGTCGGAGGAGCCTAGTCCTCGGCCTCGGGCGTTTTCTGGGATTTCTCTCCCCGTCCTTGGTCAATCTCCCCGAAAATTCGGGCGATTCCTGGCCCGGTATTGCCAGAGAATCCAGGTAATCGGTCCTGCTCGGATAATTTTGCCATCCTTGTCCACGACTCTGTTGTTATTATTATTATTATTATTTTTTGGGTATTATTTTAAGAAGTATACAATGTCTCCTTGACGAAATCGCCTGCCACGCAGAATTCCCTTTGTCTTGTCTCCACATAATGTTGTCACTTTCATTTACGTTGTCTTTTCTTTCTTCCATTTTATTTGGCCATTTGCTTTTTGTAGATGTCTAATGTAAATTTTGTATGTTAACATGACCATTTTATATGATAATTTTGTAACATTATATGAGGTTTAATGCGTGTATCGAAGAGAGCAAATGGTTATTGCAATTAAAGATTTGTTAGTGCATAATTGTTGATAGTATATATGAGATACTGCCATTTAACTTGTAATTTATTATATTTCGTTAAACCATCAATGAGAAAGTAAACTTTAATAATATTATTTTAACCATCCATTGATTAAGTATTATCAGACCAAGTAAAAGTCAAGCTAGCCACACGTAAATTTCAATTCAGCATATCTATGACTGTTCAGTAAACCAGACAAATTAGCGAATCTGAAGGGTTCAAACAAAACTCAGATTAAATGAGGTCTTGAAATATCTGCTTTAGTGAAAGTATGTCTATGCACATCACCTATAATTAGATTAGTTGTATAAACCTTGTCTCTATACGAATCAATATAACATTGTTGTGCATTTTTTTCGTTGTTTAATCTTAAATTTCATGTTCTTATGATACATTAATTTGTATAAATAAGTTAGTTTATGTATAGTTGGGGCATATTTACGTTTGAATGATACAAGCATGGAAGCGTACATACTCCCTTTGGCCCCTTATAGCAAAGTGATGCCTCTTGTATCAATCCGCTAAAACAATTCCAATTAACAAATAGAAGATATTTAGTTCACAAAAGCAATAAAGTCAAATGTCCGCTCGGAATCGGTTTTTTGATTGCTTATAACAAAATATTTAAACAAGGTGCTAAGAATAATATATTTTATGAAAATACTCTTTGCTGCGTATGCATTTTCGGCTTTTCTTGAATAAGACAATCATGAAAAACAAGCTTCAGGTTCTTCATATATCAATTAAAAAAAAAAACGGAGCAATAGACGAGCTGTATATTTCTGGGTTTCATTGAAAAGGTCACGATCAATGTTGAGTGGTTTGAAATGAATACTTGAGGACAGCAAGAAACAGATTAATTACAATCACTTCCCTACAAGAATTGGCTTCTCAGCTTTGTGAATATCATCAGGAACCATTCATTGTTCTCCCAAAGAGCTACATCATCATTAATTTAGTAAACTAAAAAGCATAGTTTTTATCAATGATTGCTCATTAAATCTTTCTTCTAAAGCCATCAAGGAATTCATGCTGGGATATCCGAATATGCGCTTGAACTAACTCCAGAGATACTTGCTTGGATTCGCCACCACCCTGCCCCCTACGTTCACTATATGCATGTTCTGTTTGTACAAAAATAAGCACTGCTGCTGAATCTTGTGAGACTTATTGCTGTTAATGTCTCAAGAGTTTGCTTCCGTTTTCCTTTCACTTTCTGTGCCCGTTTTCTAGTGTTTTTAAGTACTACAAAATTTACAACAATCCAACAGATAATACTGCTTATAATATTAAATTGCTTGTCAATTGTTTCTCCTCCTGGCAATGCAAGTCAAGCATTAAGTAGCTTGAGTCAAGCGCTCTGGCCACTTATGCTGTTTCTTTGAAGTCATTACTAGAAATTAAGCTCCAAAAATTGTGCATAAATAGTATTCATGATCATTAGATAGATATTCATCGTAGTGTTATAGCAAACTGTGCATTGGTATTGGCATTTCATTCTGTTAAAAATTAAAAAAGAACAACCATATAAGATGATCAGTTCAAATCTAAGCATTTTTATATGAATAGTTTAGCATTAATATAGTGGAATCATAAAAGAATCCGTGGCTGAAGTTAATCTAATTTGCATATATTGGCAGTGCAAGTTGAAATTACTTGTACAAATTTTTTCATCACCTTACTCCAACAGAAGAGAAATCATGTCAGAGGAAGCTCAAAGGGTGGTGGTAGTCCTGGATGCATCAAGGGATGTTAGTCCGAGTGCCATTGCAGGAATCTGGCAAGGCTTATCACTTAAGCCTTGTGATGCACTTAAATTCCTCGGAGTTCTTCACCAGGTTATTAATCCTAGTACGTTTCGTTTTGCACCTCGGAAAATCAGTAAGAATTCATGCTTTCTTTTTCTAATTAATACTTGAAGAAGCGATGGATTGGCAAGAGTATTACAGGCATAAACAATAAGATTATTGTAAATCAAAGTTGAAACAAAGAAAATGTCTGAGATGCATCCGCTTCGATTCATTATTATTTTACTAATTTCTTTTTTCTTCACCCCAACCCCAACTCCTGCTTCTCCTTCTCCATCTCCATCTTCCCAGTGGGATACACCAACAAATTGAATTCGAGTTCAATGTTTGGGACAAATAAGAAAATCATTGACGAAGAAATATCCAGGAAGAGGGAAGAATACCGTACAAAGATTGTTAAGCAATGCCAAACAGAACAGGTTAGACTGACATTTGAGCCAACTATATATATATATATAGTTCTATCCTTTAATTATATCTATATGCATTTTCTATTTGATATATGTTTCTCCTTTAGTTCTATTTTGTACTCAGTTTATATCATGTATATGAATTCTGACAAATATTCAAAAAGATTTAACGCGGTCCTAATCAAACAAAATTCTATCAAAGAATAGAACCAAGAAGAGAGAATAATTGATCTTGAATAATTTCCTATAACAAGTATAAATTTATACCACTGTATAGATTGTAAGAAGCTATATTATTATTGAGTCATACGCATTGATTTTGATCAAGAGGCTAATCTAATAACATTTTGTGGTCGCGGCTTTGGCCGATATTCATCAGATTGAGTTTCAAGTAGAGATACTTGCAGGGTCCTCCTTGAAGGAGGTTGCTGTAGAGTCTGTCAGAAGTTTTAAAGCAACATGGGTCATACTTGACAGGTCAGTCGAAATTCCCATCTGTTCATCTTAATCCGAAGCATATATACATTCAATTACTTTTGCATAAGAAATATAGCTTAACTTATAATTTACTAACACGGGAAACATTACAAAATTGCTAATCAGTCTTGAGCCATATTTGATTGTAATTCAAAGAAATTTCTTCGAATAATGTTTTCTGTAACAACCTGCCCAGCACGACAATGACATAACTTGTTCATTATTTTTATATTTTTATTAATCCCTCCTTCCACTTACTATTTAATTATCAACTGATATTGATTTGATCCATTTCGTTAACCTAATGGCTCGATCGTTAATAACACATGGTTCAATTTTCTTTCAAGGAAAGAGCATATTATAAGTGAAGAACAGAGGAAGAAAACATTTAAGTTATATATTATCGAAAATATGATCTTAAACGATTTTGTTATTTTTGTATATTTGCCACAGGAGCATAAAGAAAGACAGGAGATATTTCTTGGAGAAGCTTTCATGTAAAATATCAAGACTGAAACGTGATAACACCTTGGAAGAGTTGAGGGGAATAAAAGCAAAAGCAAAAACCAAATTGCGGGAGGAGAGATATGGTAGTAATAATAATGATGATCAAGAAGTAATTGTAACCTATGATGAAATGATTCCAGGAAGTCCAAAGCGAGCACGTAGAAGTAAGTTACTAGTTTTCATATTCAATTCACCTTTGAAAGTGCATAACTTTTCAGCTAGACAGCTTTATTTATACCGTATTTTGTCTAGTACTAGAGTAGAAATAGTTCTTTAATTATCTACGTCTGCCCTTAGTCTGATTTGCTAGAGGAGCCGTTAAGGAGCTACAAGTCTGAAACTTGGATATGTCAGAATTTTAAGTCACTACTTGCGTAGCGTTGGTGACATATTTACCATGCATGCATATTAATTTGGTGTACACTGATGCAATCTCATTTTCTCTCTTCAATGAGTTATGATGACACAATGCTCAAAACAAACATGATCCCACCTTCAAATTTGTTTTTCTGCACATTACAAGAAGTCTAATTCAATCAAATGGTCTTGATTTTATTGTTCAGAGTCACAACAAAATCCTCAAAATACCAGTGAAGAACAAGGAGGTGAAGATGGTGGGGAACCTCCATGGCATAACAACAGGAAATCAACATCATTTCCTAAATCTAAATCAAGCGGGCAACTTACGATTACTGAAGCAAAGTACTCCCCCTCACATTTTCAAAGAGAAGAGTATACTGGAAAAATGGAAAGAGAAGAAAATGAGCAATTTGGTGAGAGTCAAAAGAAGAGTAATGAAGAAACATCAAACACAATAAACACGGATAGTAACAATGATAGTTGGAGTGAATGGAGTCCAGAGAGCGATCAGGTTTTCCAAAACTCCAAATGCTCTGTTTGCGAGAATACACGACCAAAGATAGGATGCAAAAAGGACTTCAGTTATGCAGAGCTCCAAGCTGCTACAGATGGATTTTCCGACAAAAATTACATATCAGAAGGTGGATTTGG
Source organism: Boswellia sacra (assembly GCA_013180625.2). NCBI lineage: Eukaryota > Viridiplantae > Streptophyta > Magnoliopsida > Sapindales > Burseraceae > Boswellia > Boswellia sacra. The sequence continues at coordinate 184,968 of SNVD02016232.1, read as the reverse complement.
TTCTGTTTTCAAAGGGAAGCTGAGAAATGGGATGATAGTTGCCGTGAAGCAACACAAAAATGCAAGCCTTCAAGGGGAGAAGGAGTTCAAGTCCGAAGTTCGAGTACTGAGCAAAGCCAGACACGAGAATTTGGTAATGCTATTGGGGTCTTGTGCAGAAGGAAATCAAAGACTACTTGTTTATGAATACGTCTGTTATGGTTCACTAGATAAACATCTCTCAAGTAAGAAGACTCAAGCTTAACAATCCCTTTTCCGAGAAATACTTTTCTGGATTTTTTTTTTTTTTTTCATGTTTGTTTCTTGTAAATGACACAGAGGACACTCGCACACCTCTAAGTTGGGAGAACAGGATGAAAATAGCAATGGGAGCAGCCAAAGGCTTAAAGTATCTACACGAAAACAACATCATTCACAGAGATATGAGACCAAATAACATCCTGGTTACCCATGATTACGAAGCACTGGTAATAATTTGATAAGCACCCAATTCCAATGATGAGGCATATCATTTTTTAATTTTATCAAAATCTGACATTTTTGGTGTGTGATCAGCTAGGAGATTTTGGTCTTGCAAGATCCCATCGCGGAGACTTGGATAACTCTTCAGAGACGTCCGTTGTTGGAACTCTAGGATACTTGGCACCAGAATATGCGGAATGTGGCAAAGTGTCAACCAAGACAGATGTGTATTCCTTTGGGGTGGTTCTGTTACAGCTAATCACTGGACTCAAGACTACGGATAAAAAACTTGGAGAGAATAGTCTTGTGGGGTGGGTAAGAGCCTCAGCCTCAGCCTCAACGCTGCATATTACTTGAATGATACTTAAGTTTATATACATGTATGTCTGTCTTTGTTTAGCTCTAATTAATGTCTGTACTTATTTATTTAATTTATGTTACTTCCTTACAGGCAAGACCGCTATTAAAAGAAAGGAAATACCCCGATTTAATCGACCCCAGAATATTAGAAAGCCATGATGTTCATCAACTCTTTTGGATGGTCCGAGTAGCAGAAAAGTGTCTAACCAATAATCCACAAAAGAGATTAACCATGGATAAAGTAAGTGTTGCGTAGTGTTTATTTGCATTTGAGAACGTGTTATATTTTAATTTAATGGTTATCATGTCATGAATGAATAATGCAGGTTGTTGATGCATTGACATACATAATGGAAGGTGTTGGAAGTTACGATATTAGAGGGTTCTCCCCAGCGCCATCGGATTCCATGAGTAGCTATAGAGACTCGACTGCGTCACCGTCAGAACTTGATGATCAAAGCCCTAGTGTAGGAAGCACGTCAATGAGCAGCTCGAGTCAGATGAGTACAATAAGATTCCCACCATCACCACCAATAAGAGCTGGGCTTCCACTCTCGCCGTCGCTGCTAGTACCTGCAGCAGCAGCAAGACATTACCTGCCTTCACACATGGTCAAAAAGTAGAGTTGGTCAATGGTGATTTAGGAGCGATACGCATGCCCTGCATGTTGATCAGCTTTTCTGATACTTAATTGATGTCTGTTATAATTATAGCATGCTCTGATATTTGTCAGGAAAACTATTTGTGTTGCACTGCACCTCCTCTCATTTTGAAATAGTACGCAGAATCACGGCTTCTGTTCTGTTGTGTTTGAACAATATACTGGAGTAGCATCTTGCAAGTTTTAAATGTGTTTATGAACAGCTTTAAGCATTCTCAGGGAAAGGATGATGAGCTAAGCGTTCCTAAACTCTAGTTTTAAAAGGCTGCTTTGCGTTTAAGAGAAGTGGGTCCATTCATTTGGTTTTTCTCCACACGTAAATTTATTCAGGTTTGAAAATTTTATGATACCACTCTATTTTTATCTTGCGTTGAGTTATTACTCCGTTTAAGGTAGGATGGGATGATTCATCCTTTGGTATATAGAAATTTTCGCATGTCAAATCAGCCAAGAGAAAATCCCAAAATTGGCGAAGAGGAAATTACAACAAGAGTCTTAAACGTTAAAAGAAGATTTGAGGAATAAACAGTTACATTAACATATTAGAGTTTATGTACGCTAAACAGGTCAATTCTTAAAATAATGCTGTAATGGTTAATCATATTTAATCTTTTCTAATATGTAATTTCAACGTGTCATGTAATACAAAAGGAAGCCAGGATTTGGGGTTGACCGGTGCATTTCGTGGTCCGGACCAGCCGGTATTTGATTTGACCGGATTTGCCACCCCGGCCAATCTTTAATGTATTAACTATTATCGCGCCAAGTCCATTATTTAAAGCTAACACAATCAAATCTAAACCGATCCACAGATAAATCAATCCACTTTTTAAAAGTCCAAGGTTACCACACAATTTTTTAGCCCCAACAAAATTCTTCCAAAAACTGACATCAATAAATTTCCCTGAACAAGGCTGCACGCAAAATCAAGAAAATTAACAAGAACAAGTAAATCCAGCACATAATCAACAACCACATGTCATCTTCCGAGTGCATAATTATTTAACAATTATAACAAAAGCCTGAATGCATTAATACTCCTAGTCAGTTCCAAATTTGCTTACAGGCATCAAAATGGTCCACACTGCAAGAACTCAAAATCCACAAGCGAAATAACCATGACTCCTACAAACCATACCACAAGTCTCAACCCCAAATGTAACTTTTTGTAGTCCAGCAGGCACGAAGACCTGACTAGCGATATCAAACCAATCATCAACATTAATGGATGGAGCAACAAAAGTTTCAAAACAGTTCATACATTTGAAAACAGCAGACTTCAAGGGAGTTCAGACATTTGACAGACGGCGGGCATGTTATTCCACGCACAAGAACCAAACCCCCACCCTTGACTTGACGTAGGAGTTCCTCCTGCCATCTGCTTATATTCACTGCCCAAATCGTCTCCAAGAAGGGTTGCTATGGCATCGGTCATGACGTTTGGATTCTTCGCATAAGTAGAACCCTGTTCAAGCCAATCTGAACCAAGTAAAGCATCAGGCTGACTAACATCATACAGATTATTGGCTTCTTTTCCTCTATCCGGAGTCCATGCCTGGTCAACTGGTTCTGATTTGACCTTGCACCCTGCAGATCGTACATAGAATGAGAAAATATGGCACAAACCAGTTCAACAAGTTGGAAGGATCAATCAGGCTTTTACAATATGCAAAACTGGATGCTGATGGACACTCACTGATACATCTCCACTCGACAAGAACAAAAAAACAAGACAGAACAAACAGATATTTTTAGGGAAGGAGAATTTGAATAAAAAAATTCTTGATTGAATAAGAAAACAAAAACCAAACATATGGATGTGCTTTTGAGAGAGAGAGAGAGAGAGAAGGGGAGGGGAAAAAAAAAGAACTAAAGGGTAGAAACAGAGAAAACCTATTTAATGCAAAAGTTATCTGCAATAGAACAAGAATTTTGCAGGTAATAGGAACACCACATAACATACAGGGTCCCTACCTAACAAATATTGAGACTAATCACCATAATGGGGTTTTGATGCTTCATGGACGGGATGAGTAAAAAAGTTATGGGATGACGTCTCAGAGATTTAGACCAGGATAGTTTTCATCATGATGTCAAAATGTGTGATACTTACCAGCAAATGTTTCAACAGGGGCTTGTTCATCCAAGGAACTTCCACTGGCACTAAGAGGAGTGCACTCACTGAAGAGCGAAGTTGCAGAATGACCCAAAGGAGATAGGGGATCACCATAGTCCTCCCATTCTGTTTCACAAATATTCAGGGTGCTACTATCAGCTATATCAGCAGGAGTAACAGAAGATGAGTTTGAACTCTTCTCAGAGGAATGATTCTTTGCACTGCCCAAAGTTTTTGCCTCCTGGAGTAGAGCATCTAGCAGGCCACTGTTACGTGGTGAAGGGCAATCTGACTCTACTGTCCCAGTTGGCGGAGATTGAATAAAAGAATCAACTGTGTCAAGTAAAGGTTGTGGGGAAGACGACGCTCCCCAGCTACCTAAATCAGTTTCTGGATATTGGAGTGAAGGGAGCTCCAACTTCACAGCCCCCGAAGTGGGCTTAGAAGCAGAGAAATTGCCATTTGAAAGGGTGTGGCTACCCTGTATTACCCCAAAAGACTCAGGGGTCCTGGTTGTAGGATCAGGATCTAGTGCAAAAGGCATGGCAAAGGCCCGAGCAATCTTATCATGAGTATCATTCTGGAACTGATCGAACGAGGGAAACTCATTTTTTACTCTGCCACTGTAACCAGAAAATAATGCCATTGATTCTCGAAGACGCTTTTGGCGATGAATTGTCGGTGGCATAAAGCCACAGTATGGAGAACCCAGACCTTTCATCACCATGTTGCTTGCAGTAATATCAGGAATTTCAGGAACATAAGGTAAGACCCCCTGATTTGCCTTCAAATTGTCAAACACAACATCAGGTATCTCATAACCATTGGCCTGCAAGAGATCATGATGGCCTTTATCCCTACTATTAATTCCGCCAATATTCTGGCTTTGACTCTCCTGCATTGCTTGGAGAGACACTTCAGGAGGATAAAGAGGTAAGCCAGCACGTTGGCGCCTCTTGATTCGTGTATTCCAATAATTCTTTATCTCATTATCTGTACGACCAGGCAACTGGGGAAGAAAAAAGGATCTTACATAAACTCAGATGAAGATAAGAAAAACACTTATATTTAAAAGAAAATAAGAGGAACGAAGGTATTAATGGTTTACATTATTTACAACCGGAAAAAAAAAAATTAAAAAGGTAAACATGTGTGGCAAGAGAAAAAAAAAAAACCAATTAAGTCATGTTGAGTGCTGAAAAATTCCTAAGAGAAGCCATATAGTATTTCCTAACATTGTTCATATACCAAAAGACAGCCTTTTCTGTAAGTAAAACATCTTGAAAATTTACCTTAACTTATGAATGCAAAATATAAATCCATATCATTTCATACTCTACATCCAACTTAAATACCAAAATTTCTCGGTGCAGTGTATAAATAACAAATATTTCCAAAAGGTTCCCGAATTCCTTATACTCCCACTAGCTTGCAGCAGCACAATTTCATGTTAGTAGTTCCTACGTGAGCATCAATCATACCTCAATTATGGTATTAAATCTTTCCCCAGACATTTTTTGTTTCAGTTTGTTAACCTTGCATTCAAAAATATTTTGTTTCTCCAACATAACAAATTTAATTAAAAATAAAAGTTCTTTTCTTTTCTTTCTTTTGAAAAAAGAGAAGAAAAAGTAAAACCAAACAAATTACGCCCTACTAAAGAAGAGCTAAACCATACCAGGCTCAAACAAATATGACATGACGTTTTCTCGTACAAAAATTGAACAAGAGATAATACACATATTTTCTTGCCACATAACTATAAACCCAGAGTCAACTCAACATAAACAGTTTTCAGTGTAAATAAATCTATTTTGCACAGCATCCAAAAAAAAGGCTAAAAACTTACATGTGCAGCCATGCGTGCCCATTTGTTTCCCATTTTGGCATGGAGCTCAACGATCAGCTGCTCTTCTTCTTGAGTAAATGCCCCCTTCTTCAAGTTTGGCCTCAGGTGATTTGCCCATCTTAATCGGCAGCTTTTCCCACAACGGAACAGCCCCGAGTTCTTCTGAACAGCATTCCAGTTGCCCTCTCCGTGCTTCTTAACATAGTCTATCAAAATCGCATCTTCAGCAGATGTCCATGGTCCTTTCTTCAGTACAACTCCACGAACAGAATTTCCTCCACCTTCATCAACTAAAGGTGACCCAGTCTGATCCTTGGAGAGCACCATATCATCGCTCTCATTGCTAATGTGACTCATCTCTTCCCAATATCACACTAATCCCTACCCAGAACCAAGAACCATCCAAACAGTAGGGTGAAATCCTGAAGCACATATAGAAGAGAAACAAAATTAAAACAACAACGAGCATAAGAAAAGCGGATCATTTCCTTTGCATTCATAGATTGTTTCCCCATTATGTTTGCAAAGTATAACAAACTACAAGTGAAGCAGAAATAGAACTCTCTAATACAAATACTTGCCTCAAATCTTAAATCTTAAGCCTCCCCAAGCTAGACAAAATGCATTAAAGCTATAAATGAAAACACAAGTAACTGGAATAACCATAAGAAATTTATTTTTCAGTTTTTTACAGAGCCCATTTGGAAAATCAGTATAAATTGGAGGAAGAGAAGTAAAACAGCAACAAAAATATCTTATACACAGACTTAAGTTCTGCAAACTGAACGAACAGCTAGCACTCAGAAGCAAAGATCTCTGAAAACCAAAAATGGAGAAACAGTGAATAGAAGTACCCACGTTGAATTAAATTCTTTTACCGGAAATGTAAGGCCTTTGAGCACAGAAATTCATCATAATTCGAAACTAGAACAGACCCATAACACAAAATTCACTTTATCACCAACCTAAAACTTCATAAAAAGCAAAACTAAGAGATTCCTTTATATAGGCAAAAATCCCTATTAATTACTAAGCACAATAACAAACCATAAATAAAGCAGCAGTAACCAAAGGCAGCTACTCACTAAATAGCATAAACAGAAAATAATATCTCACCAAGATCAAAAAATGAAATCCAAACAAAAAAGGGAAACTTTTTAGCTCAATAACTCTCCAATAAAAAAAATTAAAAAAAAAAAGTTAAAGCCAGAAATGGAGAAATATACCTGAATGAGACTGAATAGATTAAAATCCAAGAAGACACAGCCACTTAACTCAGTTATAGCGCCTGAATGAGTTAAGAGCTGAGACAAAAGTCAAAATGGAGCACCTGAAAACGACAAAATCAGTAATTAATTTCCACCCGAATTATACTAGATAACAAATCTCAGCTTCAGCTACTGGAATCGATAATCAAAACTACAAACCCTAATTTTGCGAAATCCAGAGAAGAACACGAAAGCTCAGAAATTTAAAGAGAAAGAAAGGCGTGTATAGATCCAACGAAATGAAGTGAAACTCAAAACCCAAAAAAAGAAAAAGAAAAAGAAAAAAGCTGACCGGAAATTGTTAAAGAGAAGCAACAGGATCCGAGCATAGAAAGAGTAAAACATTGAGATCTAGAGAAGAAATGAATAGAGAGTGCTGTTAAAAGAGAAAATGGAGAGTGAGAGAGAGATTTTTTTTTTTTGGGTTTTTTATAAGAAAGAAATGGCAAAAGAAGAGAAAAATCAGGAGAGAGAAAGGAGGAGAGAGTACCAGCTTTACTTTTCCAGCTTTATTAGCTTTTTGCGAAGGAGAAGAGAAAGGGAAGAGAATCAAATCACCCTTTTTTATTTTTATTTTTTTAATAATAATAAAAATTAAATTAAAAAATTAAAAAAAAAGGAAAGAGAAGAATCACTGACTGGGTCTGGTCCTCCATCAATCAACCAATACCAAACTCTTCTCTTGCTTTCTTTCCGTATCTCTTTCTTTCTCTACGTTACGGCATTTTCCTTCTCTTATACGGCCTAACCTTCACGTACAGCTTTTCTTTTCTTTTATTTTCTTTGCGCTTTTTTTATTAAATTTTAAAATTAATTTTTTTCACAAATTATAACACATTTTTTTATTATTATATGAGACTGTATCTTCATTATTTCAAAATCATTATAGCCAAAATCAAATTTTAAAAATCTTATTTGAATCTGCTCTTTTTCATATCTAGGATAAATCAAATATTTTTACTATTTATTGATTTATCTTCCCCAAAATTATTTCAATTGTCACTTTAATGGTAAACCATAGAAATTGTATTGGATGATTTATGAAATACTTGTTGTTTATATTTTAATTAAACTCTCCGAAGTGTAAATAAAAATATATATTTGGTGTTATGGCCATAACAAAATTGGGCCTTAATTAAATCTAATACTGTAAACCTATTATTGAAACCCGTTATTTAGGTCTACTATCTGGGTCCCACAATAACTCCTCCTGATGCCTATATAAACCCTCCAGATTTTTACTCAAGGTATGCACACTTTTCTGAACTCATTCTCTCTCTAAATTTCCTTTGCTTTTGAGAGCTTCTCTCTCTAGAAAATTCCAGTGTGCCGGAAACTGACTTGAGTGTCGGAGGGTTTTCGCCGGCACCACCGCTGGCATCCTTGACTATTTTTCTTTGTTCTCAGGATTGGACCCGACGTACAATTCGAGCTCCGACCCGCTTTCCGGCCGTCTGGAAATCGTACATTAACAGTTGGCGCCGTCTGTGGGAACGACAATCTAAGCCTCTTTAGTTGTTACTCCCATCCAAATATAATTAAACACATCATGAGTCACGCATCCCAACACTCAACCTCCCTAGAGGTTGACGAAGAAATCGAGGTAGAAGCACCTCCCCGACGTCGAAGGGTAGTTGATACTGGGAGAGCTTTACTAATATCCTCTAGGATGGCCCTTAATCCCAAGCAACCCCGACTTATACCTAGGAGACGAAAGAAAGGCAAGACGAGTCGATTGACTACTATGGAGCATACCATGCGGAATTTTGGTGAGCAAATGAACCGCATGGTGATCATGTTCAATCAAGCTTTTGGACATAGTACTCAACAGGCTGGAAATGCTGCTGGAAACACCCAAAGGAATGCTATGATGGTAGCTAATGTCCCAATTGATGTCGGTGGACATACTGACCTGGTCGCCCAGACTACTGGATTACCTCTCCAGCAGGTCATTCAACCAAATCTTTCCCATCCTATTGTTCAGGGAGGAGATGGTCGCTCAAAGATCCCTCCTCCTCCACTCATCATATCTGAACAACGATTGGAAGCAGTAGACCTTTGTCACTCTTTAAATAAAAAGCGTCATACAAGTGTCGAGCAAGGACCAAAAGGAAGTAATGTTGATCAGTCAGCCTATTCTTATCATGGTCCTTACGCTCCAAGGGGCAACTTCCAATAAAAAAGAAATCGCCCCAACTCACCACCTAGAAGTAAGGATCATAGCCCAGATGTTATTCCAATGGATGTCTCAGAAGAGGAAACATCAGATAATCATTATGCGGAATTCAAGCGAGAAATGGATGAGAAAATTCATAAACTGGAGAAGTTGATTAAGCGTTCATGAGGAGAAGAGGATGGTCGTCCACAATGGGAGTCACCCTTTGCTGAAGATATTCTTAGGGAAAGATACCCGTACGGATTTCGGATGCCACAACTTGATCTTTACCAAGGGACAACTGACCCCCGAGAGCATTTAGACTCTTTTGTTTCTCATATGGAGATACAATGGGTCTCAGAAGGAATAATGTGTAGAACTTTCTCTCTTACCCTTGGAAGATCAACTAAGCAATGGTATAGGAGGTTACCAGCCTCATCCATCTCCAGCTTTGATGAGCTTGCTCGTAGTTTTCTCACACACTTTAGCAATATGAAAACAAGAAGTCGTCCAGCACAGAGCCTTCTTTCAATCAAGCAGGGTCGTAATGAATCACTCCGTGCATTTGTGGACCGGTACCAACGGGAGGTCACTCGAGTGGATCAATTTAATGATGGTTATGCTATGCAAGGTTTGGTCCAAGGAATCAAAGGGGAGCTCCATCTAGCATAGGAATTTTCTGTTAACCTCCCACGCACGTATCAAGAAGCATTGGCAAGGATCTCTAGCCATGCCGATGCAGAGAAAATTTATCAAGCAAATTATCCTGGGCAGACTCCGGTGATGCCTAATTCCTCACGTACAGATGGACGGCCGTATGACAATCACAGGAGAGAGCATCATGATAGAAATCGAAGATCAACCTCGGACTGACGCTCTGTACGAGATACATTTAGAAATGATCGTCTCTTGTTGCAAGGGTCATCTACCCAACCCCGCCAAGAGCATAATGATCGACTCCAAGAGAAGCACCGTACTTTCACATTACTTAACATGCCACAATATGATATCTTGAAAGAAATCAAAGATAAGGGACTACTGAAAGAACCTGCCCCTTTACGGTCGGATCCAAGAGCAAGAGATAAGAGAAAGTTTTGTCATTTCCACTGGGCTCATGGTCATAACACTGCAGATTGCTTTGAATTGAGGAAACAGATTGAGGGTCTTATCAAGGATGGCCAGCTACAATAATACATTTATCGCCCCTCCGAACCATCTGGCAAGAATGACAAAGGGAAAAAACTATTAGAAGAAGTAGCCACGATTTTTGGGGGAGTAATGGCTGGTCCAAGTGCCCAAGCCCGAAGGCACCTAGCTAGGCAAGCAAGATATGACCTCCCTCGTTATGAAGTCAACTTGACGGCTTCTTCTACCAATGTTAGGGATCATGACGTTATCTCTTTTTCATCTCAAGATGCTCATGGTATCCATCATCCTCATTGTGATGCCTTGGTCCTCACCGTAATTGTGGCCAATAAAAGGTTAAAAAGAGTATTGATTGACAACAGGAGCTCAGCCGACATAATGTCATTGAATGCATTTGATCGATTGGGTCTTAACCGTAGAGATATGAGAGGCATCCAAACTTCTCTGATGGGATTCGCTGGAGGAAAGGTTATTCCCGAAGGAGTAATTTCGTTACCTGTGACCTTGGGAGAAGGCTCCCTACAGACAACCAAAATGGTGAATTTTCTCGTGGTAGATCATCCGGGTGTTTATAACGCCATTCTTGGATGGCCATCACTTTATGATTTCAAAGCAGTAATAGGTGTCTATCATCATATCTTGAAGTTTCCAACACCTTCGGGGATAGGAGAAGTTAGAGGTGAACAGCGAGCCTCTCGAGAAAGCTACAACATGGCTTTTAAAGAAAAGGCACATAAGCTATTGACGATTCGAGGAGAACCTTCCGTGGGCATAAGCTAAGTGGGCAAGTACTACAAAGTACTCGAGATCCCACTGATGGAGCATTGGGGCCTAACTGGGAGGGTCTTTATCGAGTCAAAGCAGTTATCCGACCAGGCACCTACAGACTGATCACCATGGATGGGAGGTTGCTTCGTCATCCATGAAATGTTGAGCACTTAAAATAAATATATTATCCATAATCTCTTTATATATGTAATAACTTCTTCTAAGGACTTATGCATGTGTGACAACTCCCATAGGGAGACCTATAAAGAGATTACCAATAAAGTATTCAATTTACCACATTACAATTCGTTCATCTTTAAAGACTCATTTATGATCAAGTTGCAAGAAGCTCACTTAGACTTATATATGAAGATGATGAGTTAGAATCTACTTGCTTGACTTCCCACCAGTATTCAACTTCAGGATCACTATCTGAGGTAGAAGAGGACGACCGGTCACTCTCCCCCTTAGCATCTACCACATTGTGATTAACAAAATTACGCCCTAACTCACGATCTTGACCAAAAAAGTTTTGATAAAACTCGTTAACCTCTCTACGGTTAGTCACAAGATCCTTGTTCCTTGTCGATTGGGTTTGATGAGTTGGTTCCCCTCGTAGCACTGTCACGGTTTTAATTCTAGCCATCTGCACAGTTAAAGAGGAGTCGTTAGTCATCAAACCAAGTCTACTAAGGAAGGGAAGAGATGAGAGAAAAAAAATGCCAAAAGACTACATTGAAAACTTTTTAAAATAGCCCTTGAAAAAATATTTTTCGCCCTTGAAAAATATCAAGTTAGTCCTTGACCAAAAATATATAGTTGGTCTTTAAAAAAATAATAATAAATAATTTTGGGGGAGATGTGCAAGTTTTAGTATTTTGCAGAATGCCCCATATTCATAGTTTTCGAAACTTGCAAAATGCCCCATGTTCATAGTTTTCGAAACTTGCAGAATGCCTCCTGTTCATAGTTTTCGAAACTTGCAAAATGCCCCCTGTTCATAGTTTTTGAAACTTGCAAAATGCCCCCTGTTCGTAGTTCTCTAAACTTGCAAAAAAGACCCCTCTTCATAGTTTTAAAAACTGGCGGAAAGACCCCTGCAACTAAAAATGAAGTTTTAAAAACTGGCAGAAAGACCCCTGCAACTAAAACTGAAGTTTGAAAAATTACAGTAAGGCCCTTACGACTGGAAATAACGTAGAAACAAAATCAGGACTTCTCAGCCATGCAGTTTGGCCTTCGCGTGCACCTCACCCCTCACGAGCTCGGTCATCGCATGCAGCTCGCCCCTCACGAGCTCGGCCTTCGCATACAGCTTGCCCATCGCGAGCCCGCCCTTCGCATACAGCTTGCCCATCGCGAGCCCGCCCTTCGCATGCTCGACCTCCCCCCTGTTCATTCGCCTTTCGCCCCTCGCGAGCTCGGCCTTCGCATGCTCGCCCTTCGCGAGCTAGCCCATGGTTGCTTAGGTACTGCCCCTCGTTCACTCGCCCCTCGCCTATAGTTGCTTGGTGATCACTGCTTGGTGTTAAACGTTGAATCTCTCTACGTGTTCTGACTTGTTTGCAAGTCTTCATGCCAATTTGCTTGCAGTTTTTCATATCCAATATCATGCCTTCGTAACTACATGTGATTATGCATATAAAATGGCTATTGAACCATGGCTAACGTGCTCACCATTCTTAATATTTTAATGTATAGTTCAACATGTTTGAATGAGTTTTAAACTATTTCCTATATGCTTATGCTTACGCTTGTTACAAATCATCCATTACATTGGCATATTTTCATCATGCCATGCACATGCACTGCATTGTTACATTTTTATTCTATTTCTCCCCTCACTTTCCTTCTCTCATGTGGTCATTTCATCGCCAAGTCCACACCCAAAACTCAACTCTACTCACTCACGGGTTTATCTTCCTGCAAGTTTCAATTTGCCAAGAGTTGTCTCCAATGTCCAGTCATGCTTCCAAGTCCACGCAAACAACACTTCAATGGCACAAAGCCATGAATTTTCACCTTGTTTCGACTATGCCCATGTGCTATATCAGGTTCACTACATCATAAATAGTTTCACACTCATTGCATTCTACATGCCACCTCCAACAAGTCTACGGGTCTGCATACATTTATTTGTCTAGCTTTTATTTTGGCTCCATAATTTTGCTTTTTATTGTGTGGACATTATGTCTTTGGTGGGTCAACACAAGTCCAATACGTGCTGCATGTTTTTCACATAATTATTGCATCTAATATTCTTCATGACTTACCATCCATTATTATATTACACAAACACATGCTTTATGAAATATAATATATTATATAACATGCTTTAACAATTAGTATATTTATATTATGCTTGAATGCTTCGGGTCATTCATTACCTATCCACTTTTGTATATATTTGTATAATATAAAGCATGTAAATATCTCAATTTGCGTAGGCCATTGTCCATATTAGTTCAATAAAGCATTTTCAAACATGCACTATTGGAAGAAAGAACACTCACAGGTTCTAAACGGAGAATTAAAATAGTGAGCCTACCGCGTCAGATTGCTTGCTCTGAACCGCCTACACTACTTGACTTTTGAGTACTTCCACTTTAGAGTGAGCCCTACCTACTACAACTTTTTGTGAGAGGCGGTAAAAACCAAAGGAAGAATGTCCATTAAAGAGAGAAAAGAGAAGGGAAGTTTACCTCTTGTTTTTTTGGAACACCTTGTGCGGCTACCCTAATGATCACCTCCCAACTTTGACTTCTTACTTTATGGCGACATATTAGGGATTTTATTATAAAGGGCAGCGGCAGTAAAGACATAAAAGAGATTTTATATATATAGATGGAAAGTCCGTATCAACAATTGTCAATTATATAATTTCCATCTCTGTGACGCCCACCTAGGGTTCAAGTCACGTTAGACTTATATAAAATTCACCCTTTGGGCCTCCTACTAGTATTTAATTTATAGGCCTGAATGACTTAATCGTCCCTACATCGACTCGTTAGTCGACTTGGGCTTGGGGGGACTACTGTTATGGCCATAATAAAATTGGGTCTTAATTAAATCTAATACTGTAAGCCCATTATTGAAGCCCGTTATTTAGGTCTACTATCTGGGTCCCACAATAACTCCTTCTGATGCCTATATAAACCCTCCAGATTTTTACTCAAGGTATGTACACTTTTCTGAACTCATTTTCTCTCTAAATTTCCTTTGCTTTTGAGAGCTTCTCTCTCTAGGAAATTCTCCCAGAAAATTCCAGAGTGCCGGAAATTGACTTGAGCGTCGGAGGGTTTTCGCCGGCACCCCTGACTATTTTTCTTTGTTCTCAGGATTGGACCCGACGTACAATTCGAGCTCCGACCTGCTTTCCGGCCATCTGGAAATCGTGCATCAATATTTGGTATTATTTAGGTTGTACCATTATTATTACAGTTTATTAAATTATATTACATATATAAAAGGGATAATTCTAATTTGCCCCCTGAGGTTAGGCTTAAAAAAAATTGAGGACCTCAGTTTTCTGAAATCTAAGAATGCCCCCTGAGGTTACTGTAGCGACGTTAGATTTAACGGAAAATGTATTAAACCGTTAGATTTAACGGAAAATGTATTGAATAATAACTTAATGCTAATATTAGATTTAACAAAAAATGTATTAAATAATAACTTAACGCTAATAAGCAGTAAAATAGACTATAATACCCTTTTCTAAATGGTTTCTAAAGCGTTAAGTTACGATTTAATACATTTTCCGTTAAGTCTAACGTTGCTACAGTAACCTCAAGGGGTAATTTTGAGTTTCAGAAAACTGAGGTGCTTAATTTCTTTTGGCCTAACCTCAGGGGGCAAATTGAAATTAACCCTATATAAAATTACAGTTTATTAAATTATATTACATATATAAACTTTTGACCATTATTCAGATAAATGTGCACTCGAAAAAAATAAAAAATTGCTTTACAAATTTACCCCTTTGACTGTTTAATTTATCGCGGGCCAGTTCCAATAATAGCTCTACTGCAATAGGGGGTAATAGTTAACTTTACAAAGCTTAGGGGTCAAAGTTATTTTGGCACCCAAAGAGAATTTATCGTTCCCGACTCGAACGTCACCTTAGCCTTACAGGGTCGTATATACAAACACAAAAAATGAGGGTTGATTTAATTTAAATTTGAGATATTAAGTGGCGTAAACGTAAATATATTAACTCTTATGTACGTGGTTAGGTAAAATGAAAAATTAGGGTCACTTATCTTAAACATCAAAAGGGAGTTAATGATATTTACCTAAATTTTATACAAATGATGCGTACAACTTGAAAGTGCTGCTCGCCGTTGATAGAAATGGATGTTCATATCAATAATTCTTCTGTTTTTTTTAAATATAATTTCTTATTTTTCACATTTTCAGTCGTGTAAAATTTAATTGAGAATGAATATATAAAATTGCTAATTTGGATTTTTTTTAACAAAAAAGGAAAATGTTGAACAATCATATTTATGTATGAAAAACTAAATATATTATTTAGATTTATATATTTAATCTTATTAAACTTTTAGACGAATTTAGATGTCCACAAAATTATAAATAATAAATAAATAGATAAATCTATCTAATAGCTCAAAATGGAAGTTTCAAGATTAAAACCCAAGGCTGTTACATATGTACCGGCAAGTTCAAAGCTTTCTAATTGGACTTGGTAAGACTAGACCCTGCAAGATTGTACCACACATTTCACTAACCATCAACTTTGAGTCTCAAGTCCTTGGAAAAAAAAAAGAAAAAGTCTTTTCCAATTTTATCATTGTTAGTGTAAAATTTTCTTGAAATATCTCACTTAATGTATTTCAGATCATTATCCATAAATAGCCTCTCATGTTTTATCATAAGAGTCTATATATATATATATAAATAATGAATGACCTTGATCGCTACTATATATGTTTGACTGTAACAGGTAATTAAATTCTTTTTTTTAATTTTCCACCTTGCCTAATTCACTTCATTGTTTATATACTTCGAATCTCCATTAAAACACAAACTAAATCGCTCCTAACATTCTAAAATTTGTTTATTCAAAATCTGTAAAATAAAAGTAATTACTTTTCTCAAATTTTTAACTCCAATACATGTATGATCATGTCGAAGCTTGCTTCAGATCAAATACATATTAGGTTTTATCCTTTAATTAGCTCAATCCCAAAAATTATTGAGAAAATTTGAAGGAGTGGACCCTCTAGTCCTCACCAATTTCAGCAACTCGTTGTCTCTGTGTCCATGTTCCTTGGACCTTTCATCTTCTTTGTCGAGTTGGCTCATATAGTGAGGTCACTATGGCCTAAAAGTAGTACTTTTGGGGGGAAAACAGCAAGACTTTGCCCTGTTATATCATCTCTTATTTTTTTATATTCTCAGACAAAGCCTTGGTGAGATCATTGAGGCATAAAATATTGTAATAGTTTCGACGTTTGCGTTCAGATTATAAATTCCATATCTCCCTACATTTTGCAGTAGTTTTTTTTTTGGCAGTTGGGAAGTGATGATGATGTAATCAGATCATAAATAAATAAATATCCATAATTGGAGCTATCAAAAATCGGCGACTAGCTAGCTCACTCATAATATGCTATCATAGTCCAAACCAGCAATAACAATCAAATGCTCATAGCAGAACAATGTTTATATGTGAAGGGTAAAAGTTTACTTCTCATTTGAAGTCAAATATGAAGTAGAAAAACCCAGAGATCCATTTGCTTACATGAACTATCAGCAGCAAAAAGGTAAGATTGAGATATAAAAACTTCAATACCAAACAGTCGCGAAGACCCTCTAGCTTTTCCCTGTCAGGACACCGCTCTTCGCATGGCAACCGATCAAAAGGAGGATGCCTGCATGAAGAATATTATTGGACCAAATAGCTAGCTGCTACCATCATCATTCATCCACCATCATGAATATATCCAATTTTGTCAGGTAATTATGTGTGTGAGAACAAGAATATGCTGCATGCATGTACCTATAGCTTCATTTGGATTACTCTCCTCTAACAGTATAATACATGTACATACATTAATATGATCTCAAACTCACAGAAAGTAAAAGAGCTCATGAATGCAATTCGCATTACAAACAAAGCTTCAGAAAAAAAGGAGATTTTTTTTTTTTTCGGAAGAGCTAGAGTGGAGGTAATAAGCTTCTCGTGAACACAAAAAGCCCCATACGTTCATTCTCTTTATCTCACAAATTGTATTTCGTAATTTGTCTTTATCTAACCCAAGTGATGCCAGCAAATGTCAGAAACGCGTACATGTGTATACTTCTTTCGACGAGGTTCAAAGAGATTTTTTTTGGATGGTTGAGCTTTGATTTGATTAGAAAGGAATATTGTGCTTTATGACGCATGCGTTCATTTGTTCGTTTAATCATTATTGATCGATAAGGCTTTGGTGTTTTTGGTTCCAGACTTTGGACAAATAATGAGTGAGCTGGGGATGTTTATTGTTTGGTAGTCTTTTACTCGATTACGCCCAAGCAACGCCTAGTAAGTCTCTTCTGCCCAGTTGGTTGGACCAAGCCGATTTTGGCAACTTGTTACTCTACTATAACCCATGAATTGGAACTCATGATAATGGTAAAGTATTCCCTACAATGTTTATGTGCTGATCCATGTAATTATAGTGTCATTCGTATGCTTGTGTTGCACTCGTCTCGCATTTGAAGATAAATATGCATCCACTATATAAGATTTTTTTCCTTACAATTTAATATAAAATAAGAAATTAAATAAATATTAACGATAAAAGAAGAGGAAGTATGAAGGTGTACGTAAATATGTACAAAATTTTATGATACATTAATTGTTAGATTACTTTAAAAATTTTGAAAAGCTTTATACAGGTATATTTAGCCAAAATTAAAGGTGGCCGTTGATATTTTCTCTCTTTCAAAATATCTTCTTTTTTTTCAAATTTAGAAAAATAATTGATTTGATTTTTTCAGTTAACAAAAAAAGTGGATTCATTTGTCAACCCATAATTACTTTGATACACTAAATCAATCATATTAATATGATACAATATCAATAATCAAATACTTTTTCATACATACTTAGAGGCAGAGGGCATAGATGAAACCGCGAAAGTTTTTGACACTTTCCAAAAATTTGTATCAATTTTATGGAGTTATCAATTTTTTTTTTTGGCTAAACCTCTCCATAGTGAAATGCAATAATAATGTTTAATTTATAAACTTTTTATGCAAATTAATAATCTATTATCTATGTAATAGTATTATTCTAAAAATAATTAAGAAAACGTAAATTCGTAACGAGTAATATTACATTTATAATCAACTGCTTACAACCTATCGAATAAAAGTAAAAAAAAGAATTTCGCGAGAAAGAAAGAAGTAATTTCCTTGATTGACCGATCCAAGACCGAATATATTTCATTTCCTTTCTAACATGACATTGGCAATCGAACTTGAAGTCGTGTAGTAGTCCAGAATGACATACATTAACAAAGAGGGCTTAGGCCGCTATGAGAGCTTTCATGGTAATGGGCACCTAAAATCCACTCATTTTTAAATGATTGATAAGGGATGGTACCTCAAAGGTCATCTCGCAACAATAAGAGCAAAATTCTAGTGAACATGTTACTTTCTTTTTTTACTTTTTATTTTTTATTTTTTTGATAATTTTTTTTTTAATTTAAGTTGTAAGTAATTGATTGTAGAACTTGATTATAAGTGTAGCGTTACCTATTGGTGATTAAAGAGTAAAAGATTGATAAATGTTTACGAAGACACCTATGTTTTGCATTAATACTGCATGAAGCTGTAAAGTTTTAGTTTCGGTGGCCTCCTCTCTCATTAATTATGAAAGTTGTCTCGTTTGAATCTATACAAATACTAATTCGCCCTTTATTATTGAAAGCGCAATTAAAGGTATCAAATAATCTCTGTAGGCTGTACAAGGTATTTTGACAACTGTATAATAAAAGAAATTTAATTAATATGCAATAACTGATTAAAAAAAAAAAAACTAAGCATTTATAAATTCTGATTGTTTATCAAACAAAAACTATTATTGACCATTTGAAGAAATCAAAAATAATTTATTGGCATAACAAGCATCAAAAGATAGTTTGCTATATTTAAATTCTTGACACATGATACTTTTAACATGACGGATTTGTAATGTAAAATAACTAATAATTACACATGAAAAGATTTAAAAAATTGGGTTTAAATTCAAAACACTCAAATAAAGGATTAACCCAAATGAAACCAATTCAATATTTTTAGTTTAGTTTAGTACTTTGGTTTACGTTAATCAAAGCTTTAATCTAAATTATTTTTCTTAGTTAATCGAGTTTAGACGAAACCGACCATACTCTAATTATGGAGCAAACTCGAAGCAGACATATACAATTGGTCACAAAGGTCAAAAGTCCACCGATTGCGTGTACCGCAGTGATGGACATCATGATTCCTTGGTAATCACATCCAACGGTAATTAGACAAACGCAAGTACACGCTCGTGTTAGACTCGTAGATTCGTCACTCCAAGGAGGAACACAAAGAACAAAAGAACGCGTTGCTCGCCATTGTCGACTCCCCTTAGAAAGAATAACAACAACCAAAAGGCCACTCGTAGAAAATATTATTCTCTATTCATAAATATATTTTTCTCTGAAGCGAAATCTGAACAAGAGAGAAGTGACCAGGTCCTTCTGTTGATCTTTAGATCCAAAGGTACTTTCCTTCCTTTCTCTCTATCTGATATTTCATCAATCTTTCACCTCGATTTTTTAACCTCGGTTTTCGATATGATCAATGTCTCTTTGCACTCATTTTCCTTCATTTTCAGCTTATGAAATGGTTGCTCAGAGCTTGTGCAAGAAATCTTCGATGCCTGGAGTTTATTTTCATTTCATTTGCTAGATATTAGGAAATCAGTTGTTATTTTTTTTTGGAATTTTTTAATTCATGAGCAAATGATTCTTGCGCGGATTAAATTTTTTTAAGTAATTTATTTGATTTTCCGTTGTGTTTTAGTTTTGTGGTATCTGAAACTTGTAGTGACTTTTGCTGTAGATTCTATAGAAAGTTGTTCTCTCGTATATTTGTGATTTGAAATTATTGAGAATAAGTTTTTGAGAGAGAAAAAAACTTTATATTTGCTTTTCTAGGTTTGGTTTCGATGGAGAGCTTGGCACAGCTAGAGGCATTGTGCGAGAGGTTATACAATTCACAAGATTCTGCTGAACGGGCTCATGCTGAGAACACTCTCAAGTGTTTCTCTGTAAACACAGATTACATTTCACAATGCCAATACATTCTTGATAATGCATTGACTCCTTATGCATTGATGCTCGCTAGTTCTAGTTTGCTGAAGCAAGTTACTGAGCATAGCCTTGCTTTGCAGCTTCGTCTTGATATTCGTAATTCATTTTCCTAATATACTTGCTCATTGACTTCTTATGCTTTTCAGTTTTTGTTGGTTACTAAAAGGTTGTGAATGTTTTTTTGATTTTCTATCTTTCGTATAGGGAATTATCTTATAAACTATCTGGCAAAGAGAGGACCTGAATTGCAGCCATTTGTGACTGCATCTTTGATTCAACTCCTATGTCGACTTACAAAGTTTGGGTGGTTTGACGATGATGGATTTCGAGACTTGGTTAAAGAGTCTACAAATTTCTTGAGCCAGGTGATATGACGAATTTGCAAGAAGTCATCTGGTGGTAGTCAGCATATTTGTGTCATATACTTCTGAGTAAACGATGTTAGAGCTTTTAATTTTTATATACAAAGTTAATTGAATGGAATTGGAGCAATAACAATTTGTTGTTGTGTGGACAGTTATATTATGTGATGTTTTAATTGTTGGCCCCAATTTACACCATTTCTTCTTGTGAGAGCATTTTTCTTTATTGTTCTATCTTAGCTTGCAGTGCTACTCGAAGGGCTTTTCACTGATTTACTTGGTGAGAAAATTGTAAAGATCTTTTGTGATCTGAATATTATTGACTTCTCATTTTCAGGTTTTAATTGCAACATTTTGGAGGCAAGTTTTCTCCATGGTTGTTTGTTTGACTTTGCCAATCATACTTTTTGTATGATTTGTGAACATGGAGCTTCTGACAGGGCTTGTCTAATTATTTGTACATTGTTGATTTCCCTCCCTCAGCCTTCTGCTTGATTACCAACACCAATTATTTTGCTGATGTGGAATACCCTTTGCTGACTTGTATAATTTTAACATGGTGAATAATTTATGTTCCTCTGCCTTCTCCTCCCCCCACCACCACCCCCCACATGCCCCCCAACCTGTTATATGTTTTCTTTGTATAGTACTCTGACTCCCCCCCAGTATTAATGTAATCCTTTATGTTTCCTGTAATAACTATCATAAATATATCAATGGATTGTTCTTTTTTTTTTTTTTTAAAGAAAAGATAACTAATATTCCTGATTTGTATATTAACTGCTTGTCGAAAATGTTGCTTAGAAGTATGTTGTTCTTTGTCAGGGAAAATCGGATCACTATGCCATTGGTCTGAAGATACTGAATCAACTCGTGTCTGAGATGAATCAGGTACTCTTCCGCTAGTGTGCAATGTTTATATATCATCACGAGGTACAATATGCTGTTGGACAGTTTAAAATTTTTATGTTGCTCTCATGAATGGTTCTTGGAAAGAGTAAGGATGCAGATGAATAACTAGATCTTATTACTGTTTTTGTACTTCATTGGAAAGAATGCTCGAGGCTGCCTGAGCCCCAAGGATTGGGCTTAGTAGTAAGAAGCCCTTGGCCCCATCATTGAGGTCAGGGGTTGAAATCCCCTTGGGGCTACCTACTTGGGAGATATACGCCGGCTACCAAGCTTGTAGGGTGTGGTACTAGCCCCTAGTTAGAACTTAATGAACATAACAAAGGTCGAGGGAGTTTTGGGTCACCTGAAAAAAAAAAAAAAAAGACTTTGAGGCGGCCTAGAATTGTTACTAAATGATCTTAACTTTATATATTGTCTTTATTGAGAGCTCTTTTGCATTTGGGGAAGGAAGGTGAAGGTCTTGTGGTGGAACTTCTGTATGATTACACTTTTGAGTTGTTTGGTTGGAAAAGATTAGAAGGGTTATGAAGCTCGGAAATGAATATGCTAATCTTCTAAGGAATAAGGTTCATTGCCGTTCTTCTCTTTAGCCATCAGTGTCTATTGTTTCCCACAATATTTCATTCTTTTGCATTTAGGAATACTAGGAAGATGTTAGCAGTTTATTTTAGTTTTACTTGTTCCTATCTGCCACCGTGAGGGGATTCTATGTTGTGTTAAGTCCACCTTTTTGTATTATCATTTATATTGACAAACTTTTGTTTGCTATACAACTCAATATACTTTTTCCCGACTCCTAAAATCTCCTGTGTCTTTATCTTCTCTCCTTGTTATATTGTCGTTATTGTTATTATTGTTACTACTGTTCTTGTTGTTGGTTGTGATGTTGTTCTCGTGGTGTTGTTGTTGTTGTTATTATTGGTGTTTTACTGACATCTTTTGTATATTTCTTGACGCCCAAATATCAGCCTAATCCAGGGTTGCCTTCTACACATCATCGGCGTGTTGCTTGCTCCTTTAGAGATCAATCACTTTTTCAAATTTTCCAAATATCTTTGACATCTTTGCGTCAACTGAAAAATGATGGTATTATATATTTTTTCCATTCTTTTGTTCCTCTAATGACTTCATGTGTGTCTTTGTCTTTATGCACCCATGAGTGTGCACGACTTATATTCCTTTCTTATCTGTACTTTTATGAATATTTTGATTTTTTGAAGATTGTTTTTGTGATGGATTTGCATTATACCATATACAGTTGCCAGTAGATTGCAAGAGTTAGCTCTTTCTCTTTCCCTTAAATGTTTATCTTTTGATTTTGTTGGGACATCTATTGATGAAAGTTCAGAAGAGTTTGGTACCGTCCAGGTACTACTGTGTAACTTCTCTATTCCTTTGTTTTTCATAATCATTGGCTTAAAGCACCTCCAGTATGTGCCTTTTGCTATGTGCTTTGACATGACTAGTTACTATGGTCATTTTTCAGATACCGTCCTCTTGGAGGCCAATTTTAGAAGATCCTTCAACGCTGCAAATATTTTTTGATTACTATGCTATAACAGAGGCACCTCTTTCAAAGGAGGTCAGTGCATAACATGTTTGTTCTAATGATTTAGTGCTTGAGCACCCACTAATGCGATGGGAGAAGACTTAGACACCCTTGAATCCAATTGCTCCATTTCCAGAACCCCTTGGATGAAAAATCTATGAAACGACAGTCTAAATGGTTGTAGGAATTTGCGATATCAGTCAAAATCCATAGTTTAGAAGAATGGGGTTTTGGACTATAAAGTTGAAACAAAATTATCTATATGTTTTACGTAGAGGTTTTTGCTTTAGAAATTTTAGGGGCCATTTCAGATTTGAATGTTGAGATGAGATCGAATCGTGGATATTTGCTAGATTAAACCTTCCCTGATATCTCTGTGGATGAATTGTTCTTGATTGTAGACTGGAAAATTGAAAACAGCATCACTGTGCCTATCTTCATTAATTATTGGGATAATGACTATTTGCCCCCTTGGGTTTGGCTAAAACAACTGATTGTCACTCACTTTTCTAAAACCTATGATTTGCCCCTTGCTGCTGGCCGACCAGCGTTAAAGTTAACAGAAAAGTAGTATCCAACCTTCATTTAACCATAATCAACATAGATAGACGAAAATACCCTTTTTCTCCTAGAAAGTTGACCAAGTTAAAAATAAACAAAATTAAATACTAAATAAACACAAAATCTCTCTCATTTTTTCTCTCCTCCCTGTCTTTCTCTTTCCTCCTTAGCTCTCCTTCCTTCTGCATGCCATCACCACGCCTCTCCTTCTCTCTCCTCTATACATCTCCATACACCACCATTACCAACAGATGTTGCTCTTGTTTTAAAATTAAAAAAACCTACAATTTATAAGAAAAAAGAACTGAAAATTTAAAACAAAATTAGTCAAATATCACAAAATCCTACCAGCATCTCACCACACACCGAAATCAAAATCTTAACCCCTGATTTCAAATCTAAAGTTTTTTTTTTCTTTTTTAAAACAAAACAACTGAAAATTCATAACAAATTACTACCACCATCTCACGGTCTCACCACACGCTTGCAGCATCACCACCACCATCGCCACCTCCAAATTAACATGCACAATCGCAAACAAAAGCACCAGAATTGCCCCACCAATAATCAAATATCATCACAAAATTCTTCCTGCAATTGCACACACTGCCAAACCCAGAAAATCGCCATCGATTTTCCTTCAAGGAAGACCAGAAAACTTCCCTAAAGCGAATAACATAGCCACAACCAAAGCACCAGAAACACAACACCCATAATCGCATACTGCCCCAAAATCCTCATCATAATCATAAACCACACACTGCAAAACTAGGAAATCACCGCTGCTTTGCCTCAAAGTAAACCTAGA
The DNA here is from genome assembly GCA_013180625.2 of Boswellia sacra. NCBI lineage: Eukaryota > Viridiplantae > Streptophyta > Magnoliopsida > Sapindales > Burseraceae > Boswellia > Boswellia sacra. The sequence goes on along the minus strand of SNVD02016232.1, from coordinate 160,635 downwards.
AAACCACCATAAACTAAGACCATCACAAAACTGAGGTGGAACTGGAGGAGGGAGAGGGAGTGGCTGGAGGAAGTGAAGGCGGTGTCGATGGGGAGAAGAGGATGAGGGATGACGGAGAGTGGTGGGGTTTTGTGGGTGTTAAGTGTTTGGAGACGATTTGTAGAGTGAGGGGCTTGGAGAGGAAGCCAGAGTTGAAGAGGACTTCAGAGGGATGGTGGAGAGCGACGGAAGTGCTGTGAGAGGTGGAAAGTGAAGAGAAGAAAGGAGGATCAAAGCGTGGAGAGAGAGAGTGGAGGATCTTTTTTTTTTTTTTCAGCTATAATTGGTTTTAATGTTTAACCAAGTTAATTATATGTACATATTTTTTAACTTTAGTTAATGTTTGACTATAGTTAATCGCCATAGCTAGGATTTTTTCAAGATAGACAGATTTTTTTCAATTTTAAATTTGATTGCATGAACGATTACCATTTTACTCTTTAACTATTAGCTTTAACGTTGGTCAGCCGACAGCAAGGGCAAATCATAGGTTTCAGAAAAGTGAGGGATGATCGGTGATTTTAGCCAAACCCCAGGGGGCATATAGTTATTATCCATTAATTATTTCTATAAATGACTTTTAAAGCTAAGAGGGGTATAAGATGATAAAAGAACAAGCCTAAGTATCTGATTCTTGTCTTCTAAATGGCATGCCAAAGAGTCATGTTCTCTTCAGCTAGGCTCAAAATTTCTCCATTTCTAAAAGGATATTATTCTTTTGGAAGTTTCTAACAATTTGCTTCAGAATATTATTAAAAGGGTTGGAAAGAAAACTTTCTCTTAGCCTTGGATTTGGTTCAGGCTATAAGGACATGGTGTGGAATGGGATAATATGCAGCAAATATAAGTAAAAAAAAAAAAAGTTTTTGTTGTGAGTATTTGGATCTAAACCACAAGGATATCGGTGAATTTTTTGGACATTTTGTTTCCAACCCAGAGGCCATGCTGGCTTGCTTTTCTTGAGATCTAGAAAGTACCTGACTTATAAATTATTGAATTGACTTCTATTTTATTTTTCAAATATTCATAAATCTGCTGCTTGGGGTTCTTGTTATAAGTTATTGCTTAAATTTTCTTTCTAGGCATTGGAGTGCTTGGTTCGACTAGCTTCTGTAAGGCGTTCTTTATTTACAAATGATGCTGCTCGTTCTAAGTTTTTGGCCCACTTGATGACAGGAACAAAGGACATTCTTCAGACTGGGCAAGGTAAATTTTGCTCATTACTTCCATTCTTCTTTGTTTTAGACTTTTTCTCTTTCCATTTCCTTTTCACTGTCCTAATTGATATAACAATACTTGGTTTATGCTGGAGGATGTCCCTTTGCTAATGTTGCTGTATTGGGTAATACAAGGCGGTCACTAAGTTTTCATTCTTATTGTGGACGTTCAGACCAAACATATTATGATTTTGTCATTAATGTGTGGAATTTATCATTTCTGTAATTGGAACATACAAGACAGTTTGCTTCATATTTACTGCCGGTGGCAGTGGGGTTTTAGTGGGGATAATTTGGAAAATGGAACTGATTGTCATCATATTGCTTCCTGGATCAGAAGGATTATAAAGTTGGGATTGATTTCAATGGCAATTGATCTATTTAGTCTGAATGTGTTAAGTTATAGACAAAGAAGTTCAAGCATAAATATTATATACTTGGCAAATTGTTCTGGCTTGGAATCTGTTCCACTGTTGAATCTGCTTCCTGGTTGAGATTTGTTAGTGTATATGATTTATCATGTCTAATTAATGAAATGCTTTGTAGTAAATCGATTATGAATGAATGTCCTGATCTTGGAAGGTGATGCATTGAAGTTTTGATAATTCGTCTATACAGAAATAGGCATCCATGTTACGAGTTTAGTTTTAATCTCTTGTAAGATTTATTTTGTTTGCTTTACTTAATTTTTTTTTCTTTTTGTCGGTTGCATGCATCCCCTCCCTGTCTGCGACTCAGGTCTTGCTGATCATGATAATTACCATGAGTATTGTCGCCTTCTTGGTCGTTTCAGAGTGAATTATCAGGTAATTATTGTATGGACTTTTGAAATTAATTTCTTCCTTTTCCATCTGTTGTTGTAATGCAATGGATAACTTGAGTGCACATACAGTTGTTTAACTACAACAAATAATTGTTTGGCTTTGTAAATACATTAAGCATTTCTCGTTGCATGCATATAGCCTGAATAGATCTTGGTTATGTTATGTTAACCCAAATATCAGTCTTCTGTGACAAAATGCATGGAGGTTGGTTCTTCACCTGCTGCCTCGTTGGCAAAAAGCCATAAGCTTCTTGCTTCATAAAGATTGTAGGATTGAGCAGAAGCCCTAAATTTGACTCAAGTTTGCTAAGTGGATTAGAAGGGGATTTCTTGGTTATCACCGAAAAAGGGGGAAAAAAAACTCTGCACCTTTTCGTTTTAGATAATCAAATTATAATGAGACTTTCCTGTTGTTTTGTAGTGTGTAATTGAGGAAATTGTTGTGGACAGATTTGTTGGCTGCAACTCTAGGCCATGAATTTGAGTTTTTATTATGATGCACAGATACTTGAGTGTGCATCATTTTGTATGGTGATTTAAATGTTATAAAATTGCAAATTTATAAGTGATTTTTGATGCTATCTCAATTTGAAGATGCCAAACTTACTTGTAATTTTATTTTGTCTTTTAGCTAGAAATAATAAATCTGTGTTGTATTCAGGTTTTAGTTACTTCTCTCTGATCATTGAACATGACTGCTGACATTTATTGAATTTAAAATTTGTGATGCAGTTGTCAGAGCTTGTGAATGTGGAAGGCTATAGTGATTGGATACGATTAGTAGCTGAGTTTACTCTAAAGTCCTTACAATCTTGGCAGGTTGACTGGTGTTCATAACTTTTAAGCATGTCCAACAGATTGATGTCTAACTGTATCAAGCTTTAATTTAATTCTGCAACTTGAATTACATTAGTGCCTTGAACTTTGTATAGATATTACAGTTGGACTACCGGTTCACTTTATTGTATTTTTTTCTCTTGAACTCATTAATAAAATCTGCTTTTTGTTTCTTATTATATAAAAAAAATAGTGTCTTTAACATTTATTTTGGATTGTTTAATTATTTTTTGTTTCTAAAAGGAAATCATTTGGGATCCGCATTACCCCCTTGAACCTTGAATTCTAATTAAATTTATGTCTTATACTAGTGGGCCAGCAGCAGTGTATACTACCTCTTGGGGCTCTGGTCCAGACTGGTGACTTCTGTACCTTATTTGAAAGGTGATGCACCAAGTTTGTTGGATGAATTTGTTCCCAAAATCACTGAAGGTTTTATCACATCAAGGTTCAACTCTGTGCAGGTATAAACATGCTTTTGTTTGGGACTGATACTTTGATTTTCTCATAAAGTTTATTTTATTAATAGGAATCTTTCTTTTAATTTCCTTCTTTACATGTTCTGTAGGCTGGATTTCCGGATGATCTTTCTGAGAATCCACTAGACAATGTTGAACTTCTTCAGGATCAGCTAGATTGCTTTCCGTACCTTTGCAGATTCCAGGTTCAAAATTGATTGCTATATATTTATTCTTCATTTAACTTTTCCATTCGAAAAGATAGTCTAGACCTCAAAATTCAGCTTCTTAGTCTTCTGCCTATTTTTGTATATATCCAACTCTTGATCTTCTTTGTCTGGTGTGATTTATACGTATATAGTTTAAATATGTTGATGACTTTTTTTTTCTCTTGCAGTATGAAACAAGTGGCTTGTTTATAATAAAGATAGTGGAGCCCATTCTTCTGTCATATACGGTATGATCATTTATTATATGCGAGTCCTCTTTTTATGATCAAGAACATTCATGGACATATTAAAGTGAAAATTTGATCTTAATATGTTTCTCAATTGACATATACTTCTTAATTGACATATACAGGAACGGGTACATGTACAGACTGGTGATAACAATGAGCTTTCTGTGATTGAAGCCAAACTTGCTTGGATTGTTCATATTATTGCTGCTATTCTTAAAATAAAACAATGTACTGGTTGTAGGTAAAATCTTCTTCCAGTTGTTATTTATTATTTTTTTTCACAACATCATTTTCTAGAAGCCAAAAGATTTTTTAATGGTAGTTATTTATATTTAATTACGTTTGTCTGTGCAGCATGGAATCACAAGAAGTTCTTGATGCAGAACTTTCAGCTCGTGTTTTGCAAGTGATAAATGTCACTGATAGTGGCCGACATAGCCAGGTATATCGCAGGAAGAATTGTGTTTAGATTATATGAACTTGTTGGATTCAGCTTTTGCAATATTCACTTCATTTTCTTTTCATTGTCAGAGATATCGTGAATTGAGTAAGCAGAGACTTGATCGGGCAATTCTCACCTTCTTTCAGCATTTCAGAAAGTCTTATGTGGGAGATCAAGCTATGCATTCCTCCAAGGTAATTAAGTTTCTCTATGTTCTTCAATAAATTTTTTCTTTACGTGTCTGCATATCCTTTGAGGCTCTCTCTCTGTTGCAGCAGCTTTATGCCCGGTTATCTGAGCTTCTTGGACTTCATGATCATCTTCTACTACTGAATGTAATTGTGGGGAAGATTGCTACAAACCTCAAGTGTTACACTGAGGTGATTGCTTTTATTTTTGATTTCCGCTTCGTCGTATTATTCTGGGAATTCTACTAATATCTAAATTTCTGCCTAATTTCAGAGTGAGGAGGTTATTGATCATACATTAAGTTTGTTCTTGGAGCTGGCGTCTGGGTTAGTATTATGACCTCAGTTTCTGGAAATATTGGAGCCGCCCTTCAGTTTTGTTTTATAAACTTCACATAATCCCCTCGATAGTTGTTAGTTTGTTTGACTACTGTATTTCTTTTTTTCAGATATATGACTGGAAAGCTGCTTCTGAAGTTGGATACCATCAAGTTCATAGTTGCAAATCACACTGTAATTCCATCTGTAACGTTATTTCAGTCATTCATTACTCTTTAGTTTAATGTGTTTGTTTAAAACTAAATCCTTCTGTTTGAATTTCTCATTTCAGAGAGAGCATTTTCCTTTTTTGGAAGAATATAGATGCTCTCGCAACAGAACAACTTTTTACTACACCATTGGCTGGTTGATTTTCATGGAGGATAGCCCTGTGAAATTTAAGTCTTCAATGGATCCACTTTTACAAGTAAAAATACTCCCTTTCTTTCTTCATGTGCTGTAATAGATCATCTTGACGTGCCTTGTGGATCTCCTCATGTGTCTTAGAAATATTCGCATCCTTCCCTGAGATTATCTCCTTTTTTTTTTTTTTTTTTCCCTTCCTTCCAGAAGGAAAGATTACAACGATACTCAGGAACCAATGGTAAACTAATTCATACTGGTCTTAATTAAGGCACAATGAGAAATATAATTAATTGAAACCAATTGTGATTTTGATATGTTAACAAATCACTCTGATCTTAAATTCTTAACATCTTTTGGCAAGAATTGAGGCAATCAAAAAATATTTGAAGTGGAATGAGAAAATTTTAGATTATTTGGAAATTAGACATGGAATTACTAAGCGATTTTTGGAAATTATATATTCTTAGTACTTTGAGATTTTTTGGCTTAGGTAGATTGTTATGTATTGCTTATAGGGGCTGTTTTTTTAGCTGTAGAGGGATGGAACACAGGGTATTACCATTAGGCTTTATGTTATGAGATGTTAAACTTGATGAGAGTATATACTTTGATCTGCAGTTTATTTAGTGATCTTAAGCTATTGGTTCACAAGTTTAGTTGACTATGCATTACTGGTTTTTTCTTTTAGCTGTTTTTTGGGCATTGAAGTTGCATTTTTGGTGCTTTAGGTTTTCATCAGTTTGGAATCAACCCCTGATTCCATGTTTCGAACTGAGACGGTGAAATATGCATTAATTGGGTTAATGAGGGATCTCAGAGGTATCGCAATGGCCACAAATAGGTTAGTAAGTGTGCTATTTCTTAATTTGGTCATTTTTGACAAGCAGCAACATGATTTCTTTTTCTGGATATCAGTCGCAGAACATATGGGCTTCTATTTGATTGGCTGTATCCAGCACATATGCCACTTCTCTTGAAAGGCATCTCACATTGGACTGATACACCAGAGGTACAGGGATATTGTTTATGTTTCACTGTGTTGAGATCTCTGACATGCCAATAATCCAATGTCATTAAATGCTCAACTTAATCAGGAGTTTAAACTTCGTAATTTGGTAACTCTTTTTATCAATTTCAATATATTGTGCGTATACCTATTGATAACGAACAATGAAAATTGTGGTAATGTCAAAGGTGGAGGGGGGACAGAATGTGAATTAAGCAGTTCACCTTAGAAGAAGAATAATTACAAATTACCATCTGGAACATCAAATACTCCATTCTCAGCATCTCTAGAAGAGAAAAGTTACATTATAATTTTGAATCGCAGACTCAAATATTTTTGCATAGCCTGGAATCTATCCTACTTTTCTGTTTAGCCATCATGTCCCTTTGTGTTCTCTATTCTTGCAATTCGAACTAAAAGTGGCCAATGTGATTTTGGCCCAAACTTATGGCTATCTGTGCTATTCACCCAGTGGTAAGAAACTTGGCATAACAATCAAGATATGTAAAAACATGCAAAGTTTTGCAATTGTCAGAGAAGATCTATTATGGAAGAGTTTGTTCTAAAGAGTTAGCTAATAATCTCTCCTATGTTTACAGTCATTACGTGAGGCCTGTCCTGGAGGTAGTAGCTGTTACATGTGATGTATTCATTTTATTAAATTATGGAATATATCCATCCTTATTTCCAGATATATGTAGGAAACTTAGGAGAACAAAAAGGGGAAACTACCCAAAAAAATTTTGAATCTTGCTGGGAATCTTTGGTGTCCAAATCATTGTGTTTGGTCAGTCAAAATAATGGATAGGATTGATGACGGATCAACAAATTGAAACGTATTTGCATGAAAAACCTTCGGGGGAACGAAATACCGTAGTCTGCTGTCTAGCTCCATTATTAACTTTTTCTAAAAGCCCTTCTTTATTTTTTATATCATTTATATTGTTTTCAATTTGTTATTAATAACATTGAGTAGTGTCTAATGAGAGTTCTATTTAAATATAAACCTGTTCTGCCAAATGGTGGACTTTATTTTTGACTTAATGCTACAGGTAACCACTCCGTTGTTAAAATTCATGGCTGAGTTCGTGTTAAACAAAGCCCAGCGTTTGACTTTTGACTCATCTTCTCCTAATGGCATTCTTCTTTTTCGGGAAGTTAGTAAGCTAATTGTAGCTTATGGATCAAGGATTTTAGCTCTTCCAAATGCTGCTGATATATATGGCTTCAAGTACAAGGGAATATGGATTTGTTTAACTATTCTCTCAAGAGGTTATAATATGAACTATTTTATGTTTTTAACTATAAAGTATGGGTGGCTGTCACTTCTTGTGATTGTTGGAAGTTCATCAGATGATTGATTTTTGAATGGATGTACCTCTGTTGCTTAAATAAACATGTTGGCATACCAAATTTCTTTGAGAAGTTATTGTGGGTCAACGCACCAAAGTTGCCTACAGATTCTTTGCTCTTGCACGTTTATTTCTTGTTTATGTGAGCCATTTGTGGATTTCGAGCCTCCCTAGCTGTTTTATCTCTCACCTACTGCTTGGGACAGTCTTCTACTCCTGTTAGTAGTTTAAAAAGATAAAAAGCTGTATACTTTTTAGTAGTAAAATGTAATAGAACTGGAAAGAAAGACAGATCTTTTAGAGCGTGGATAGATCTGATACTTTTATTTTTTATTATTTATTTATTGCCTGGCATGGTACTTTTAGAGTGTGGACTAGTTTGATATCATATAAGAGTTGTGGCACCGTCTTCACTCATTCATATTCATCATATACTTAATTGAGTGAACAGCTTTTCATTTAATTACATTTTAGCGTATGGGAGTTGATTCTTTTTGTGCTTTCCCACTGATGGCAGCTCTTGCGGGAAACTATGTGAACTTTGGCGTTTTCGAATTATATGGTGATAGAGCCCTTGCTGATGCACTTGACATTGCTCTTAAGATGACACTTTCAATTCCCTTGGCTGACATATTGGCTTTCAGGAAGGTATGCAAACAGTAGGAAAGTCCTGGCCCGACTAGGGATGGCCATTTCTTTATTTGCTGTAAAATATTGTCAAAATCAATTGATAAACTGATGCATGTATGCATATCATTTAGTGTATTGCTTTATATTGTGGAACGTTACGACAGTGCTAAAAATAAAATTTTTCTCGTCGCAAGTGAATACAAATTACATATAAATACATATTGAGTATTATACGTTTGCAAATAGGATTGTGGTATTTGATCATTATATTAATAACTGAAGAGGTATTTGCTTTATTTTGTATGCGGTACCTAACATTTTGATTATTTTAACAAAGTAAATTTGCTATTTCAACTTGGAAGGCTATAAGGAGAGTTGATTAATGCCACTGCTAGTGCCATCTTCATAACTTTTTTCCATTCATCTTTGAAACTGCAACTGCCACTACCATCGTCCCACTATTGTTGCTACCCTGTAACAGCCTTTCAGAAATCTAAAACCCGCTTAACTGGAATTCGCCATACAATTTTTTTGCATCCTCTCTTCCCACCAGCTATTGAAATTTCTGTGGTAACGATGAGGATTTTGTTATTGCTTTTTGCTTCTTTTTTTTTTTTTATTTATTTCTCTTGTTAGTTTTTCCATGATCTTCAATTCCGAAAGGAAGTCATGGCATAAAATTAACCATACTCTTTTGTTACGTCGTTATGTTCTTCCTAAGTTTATAATGGTCATTTTCATTAGTATATTAATGATATTCTGAATGCACCTACGAAGGTATTAAACGTGGTTTGTATATGTATAGAATGTTTCTGCTTTTGGAGTGACTGCAGTACAATTTATTGGTTTAGAATTATGACTAATTCAGTGAATGCTATATAGAAAAGCATTATGTCAATAAACATTGCATGTTATCAATAAGTTAAGTAACAATGAAGCTGAATTTCCGCATTCTGTAAATGATGCTAACAATATATAATGTGAAAGATATTTAAGCCTTTTGTTATTTCTTCTATGTTAATGTGGACTCAGTAAAAGTTGTATCATTGGTTACTTTTTGTTTATCTTTCCAATAACTGGTATCAATGGTTTATGTGTCAGTTCATTCAGTTTTTCAGTGTTAAATCAATTTCACACATTTGCCTGCTTCTCTGCAGTTAACAAGGGCCTACTTTGCATTCTTGGAGGTTTTGTTCAGTGGCCACCTTGTTTTTATTTTGAATTTGGATACAAACACCTTTATGCATATAGTTGGTTCCCTTGAATCTGGCCTTAAAGGTCTGGATACGAATATCTCTTCACAGGTTGGTAAACCAATTATATATATATATATATATATATATTACTCCACACTAGATGCAACAGTAATGTGCAAGTAATTTTTGTTCTCCTGAGTGCAAGTGTTACACAAAGTTATGTGCTTTGTTCTTCCTGATTTCATTCATTTGAGCCTAAACCTTCTAGCGTCTTATTTCAGTGTGCTTCTGCTGTTGATAATTTGGCTGCTTTTTATTTCAACAACATAACTATGGGGGAGGCGCCCACTTCACCTGCTGCTATTAATCTTGCAAGACACATTGCGGAGTGCCCCAATTTGTTTCCAGAAGTGAGTGAAGGATTCTTTATATTTTCATTTATCTAAAAGAACCACCAGGCATTTCCTTATTTCATGTTTATACATTGTCTTGAAATCTTTCTTTGTTAAAACTTGCCTGGAAATCCAAACTTTTGCCAGCTATGAGGTTTGTGGGTTGTCAGAAGTGATGAAAATAGTTGGAAAGGGAAAAAAAAAAATGAGGCTCATGGAGAGTGTTCAGTGGTGGATAGTTGCTGAAATTAGGATAGAAAAGGCATCAGATCTGGCCAACATAGTTTGATTCTTCTTCTCAATATGTTGCGTTATTTCAATTTCAGATCCTAATACTCAGAATTTCACCAAAGACAGAGATGAATTCTTAAGTTGGGTGTAATGTGAGGGTTACATTCACCTCATAGCACATGATCATGTTGATTATCATAAATCATGTGGCAGTCCTTTAAACTTGGAGAAGCTTTTATGTATCAGCTTATTTTTTGTAGCATTTCGGATGGGCGTGCATGGGAAATAAAAACTTCTAGCATTACTATTCTAGTACCTGAAAAGGTCAAAGCTGGTGAAAGGTGTTTATAAGAATTGAAATGAGTTGGGTTGGATGTGGCCGATATCTCTTTATTAAGTAGCACTTTTAAGTGCTATATTGAGATGATTATGGGAATCATAGTGCAACACAGATATTTTGTTGTTTTTTAATACATATTTTATAATATTTTTTTCTTTTTTCTTTTCTGCTATTTAGGGTTATACGAGGGACTTGATTTTTTTTTATTTATATGCAGATTTTGAAGACTTTATTTGAGATTGTTCTGTTTGAAGATTGTGGCAATCAGTGGAGTCTTAGCAGACCTATGCTGAGCTTAATTCTTATTAGTGAGCAGGTGATTGTTAAGCCTTGTAACTGCATATTTTATTTTACTTCCTTCGTTATCTTATTTCACCTTTGTAGCACATGAGGGGATTTCAATTTGCATATCTGTTAATTTATTAGTATGAAGTTAATATGCCCTTTTTTTTTGGTATTTTTTTCCTTCTTTTTCTTCCTGCTTAGGTGGGTGGTTCAGATGAAGTCTATAATAGGTTCTTGACAAAGAAATACAATTAACAAATTTTGTTGAACAGGATAGGGTTAGGTTATGGGAGGGGAATGGTAAAAGTTTGTGAAATAAAAAAAGGAATTTGGGGCATTTTGATTTTTTATATGATCTCAAAAAGCGCTGAGCTTAATCTTGTGGACATAAATAAGCTTCTAAAAATTGTAAAGTTTTTAGTTCAACCGCATACTAACTTTAAATGGTTTTCATGGAGCTTGCATCAGAATATACCTTCAAGCCATTTCAGAAGTTACACAGCTCCTAGTTTTGAAGTCAATATGTAGCTCATAACATTGTTAGTTGACTTTCTAAACAAATGGGTTAAAATAGAGGGATCAGTGAGAAGTTCGTGATCAGTATTAAGGAATTTCAAGGGACTACTTTTTCTTCATTAATCTTAACAGGAAGGTGTTTTTTATATGATTTTTGTGTAGTCAATGGTTGTTTAGGGAAGGGCTGTTTATGTCGGGGTTCAAGATGTGTTTTTTTTTTTGTTGTCTCTGTATAGGGTGGACACCCTTCCCTAGGCTTTTTGTTCTGTAGTGATCAACTATTCCACTTTATTTCTTTCATGAATCATGATTAGTATAGTTTCTACAGTTTCTTATCAAAAAATAGACTGACAGTGAGAAGTTGTAACCTGTATTAAGATAAATTTTGTTTAGTTACAGTATCCTTACTCCAAAATATCTTTCATTATTATTTTTTCTTTAATGTGAATTTGACTGCTTATTTAATTAATTTCTCCTCTCTTTTGCTATCGTTGACGGGGAAAATCTATATTTCACCTGCAGATATTCTCTGATTTGAAAGCTCAAATTTTGGCGTCACAGGTAAGTTCAACAACCTTACTTCTCTCTTTATAACTGTACTCTTCTGGTGGACAACTGTCTCAGTTACGAGTACTGTTTAGGTGATGGCCTGATGCTTGGGGTTTTTTTTTTTTTTTGACGTTCAATGCAATTAGTCAGTCATCTGATGAAGATCCTAGTTTCTACTCAATTTTTAGAATTCCCAATACATTTGTATTGCGAATGTATTAATTAGTAATGATATTTTACAACTAAACGAGTCAAATTTTTATTTTAATTCTTTGTCTCTGTCCTTAAAAACTTTTTATCATTCTAATACTTCTCCATGTCACAGTGATTTTATCCTTAATATGATTTATTTGCATCATATCTTGCAGGCAGTGGATCAACATCAGAGACTTTCTGTTTGTTTTGATAAACTAATGGCAGATGTCACTCGAAGCTTGGATTCAAAGAACAGGGACAAGTTCACTCAGAATTTGACTGTTTTTAGGCATGAATTTCGTGTGAAGTAATACCTCCAACCTCTTTGTGCGGTAACAACTAACATTTCTTGGGAGTGGATTCTATCTGCTCATGAAGTTCATTTGATGAATCCTCTGTTCAAGCTTGAGTATTTTTCAAGTTGTAAACATGGATGAAGATTTGCTGTGTTAGTTTTGTTCCATGACTCGAAGACGAGGACTTCCTTGAACTTCATAGTTGTGACATGGGGAGGTGGAATTGTGTGAATTGTTTGTGCTAGTATTGTATAGAAATCTTGCACTTGAAGAGGCAATATGCTAGAATATATATGGCTGGCTTGCCATCCCAAGATGTGCCTCAGATTGCAGTGATGGTGGGAGTGGCCGGTTGCTCATTAATTCTTTTTTAAAACGAAGATGTAAATCATTCATGAGGTTCATATGTTTCAGAGATTAGTCCAGTTGGAAGCAGTTTGTATGTACATTAACTTCAACATATTCTTTGTATTTGTTGATAATAGAAAGAAAGAAAAAGGGGAAATTTACTTGATTTTTATTGGTTTTCTTCCCGTTGAGCTTGGACGTTATTGTTTCGCTTCAATTCTATGGTTTAGCTTTTTAACTGAGCCTTGACAAATAGAAGCCACAAATTTGGATACGATAAATATTAAATTGTTGTAAATGGAGGTGGCTACTCGCACCATTTCTCCATTTTGACACATGTGCAAGACATTAACTATCTCCACATTTTACGGTGTGGCATATTGCCATTCAATGCTTTATCTACATGCCGCCTGCCCGCACAAAATGCAAGCCTTTGGGCTTGAATGTTTTCGTGCCAATTGAGAGAAATTAGTGGGAAGCCAAGGGGCATATCAAATTGAAAGCAACCATTTAAATTTTCAACTCGCTCGTTCTTTGCTCCTCCATGCTTTAAATTCTTGCATTTTCACTTTAAGTTTTGTTACATTATTTATTTTAATTCTAATTTTATAACACGTTATCAACACAATGTGCCTTGATCTTGCTTCTGAGATTTTCCGTCTGATGAATTATTCATGGTACAAAGATGGAGTGAAAATTTTTGACCCGAAGATATGAAATTAGAACGTGAAGGTCACGTAGCAACTAGGCAATGTATTTTTGAAATCTGAAGTTTTTAAACATATATGAATATTTATTAGGCCTGAAGTCATAGAATAATTAGAATACTAGACCTGAAATTCTGAAATGAAATATCCAACTTGAAGTTTTGATTGATTTATTAAAACTATCAGACCAGAAGTTCTGAACAAATAAAAATTATTAGAATATGAAGTTCGAAATTGAATCATTAGAACCAGAAGTTCTAAGATAGAAATCATTAGAAGTGGAAGTTTTAAAATTGAAATTATTAGAACTCGAAGTTCTAAATTCAAAACATTAGGACATGAAGTTCTTGATATTTTTATTGCTTATTTGCATTCAACTATTTAATTTACTATATTTTTAAGGCCATCCTTAAAAGTATGCTTTGTGGTTACCATCAAGTTGGATCTTCCACATCAGAAAATAAGAATAGCCTATGTATTATTTGAAATTGTTTTTCTCCTCTTTTGTTAGGTTCAAATACGTTTGAAAGATCTCGTTTTCAAGGAGAGATTATCAGGTTACAAGCATAATTCCTAGACGACCTAATCTAGTCAATACGTTTGGCCAATGCTAGAGAATTTACATTTAATGACTATTGCATGTCATTTGGGATTGATGTCGAGCACCCAGTTTCACATGGATTAGCGAAATTATTGATCAAGCAAATTTAGAGTATTTGGTTACACTATACAAGTACCTATTGAGCCTCCACAACGTACCAAAATGGGTCCTCAATGCAGGTTAGGTATTTATGTTGGTTTTAATTCATCTTTAATTGTTAGATATTTTGAACCATTAACTAGTAAACTTTTTATCGTACGAATTTGCTAATTGTCATGTTGATGAGACAGTTTTCCTATCTTTGGGGAATAAGAAAACATCTCTTCAAATTAGGCATGAAGTTTCTTGGGAGGTATCGAATTTGTCTCATATGGATCCTCGCACCACTCAATATAAGAATGAAGTGCGAAGGATAATCCATCTACAAAAAATTGCTAATGAATTACCTGATGTATTCACTGATGTAGCCAAGGTGATAAAATTCCGTATACCTGCTACTAATTTTCCAGGAAGAGTTAGAATACCTTCTAGACCATATACTTAAAAGGCATCAAATTAATTACCTGTTGCACACCAGAAGCGTGGCAGACCACCTGGATCCAAAGATATTATTCCCCGAAAGAATAATCAAATTCCATAAATTTTAAATCAACTCATGAAGAGTCAAAAGTCTTAGAAGAGACGTTAGCCCTTGAAGTGGCATATATCCCAAAAGTGATAATCCTTGAAGTGGAAAAGGTCATTGAAGAGAGAAAAAAAAAATCATAATAAATTATGCATATGAAAAGGAAATGTGGAATCACGAGAAAATAATCATCGATGATGTATTCTTATTTGCAGTAGCCTCTGGAATCGTGAATGATGATTTTGAACTGCATACTGTTGGCGAATGTTGACAAAGGCGTGATTGGCCTAAATGGAAAAAAGCAATCTAGGCAGAATTGACTTCTCTAGAAAAATGTAAAGTATTTGGATCTATAGTCCAAACGCCTGAAGACGTCAAACTTGTTGTATAAAAATGGAAATGTAATGAAAAAATGAGATTGCAAGATATAAAGCCTGCTAGTGGCTCAAGGATTCTCCCAAAGACCTGGTATCGATTATGATGAAACATATTCACGGGTCATGGATGGAATCACATTCAGATATTTGATTAGTTTGTCAGTCTTTGAAGGACTTGACATGCTTCTTGTGGATGTAGTTACTGCATATTTATATGATACTTTGGATATTGACATTTATATGAAAGTCCCTGAAGGATTTAAATTACCTGAAGCAAATCCTCAAAATGTATATTCAATCAAAGTACAAAGATCATTGTAAGGATTGAAACAATTTGCGTGAATGTGGTATAATCGACTCAGTATGTCATCAAGAATGATATATTAATGATAGTATATGCCCATGTGTATTCATAAAGAAATCAGGATACGAGTTTGCTATTATACTAGTATATTTCAATGACATAAATTTAATTGGGACTTCTGAAAAGCTCCAAGAAGCTACTGAATAATTGAAAAAAGAATTTGAACTAAAAGATTTAGGAAAGGCAAAATACTGTCTCGGTCTACAGCTTGAGCACAATGACCATGGGATATTTATCAATTAGTTAAATTATACTGAGAAAATCTTGAAACGTTTTAGTATGGATAAAGCTCATCCCGTGAGTACCCCAATGGTAGTTCAGTCTCTTGATACTAAAAAGGATTCATATCGACCTAAGGAGGATGATGAAGAGATACTTGCTCTTGAAGTACCATATCTCAATGCAATAGGTGCTTTATTGTATCTAGCATAATGCATTAGACCACACATATCATTTGCTATCAATTTACTAGCAAGATTCAGCTCTGCACCAACATGCCAACATTGGAATAGAATTAAACACATTTTTTGTTACCTTTGTGGAATGATTGACCTGGGATTGTTCTACTCAAAATAATCTTCTCATGGTCATGAACTAGTTGGTTGTGTAGACACTGGATACCAGTCTGATCCACACAAATCCAAATCACAGATCGGGTATGTGTTTACATACAATGGCACAACAATATCATGGCGATCTATTAAACAATCTCTGTTTGCTACATCTTCAAATCACGCTGAGATCCTAACACTTCATGAAGCAAGTCGTGAATGTATATGACTAAGGATTGTCATCCATCATATCCAAGGTACATGCAAATTATCCTACTCAGATTCTCCTACAATTATATTTGAAGATAATGCTACTTGCATTGCTAAAATTTGAGGAGGATATATCAAAGGAGACAGAACTAAGCACATATCTCCCAAATTCTTTTATACTCAAAAGCTTCAACAAAATAGAAAGATCGATGTCAAACAAGCTCGATCTTCTGATAATTTTTCTGATCCATTCACAAAAGCATTACCTATGTCAATATTTGAAAAATTGTTGTACGGTATTAGCATACATCGATTGTCCAAGCAACCAAGTTCATACATATTGTCATGAGGGGGAGGAATTATCAGGGGGAGCATTATGGATATATACATGCACTGCAATCTTTTTCCTTTAACTAGGTTTTACTGGCAAGGTTTTTAATAAGATAGTTACAGTCCAACACTATTTTTCAGTTTATTATATAATTGTATTTCTTTTCTAAGGTTTTTATCTCGCTAGGTTTCCTCTTAGAAAAATCAAATACAGTTATCTAAAAATGGTAGATATTCAAGAGGGAGTGTTGTAAATGGAGGTGACTACTCCGTCATTTTGACACTTGTACAAGACACTAACTTTCCCCACATTTTACGGTGTACCACATTGCCATTCAATGCTTTATCTACATGCCACCTGTCCACAAACCTATTGGATGTTACGGGCTATGCATTGCTATGGATACAAGCCCTTGGGCTTGAATGTTCTCGTACCAATTGAGAGAAATAAACGGGAAGCGGAGGGGCATATCAAATTGAAAGCAATCGTTTCAACTCCACCAGCTGCTTTGCTCCTCCATGCTTTAAATTCTTGCATCTTCACCTCTAAGTTTTGTTGCATTATTTATTTTAATTCCAATTTCATAACATAAATATTAGTTAATTATATAAGACGAATAAATAGGAGAGGGAGGTGAGGATTCTATTAAAAGTCTTTAGTTAATGCTAACATATTTGTTGAATATCGTTCAATATCATTTATCATATGATATTCGTAATGACCATTCGTATAATCAACTACTCAGATGTTGTATTAGCTAGATGTCAAATAGTGTGCAATATTGCGTTAGGTAAACTGATAACGATAGAGATCAATTAAAACTTAAATGGTGTTCAAGAACGTGGTAGGTAAATTAATAATGTTATATATCCAATAAGCATTTGGCCTAAAGCAAACACTTTTTTGTTTGTTGTTGTTCGATGGTTGGCTCCTTCGTAAGAACGTTTGGAAAGCAACTTTTTTTTTTTTTAAACAGTTCACTCCTAACATGATTAAGTTTACAAAAATCCCATAGCATTGTAAATGGAAGATTGCTAACAGTGTTTAGTCTCTTAATATTATCAGAATAGTAACGTTCTTTAGATGTTGATTGGTGGTTTGACCAAATCTGATAATGACCACTCATTTAATTGTCATGTAGAAAACGTGCCTGGCAATTACTGTAAAATAGATAACCTGAAAATCCAAGTAGGATGGTCCCTCAAATCTTTCCTGCTGTTTAGATACATCATACGCCAAAAATTGAATTTTAAAATATTTCTGCAAAACAAATTCTATATTTGATCACTTTAAGAGAGAAAATGACGTACCACAAAGTCCACAAAATGGTTACATTCGACAAAAAACATGAGGATTTTCACAAAATGCGGGATCACCTCTATGATGAGCTTCATTCGGTTCAATATTGGTGGATTCCTCTATGGCCGTAATTTGCTCAAAAGCAAAAGTAAATAGTGGATCACTCGTTTTAGTCAGAATGAACTGATCTAGGTCTCTATCAGAAACCTTACCTTCTGAGAAGGTCTTTTATCTTCTTTCTCAAGGGGGCTAGACCTTTTAAGACATGGTTTTAGGTTGAGTCCTTGGAGTTTTGTAGTAGATGGACGAAAGGGAACTAGACTCTTGGGTTCTTTCTTATCTTCCAAAGGATCAAGCCAAAATTTGACGTCGTCGTTACCCAATACAATCTTCTTCCGCTTTGCATACTGGTAAGCAGCCATTGCATCTAGTTGATGTAAGAAGACCACCCGCGCAGAGCCAGTAAAAAAATAGACTCGTGTTCTCTCAGAGTCTACACCACCAAATGGACTAAACTTTTTTAGCAGCTCCTCCTTGGATGGCAGAATACAATCCTTTGGAAACTTCATGCACAAAGATTTAGAAAGGGTAACGGTGGTTTGCAATTCTGAATGCTTTCCAACTTCTGACTTTAATGCTAAATCAGAAGTAAAAGGTTGCCCAAGCTCCTTACGTCCTTTAAAGCTGTCCCCAAGAGCTTCATTCACTCTCATTTGTCCATTGTTTTGGACAGAAGTGGAACTATTACCATTGCTAGACGACATCTTGAGTTCGTCAGCAGTAAAACGAGAATGTGATAGGTATTTTCTTGTTCCTGCTTCCTCATCACCAATGTCATCCTCATTACCATGAATTCCAACTGCAAAGTTAGACTCTGATTGAACTGCAGAAAGTTCCAGCATATTCTCAGTAGCATCATCAGTGTAAGATATGCATCTGCCATCATCTTCCAGCATGGCTTCAATTTCCTTCGGTTGCTGTATATTGGCAGAAGATATGCAGGTTTCACTGTTGTTTAGTGTCTTGACACTTTCATCCAATTCCTGAACCATATGCATTCCACCAATGTCACTAAAATGATTCATGTGTTTTACATGGAAAAAGTTGAGCATACCTTGAAACAGGCCCATCAAGCTACTACGAGATGTATATGTTGATCTTTGAGTTACAACGGAAGAGACGTCATCAGTTTTTAGCTTCACTTGTGATCCAGAAATGAGAAAGTCACATAAGTATGCCTCACATTTAGATATGTTTCTTTGAGGACAATCATATGATCCATTGAAAGAGAAAGGCATAGTACTGAAAAATTCAAAGAGACCAGAAAAAGCTTTCGTTGAAACAAAAATATCAGAAAAAGCAGCATCACGTTCTTTTCTACTTCTCCGAAAAAAAGCATCGTATCTATTAATTGAAAGAGGAAATGTCTTGCGCAACTTCAAAGGGCGCTCAGAAACAGCATATTGATCCAATTGCCTCTTTGAACGACAGTTAACAGGGCTTTCCATACAAGGTATAAGAGGAAGAGCAGTCTTTTCTTCTTGCTCAGAGAATACTCGAAAATCATCCCTCGTTTCTAAAGTATCTAGTTCTCCATTGACCGAATTTACGATTTCAACTGAAGCTTGTTCTTCTCGCATTCTTGGATGAACACCTATAAAACAGATATCTGACCGTTAAAGAACTTATCATCCGAAATAGTCCAGTGTACATAAGCATGACAGGCTGCTGTTACAAACCAATTACTGCTGAGAAATCAAAAGTCAGCTAAGACCAGAAAAAGCTAAATTAGACAAACAGAGAAAGCTTCATATTAATTATCATCATCGATTAACAACTGATTAGCACCCTGGAGAGAACTGACAAAGACATTTATAATCCACTTAAGCGCATACAAGTCTGATTTTTACGACAATTAAATGATGGTTACAAACAAAATAATAATTCAAAAAAAAAAATCACATACTTGATTTTAAGGAATAGCGCCGGAAAGCAGTAATTTGCGCAAACACATGGACGGCATTAACAAAATCGACATCTTCAACCCAAGGCGAAACGGCGACGCTACGAACGAAACCCACAACCGTTTGAGGCTGAATCAAATTACTCTTTTGACCTTGTCCGTGGGATGTTAAGGCGGATGCAATCTGTTGGCCCAAGAATCTTAAGGCACGATGAAGCAAGGCATGGTTAGTGCAATTCTTGATATGGGATTTGAAATTTGGTTGGAAAGAAGAGATCTCTGATTCAAGAAAGTAACGAGACTTGTGGCAACCAAAGAATGAGACTAAGACACCAAACATATCTCTTCTTAGAACAACACCAGGCCACCATTGATGAGGGTAAACTACTCTTGCCCACACTATCTCCTTCTCTCCTCTTCTCAAATCCTCCTCCTCCATCTTAATTTACTCAAAACAAGATGTAATCTTCAAATTTCATATTGTTTTATTTTATTTTATTGGCTTTCACTCGGGTTTGAAATTTCCCTCCACTTTTGAGTATGATAATCAATTTTCCCGCTAATTTGAGTAGTTATCCAATGGCTAATGAGCCCACTGAAATCACCCCACCAGCCTCATCTTTTCACCAATACTACATTATATTATAATCAAAATCCAAAAAATTCATTAAATAATTGATATAAAATTATTTTATTCCTTATTTAAAACTATATTTTCCTTTTCTGATTCAATATCATACTACTGAAATATAATTACTAATCGGGATGCAAAATCGAATTCAGCAATGTTAATCTTTACGTAGATGTTGATAATAAGAGAAAGAATTAATATTACAAAGGAAAAAGAATAAAAAAATAAAAGAGGTTGCATTTCATCTTTTAAGATTTATATATTTTAAGGGGTACATTAACTTGTGACATCTTTAATT
Organism: Boswellia sacra; assembly: GCA_013180625.2. Taxonomy (NCBI): domain Eukaryota; kingdom Viridiplantae; phylum Streptophyta; class Magnoliopsida; order Sapindales; family Burseraceae; genus Boswellia; species Boswellia sacra. Next base: position 140,194 of record SNVD02016232.1, on the reverse strand, counting down.
GTGTTTAAATGGATCCGTCGACCGTGGAGCAGTTCTCCCTTCGAGCCCTCGTCGTAATTAACAGATCCGATTGAAAAATAATAAAATTTAAAAACGGACAGCATTTACTAAGCAATTATGTTAACGTATTGCTGGTAAGGAGTCCGTCCGCGCTCCTGGAAACCTGATAATTCTTGAGCCGCCTCTTCCCAACCCCAACTCAGCTAAAATACTAGTCGAGAAATTAACAAAAGCTTTGAATTTGGATGGTTCAGAACCCAAGAGAAATGCTTCAATAACCAAGTTTGAGCATGAAGCATAATCTTTAACATTGTCAAGTTTGTAGCCACAATAAGAACACAGAAATGCAGATTAATTACTCAAACTGACAAGAGGAAACACCACAAATTAACATCTAATGATACAACTACTATTACTGCTTTTTTCTTGACAATTATCACAACTGCTACTTACAATAACCTTACTATGTTACTATGATAAGCATCCAAAACTTCGCTATTTAAGCGACCAACAAAATTAGAAAGCAAAGAACTTCCTATATCACTAGCAATATCCGTCAGGAAATCCAAAAAGAAGCTCTATTAACAGCTGTGTGACCTGCGTGGCTAAGCTAGCAACAATCCAAGACTTATGACCATTTAGTCGGTACTACCTACTGCACCGTATACTGGATACAGCTAGGCTTAGTGTCTGCACCCACTGGAGCTGGTGCCTGCATCCTTAAAAATCGTAAGGAAGGATGTCAATTAGTCAGTGATAAACAGAAACTAGAAAGACCAACAGCAGCATCGTTGATGGGAGAGAACAAATGCAAGCACTAGTCAGCCACTTCCAGAATTCCCGTAAAAATAAAACATGTAGCCAGCATACATGACAACTACAATCTTAATTATCAAAATGGTTTAATCAAATGGTCCAGAACTAGTGACCCAACTTGTGTAAAAAGGGACCGCTTATCAAAACCCATATACCTACAAACACATTTAAACTGAGTAAGCCGAACCGAAAACTAGAGATTTACACAACTACAAGTTTAGAATGTAACAGTTCTCAAAAAAGAGCATTTGTTATAAATCGCTCACTGAGATTAAGAAAGTAGCAATTTTAAGTCATTATGCATGTCCTAATAACAGCAACAACTGATCAATTCATTGCCAAGCACAACCATACCAATCCACAACCAGCACAAATAATGAAATAACACAAAATGACAACGAACAAGAAAAGACGTGTATCATTCAGCTAATATCTCAGGATAATCACTCATAAACTAATATGTTAAGTGTAACAGAAGACTTAATGACATAGCAAGTCCAAGTTTTTGCAGAGGATTTAACACTACAAAGATTATGTTAAACAACAAGCTTTTTTTGCCTATTTATCATGTTAACAAATGTAAAACAAAGATTGACAATGCAAAGACATGATAAATAGGCAAAAGAACTTGTTGTTTAGCATACTAAATTGAAATTTAAACTGCTAACATATTTGTTTAAAAAAAAAAAAAAGAGTGACAATGCAAAGACAAGATAAATAGGCAAAAAAAACTTCTTGTTTAACATACTAAATTGAGATTTAAGCTTCAAATACATGTATTATGAAGTGACTCCAAGTTTATGGGCCAAATATGCAAAGCACAAAGACCGCCTAGTGTGGATGGAAGCTTGGCAGGCTTGTGACCCATCCTACCCTGCCACAAAGAAACACCCCCTCACCTCCACCTCAGGCTATAGCCAGAACCAAACCCCATACCTCATTCCCCACCAACGGGAAGAAAATGAAGAGTTTCTTGGTTAACTAACGTTATGGGACCAATTCAATGAAGAACAAAGGAAGTCCAAGTGAAGACAAAAAGGTAGGGAAAATCAAGGCTGTTGTGTTCTTTTGTTATCTAACTCAAACAACAGATAAGAGAAGAGAACCAGGTGAAGATCTTCTCCATTTTGACAACTGGGAAGAAGAAATAGAACAAAAACCCTGATCTCCTTTTTAAGTTTCTAATAGCGCTTGAGGAATATTGAAGATATATCAGAGTGGGGTTGGCCAAGAAAAAGGGGAGCGGGTGGGAAGCTGTTGAAGGACAAGCTGTCAAAACTCACATCTGCCTCCAAACCTCAGAGTCATGGGACTCGGGAGAGCTATAACATCTCCCATCTACCCTGTAGCTATTTTCTGACACCCCCAACCAAATTCACAAGGGCCAAGGATCTGGTGGTATGGGCCAAAATCACCATCCACAACACTTAGCATATCAGTATATATAGGCAGAAAAACATGATATATTGGCCCAAATAAAAGTAGTAAGTGTGAAAAAGTAGGCAACTGTATAAGTATTATCCATTAAAAAAAAAAAAAAAGAAGAAGATATTTTATTGACCACATTCTTCTTTTAGGTCACAGAAACAAAGAGTAGATCTTGAAATAGGATGTGCTCATCCAGTTTCACCAAACACTAACCACAATGTGTTTTGCTTTAAGAACCACAATGTATTATTTGAACAAGGACCATTTGTATACTGTAGAATGGAACTATTTCAATTGAAGATCAATTCATGAACAATCAAGGAATTATTGCTTCCATCTATACTAAATTAAAAATTTTCTAACAAAATTCCTTTAAGAATAATAACACAAGTATTTATGCAGAACTCACGAAACAAATAATTTCTAAATGCATATCCAAGCAACATTGTAAGTCTGGCACAAATCTCAGTATTGGGTTCTAAAATCTGTATTTGATATGTTGTGTGCTTAATTTAAAAAACATCAAAGATAAGGAGCTCAGAAAACATCATTGATCATAATTAGAAATACATATACACAAGAAAAGTGGAGTCAAATCCCAAACCTTTTAGTCAAGGTCATGGTTGTCGCTACCATTCCTCTCCACAGATCCACATATCTTTAACATCAACCAAAATACCCCCGGCATTTCAGTGATCCACAGAAGCATTTCTTTTTCCTATGAGGTTCACTATTAACTTCATCTGAACGGGCAATCCCATAATCATATGTCAACTCAGTCATGGGGGGAATGTGTCTCATTGCAAAAAAAGCAATATGGAGAAAGGACTCATTGTTTTGCTCAAAAATAACTGGCTGCCAGAAAACATTTGGAGAGCAACTGTGATTCATAAAACGAGCAACATTTCCAACATTCTTGGCACTTATGGTGAGGGGATATGGGATGTTGTATTCCTCAGTAGACTCATTAGAATCATCATCCTCTATCAAACCAGGTTCATAATTCCACTTGAATACGTCATAAACACGGTTTGTATCAAAAACATAATCATCATTTTCACATTCGTCCCCATCCTGCCTAGACTTCAATTTGTCTACAACTTCACCAGCAAATTCACAAATAAAAGTACCAGCGCGAATAGGATCCCATGAACGCAAAGCCCAACCTCTATCTTTTGTTTTAAACACTTCCAGATGAACCCTGAGGCCACTCTGAGACACTCGATTTTTGCAATTAGGAATGCAAGGACAGGAGGGACCACATTCATACACCAAAGGCTTCCGGCTTACTAGCACCCCATTGGTAGTATATGGGAAATCACCCCCATTTTTCTGAATGCAAGAGCAATTTGGATTACCGGGGAGACATGCACTACGGCAGTCACAGCCATAAGAAGGTTGAGTCAATCTAAATGATTTTGTATACTTAACCGTAGGGAAATAAGTGAAATAAGCAGGTCCTTTCTCATCATCAACATCATTTACAAGTGACACAGGTGTTGTCTCAGCCCCAGAGGTTAGGTCTGGAAGAATAAGTCCGATCCTCGAAGACAAACCATCCTTCCACTTCTGAATTGATTTCCACACAGAAAATGCACCAGGCTGCCCAGGTAATCTAATCAATTTATATTTAAACATACTGCAACCTGACTTCCCCTTCTCCATCCATGATTCCTGAATCCTATAAAGTCCATCATATATATAAACCTTTGAGGTAGGATTAGCAGCATCTTTCAACCCCCGAATAACTCTTACTTCATTCGCCCGGCGCAAGCTCTTCTCTAAAGCAAGATTACCTCTTTCAAGCTTCTGATCAGATGATTGCTTGTCCTTCCTATTTGCATTTCCACCCTGCCCGGTATACACCAAAACATCACTATCCTCAGCATCATCATCATACCCTCCAGACGATACAATGCTCAATGCCACTGGGTCTTCCTCTATATCACCCTTCGAAATCATATAATCAATCCCAGCCATGGACTGTGAATGCAAACCAATCACACACAACTCCATCCTAAAGAAGAAAATATCACCAATTTCCACTCCTGGAACAACTCCAACCCTCTTCCTCATATTTGTACGCACACCTTTGGTCAACAATATATTTCCAGCTTTCAAATCAGCACGCCTAATAACCCCCGTTGGAGATTCCTTAGCATCCTCCATCTGGCTAAGTCTCCTCCTAAGCGCATCAAATCTCATCAACACACTAATAACAATCTGTCTACTCCCCTCATTTTGCTCAAACGGACTAATCCCAGCATCAAATTTTTTACTACCAGAACCCGACAAAGAAAATTCAGGGTCTATGCCCTTCTTGACCTTCTTTTGCCTGGAACCAGATCCACGAGAATTCAAACCTTTAGCACGTTTCTGCCCATCCGCTTTCCCAGCAGAGGAGCCCACATCCCCATTAGAGACGTCGGAGAAATGAACGTCGGGTGACCTAAAGGAGCGGATGGGAGCAGCAGCGAATGAAGCGGGCGCCGTGTGGTTAGGGTGGTTGTTCTGGCCGTTGTCAGGCGTAGTTAGCGGCGTATGAAAAGGGTAAAATGGGGAAAACCCAGCTGGGAAAGGACCATAAGGAGGCGCACAAATGAAGGGAGGAGCTTGCGGGCTTGATGGCAACACTGGGACCAAACTACGAAGAGGTTTGACATCCAAAACCCGTGATTTATCAAACGGAGCTTGAGGTTGAGGAACAGTATTGGACCCTGACCCTCCTCCTTCCATCACAAACGCAAAAACCTAAACAAACAAACAAAGCGTGCGTTCTACAACAAACCCATTTATCTTTTTTAATTTTGTTACAGAGAAAGTTGAAACATGGCTCGAATGTTGAAATGATAATTAAAACAACCGAATCTGAGAAATTTGAAACCGAGGAGCAGATCACAAGCAAAAAGTTGTAAAATAAAATACCTCTTGGAATTGGTGGATCGTGGCTTGTTTTGCTTTGGATTTTGGATTGAAGTTTAGACAAAGGGAGAATGAAGAAGTGGAGAAGTGTTTGGGGGAAGTCTTACCTCTTAAATGCTTCTCTGTGCTCCCACTGTTGGACATGTTTTTTATTTTAGTTTGCTCGTGCGTGCGTTTCGACCTCTTGCTTTTTCTGGATTTATATTAAATGTGCTCATTTGTTTCTGCATTCTTTTTTAAAAAAAAATTATGATTACATAAATCAAATATTTATTTATTTATTCACACTTTTTCATACAAAAAATGATTTGTAATTTACATGGAAAGTAATAATTAATTTTTAGGCATTTAATTTATTATTTGGATATAAAAAAGTGAGAAATTATGTATATTATTTTTGTTTACCCAATTCCCATTAAATCTAAGTTTTTTATGTTCAATCTTTGAGTCTAAATAAATTAAACTAACTCCGGCTTACTTTGGAAAGCTATATTTTATAATATTATGGGTTTATTTATTTTAAAATTTAGAAAATATTTTTAAAAAATATATATTTATTATTATTTTATTTTAAATCAATATTAATTACATATTGTTTTTAAAATAAAAAAATTAACACTAACTATATATTTTTACTGAACTTTAAAAATAAAAATGAAAATTCTTTTTTAAAAATACTTTAATAAATTATGATTTTAAATTCATGCTATAATATTTTATCCAATTCTATTCGTATGAAACCAATAGACACCTAACCCGATGCCGTTGTTAGAATATTTGTATGGGAAGGGACAATATCACTAATGACCCTAAGGTTTGCCTAAAAAAAGTGACCTCCATTTTTCGAAAATTAACAAAACAGCCCTGACAGTAGTCTGCTTCTATTACCGTAAGAGAGTTCAAGGGTAAATTGATAAATGAATGTAATTTTTAATTAAAAAAATACAAACGATCTCAATCATCCCCAAAACAAATAAAACCACAACCAGCATCTCTAAAAAATGTCCCGCCAACCACCACTGCACACCCAACATCACACCTCCACCCCTCCTCCACTGCCATCGTACCCAGCACCGCCTCTACCATCCAACCCATCCACCACCATCGAAATCCAAAATCCACCTCCACACTCCACCACCACCATCGAACCCAGCCGTCACCTTCACCCTCAACCATCATCACCCACCTTTGCAGTAAAAACAATCCACCCAATTAAACTGAAAAAGGCAAATCTACAAATCCAGCTCTCCTATTCCTTTCTTTCATCAGATCTCTGTCACTATTCTCTCTTCTTTCTTTCCTTCAGTCTGTTTCCGTTGATTTAGGAAGGGGAAGGCGAAAGCAAGGAAAGGGGAGGATGGTAGATGGGTTTGGTTTCGTTGGGCACTTGGGCTGTTTGGCAAAGGACGTTAGGTGCCGCCTGATCTATGCTAGGTGATTAATGCTGGCATGTAGCCGTGATTTTCGGGTTCGCAGCACTAGCATTGACTGGCGGCAACAAGGTGCACTTTGGATTCGTGGAACGGGCGGCAACACGTGATCGAGCAAGTGGTTGAAGCTTGTGATCTTGTAGTTGGTTCAAGTTCTCTCGTCAATATTTTTGTCTCAAAAATTAGATTGGAAACATGAGTTTCCCGTTCAATTACTTGCCTTCTCTCCATCTCAAAACAACTCAATATCTCGGCTCTAACATGCTCTGTCTACAATCTATCAACCTTTATCTTCTTTGCTATTTTTTCTATTATCCATTATTACTTCAAATATCTCTCTCAGATTTCTAAAGTTTGTTTATTGTTTCCAATTCTCACTGATTTGCTCCTTATTTTTTCTCTTTAATCGTTGCTTCTTCAATTCAAGATTCAACGCATTTAAGATTGAAAGGTAGTACTCTTTTTCTTTTCTATCAAAATTTTTTGTTTTTTTTTTTTAATTCGGATATTGCTTGTGGCGGCTATGGTGCTACTTTAAAAAAAAAAAAAAAATTGTGTATCACAAGCCATCAATGTCTTTTCTTTTTTGTTTTAGAAGTTTTGTGATTTTTTTTTCTATTGGGTTGAAGGTTTGCTTAGTTTCAAAGTTGATGGATTTTTGGGGTGAGGTTTCTAGGTTTAGGATCCTGGGTTGCTAGCTTCAGTTTACTGGAGATTGAGAGAGGCAGGAAGGAGAGGTGAAGAAGAAGAAGTGAGTGGGGGATTTGTAATTAGGATTTAATTATGGAAAATTTCACTAATGACAAAAGAAAGATCAAGTAGGAAAAGGAAATATCGATGAGCTTCAACTTCAATGCAAACAAAACAAAAAGCCAAGCAAAAGCAAAGACAAAAGAAAAAAAATAATAAAAACTTATCAAAAAATTTGAATTTTCTGTTACCATTCCATTATATTCCTTTAGGCCGATTGTATGGTATAATATAAAAAGTATTATTTGTATAAAATTTTTTTATATCATGTTTGGTGCAGTCGAAGGGTGGATAGTATAGTAAAACATTGTATAAAAATCGCATAAAAGGAGGTAAAATAATGATGTCTCCCACCATGGGTTAAGGTCGGATAGGATAAGGATACGAGGAATTATTGGATATAATTTTTAATTAATAAGTTTTATATAATATAATATAATATTATATAATATTATATTATTAAAAGATTTAAATTATACAACTTTATTTTTTGTTCCAGTTTTTGATAATAAATACGACAAACATATATAAATAAATAAATATTTAAATTATTATTTTATTAATTATTTAAATGAATTATTTTAATAAATAAATATAATTTATTAAATATTTAAATAAAAATTAATTATCTAAAAAATTAATTTAATATAAATAATTTTAAATTATTATATTTTAAAATATTATATTATATTATTAAAATATTTAAATTGTACAACTTTATTTTTTGTTCTAGTTTTTGACAATAAATACTGCAAACATATATAAATAAATATTTAAATTATTAGTTTATTGAAATTTAAATAAATTATTTAAATAAATATATATAATTTATTAAATATTTAAATAAAAATTAATTATCTAAAAAATTAATTTAGTATAAATAATTTTTAAAATTATTATATTTTAAAATATTTTAAAATATTATATTTTATTATATTATTTAAATATTTAAATTATAAAAGTTTATTTTTTGTTCCAGTTTTTATAATAAATACTCCAAACATATATAAATAAATAAATATTAAATCATTAGTTTATTGAAGTTTAAATGAATTATTTTAATAAATATATATAATTTATTAAATATTTAAATAAAAAAATAATTTAATATAAATAATTTTTAAAATTATTATATTTTAGAATATTATATTAATTTTAAACCATTTTTATTATTTTAAGAAATTTAATATAGTTAAATACAATCTTTTATCAAACATAGTATTATATATTATACAATACAGTGATAAACAAAATACAGTATAGAATATACTCAATTCTATATTATATAATTCGATATAATACTATCTGCTACAGTAATAATTATATAATCCTATACGGTACACTAAATGCAGCCTTAAATTAGAGTTGTAACAGGTAAAGTGGTAATTGCACATGAACATAATAACGTTAACAGAAGAAGACTAACGTTAGGGTTAGTTTTGCGTATTTTCAAAATATGGAGGTCATCCTGATTCTACGGCAAACCTCAGGGTCATTGGGAACACTTTCCCTATTGAAAATTAATTAGGAAACAGCAGCATTTGAGTAAGGAAAGCAATTGAGCGTTGGTCCAATCCAGTTCAATATACTAGATCCAATGGACTCCAGTCCAATATATTTTCTTTGGACCCAGCCCATATGATGGGTTTCCTTAACCCAGCCCATAAAGATTCGTAGTCCAAGATATTTGAATTGTTTCCCCTTTTTTTTAGCCAAAAAAAACAAAGAGCTGTTGTATTCATCCTCAATTTTTTATCTCTTTAGCCTCTATTTTTAAATACATCCAATTAAAAAATTTAAACTCCTAGTTTCCTCTCATTGGAAGCCACTTGATTCCCAAAATACCTATCAATGAGTAATTGAGTGCTTCTTAAGCCCATGTTAATTGCTTCTTCACGTTAACTGAGTTTTTATGAATTTTCCTTCCAGTATGCTAGCCCAATAGCTAGGGAATACGTTTATAGGAGAAACCAACCCCTTTATGAAGCTCCAAGACCATTCAAGGTATGAGGACAAGTTTTTATGAGGCTACCCTTACTGGTAAAGGCTTTTCTTTGTGGTTCGTGATGAGTTCCAGTCCCGTGAGCCTCACCAATCACCATACGTTCTCAAATCGGCCTCTCTATTGTTGTTATTGTAGGCATACAATACTATGGCCTTTTTATTTCACTTTCTCAAAATGTAGAATAATGAATTGAGAGTCTCTCGCTATGTCCCTATTCCTTTCTTATATTCTATGGCCGATCTTCTTTAATCCAAAGCTGGTGCAGGTAATCTCATAGGTGGATTTCACCGGGAATAATTAAAAAAGGTTTTTCTTTCTATCTTTTGTCCTTCTCTTCTCCTTCGAGCAGTAGCAACAGTGGGATAGTTGGTAATTCAATTTTGATAGTAGGGGGACGGTGCTTGAGGTTAGCACTCTCTTTCGGTCAGTGAACAAGTCTCTGATACGGGAAATAACATGTATTTAGAAGTTTTTTTTTTCCCTCTTTAATAAATTGATATTAGGGCAAATTTGTGAAAAGATATTAAAAAAAAGTGGGGGTTGAAAAGATATAAAGTGAGGGCCGAACGGAGCGACTAAGAAAAATAAAATAAAACCTTCTCACTTCCCTCATTAGTTTTGTCACAAATCAAACATGGACCTAACTCCGCCAAATCATTTCTCTTCTGCCCCTCTTGCACCCACCTTGTCTGTTAGTCAAAGCAATTTGAAATTATTCTATGAGTATTTTAGACCCCATTTTTTATGTTGTTAGCCCCACTTTTATTTAACGAGAATAAAATTATAAATTAAAAAATCTTTTATTACACTCAATATTTAATTTCAAATATATTTATGATAAACTTAAATAATTATCATTTGATGTTAACTATGTTTAACATTTTTTTGCTTGAATTTAATATTTAATTAAATTATCATTTAATCTTAATTGTGTTTGACTTTTTTTTTCAATTGTTTTTTTATATTTGCATTTCGTAAATTTAAATATTAATATCCATAATACATAAGAATTTTTTAAAATGTTTTAACTTTAATAAATTATTTCTATTTATAGTATTGAATTCTTCAAATTAAATCAACAAAATAATCAATCAAATATTTCTTAGTTTTGGTGTTTGAAAGGGGGAGAAAAAGAAAAAGAAATAGATAAATTGGTCTATAGATCTATGATTATGTAATTAGTTGAAATTTAAACACAAAGAAAAATAAATGGGTTATAATTAATTTGGGATAAAAAGAACATAAAAATTGGAGACATAAATGATGAAGTTCTCTGTAAAATTATAGAGAATAAGAGAAAAATATTAAAGATATATAAAGAAAATGATTAGAGATATATGAGAAAAATTAGAGTTTTTGTTAAGTTCTCTTACTATATATTAATTATCCTATTTATTATATTTTTATTATAATTTTATTCTCATTTAATTTTGAGACGCGGACTGATGAGATAGAAAATGAGACTGAACAGATTTACTCTTATTTTCTTCTGTATTGGAATAGTGGGCTTGTCCATCGTGGTCCATAATTTTGGCCCTAAAAGTGGGTGGGAAAGACTTCTGTGCTGGAATCGTGGGCCTGTCCAGTCCACGTCTCTCTCACAGTCCCACATCATTCTTTATGAAGGAACCAATCTCGTGGCTGATTTCATTATAAATTTATAATGAATCTTTAAATACCAAGCTCCTGATAATCACGTCAACATATACTTTACAAAAGGCGTCCATGGAACATCTCCCAGTGCCACTTGTTTAAAGTTTTCTCCTCTTTAGAATAAAAATATTTTAATATTTTCAAAACTTTCATCTATTTATCTTCTCCACTCTATGTACTATTACAATGACAAATGATCAATAAATAATTTAAAAAAGAAGGATAATATTTTTGATGTATATATTTTTTCAGGTTTTTGCCTCCATGAGATATTATTCGTTTTAAGTTAAAGCTCACATGATTTTATTAAAAAAAAAAAAAAAACCTCCTTAGGGAAGAGGAGTAGTCCTTTATTCATAAGCTACAAGCCATGATTTGAACTCACTGTAAACAAATACAGTGACATTTAATCAAAGTTGATAGATTGATAGACTTGCTAATAGTAAGCTTAATTTTTGTGGTCAATATTGTGTGTATTTGTTTAGGTGAACAAAATCATTTTTTTCATTGAATTGGTAATATTGAGTATTTTGTACTTCAAAAGAAAAATGTTGTTATTTTGTTACAACGGAGAAATTCAAAGTATGGAGGAGAAAACGGGAACAGAGCTATATACTTTAACCGAGGAGATTCGTTTTTCTCTCAAATCTACAAATTTAGTACAATATCAATTGAAGCCAAAAGCTTCCTTATATAGCCATACGCCGCCCATTTCGTCTAATGAAATTGAGCCAAAATTTCTCCATGCGTAAGCTTTGTAATGAAGAAGCAATGAGTCCTTAAGACGTGTTATCTTATAATATTAACACATCTTGCATTTAATGTGGAAAGTGGTGGTTTATCCACCAATATACAACACTCCCATTTGGATACCTACTTTTTCAGATAATTGCATTTGACCTTATTAAGGAAAAATCCAGTAGAATAAAAAACTTAGTAAATAAATTCAATGAACTGAAAAGTGGTGTTGGATTACAACTGCCTTGTTAAATACCTGGTCGAAGAAAAAAAAAAAGAGTACAAAATACATAAGTCCAAGGTATGCTCTCCTGAAAAATATATCTTTGCTAGGTGCTCCCCCTGATAGCAAAATTGAACTGTGTACGATTTACTAGAGATTTTCCTACATTCTTTAGTATCTAATATACTGCATTAGTATGGAATTACAATTTAAATAATCAAGTTCATCAAGACTGACAAGTGCTAAATGTATTCGCCTCGTTACAGGTATATATGATATCTTAATTTTTATAGGAAACTTTGTGTCAAAAGTAAAACTTTGTTGCAGGTGACAAGTCAAACTCTGTACAAAGTGGCCTTGTTTTATCAATTTTATCAAGTAAGCCAACTCAACCAAAATTGTGTCTTTTCCAATCAAATCATGTTATTGGCAATGGACATCTCTTGTATTCCATATCTCAATCAAAGATATTAACTTTCTCAAGAGCTTAAATCTTTTTATCTCCACCATAAGTAGTCTCAATGGGAAGATAAGGCTCCACCAGAAGTAGTCTTGATTGGGAAGTAAGTCTCCACTAGGAGTAGTCTTGACTAGGAGATAAGTTTTTTTTAGAAATAGTCTCAATTGGGAGATAACCTCGACTAGGAAACAACTCTCCACTAGAAGTAATCTCGACTAGGAAACAATAGATATAGCTCGAGAGCTATTAATTTTGAGATATTATAGATACCAAATTCCTTTTGTGAAGAAAAAAATCTGCCAATTCACTAGATGGTCAAATGAGTAATATCCATGTCTTTTATATATTGAAGGAATTAGTAAATTTTCAGTTGAGGCATTAGTGTGAGATTAATACGAAAGATAATTAATAGATAATAGAAACAATAAAACAAATATAAACAAAAGTGATAAATACTTTTGGATAATTGGTGCTTTAGTCTTCACAATTATTAAAGGATTTTTGGTCCTTTTTCTTGCCCTTTCTTGACTTCATAAATATTCCATTCTTGGATCTTGTTGTAATTATTATTGTAATCACTTGTAAATTTGTAATTTCTTCTAGAGCAATCTTCAAGTTGTCAATAACGTCTTCAAATTATTGATAATGTCTTCAAGTATTATTGTGAGTATCAATGATATAATTGTTCACTTTTAGGAACATAGTTGATGATTCTTTGAAGATAGCTTATTATTCTTCTTTGTAATCAGAATAAGATAGATCAATCTTGAATTTTATGTGGTGATACTCTAGATATCTCATGTAGAATTAAATTTGAGCATAGAAGTAGACAATCACTTGCCATCATTTTCTTCTCGGTTATTTCTTGACCATAAAACTTCAATACTGATGCAATCTTGAATAAATCTTTAGTCATTTTTAGAAATTGATTAATATCTAGAAATCTTGAGTGCCTTCAATATTTGTGCAATCTTTAGATTTCAAATTTCTTCAATATTCTTGAATTTGAGAGGAATTATGTCTCTGTGATGATAGAATATTTCTTTTGAACTCTTCTAAAAAATCAATGAATCTTCATCTATAAATTACCGAGTCTTCAAATCTTCACATAAATGATGTAGAAGAAAAATCTTCTCATAGATGTGTCTTCATGCTTTTTGCTCACGATAAATATTTCTTCACATCTTCATTGAGAGTATTGAAGAATTGCCAAATTCACATCTTGTAATTCTCAAATATAGCAGAAAGATGATAACAACAACAAGATAAATAGATAAACTATTCTTATTTTTTAATATGGAAGATCCAACTCAGTGGTAACCACAAAACATACTTATAAGAACATTTATATAAAATAAATTGTATAAATAATTGTATAATCATAGAGCTATATGTCATGCTGATAACATATTGTGAAATCATAATCAACTGACAAACTATAAGGGTTACAATGGAGAAATTCAAAGTATGGAGGAGTAAAATAGAGAAGAGCTATTCATTACTTCAACCAAGAGAGATTCGGTTTTCTCTCAAATCTACGAGTTTAATACAATGTCAATTGAAGCCAAAAGCTTCCTTATATGGCCATAAACCGCCCATTTCGTCTGATGAAATTAAGCCAAATTTTCTCCATGTGTAAGCTTTGTAATGAAGAAGCAATGAGTCATTAAGACGTTTTAACTTATAATATTAACAAATCTTGCGTTCAAAGGGGAAAGTGGTGGTTTATCCACCAATATACAACAATTATATATATACATATTTATATGTTATGAATAACTTTATGACCGTACATAGTTCAATAGTATAATCATGCTAGTAACAATCTTGGATTGAATTGAAATCTTAAAAAATACTTTTGCAATCTTATCTTTGGAACAAAATTTGGTAGACTAATATAACGTGGTAGGCAGCATAACGACAACTCTCTCAATCGGGCTTCACATCGAAATGTTGAGCTTTCGCTATTAACAATATTATTTAATAATAATAACAAGCAAATGATGTTTCTCTTTGAGATCATACAGCAATCAACCAACACGTTGAAAAATGAGGATTACATTGTTTTTTATCTCAATTTGATTTTGTTGTCTAGAGAATTATTGTAAAATGACGCCATTCTTCTCTTAGGGCAGGCCATGAATCGAAGTCTAACATGAACAAACAACAGCCATGACTTTTCAAATCAAAGTCAATAATATTATCAAATTCATTTGACTCAATGAACGCAATTCCAATTCCAATTCCAATTTGATTTCCACATGGGTAGGTGGGTGGCCTCTCACTATAATTATAATTACATGACGCTAATTTCCAAGACAATGTCCTATTCTCTCTTTATGATATGCGCTTTTGTTCGTTGTTGGGTTGATTGCAGTGCTGCTTCATTGAAATTGACAATTTTCAGAGTTTATGATTAATACTAATTCTTATGTACTTCTAAACATGAGTTCAGAATTCCTAATTAGATACTTTGAAATTATGATTATAGTGGCAAGAACAACCAAACCTCAAAAACTTGAGGATACAATGAACCTGGGGAGCTGCCAAGTCTCTTTGCTGCACTGGCTTCTTTCTCGCGAAAAGGACTCTGATGATTGTGCCGAGTTTCTGTGTAATTACATTAACAATTCATTTATTTGTTGTCCATTATGTTCTTGTGGCACCCATTGTAATCATTCTTGCGATTTTTTCAACTTTTCCCTTTCACATTTTCTTTAAATATTTTAATTTTTTTCGCAGCATTCATTGCATGTCTATATCAAATTCCTTTCTCTAAAAGAGAGATAAATTTCACCGCCCATACCCACTTAACAAATAATATTTTAGATCATGTTTGCTATGCGACAAATTTTCACAAAAACCTGTATAAAAATACCTAAAATGAATTTTATTTTATAACTATAATGTTTGAGATTGACTAGCTTATACAATTTTATGTAAATATATTCCTCCACATAAATCAAATTAATTAGTAAACCTCGGATCATATTTTGTGGATATGGCTAGAAAGAATTGTGAAAAATTTTATTATAGTGTTTGAAAACTAAATTTAGATCATACATAAACAAGTCATCAATCCATAATATTAGTAAATTTTTAAAATTTTATACCATTACGAGATTGAAAAACTTATGTCCACACATTAAAATTATGAAGAAGATGGTAAATTCAACCAATATTAAAAACGTATGGATTCCAATTAAGGTGGGTTGCTGTCAGGTTGTCCCTTCATTGGCTGGCTGTGCATGTGATGGCTTCAGTAATTCCGCACAAAAGTCTGCCATGGTCCATGGATTGGCCGCCTCCATAAATTACAAGCCTTAAAACTTTATTAAGCTTTCGTTTCGCCTGGCCAAACCGGACGAGGCACTCAATAGTACTGCAGCTTCCCGGGCCGCTCGATTCAATTACACGCTTCATGGCCCCTTAATCTATTTAGATCATCATCATCATGATCATCATCATGGAGTTGCCAAGAAATCGTCTTCTTCTACCTCTCGGCAAACGTGATCTTAAGGTAGCTTCAAGCTTTATGACATTTGTCGTCTTGTTAATTATAGAGTTCGGTGTCCTTTTATGCGGAAAGTGTTGGATGGGACCCTTTTTCTCTCTCTGCTGTCACATGTATTTTTGTATTTTCTTAAACAATATATAACAATAATAATATTCATAGAATTCTCAATCAGTCGCTCTCTGGTCTGGTGCGTGAGTGAGTTCTGTTTGTAATTTGCTTCCTCTTCGGCTTCAGTGCACTAAACCAAGTTTTGCACGTCTGTATCTCCTGTCCTCTCCTCTGACTTGACTCCTATTTGGTATTATCCGTTAAAAAAATTTGAACCGGAATCTGTATACTTTATTTGTTACAAATTTTATGGGAAAAAAAAAAATTCTCAACTTGCCTTAATATAAGTGATTGATAGTAATAATAATTTTAACTTTCAAATTAATCTTGTACTCTTTCGCTTTGGTTTCGTTTGCAGTGATGTCAATGGGCATGCACCATGCATATGCATAGGTTGTTGGTCCTTCTAATTAATGACTAACGAGTGCCACCCATTTCTTTACTTGTTTAACTTGGGTTTGGTTAAAACTGGTAATGAAATAATTAAGCATTCATCTCTTGGGCGTTTCAAGAAGATTTCTCACTTTCGAGTATGTAAAATTTGATTCTCAATCAGCACGTAGTGCAACTCTGCAAGGCATGCAAATGAAACGACATTTTGTTATGTTCTAATTTTCATTGGGTGGTTACTTTTGAGCTAATTGGTTCTGTCACATAACTATTGGAGACTACTATTTCACATTCTGTTTTGCTTGTTATTGATTTCTGTATCGTTTGCGGTTGACTGGATGTGTAAAGATTGGATTTTCACTGCAATCATCGAGGCAGTAACTCCCAAGCATGGAGGAGGACAAGTGCAGAGAGCCACTGTTGAAGAAGAAGTACTATGATAATTGCTCAGGATGTAGAGTTGAGCAGCGTAAGGAGCAGCAACGAGGATTGCCTATTCGAGAACTTTTCTCTGTATGGTTTGTTGTGCTTTGTGCTGGTAAGTCATTAAGCGTGGATTTATATGACAGTCAAATCAGTTTTCTTTTTCTTTGTTTTACATACTATCAAGTTGGAAATTGGAATGATAGTATATTCTAGCCATATGTTATTTCTGCTTTAATTTCAATCTGCTCTGTGAATAAAAATTTTGATTGTTAAATAAAAAGCACCTCTTTCCCTTACACTAACATCCTTCTGGCGTTATATTATTTCAGCACTGCCAATATCATCTCTCTTTCCCTTCCTTTACTTCATGGTGAGTGTACCTGTAAACTCCTCTGTGGACTTTAGGTTATAATAACTCTGTCTATCATGCTTGCCGAGTATTCTGCCTGTTCAATTCCAGATTAGGGATCTTCATATTGCGAAAAGAGAGGAAGATATTGGCTTCTACGCTGGCTATGTGGGTGAGCAAGCTTATTTTCTGCCCTTTCTCTTTAATAATGCCAATGGCAATGCAATGTTTTTAATGTAAAATATGCTTCTAATCACGTTTTAGTTTCTCAAGAAGTTATGTTAACATAACCCTCTTAATATCTTGAAGGGTCTGCATACATGCTTGGCAGAGTTTTGACATCTATTATGTGGGGGGTAGTGGCTGATCGCTATGGTCGAAAGCCTGTAATAATATTTGGGATCGTCTCTGTGTTAGTAACTAGTCATTTCCAAATTCCAGTTAAACTTTTAGCACAATTCTGCAATTAATTCTGGGTGGTGTTCTTTGTTTCTGACATCTGTTTTTATCGGTTGCAGGGTTATTTTCAACACTCTATTTGGGCTGAGTGTAAATTTTTGGATGGCCATCATCACAAGGTTTCTTCTTGGGTCTTTGAATGGTTTGCTTGGACCAATAAAGGTACTGGAAATTTTTGCTCTATGTGATTCCTTGATTATGTCTATGTGCGTTCCTTTCTGTGCCTCACATCTTTCAATACCATCAGGCGTATGCAATTGAAATTTTCCGTGCAGAATACCAAGCTTTAGGACTGTCAACGGTGAGATTTCTTTATTTCTGGTTTTCCATGAGTTGGAGATATTTCATGAGGCATCACAACTGAGAACTATAATCTAATTTCAGATTAGCACAGCTTGGGGCATGGGATTGATCATTGGCCCAGCTCTGGGTGGTTTTTTGGCCCAGGTACTTCTATTTTATGCAAAAACTGCTCCTATAACATTGAAAATAATTCCATTTTCTTGGCTAATTTGAAAACACTTGAAATGTTCATGGTTCAGCTCATGTAGTATTTTTCTAATTTTGTGGATAATGTTGCATTTCAGCCAGCAGAGAAATATCCACATATATTTTCCAAGGAATCTCTGTTTGGGATGTGAGTGAAGTTTAACTGTTTAATCGCGCTCCATTGTTATTATTATAATTATTTTTTTTCTTGAAAAATTTCTAGAAATAGGATTGCATTCTGAACATGAAAACTTATGCAGATTTCCATACTTCTTGCCCTGCCTCTGTATATCGATTTTTGCTGCTGCGGTGACAATTGCTTCTTGCTGGCTCCCGGTATATGGTTTCTATTATTCTGTCACAATACTAGTAATAAATTCTTTTCATTTCAATTATGCCTCCTTAGTATGGTGTTTTTCTCTGATAAACTTCTGAATGCATGTATAACTTATGCTTGTCTTGTAATGATTTAATAATTGGCACCATCATCTTCTATTTTTTGCAATTGTGTGTCCTAAAATATATCATTTTACTGCAGGAAACATTGCACATGCACCACGAAGATGATGTCTCATGCAATGACTCATACGAAGCTCTGGAATCTGCAACCTGTGGGTCTGATGCAGATTTGGAACTAGTTAAAGGAAGAGAGGAAAATTCTAAGAAAAGCCTCCTAAAGAATTGGCCCTTAATGTCTTCAATTATAGTTTATTGTGTTTTCTCCCTCCATGATATGGCTTACACAGAGGTATACTTCTATCTGATTTCGGATTGGTAATATATGTTATTTTGTTTCGCTTTTACTTTCTATTCATTTAGCTTTCATTTTGCCAATACCGAAAGTATCCTAATCAAGAAATGTTCATTTTTGTTTTTCAATGTTCTTATGTTCTTCTGTGTGTGTGTGTGTGTGTTTTTTTTTAACCTTCAGTAATAATCAAATTGGTTGGAACTGTTGTAATTTCTCTAGATATTTTCACTATGGGCTGTTAGTCCTACGAAGTTTGGGGGACTTAGTTATTCAACTGAAGATGTTGGTGAAATTCTTGCAATCTCAGGTATAAAATCAATACTTGTATATTCCAAATAAATTGAGTTATTGTTCTGAGGCGATTTTTGAACCAATAAATGGCTAACTTTCAGTCTTGGATTGATCCATTTTTGAGCTTAATAATGTGTTGCACATTACATATTGGATAATTAAATTGATTTTTTCCTAGCTAGGGACCATGATGCTAGAACATTTTTCTTCTTCTTTGTGGATTTATCCACAAATATTCTTGACAATGCCAATTGTTGATCTTCTAGGTTTCAGCCTCCTGGTCTTTCAACTTAGTGTGTATCCATTGGTGGAGAGGATTTTCGGGCCTATAATGGTAGCACGCATTGCAGGGGTAAATCTTGAACATATACCACGTGGACTTTTGTTTGCTTTCTGCATTTAACATATTTGTTCCTGATCCTAATTGTTGTTGTATTCTTGGTTATGGATTTCCTATATACAGGTTTTATCCATACTACTTTTGACAAGTTACAGTTACATAGCAATGTTATCAGGAGTTGGCCTTGCCTTGTTGATAAATTTTGCTTCCGTGTTGAAGAATGTTTTATCTGTGAGTGCATACACTACTTATAGATGTTTTTTTAACTCATTTAGTCTTTCAATGATACTTTTAATCTATCCAGAAGCCAATTTGTTGTTATATTTACTATTATTTTTTTCCTTGCTAACCAGTTGTCAATTATAACCGGGTTATTCATTCTGCAAAACAATGCAGTGGTAAATTTCTTCTCTCAAGTTTATTTTGTATGTTCCTTAGTTTCCCATTTTTGAGTTGCCAAATTAAGATCTTGAATATTATGTCTCAACTTGATCTGACCACGTCTGAAACAAACAGGACCAGCATCAAAGAGGAGCCGCTAATGGAATTGCGATGACTGGAATGTCACTTTTCAAAGCTGCTGGTCCAGCTGGGGGAGGTGCTCTGTAAGTGTCCTTATTTCATCAGAACTACTTTCAATTATAAGGCTCTGTAACTAATAAAAAGGATTGTAGTAGCCTAGTAGGTGCAGGCCACAGAATGGAAATATCAATACAGAAATACAATCCTCCCACGTGGAAAAAAAAGAAAAAAAGAAAAAAAGGTGCCAGTCCTGGCACTTCTACAGGGATTCCTTAATGCTGACAAACTAATCCAGTTTATTGACAAACAACATGTGGGATGCCTAGTTCCAAGACAGATTCTTTGTTGCGTCGCTAGATAAGCCAATAACATCCAAAAATTACATTAAGAAGTTTCATTACTTTGGCTACAATATAATATAACACACTATTAAATCCTCAATTTTTTAGTAATCTCATCATCTTTGTCCTCGCAGATTTTCTTGGGCGCAGAAACGTCAAGATGCCGCCTTCCTCCCAGGTATTCCAGCGAAATTTCTCACTTCTAGTTCTTGTTGCCCACCATAATTGCAATGTAGTTTTTGTTTGCATTTCGCTTTCTTATCAGAGAAGTCTCTCCCTCTTTTTGTTTATTCTTGCTCAAAGGACTAAGCAGCTGATTTTATGTGCAGGCAGCCAAATGGTTTTCTTCATGCTAAATGTGGTGGAGTTAATAGGAGTACTTCTGACATTTAAACCTTTTCTAGTTCAGCGCCGTCGTTAGAAACATAAATTCCTTTATTCATTTCACAAGTGATGCCATGGAAAAGTATAAATAACTTGATTCTTTGGTGGTGGATGATAATGCGTGTAACACCTAAATGATTAAAGAGGCAATGTTCTTATTTGTGCCTATAATAGCTAAATAACCTGCTTAAAACTTAGTGGCGTTCTTTTTAACCTATTTTGACAGTCTTTTTAATGATAAATAGTATTTGGGCTAGTTCAGGATTGTTGTAAAAAAAGCAGCTTTTGCTTTGCGATAAAAAAAAATTAGCTTAAAAAAAAGGAGAGTGTTTTGATAAACCAACTTTTAAAAACTATTTTGCTTTTAAAAAACATGAGAAGAGGCGTTTGGAATTGTAATTACTGTTGTTTTTTTATGCACAAATGACTAAAATGGACATATATATTATTCCTTTGTAATATATAATTATTAATACTTTATAATCAATTCTTTTTTCTTTTTTGAATTATTTCAAACATTATCTATATAAATTAATTGAATGATATTTTATAATCAATTAATTTTTCTTTTTCTTTTTATAATTGTTTCCAACATTATCTATATAAATTAATTAAATAATATTTTATAATTAATTATTTTTCTTTTTATATAATTATTTTCAATAATATCTACATAAATTATTTAAATTTATTTCAAAATCAATTCTTTTTTCTTCTTTAAATATTTTTCACAAATTCAATATATATTATTACAATAATATTTTGCAAGAATTCAACCAAACAAGAAAAGGAGGAAAAAAAAAAAGCAAATCAAATCATGTTAAGTAGACATATAAAATAATTAACTAATATGCTAATCATTAATGGGCGCTGCTCTAGAAATTTGACTGGATTTGATCAACAATCTTCTTGTCCACTAGAACGTTGATGGCTTTAGGAATAGGCGTTGATAGCTTTAAAGTTAGATGGGGTAATTTTGTCATTTTTATTTAATTGTGAGGATAATTTTGATATTTTACTTTTTCAAAGTAGTAGTTGGCCTTCAAAGCAGGTGGTTCTTTGCTTTTAAACGATTTTCCTTAAACCTTTTTTTTTTTTTTGCAGTATTTTTTTTTGAAACAATTGAAAAGTAACTCCAAACACCCTTAGGTTGCTGATTTTTTTTTTTTTTTCTGCAATAACAACCCCAAATTGGTTCTTTGGCTCTCATGTAATTGTAGCCAAAGACCCGAATCTTTCCCAATGTATGTAATTAATGGCACTTAACGGTCATTTGTATTTTTGAGATATGACCAAAAGCTTAAAGAATAAAGAAGAGGAAAAATTGAAGCAACTTTCATCCACATGATCTATAAAAATATATGATATAGGACCCATTATATTATAATTAGGAATAAAATTAAAGATTTCAATTTTGATTTCAAGGATTTTAATAAATTAGGAATTTTGACTTCCTAAAAGATCTCCTATTTGGGTTGCTTTCCTAATTAATCGTTTTTCATATTACGCAATATTTATTTTTGGTATTTTATAGTTAAATTAGGATTGAGATTCTATTTTCTAATAGGATTTTATTTTCTAATACAACTATATTTTAAGATCCTATAAATATTAGCATTTAGTTATATTATTTTCTTAAACTTTGTTGTTATTAATTTTTAATCTTTTAGTAAAAAGATTATTTTCTCCTCCAAAATTCACTGTATTTCTTCCTAAATTTGTTTTATTATTTCTCTCATTTCCTTTGTTTACATCTCTCTTCTTTTCTTTTAATTTGAGGAACCTTGTTCCTCATTGTGAGTGGAGTTTTCTTATTGTCAGAGCGGTTGTGACCACAACATTATGTCCAAGCCTCTTTCGAGATTTAAAGGATTACAAATAAGCTATGAAGGCAAGTTTTGAGATGTAATGGAGTCGCCACCCAAGTTTCTCTTTAGAGAAAAAAAAACTGGATGATGGCAATCCGATCTTTTGCTTTAAGATCTAAACTACCCTCATATATTCAGAGATGAGTTTGAGAAGATAGGTAGGAGCCTTCGACCCACCTAGATAGAAATTTGGTCTCCACTAGGGCATACTAAATAATAATGGCTTAAATGTTGTTTGCACTCCATTATTGTTGATTGATTTTAAGCACAGATTGTTCAATTTTATCTTCTTAAGCATGAAAGGTGATTTCAATAAAATAGTTTATAATTCAAACAAAGAAAGAGGGAAGAAAATGGATTACAATTTCTTTCAAACATGAAACAAATGAGGAATGGAATAACAATTCCTTAAAAAATGTGCATAAAATAAAGTACTTAAAAGTAAATCAAAATAAATGATAATATCCCAGCACATATAATTAATTGTGAATAAAATAAGAATGAAAAAAGGCACTCAACATGCATTAATTAAATAAACATTAAAAACATACAATTTGCAGAGCATACAATTAAGAGACATAAAATCAAGGAAGCATGCAAACAATACAAAAGTCATAGCAAACATCAAGAACACTATTAAACAATCAAAATGAGATTTAATAAAGCAAGAAATTTCTTATCACAATTTATGAGTCCATTTGGTACTTATTAAACTTCTCATTAGGGGTGAAAATTTTTGACACGACCTGCGAATCCGACACGACATGACACAGAAATTAGTATTTTTGGGTTTATCTTAATCGTATTTGGATCGTGTTTGGATTAAAATTTTTAATCCCTTTAATAATTGGATTGTGTTTGGCTTGAGGGATTGCATCTGCAGGTGACACGAATTCATTTATGACATGAACCCATTTATGACATGAACCCATTTATGACACGATTAGTTTTAATAAAACACGACAATACGACTAATACAGATTGACACGATTATTTTTAAAGTGAGACAATTATAAATATAAATTAATTTTAAAATTTCATTATACGTCTATTAGATATTTAAATTCAAGATTGTATTTTTATTAATATTAATATTATATTATTATTAATTTTGATATGATCTTGAACTACCCTTATTTTTTTTTTTACATATTTGTTTTGTAGGTTACTTAAGAGTTAAAAAGATGCAATATATTTTTTTCTGAAGCTAAATTGCATTTAAGTTTGTATGGAACTTGATATTTAGTGGATTTTTTATTGTATTGTGGATGAATTTTGAATATTTTCTTATTACTACTGTTTTAATTTAAAAATACTAAAATAGATTAGAAATTGAAATGCTTAATCGTGTCATAATTATGTTAATCATTTAAAAGTGTTATAATCGTGCCTGTAAAACGTGTCATAAATTTGTCAAATATTTAAACATGTCATATTCGTGTCTAACATGAAAATGACTTGTTTATTATTCGTGTTCGCATATCGTGTCGTGTCATCGCGGGTCACTCGTTTAATAATCGGGTCATGTTTGAGTTGAGTCTCTTTGACACGAATAATAAATGGGTCGGGTTTAGGTTGGAATATTCTTCGTCGTGCCATAGCTCGACATGACACGAACACGACCTATGAACCCAAATTCCCACCCCCACTTCTCATGCATATCAATCTAATATTTCAAACAAAATGACAAAAAATAAGCAAAAAGGATGTTTAAATGGCCACCAATTACGAGTCCATCATTATTCCTTAAAGTCCATTCATACCATTCAAAGAAAATAATTCAAGAAAACAAAAGAAGAATATTGGTAGAAGAAGAGAGATCAAATACTTAGACAACAAATCACACATATTGAAAGGAAAAAGAAAAAGGACTATATTATTTAATCACAGTGATGGTTCCTCACTATCAAATGTGAGTCCACCATCACTCAACATCATCATAAAGTCAAAAGAGATAAAAGGTAGAAGAGAAAAGCATGCATGGGGCAAAATACACTACAACAGGAAAGGCTTTTTACTACACTTATTTACCGCGGACCTGTAAAAATGCGGTAAAAATTTGAAATTTACGACGGGCTAGTACGCCTGCAGTAAAAGTAAGGGCTTTACTGCGGTTTCGGAGGCCCGTAGTAAAAAGATTTTATATAATCTGAAAATTTTTTTGCCATTCTCCTGCTTCTCTCGCTCTCTCTCTCTTATGCTGGTTGAAATCCCTAATTTCTTGTTGTCTAAAATCCCCTCTCTGTTACGCCCTTCTCCCTCTTCTCTCGCCCTCTCTCACTTCCCTCTCAAATCCCTAACTTCTTCCAAGTAAAATCCCTTAAGAAAACCGAGCCAGATGCGGATCCGAAGGTGGAGGAGACTGGAGAGACCTCGACCAACACTACTTCCACCGAACAAACACCGAAGCCAGGGCTGCAGAAGGGCCAAGGCAACCGAACCTTCACCATGAGAGAGCTGCTCAGTGAATTGAAAAGCGAAGAAGGTGAAGACAGCACCAACAGCACCAGGTCTACATTTTAACATGTGCTCTATATGTCAGGTGTTATTTTAAAGATAGAGAAAAATAATTGTTATTTATGTGCTTAAGTAACTGTTGTTTAGATCTTGCATTCAATTGAAGAGGTATATTGTCTGTTTATAAATAAATTTTTGCTTTTGCAGATTGCATTCTTCTTCTCGGCTCTGCTCTCTCTCTACTCTGCTCTCTCTGGCTCTACTCGGTTCTTTCTTCAGATCGCTTTCAGGTAAGTTTCCAAGATTTTTGTTCGATTTTTGTTTAAATTTTGATTGCTTTATTTTCTCTGTTTAAATTTTTTTCTTGAAATGAGTGTGTCAAATTGTTTAGGCCTGCTTACCACTGCACACAGAAGCACCAATGACTTGTTCAACCCAGACAAGGGAGAATTGCTTGGTATTTTATCAAATTGTTACATCACTCACTCTTGAATAACAATGAAGCTTGTAACGGTAGAACTCCTGGCAAAATCATGTTTTAGTACTCAATAATTCCTTCCATAAAGGCTGATTTTCAAAGATGTACTGCTTAGTACTAAGATTTAGAATGGTGATAGCAGTTTGCAATTAATTTTCAAAGCCTTTTAGAACGAGAAGCAAAATGAGATCATTAATATTTTAAAATCAAGATTTGATGGGTGATATGAAAACCTCAGTTTCAGCGTGTAGGTTTGATTGTTGTATTCTAACTAATGACTATTAATGATTTCTTAAACCTAAATCCACCATTAGTTTTTAAGTTTATTTTGTCTAATATGATTAAGCCACCTGTTTTTGCTTAACAATTATGAAAAAGCATGCAACATGCAGTAGATGTCTGACTCATAATAATGATTATACGCCAAACAGTTCACCAAGTTAAAACCAATTAACTACATATCGATATCAAGAGTAGATCAAGAATTGAAGGACACCAACAAGCATTGAACTCAAGCGGAAGGTTTGTGGATCAATGTTGTTAGAGACCAATAAATAAACAAATAAATGGAAGTGATGTTGGATTATGCTATCCTACTGAGGATTTTTTCTGCTTCATTAAACATGCCGAAACCTGCTCTCTATTAGACATGGAAAGGCATGATTTGACCTATTTTTAAGCTGAAATTTTGTTGTCAAGCTACAGTCATGTTTTGAATGTCTAGCAAGTTTTAAGCCAACTATGCACATTGTGTGAAAACA
Source organism: Boswellia sacra (assembly GCA_013180625.2). NCBI lineage: Eukaryota > Viridiplantae > Streptophyta > Magnoliopsida > Sapindales > Burseraceae > Boswellia > Boswellia sacra. The sequence goes on along the minus strand of SNVD02016232.1, from coordinate 113,838 downwards.
TTATATGAAAGTTTCTAAGGCTAATATTTATATTTCGTGCAATTTGAGGGGGAGGTAAATTGTGTCAAATGGGATCCAACAGGTTCATTGTTGGCCTCCTGCTCTGATGACATCAGTGCCAAGGTTATTGCTATGTTTCTTATTAGCTATTATTTGGGTTTACATTTATGAAGTAGATGTCTGTTTACTGCAGGTCACTTGTTCTAGTTTCCTGGGTTGTACATAGAAGAGGCATGTATATAGATTGTATTATGATTTTTTGCTACAAATAATCCTCGATGTCATTTCCCACAATTTTGTTTCTCTTCCTGCGAGTTTTTTCATGATACATATGGTTGGCAACTCATATAATGTCATGGTGCAGATATGGAATATGAAACAGGACAAGTATGTTCACGATCTGAGGGAGCACACTAAGGTATCATTCCTTTGTTTCCTCAATCATCATTTAATGTGCACATGCTTGTATAAATGCAAGCATATTATTATGTAGTCTTTTTAAGAGTAAATTACTCTGTTCCAGGAAATATATACCATCAGATGGAGTCCCACTGGACCACGGACAAACAATCCTAACCAGCAATTGATTCTGGCAAGGTAAATATACTATTCTAAAATGACATTTGTTGTTTACATTTTTTATTGAAGTTGATGAAGCCCTTTGGTAAAATGTTGTCATTATGTCTTTTTACCGCTTGACGTTTATTTTAAATCTGAAGTTGAATATGTGGAGTTAGTTGATTCTCAGATAATGTCTATGGCATTGTAAATGAAAGTGATGCTGAAGAAAGTGAGGAAGTAGAGCACTCAGAATATTCTTATAATCAGAGAGTAGAAGCCAAGTGGGTGGAATTGATTTGTTTGCAACAAGATTAATTAATAAATGCATTCACCACATAATTGACTTCTCTTGGCACTTAAATTGGAAGTTTCTTGCTTTATGAACTTTATATCTTATTTATTTTTTAGGATAATGTTAGTGTCAGGGGATTTTATACCACTGGTAGAGGAAGCAGTGGAGGAAGTAGGGGATATAATTAGGACCCGCGGTAAAAAATTTCACCACACCACATTTTTTACGACGGGCCTGCAGCCCGCGGTAAAAACCGCGGTAAAAAGTTAAAATGATTTTTACGGCGCTATTTTATACGGCGGGCTTAAACCGCCGTGGGCCCGCCGTAGAAGGCCTTTTACCGCGGTTTTGGCCCGCGGTAAAAGGCCCATTTTCTTGTAGTGATAGTATGAAAAAGAGAAATCATAAAAAAAAAAAAGAAATCATGCCTCTAAAACCAACACAAATTCTAAACATGATTATAAACAAAGATAGACCTAAACATGTTACTAAACATTCATAAAAATTTTATCATGATAGTAAAAAAGCAAGAAAACCTAGCATGATTCTAACACATTTAAAACCTAAACATGATTCTAAAGCATCTAACCAAGAATCAAAGAAAAAACCAAGAAGAATGAGAAGAAGAAGAAGACATAATAATAACTTGAAAAAAAAATCCTAATAATGTTTATGGGAAAAATTAAACCTAAGCATGATTCTAATAAAGAAAGGATAGATGACTCACCTTGACACGCTATCCATAGCTTACAAAACAATAAACATGTTAAAACATTCTAAAAACCCTAATCATGCTTAAGCAATAATAAAAACCTTAATCATGCTTTTTTGAGCAGCTAACAAAATAAAATAAAAAAGAATAAAGAAGAAATAGAGAAGAAGAGAAGACAAAGGAGAAGAGAATAACGTCCAGGACTACTCTTTCTGGGTTTAGAGCAATAAAAAAAAAGACTTAGGAAGACTCTTAGAATTCTGACAAGTGTCTAATAGAGGGCTTTGCAACTGATCTCTGAATGAGTTGAAGAGTGCATCAAAGGAGGCTTTAAATAGGCTGTCTATGCAGAGTGAAAAAATTGATATATAAGTAATGTGGATTTGGTGAACAGTGAACAGTTTGAATATGGATTTCAATTTTGATTATAGGAATTTTAATAAATTTGGGATTTTAACTATTATGAGGAGTTTTGACTTCCTAAATTAGGAGATCTCTTATTTAGGTTACTTTCCTAATTAATAGTTTTCCATATTATGTAGTATTTATTTTTGATATTCTTTAGTTAAACTAAGATTGAGACTCTATTTTCTAATGAGATTTTATTTGTTAATACAGTTATATTTTAAGGCTCTATAAATAGGAGCATTTAGTTATATTATTTTCTCAGACTTGTTGTTATTGGTTTTTGATCTTTTAATAAAAATATTATTTTCTCCCTCAAAATTCATTGTATTTCTATCTAAACTTTTTCGATTATTTCTCCATCTTTATCTACATCTCCCTCCTCCCTTTTTTTAATGTGAGGAACCTCGTTACTCATCAACATATTCAAGGCCACTAAATAGAACTAATCAAAATTGGTCATCAAAACCTTCAAAGAAGTGGCCAATAAAAATACCCTTTTGCAATTAAAAAAAACTGTAGAGTAACATTTCTACTTGTGTCTCTTTGACTTGATAGTTAGACAACTAAAGTTTTCATCAAAACCCAAAATTTTTGGAAAATAAAAATTTGTGGATGTAATTCAATTAACTGATAGCGATATCCACATTCTGTGGTAAGAGTACCACACCCTCCTGGGGCTGTGCTTGGGTGGCTTCTTTTTCGCCAACGGACAAGACGACCAATCAATAAAATCATTTTCCTTCAACAATTTCCTCCAACTAAAACATTAATTAAATCATTTTGCTTTGTTTTCTTATTCATGACAATGATGGAAGCTTTTCTAATGAAACATGAAATGACAGAATTCTCCAGTGGTCATGGAAGCTACAAAGACTGCATGCGCCTTTTGTCACCTTCTCAATAATTGCAGACAACCTTCTTGAATTTATCTGCAACCAACCATGTTGTCCTCATCATGATTTGATTGAGTTAAAGCTTCTTGTCATTCTCTTATATTCACCAAAATGAGCTGCTTTGATAAAGCTCCATTTAAGATGTCCGAGTTTCATTTGTAGTTCTCTTCCTCGGTTTTTAAATAGGTTTTGTCACATCTCATATCCTTAGATCGACCTAATTGACTAATTAATGAACAGCATTGCAACATTCTCTTGAGATAATTGTTTCAATTTTATATTTAAGTAAATGTTCTTTTCTGGATGAAATACTCTTGTGTGAAGTGCAGTTTGAAAGTAAAAAGTTAAGTGTGACAAGGCTTATGTTTATAACGTCCAAGGTGGACGATAATTTCTTGAGTTTCGACCCATCACCCCTGCATGCAGACAATTGATGACATATCGGAGTTAGAGATCGATGTGATCATACTGTAACATTGTTAATTTAAAATTATCTAATAGTTGAATTATAGTTATAAAGTAATTATTATTCAAGTTCTCTATCTCTAATGGTGCAACTTAAAATCATCGATATGTTTCAAACTATTCTATCGTCTACATATTCATTGTTACTTTGAGATATAAATTAGTACCTAATAACACTTAGTTTTACGTCCTATGATTAACCTAAATAATGTCGCAGATGATGATGTCAGTTAGCAATATCTCTGTATGTGTGGCTCCTAGTAGCTTTATATCAAGACATTAAAATACATAAAATTAATGTTTTTGGCATGGGCTTCTTTTTTTAACACGAGAAGAAAGCAAAAGCATCCCTGTCCCAAGAGTTGAAATTTTTCTTTCAAGTAAGTTCATGGCTTTAATATGCGATGCAACTGAAGGTACATTTATATTCTTATTCTGCGTGTGACTTACTAATTCATGGAGAGTACTATCTTAGACTAAAATTCGAACTGGTGTACAATTTCATTAAACTATAGGAAGTTTCTTGTGCTGACTTGACCAAAAGTATATATGGCGGAGGATATCAAGTGCAGAGAGACACTGCTGAAAAAGAAATACTATGAGAATTGCTCAGGCTGTAAGGTTGACCAGCTTAAAGAGCTGCAGCAAGGTTTACCTGTTCGAGAACTCGTTTCTTTGTGGTTTGTTGGGGTTTGCAATGGTGGGTAATCTCATCTCAAATAAGCTGCTTTTAGGTTTAGCTTAAGGGGGCAGCTTAAATAACTGTTGCATTGAGTTGTTGTTTCCTGCTGCAGCACAATTTGATTCAGCACCTAGCTAGCTGTTAAACATTTCTTAATAATGTGATTCATTATTTTATACCATCCCTTAATCCTGATATACATATCATTTATTTTCTCAGCACTAGCAGTATCAACTCTTTTTCCCTTCCTTTATTTCATGGTGAGTATTATTTGTTACTTTCACTGTAGTTATTAATATATAAGAGCAAATTAAGGGATGTCAATTAAGTTTTCTGTTGTCTATATTATGCATAGTGCTATCGCTTATCATTTGGAATTTGATTCAGTGAATGATTTTATTATATTAGAGAGCAACTTTAAGGTTTGAACTAATATCACTTGTTATTTAATGTTTAATTTCAGATTAGGGATTTTCACATCGCAAAAAGGGAGGAAGATATTGGCTACTATGCTGGCTTCGTGGGTGAGTGTATTTTCTGTTATTTCTTCTAATTATGGTACTACCACTAGCACAGATATGCTAAAACATTAAATTTCAGTGCATCAAGAAATTATACTAACAATCCTCTCAATACCTTGAAGGGTCTTCGTATATGATTGGAAGAACTTTGACATCAGTCCTTTGGGGAGTAGTGGCTGACCGCTATGGTCGAAAACCTGTAATGATAATCGGGACTGGCTCACTGTTAGTGACTGCTAATATAATCTCTTTTACCAAATTTTATAGTAATATATAGTTGGCAATTAATGCTGGATCATATTATTTCGGATAAAAGTTGTTCATAAATATTATCAGGCTTAAAATTCATTACAGGTGTATTTTCAACACTCTTTTTGGGCTTAGTACAAGTTATTGGATGGCCATCATCACAAGGTTTCTTCTTGGGAGTTTGAATGGTTTAATTGGAACAATAACGGTATGGAAAGTTTGTACAGTATGGGATTACTTCTTTACTGAATTACACAATATGTGCCTAACTTTCTTCAATTGCTAAGGCTTATGCAAGTGAAATTATGCGTGAAGAACGCCAAGCTTTAGGAGTGTCAACAGTGAGCTTACTCTCTCTATGAATAGTATCAGACAAGATGAATTAGTGGGCATTCTAAATTTGAGGAGTGCAATATAATTACAGGTTAGCTCAGCATGGGGCATAGGACTGGTCATGGGTCCAGCTTTGGGTGGTTTGTTGGCTCAGGTATACTTCTATCTTTTGGCTTCTTATTTAAGCAAATAATCGAGTAGATTTTTTTTTTTCTATAAATTATTCAAAATGGTATTCAATTTTTCCACTATTGAAATCTTTGCTTTTTGTTTTTAAAACCTCATTTTAATTTCTCTATCTTATACATTGCCACACCTTATCCAGACTATTTGGCTATGTCCTTTCTCAATTCCATTATGCTCGTTCAGCAATGTTCTAATCTTTGTGGGTACTTTTGCAATTCAGCCAGCAGATAAATATCCAAATATATTTTCCAAAGAATCTCTGTTTGGGAAGTAAGTGAACTTTAACTGCTAATCTCTCTGATCTTTTTTCTTACTAAAATTTTATAAATAGGATGACATTCTGAATAATAGTACTTATGCAGATTTTCGTATTTCTTGCCCTGCTTTTGTATATCAATTTTTGCTTTGGTGGTAACAATTGCTTCTTGCTGGCTACCAGTAAGTGATTTCTATTACTTCTATCTTCCACACAAGTGCTATTTATTTCTAAAACAATATCAATTATTTCAGTGTACTTCAATCGGTTCATGTCCTAAAAGATTTCAGTTTATTGTAGGAGACATTGCACACACACAGTGAAGACAATGGATCATGTGATGCTTCGTATAGTGCTTTAGAATCTGCATGTTGTGGGACTAATGAAGGAAGCAAAGGAACTTCTACGAAAAGTCTCCTGAAGAATTGGCCCTTAATGTCTACTATTATTGTTTACTCCGTCTTTGCACTTCATGATATGGCTTACACTGAGGTATTGTAATTTTCTACCTAATTTTAGATTGGCATATAATTGGTTTTGATTGAGATAGCTCTCTTTAATCAAGCTACTTTAGTTTTATAAATATTACATCCTTTGATCATGATGATTGGGAAGACAGGCTAGTTGCCAGAAAAATAAGAATGTTTTCTGGGCTTATTTTAACAATTTGGATTCTGGATTTCTGCCTTTTGGCCATATATTCTTCACTAGTATCTAAACCATGTTATTCATTCTGTAGATATTTTCACTTTGGGCGGTCAGCCCTATGAAATTTGGGGGTCTGGGTTATTCAACTTTAGATGTTGGTGAAGTTCTTGCAATTTCAGGTATAAAATGGATGCTAATCTTCCCCTTCTATATTTGATCATCCTATACGTTTCATTCAATCCTCGTTGTTTGTATCCAGCTTTGCTACCTACAAAGCTTTCAAAGCTCATTTATTAGTAAATTATACGGTTTCATGTTTATACTCCTTCGAAGTTATCTGTACCAGTGATGTTGCTTTGAGATTAGCTTGAATTCACCCTAGCAGATTGCTGTAGCTCAATATTACTGCCCTGTTATTGAATTTCCAGGTCTGGGCCTTCTTGTCTTTCAACTTTCTTTATATCCATTTGTGGAGAGGTTTCTTGGACTCATGATGACAACGCGCATTTCAGGGGTAAATTTTGAAGACCATTTGGCTATTTACTTCGTATTCTGCATTTAACATATTTCTCATGTGTTTGTGGATACGTATATATTATCCATTTCTAGGTATCACTCATACCTCTTGTGGCAAGTCACCCTTATATAGCAAAGTTATCAGGAATCAGCCTTACCCTGTTGATAAATTCTGCTTCTTTGATGAGGAATGTTTTAACAGTAAGTGCATATATATTACTCTTATACCTATTTATTTTGTTGAGAAGGAATGTTTTGCTTATAGTACTCTGCTTAAGTTTTGCAGATTTGTAACCTCTAGGTTGAACTCATTGTTTTGTTTAATTATTTTTCAAATGTTGTTGCCTCCGTATCTTTTTTCTCAGGATTATAATCGTTTGTAATTCGCAGGTGTGTGTTATAAGCGGATTATGCATTCTGCAAAACAGAGCAGTGGTATTTTTTTTTTTTTTGAATTTGGTTGTCAAGTTATGGATTTTATCTCAAGTTGATTTGACCAAATCACAACAGGAGCAGCATCGAAGAGGAGCTGCTAATGGGATTGCTACAACTTCAATGTCGCTTTTCAAAGCTGTTGGTCCAGCTGGTGCAGGTGCTGTGTAAGTGACATCTTGAATGAATATTTTCACTTATTTTGTATGTAATTACTTAAATAATTTGGGTATTTGCAGATTTTCTTGGGCACAAAAACGTCAAGATGCGCTCTGCCTCCCAGGTATGTGAATTGTGATACTAACAAATTCTCTCACTTTGCTTTCCTACAGAGTGTCCTATCATTTCCTTGGTAGATTTAAGATTTAATGATTTTTACAAATTAATATAAATGAAAAAAAATAATTGAAGAATAGGATCATGTTCTAGTTTTGCCATATCCAAAGAGAAAAATCCTACGCATGTCCTTATGATTTTTCTGAATTATTTTATATAAATTTATTTACACAAACTGATATTATATAATATAAGAGTTCTAGAAGTATGCAATTATATAAAATAAAACAGTAAACTGTAAAATAAATTAGCACAGGAGGATTTTTACGTGGTTTGGTTATAAAACCTACGTCCACGGACAACCATAGAGCTGCAGTTCACTAAGTTCTTGTTTGTACAATCTTTAGTACCTTTTATAGTGCTGACTCACTCTCATACACAGACCTAATTTTTGTAAAACAAAATCTTCGCAAAGATCTTAAACTCTAATGACACTGCTCACTCTCTATCCTAGAGAACTTAACAACACACAATTAAGTTATACATAACACATAAAGTCTGACATTGAATTACATAAACACTTAACCCGCAAGTTATCCCAAGTGTTTACTATCTCTCACAGACTCAATCAACAACTCATGTACGATTTTTACCACTCATACACGAATCAAAAGACTCAAAGAATCAAATTAAAGAAGCATCTCAATTTGTGTTGAAGCTCTTCTAACAATTCACGGAATGCCAGAATCAAGACTCTCTCACTACCAAATCAGCTAACCAGTTTAATCTCTCTTCCACGTCTGTTCCTCGCCTGGTTATTACATGAAATATATATAGTGAGAGGCCTGGACAAAATCTCCTAAAAATCCATTAAAAGATCTAATCAAAATCACATTAAGATTAGGAGCAATAAAATAGGAAGTGATTAAATACCTAAAGAGATTATGATAAATAAATAATATCTTGTTTTAATTAGGATACAAGATATTATCCTAATCTTAGGAGATATTTATAAATCAAATACTTCCTAAAATATAATTCTAGAAACAGTAGAATAATCAAAATAATATTCTTGCTTCATCAGAAGTTAAACAAAACATAACACATGCATGACCCATGCATGTTGCAAACAAAAATCTCGTTATCAATGCTCTCGGCATAAGTGCTCAACAAACATGCTTGACACTCGACACTTCTAACACAATAGTTGCATCACAAATCTTCTCTGCACATCTACGCAACACTTCGACAGTCAACACTCGACATGCGATGAATACAAGCTCGACATGCAGATAAATTTGATAGCTTGACATTAACTCGTCACTTGACAATCTCGACAACTTGACAATAACTCGTCACTCGACAATCTCGACAACTCGACAATAACTCGTCACTCGATAATCTCGACAACTCGATAATAACTCGTCACTCGACAATATGCTCGACACTAGCAAAACAACAACGTGACACTGGAAATAAGCTCGAGAACAACACCTGACACATCTTGACACCAACTCGACACACTAACACTAACAATCTCCCCCTTTTTGACAACTTGTGATGAAAGCACTAAACTGTTTCTAGTAAAAATAACATGTGAGTTGTTACACAAAAGCATATCAGAACACTGTTATAATATTTATGTCCTGCAAGATGATTAACAATGAAATGATGATCAAATTAAAAACAAAGTAATAATGATATTAGATCATGCAAACCATTAGATCATGCAAACCATTCATCAAACAAAGATATCACATAAACACACACATCATCGGAATAGTTTGAATGCATCCATATAAGTATAAGGCCTTTCTCCCCCTTACTTACAACCCTGGAGAAGAAGCAGTAACCAAAATATCAAACAGACAGAAAATAACAGTTAGATAGGAAGAACAAAAAATTATATAAAAAAAAATTATTCTCTCCTTCTCCCCCTTGATTTCAGCACAAGTGCCAAAAGCACTAACGAAGTCTTAGAGACTTCCGAACTGGTGGGGAAGAGAAACTGCCAGGCTTTTTGGATCTACCAACCTTCATTTTGTATCGCTTCCTGATGGTAGGGGGTGTTGGCTGCTCAGAAGCGACAGGAGCAGGTTGCTCTTCAACTTTATCAGAAGAGGTGGCAGTGACTTCAGCAACAATTCTGTGAATCTCCCTGTCACGTTTTTCTGCACTGGTTTCTGTTGTGGTAAACTCAACAGTAGTTGGTGGAGTGGGAACTAGTGGAACTTTGGCTTTTGTAGCTGGTGGAGAGGTGATTGGCGTAGATGGTGCTGTCTCAAAAAGGGGTTCCTCTGTGTGTTTTGACCCTGATTAGGCTACAGGATATGAGGTTGGATCTTTATGAGGTGGGGACTGTGTGAATGGTAGAGAGGTAGTATGCTCCACTCCAGGGAGTGAAGAGACAGTGGGGTCATGTTCAGCAATTGGTGAAGACTATTGTGTTGCGGTTTCAAATTTTGTTTGTTCATCTGACAGTTACTCATCCTACAATGTGGGAGCTGTGGAGTCAATTTTCTTCTTTAGGTTGTCAGATGATTTCTTCACCTTGTCATCTTTCCTCTTTCTCTTCAAGATTCTTCCCTGAGCGATTGACTTGAGTTTCTTTTGTTTTGACTGTTGTTCTGCTGTTACATCTTTCTCAACAACAGTTTGTCGAGCTGGTTCTGCGGTTGGCATTTGTTCAGTTTCAGTAAGGATAAGAGCATCAAAAACTGGTGTGGGATCATTTGTCTTCTCAGGAGCTTCATGTTCAGTCTCCATTGGCTGTGACTCCTCTGCTGGACCATAGTGCCTTGCAAATCTTGCCTCCAAGACAAGCTGTCTGTCTTTGATAGCTTTTAAATCCTGCACAACTTCAGTCAAAGCAGAATTGATCTAAGTAAGTTGTTCTGCAATATTGATTTATTTGATTTTTTCTGACTCTCTTGGGTTTCGGTTCAGGTGCAAGTAAGTCAGATTTGTCATGCAGTCTTTGAAGAAATCTCTTGTAATGGGTTTAGACAGAATTTCAGTTTGTTCATAAGAGCTCATTGGGATGCTGTTCTGTGTAAGAATCCTTTGAATCATACAGGAAAACACAAGCATATAATAATCAGAGTGATAAGATCCAATCTGTATAATTGATCTATAGGCTAGCAAACCAAAGTTAATTGGTCGATTGGTGTCTAAACAAAATAGAAGTTTCACTCTGTCTTCTCGAACCTGATTTTGGTGGGAAGAAGGAAGCCAATTAAACTGAGCTACCTTATGCAATACTCGATATTTCTTCCTAAGGTACAACTGATCTATACCATCTCTTGGTTTCCATTCAATGTCTGTTCGACGAGTGAATTCCTTAACAACTTCAGCCATGTTAAATTCTTCATCTAATGCATGTAAGCTGCCTATGGAAATGTCTAGGAAAGTGTTTATGACATTTAGAGAGAACTTAACAAACTTTCTTCGACAATAAACTTTATGATACAAAAAGCTTTTAGGATCATTAATGGCAGATGAGATGCCTGCATAAAATTCCTGAATTAAAACCTTCACAGGAGATAGGAAGTTTGTTACCATACGAGTCCAGTAAATAGACTCAATCATCTCACTCAGGCCATATGTGTTGAAATCTGACAGTTTCATCGGCCTTTCCATCTGCAGTTTTCGCTGTGAAGTGTACTTCACAAACTTCTGTTTGATAGCCTCTGTGAGGAATTTGTTGTACTTCGGCTTGATTTTATCCTTCATTTTCCTCACTGACATTTGCTTATCCTTACTGATGGCTGGATAGATAGCAATCTTTGCATGTGTGCGTTGCATCGGAGATGACTGAATGCTGTCACTCCTGTTGTAACTGGAGCCGCTGGGGGAAGATGAAGAACTGGCTGTCTTTGTCGAGTTAGATGAGCTCGCCATTGATAGGGTCTGCGACAAATTCTCAAAGAAACAGAGGAGGAGAGAAAGAAGACGAGGGACAGTGGAGAAGCTGTTGTTGAAGGATGGTATGAATAGAAAAAGCCCTAAACCAATTTTGAAATATACTCGGCTTTTAAAAATAATTTTGTTTTTTAACAAAATTTAATGTGAAATATATTTTTAAAACCGTTTCATAACTTCCAATAAAAGATAGCAATTAAAATTTGATTCCAATTTGAATAAGGAATTCTAATAGAATTATGATTCTCGCCATTGAGACTTCTCCCTCTCAATTCAATAATGCTGACATGGCATTTTTTAACACATGGACACACAAGTAACTTAAATTTCGGATAAACACAAATAACATTGTTATGAAAAACGTAACAGAACACAGTTAACAATAATATAACATTAATATCTGAATTATCATATGAATCATTCTAAGAAAGCATATTTCAGAGCTGAGTAATTTTCACATGAAAGCTATTTTTCTTCTTGATTCAATTGAGTAATCAACTTGAGCATGCGTCTTACACACACAAAAATTGATTTCAATATGAATTTTTCTAGATTAATACAGTTGCTTTCACACAATATAGAGGTAGCCCTTTTCATATGAGTGGGTGACCTCAACATATTTTCTAGATATCCTGAGGTTACCCTGAATGATGACTTTCACATATCATATATTGGTAGCCTTCTCTGTATTTTTCATTTTAAATCAGTATCTTATTATACACACAAATTTTATATCACAGCTCACACATGCTAATTTAGAAGAAAACTTATCATACTACAGATATGAATAACATAACAACACACTGTGTTCATTCATATAACTGACAGATGCCTAAGGCTTTTCTTAGATTTTCAAATCTTGTTGTATCCAATGCCTTAGTGAACAAGTCAGCCATTTGTCAATCAGTGGAGATGTGTTCAATGTGGATCACCTTAGATTCTACTAGTTCCCTTATAAAATGGTATCTAATATCAATGTGTTTTGTTCTAGAATGCTGAACATGATTTTTGAAAATATTTATAACACTAGTATTATCATAAAACATAATTATAAGCCTTTGTTCAATACCATAATCACTCAATATTTGCTTCATCCATAATAGTTGTGTGCAATAACTCCCTCATGCTATGTATTCGGCTTCAGCAGTAGACAAAGAAATAGAATTCTGCTTTTTGCTGTGCCATGAAACCAAGTTAGTACCAAGATAAAAACAACATTCCGAAGTGCTTTTTCGGTCACCTGCATTTCCTGCCCAATTAGCATCACTGAACCTTGCAAGATAATCATTTGTATCTTTAGAGAACTATATTCCATAATCATATGTTCCGTGAACATACCTAATGATTCTCTTAGTTGCTGCAAGATGTGATTCATTTGGATTTGCTTGGAATCTTGCATAAAGTCCTAGACTAAAGCACAAATCTGGTCTGCTTGCTGTGAGGTATAGTAGGCTGCCAATAATACTTCTGTACAAACTTGCATCAACATCTTTTTCTGCATTGTCTTTTGAAAGTTTAAGGTTCGTACTAATAAGAGTTTTCATTGGTTTTGCATTCTCAAGTCCAAATTTCGTTACAAGATTTTTAGCATATTTTGTTTGAGATATGAATATCCCATCATTCATTTGCTTAACCTGTAATCCAAGAAAGAAATTTAATTCTCTTACCATGCTCATCTTAAACTCTTCCTGCATCAACTTGACAAACTCATTAATTTTGCTTTTGTTAGTTGATCCAAAAATAATGTCATCAACATATATTTCAGCGACAATAAAATAGTTAGATGCATGTTTGATGAACAAAGTCTTATAATTGCTGCGTCTTTTATATCCTCTATTGATCAAAAAATTTGTCAACCTTTCATACCAAGCTCTAGGAGCTTGTTTAAGACCATATAAAGCTTTGTGCAATTTGTACACAAAATCAGGATGTTTAGGATCTTCAAATCCCTTTGGTTGTTTAACAAAAACTTCTTCATTGAGATAGCCATTTAGAAATATTGTTTTAACATCCATTTGGTACAATTTGAAATCAAGCAAACAAGCAATTTGCAAGTAGTAATCTGATTAACTCAAGTCTGGCTACTGGTGCAAAGGTCTCATTAAAGTCTATGCCTTCAACTTATGTGTAATCTTGTGCAACTAGTCTAGCTTTATTTTTTACTACTTGACCATATTCATCAGTTTTATTTTTGAATATCCACTTAGTTCCAATGACATTTGTATTTTCTGGCCTAGGAACTAATTCTCATACTTCATTCCTTTTAAACTGATTAAGTTCATCTTGCATAGCTTGAATCCACACTTCTTCTTTTAAAGCTTTTTTTACATTTTTTGGTTCAATTAAAGAAACATAACAAGCAAAACTTACCTGATTTCTTACCTTACTCCGGGTTTTCATCATGCCATCTGGTGTTCCAATGATAGAACTTGTTGGATATGCCTTTTGAATCTATGTGGGAGGATCTTTCTTTTCATCTTCATTCCTGATTGAATTTCTATTCAAACCTGAGTTGTCAGATGTTACTATTATGTTGGTGTAACAATAACTGTTTTCTCTTTCATAACAGCATCTTTGTTTTTGTTGCTGTCTGAATCTGATTTTTCTGAATCTTCTATGAAGCTGGTTATCCTTTCTTCTTGTGAGTACTTTGTATAATCATCAAGATCATCAAATATTACATTCGCAGATTCCATGACAGCCTCAGTTCTCAGATTGTAAACTCGAAATGCTTTGTTGTTTTGTGCATATCCCATAAAGACTCCTTCATCACTACTTGTATCCAATTTTTCTAACAGCTCTCCATCATTTAAGATATAACACCTACATCCAAAAACATGAAAATATTTCAAATTAGGTTTTCTACCTTTAAAAATTTCATAAGGTGTTTGATTAGTGCTAGGTCTAAGAAAAACTCTATTTGAAATATAACGAGCAGTGCTTATTGCTCTAGCCCATAGCCTTTTGGTTAACTTCTTGCTATTGAGCATCACTCTAGCCATCTCTTGAAGAGTTCTATTCTTTCGTTCCACAATGCCATTTTATTCAGGGGTTTTGGGGGCTGAAAATTCATGTTCAATGCCATGATATTTGCAAAAATCAGCATAGCTAACATTCTCAAATTCTTTGCCATGATCACTTCTTATTCTCACAATCCTGCCAATGTTCCTATTTTGCTCGTTCTCAAGCTTAACACAAAGATTCGTAAAAGTTTCAAAAGTGTCAGATTTTTCTTTAATGAAATCAACCCAAGTATATCTAGAAAAATCATCCACACAAACAAATATGTATCTCTTACCTGTAATGCTTTCAATTTGTATAGGACTTATAAGATCCATGTGAAGCAAATCAAGTATTTTGGATATGCTAAGATGTGGATTTGACTTGTGTGAACTTTTAATTTCTTTTCCCATTTGACATGGTCCACAAATTCTATTAACTTTGTCATCAAGTTTAGGAACTCCTTTTATCGCACCTAACTTAGTTAATTTAACCAAGTCTTTGTAATTTAAGTGCCCTAATTTTTAATGCCACAATTCTAAATCCAAAATCCTAGCATGAAATGCAATTTCTACCAAATGACAATTATCTGAAAATCTATTGCCTTCTAGAATGCATTTTTCAAAATTATCTAAAACCATACATTTGTTTTGTGTGAAATTAACAATATACTTTTCATCAAAAATCTGACTAATACTGATAAGATTAGCTTTCAAATCTTCAACCAGTAAGACATTTTGAAAATTGGATAGGCCTTTGACATTCAAAGTACCTTTACCAATGATCTTACTTTTAGCTCAATCTCCAAAGGTGACATTACCATCCTTGCATGCTTTAAAGTCTGTTAGAAACTGTTTCCAATCATGTGCCTGGAACAACCGCTGTCAAAATACACAAATCGTTAGATGCATGA
Source organism: Boswellia sacra (assembly GCA_013180625.2). NCBI lineage: Eukaryota > Viridiplantae > Streptophyta > Magnoliopsida > Sapindales > Burseraceae > Boswellia > Boswellia sacra. The sequence goes on along the minus strand of SNVD02016232.1, from coordinate 98,574 downwards.
TTAAGTGCAGTAAAAGCAACATGACATACTGTTTTGTCTTTCGTAACCCACTGCAGTTGTGATTTAGGTAATAGTTTGAACTGTTTTGATCTTTTATGCAAAAGATTCAACAATTTAAAGCATCTAGGCCTAATGTGTCTCTTTTTACCACAAAAATAACAAGAAGGAGTGAATTTTCTTACCTTTTCAGGACTGGATTTGTATGAACTCAGAGGAGAAGCAAATGTCTTGTTGCTTCTAGTGTTAGGACTCGATCTTAAAGGATTGAGTTCAACATTTTTACCTGATGTTGAAGTTTTCACAAAGATTGTTTTTGACGAAGAAGCAACATTACCTTATGTATACCCCAATATGTATTTGTTGGGTTGTCTCTTTTAAGACACAAGACTTGATCAAGTTTGGCTGCTCCAATTTTGAGTTGGTCAACACACCTCTTGCTTTCAACCAGTTCTTTTGTAATTTTCTCAATATGTGCTGTTTTGTCTATCAAAACAGTCTCTAATTCTGTGATATGGTTTTCAGCAAGAGATTTTTCACATTCCAGCATCTCAATTTTTTTCTTCAAGGTTTTGATTTCTTTCTTCTGATTCAGCCATTCACCATAGAGTGCATTGTAGGTTTCTTGCAGCTCTTCATAGTATTCTGGTCCTTCTTCTTCATCCGAATGATTAATACTGTTTCTGTAATTTTCTGTTATGTCTGACATAACAGCCTTTCCTTTGTCAGCTGCAGATACAGTAAATGCAACAAAGTTGCTCATGCAGTCTTGATCTTCTAACTCAGATTCTGATTCATCACTCCAGATTGCTATCAGTCCTTTATTCTTCTTCTTAAGATTAGCACATTCAGATTGAATATGCCTATAACCAGAACATTCATAACACTGAATTCGCCCTTTCTTTTCAGGTTGTTTTGGCTTCCTCTTGTCATTCTCCTTGTTGAACTTTCTGAATTTTTCTTCGCTTGAGTTTGATGGCTTTCCTTGACTCTTTTTCCTGAAATTTCTTTTCATAAACTTGACATAATTTTTTGTTAGAAAAACAATCTATTTAGAATCAGTTTCATCAAGCCCATCACTACTTTTATCATCAGATTTTTCAGTTTTCACATTGAATGCAATCCTTTTACCTTTTTGCTTTCTAGTACTCTGATTAATTTCAAAATTTTGGAGAATGCCAATCAGTTCATCAACCCTCATCTCATCAGTGTTTTTAGCTTCCTCAATGACTGAAATTTTAGGTTGAAATTTATTTAGAACAGACCTAATTATTTTACTAACAATTTCTATATCTGTGAAAGTTTTGCCAAGCATATATGCCGAATTTGTAATGTGACATATCTTAGAGTAAAACTCAAAAATTGACTCATCCTCATGCATCATCGGATTTTCAAATTGACAACTTAATCTCATCAATTTAGATCTTTTAATAGATGCTGTATCTTCATGTGTTACATCAAGTATGTCTTATGCTTCTTTGGCCACTTTGCACTTTGAAATATGTCCGGAGTTTTTTAAGTCCACTGCAGCAAAGATTACGTTAAAAGCCTTTGAATTCTAGCTGGAACGTCGGTATTCTTCATCAGTCCATTCATCCTCTGGTTTGGCCTCAGACTCACCAAAATATTCACCTTTGTTGGTGGTGTCCATCCTTTAAGCACGCTAGTTCATACCTTGTCATCAAGAGATTTAATATACATCATCATTCTTACCTTCCAATATGAATAATTACTGTCATCAAGGATAAGTGGTTGTGTTCTGGATCCTTCATTTCAAATAAACTCTATTCTTCCATATCAGCCTAATCGTTTTCTTCACTTTTCTATTAGTGAACCTGCTCTGATACCAATTGAGAGTTTTGGAAGTATGCAGTTATATAAAATAAAACAGTAAACTGTAAAGTAAATTAGCATTTACGTGGTTCGGTTATAAAACCTATGTCCACGGACAGCTATAGAGCTGCAATTCACTAAGTTCTTGTTTGTGTAATCTTTAGTGCCTTTTACAGTGCCAACTCACTCTCACACACAGACCTAATCTTTGTAAAACAAAATCTTCGCAAAGATCTTAAACTCTAGTGACACTGCTCACTCTCTGTCGTAGATAACTTAACAACATACAGTTAAGTTATACATAAAACACGAAGTCTGACATTGAATTACATAAACACTTAACCCGCAAGTTATCCTAAGTGTCTACTAACTCTCATAGACTTAATCAACAAGTACGATTTCTACCACTCATACACAAATCAAAAGACTCAAAGAATCAAATTAAAGAAGCATCCCAATTTGTGTTGAAGCTCTTCTAACAATTCATGGAATGCCAGAATCAAGACTCTCTCACTACCAAATCAGCTAACCAGTTTAATCTCTCTTCCACGTCTGATTCTCGCCTGGTTATTACATGAAATATATATAGTGAGAGGCCTGGACAAAATCTCCTAAAAATCTTGTAAAAGATCTAATCAAAATCACATTAGGATTAGGAGCAATAAAATAGGAAGTGATTTAATACCTAAAAAGATTAGGATAATCTCCTATTCTAATTAGGACACAAGATATTATCCTAATCTTAGGAGATATTTATAAATCAAATACTTCCTAAAATATAATTCTAGAAATAGTAGAATAATCAAAATAATATTCTTGCTTCATCACAAGTTGAACAAAATATAACACATGCATGAGCCATGCATGCTGCAACCAAAAATCTCGTTATCAATGCTCTCGACATAAGTGCTCGACAAACATGCTCAACACTCGACATTTCTAACACAATAGTTGCATCACAAATCTTCTCTGTACATCTACGCAACACTTCGACAGTCAACACTTGACACGCTCAACACGCGATGTAAACAAGCTCGACATGCAAATAAACTAGACAACTCGACATTAACTCGTCATTCGACAATCTTGACAACTCTACAATAACTCGTCACTCAACAACTCGACAATATGCTCGACACCAGACAAAACAACAATGCGACACTGGAAATAAGCTCGACAACAACACTCGACACATCTTGACACCAGCTCGACACACTAACACTAACATAATATAATTGAAATAATAGAATATATAATTAAAAAAATTAATTAAGATAGATACGATATAATATTCTGAAATTTTACATCAATTTGTATGAATAAATTTATATATTGAATTTATAAGTATATAACACTACACAACGATACATTCACAAGCAACAAACATGGCTCAATTTTTCCTTCACTTAAAAGTGGTTAGAATAAGTAGTTTAGTAATTATTACGTTTGAGAAAGATCTATCTTAAGATTGGTTTCAGAGATTAAGAATGAAATCCTTGTCTTTCAAGTTTCATCTTTCCCCACTCGCTCCTCTCCTTATCATCTTCTATTATGCTAAGTTTTCATGAGATCCACGAGCTTATAATAGCTGAAATTTACGTGCTTGCAGGTGTGCAAATGGTTTTCTTTATACTTGATGTAGTTGGGGCACTTGGAGTGATGTTGACATTCAAACCTTTCCTCACTCAGCGCCATGAGTAGTGGACAGATGAATCATGACACCATTAAATTCTGCAGTGAAAAAATGCTACAGTTTATTCATTTTGTTTAAATAATGTATATAATCCACCATGTGGGTGGCCCTGGTGACGAGGTCTATTGGCTAAAGAAGCGGCAAAACCAATATTCTTTTGCTCCTTGAAATGGCGAAACTCTGTTGTTTTAACATCAGTAAAAATAAAGCAGAGAAATGTGTAGTCCAATCTCTACATATACCAAGAGCATTATAATTTTTTTATGCATTTCAAATGGATCAAAACTTCAATGTGTTGCTAATGTTTTTCTCATATTTAGTTATAACATGCTATCAATATGAGTTGTTCTGATTTCATCAAAGCAATATGGTAATTGCAACATCCCAATTTTTGTAACCTTAATGTGCTTTTGATATATATACATTTATTAATATGTGTATGTGTGTTACAAGGATTAAAAAGTGTTTGGGGGTAAGAATGAGCGACCTAAAGAAATTGAGGGCCAAATTAAAATTATGCCTAATGTTTTTCTATATATATGTGTGGGAGCCTCTAGAAATTTCATTCCCTCTCTTATCTCCACAAAAGCTCCCAGCCCTCTCTCTCTCTCCCTTTTGCTCTCTTCATTTGTGAAAATTCAAGGAATTTAAGGAAGATTGAAGGAATACAAGGTCAAAATCAAGGCTAAAGAGTGAAGTAACCAGGTAAGTAACTAGATCTTTCTGAGGGCACAATTAACTTTGTATTGATTTATAACGGTATTTTGCTTCTTGTGTTTATGCAGAGTTTGGGATAAGTGATTTGGAAATGCCACAAATATGTATAGATGGTTATGTAGTGTGTGATTTCGCTCACTTATATGTGTGTGTATGAGCTTTATGATTTGTGACATATAAAAAATGGAATGAGATTGTGTATGTGATAATGTGGTGTGGAAAGGCATGGATAATCTTTGATAATGAAATTGTGTGTGTAAAGGTGTAATTCATGTCCAAGATACTAGGACACACAAATTTCTTATTATGGTAGGCCTATATGTGTTATGTGGTGTGTAAACCCAAATATGTGTAACACATGTCACCTACAACGATACGTAACGGATGACTGGCTATTGGAATATGTCATCGACGACGATACGTAACGGATGACATATCTCCTAAATATGAAAATTGTGAAAACACATGTCATTGACGACGATACATAACGAGTAATTAATGGCCACTAATATATCACCGACGATGATACCTAATGTGTGGTATGTTCTTTAAATGGGTATTGAAAACCACATATCATTAACGACAAATACGTAACGGATGACATGTTGTGAATTGTATCATATGAAAGTCCTACCATGAATGTGACATCCTAAATTTTGTAATGGTCATGATATAATTGTAATAAAATGTATGTGTATTATATGTGTGTAAATGTGTAATAAATTAAATTGGGTTAATCACACAGACCACCCTTAGGTTTTGGCTTAATTTGGTACATATTTACTGTTTACCACTTTTCATCATCGGGTACCCCTCATATTTTCAGATGAATTTTCATCATCGGGTACCCCTCATATTTTCAAAATTTATCATAGAGACCCGTTTCGTTAGATTTTTCGTTAAATGACATTAGATTCCATCCAATATGAGTTATTTTACCTAAATACCCCTAACTGCAGATTCCATCCAATATGAAAATTTTTGTTGTTGGAAATTAGTTGCAAGAAACGCAATGGGGAGACTCGAACCTTAGACTCCAAACTACTACAAAAACTCCCAACCACTAGACCAAACAACTTTTTTATGGTTAAAGGAACAAAAATATATTTAAATAATAGAGCTTTTTATTGTAATAATCAAACATGTCCATCTCATATCTCATTTATGGTGAGTAGAGGAACCATAAATTTATTAATTTATTTTTGTCTAATTTTTGTTTAATCTAAATGTATTAATTTATTTGTGTTTAATATTTATTTTAATCTATTTTATTTTTACTTTAAGTTATTAATTCTTACTAATAAATTTATTAATTTATTTTAAAAATTGATTAAAACTTGTAATTAATTTTAATCAATTATAAATTGAATAAGAGGAACCATAAATTTATCAATTTATTTTTGTTTAATTTTTTAATCTTAATTTATTAATTTATTTGTGTTTAATTTCTATTTTAACCTAAATTTATTAATTTATTTTTGTTTGATATTTATTTTAATATATATTTATTTTTATTTATTAATTATTAATTATTAATTTATTTTTGTTTGATATTTATTTTAATATATTTTTATTTTAATTTATTAATTTTATTTATTAATTTATTTTAATAAATTAATTAAAATTTATAATTAATTTTAATCAATTATAAATTGAATAAGAGGAACTATATATGTATTAATTTATTTTATTAATTTTTATTTGAATCTATTTTAATTTATTAATTCTTATTAATAAATTTATTAAATTAATAAATTAATTAAAATGTATAAATGTATAATTAATTTTAATCAATTATAATTGATTAAGCATTAAGGGAACTTATGGAAAGCAAGAAAAGTTTTAACAAAAAAAATGTTAACTCTATACATAAATATGTTGTAGCTTGGTGGTGAGCATACCATATAGAAGATAGGAGGTCTTAAGTTCGAATCCCAACAATATAAAATTTAACTTATTTCATATATAATTGATTTTTCATAATCTATAGCTTAAATATATATTGTCGTTGGCTTTAAACAAAAATATCTATAATGAATTTTGAAAAAAGTTAGGGGTAGACTCTGATGAAAAATGACAAATAGTGAATATAGACAAAATTAAGCCAAAACCAAAGGGGTTTCTGTGTGATTAGCCAAAATTAAATTGTTAAAGGGTTGAATTGAAAAGTTAAGAGAGTAAAGGACTGAATTAAAATCTGCCATACATCTTTATCTATATAAGCCTTTCATCTCTAGAAATTTCATAATTCTATCTTCCCTGCAAGGAAAACTCTAGCACATCATCTTCTTCTATTTCTCTTCATTTTGCCTAGAAGCTCCTAAAGGTGGGAATTCGTATCATGCATGTCGACCCATTTAACTATTCATGTCAAGACATGAAGCACAGATCCGACACAATTATTAAACAAGTTATCCACGTGTTGTAATTGTGTCATATTTAATTCACATAATTTACTTAATTGTTTAACGTGGCTATGCATAATATATTATATTCTATATATTTATATCAATTAAAATTGCTTTTAGAATATAAACCATTGTTAGTATAAAATATTATTAAAATCATCAAAATTTATTATTTTATAAATTAATATATTTTATAATATAAAATTTTCAGTTTTATAATATATATGTTGTAAGTAAGTAACAATTTATATCATTAAATGTGCTTACATATTAATGATAGACAAAACATATTTAACTATTCGTGTCATTAAACGGGTTAGCGTGTCGAACGGCCTCGACACGAATCTGACCCATTTATTAATCATGTATTGTGTTCATGTCGTATTCATGTGGTGTTCGCGTGTCGTGACCCAAATTCCCACCCCTAATTCTCCCATTCATCTTCAATTTTGAGCTATAAAACATTAGGAATTGAGTAAGGATTTTGTAGTTTATGTTATTCCATGCCATGTACATGATAAAATCTTGTTAGAAAAGGTGGATTAGAGTGATTCAAGAAGTAACTAAGTGGATTGGGTAAGAGTAGAGAGGAGGAATTGAGATTTGGATTAAATTCAGTATAGTCTCTACACTGAATAGTAGGGAAAATGAAAATTTTCAAAAATTATAGAGTCACAGTTTGGCTTTGAAATTTTTATTGATGAAACTAGACATGTCTAGGAGTATGTAAAAATTAGAATCACTCAAAAATTCAAAATAAATGATTTTAGGTGAGTTTTTGAACTTCTAGCTCGAAATTAAGAGTTCCCCTATTTTAAAACAGGGCATGTGGAACGAAAAATGGTTTGAAGGGCCAAACGTTCACAAAAATGCCTGGATTTTGGTATACAACACCTTTGATAGGTTTATTTTTAGACTGTAAATTTTCATTGAATTTTAACCTATGTAGGAATTATGGTGATTTTTCTAACTTAGGCTGTCAAGACTAAGGACCTTAGCTTTTAAAACAGAGCAAGTAGAATAAATTACAGTTGATTGACCTAACTTGGTAAAATGTGCTGATTTTTATTCATATCATGTATGGATATATCATTTATTAGACTGTAAAATTTGGTAGGGATTTGTGCTTTGTTGAGGGTTGTAGAAATTTTCGAAGCTGGGTTGCTTAGTGAGAAAGGCCAATAGGCAGAAGGTTAAAGTGTGCCAAGTCGAATGAATTTCAGGGGCACACACTTTTATTTTGAATTGATAATTTAAATGAGATATGTTATGTGTGCATACATGTGACTTACAAAATTATGTAGAATTTGAGTAAGGCTTTGACTCCTTAGAAAATCATTCTAGTTAACGTGTACAAGTTGAATCAAACAAAAAAAAAAATAGTTGTTTGTTATTGAACAATGATCCTTAAAGGATTTTGTTATGATTTTAGGTGGAATTAAGGCTTCTACAACAGAGATCCAATGAGGTAAGTAAGCTGAACCTCTGAGGACACGATGAAATATGTTATGCTATCTGTATTTATTATGTGACGTGATCAAAAATTGTGGAATTGTGATGAATGAGGAATTTGGTTGCGACTTAGAGTTTTGGGATTTGAATATTGAATCCATGATTCGAATGTAATGAGTTGTGATAAATGAAAAGCTCTAAGGTTAAATGTGATATGTTATGATATTTGAAATGTTAACTTAGAGCTTCATTTTTGTGATTGAAATTGGAACTGTGATATATGAATGGCATGCCAAAACCTTGGAACTTTGAATGTTCATTGTGTGCACATATGTATGAGGCATCTTTTGAAGTTTTGTTTGTGAGTGACCTCTTGGGGGTCAAAATGACCACAAAATGTCAAACACAACACAAAGTGTTATATGTGAACATATATGTGAAATGTGGATGTGTTCATTCTTTAATGAAGCACCTCTTAAAGTTGTGTGTGTGAGCGACCTCTTGGGGGTCAAATAACCACAAAATGTCATACACAACACAAAGTGTCATATGTGAGAATATGTGTGAAATGTGAATGTGATTATTATCTAATGAGAGTCACCTCTTAAGGTTGTGTGTGTGAGCGACCTCTTGGGGTTCGAACGACTGCAAAGTGCCACACACAACACAAAGTGATGTATGTGAGATTGTGTGTGAAACGTGAAATTTACGAAGTGTCCTATGTGAGGATCTATGTGAAATGTGAATGTATATATCTTAAACGAGAGTCACCACTTGAAGTTGTGTGTGTGAGCTACCTCTTGGGGGTCAAATTGACCATAAAGTGTCACACACAACACAAAGTGACATATATGAAAGAATGCGATAAAAATATATGATTTGTAAATGTGATACAAACATGTGATTTGATAATGTGATACAAATATGTGCTTTCAAATGTGGGATGCTATACCGTAGGGGTATCCCTAAAGTTGTATTACATAGAAATGTATGTTTGAATGTGTAAGTGACATATGATCAGGAAAGAGTTATTAGCAAATGGATTATGGGCCTATGAGTACCTATATGAAATGTGAATGGCCTAGAAAAGTTATGTGTGAAATGTAAATTGATGTGATATGGATATGTGTTTATGAAAGTTAAAGAGTACAATATAGTTCTGAACTCAGAAGTGGCGCAGAAGCGCCATCTGCACCAACTCAATTAAGTGTGTGCAAAGAGTTGGCATAGGCATGCCACTACTTTGGCACAAGAGCGCCAATCTGAAACTTAAAATGGTTCAGGAACCAGAAACTTGGTGCTGCACCGATTATCTCGTGCAGGAGCACGGACCTTGAATTCTGTATTTCTATTTTTGACTTCTTGAACAAGTTAATTGTTTATGACTTGTATACAAAGAAATGAACAGTATCTGCACAGTAATTTAGTTTCAATATTAATATGTTACTGTAGTTTGTTTGAATAGCTTATTTACTGAGTTTTTACTCCTTAAAATTCATTGTGTGCCTCAGGTTACTATTAACACGGAGATCAACGGAGAATTTTGGACAGTACTAACAAGGTTCCTTTGCCAACCATGTGTCGCTGTAGCATTAATTATTTTATGTCTGTTCTTGATAGGATAGTTTGAATTTTGCACCTATGATGATAAACAATCGTAGTTGTGATGTGGGACTTTGCTTCCGTAGAAAAAGAAATCCATTTTTGATTTAAATTTATATGTTTTTAAGCAAAGTTACTGTTGATTGATGACCTTTAGATAAGTAGATTTAGGGGTGTGACAATGAATGAATTGTATAGTATACATAATGTTTGTGCTTTAAAGTATGATAAGATGTGCAACCAATGTGGCCAAGATGTGTAGCTTTTTTGTGTAAAATGTGCTTCTATATGTGATGAAAATGTGTTATACATATGTTGAGGTTGTGTAGAGGATGAATTATGAATATTAAGTGGAATGTATGTGAGGATGAAATAGAAAAAAAAAATGGACTAGGTATATTGACCAAACCCAAAATTGGCGCGGGAGCACTAGCTCTACGCTGCAAATCGAGTGATGACAGAGAGTTGGCGCCGTAGGGCAATATGAGCGCCAACCCATTTTGTTCGATATGTTTTAGGACAGAAACTTAGTGCAGTCGCTCAAAGTCTTCAGTGCAGGAGCGCGACCCATGAACTCTGGCGCTGTTCACCTAATTTATAGGAAAAGAAAGGGTGACTTATTGATCAAGAAAAGATTGTAAATTATGTTTACGTGATTCATTCTTGCATGATTCCATTTTATCTTCACATCTTAGCTGCTTACTGAGTGTTTTACTCACTAAGTATGTTTTGTGCCTTAGGTGGGTGTTAGTTGACTGTAGATATGAAGGATTTCAGCATAATGACAGCAGAGTTCCCTTGCCAACCACTATACCGTTGTAACGCTCTAGATTATTTTGTGTAAATCCGGAAATTGATTTTTTTGAGGCTCATTATTTTGAATAGTTTTGTGATAGGTGGTTGCCATGATAGGAACTTTGTATTTTGGATGCTGATTTTAATACAATGATAGGATTCTTCCCCTATTATTGTCTACATTTTGTCGGTCACCACTGCTTGTTACTTTGTGTGAATGCTTAGATTCACATTATGGATCCTTAAAGGGTACAGGGTGTCACAGTAATGCTTATGTTTTAAAACTTTGCTTGTGTTTACATCAAGTGTCTAATCTTTAGACATATAGATATCGGAACCAAGATCCCACTACCCTATTCATGAGACATAGAGATACGGAACCAAATGTGGTGGAGTTAATTGGAGTATTTCTGACATGTAAACCTTCTCTAATCCAACGGCGTTGTTAGAGACACAAATTCCTTTGTTCATTTCACAAGTGATGCAATGGAAATGAAGAAGTAAACTGAGTATTTGGTGGTGGATGATAGTGTGTGTACTACTTAATTAAATGATGATTAGAAGCAGTGTTCTCATTTGTGCCTATTACAAGTAAAGAACTTGCTTAAAACTTGTGTTGTTCTTATCGCCTTATTTTGTAATAATATTTATTAGTATAGTAGCAACAGCCTTTTTAATGAGATATAGCTTTCGGCTCTGATGTAAACGTAGTAGAGACACAAATCTTACGAAATGTATGTAATTAGTGGTACTTAATGGTGTTTGTATTTATGAGGTATCAGAAGCTCAAAAATTAACAAAAAGAAAAAAAAATGAAAATTTGGTTGCTAATTGTGAGAAAGAGAATTCACAATGGAGAGAGTAACAGCCATATCCACCCCAAGTGATTAATATCGACCAAATTTTTTACCCAGGGCTTCACAGGCTTATTGATGGTAATCTTCCATTTGATAGTTTGGTCAAGATTATTTTCAAGAAATAAAAAGACCCTTTAAACGTGGTGGTTTTTCTTTTGCTTAAGGAAAACCCCAAAAGATTCAAATCCCAAAAGAAAGATTTTTCTTAATAATTAAACGACAGAGAAGTAAATTACAGAGTGAAAGCTTTGGAGCAACTTTCATTACATGGATACGTATATAATCAAAACACTTGATTAATCATAATCATAGCGAAGGCGCCTGATAAAAGATTAAAACCAATCAAATAATTGGTCATCAATTCTTAGACATGTCAAATCCAATGTCAAATCCACTACAGAAAGAACTTCATAGGATTTTTCTAAATATTAATAATTATTTATTCATAATAAGAAAGAAAAAAAACTTATTTATAGCTAAACAACCCTAATTTTATTAAAACAAGTCAAGTAATTTACTTTAAAAGAAATAAAATTCTAATAATATTTGATGTCTTCAAAATAATAAAATCTTAATCAACTAATAAAATGATAATCTAACTTCTTAAAAAAATAAAAATCCTAATGAAAAAAATAGATTCTGACTCAAACTTATGCTATATCAGAATTAGCCCATAAAAATATCCATTGAATAAGAAAATTTTTATTGTCTTTCAATTGTATTACAGAGTTAATTTTTTAATCTAAAATTCAAAATTTAGAAAAAGAATAATGCTAGATTTATATCACAAAATCTACAACAATTTAATAAAGTTTTACTAAAAATATAATTTTTTTTATTTATTTTTATTTCTTTTTTTTCAGTTGAATTTTTATCAATTAAACTGTTATATCATGGTATTCATTTTAAATTATAAGTTTAATACTATTATTATGAAAAATAAAAATTTATAGATGTAATACAATTAACTGATAGCATCCACGAGCTCTCCTTATTATAAAACATTAAATAACCGAAATCTCCGGTGGTAACAGGAGCTACAACGACTGCATGCTTTCAACTTCAAGGCGTTTGTAACCTTCTTAATAATTGCAGGCAACATTCCTGAATTTTTCTGTAACCAATCATGTCATCCTTTATCATGATTTGATTGAGTTGACGCTTCTTGCCATTCCCGTCACCGGTGCTCCTTAAATGAACTGCTTTAAGAAAGCTCCATTTAAGGTGTCCGAGTTTCATATGTAGTTGGCTTCCTCCTTTTTCAAATAGCTAGGTCTTGTCACAATTCATATCCTTTAGCCCAGCCCGTAATTGACTAATGAGCCTTGCGACATTCTCTTGAGATCATCGTTTCAATTGTTTAATAAGGAAACCTGTGAAGTGAAGCTGAAAGTAACGGGACAGTGCCAGATGGCTTATATATATAATGTCAAGGTCGACGATTTCTACTTGAGTTTGACCCATGGATGCAATAGATCATGGCATCAGAGTTAAATTCAAAATTAGAATTATAGTTATAAATAAACGAAAGAAGATATTTTGACATAAGAGATTTGATATAAAATTAGACACGATTTTTTAGTCATTGATATACAACGTCTAATAATTGAAATAATTAAATACATCTTGTTAACTTTTAATCTCAACTATTTATAAATTTTGTGAAATCAATTACTATAAATTTGTGTCAATAAATTACGTCAAAAATTTGTATTAAAACATCCCCTTCCGTTAGTAATATATATTCAAGTTTTCAATCTCTCATGACATGTAACGTAAAATCGTCATTCTATCATTTTTCATACTATTCTATTAATCTATATGTTTAACACTAAATAAATTAATATTTCATTTTTTAGATATACAAATCCGATAACTCTCAGTTTTTTGTCATATGATTACCTTATGTAATGTTGTAGACGACGATAGCAATATCTGGGCTTGCTCCTATTAGCTTTGTTTTATAGCTAGACATTAAAATACGTAAAATTCATGATTTGTTTGACATGGGTTTCTTTGTTTAACACGAGAAGAAAGCAAAAGCATCCCTGTCCCAAGAGTTGAAATTCTTCTTTAAGTAAGTTTTTACTCCTAATTAATGGTTTTAATATGCAACGCAACTGAATTAAAGTGCATTTATATTAATCTAATTAATGGATGATTACTTTTTGAACTCAATATGTAACTAATTCATGGAGAGTGCCACTTCAGATTCTGTTGTACAGTTTCATAAAATATAGGTAGCTAGTGTCTTGTGCTGACTTGATGACAGTATGTCGGAGGAGAAGTGCAGAGAGACACTTCTGAAGAAGAAATATTATGAGAACTGCTCTGGCTGTAAGGTTGACCAGCTTAAAGAGTTGCAACAAGGTTTACCTATTCGAGAACTTGTTTCTTTATGGTTTGTTGGGGTTTGCAATGGTGAGTGATCTCATCTCATATAAGCTTTTGGCTTAAATTTCTGTTGCATCGATTTGTTGTTTCCTCCAGCAGCACTTGATCAAGCAGCTGTGAAAAATTTCTTAATAATGTGATTCATTATTTTATATATTCTCTCCCTTTATCCTGATATACATCCTTATTTTCTCAGCACTAGCAATATCATCTCTTTTTCCCTTCCTTTATTTCATGGTGAGTATGTAACTTTCTCTGTAGTTATAATTAAATAAGAGCAAGAGGATGTCATTTAAGTTTTCTATTTTGGGCATAGTATTTTTGCTTATCGTTCTTCACCCATCTACATTTGGAACTTGATTCAGTGAATGATTCTATCGCATGCAATTTTAGAGATTAATGGATTACATATATGTACCAACAATACTACTAAATTCACACATCGCATGAGAATATGTTTTTAACAAAGAAGTCGTGACATTCATAACAATTAATAAATGTTATTCAATATCATTCTGGACCATATATATATATATATATATATGAGCTTAATTTTTTTGGCAGAAGATTTGTTATCATCTTCTTGATAATATTTTCTCCAACTCTTGAAGGTACTAAAACCATTTCAAAAATTTGTTATCCAATATCAGATTAGGGATTTTCATATAGCAAAAAGGGAGGAAGATATTGGCTACTATGCCGGCTTCATGGGTGAGTGCTGTATTTTCTGTTCTTTCGTCTAATTATGGTCTTTAGAGATATGCTAAAACATCATATTTCATTTCATCAAGAAGTTTATAGTAACAAAACTCTAAATATCTTGAAGGGTCTTCATATATGATTGGAAGAACTTTGACATCAGTCCTTTGGGGAGTAGTGGCAGACCGCTATGGTAGAAAACCTGTAATATTAATAGGAACCAGCACAGCGTTAGTAACCTGATCTCCTACCAAGTTTGATAGTGATATTTGCCAGCTAATTCTGTATTTTATTATTTCAGACATCTAATAGACACAGTTAAAATTTGCCTCAGGTTTATTTTCAACACTCTCTTTGGGCTTAGTATAAATTTTTGGATGGCTGTCATCACAAGGTTTCTTCTTGGGGCTTTCAATGGTTTACTTGGAACAATAACGGTACGGAAAGCTTGATACTTGTTGATGTTTGTGATTTTTATTTTATATTTTTATGTTATATACTTAATTCCACTATGATCTGTGTCTAACTTCTTTTAAGTACCAGGCATATGCAAGTGAAGTTCTCCGTGAAGAACACCAAGCTATAGGAGTGTCAACAGTGAGCTTAATTATAATCATTCCTCTAAATAAATTAAGACAAGAATATTTACTGGGGCATTAGAATTGAGAATTGTGTAATTTGATTCCAGGTGAGCTCAGCATGGGGCATAGGACTGGTCATGGGTCCAGCTTTGGGTGGTTTCTTGGCCCAGGTACTACTCTTTTGGCTTCTATGCAGGCAAATATATACATCTTGTTGAAAAGTTTGTTTTCTCCATTATTATTGAATACTTTTGTTATTTTCATGGCTAATTGGCTGCGCTAATGAAATGTCCATGTATACATGCTTTTTCCCTCTTTTTAAGTATCTTCTGCTGCCTCGTTTTAAACTCTCGTATCTATATAAACATCACTACACCCTAGCTGGTCCATTCTGTTTGTGAAGTAATGTTCTGATTTTTGTGGGTAATTATGTAAATCAGCCAGCAGAGAAATATCCAAGTATATTTTCCCAAGAATCTCTGTTTGGGAAGTAAGTTAACTTTAACTGCTGAATCTCTCAATGTATACTTTTTCTTCTTTCACTAAGATGTTTAAATATTGGGAGATTCTGAAAAAAAAAAAATGCAGATTTCCATACCTCTTGCCCTGCCTCAGTATATCAGCTTTTGCTTTGGTGGTAGCAATTGCTTCTTGCTGGCTTCCGGTACGTAATTTCAGTTACCCTTACCTTTCAGACATATAGTATGTACACACTTGCGTCACAAAAAGTGGTCATTATTTCAATGTAATAACTATTGCAGGAGACATTGCACATACACAATGAAGAGAATGGATCATGTGATGCCTCATATAATGCTGCTTTAGAATCTGCATCCATTGGGTATAATCAAGGAAGTTCTAAGAAAAGTCTAATAAAGAATTGGCCCTTAATGTCTGCCATCATTGTTTACTCTGTTTTTGCACTTCAAGATATTGCTTACAATGAGGTATTAGTTTTCTACCTTACGATTTTAGATATATATCATGTACATATGCTTGAGATATGCCAATTGAGCTTGCTCCCATTCATCAATTAGCAAAGTTGGGCTATGACACCATAATAGATTATTTTACATTTCTAAAACACAACACATACTGCTTAAAAAATAACTTTTGAAACTTAATTAGTTGCATATTCTTCATCTTTATTCCTGTTGATCACTTTGTATATACTGCTGTTATTCATTCTGTAGATATTTTCGCTCTGGGCTGTTAGCTCTGGGAAGTACGGGGGTCTGAGTTATTCAACTGCAGATGTTGGCGAAGTTCTTGCAATTTCAGGTATACAATGGATACTAATTTAATCTTTTTAATTCTTTTCTTTCTACTTTCAGTTCTCAGACATCCAATTGTATGAAAGAAGCGGTATGAAGAGATTATATATATATATATATATATATATATATATATATATATATATATATACACACACACATGTAACTACTTATTATTCTGTGCATCAAAAGCACAAGTATCTCTATCCAAGCCTTGTGTTTATTCACTTGCTTGAAGTGGCAATGGTATTATTGAATTTCTAGGTCTCGGCCTCCTTGCCTTTCAACTTTCACTATATCCATTTGTAGAGAGGATTCTTGGGCCGATATTGGCAGCACGCATTGCTGGGGTAAATTTTGAACACCATTTGGCTATTCACTTGATATTCTGCATTTAACATATATTTCTTATGCGTTTGTGGTTACATATATGATACCAATATCCAGGTTTTACTCATTCCTCTTTTGACAAGTCACCCTTACATTGCAAAGTTATCAGGATTCAGCCTTACCCTTGCAATAAATGCCGCTTCTTTGATAAGGAATGTTTTAACGGTAAGGACATCGATCTATAAGCTCACTGTCGCAGTAATTTGCTTAGTTTTTGCAGCTCTGTAACATCTAGGTTGAACTCAAAATATTTTGTTTAATTATTTTTCAAATATTGTTCCCTCCATATCTTCTTTACCAGGATTTTGTATTCTTCTTCTTATGACCAGGTGTGTGTCATAACTGGATTATACCTCCTGCAAAACAGAGCAGTGGTATTTTTTTTTTCCATTTTGGCTTGTTAAAGTTATGGATTTTATTTTATTTTTTCATAGTATGTCTCAAGTTGATTTGATCAAATCACAACAGGAGCAGCATCAAAGAGGAGCTGCTAATGGAATTGCTACAACTTTAATGTCGCTTTTCAATGCTGTTGGTCCAGCTGGTGCAGGTGCTATGTAAGCGACATCTTGAATGAATGTCTTTCTCTCATTTCATCTTTTTAGCAATTACACAATTAATTTGGGCATTTGCAGATTTTCTTGGTCAGCAAAGCATCAAGATGCTCTCTTCCTCCCAGGTTTGTGATACTAATAAAATCTCTCACTAAGCTTTCCTGCTGGTGCCGGGCCTTTGCCAAACTATAAAAAAGAATTGGTTTGTGGTGCATCCCACATGCTTGAAAAGAGTGTACTCCCTGGCAGGTCTAAGATTTAAAATGATTTTTTACAGCCTAATATAAACATGTCTAAGCAAAATAATAATAATAATAATAATAATTAACTAAGGAAGAGGATCTCTTTCCTGCAGTTTCCATGTATCTTGAAAAAATAATTCTATTTATGATTTTTTTATACAAATTTATTCATGCAAACTAATATGATATAATATAATTGGAGGAGTTGATTCAACAATTAAAAAGGACTGATTAGATAAATAAATCACTTAATTGGAACTTCTATTTATAAAAAGTAGCTTAATAATGCTAAAATTTGAGCAATATTATCTTAATTTGTTCAGAGATTGAGGGGAAATCCATGCCTTTTATTTTTCTTTTCGCTGGCCCTCTCTTTATCATCTTACATTTTGCCAACATTTCATGAAATCCAAGGGCTTGGTAGCTGAAATTTACGTGCAGGTGTGCAAATGGTTTTCTTTATCCTGAATGTGGTTGGGGCCATTGGAGTAATGTTGACATTCAAACCTTTCCTAACTCAGCGCCCATGAGCAGTAGACAGATGAATCCACTCAATTCTGAAGTGAAGCCTTAGAAAAATATGAAGACTTGGTTCTTCTTGTTTACATGTATTATGTCTATATATTATGCACCACTTGGAAATTAAGCCAATCCTATTAATAATTTGGTGTCGCTACTTGATTTCTTTACGGGGTTGGCGTTGGTGATGAAGTCTATTGGCTAAAGAAGTGGCAAAACCCGATATACTATCGCTTCTTGAAATGGCGACAGCCTGCTTGTTGTAACAATAGCAAAAATAAAGCAGAAGAAATGGGTGCTTCAATCTCTACATACACCAAGAGCATTGTAAATTTTTTGATGCATCCCAATTGATGTGAAACTTTATTTGCTAATGCTCTTATATTTATTTTATTTACGACATGATATTGTTAGGAGTTGCTCTGATTTCTTCAAAGCAATTCAAAAATTACTTATGTGTCTAAACTCCAGTGGTACTTATCCATAAGGATAAGATTTTTTGCCCTTTCCCTCCTAATTAGGATGAAAAAGGCAAAGAAGGAAAAAAATAATAATAATAATAAAGTAAAATATCAGATCGAAGCAAGCCCTAATTATCGGATCGAAGGGCTGAAATTAAGTCAAATCACATCAAAAGAAAGTAATAACTTATACTATATATACATATAGCTATCGGGACAAAAATCCCACTACCGTGATCCCGATTTCTCTTGGCAAATTACTAATATTTTAGCGTAGATCTACTTGTTGTTAACAGATGGTTAAGAATATGGTAAAATTCTCTACTCATAAAAGCGTAAGTTCAAAGTTTCATTAAGCACAAGATTACCTTGACATGAATTACATAACATTCGTTAAGCAAATGTTAAGTTAAAAATCCCAGGTGGGGTCTCTTAATTGTTGTTCTCCTAATTGGTTCAGGGTAAGGGCAGCCAAGGAGCACCAACCAAATTGGTCTCCACATGGCTTGTGCTTGTGCCCACAATTAATCTTTATAATTCCTGCAATTAAAGTTGCACCTTTTTTCTCTCTTTCACACACCTTTACTAGTACAAACAATATTTTATATCATAAGAGAATCGTTATTGCCTTCAGCTTTTGTTCGGATGTAAAAGTAGCTTTATCAGACGTGCTGGTGGTGGAATCTGCAGCATGCGTGTCTCTTTCCAACACTGTACACTGAATTCTTTCATATTTTGGGAATGTTTTTCTTCAATAACCACTAATATACAATGTCATAAATAAACCTATTTTCGTAAGATACACAAAATTGTGTCTGCCAAGTTTGAACGTGTTTGCGATATTATAGAACTACAAATTTTTTATCTTTAATAATATAGCATTAATGTTCATACTGAGTCATCATTTATACATCAGTTCTGAATATATAATATTATCTCATAGTTTGAGATATAAAAATTAGTATATTGGCATTATAACTGTGTAGCACTTTTCATTATTGTAACTCCAAATCCATGGTTTAAGAGGGCAGCTAAGCAAAAGCATCTATGTCCAAAGAATTGGAAGTCTCTTTTTCTAAGTAAGTTCTTGCTTACACTCTTATGGCGGATTACTTTTTGAGATGATTTATGTAACTAAATGAAAAGAACTCACCTCAGATTCTGTTGTACAATTTCAGAAACAAAGGCAGTGTATTTTGCTCACTTGATAAAAGCATGGCGGAGGAGAACTGCAGAGAGACACTGCTGAAGAAGAAGAAATATTATGAGAATTGCGGAGGCTGTAAAGTTGATCAGCTTAAAGAGTTGCAGCAAGGCTTTCCTGTTCGAGAAATAATTTCTTTATGGACTGTTGCGATTTGCAATGGTAAGTGAATCTCATCTCACATAAGGTTGGTTATAGGAGCAGCTTAAGTTTCTCTTTTTTCTAAAAATTACCAACGTGAAATTTATACAGTTTAGGTAGATGGTAACGTTTGAGAATGCTATTGGCTTCATTATTTCTAGTTGCTCTTTTTTAGTTTTAAAGAATGTCTGCATACACAAGAATGTAGCTGTGTGCATTTGGTTGACATAATGTTAAATGTACAATAGCAAAAGAAATGATCATGAATTACCAAATTAATGGAAATGGGAAATTTTCGCTTAGGTTGAGGTGATTTCTGCATATCACTTCTTTGTGGAGTATGGTTCTGTTAGGATTTCCTTCGTTTGTAAGCAAAAAATTCTATCCAAAGAGGATGAAGTTTGGCCTACTTGTTGGATTTAGAATCTGCCTTTCAATCTCTTCATGAATGACTTACGCTTTGTATGTTGATTGTGTGGTATTGTTGAATTGCACATGGTTATAGTAAAAATTTTTGTTTTCTCAAAAAGCCACCCTCATGTTTATTGTAAACGAATTCATTTGTATACAATTTTGCATCGTTTGGTTTGTTTGCTGCCTGCAGCACTTGTTTGAGCAGCTGTTAGTAGTTACTTAATAATGTGATGTGATCCCTTTTTTGCTAATTATCTATAATCCTGATAAATATCATTTTTCGGTGTTCAATTTTTCTCAGCACTGTCAATATCATCTCTTTTCCCCTTCATGTATTTCATGGTGAGTATAACTATTACCCTCCTTATTAACTAGGACAATATCAATAGACAAATCTTAACCTGTCATTTTGTTGAATCATGATTTTAGAACCAAATATTACAGAGTGATCCTCAATTTATCTACTATATAATTTCAGATTAAGGATTTTCATATTGCAAAAAGAGAGGAAGATATCGGCTACTATGCTGGCTATGTAGGTAACTGTATTTTCTGTTCTTCCTCTTTAACAATGGTGTGATTTCAAATATAGACATGCTTAATCATCAGATTTTTTTTTTTCTTCAAATAGTTATATATTCTAACAAAACCTCTTGATGCCTTGGAGGGGCTGCATTTATGCTTGGAAGAGCCTTGACATCTGTCTTCTGGGGAGCAGTGGCTGACCGCTATGGTCGAAAACCTGTAATAATAATTGGGACCGGCTCAGTGTTAGTAACTTCTAATTTCCTTTCAAACTTGATAGCGATAGTTAACAATTATTATCACTATTTCATTCTTCACAATTATTATCCGGATGAAAATTTATTACAGGTGTATTTTCAATACTCTGTTTGGGCTTAGTATAAACTTTTGGATGGCCGTCATCACAAGGTTTCTTCTGGGGAGTTTCAATGCTTTGCTTGGAACAGTAACGGTATAAAAAGTTTGTACTCTTATGCGATTCCTGTTTACTTGTTCAACTGTTTTTGCCCAACTCTTCCATTACAGGCATATGCAACTGAGGTTCTGCGTGAAGAATACCAACCTTTAGGACTATCAACAGTAAGCATGTCTCCGTGTGATTGATTACAAATCTTCTGGGGTTATGCAATAAAGAACTGTAATTGAATTTCAGGTTAGTACAGCATGGGGCATAGGTCTGGTCATCGGCCCAGCTTTGGGTGGTTTCTTGGCTCAGGTAATTCAATCTTTTGGCTGTTAATGCAGGCTAATACATCCTGTAAAAAATAACTCTCCATTATTATAGAAGAAAATGGAATGTCCATGATCAATCCCCACACCCCATCTGGTCCATGGGGCCATATTTGTCCCTTTCTGCTTCTGAATTATTGTTCTGACTATTCTGAATATTTGCGATTCAGCCAGCGGATAAATATCCAAATATATTTTCTCAAGACACTTTGTTTGGGAAGTAAGTGAAGATTAACTGCATAGCATTTTTTTTTCCCTGAATATGTTTAAAATATTATGGTATTTGAGGATTAAGATTTTTTTTTCTTGGCAGATTTCCATACTTCTTGCCCTGCCTTTGTATATCACTGATTGCTTTGGGTGTAACTATTTTTGCTTGCGGGCTTTCGGTAAGTATTTCTGTTGTTCTCCATCCTGATTCATGCATGATCGAGTAATCTGATTTTATTTGAATCAGAATTCATGAGTCTCCTTTGTCTATTGTTGATTTCACAGATACAGAAATGAATGTTTCTGTTACTTATTCCAATGCAGTGTCCTAAAATAGATCTGGTTATTGCAGGAGACATTGCACATACATAATGAAGACAGTGAATCATTTGATGATGCTTTAGAGTCTGCAACATCTGAATCTAAACAACATGGAGGAAGCAAGAAAACTACAAAGAAAAGCCTCTTAAAAAATTGGCCCCTGATGTCTGCTATTATTATTTACTGTATTTTTCAGCTTCATAATATGGCTTATTCAGAGGTACTTTCTGCCTGATTTCAGATTGGTATATATCTTGGCTTATGCTTTTGATAGAGCTGGCTTTGATTTATGAATATGTTTCTTTCTTTTTTCCCAAGCAACTGGTCTCTAGAACTAAAATTCTAGTTCTGTCCTCTACTGACTACATTTTTTGCCTGCATTAATTAATTAATTTTAGATAACTGATTTACATTAATTACTTCCGTTTTACTTCCACCAGGCTGATGTGAGCAGGATGCAAAGAAACTACATTGTTATTTATATTTGTCCTTTTTCCTTTTATATACTTTTGCTAATAATCAAAGCTGTTGCAACTGTTGTTTCCTCTGTAGATATTTCCACTATGGGCCGTTAGCCCAAGGAAGTTTGGGGGACTCAGTTACCGAACTGAAGATGTTGGTGAAGTTCTTGCCATTTCAGGTATAAAATGGATACAAATGTTCCCCCTTTGCTGCCTACAAAGCTTTCAAAGCTGCTTGATTAGTCAATTATAAAGGGTCATGTTTATGCTCCTACTTTCGGATTAATTTTCTATTATTCTTTCTCATTCTTTTCAAATAAATTCTTATATCAGTCTATAAATATAACTAACGACTGTCCAATTATTGAACTTCTAGGTCTTGGCCTCCTTGTCTTTCAACTTACTCTATTTCCATTACTGCAAAAGACGATTGAGCCGGTAATGGCAGCACGGATTGCAGGGGTATATTCGGAACACCATTTGAAGCATCAACTTTACATCTGCAATTAACAGATTTATTAGTTAAGAATTTGAGTTACCTCGTATTCTACATGTGCAGGTTTTATCCATACCTCTATTGGCAAGTTACACTTACATAGCAAAGTTATCAGGATGGAGCCTTTATCTATTGTTAAATTCTGTTTCTGTGACAAAGAGTATTTTAACTGTGAGTGCACATACTACTCTCACGGATATTCTTCAATTAACAAAAACTCGATGCATCAGTTTGTAATGATCGGGAATGTACTAATCAAACTGTCAAGAATGATTATAATTTTTTAATAGAAAACTTGTAATTGTTGCCTTCATGTCTTGTTTATCAGGATTACTCTCATTAGTAATTTGTTTCTTGTAACAAGGTGTTTATTTCAACTGGAGTATACTTTCTGCAAAATAGAGCAGTGGTAAACTTCTGAAATTTTGGTGCATTTAATATCATTCAATTCTTTCATTTTGGTTTGTGAAATTATGAATCTTAATCTTTGTGGTATATGAAAACAGGACCAAGATCAAAGAGGAGCAGCTAATGGAATTGCAACAACTCTAATGTCACTTTTCAAAGCCGCTGGTCCAGGTGGAGGAGGTTTTCTGTAAGTAAAACATTGATTTGGTTTAATAAGAATGGATGTTTTCACTTATTAATTTCATTAGCTTAGTAATTGCATAACTAAATTGGGTAATTGCAGATTTTCGTGGGCACAAAAGCGTCAAGATGCAATCTTCCTCCCAGGTACAATGATAATGTTTATTGTGCTAATAAAATTTCTCAGAGGCTGTATGTTGTGATTATGGACTTCTCAATCTGATGTGCTTCAAAGGGCTTGAATTTGCATGTGACATTCATGTGCAGGTGATCAAATGATTTTCTTCCTAATGAATGTTGTTTCAGCAATTGGGGTATTGTTGACATTCAAGCCTTTTCTATCGCGGCGTGAGTAGACAGATTAATGTATCAACTTCTCATTAAGTAAAGCCCTGCAAAAATAAAAAAAGTAACTTTGATTCTTTGCTGGGGTTTGTCACTGATTAATTACGTTGTTATGCAGATTAAACATTATAATAAGACCCCTTTAAGTATTTGTTTAAATTTTTGGATTAATTAAGTTTTACATATATAATAAGTGCTTAACCACTAATCAATGGTAATATCTTTTAAATTTAGTTGTATATTTATAACAAAAATCTAACAACTTTAAAATTCTTGCTCATGAATTCTTTTATTATAGTTAAATATAAAATTTGTGTATTCAAACAATAGATGATTGCTTGAAAAAGGAAAATCATTTACAAAGGTACAACAACCCTCTCAGTAGTTTGTTTGTTTGGAGAGAGAGAGAGTCTTTTGCAAAATATGGTAAGTTAAGGGAGGCGAGGAAATGAAGAAAACAAAAATCAATTATGGCTAAATTAAATCAAGATGCAATGAGATTTATTTTCACCATTTTACCTTGAATTTTCACTGTTATGTAATAAATGTAACATTTTAGTGTTACAATGTTTATGAAAATAAAGATAAAATTGGGTTATTATGAAATTCTAAATATTGCGAAAAATTAGTGTAATATCCAAGTTTTCCTATTTCAGTGGTGATATTAGTTGGCAAAGTATATTTTTCACAAAAAAGAAAATTTTAATAGAATAAATGTTGATTGAGATTAAGTCACGTTAATTTACTTGTCAAGGGACGTAAATTAAATTTTAAATAAAGGAAGGAGAAATATTAATTGATTCCACCCAATCTTATACATTTACTAGTTCCTATCTTAGCCAGTGTTTATAAATCAAGTTTTTGATCAAGCTTGTTTAAACTCAACTAATTACGTCTCTAGGGTTTTACGCAATTGCGGCTCTAGTACTCTAAGTTTAGGTGGCTGTGAAGGTTGAATTGGTTGGTAAAAAATGTTGATGTTATATCACTTGTGTGTGTTGATTCGATTAAGACTTGAGTTATGTTAAGTGATAAATCTTTTACATTGAGATTGACTATATATTAGAAATAAATTTTCTAAATTAGAGTTTATCCTTATAGTGTATCAAGGGATCATTCACCTTAAGCAAAGAAGAAGAGTATCAATCAGAGTACAATTCTCCTTTGTTCATGTTGATAGAAGGTAAGACTCCTATTATGACTCTCCTTGTTTGCATTGTTTGAGGACTATATTACGTATAATTTTAGATAATTTTGATAAGCATAGGTTACATATTATGTTATTAATCAAATTCTATATACATTTTAGATTACTTAATTTTGATAAGTTGCGTGAATTCGTTAAAGGAGAGATTGAGTGCTGTACAGAAATTATGGATATGTTGTTTTAATTGATTTTTATATATTGTTACTAAAAGAATTGTGACCCAAAATTTTTATCACGATTTCTATGCATAAGAAACTTGTTTACATATTTTTTTGTTGTCTGAAAATAATATTAGTAAATTTTTTAAGGTATTTCAAAATTGGTTTTACATGCTAAAAAACTGATTATTACAAAGTCATGATTTACAGATTTTATTTATTTGCCAAATGACCTTCAAAAAATATTGAAATTTTACATAGTGGTTTATCAACATGCGTATAATAATTTTCCAAAATTTCGTAATTTTTCGTTAAGTATTTGATTTTATAAAAATTCTCAAATTAAAATGACTCATTGAATTGCACTCTTGACAGTTTTCTGATACTTGAAAATTTATTTTAAATAAACTAGATTTCAATGAAAAAACGTTGAACAAAAATTTATGAGACCGTATATACATGTCTAGGATGTACATGTAAATTTTGAGAGTCATTGGAATAGGGAGTTAAGAGATAATTCATAGATTCATCGCTATTCAGATTCCAGGATTAAACCGTTAGAACAGTTTTAGAGTTGAATTTAATTATGTTATTTGCTTGATTAATTTTTAGGATTTGCAATCATCTAAGCTATTAGAAGTAGAGTTCATTGATCAAAGTTGGAGGTAAGTAATATTCATATTAGTGCATTTCGTTTTGTCACGTATGAAAACCATTATGAGTCCATTATGTAAGATAATATAGTTTCTTTTAAAAAATTTGAAGTTTATTTTAATAATTTATGCTTCAATCAACAAATTATATTTTCAGTTCTGTTTACTTTAAATATTTAATAAAATAATTTATTTAATAAAAGTTGCTCTTGTGATTAAATTATTCCTTTTATCAAAGGCAAAATTTACATATTTTATCTCAAAATTTTCTTTAAATGCTAATAGTTTTAGTCCAATCTTTTCTAAATTTCTTTATAACTTATTTACCTTAAATTTTATTGTTTTCAATATGATTTATTTAATCTTATTTATTTAAAAATTAAATTTTATGTCCGTAAATATTATTATTTTAAGAATTACTCTATGGTGGAGAATATTATGATTTATGAATATTGTTGAAACAACCTTTGTGTTATAAATTATGAATTTTGGCTCATTGTCCATGGCAATCCCATATGTTATGATATGCTATGCTATGGTTTCAGCTGGATATATGTTCTGATGTGCATAAATATGACGTGATATGTTTGATCGTGAATCTATCCTTTAATATAATATGGCTGCGTGATATGAGCTACTGTGAAAATCGTTTGTTTGACGAACTTAATTTGATGATTTACTTTATTACTCTTCTATGAAATAAAATTATGCTTTGGATGTGTTTTATGGAATTATTATGATATTATGTAAACTACTATTATTTATTTATTTTTTGAACACTAGTGTGCATATTAATTATTGAGTTGACGGCTTAACCCCTCCTCACCAACATTTTTTTGCAGAGTATATTGTATGCGTCTTAGACATAAATTTTGAGGGATTAGATGGTTAGAGCGACTTCTTGGGTTATTATTCATAGCACAAGTAGCGCTTTATTACTTCGTTTTTGGAATCTAAAACTTTTTTGTTTTAAATTATGGGTTATAATAAAGGGATCGTTTTATCCTTGAATTTGTAGTACTTATTTGAGATACTTTTGTAGCTTAATATTTTATGGAATAATTTTAGTTGCATTCCAATTTGGCATGTGTTTATCATGTGCCAGATTTGGTGTGTTACAATTAGATAAAAAAAAAACTGGCTTTAAAATATTTACTGTTATGTACATTGACCAAATGAGATAAGAATAAAAATTTGAGAAAATTACATAAAAATAAATATGTCATGTGTATAAACTTTTTGCAATACCCAAGCTAGAGGATAAAGGGGAACTAGATTAGGGTTTTATATAAGAGTAATGCTAAGTATACAATTAAGTTACATAACCTGACTCATACAACCTGACATGATCAAATTCACTAGATGAATAAAAATAGATAATAAATTAACTAATTTTAATAAAGAAAATGAGACCCACTCATTCAATGAATTTATACTATATTAAGTTGTATGAATTAGGTTGTACAACTTGATCGTATATCTATTATTATTGTTCATATAAACCTTAATGATGAGGGAGTTTTAAGTTTCCTTTTTGCGTATGTAGCTAGCTCTAACCTATAAGGGAATTTGGTGAAATCTTAGTTCCCTCTTAGGCACGTGAAATCCAATTGTTAAAAGTGAGGGACCATATTCACTTAAACAATTTCTATGAGAAAAATACACACATCTAAGCTAACCAAAGACGGGGCCACATACTCAAGGAGATCTAAGGCAAGAAAGCAAGAGTTTCCCCATCCTATAGTAGTGTAGATTGACCAAGAAAGGAGGAGGTGTTTACCTATTTGTAATAATGTAGATTCATTAAGAAGGAAGAAAGTGTTTACCCACTTGTAATAGTGTAGATTGATCAAGAAGGAAGAAGGTGTCCATCCCCTTGATAATTTAACATAAGAGATAGGTAGGAAGATAACAATAAAGTTAATGATCCAAGTCTTGGTACATTTTATAACAAATATCATCCCAAATGATATGATAAGTGAGGTGTCATTTATCAAATCCTATCCCAAATGATATGGCAAATGAAGTTTATTATTACATTAACATATCTGCTTTGGCTATTATTAATAAAATATACGTTATTCGGAATACAATTTGGACAAATATCATTATTTTTTTTATTTAGAGCGAGCAAATCTATAGTAAGATATCATGAAAGCAACAAGATTTATTTCCACTATTTTACCTTGAATTTTCATTGTACACAATAGAAATGGACTCTAAATTTAATGTTTGAGTATTACAATTTTTATAAAAATAAAGATAAAATTGGGTCATTATGAAAATTTAAAAAATTACATAAAATTTAAAAAATATATAATTCAAAAATCTTTAATTGATTTACTCTGAGAAAATAATTATAAAGAGGATACATGTACAAGTAAAATATTTAAAAATAATCTTTTTTTGACATCCCACGTTGAAAATTTTGAGGTACCATTATTGTAAAGGATCTTAAAATCCTGTACTAATAATAATATTTTTTAGTTTGAAAAATTATTAAGTACAAATTGATAACAGTCAGTTACTCTGTCCAGTCCTTATCCACCGCCACTAGTCCAAAAATATCTTGAAAATTCCCATCCAGTCCTTTCCAACTTTTAGGGAGAGAAATAATTTTACAAAGAAGGAGGGGCTTCAAGGATATTCGTCATAAATAATGGAATGGAGGTTGTAAGCTAGCCCGTTATTCATGTTTCCCAGACGATATTGTTGCTGTTGTGCGTGCTAAGAAGAAGAGAAGGAACGAACGCGACGTCGTTTTCAACCTTCATTGATTTAGGGTTATCATTTCAGGTATCCATCTCTACCACTCTGTTGCAGATCACTATCTCTGATTGAATAGTTTCGCTTCCTTCCGTTAATTTTTTTGATGCCTTACTACTTCCACGCATTGTTTCTTCCGGTTTCATTTGCAAAATTGAACACATTATATGATTTGAATGGGGATTCCTTTGTTCCCTGCTCGAGCACTCGAGTCTTTGTCGATTCGAGCTCTAAAATGTTATAGATGGTGACGTTTGTTTAGATATCCGTGTGGGGGAAAAATCTATCTAGGGATTGACGTTATTGATTCTTATGAAGAATTATTATCAAATTAAGAAGAGGGATTTGAAAAGGGTTTCGTTTTTTATTCAGGGAGTTGATCTAGATGACGCCGGTTTGCCCTTTCGTCAAAGCGTCTCGTCCTGACGACGCCTCTCCGAGAAAACCGGGTGAAAACTCGAATAAACAGGCGGCAGAGTGTCCTTTTGCCAAGGCATTTCGTGCTGATGATGCTTCTTCGAGGAAACCCAGTGAGAATTCGAATAAACAACAGGCTGAGAATGGCGGTAACAAAGCAAAGAATGAGTCCAGTGACTCTGCTAGCATTTCTCCAAGGTGTCCTTTTGGCTATGATTCTCAGACATTTAAGATTGGTCCTCTTAGTTGCGTGTTTTGCAAAGCTCTTCTCTTTGATTGTAGCAAATGTGTGCCTTGTTCTCATGTTTTTTGCAAGTAAGTAGATAACTGAATATCTTACTTTTATTTTCATTTTATTTCATTTGGATTTTGATTGTTATTTTATGAACTTTGTTATATTGAAATCAGAGTATGTATTTCACGCTTTAATGACTGCCCACTATGTGGGGCTGACATTGAGAAGATTGAAGCCGACACAGATCTTCAGAAGACTGTTGATCGTTTCATTGAAGGTCATGCTAGAATCAAGAGGTCTGTTACTTCAGACAATGCTGAGGTAGCTGGAGAAAATAAAAAAGTGATATATGAGGATGTGTCTATGGAGAGAGGTGCTTTCTTGGTTGAACAAGCCATGAGGGTGAGTTTGGTTGGTTATATTAGTATTCTATCTCCCGCCTAACTAAGTGGTTACTGATCCTTCATCTTTGTTCCAAGTCCTTCCTAGAAAAATGTCTCAATAGGATATGGAGAGCTTCTTTTGTAATCCTTTTTAAAGTAATTTTGTTCATTTAGAAATGTACTTTTATAATTTTTTTCAACCTACCTGGCAATTACATGGTAACTGAAGTTGCTGAACCTGCTTTCCTGTTTGTTTGCATCTGATAAGCTCTTGCTTTTCATTTGCAGGCATTTCGTGCCCAAAATATAGAAAGTGCCAAATCAAGACTCAGGATTTGTGCAGAAGATATTCGAGATCAGATAGAAAAAACAGGCAATACATCGGAGTTGTGTTCACAGCTTGGAGCAGTTCTTGGAATGCTTGGTGACTGCTGGTATGCCTTCACTCTGTGTCATTGTATTTTCGGCGGTACAGTTTTGTTTGTGTTGTTATACCTTTGGGATATTAAGTATTCCATAAATTTGAACAATCTTTTCTTTCTGATTTAAATGAACTTCAAGTCTTGAAGCTCACCCATCGCATCAGTATTCCATCCATTAGGTCTGAGATTTTAAACCTAGACCACCAATGTGGCTTGGGAAGTCACCCAAATCCTTAGTTTAAGGTTCTTTATACACCATAATGGAGTGATATGATTATTTTTCTGATGTATACTCTAGTTGTGGGGGCCCAAAAAAAAAGAGAAAAGACAAACCAGATTGAGGCAGATTTGTTAAGTTGCCCTGATTATAGCTTATTGCAAGAATGCAAACATGATGTATGATAAGCGAGCTTTACTGTTATCTTCATCACAGATTAGAGTCTCTAAGTTCTTAAAATGTTTCTAGTTTTTGTCTCCTTGAAGAAATTTTAGTGCTTTTATGAACTATCCAAAATTCTCGTGGTTAACCAGTCTGTTTCTTTCAATAAAATATAATCCCTCATGTCTTGGTGCAGCCGAGCAATGGGAGATTCTGGTTCTGCAGTTGCTTATTTCCAAGAGAGTGTGGATTTCCTCATGAAATTGCCAATGGATGATATGGAGGTTATTGCAGCAAATCATTTTCTACTTTATATTGCCAGCTTAAGCATGTATTAGCCCCCTTACTTTTTTGAACTTTTTGCTTATAGATAACGCATACACTTTCTGTTTCACTTAACAAAATTGGAGACCTGAAATATTATGATGGAGATCTGCAAGCTGCGAGAACTTACTATCTTCGTTCTCTTGATGTTCGTCGTGATGCTGTAAAAAATCATCCAAATATTTCATCCCAGGTAAATTCTGTCTTTTCAAATTGTATCATGTTTTATGTTATTTTTTATTTCAACTTCATAGATATGTGATGCATGGTCTTGTCATATGATCATATCAACGTTACAGTTTTCTTTTTATATTTATGAACTCCTCATCTTTTGATCTGTAAATCATGTTGGGAGCATTTTTAGTTTGCGGTAATCTTGCCATCTAGGAAGTTCTTTCTTGCTTTCTTTTTACTATTTTAAGAAATTTGGTAGATTCATCTTCTAGTTTTGATATATATAGTGTAAAGCTATTGTTTTTTGATTTTTTTGTGCTAAGATTGGATTTTGTCACTTGGAGTTTTTTTAATCTTTTTCACCATTTAAATATATGGTAACTTTAGAAAAGTTTTTTTTGGATTTTTGAAGAATGCAAATCTGGACCAAGATGTTGGACTTACTGATTTTCTGAGCTCTTGCTATTTTGCCCTGTTACTTTCTGTGATTGCAGATTTTGGACGTTGCTGTTTCCCTTGCAAAGGTCGCGGATGTTGATAGGAGTATTGGTAATGCGAATGTGGCAATTGATGGATTTCAGGAAGCCATAAAAATGCTCAAAACTTTGACATTGAAACCTGAAGAAGCTGGTCTGGAGCAAAGGGTTAGAAAAAGATCCTAACCACATTTTGTAGTTATTTTGGATTTTATCCTTCTGGAAATGTGACTTTGACACTTTCTTTGTCATGCAGCGTCTTTCAGTGCTTGAATTTCTTAACAGCCAGCTTGGAGAAAAGCAACCCGAGTCAACTGTCTGAGGTGGGATCTTAAAAAAAATGCAAAATGATAAAGTGAAATAAAAATAGTGCTTTCTGTATATACATAAGCAATAAGCTCAGTTTAGCCAAAGCAGTCTTCAGAGGAGCAAGTGCTTTTAAGAGCCTAGAGATATTTGCTTCAGTCTCGCTGGGTGCTGACCGACTGGGGATCGATTACTTATTACCTCTGAAGTGCTACGATTACGATTGTTCTTAGAGGCAATGTTTGGAATTCTTTGTTTTTTGTGAATAACTCATATTGCGGGGATCTTTTAATATGATAATTGTAATGAGGCACCTTATAAATTTCAGTTTGCAGCTCTATGTAATCAACTAAAGTTAGGAATGACGTATCACTATTTTGAAGTACAATAAAAAGGGAAAGTTTCAGATCTAGCCTCCATTTTGGGGGCCCTTTTTAACTAGCCTATAATAAAAAAGTTTTCGTGAAATAGCCTTTAAATAGTCTTCCGTAAAATAATAACCATACTATTTATTCGATACTTTGACGATTATAAATTATAATTCGACGATGATATATCCAGATTTGACGATAATTCGACATAGTTCAACAATGTTATTTGACGATGACATACCCAAATTTGATAATTTGATGAATGGTTCGACAAGAGTTGTCAAACGCAACGAACGTAAACCCAACTAAAATCAGTGTTAATTTCAGTCTTGGTTTATGGTTTTTAGTTTTGGTTTTGTGGTGGGTGGAAGACGCAAGCACAACCAAAATCAATTAAAATTACTAATAAAATTAAAAGGCATTAAAGAAGCAAAAGATGAAGAAGGAAGTTCTTAGAGAGAGAGAGAGAGAGATGAAATCAATTGTCATGTTGGTTCCGGTTTTCATTTTTGGTTTGTTGTAGGTGGAAGACACAAGCACAACCAAAATTAATTAAAATTAAAAGGCCTTTTAGAGAGAGAGATGAAATTGATTCTGTCTTGGTTTCAGTTTCCGTTTTTGGTGTTTGATTTTGGTTTGTTGTGGTTGGAAGATGCAAGCCATAGAGGTTTTGGTTTGTTCCAGTTTGTGATGGAGAGAGTGGGCAGAGATGCAAAGAGATCGAGGGTTAGAGAGAATCGTGACTCGTGAGGGGAGGGGAGGGGAGGGATATGGGCAATCTGGAAATTTCACACCTTAGAGGCTATGAGCCTGAAAACTTTTAATAATCCCCAAATAGAGACCAGATTTGAAAATTTCCCTAATAAAAATGTTATCATCTATAGCTAATGAATATGCCCTAACTTTACACGAAGTTAGGGTTCAAATCCTTTTCAAGTTTGCCATTTTTTTTTTTAAATATCTTGATTGTTATATTTATATCTCGATAAATATTCTTTTCACATCTCATTTCTATCTCTTTTTTTTTTTTTTTCCAAACGATAGGTTTAGGAGTTTTGCATATTAAATTTTGAAAATAAAAATATTAATAATAACCCACTGAAATCATGAATATGGTTAATAATAATATTGGACCTCCTACTGTTTTAAAATCATGTAATAACATTACTTAGCTCTAATTTTTAATAAATTAATATCCAACTAAAAATTCTGATAAGTTATGAAGCTTATATAGTACGTGTTTAGGGTTGTTGATCCACAACAACTTTTGGATTTTACTTTTAGCTACATCTATTTTGGTGTTTAGTAACACTTTGAAAATTGATTATTAAGAAAAATTTTATTTTTGTACTAAATTATAAAAGCAGGTAGGAGACAACTTTTAAAAATTAAATTTTGAAAAACTAAAATTTTCGTGGACAAAATATCAAAATTGTCTTTATAATTTAATATAAATCTATAAATATCTTTGTATATTAAAATTTTAAATTATCTATTTAACAAATTCAAAAACATAAAAAATTTGTCAAACGCAGCTGTTATAGTCACTAGGCATTAGTTGTTGTCAGCTTTTGGCCATCGAAGTAGCACGTCGACGACATTGTCAACACCTCTAGAATCTTTGTTAGCCGTTCTCTCTAAATTCGTTGACATCTCATTCCAATCGCCAATCGATGGGATCGAATGGTTAAAGTTTCGGCCTAACACTTTGACGGCGGTTGCGACTAGTAGTGGCTGACGTCCAATAAGTGCATTTTCAATTTTACTTTTTAAATAATGAAATAAAAATAAAAATTTATTTTAAATTTATTTTTACCATTATTTATCATATATTTTTAATATTGTCAGTTTAATTTTTAATAATATTTTCTTTTAAAAAATTGTGTATTTATTATATTTTTACTAGAAATTAGCTTTTGAAAATCAAATTTTTTAAACACATATTCATAACTTTTAGATAGCACAACAATTTTAAAAAGCTATTTTATTAAATATCTATAACTTTTTTTGGACAGCACAACTAACAACTAATTTTTTCTACCGTACTTTTCTATAGCAGATTTTAATAATACAGTAATCACAAACAGACCTATAGACATATTTAATAAGAAAACAAGTATTTCATGGCATTTTAAGTTTAAAACTTTTTTTAATAAATTTATAATTAGGATACTATCAAAAACCACCATTAAGTTTTGGTCTAATATTAATAAAAAAATAACTATGTAATTTTGATCGATTACACTCCTAATATTTATCAACATCCATCAATCGATAGTTTCTAACCCTAAGAAAATATGAAAAGTGTTTTCTACCCTCGTATGTCTAATTAATATAATGTTTCAAATAAAATAAAATTAATGTTTTAGTAAAGCTAAACGATTGCTTCTCGCCCAAAATCTCTTCCGCCATCTCCATCACCTCCCAGCTCGAATAACTCTCATTGCATCATCGAGAACCCATTTTCTCTAACCCCATTAAAACCTATTTTCTAGTGTTGTTTATGGCTTGGCTGTTGATTCGGTGTAATAGTTTGTGTTTCTGGTCGTAGAGGAGGTTGTGAACTGTTGTGTTGAACGTGGCTCGGTTCCAGCGCTAGTGAAGCATCCACAAGCACCTCCGATGAGTGAAGCTAATTGAGGTGCAAAGCTGTTTAAGCAAGAAGTCGAGAAAGGAAGCGCTTTCGCTCGCGCTCATGAGAATAGCAATATAAAAACCCGTGTCGTATTTGCTAATTTCTTGAGATTTTGGTTAAGCTTGTTATTTAGCAATTGCTGCCATATTTATAATTTATGTCATTGTTATTCGGAACGGAAGAGCAGGACGGAAGGACCTCTTATTGAGTTTCTTGAATTTACTAATACAAATGTGCAAAGAGAAAGCAGCTGTTGGCCCTTCAGAATTTGGCACTAGAAAATGATGGAAGTAGGAGTCAGGTAATGGGCTTCCCTCTGATTGCTCTGATTGTTGTCTATGGCCTCATTACTTGAAGTTTCAGATAATTGGGCGGCGATGGCAGTGGGGTTGTGCTGGGTTTTCGGGTGGTGGTGATAGCGGTGTGTGGTTGGATTTTTTGTATGCGGGTTGCGGCAGCAGTGGCAATTGCAATGCTAGTGGTGCTTCGGAATTTTTTTTAAATTTTTATTAATTAATTTTAGATATTTTCAATCAATTGAAATGTTATATTTTGGTGTAAATTTTAATTTTACCGTTGTCAAGTAGGGATGGCGCCGGCCCTTGGAACAACGAAACTAGAATCGAATGGGTCTTCTATTAAT
The DNA here is from genome assembly GCA_013180625.2 of Boswellia sacra. Lineage (NCBI taxonomy): Eukaryota > Viridiplantae > Streptophyta > Magnoliopsida > Sapindales > Burseraceae > Boswellia > Boswellia sacra. The sequence goes on along the minus strand of SNVD02016232.1, from coordinate 63,123 downwards.
AGTTATGGGTTTAACAAATTAGAATTGTCGTGATTCTGAATATCAATGGATCCAAAACTGAAACTAATCAATGGATCCAAAACTGAAACCAACACAGAATTGTATAATATCCGTTTAATATTATTTTTTTCTTATTAAAAAAAAACAGTATTATTATGTAACATAAAGAGATACACCTAAGGCTAAACCAAATATTAAATTAAAACAAATTAAACAAAATAAATTACTAAGGCTTAATTAAAAACTAAAAACCGTAAATCAATTATTCAAAATTCAAAAAAAAAAAATTCACTTTTCATTTTCTCACCACTCTTCCACACGACCTCTACTGTTCCAAACTAAACTCCCCTCTCGTCGACGGTTCCACTTCCACCTCACCCTCAAAATCGACCTCTCTTCCAAAAATAATTCCACTCTTCATCCTCTACTTTTCTGTCAGCCTCCTCCTCAAGCGATCACTGTTAGCCTAAGGTCGTCACGCCTTCGCCAACAACCTCTGCCACTATTTATCTTCTCGAACGCCCTCTCTCTTCAACTCCACTATTTCAGTTCCTAGTAAGCCATCTTTCTTCAACTCTTTTGTAACTTCAAATATCAAGTTGATGGAGTTTCTGGGTTTCAATGTTTGTAACAAATTGACGTTTTGAGAAAGTGTTTAAGCCGTCTTTCTTCAACTCTTCTGTAATTGCAAGAAGGTTTGTCTTCGAGTTTCGCTCTCGAGACGGTTCAAGAGGTCATAAAGTCTCATGTAGTTTCATTTTTACAAGTTTCTCAATAACCTAGCATTCTGTTTCGATTTTGTCTCTTGAGAAAATCATTTGAATTTGTACTCTGTTGGGTGTTTGAATTTGCAGAAACATACAAAACTAGCTGAAGATGAATTATTTGTTTATTTTTCTCAATTTCTTTTGATACCTAGAAATGCCTCTAACCTTTCCTAGTTGAAAAACCGAGAATTTCAATTTTCAGAACAGAGTAATCAAAACAAATTGCTTTTAATTGACCTAAAATCAACAAAAAGCTAATGTTTTTGGAGGGATTAATCTTATATATGTCTTATACCAGACTGGAAACTTTTGTATTGATTTAATCATTGACGAGACTTTTATAAATTTCTAAAGTCAAGTTGCTTAATTTAGGGAACTGTTGGATAGAATACGATGGTGTACTATACTAGTTTAGAAACAAGGGTTACAAAGGATAGACTCACACACGAGACACGACTAATATTTCGTGTTCCTAATACAAAGCTATGGTATCCTTTATATAGGTAAAGTCAGGATACTATATTAGGATGCTTCCTTATCTAAAAGGAATCTCCTTTATACGTCATTACATATTTTATGTTACATCATACTACTTTACAACTAACGCTTTATCACTAACATAATTACACTGGATACCTCACTACATGACTCACACGTAAAGACAACATTACATTATTATATTAGCATGACTCATCTTATGCTTTATTGCTTTATGTCACATCTAGTTACATCATGTCTATTCACCATTGCTTCCGTTGATGGGTCCATTTTGCTTCCGCTTCAATCTTCATCTGTGTCGAAGAAGAAATCATCCTGTCATGGAACCTGATTGATTGGTGGAACTTGTGGATCAACTGGTTCATTAGACATTTGCGGCTGAGGCCAATCTTTCTATTGCTCTTCAAGATCTTCCCACGGTGGTGAAGGATTTTGAATCTTATTAGCTCTTCCTTGCTTGTGAAGCCATTCTTGGTAATCATGCCGATATTCCTGAATGGAATCATCATCTGAACTGTCATTTAAGAGCTGTAGATTTTTTATCGTCTCTTTGTAAAAGAGATCTGGAGAGTTGAGGACATTATCTGAAACAGGACTGTGAGTACAGTATAGTAATGACATTTGATAGACTTCTGCTAGTCTTTTTATTGCATGCAGACATCCTTCCCAACACGTCTGGATATCATCACTCACATGATTATGGATATTTGGCTCAATAAATGGCTCTCTTGTTCTTCCCCATATGTCTCTTAATTAAAAAATTACTATCATCTTATGGACAATTTGAGATCCACCTTTGAGCGTAAGCGTCAAGAGATCTTCAAAGATTGGAGAGAACATTCGATCAAACCATCGATTAAGATTATACTTTCTACTCCTGTAAATTAATACAGGATCAAATACCATCGCTATTGGATATAGGTTGAACAATAGCCAATAGGAATAGTAATCTAGTGAAGAAGCTTGAGGTATGACGGAATGACCCCAATTTGTGTCTTCATCATGGACCACATGAAAATTTGGAGAGATCTGGTAGACCATTTCAAAAATTTGATCTGGATTCGGTGAAGGAGAAAGCAATTGAAACTTTCTTTCTTCCGTGCTAGAACTCATCATGCATTTATATAGAAGATCCCACGTTCTTCTGAAAGTTATGTCTAATGTTTTCGGATAGTCACGTGCGTAAAACACTCGATCTTCAATATCTGCTTTGATTTCTGGAGGCACAAGAAAACAAAGTAGTGGAAGATCATAAGAATATTCTTTTGATTCCACAATTGTCTTACCTTTGTAATCTTCTAAAGTTTAAGGAAGTTTTCTCTTTCTGAGACCTTCCTGCCTTCTTTCAAAAGCATTCTGACCCAGCATGTATGGCTTAGATGAACTAGAAGCCATTGTGATCACTTGAATTGGTATAGACATAAAATTTGCTAACACGTTAGATTCACCTTTGATGTAGTAGACTTTGAACTTGAATCTCGAGAGAGACTCTGACCATCTAGCGAGCTGATGATCTAGAATCTCACATTCTCTTCTTCTGAGCAATCCTTCAAAATATTTGTAGTCAGTTTCAACTACAAATTCTTTAAGAGAGAGATAGAATTGAAATTTCTTGATAGTGTTGATGACTGCTAACACTTCTTTCTTAGATGAAGGATAGTGTTGTTGAGAGTCTGAGAATTACCCAGATTTATATGCACGAATTCTTCTATAGCTTCCTTCTTGCTCGAGTAGCACTGCTCCCTAAAATCTGTCGCTTGCATCTGTCTAAAGGATGAGTTGTCCCGTGTCAGAAATCTTTAAAGGAGGAAAAGACTTGCATTTTTCTTTCAAATCAATCACAGCTTGAGTTGCTTCATCTGACCATGCTGCTGCTTTCTTCTTTATATGCCTCGAGATTTTGCTCGTGTATCTGGACAAATTCTTTATATAATCTCCTGCATAATTGACAATTTCCAAGAATTGTTGAATCATCTTTCTGCTTGTCAACTTGTTAAGGAACAAGAATATCTTTTCAGCAATATGTGGCATTGGCGTAGTGTAGCCATCTTTGATGTGCAATCCAAGAAAATCTACTTCTGGGATTCCAATGAACACTTTCTTTCAGATAAGACCAAGCCATGCTCAAAAGTCAAATTCTTGAACTGTTTAAGATGCTGGACATGATCTTCTTCATTATTGTTGAAGATAAGGACATCATCAATGTATACAAGACAATATTTAATTATGTCTTTGTACACATAATCTATTCTGTGCTGATATTCTGAGGGTGCATTCTTGAGACCGAAAGGCATCACGTTCCACTCATAATGACCATGTGGTACTATGAAAGCTGTTTTGTAGCGATCTTCTTTTCTGACTCCCACCTGCCCAAATCCTGACTTCATATCGAACTTTGAATAGATCTTTGACTTAGCCATCCTCTTTAAGAGACAAATATGAACTTTCTTCAGTCTTCTGCGTATCTCATGAAGTTCTTGCTTTATCTGCTCTTGCTGCTCAGCAATAGCTTCTAACGCTCTGTTTTGTTGTAGAGCATTAGTGTTGTGCCAGTTAACCGCCTTTTCTATAGGACCGAATTCTGTTGGATCAAGCTTCTGAACAACCCAGCTTCCAGCAACATAATTACCAGAGGCATTAGAGACAAAATCATTTTCTGGAAATTTGAACATATTGATGGATCCGCCATGTCTCACTGAATGAGATCTAGGAAGAAAATGAGTTCTGGGCATATGAGTGCAAGATCTAGGATTCTTGCCTTCTAGCTGACACTTTTCACAAGGATAGATCGGAACTGATTCTCTTGGAAAAGAGATTGATGTTCTGCCAGCAGACAGTTTTTCAATTTTTGGCTTGTCATGGACAGTTTGAGGCTTGTTACTCTGCTCATACTCATTAATCCATTTAGGAGGAAAAACGAGCTGATTTTGCTTGAAAGTTTGAGGCTGAATGATTATACCATTACCAGTGGGTCTAGTAATAGCCATATTTGTGTGGTTTAAAGAAAAGAGATGTGTTTGGACTTTATAGGTCATGGAATGATGAATTGCAAGGGCTGACTCATATTGGGATTCATTTCTAATACATGTAACTGGATCATGACTTTGATATTGTTTGGCAAAGTAGGCTTGGAAATATCAAGGGTAAAGTTAGGCTTAACTTGTATGATGACATGACCTTGATTAAGACCTACCTCAACGGCTGATATCAAAGCTTTTTCAAAAGACTACCAACGAGTGTCTAAAACAGCAATGAAACAAGTAACATTTTTACCACCAAAATAATGGTTGCAATCCTATTCGAATTGCTCCCAGATGAATTCCACGGTAGCCTTCACGACTATATCTTTGGATATCTGGTGCAGAAATTATAGGAAGATGGGTTTCTGACGAACTAGAGGAAATAGACTGGACGGACAGTTCCAAGGACTTATACACTGACTTTAACTTAGGGGTTCTAAATGGAACAAGGGTTTTTAGTTTAGGAATAAGAACACTGACATCATAGAACTTGTAAGGGTTAAGAGGATCTAGATGGAAAGGTTGTAGAGAGTTGGGTTTGGTATCTGACTCATACTCTACCTTATAATAAAAATTTGTGACCGAACTAGAAGAAGAAGGAATTTCTGAAGAAGACTTTGACAATTCAATATTTGTCATCTCTTGGTTATGAAGAGTCCTTATGTTGCCTCAAAGGGTCTTACCACAAAAGGAGAATATAGATATAACTTCTTGTGGATCTTAGCTCTTTTTCTCACGCCACCTTGGCTTTCTTTTCGAGTATTCACACCACAATAGAAAAGTATCCTCAATCTATATTTCTTCACTCTGGATAGCCTTAACTGAATCACAACTTCTAACTCAGAAATCCACAAGATATCAAAATGATAAAATTCAACCGACGGCAGGGCCGAACTGAGAGAACTTTATTATTTTGAACCTTAGACTTCAACTCCTTTTGGGAGGATAGGCTCTGATACCATTAAAAAACAAAGAAGCTCAGAGTACGAGCTCTGATACCATTATTAGACATGATGTGACTAGATATGACATAAAGTATGATGGTTTGATCCTAATTGTTAAAAAACAAAAAAGCTCAGAGTACGAGCTCCGATACCATTACTAGAAACAAGGGTTACAAAGGATAGACTCACACAAGAGACTCGGCTAGTATTCCGTGTCCCTAATACAAAGCCATGGTATCCTTTATATAGGCAAAGCCAGGATACTATGCTAGGATGCTTCCTTATTTAAAAAAAATCTCCTTTACACGTCATTACATACTTTATGTCACATCACACTACTTTACAACTCACGTCTTATCACTAACATTATTACACTAGATATATCACTACATGACTCACATATAAAGACAACATTATATTATTACACTAGCATGACTCATCTCATGCTTTATTACTTTATGTCACATCTAGTCACATCATGTCTATTTCGAGGGGCCTATGATCTCTTGTTGTCTTGATAATTTAAATGAGGAATGTTATATGTGTTTGAATGATTTTCACAAATTTTTATGGACTTGGGACAAGCATTAACCTTCAATGAATCATCCAATCAAGTGTGTGTAGTGTTGAGTAAGTAAAGTACTTATTTTTTGCTGTCGTGTTTAACGATCCTCAAAGAAATTTTGATGAATTCTAGATTGAAATAAGCATTATATAGCGGACTTTATTTGTTTTGTGTATGTTATTCGGCTACAGTTAAATATATAAAAGATATGATTATTAATTTGACAGGTCGGGAAGTGGAAGTCCAGGGTGGTCTTTGGAAGAAGACACCTCTCGTCTGAATGATATTTGCTGGCACTGAACTGATTCATTATTATGCGGTAGGCTTTTCCTTTCTTTCTTGCTTCTTCCTCCGTTTTTGATCAATTCACTTTTATGTTGGAGTGGGGACAAGACAAGGGTAGTTTGTTTTGCTTAGGGTAGGAGAGGGCAGTCACACAGCTGCTTGGCCTAAGTCATCAATCAACATCTACCATCATTGCCACATGAGCAGCACTGACGGTTCTAATAAACAAAGAAGAATAATGTTCCCAATCCAAAGTAAAATAATGCCTAAAATAATCACACCAATGGTAAAGAATTATATAATGACATAAACAAAGACGCAAAAATGATCTGAAGGAGGAGGAAAATATGTAAAAGAAATTTGCAATTGCACATGCCTATTTCTTTTCCTGTTTCGAATAAGCATAGAGATTCTCTTGCATTTCAAGTCCGTGATTCGATGGGCCGCCCTTCGACTTCGAATATTTCAACCCCGCTTTTGGAAAAATATAACACCAAGTTTTTTGTATTCAATTGTCAAGTAAGTTTAAACGTGTCACAGTAAGTCGTTGGATAAGTGTTACGTTTCCCGGTTCGGTATCTCCTTTTTTTTTTTTCAGTTAAATCGTGCTCGGCAGCGAGCTAACTTCATCTATAAGCACAGCAACTTATAAGAAAAGGTTTATTTAGTATTGGACGTTGAATTTGACTAAGTTATTAAAAGAAATTAGAATTTTTCTAAATTGAAAAACAATTTTCTAGTTTGGTTTTTTTTTTCTCACATTTATGAAAGATGTATGAATAGAGTATATAAAAACATATTAACTAGTAATTGGGCAAAATAAGGAAAAAGAAAGGGAAAGAGAAGAAATAATATATATGAATTCGGCTTCAACAAGCTCACTTTACGGACAATATTAACAACAATGAGAAATTTTTAATCGTGTTATATGAACAATGAGTGAGAAAGTGAAGTAATAAGACTTTATATGCTGCTGAAAAAGATCAAACCTTGGAACGTGCCAAAATCACGTGCATCTATGAACGAGATGAGGATGCTTATTTTTAATGAATGTTCCACTTACAATATATATTATTTTAACTTAAAGACAGCTAATCTTGGTAGATAAAGTTCATCGAATAGCCCAATAAATATTATATGATCAACCTACTAATGTCCACTTAAATATGCAACAGTGCGATCACTCGGTCATCAAAATTTTAAGATTTCTTTTATTAAATGGATCATGCAATGATCGACCACTTCTATTAGGCTATCATTTTATCAACAACATGTTGTGAAACCATTGCATGTGCTTCACGACACACGGTCACAGACTATGCTATATCACTTTAGACCATTAGTATTTATGTTTTAAGTTTAATATTGATAAACATGTTGTGAAATATGTTTAAGGACAAGCACTTGGTCTAACCGCAGATTTCATAATAACCCTTCATCTGATATCATTATTGGTATTGTAGACACAGGTAATGATGTATATAGATATATAAACATCTATGAAGTTCATTTAGCGGTAACTTATTTTGGATGGAATAAGCGAACGGCAAAAAGATCCTCTTAAATAGAAAAGTAAAAGAATTTATTTATTTATTTTTTATTTATGGTCTTAGGGGTTCCAGCAACCCACAAGATAAAGAGAAAAAGTCAATAGAGAATGTGCACATTAATTCACTATTCGCAGTTGAATTGCAAGAATTAAGAGAGTTTGAGAGAGAATTCAAGAGAAGTGAGCTGAATTGTAATATTGTATATTGACTGAATGAGAAAACGTACGGAGAAGTTTCCTTATTATACAAGATTGTTGTGTAACCAACTAATTGCCTTATGCTGACCTGGACAACTAATTATAGCAACACCTTATTCCTTTTCTAACTAACTGACAGCTAAGACTTTTCTCTAACTAACTTTCAGCTATTATTTCCAACATGCCCCCTCAAGTTCAGCTGGGATCATTTGATCCAGCAAACTTGTTCTCTGCATCAATGTTGAGTTTGTCCCTTAGAAATTCAAATCTGGTTTCTGCTAGAGGCTTGGTCATAATGTCAGCTAGCTGAAATTTTGTTGATACATGTTTGACAGTTAGTTGCTTTGATAAAACCTTCTCCCTGATGAAGTGCACATCTACTTCTATATGCTTGGTTCAGGCATGGAAGATAGGGTTTGCTGCTAAGGATTCTGCTCTTTTATTGTCACACCACAGTATAGGTGTGTCCTGCAGTTGCAGTCCCAACTCTGCCAACAGACTTTGTAGCCATACATTTTCAGTTGATACTTGAGACAATGCTCTATATTCTGATTCAGTTGATGATCTTGCCACAACCTTCTGTTTCTTAGAGGACCAAAATACCAGATTTCCACCTAGATAGATACAGCATTCGGACGTAGATTTTCTGTCATCAACAGAATTTGCCCAGTCTGCATCACTATATCCTGTCAAGCTTAGAGACCGCATAGGCTTAAAAACAGACCATAATCTGAAGTCCCTTTGACATATCTTAACACCCTTTTGCAAGCCTGCCAGTGCAATATGGTTGGTGATTGAAGAAACTGACTTAATTTGTTGACTGCAAAAGATATATCAGGTCTGGTCATGGACAAATATTACAATGCACCTATAATACTTCTGTAAAGTGCTAGTTGTTCAAACAATTCACTATCACTACTTGACAATTTCAGATTGGCTACCATAGGTGCCCTAGCTTTCTTAGCTTCCAACATGTTGCATCTCTTTAACAGATCTGTGACATATTTCTTTTGAGTTAACAGCAAAGAACCTGTAGTCCTATTAACTTCAAATCCAAGAAAATAGTTTACATCTCCCACACTACAAGAAAGGCAGTTATATACTGCGCTTATTTACGACGGTTTTTAAAAACTGTCGGAAAAGGTATTTACGGAACACGTTTAAGGCGGTTTATTAAACCGCCGTAGAAAGCCTTACAAAATCCCAAATCGTTTCCATCTAACCCTACAATGTTATTTTCGTTTCTCCTCAAGTTAATTTGGAAATTCTCTCAATTCAATTTCCCACCTCGTCTTGCTTCTCGATCACTTTAAAGTGCCAATTTCCTGCATTTCCCAACCCCTCCTCTTTACGAAACTGTAATTCCAGTATCGGCTCTTCACTGAACAAAAGATCCAGTCGCTTCTCAATCGCTTTTGTATCGGTTATTACCCTCATAACCTCACTCTCTTGATCTCAGGTATGCTGCTGTCTCGATCTGAATTCGTTGTTACAATCTTGTATTTCAGAAGGGTTGTGTTGTGTTCTTGTATTTTGTCGTATATCGGGCATCATTGACTTTTGGTGTTGGGTTTTGTGTAGATTTTGTGTATTGTTTTGTGGAGATGTTATGTATCGGTAACGGAAGCAGAGTGGTAACCGAGGCTCATCCGCTTGGCGGTGTCGATCTGATCCGATTCAGCCTCCTCTCTGGCGTCTGGATCCGACGCGCTTATTGCCAAAGCCAACTGGACATGGAACTCCTCCTCCAACAAATTAAAATCCACTCTAGTCTCACTTTCGGCCCGCTAACTGGAAACCGATTCAACCACTCAGATTCTCCCAATTCGAATCTGACGTCAAATTGTCAACAAAGAATAAGATCAACAAACAACAAGAGCGGGGGCGGGGGGGGGGGAGGGGGAGTTGGGGGGGAGGGGGGAGCCTTCCATCTAACTCATGTGCTTGCTTAAGGTGTACAGCTTCTAGTCTGAAACCACTAGGGATGGTCTTGATTGATTGGTTGTGTATTACTTAATTTAATAACTTTCAGTCAGTTGAGCTCTCACTTTCCATATCTGATGACTCTTGTTTTCTGTTTGGTGGTTTGCTTCGAATGTTTGATTCCATTTGAAGCAAAAAGAAAAAAAAAAAACTACCCTTTAATTCATGAAAGGTGGGTTTGTGTTATTTTCATCTAGGCTTCTGCTTTTTTCCCTTCTTATTCTTGGAGATGGTCAGCTTGTGGTGCAAAGCGTTGTTTCAAACTTAAATTTTGCTTGATTTTGATGTTTTCTAAGATGGGTTTGATATGGTTACTTAGGAAGGTTTGGGTTTGTTGTGGTTTCAAAGGAGGAGGAAATTATGACTTTTGCTTTGGGTTGTTTTTGGAATATGGTTTGGCTGTGCAGTTTTAAAGCCTGTAGAAGCTCTCAGACCGTTGAGGGAGCGGGCTCGCTCGTGGGGTGATGAGGTTGGTGCTTTCTGAGTTCTTTCTTTTTTTTTTTTTTTTCACTGATTGTAGTAAAAATTGAAACCTTTCATTTTTTTACTGTAGATATTTTATCTTGAAGCTTGTGAATCTGGCAATATCTTTGAGTATCTTCTTTCTGAGGGTTTGAATGTATACGTAACCATAGTAGCTAATGCAGAAGAAAACAGTTGGGGAACCTATTGCCCTGGAGAGAATCCTAGTCCTCCCCTTGAATATGAAACCTGTTTGGTTGACTTATATAGTGTTGCTTGGATGGAGGACAGGTATTAAACATTTTATGATTAAAATTATTTTATCCTGGCTGTAAAGTATGCACATATAATGGCTAAAAAGGATTAATTACCATTTTTCTCAAGTAAATAAATTTTACTGGTTGTAATAAAACGTAAAAGAAAAGGGAATTGATTTGCTGACTCAAGCTGAATATGTACCTTATCAACCTATTATCCTTTTTTTTCAAGCAATTGTGGTTTTGTGTCTTCTTCTTTTTCTTGCAATTGGATCATTGCACCAATTGTCCTTTCTTGTTCAATTGTCAGGCTTAGTAATGAGAACTTGAAAGCTTATATAAATCAATTATGAAACGTAAAAGATTAAGTGTTTTTGATATTACGTGTGTTTGCATTTTAATAAAGCAATTGCATATTATATTGAGATGCTTTATTAAAGTGGACAACATGACTTTTTGCATGATTGGAGGACTTGGATAAACGTGTTGCCAGCATATTCCTCTTTTGCTTTCACCTATCATCATATTATTCTTTCATATGCAATAAAAGCATGCACGTTTTCCGGATATCTTGCTTTTACATACAAATATGACCATGGAATTAGTTGCTTTATCACATTAGAGGCTTTCATACTTGATTATGATTAGGGTTCTGTGCTAATGATGGATTACTAATAATTTATGTGGGGTTAAAGTTTGTTTAAGCTTTGCATTTTCTTCCAAGCGGCAACAAATCGTTGAACGAGTGACATTTCCTATGTTTATGCTTGAGTTGTCTATATTCTTGTTAGTTCTGTTATTGTTGAATAAAATCACAAGCTAAAGATCAACTCATGATGATGGAGAAATATGTACCAATCATCAAGAGGTAGACCGAAAAATCACAAACTAAAGATCAACTCATGATGATGAAATGATGGACTTATACATGCTTTGAAGCTCATTGGATGCATAACTGGTAAAAAAAGGATTACAGCTTGTTGTTTAGCCTGCTTAAGATTTGTTCATTTTAATCTTTTTAGGAATGGAGGAGATTTTACCTATCTATACTACTCTTTTTCTTTTGTCTTTTCTTTAACTTTTTATTTTGTAGGTCAAGGATCAAACCTACCTCCTTTCACAGTTCTCACAAGCCTAGCTTAAGCTACTTATTTTCCCGCTTGGTTCCTTTCTCTAATTAATGTAATATGATCATTGAAAACAAACAACATGAAGGTGATATATAAATGAAATTAAAACAATTTGTTTCACAATATATAATGTTACTTAATGATTATGCTCTTGGTGGAAATTGATTATTGCATGTTATTTATCAAGTTGTAAATTTTTTACCAAGTTGTAGGTTGTTTACAAAGTTTTGTAATTTACTTATCAAATGATTAAATTATGTGAAGGTTGTTAAAATTTAACTAACATGTTTAATTGTTTGATTATAAGATGATGAATAGTGTAGATAATGATCGCGTTATATTTGATTTTCTTGGATTATGATTAAACCATTATATGAGATATTTTTGTATTTGATTTGATTGCATTATATTCATTAAATGAATGAATAAAGAATTATATCAAAACATTTTTGTGAGATAGGTTAATTATTTTGTAAACAGTAAGTAAATATAGAATAGCACAAGCAGCGAAACTCTCAAAAAATTTCTTAACTATTTACGGCGATTCCCTATCAACCCACGATAGTTGTGAAAAATTGTATAAAATTTTTTACTGCAGTTTTGTGACTTTTTACGGCGGTTTTCTGGTCGACGTAAAAAAATCTTTTTAACTATTTACAGCGGTTTCTCATCAATCCACAACAGATGTGGAAAGTTGTATAAAATTTTTTACGGCGGTTTAGTAACTTTTTGCGGCGGTTTTTGTTCGTCGTTAATACCAACTTTTTACGGCGGACACAAAACCGTCGTAAAAGGGTGTGGTGATTATCAATCCCACTTTGTCGCTTGTTTTTGCGTCGAACAACCTAACTACCGTAAAAAAGTTTTTACGAAGGGCCAAAACCGCCGTAAAAACTTTTACTGCGGTTGTTTTTACGGCGGTTGTAAACCGACGCATAACCGCCACAAATGACTATTTACAACGATTTTGGCCTGCCGTAAATAGTCCTTCTTATTGTAGTGCCAGTACTTTAAGAGCAAATTGTAAGCTGAGGTCTTTGATAACTTGCTGTATATTGGAAGCGTTGTTTCCAGTGATTAATATATCATCAACATAAACCAGCAGAAGGATTAGAATACTTTTCTTCTTATAAATGAAAAGGCTAGTATCAACAACTAACATAACAAACCCCCACTGAAGCAAGACACCTTTTAGTTTATCAAACCATGCCCGAGGGGCTTGCTTCAGACCATACAATGACTTGTGCAGTTTACAGGCAAAGTTAGGATGCTTACTGTCCACAAAACCTTCAGGCTGATGTATGTATATAGTCTCTTGTAAGTCACCATTAAGAAAGGCATTATTAATATATATTTGCTGAATGGTCCATTGATAAGTGACAGCAAGAGCAAACATGACTCTAATTATGGATGGCTTGATGACAGGGCTGAAAGTCTCAAAGAAGTTCACACCAGCAGATTGCTGAAATCCCTTAGCCACCAGTCTTGCTTTATACCTCTGAATGGTACCATCAGGATTGTATTTAATTCTGAAAACCCATTTATTGTCAACTATATGTAAATCATCAGTAGCAGGAACTAAAGACCAAGTTTTATTAGTAATAAGAGCATCAAATTCTATCTGTATAGCCTCTTTCCAGTGAGGAGATGACAATGCCTGAGTGACTGTGATAGGCTCACTGGTTAATAATGAATTTGATGTATTAAGATGAAATACCTTGGGCTTGAAGATACCAGCTTTAGCTCTAGTGATCATAGGATGAACATTAGATCCTTTGGTATTGGGCTGAGCTGAAGTTGGAGCATGAGTGAATTGTGAAGTTTCTGCATTAGAATTGAGTTCAGTAGGAATAGCATTTGAAAAAGAAGGAGCTTGCTCAGGGGATGAAATAGGAGAGGTAATTCGAAGTGAAGGAGACTGGTAAACTTGTGAAGTATTGAAATTATTGGAGGATAAAGATGTTGGTAAAATCTAGGAGATAGAAGATGATGTAGCAGTGTTAGGAGGAGCTGATGCAGATTCTGTATACTTAAATTCAGTTGAGGTCCTGAAGGGAAATATGGTTTCATGAAAGGTAACACTTTTAGATATATAAATTCTGCCAGATGAATGCAAACACAAGTAACCTTTATGGCAGCTGCTGTAGCCTATAAACACACAGGTAGATGTATGAAAAGCAAGCTTGTGTTGATTATAAAGTCTGAGATTGGGAAAACAAGCACACCCAAAGACCTTTAGCATTGCAAAATCATGCAGTTTGTGATATAGTTTTTGATAGGGAGATTCAAGATTTAACACTGTAGTATTGAGCAAGTAAGTGGTTGTATGAAAAGCATGCCACCAGAATTTGAAAGGGAGAGCAGATTCAGCTAATATTGTCAATCCCATTTCAACTACAGTTCTGTGTCTCTTTTCAACAGCACCATTTTGTTGATGGATATAAGGACATGAATGTCTGAACACAATGCCAAGTTTATCAAGAAAGGATTGTAGAGATCAAAATTCACCACGCCAATCAGTTTGCAAGCACTTAAGTTTGGTGTTAAATTGTCTTTCAACTAGATTCAAAAAGAGAAGGAATATTTTAGTAACTTCTCCCTTAGACTTCAGTGGATAAATCCAGCTATACTTGCTATAACCATCTACGAACAATATATAATATGTATAGCCATTAATTGATTCTACTGGAGATGGTCCCCACACATCTGCATATACTACTTCAAGTGGTTGAGATATAACAGTTGAAGAACTAGGATAGAAAGCATGACATTTTTTTCCAAACCGACATGATGTACACTACAGTTTATCAGTAGCATTGCTTGTGAACAACTTACACTGTGATGCTACATGAGCTAATACATTTGCATTTGGATGGCCTAATCTTTTGTGCCACAGAATTGTATTAAACTCAGATGTACTCTTATTGATTATACAGGAAAACAAAGAAATAGTTTGCATACTAGTTGAAGTTCTAGCAAAGTAAGGTATTGTAGATCTTCTATCTCCAGTTGAAGTAAGCTTGTATAGTCCTCTATCAAGCTTGCCATGGAGCAGTATTGCATTGGTTTGCTTGTCCTTGATTAGACAAAAACAAGGATGACATTCCACAAACAAACTATCATTATCTTTCAACAGTTTAGAGATACTCAACAGATCTTTTGTAATGCCAGAACAGGAAGAATTTTATTGAGGACTAATGCCTTTGAATTTGATAGACAATGCAGTAAAGAACAACCAGTATGCAATATAGGCAGAACATTACCATTTCTAACTTGACCAGTTTCAGCTCCATGATATTCATCAGTGAGATTCATGTTCTTTATATCAGCAGTGATATGGTCTGTAGCTCCTGTATCTAAATACCATGTTGAGTCTGTAACAGCAGTGGAGGAAGCTGCAGGTGCTAGGGGTGTGCATGGTACCCGCCCGCCCGCCCACCCGAACCCGACATACCCGCCATGGTATGGTGGAGGTAGGGTAGGGTATAAAAAAAATATAGGGTATGGTATGGTAAATATTTTGAAAACCCCCCATGGTATGGTATGGTGGTGGGTATTTTTGTAAAAACCTGAAAATACCATACCACACCATACTTTTTTTAAAAAAATAAGAATTATGCCACATGTCAATTTATAATTGGTTATGTATAATTTGTATGTGTGAGTGTTATATACACTAATAGAGTATATAATGAAAAGAGTAACCACAAATCCCTAACCATCTATCATTTTTCTATCATTTTGCTTGAATTTTGAAGTAGTAAATAATGTAATTACTTGAGTATTCGTGTTGTCATAGAATATGTAGTTACATGATATTTTTGTATTGTTATAAATACGATGTTACTTGATTATTTTTGTTGTTGTAGAATATATAGTTACTTGATTATTTGTATTGTTAAGGATATGTAATTGCTTGATTTTTTTTAATTTACTAAAACCTTTATGGATCATAATATTAAACAATGTCAAAATAAGAACTTAAAGTGTCAAAATCTTGAAAAAAAAAGCTATAAATAAACTTTAAAATCATTAAAAAGACATGGTAAAATATTGTCCAAATTCTGGTCAATTTGATCAACCACCTGAAAAATACCATACCATACCCGCCCTTACCTTACCATACAGGGATATGGTATGATATTGTATTTCAGAATGGTATGGTATGGTGCAAAAATTCAAAACCTGACCTAGACAGGGTATGGGGATGGTATAGTGATACCACACCATACCATACCCATGCACACCCCTAGCAGGTGCATTTGTTTTTTGCATGCTGTGATGCAATGTAAGCTTGTGATAAGAGTTGCTGTGAAGCTTATGAAGTACCACTTGGATTGTATCCTGGATTGTGTCCTGAAAAACCACTAGCATTACCTTGAAAGGTGATATCAAAACGTTGATAACATTTAGTTGTAATGTGGCCAGATTTGCCACACAATTGACAGATTATCTTGTTATTCATATTTCCTCTACCATGTCCATTTCCATTACCACCAGCATGAAACCTTCCAGAATTACTTTTGCCACGGCCTTTACCTCTAGCATTGTTGTTAGGTACTTTCGAGTTGTTATAGCCATGAGAGAATTGATTGTAAGTTCTCTGTGTAACATTGACATTGTGATCAAAATGCACTGTCTGAACTGTATTGTGTTGAGCTAATCGAAGCTCATAACTTTGGAGCTGGAATTATGCTTCATCAATGGAAATATGTCCTACTCTTGAATTTATATTGACAACTATTGCATCATACTCAGAATCTAAGCCATCTAGAATATGTAACAGTAAATCATCATCAGTAATTTCATTGCCTACAGCAAATAAAGTATCAGCTATCTCTTTCATTTTTAAGAAATACTCTGAAACAATTATTGATCCCTTCTTAGTGGTTTGAATTTTGTGAAGCATCACTTAAGCTCTTGATTCAGTAAGAAACAATCTTTCTAATGTATTCCACACACTTATAGATATTTGACATCTTACTACATGTCTATACATAGCTTCAGAAATTAAAGACAACAACCAGCTCAGGACAAATTGATCAGTTCTTTTCCATAAAATGTAATCTGGATTGAGAGTTTTGTGAGCATTACCATTCGGATCAGAAGAATGATGAACAGAAATGAAAGGTTGAGGACAGATCTTATCTCCATTAATAAATCCTTCAAGTTCATAGGCTCCAAGTGTAGGTAGAACTTCAATATCCATAGTTTTTGCGATTCAGCTTTATAGATAGAGAAGAAAGAACTGATGGAAGTGAAATTGAAGGTAACAACGATGCTGATAAACTGGAAATTCCATGGTCATTTACTTGTTAAGGTTGATGAGGAATCTGAGCTTTAGATGAGCTTGTTCCTCCATTCAATTCATGATTGTTTCTCGGTAAAGCTGAGTTTCCAGGAAAAAGAATTGCTGGATCAGTCATCAGCTCTGATACCAAGTTAAATTGCAAGAATTAAGAGAGTTTGAGAGAGAATTCAAGAGAAGTGAGCTGAATTATAATCTTGTATATTGAATGAATGAGAAAACGTACAAGAGAAGTTTCCTTATTATACAAGATTGTTGTGTAACCAACTAACTGCCTTATGCTGACCTGGACAACTAATTACAGTAACACCTTATTCCTTTTCTAGCTAACTGCCAGCTAAGACATTTTCTCTAACTAACTTTCAGCTATTATTTCCAACATCTGCCAATCATAGGCTAGTCATCAGCTTTATTTTATTACATGGGTACAATTTTCATTCCTTGAAAAAATTAAAAAAAACTTTTCCATTAATTCTTTAGTGTACAGGTTAATGTTGGTAACCCTTCTCACTTGCTCTCATGGAGCTCAAATGGATGTTTGAAACTGATTCTGATATTATAATTAAACTTTTAATATTAGAAAACTAATGATGTAGATTGATTGTGGTGGTCCAGGGATTTGGCCCGAGTCAGAAAGTTTTAATGACCATGGAATGGGTGAAATTCCTTCAAGGTAGAGAGGAGTTTGCATGGAGTCACATGACTTTAAGAAATCCAATTGCAATAGGTGATGATCTTTTCTCCATTCAAGCATTCATTCATTTCATGTTAATTTGTCATCAAAAAGCTTTTGGAAATTAAGAATCAATCTCACAATATTTTATATGGTGCAGTTTCAGACAATAATTTGTAATCATAAGACCATAAAAATAGTCATAAAACCTTTCTTTATCGTCATAGACACTTCTGCTAAAATTACAAAAGATTTGTTAGATCAATCCAGACTAGTTATAGACAAGCTTATGGACAATTCATTAAAGAGAAGAACTAGATTCATTCAATCTCCTCCTTTTTTTTTGTATTTTCAAGATATGATTTCTGAAAATAATGCAGAAAGCAATCCCTATGTAAAAAAATAATTTCTTCCTCTAACTATCACACAAAATAACAATTAAACCTTTATGTTTTGCTGTAGGAAGCTGATAGGAGCCAGATACTACAAAACAGGATCCTCTAGTAACAAGATAGCTGTCATTACAAGGGATTTTCTTTGCCATGGAACTCACACAGCATCTACTGCTGGTGGTGCCTATGTTGCTAATGCCAGCTACTATGGCTTGGGAAGAGGCACAGCCAGGGGTGGCTTACCTTCTCCAGGATTGCAAGCTACGAGGCCTGCTCAGAAGATGGATGCTCTGGCTCTACCATTTTGACGGCAATTGATGATGCAATTAAGGATGAAGTTGATATCATTTCCATTTCCATTGGGATGAGCTCCCTTTTTCGATCTGAGTATCTGAAAGATCCTATTGCAATTGGAGCATTTCATGTAGAGCAAAAGGGAGTTACGGTCGTCTGTTCTACTGGAAATGATGGACCTTATCCTTCCACTGTTGTAAACTGTAATGACCGGTCCCTCTTCCGAGCGCATCGCAACACCGGGATCTTACGGTTGTCATCGATCGCACAACAATCACGTATTATCTGTTATGGGTCCTACAGGTCTCGCATGGCTATGTCCTCTGGTACTACCCTGTCTTGGGGAACGTGGGGTCATGTCACACCCTCTTTTACCCTCAAGGGATTATTCCCAGAAGCGCGTCCCCCAGCTCGAACCCAAGACCTCAAAGGTCTTAGGCTTACAAACCGAGTACCATTCGGGCAAGTTGCCCGAATGGTACCAAGTTTGAACTTTGGGCGTTTTTGAGGTCTCGGGTTTGAATGAGGGGGACGCGCTTCTAGGAATAATCCTTTATGGGTAAAAGAGGGTGTGCTTCGAGCCCCCGTTCTCCAAGACAGGGTAGTACCAAAGGACAAAACCGTGAGGGTAAAAGAAGGTGTGGCATGACCCCCTGTTCCCCAAAGCAGACAATATGTTGACTGTGCTTCCACTGTGCGGCAAGTGTCGAATGGTACTCGGTTTGAAAGCCAAAGACCTTTGAGGTCCTGGGTTCGAGAGCTGGGGGACGCGCTTCTGGGAATAATCCCTTGAGGGTAAAAGAGGGTATGCTTCCAGCCCTCGTTCCCCAAGATAGGGTAGTACCAGAGAACAAAGCCGTGCGGGACCTGTAGGGTCCACAGCAGATAATACGTGACTGTTATGCGATCAATGACAACGGTAAGGTTCCGGTGCTACGGTGCACCCAGGCAGGGGACCGATCGTTACAATAAAAAAGCACGCATTTTTATTACTTGCCCGAATGGTACTCGGTTTGTAAGCTTAAGACATTTGAGGTCTTAGGTTCAAGAGCTGGGGGACGTGCTTCTGGGAATAATCCTTTGGGGGTAAAAGAGGTTGTGCTTCGAGCCCCCGTTCCCCATGACAGGGTAGTACCAGAGGACAAAGTTGTACGGGACCTGTGGGACCCACAGTGGATAATACGTGACTGTTATGTGATCGATGACAACCATAAGGTCCCGATACTGCGGTGCACCCGAGCGGGGGACTAGTCGTTACAATAAAAAAATACGCATTTTTATTACTTGCCCGAATGGTACTCGATTTGTAAGCCTAAGACCTTTGAGGTCTTAGGTTTGAGAGCTGGGGGACGCGTTTCTGAGAATAATCCCTTGAGGGTAAAAGAGGGTGTGCTTCGAGCCCCCGTTCCCCAAGACAGGGTAGTACTAGAGGACAAAACTTTACGGGACCTGTGGAATCCACAACTGATAATACGTGACTGTTATGCGATCGATAACAACTGTAAGGTCTCGGTGCTGCGGTGCACCCGGGCGTGAGACCGGTCGTTACAATAAAAAAACACGTATTTTTATTACTTGCCCGAATGGTACTCGGTTTGTAAGCCTAAGACCTTTGAGGTCTTGGGTTCGAGAGCTAGGGGACGTGCTTCTGGGAATAATCCCTTGAGGGTAAAAGAGGCTATGCTTCGATTCCCCGTTCCCCAAGACAAGGTAGTACTAGAGGACAAAACTGTGCGAGACCTGTGGAGCCTACAGCAGATAATACGTGATTGTTGTGCGATCGATGATAACCATAAGGTCCCGATGCTGCAGTGCACCTGGGCGGGGGACCGGTCGTTACAATAAAAAAACGCGTATTTTTATTACTTGCCTGAACGGTACACGGTTTTTGAGCCCTAAGACCTTTGAGGTCTTGGGTTCGAGAGCTGGGGGACGCGCTTCTGGGAATAATCCCTTGAGGGTAAAAGAGGGTGTGCTTCGAGCCCCCGTTCCCCAAGACAAGGTAGTACTAGAGGACAAAGCCGTGCGGGACCTGTGGAGCTCACAGCGAACAATACATGATTGTTGTGCGATAGATGACAACCGTAAGGTCCCGGTGCTGTAGTGCATCCGGGCGGGGGATCGGTCGTTACATAAACACAGCTCCATGGATGTTTACTATTGCAGTTTCTAGTATTGACAGGGATTTCCAGTCTACCATGGTTCTTGGAAATGGGAAGTCGATGAAAGTAAGTTTCTTTTTTCAAGAAATTTAAGGCTTCTGTAGTATTAACCAAAAGGCCCTATATGCATCTCTTATAATTTTTTTTTAAGAAGAAATTGTAATTAGAATTTTCTGCCAATCTTGTCCACATAGGCTTCTGCCATTAGTTTTTCAAATCTCTCCCGCTCAAAGACTTATCCTCTTGCATTTGGAAAGGATATTGCTGTAAACTTTACTCTCGAATCCGAAGCAAGGTAATATTTGCAATTCATATTTCTTATCAATAGATTAGAATTTTGAATATTGCATGGTGATTCAAGCTTCTAATCCTATTAAAGTGAACGTCCTTGGTTGATTAACTCTGGTTTACATTATAATATAGGGGTTGCAGTCCACGATCATTAGATTCAAAGAAAGTAGCAGGCAAGATCATCATTTGCGTCAACAATGATCCATCTCTTAGTAGGGGTACTAAGAAGCGGGTTGCCAAAGATGCTAAAGCAAAAGGGTTAATTTTGATTAGTGAGGAACAAATAGGTGTTCCTCTAGATTCAGCTGTATTTCCATTTGCAGAAGTTGGCAACATTGCAGGATCTCATATTATTAAGTATCTCAAGTCAACCAAGTAACTTGTTTACGTAATTTTCTTTTTTTTTTTTTTCTAATTATTTTGACAAATAATAATAATGAATACAAAAAACACTCACCTGAATTGTAGTCTTATTGTTGAAGCCTGTCCTAGGCTCGCAAAGATCTTGAATATGGAGCTTTTGGTTTGGGTTCTTAGATATACAGATCCTACCTTAAGAAAAATCTGATGATGAGAATCAAGGACTTAACTTATGATTTCAAATTGTCTAAATTATTCATGTTAAACTATAATTTCTGATGTCATAAATTATTCTTAACGGGTCTTTTAGTGCATATATATAAGTTGATATAATCCTAGTAATAATTCTTTGCGTATAAAAAGAGAAATACTAGTTAATCTATACACCCAATTATCCAGGAACCCAACAGCAACAATTCTGTCATCAATTGATGTTCCAAGATATAAGCAAGCACCAGTTGTTGCATATTTCTCATCAAGAGGTCCAGGGTCACTTACGGGAAACATTCTCAAGGTTATGCTCTTTCCTATGAACCTTCACATAGATAGCTAATTCATATGTAGACAGATTGACAGTTATTTTGACATTTATTTTCCATTCAGCCTGATGTAGCGGCACCAGGAGTTGCCATTTTAGCTGCAATTGTGCCAAAAAAAGGGAATGCTCCAGCTGGACAGAAACCAGCGAATTATGCTCTAAGATCTGGAACATCCATGGCTTGCCCACATGTTTCAGGAGCTACTGCATTTATCAAATCAATGCGCCATGAGTGGAGTCCTTCCATGATCAGATCAACCCTTATGACAACAGGTAAACTTTATGCTTAAAATTATATTAAGATGCTTCCTTTCATGTTAGAATTAATTAATTTAATCTCCTATAAGATGTAGTGAATCAAAATGTTTCTTTAATGCAGCAATCGTGCATGATAACATTAGAAAACCATTGACAAACAGCTCAGGCCACTTAGCAAATCCACACGAGATGGTTGGTGAAACCAACCCACTTAAAGCTCTCAATCCAGGATTAGTATTCGAAACACCAACCAAAGATTATCTCAAATTCCTTTGTTATTACGGTTACTCGAAGAAAGTTATTCGATCAATGTCCAACAAAAAGTTTAACTGCTCAAAATTCAACATTGGAAGCCTCATCTCCAACATCAGCTGTCCATCAATCTCCTTAAGCCAGCTTGAACGGCATAGAGTGCTCAGAACAGTAATAAAAACAGTGACCAACGTTGGATCGCCAAATGCTACGTACATTGCAAGAGTGCATGCTCCTTCAGGATTAGCAGTGAAAGTGTTTCCAAATAAGATTGCTTTTGTTGCGGTTGTGACGATGGCCTCTTTCAAGGTCTCGTTCAACGGCAAGCAGGCTGTTAGTGGCTAGTGGCTATAATTTCGGGTCAATAACATGGTGGGATGGAGGACACCCTTATGCGAGAATGGTGTTTTCAGTGAATGTCGAATAATTAGATAACAACTATTATCTCAACTGTACTCGATCTTCCCTAGTTTCATATCTCAACTGTCCTTGACCTTTCCTAATTTCATCATTGACGGGAATGAATGATTTATGTACGATTGTTGTGCTTGTGACATCTATTTTTTTAATTTCAATTTTGCTGTGGTTTTTTGTAACATCCCAAATTTGTAAGTGATCATGACTTTAATGTGTTTAAATGCATATAGGCTATTGTGTGTGTCTTAGGGATGGCAAAATGACCCCCCGGGTCCGGGCCCCCGGTGTGACCCGTGTTTTAGGGGTGGGTCTTGACCCGTTTATTTTGAATTTAAAGGCGAGTTTGGGTCTATAAATGCATTGACCCGTTTGGGACGGGTCCGGTCCCAGGTCCACCCTCCAGCCCCGTTTGACTCGCCCCGCCCCGCCCAGCCCAGCACAGTATTAGGATGTAAATGAAAAAAAATAAAGTATTTGAACTTACAAGTAATTTTTAGGAGTGATTATGATAAATTATAATATTTTACAATATCATGTAATTTTACTAAGCTATATAAACAAAATTACATCTCCTAAGCCATATAATTCCATTTTCCCGTCTCTAAGTCTCTTACTCTTTCCTGTTGAAATTCGAAAAAATCGAAGCACCTCCGCTGCTCCCTCCAATAATCAACAAACAATACTTGGTTACTGGCATAAGAATCAACTACTAAAAAATCATCATTCCATTCAAAATCTAAAATTTCCAAGTAAACAATAATTCAACAAACAATACCAAGTAACCAACAAAAAAAAACAACAAGTACATGGCAATAACAATAATAAACACATCAAGATAACAACTCATGACAATAAAAACATACCAATCTAGGGATGTCAAAATTATCCGTGCTATACAACGCCGTTATAGTTAAATATGCTTCATAAAGGTAAAAAAACAAAACTAAAATAAGCAACCTGACAAAACACTCAACAAAACTCGATGTGCTTGATAGATCTCCACACTTACATGTCGAGTCGTGTTGAGATTCACAACCGACACTCGATATCAGTCTATTTTCGAAGACATCGAGTGTCAAATGCATCATCCGACACTCAACACTTACCTATCGAGTTGTGTAGAGATTCACAAACGACACTCGATATCAGTCTATTTTCGAAGACATCGACACTTAAATGTCGAGTCACGTCGAGCTCTATCGAGCGCGTCGAGTTTTGTCGAGTGTTTTGGCAGGTTGCTTGTTTTAGCTTTGTTTTTTTATCTTTTTGCTTCATATTTAACTATAACGGCCTTGTATTTGGAGGTTGAAGCAAATGGCAAGTGAATTGATATCCCTACTTGTGCGTGTATATATTATTTTAGTTTGAAGATATATTGTCTTCAAACTTGTTAAAAATGGGCTTAATTGTGTACTTGTCAATATATTGGGGTGGTTATGAAATTTTACAGGGGCGGGTCTAGGTCCGCTCATTTATATTTTGTCCCGCCCTGCCCCGTCCCTTTAAGGGGCAATGGGGAGGGACGGGGTAAATATAAATGAGTGGAACGGGGTTGGGTACTAGCTGCCCCGGACCTGCCCCGCCCCATTGCCAACCCTAAACTGTGTCTAAGTGTTATGGCAATATTTAAATATGCAAGGGCATAATTAAAAGATTTAATAAATTGAGGCCCTACTTTGAAATTAGTGTACATGTTTGTTTATATGTAGGGGGTGGGGTTTAAGGTCTTTAGAGAAATCATTTTCTCCTCTTTTTCAACAAACCCTTAGCCCTCTCTATTGTGAAGGAAGTGGAGAAGAAGAAGAATCTAAGAAGAAAAGAGGTAGAATTCAACTCCTTTTTCAAGTTCTAGTTCTAATGCATGCATTTTGCAATGAATTATTGTAGTACAGTGTCGTTTATGACACTTCTATGTCATTTATACTCTAAAACTTAGTAGAAAACACGATTTACAATGAGTTATGCAAGATTTAAAAGGATTTGATAATGATTGGAACTTAGAAATGATATTTGAATCCAAACTCTGCATGGCCTTTTTGTTGAGCAGCCCTTAATCCGAAAATTCCTAGAAATTCTAGGTTTACTTTTTGGCTCTGAAATTTTTATATGTAAAACTAGACATGTTCAAGGTCATAGAGTTTTGAATCACTTGAAAATTCAAAATATGCAATTTTTTTGTGAATTTGCTAAAACGAATTTGAACATCCCCAGTTTCAAAACAAAGCATGGAGAACGAATTTTTATATAAGAAACTTTTCCTACCCACAATGGGTTGGTTCAAGTGGTGAAGCGGGCCAGGATGGAGTTGGTACAGCACCAATGGTGAAGTCCTGGGTTCGAGTCTCCACAATGACCTCCTCCATGATTTAAGTGGGAGACCGTGACAGTGGGTTGTGGTTGCGCTAGTCTCCTCCGAGGATTAGTCGTGGTGCGCGTAAGCTGGCCCGGACACCTCGGTTACAAAAAAAAAAAAAAAAACTTTTCCTTCATGAAAACCTCTGATTTTTTATATGTGAATTCTTGAGAATGTTTCCTTGTAAACTAGAAAATTTCAGGTAATTAAAGCTCTATAGAAATTGTTATGATTTTTCAAAGTTATGTTTGAAAAACTGAGAATTTCAATTTTTAGAACAGAGTAAGCGAAACAAATTGCTTTTAATAGACCTAAAATCAACAAAAAGCTAATATTTTTGTGGGGATTAATCTTATATATGTCTTATACCAGAATAAAAATTTTTGTATTGATTTGATCACTGGTGAGACTTTTATGAATTTCTAAAGTCAAGTTGCTTAGTTTAAGGGATTGTTGGACAGAATACGATGGTGTACTACACTAGGCGATTCCAAGGGGCCTATGACCTTATGTTGTCCTGAAAATTTGAATGACGAATGTTATATGTGTTTGAATGATTTCTACAAATTTTTATAGGATTTGGAACAAGCATTAATCTTCTGGGAATCATCCAATCAAGTGTATGTGTAGTGTTTAGTCAGTAAAGGACTTATTTTTTTGCTATTGTGTTTAATGATCCTCAAAGAAATTTTGATGAATCTTAGGTTGAAATAAGCATCCTATAGCGGACTTTATTTATTTTGTATATGTCATTTGGACTTTGTTAACTATGTGCGTGATTGAAACTTTGTTTATGTGTGGTGATTTCTTTTTGTTTAATCAACTCTTTAAAATACGTTTTTACTGGTTATATATACGGTAAAAGAATAGGTAAATTAAAAAGTTAAAAAATTACATACATTTGTTGGATCAATAGGTAGCCATTAGAACCGTGGTTTTGGTTCTGGTTTTTATATAATGGTTCTGCTTCAGTTATGGTTCTAAGAAAGAAGAACCGCGATGGTTTTGGGTCCTTAATTTCGTAACGGTTTTGGTTATGGTTTCTAAAGGAATCGACCCTGAACTGACTCGTTGCCATTCCTATTGTCAAGTAGTCTATTTTTTAAGGGAATTTGTAAGTCTATTAAAAGTTAATAATTTCAGAAGTGTAAATGCTTATTCGTTCTTCGGTTAACATTAGAGCAAAACTCGAGGGGAGTTTTTGATATTATGCCATTTATAATTTAGGGTTTATGTTTGTATTACAGATTATTTTTAAAAATAATGATGTTTTGGTACGATTATTTATACATTTTTTAATAAAATTTTTATAGTCTATTATTTATAAATAAATTGATATAATTTTATAAAAATTGTCATAATTCAAAAGCAACATTCTACAGTTCTGTACACTGCTTCATAACATTTCACACCTGAATTTAAGGCTGAAAAATGTAGTGGTGTATATCTAAAATTTCTGAAACCGCAAGGTTAAATTGTAATACAAACATCATAAATGATATTGTTGTAAAAGTTAGATATTTTCACCCCAATAGATCAGAGCCATCCACTTGTTGTAATCATAGCCATAAACTGTCACACTCCAATTACATGTGAGGGCGGCAATCACTTCTATATAGATGGCCCCTCTCTCTGCGAATGGTACACCGATATATTCATCCTCATTCCTTTCGGCGTCTCGTTTATGCTGTCGCTGCCCCTCTTTCTACTTTGACTCTCTTTACTTCTTTCTTTCTTCTATGGTCCCCCACGTCTCTTTCACCTTTCTCTTTAACTCTCTGTAACTAATCACGCACCAAACAATATAATATGCCTTCTACACTTAAATATATGAAAGATATGATTATTACTTTGCCAGGTCGGGAAGTGGAAGTCCAGGGTGGTCTTTGGAAGAAGACACCTCTGGTCTGAATGATATTTGCTGGCACTGAACTGATTGATGATTATGCAGTAGGCTTTTCCTCTCTTTCTTGCTTCCTCCTCCTTTTCTGATCAATTCACTTTTATGTTGGAGTGGGGACAAGACAAGGGTAGTTTGTTTTGTTTAGGGTAGGAGAGGGCATTCACACAGCTGCTTGGCCTAAGTCATCAATCAACATCTACCATCATTGCCACATGAGCAGCACTGACGGTTCTAATAAACAAAGAAGAATAATGTTCCCAATCCGAAGTAAAATAATGCCTAAAATAATCACACCAATGGTAAAGAATTATATAATGACATAAACAAAGACGCAAAAATGATGTGAAGGAGGTGGAAAATATATAAAAGAAATTTGCAATTGCACATGCCTATTTCTTCTCCTGTTTTGGATAAGCATTGAGATTCTCTTGCATTTCAAGCCCGTCATTCGATGGCCCGCCCTTCGACTTCGAATATTTCAACCCTGCTTTTGAAATAATATAACATCAACGTTTTTTTTTTGTATTGGACTGTCAAGTAAGCTAAAACGTGTCACAGTAAGTAGTTGGATGAGTGTTACGTTTCCCAATTTGGTATCTCCATTTTTTTTAATTAAATCGTGCTCGGCAGCGAGCTAACTTCATATGTAAGCACAGCAACTTATAAGAAAAGGTATATTTGGTATTGGAGGTTGAATTTGACTAAGCTATTAAAAGACATTAGAATTTTTCTAAATTGAAAAACAATTTTCTAGTTTGGTTTTTTTTTTTTCACGTTTATGAAATATGTATGAATAGAGTATATATATAAAAACATAGTAACTAGTAATTGGGCAAAATAAGGAAAAAGAAAGGGAAAGAGAAGAAATAAAATATATGAATTGGGCTTCAACATGCTCACTTTACAGACAATATTAACAACAAGAAGAAATTTTTAATCGTGTTATATGAACAATGAGTGAGAAAGTGAAGTAATAAGACTTTATGCTGCTGAAGAAGATCAAACCTTGGAACGTGCCAAAATATGCATTGAAACAAAGACTTTGTGCAGGTGCGCAACCCATATGGCGTAGGAGCGCAACTCTTAATTTGAAATATGCATTGAAACAGAGGCCTTGTGCAGGCGCGCAATTTCTTTTTCACAGGAGCGCAACCCCTGTGGTTTGAATGCTGTTGGTTTGACTTCTATAACAAGAAATTCGTTGCTTGCATGATAAGGAATAGACAATAATTCTGCTCTGGATTGGATCTTTCCTGTTTCTACTCATTAGTCTAATATGTGTTTCAGGTGTTTGATTTTTATTCAAACTATGGAATTTTTGGCGTAGAGATGATGGAGTTCCCTAGCCAACCATTAGCCCGCGACAGCGATATTGTTTTGGTGTTAATCATTGCTATTTCTTTTTTTATTACCATTGTATTAATAAATAATCATATAATGTGGTTGACAAATTGAGAACTTTGTTTTCTGAAATATAGTTAATAGTTTTGTTATAGACTTTCAAATTATTGTTTTGCATGAATGTTTGTAGTTGCACTCCAAATCCCACATTTTTTTTTTGGATGATGCTTTGGATTTTCATGATTTCAATTTCAATTCCTTAAATAAATTAACATTTCAAATTTTCAATTATACATATAGCTCATATTAATCATCTAAAAAAGGAGTTTTTGCTCCTTTTAATTTTTTCTGTATGAGATTATTTCGCTGAATGTGTGTTATTATTATTATTATTATTATTATTATTATTATATTCTATTTTATCTAGCTAATAATGTTTTGCACCATCAAATTGTACGGATTTAAATAGATATAGGTAAACCTATTTTACACTCTATAAAATATAATAACTTAAAAGCCATTAATAATGTCGATAAAGGTCATCAA
The DNA here is from genome assembly GCA_013180625.2 of Boswellia sacra. Taxonomy (NCBI): domain Eukaryota; kingdom Viridiplantae; phylum Streptophyta; class Magnoliopsida; order Sapindales; family Burseraceae; genus Boswellia; species Boswellia sacra. Next base: position 34,377 of record SNVD02016232.1, on the reverse strand, counting down.
TAGTTCAACAAATAATATACTATATTAATCCATGTCCACATCCCCAAATTTCTATTGTACAAAAATTGTAATCACTCTGTCAATATTTTCAGATTTCTGAGGATTTCTTTTATTAAATGAGTCGTGCGATCATTTAAGTCAGGAAACCATTGCATGCATGAGCTCGACAATACACAGACTATGTTGCATATCACTTTAGACCACATATACTTATGGGTAAAATCAAGTTTAATGTTTAATTACCAAAGTTTTATTAAATAACGCAGATTTATCGCATTATTTATATGTCTAATCATAATATCACGTACTCATTTGGCCTTAATTTCTTTTCTTAACTATAATCGGGGATAGGGCCATTTCAATCCTTAGATAAAAGTTGAAAGGAATTATTGAAATTGACATGTTTCTAGAAACGTTAAACAACAACGAAAAAATGACTAATTTTTATTAAAGACTATTCTAATTATTACAAATTATGTGGAGGAGTCAATTCCATCATCAATGCAAGGTCAAGTTTATGTGATTTGAAAAATTGAATTCTACGCATAAAACATGAGAGCATCTGCGATACCTCTGCTGCACCATGCAGCACCCCGTGGGAAATAATAAATCAGTATCATGTACGAGATGTCAAATCGGCAATGATTGCTAACGTAGGATTGTTGATGTAGAGCAGATTTGGAGTGCGCTTGGGTTACTGATATACACTAACTTTTGGATTCAGCTATAACTATTTTCATATTTGATGAATATTTTATAAATTGATTGTTTAAGAAGCAGTTATTTAGAATCTATTTTTGTATTAGATTATAAAAATAGGTAAAAAATAACGTTTAAAAATTTAATTTTAAAAAATTAAAATTTGGATAAACTAAAATACTAAAATTATCTTTATAATTTAATATAAATCTAAAAATACCCCTAACTATTAAAATGTTAAAAAAAATTGATTAATTAATAAGAAAATTAAATATATTTTGTAATTATTTTTTAAAAAAATTAGACTTGTTAGGGGAGAATAAAACGTCCTTGGCCACCTTCTGTTGCAGTATCCCCGTTTGCCATTGTAGACCGATGAGTGGATCGACACTGCCACATCCAAGAGATTCGCTGAAAGTTGTTGTGTATGAATTAGGTAGCAGTTTCTTCATTTAAGCCAAAAATCAGCCGAGTCAGGCATTTGAAGTTTCAGGTATCGTAACCTTAAACATCAGATCATGTCACCAAACAATCGGCGGCCGGTGACAAAACTCCGACAATAATTTTTTTCTATTTTTTATTATTTTTAATAATAAATTCTTACATATACTTAATTATTTATTTATTCTTTTTTAATATGTACAAAATAATTTTATTATTTTATTTTTAAATTTATTTAAATATTATAATAATTATTTTTTATCAAAATTATGGATATTTTAGGAATTTTATTGAAATTGAGATTTTGAAAATTAAGTTTACCAAACATATATCTATAGCTTTTATGTCGCACAGCAATTTTAAAAGTTAATTTATCAAACACCTTAAACTTTTTGAAACAACATAGCTAACGGCTGATTCTTCCTACAATATTTTTTTCATGGCAATTTTTCACTGTACAGCAATTCCAAACACACCCTTAGTCATGAAATAAACCCTCAATAGTCCGCAACATAGATGTATAAAATATTTAGTCTTTGCGACTTTTTCTTTAAATAGAAGCTGCATAGGCACTTCCTTCACATACAAAATCACTTCATCTGATCTATTCTTTCATGGCTTCCTTGCAACAACTATTCCCTTTTCTCTGCCTGCATTGGCTTATTGCCACTGCCTCTATTTCATCAAATGATCAATTTTTTTTTTTAATGAAGTAGATTTAATATAATTTTTTTTATAGTTTTTAAATAATGGTTATAAGTATATGTATATTTTTTACTTTAGACTGAATACTTTAATAAAACCTGAATTTTTGGTCCAGTCGGAACGGGTCCGAATCTAGTCTTTTCAATTTTGCCCTCCCTCGCCTCACCCCATTTTGGGGTAATAGCACAGGGCAACACAAAAAAAAAAAAAAAGTTCAACAAAGTGAGGATGGACATTTATTACCCCAGACCTATCCTGCCCCATTGTCAACCCTATCTTGATGTTTTAGAATCATGTAATAACATCGCTATAGTTCTAATTTTTAATAAATTAATATCTAACTAAAAATTCTAAAATTTATGAAGCTTATATAGACACATATTAATGTGACAATAAGTATTTCATGGCATTTTGAGTGTTAATTTTTTTATAATAAATTTATGATTTTAGGTATATGTTTGCATTACAAATTATTTTTAAAAATAATAATATTTTGTTATAATTATTTCTGCATATTTAATTTTTATAATTTATTATTTATGAATAAATTGATAAAATTTTATAAAAATAGGTTCATAATTCAAAAGGAAAAAAGTATATCAAACATTTTACACTACTATACACTTAACTTTTTACACTGCTTCACTTCACACCTGAATTTAAGGTTGTAAAATGTTGTGGTATGTATCTAAAATTTGTGAAACCGCAAGGGTAAATTTCACTTAATACAAACAGCATAGATGATATGATCATTACTTTGACATGTTGGGAAGTGGAAGACCAGGGTGGTCTTTCGAAGAAGAAACCTCTGATCTAAACGGTATTTGCTGGCACTGAACTGATTGATGAGCATGCAGCAGGCTTTTCCTCTTTTTCTTGCTTCCTTCTTTTTTTGACCAATTCACTTCATATTGGAGTGGGACAAGACGAGGGTAATTTTTTTAGGGTAGGAGAAGGCATTCACACAGCTTTTTGGCCTAAGGCATCAACATTTACTATCATTGCCGCATCAGCAGCACTTACAATTCTAATAAACAAAGAAGAAAAATAAAAAAGTGTTATCACTAAATTAAGTTGCATATCAACACCTAATATTCCAATCCAAAGTACCATAATGCCTAAAAGAATCACACCAATAGTAAATAATTATATAATGACATAAACAAAGACCTAAAGGTGACAAAGTAATGTAAAGGGGAGGAAAATATATAAAAGCAAGGTAGAAAAGAAAAGAAAAGAAACGAAATTTGCAATTGCACATGCCTATTTCTCTTCCTCTTTTGGATATATAATAATAGAGATTAACTTACATTTTTTGAGTCCATGATTTGATGCTCCGCCCTTTGAATATTTCAACCCTGCTTTTTGTTTCTAATATAATTACACAAACGTGTTCTGTAATATTGGATTGTTAAGTGAAAACTTGTAATAGTAAATAGTTGATGAGTGTTAACTTTCCCAATATGGCATCATCAATGTCTTTTTTAATTGTGCTCGGCAGCGAAACAACTTTATTTATTAGCGCAACCATTTATTACAAAAGATTTATTGTTATTGGAGGTTGAACTTGACTAAATCATTAAAAGAAATTATAATTTTTTTAATTGAAAAACAACTCTCTGATTTAGTTATCTTCTCACATTTATGAAAAATGAATGAGATAATTTTAATTATTATTTTCGAATTTCATTTTAATTTCAGTCGGAGAATGCCTATACATTTTTCATGAATCACATCTTAAAAAATGATGCTCTGAGGAGTGAATATGATAATTTTTGTATAAACTTCAGGAGTGTGATTGATGAAAAATTTATAGTCATTCTTCAATTAAAACTTAAGCCAAAACTATTAGGCACTTATTGATATTATTCCAAATATATATGAATAGAGTAAATTGAAACATATTAACTAGTAATTAGCCAAAATAAGGGAAAAGAAAAGGACAGAAAAAGAAAGAACATATATTAATTAGGCTTCGACAAACTCACTTTACAGACAATATTAACAATAAAGGAAATTTTTAATTGTGTTGGATGAACGACGATGAGAAAGTAAGGTAATAAGAGAACGTGCCAAAATCAGGTAGATATATGAATGAGCATGCTTACTAGGCTTGGAACTGGGGTGTGACGGTTACGGGGCAGCAAACGGGACAATGGGATGGGACGGGACAAAAAAAAATTAGACAGACCGATACCTGCCCCGCCCCGTCCCGCAAAATTTATTTTATACTCCTATAATATTTATATTTTTCAATCTCATTCCTGTAATATTTCTTTTAAGTCCATTCATATTCCATAACTTCATACAATATGGAATATGAATGGACTTAAAAATTAATAAAATGACCCCCTTAAATTACATAAAAGTTCTTATATTTTAATTTTTTTTATTTATACTTTTAACAGAGCAGGGCGGGACGGATCAAACGGGTCTCGATGCAAGACCTGACCCCAAACCCCCTTCAGACGGGGCAGACTCTATGCAGCCCTGTACCCGTCCCTAACGGTGATTCGGGGCGAGGACAGACCCGCCCTGTTGGATCGGGTCTGATCGAATCAATGATGGCGCGGGGTAAATGCCCAAACCTAATGCTTACTTTTCAAGAATGACCGACTTACAACAAATATTATTTTAACTTAAAAGCCATCTAATCCTGCAGATAAAGTTCATCGAATAGTCCAAAAAATAGTATACGATCAATCTTCTAATGTCCACTGCCACTTAAATATATAGAAGTGCGATCACTCTCAACATTTTCAAATTTCTTATATTAAATGGGTCATGTAATGATCGCCCACTTTCACTAGGATATCCTTTTATCAACATGTTGTAAAACTATTGTATGTTGTTGACAACACATAGACGCAGACTATGAGTGCTATATATCACTTTAGACTCTATAATATTTATGCTGTAAGATTCATGTTGATATTTAATTACCAAAGACTTTTTAAATGAAACATACGTATAACATTAGTTGTACATCAAACCATAATATTATACGCTCATTTGGCCTAAATTTTTTTCTTAACTATAATTAGGGATAGTTCATGTCAACCCTCGAATAAAAGTTGAATTCTTTTTTTCAAAATGACATGTTTTAATAAACATTAAATAACCATCGAAATGATCACTAAGTTTACCGGAAACTAACATTAATTATTTATTAATTATGTGCAAGCGTCACTGCCATTAATGTAAGTTCAAGTTTATGTGACTTAAAATTTAATATTTCCACATGTGAAACAAGCCCGCAATAGTCCACAGCAGAGATGGATTCATAAAATATATAGTCTTGGTAAAAAGGCTCTCATTCGCCTCCCAACTTTGTCTATAAATAGCTAGCTACATACGCACTTCTTTCACATCTCTCCATACATCTTTCACATGCAAAATCTCTTCATCTGATCTCTTTATCCATGGCTTCCTTGCTGCATCTCCTCCCTTTCCTATGCCTGCACTGGCTCATTGTCACAGCTTCTACTTCATCAAATGATCAAATCCCCAAGGTAGATTTCTCAGTAAAATGCACTAATCTTCCCATCACACAATATTACGATTTTCCTTAATTTGTTTCTCATGAAAATTAAACAGAAGTAAGAGTAAGATCAATTAACTAACTTGAAAAAGCTACTACTAAAGAAGCATTTCATCAATCCCATGTGGTAGATATATGCCAATATAAATTTTCAGGCAGTTCCACCTTTTTTATTATTACAATTGAGGTAATTCGTAATGCTATTTCCCGTCTTGGCAGCCTTATGTAGTTTATATGGGAAGTTCGTCAAATGTTAATGTAAATGGAGAAGAAGCTGAAGCTGCAGAGTTGGCTTATATGCAGCTCTTATCGTCCATCATTCCAAGGTTACTTTTCCCATCAGCATCAGATGATCAATATTTAATAAGTGTATTACTGGAATTTTTTTTTTTAAATTTGGACTAATTTTTAGTGGCTTTTCCTACAGTGAAGAGAGTGACAGAATATCCCTAACTCATCATTACAAGCATTCTTTCAGAGGATTCTCTACCATGCTCACTCAGAATGAAGCTTCTGCACTATCTGGTGAAAAAATTCTTCTTGTTCATAGCATAGTATTAATTGATTGATCACTTAGACAATGAAAACAAATTGATAAAAGAAGTTTGTGAAAGCAGGGCATGATGATGTAGTGTCGGTGTTCCCTGATCCAATTCTTACACTGCATACAACACGTTCTTGGGATTTTTTAGAAGCAGCAGCAGCAAAACCAAGGACAAGCACTTGGTCTAACGGCAGATTTCATAATAACCCTTCATCTGATACCATTATTGGTATTGTAGACACAGGTAATGATGTATATAGATATATAAACATCTATGAAGTTCATTTAGGAGTAACTGATTTTGGATGGAATAAGCGAAAGAAAAAAGGATCCTCTTAAATAGAAAAGCAAAAGAATTTATTTATTTATTTTTATTTATGGTCTTACGGGTTCCGGCAACCCACAAGACAGAGAAAAAGCCAATAGAGAACATGCACATTAATTCACCATCTGCCAATCGTAGGCTAATCATCAGTTTTATCCTATTAAATGGGCACAGTTTTCATTCATTTAAATAATTTAAAAAAACTTTCCATTAATTCTTCGGTGTAAAGGTTAATGTTGGTAACCCTTCTGACTTGCTCTCATGGAGCTCAAATAGATGTTTGAAACTGATTTTGATATTATAATTATACTTTTAACATTAGAAAACTAATGAGATGGATTGATTGAGGTGGTCCAGGGATTTGGCCCGAGTCAGAAAGTTTCAATGACAAAGGAATGTGTGAAATTCCTTCAAGATGGAAAGGAGTTTGCATGGAGTCACATGACTTTAAGAAATCCAATTGTAATAGGTGATTATCTTTTCCCCACTTAAGCATTCGTTCATTTCATGTTAATTTGTCGTCAAAAAGCTTTTGGAAATTAAGAATCGATCTCACAATATTTTATATGGTGCTGTTTCAGACAATAATTTGTAATCATAATTCATAAGACCATAAAAATAGTCATAAAACCTTTCTTTATCGTCATAGACACTTCTGCTAAAATTACAAAAGATTTGTTAGATCAATCCAGACTAGTTATAGACAAGCTTATGGACAATTCATTGAAGAGAAGAAACAGATCCATTCAATCTCCTCCTTCTCTTTTGGTATTTTCAAGATATGATTTCTGAAAATAATGCAGAAAGCAATCCTTAATGTAAAAAAATAATTTCTTCCTCTTAACTATCCCACAAAATAACAATTAAACCTTCATGTTTCGCTGCAGGAAGCTGATAGGAGCCAGATACTACGAAACAGGATCCTCTAGTAACAAGATAGCTGCCACTCCAAGGGATTTTATTGGCCATGGAACTCACACAGCATCTACTGCTGGTGGTGCCTATGTTGCTAACGCCAGCTACTATGGCTTGGGAAGAGGCACAGCCAGGGGTGGCTTACCTTCTTCCAGGATTGCAAGCTACAGGGCCTGCTCAGAAGATGGATGCTCTGGCTCTGCCATTTTGAAGGCAATTGATGATGCAATTAAGGATGGAGTTGATATAATTTCCATTTCTATTGGGATGAGCTCCCTTTTTCCATCTGGGTATCTGAAAGATCCTATTGCAATTGGAGCATTTCATGCAGAGCAAAAGGGAGTTATGGTCGTCTGTTCTGCTGGAAATGATGGACCTGATCCTTCCACTGTAGTAAACACAGCTCCATGGATGTTTACTGTTGCAGCTTCTAGTATTGACAGGGTTTTCCAGTCTACCCTGGTTCTTGGAAATGGGAAGTCGATCAAAGTAAGTTTATTTTTTCAAGAAATTTAAGACTTCCTTAGTATTAACCAAAAGGCCCTATATGCATCTCTTATAATTTTTTTTTTTTTTTGAAGAAGAAAATGTAATAAGAATTTTCTACTAATGTTGTCCACATAGGCTTCTGCCATTACTTTATCAAATCTCTCCCGCTCAAAGACTTATCCTCTTGCATTTGGAAAGGATATTGCTGTAAACTTTACTCTCGAATCCGAAGCAAGGTAATATTTGCAATTCATATTTCTTATCAATAGATTAGAATTTTGAATATTGCATGGTGATTCAAGCTTCTAATCCTATTAAAGTGAGCATCCTTGGTTGATTAACTCTGGTTTATATTATAATGCAGGGGTTGCAGTCCAGGATCATTAGATTCAAAGAAAGTAGCAGGCAAGATCATCGTTTGCATCAACAATGACCCACCTCTTGCAAGGGGTACTAAGAAGCAGGTTGCAGAAGATGCTAAAGCAAAAGGGTTAATTTTGATTAATAAGGAACAGCTAGGTGTTCCTCTAGATTCAGGTGTATTTCCATTCGCAGAAGTTGGCAACGTTGCAGGATCTCATATTATTAAGTATCTCAAGTCTACCAAGTAAGTTTTTTACCTAATTTTCTCTTTTTTTTTTCTAATTATTTTAACAAATAATAATAATAATGATGAATACAAAAAAAAAACTCACCCTGTATTGTAAGTCTTATTGGTGAAGCCTGTCGTACGCTCGCAAAGATCTTGAATATGGAGCTTTTGCTTTGGGTTATTAGATATATAGATTCCTACCTTGAGAAAAATCTGATGATGAGAATCAAAGAACTTACGATTTCAAATTGTCTAAATTGTTCATGTTAAACAATAATCTCTGACGTCATAAATTATTCTCAATGGGTCTTTTAGTGCATATATAAGTTGATATAATCCTAGTAATTATTTATCTGTAAATAGAGAAATACTTGTTTTTTTATACACCCAATTACACAGGAACCCAACTGCAACGATCCTGTCATCAGTTGATGTTCCAAGATATAAGCCAGCACCAGTTGTTGCATATTTCTCATCAAGAGGTCCAGGATCACTTACCGGAAACATTCTCAAGGTTATGCTCTTTCCTATGAACCTTCACATAGATGGCTAATTCATACGTAGACAGACTGACAGTAATTTTCCATTCAGCCTGATGTAGCGGCACCAGGAGTTGCCATTTTAGCTGCATTTGTACCAAAAAAAGGGAATGCTCCAGCTGGACAGAAGCCAGCCAATTATGCTCTAAGATCTGGAACATCCATGGCTTGCCCACATGTTTCAGGAGCTTCTGCATTCATCAAATCAATGCGCCATAAGTGGAGTCCTTCCATGATCAGATCAGCCCTTATGACAACAGGTAAACTTTATGCTTAAAATTATATTAAGTTGCTCCCTGTCATGTTTAATTAATTGAACAGGTTTCTTTTATGCAGCAAGCGTGTATGATAACATTAGAAAACCATTGACAAACAGCTCAGGCCACTTAGCAAATCCACACGAGATGGGGGTTGGTGAAATCAACCCACTTAAAGCTCTCAATCCAGGATTAGTATTCGAAACACCAACCAATGATTATCTCAAATTCCTTTGCTATTACGGTTACTCGGAGAAAGTTATTCGATCAATGACCAACAAAAAGTTTAACTGTTTAAAGTCCAACATTAAAAAACTCATCTCCAACATTAACTATCCATCAATCTCCGTAAGCCAGCTTGAACGGCATAGAGCTGTGCCCAGAACAGTAAGAAGAACAGTGACCAACGTTGGATCGCCAAATGCTACGTACATTGCAAGAGTGCATGCTCCTTCAGGATTAGCAGTGAAAGTGTTCCCAAATAAGATTGCATTTGTCGAGGGTGTGACGAGGGCCTCTTTCAAGGTCTCGTTCAACGGCAAGCAGGCTGCTAGTGGCTACAATTTTGGGTCCATAACATGGTGGCATGAAGGACATAATTCTGTGAGAATGGTGTTTGCAGTGAATGTTGAATAATTAGATAACAACTATTATCTCAACTGTACTATCTTTCCTGATTTCATCATTCACGGGAGTGAATGATTTATATATGATTTTTGTGCATGTGACATCTTTTTTTTTTTTTTTAATTTTGCTGTCGTTTTTTCTTTAATGATGATGTTATGGATTTTCATGATTTCAATTTCAATTCCTTGAATAAATTAACATTTCAAATTTTCAATTATATATATAACTCATACTAATCATCTATAGAAAGAATTTTCACTAATTTTAATTTTTTTATATGACATTATTTTATTGAGTGTGTGGTATTTGTACCTTATTTATTATTTATTATTTAATTATTCTATTTTTTCTATCTAATAATATTTTGTGCCATCAGATTGTATGAATTAAGTTATATACATAAAATTACTCTACGTACTATATAATATTTTAACTTAAAAGCCATTAATAATGTAGATAAATGTTATCAATAGTTCAAAAAATAGTACACTATATTAATCCACGTTCACATTTCAAAATTTTTAACATGCAATAATTGTAATCACTCTGTCAGCATTTTCAATTTTCTAAGGATTTCTTTTATTAAATGGGCCGTGCAATTATAAACAACTTTAACAGAGCCATCATTTAAGTGGGAAATCATAACTTGACAATACACAGACTATGCTGCATATAACTTTAGACCGAGTATAATTATGTGGTAAAATTAAGTTCAATGTTTAATTACCAAAAGTTTATTAAATATCACTGATGCATCACATTATTTATATGTCTAATCATGACATCATACTCTCAATTGACCTTAATTCTTTTCTTAACTACATTCGGGGATAAGCCCATTTCAGTCCTTAGATAAAAGTTGAAAGGAATTATTAAAATTGACATGTTTCAATAAACATTAAACAACCATCAAAATGACTAATTTTACTAAAAATCGAACTAATTATTATAAATTATGTACAGGAGTCAATGCCATCATCAATGCAAGGTCAAGTTTATGTGACTTGAAAAATTGAATTCCACATGTGAAACAGGCAACATCTGTGGCACCCATTGAGAAATAATAAATGGATAAATAACACATCACCTCTAAATTTAAGCTTAATTAGACACGTATTTATTATTTATCATTTTTAATCATTAGGTACCCCTCAATTTTAGAAATTATATCGTGGACACTCTTCCTTGATAGTTTCCGTTAAAAATTTGTAAATAACTTAAATATTGAAAGTTATTATAATCATTTAATAATACAATATATGAATAAACTAAAATTTACTTATTATTTTAGAAATATTATATATTTTTAATAAATTGTATACAAATAAAAAAGAAAACTATTTTTTTCATTCATCATCTTCTATGCTTCACCTTCTCTGCTTCTGTTCTTCTGCTTCTTTGATTCCTACTTCTACTTCTTTCTCTAATTTTTCAAATCAAAAGAAAAAAAGCCCTAATATTGATTCCAGCTTGTATTCATCTACTTCTACTTCTTCGTCTATTTCAAATCTCGCAATAATGATTCATAAAAAAAGCCCTAATACCCAAATTTCTTAATTAAACTATATAAAATTTAGGCGTCATCCTATAGTTTTCCAATCAAAACATATTTAGGTCATCCCCTCCTTATACAATTTCTTACCAAGTATGAGCAAGCAACATTGTTAAATCCAAGACTTTAGAGTGAAGAAGATGAGCAGCAACCAGTGCGGGCCATCGGAGCACCAAAACAACTACGCCTGGATTTCTATGGTTTTTTTCACTTTGATTCTAATTTCAATTATATGAACATTTGTTTTGTTTGGATGGTATTTCGTTGGTATCGGGTTTGTTGTGTGGAGCCTTTTTTGGTTACAAGAGGAAAAAATTTGCATTTGCCTTTTAGATTTCTGGGCTTTGTAGCTTCTCAAAGTCCAAGAAGATAAAGCACACAGAGGAGGAAGATTTCTGTATTTGGTTTCTACATTTACGGGTTCTTCTGCATTTCCAGTTTTTGCATTTCTACATTTGGGGTTTTAGTAATTTTTTAAATTGATTTTTTTAATTTGGATTCTTCTATATTTTTGGGTTTTAATTTATGTTAATTATTCTTTATTTTTAACCAATAAGAACCAACATAATTTGCTGATTAATTTACTTCATTTAAGTGTTTTTGGCTCCAAGCCTTCTTTTCCTTGGTAACCTGGTCGATTGATTTTCAAGGTGTAGCCAACAACCCTCCTCCTCCTCTAATTGGATTCCCTCAGCTTGCACCAACATCTCTTTCTTTTTGCTCAATACGTTAAGAATTAAGATGGGTTTGTGTTTGATGCCCACCTCGACGGGTTTTGGTAATTTTAATTATTTTAATTTAGGAAATTTGAATTAGAATATAATTATTTAGCGGGAAACTCCTTTTGTAAGCTTGTTCAAGTCTATATTAAATTTGACTTCATCAGGGGTAAATTTGTCATTTTAAGTCATATTCTTATTATAATTTTAAAAATCTGTTGGTAGGGGTAATTTGGTAATTTTATTATAAATGGACAAAAAACTAAGATAATTTGACGAAAAATGTCACGGAAGGATGATTCATAATGCAATTTTTAAAAGTTAGGGATTGTCGATAATTAAAATGGTAAATAGTAAAAACGAGTGTAATTAAGTATGAACCTAGGGATGAATGATCTGTGTGATTTGCCCGATAACAAATCAGCAAACTGTCTTGTGCCGAGATGTCAAATCAGCAATGATTGCTGATGCAGGGTAGAAGTCGTGAAACAAACCCTCAATAGTCCACAGCAGAGATGTATAAAATAATTGGTCTCGGCAACTTTGTCTTTAAATAGCTAAATGCATAAGCACTTTTTTCACGTGCAAAATCACTTCATCTCATCTCTTGTTTCATGGCTTTCCTTGCAGCAACTCTTCCCTTTCTGTGCCTGCACTGCATTGGTTTATTGTCACTGCCTCTAGTTCATCAAATGATCAAATTGCCAAGGTAGATTTTCTCAGGAGAACACATTCCGCCATCCTCCCAATAACACATTACACTTTTCCTTAATTCTTTTTTTTTTATGAAAATCAAACAAAAAAGATGAGTAACATCATCAATTTAACATGCGAAAACTACTTAATCAAAGAAGCATTTCATCAACCCCATGTGGTAGACATAAGCCAAAACAAAATTTCCTAGAATTTCCACCATCTCTTGGCAAGCAAACAGATGCTCTTACAGTTTTATTATTAAAACTGAGATAATTTATAATGTGATATCCTGTCTTGGCAGCCTTACGTAGCGTATATGGGAAGTTCATCAAATATTAAAGTAAATGGAGAAAAAGCTGAAGCTGAAGAATTGGCTTATATGCCGCTGTTATCTTCAGCCTTTCTAAGTTTACTCTTGCCATCAGCATCAGATGGTCAATATTTAATATGAATATTACTGGATTTGGCTTTAGCTTGGACTAACTTTTAATGCTTTTCTTGCAGTGAAGAGAGTGGCAGAATATCTCTAGCCCACCATTACAAGCATTCTTTCAAAGGATTTTCTGCCATGCTTACTCAGAATGAAGCTTCTAAATTATCTGATACAGTTTTTCTTACAAAATCTATATACAAAGTTTATTTATAAAATTAACGTGACATCATGAGAATGGGAGAATAAATATAAAAAATCAATCTAATAAATACTAATATGGATCATGTAATTGTTGAAGCTAATTTGATGCTACCAATCCTGAAGCACTTGTTCATCACATGGTTCTTGGTCCAAATTACTAGAGATTTTGGTCAAAAAACCGATTGTTAAGAGAGTCCCATTGTATTAACCTACAACTGATATGCAAATCCTTGAAGATACTTTAGCTAGCTTCAAAATACATAACTTTTGATGCTTATGTAATCATAGGTTTAGTTTTTAGGATATTGCAGTGCTTACTTTCCTTATGTTATCTTTAACTTTTTAGGATTTTTATTTGGTCTCAATCTACATTACAATATATACTTTATTGTTTATATGATACTTAAAATTTTTAAATTAAATGAGAATCAATATTTTTGTTAATTTTATTATTGTTAACTATATATACGTGTGTTTCATTAAAATGCATTTGGTACAACTTAAATTATTATAAACGACCAAGAAAAAATAAATTACATTAAATTTTTACAACTTACATAATAAGTTATCTACCACGTGCACATAATAGTGGTTAATTATCGTTAATTATAATTTTAATAAAGTTAATCTACAACTTACATTTTCAAGTGGTGAATAATATTATCTACCACGTCCAAAAATTATATGATCATTGAAAATTTTAAAAAGACGGTGTTTATATTATATGGTAGATAAGATAATTAACAATGTTCATAGTATTGTTGTTAATAAAAAAATTGAATTAAGACAACTACCACATTCATATGCTACTGGTGGATGGGAGTCAATCTACCACATATATTTTGCATGTGGTTAATGTTTCTAATCAACAACATGTTTATTCCTTGTTTATCACGTGTATTTATATGCTATAAAAAAACTAGGCTTTCAACCACTCCTTAATATACCATATGCAAATATCAAGTGATAGATATAATTCTACAACTTGAAATTAATGTGATAACTATTATACATTATTGTAGTGACAGACTTTGAAAGTGCAGCATTAATCGCTCGTTATTATATATCATTGTTGTGCATGTGACATCTTTTTTTTTTTTCTTAATTCAATTTTGCAGTCATTTTTTTTTTGGAACAAGCATGATATTTGGATTGTCATGGTTTCAATTCCTTAAACAGATTTAGCATTTCAATTTTATATATAACTCATATTAACCGTCCACAAAAATAGTTTTTTCTTGGTTTTTTTATTTTTTCATGATCAGAGTTATGGAGTTGAAAAGAAAAGAAAAAGTTGAAGACTAATAAGACAATATTTTTTATACAGTTTCACGTTATTTGAGGAAAATTATAATACTTAATCCTATCCATTTTAGTTCAATGCTGTGCCTCGTCCTGACCACGACTTTCGAAGAAACCGGGTGGGAATTGGAATAAATATTAGGTTGAGAATGACGGTAACAAAGCAAAGAATGAGTCCAGTACCGACTCTTATAGGAATTCTCCAAGCCTAATATGTTCTTTTGGATAAGATTCTCATACATTTAACATTGGTTCACTTAGTTGCATTATGCGAAGCTCTTCTAATCGATTGTAGCAAATGTGCCCTGTTCTCATGTTTTTCGCTAGTAGGTAATGGAAATTTTTGCTTTTTTTTTTTTTTGGTTTCATTTTTGTTTTTTTGTGCAAAGGTTGGTGGGGAAAAATTAAATATTTTTGTCACTGGAGAAAAACTTATTTAATTCACCATTTAAATATATACATGTCAATTTCAAATTTTATATAGGATGTTCGAAGATTGCAAGTTTGGACCAAGATTTTGAACTTGTTGAGAGTTCTTACTATTATGTCATGTTAATTTCTGTGATTGCAGACTTTGCATGTAGTGTTTCCCTCGCAAAAGTAGTGGATTTTGACATGGAACATTAATGGTGATGAGAATGTAGCAATTGAAGGATTTCAAGAAAGTCATCAAAATGATAGAAGCTTTGACATTGAAACTTGAAGAAATTGGGCCGAAGAAAAAAATGATCCTGACCTCATTTTTTAAGTATTTTGTGATTCTGTCATTCTGAGAATGTGACCTGTGAATTTCTTTCTCATGTAGCGACTTTCAATGCTTGAATTTCTTAACAACCAGCTTGGAGAAAAACAATCTGAGTCAACTGTCTGAGGTGAGAATATCTTCAAAATTGGAAAATAATAAAGTGAAATAAAAATAGTGCTTTATGTATTTACCTAAGCAATAGGCTCAATCTAGCTTAGGCAGTCTTTGCTGAAGTAAGTGCTCTTTGAAAAGGAAATTGATAAGTTAATTGACGCTGATTTGGATTTAACCAATACACATCAGCTGTAAGATGAAACAAGTCAACAGTCCTATGTGTCTCTTCTTGATAAGAATGCAGTTGTAAAGTTCTTGTATTGACTCAGCAAAGGACAGCTATAAACATAAACACCATTGATCATGTCTACGTCTAGGATCTTCCCAGCTATTAGTGTAGAGCTTTCTATGCACCTTGTATAAAATGAATAGTTCTATCATCGTAAAGTTTTGGAGTGAAAATAATTTTTGAAACTCTGTTTTCCTAAGCCCTGTACTTTATATTTATGTCTCCTTAGCTTTATACCAGAACAACTCCTTGAGCTTTTCCAACTTGGTATCATAGCAAGGTTCCTCTTTTCTTTTCAAATGGCAGAAGCTTTAAATCAATTTAACAGTTCTTCCAATCCTTTCACTTCAAACAATTTTATCTTCCATCAAGCTTGCAGAAAACAATTTTGTCTATTGGAAATTGCAAGTGCTCCCTTCGATCAGAGGTAATGATCTAGATGGGTTCATTGATGGGGCAAAAAGGGCTCCAAGTCCAACCATTACTATCCAAAATGACACCTAAGGTGCAATAGTTGCTGAGAATCTAGAATACATTATTTGGAAAAGAAAAGATCGATTTCTACTTGGATGGCTCCTATCAACAATGACTGAGGGCATCCTTAGTAATGTTGTAGATTGCAGAACCTCTTTTGAAGTTTGGTCTACTTTACACAGATACTTCTCAGGTCAAACCAAAGCTAAAGCTCAAACGCTCAGAACTCAAATTCACAACACTAGAAAAGGACAGTTAACCATCCATCAAACTTTTTCAAAGATGAAAAGCATGGCTGATGAACTTGCTGCAGCTAGAAATCTTACGTCAAATGATGAGTTTTTAGTTCCTTTTTTTTAAGGACTTGGTCCAGACTATGACTTAGTTGTTGTCAATGTAACAGCTAGACCAGACTCTCTATCTCTTGAGGAGATTTATGCTTTACTTCTGAATCAAGAGTCTCGTATTTAACATGTCAATACAACAATAACCCATGAAATGAACTTAAACTTCTCTATCAACTTTACCCAAACCAGAAATCATCAGAGAGAAAACTTCACAAGACATCAAAGCCCTCAAAATCCTAAGCAAAACACTGGAGGAAGAAACACCAATCAAAGTGGAAGAGGGAGAGGCCAAAACAAAAACTTAGGTGGTAGACAAAATTCCAAACCAACCTGTCAGTTGTGTGGAAAATATGGTCCTAGTGCTGTTATATGCTTTTATAGGTGTAATAAATATTATAATGGTCCAAACACCACTCACCAACATCATTCACCAGCCTACATCGCCACTCAAGACAGTGCTTTAGATTCTACTTGGTATTTGGATAGTGAGGCTATGAACCATGTGAGAAATGATCTCTCAAATCTGAGCATCAAAAATGAATACCGTGGTCTAGAGAAGATTACAGTTGGTAATAGTCAGACATTGCAAATCTCCCATTATGGTAATATCAAGCTTCCTACTTCATCTTTTAATACGTTTTTAGTACTCAAAGATGTCTTGTATGTACCAGAAATTACTAAAAACCTTCTCAGTGTTTCGAAGTTGATTTCTGATAATGATTTACATGTTGAATTTTTTGATGGTTACTATTTGATTAAGGATAAGAGGGGGAAACTTCTTATGCAAGGGGTAACTAAGCATGGACTAAGCATGGGCTATTTCAACTTCTAGGATCATGTCGACATCATATCTCTTCAAGATCATCTCAATATCAAATTTCTTCTTTTCCAAGAAGGCATTATGCCACTTCTTTGTTTGTTGTTTTAAATCATCCAAAGCCTTGTAAAAAAATTTCATCTTATTCTGTAAAAAATTGTTCCAATATGATAGAAATTGATACAAATGAAAATTCTATAGTTTGCTTCCATTCTACTACTCCATGTCTGAACACTTCTACCAGTGACATTCTCCATAGAAGATTGGGCCATCCTAATCTAAATATTTTTAAAATTATTACATCGAAATGCAAATCTCAGTTTAACATGGATTTTAATAACCTTCCTAATTTATGTGAAGCTTGTCAATTAGGGAAAAAAATCATAGACTTCATCATAAACCTTATGAAAATAAAGCTAAAGAGACTCTTGAACTTGTGCATACAAATCTTCAGGGACCTGCACCAATTTCCTCCACAAATGGTTGTCGATATTATATGAGCTTTCTTGATGAGTATTCCAGATTTGTTTGGATTTTTCCTCTCCAAACCAAATCTCAGGCCTTTAAAAGCCTTCCTTAACTTTAAAGCTTATGCTGAAAACTTCTTGAATAGGAGAATCAAGGCTGTCCAATTAGACTTAGGAGTGAATTTAGAGTGTCTGAATCTTTTCTAAAGGAGATTGGTATAGGAGTCAGATATTCATGTCCTCATACTCATCATCAAAATGGGAGGATAGAGAGAAAACATCGGCATATAGTTGAAAGTGGCTTAACTCTTCTAGCCTAAGCTAATATGCCTTTAAAATTCTGGGTAGAAGCCTTTGAGACAGCAACATATCTCATAAACAAAATGCCCACTCCAGTTCTGGGAAACAAGTCACCCTTTGAGCTTATCTATAGACAAAAACCAGATTACACAATTTTGAAAATCTTCGGATATGCTGCATATCCTTACTTGAGAGCATACAATAGAAACAAATTTCAATTTCATACCTCCAAATGCACATTTATAGGCTATCGCACACATCACAAGGGTTACAAATGTTTGCACAGTTCAGGAAGGATCTATATAGCTAAACATATGGTTTTTAATGAGTCTTAGTTTCCATTCCTTAGTGACATGGCTTTCAAAGAAAATCAGGTTACTAATAATTCTTTAGTTTCAGTTGATCAATTCTTTTTCATTCTTGAATCATTCTCAGTACATCATCCTGGAAATGTTGAACAAGATATAGCTACTGCACATGTTGCTCCAACAGAAGGTGAGTCTCTTGAACAAGAATCTCACAACTCAACCATTCAAGAGATAAATACACAACCAGAAAATCCACCCGAATTCTCCTTGCCATCTTCACCACAACAACCACAAGCTAGACCTTCCTCTTCAAACCTTCAAACACCTACCAGAACACAACAAGCATTATCAAATTGTCACTGGAAAGAAGCAATGTAAGAAGAGTATAATGCTCTTCTCAGAAACAAAACATGGACTCTTATGCCTAAACAAGTTGGTATGAAATTGATTGGCAACAAATAGGTGTACAAGGTGAAACAAAAATCAAACGGACCTATAGAGTGGCTCAAAGCAAGGTTAGTTTTAAAGGGGTATGACCAAACTGCTGGAATTGATTTCAATGAGACTTTCAGTCCAGTTGCTAAATCAACAACTATAAGAGTGATTATGAGTATTGCAGCTGTGGAAAATTGGCAAATAAGGCAAGTGGATGTGAACAATTTCTTTTTTAATGGAATCCTAACAGAAGATGTTTATATGTATCACCCTGAAGGTTTTGAAGATAATCCCAAACCTGATTTTGTTTGTAAATTGGAGAAGGTTTTCTATGGCTAGAAACAGGCCCCTAGAGCCTTGTACGAAAAGCTTAGAGATTTCTTGATTAGCTTGGTGTTTAAGAATTCAAGGTTAGATTCTTCCTTGTTTATTCTTATAAATAACTCTAAGATAATACTTTTTCTTATCTACATTTATGATATTTTAGCCACTGGAAATTGCGATAAGACAATTGAAGATGTGATTAAACAAATGAATCATAAGTTTGCACTCAAAGACCTTGGTTCTATTGGTTCTTGGTAGTTGAGGTCAAAAGAACAGGAAAAGGTCTTCATTTCTCTCAAGCCAAATACATAGATGAGTTATTGAAGAAAGCAAACATGGGTGGATGTAGACCCTATCCAACACCAATGAGCACTGGAGTAAAATATTCAAAGCAACAAAGAGAAGATTTTCCCAACACTACTCTATACAGAAGCATCATTGGAGGCTTGCAATATGCCACCTTAACTAAACCAAAAATTGCTTTCTCTGTTAACAAATGAGTCAATTTATACAAAGTCCTTTACAACAACATTGGCAAGGGTGCAAAAGAATTCTCAGGTACTTACAAGGAAAAAAGAATCAAGGAATTACATTCAGATCAGATGGAAAAATGGAGCTGATTGCATTCTCTGATGTAGATTGGGCAATAGGTGTTGATGATAGAAAATCTATTGGACGATATTATGTATTCCTTGGAAATAGTTTAGTTTCTTGTTCTTCAAAGAAGCAAAGAGTGGTAGCCAAGTCCAGTACTGAAAGTGAGTATAGGTCATTGGCACAAACTGCATCTGAATTTCTTGGTTGAAGTCACTATTTGATGCACTAAATCTAAAGTTGATGAAGACATCTATCATATAGTATGACAATCATAAAGCTGCATCATTGGCAACAAATCTAGTTTTCCATTCGAGAACCAAGCATGTGGAGTTAGATGTTCCTTTTGTAAGAGACAAAGTGACAAACAAGGGACTAGAGATAAGATATGTTCCAACATTAGATCAAGTTGCAGACATCTTCACCAAGGCTCTTACAGCTGATAGATTTCAATATTTGAGAAGTAAACTCAATGTCACAGGGAGAGAGTTGAGCTCAAGGGAGGATGAAAAGGAAATTGATAAACTAATTGATGCTGATTTGGATTTAACCAGTACACATCAACTACAAGATGAAACAAGTCAGCAGTCCTATGTGTCTCTTCTTGATAAGAATGCAGCTATAAAGTTCTTGTATTGACTCGGCAAAGGATAGCTACAAATATGAACACCATTGATCATGTCTACGTCTAGGATCTTCCCAGCCATTAGTCTAGAGCTTTCTATGCACCTTGTATAAAAAAAATAGTTCTATCATCGTAAAGATTTGGAGTAAAAATAATTTTTGAAACTCTGTTTTCCTAAGCTCTGCATTTTATATTTCTGTCTCCTTAGCTTTATACCAGAACAGCTCCTTGAGCTTTTCTAACTCTCTTAAAGAGTCTAAAGATATTTGAGGCAATCTCACTTGGTGGAACTTCAATTTAAAAAAAACATATGAATATGTGGCTGACTCACTCTAGATCAATTGCTTATTACCTTTGAAGTGCTGCCATTAGCATTGTTTCAATGCGAGTTATGAGGGCAGTATCAAATCGAGGTAAACTCTGAATAATAGATCATATGACCTCAAAATGAGGGTTTAAGGTCGACCAATGTGTTGAAGCAAATGAAACTGTTAGATAATTAGGAAGAATGATGTAGTAGTGTAATTAGTTTAACCTAATGTCAAACTTTAGTTAAAAGCAATGCCAGCTTAGCAAAGTTGTTAAATTTGTTGTTTAGCTAAAACTATATAAATATATAATAGACATGTATTATAAATAGATTTTTCGACTCCAAAAGTTTCCTTATACAATTCTCTAGAGTTTTTTACTTTTCATCTTGGTATCATAGCCATAGGATTAACAATCTAGATGGCTAATCATCAATTTGCAAATTTTCCTAGCGCTATAAATTTTTTGGGAAATAATGAAAATTTTCCTGGAAACTCATCAAATCCTAATCTTCATGTTTTAACTAAAATAGGTCCTTGTTTTGCAAATACAACTTCTTATTTTCCAAGAGCTCCTAGTTTTACTTCCTCATCATCTTCATTGATTCCACTACCATCAACTCATCCAACAATGTCAATCAAGCTCCATCATAGCAATTATGGATAGTGGAGGTCTCAAGTTCTACCAACACTAGAAGCCTATGATCTTGAAGGATTCATAAATGCAGATAAGCAATGTCCTTCTCCCTTTATAACTAATTATGATTCATCAACATCTGTTGAAATTACTAGGCAAACTAATCCTAAATTTCTTGTATGGAAAAAAGTGGATAAATTTGTGTTGAGTTGGCTATTTTCATCAATCACAGAAGCTATGTTTGCTTATGCGGTTAGATGTCAAACTTCTATGGATTTCTAGAATACCCTAGATAGGCTATTTTATATTAAGTTAAGAGCCAGATCTATGAATCTTAGGCATGAATTACAAACCAATAAGAAGGGATCTATGTCTATTTCTAATTACTTTCTTCAAATGAAAGGCAATTTTGACATATTGTTTGCTACAGGTTCAGAAATTACAAAGTTAGATCTATTGTTGCACATGAGTTTGATGCAATTATGGTCAATATAAACTTAAAGGCTAGATATGTTTCACTTGAAGAAGCTCAGTATCAATTACAGAGCTATGAATTAAGGCTTACGTAACATCATCCTTCACAAACTACTCACATTGATCGTACTGCTCCCACGGCTAGAAGATGGTCCAATTTTCTAGGTCAAGGATCACAAAATTTTAGAAATACTTCAAACACAAATTTTTGTGGTAGGGAAATAGGTAGATCATAATTTAACAAAGGTGCTAGTGGTTTTAGAACTAACTCTAGAAACTCTAATGGAAGTAACAACAGGCCTGTATGTCAGCTATGTGGTAAACCTAGTCATATAGCTTTAGAGTGTTTTCTCAGGTTTGATATAACGTTTTACGGCAGTCAAGGCAATAATCAAGCTGACTCTAGTCCCTCCCAAGCAACTAATTCACAGATTTTTAATAAGTCAAATTCTCGAGCTTGTGTTGCTACTCCAGCAACAGTTGCTGGTACTGCTTGGTATCTAGACATTGGGACCATAGATCATATTACAAACAATCTGATAAAGTGCAAGTAGGCAATGGTAATTCAATTTCTATTCTTCACATTACATTTGTAATTTACAAACACTTTTATACCTTTGATGTCAAAAAAGATGTTACATGCTCCTCTTATTGCTAAAAATCTACTTAGTATTTCTATACTAATTGTAGACAATAATGTCAATGTTGAATTTCATGCACATTTTTGTTTTGCCAAGGACAAGAACACAAGGATTACTCTTTCATAGGGCAAGCTTGAACATGGTTTATATAAGCTCATATTTGATTTGCCATTATTTCATCAATAGCACCGATTTTCATCATCAACAATCTCCAATAGTAATACAAAATTAAGTGTTAGTCTTCAGTGTTATATGATGCTTCTTCTTCATCGAAATCACTATTCTCTTGTGTCGTCAATAAATGTAACCTATCAGTGATGTGGCATTGAAGACTTTGACATCCTAATATTCAAGTTCTTGCAAAGTTGCTAAACAAACTGGCTTGTTTTCTTGCAAAGTTAATAATACTCTTAAGTGTGATTCATGTCATTTTGGTAAACAGTGCCACTCTATATATCATTTATCTTTTACTATTGTTACTGTTCCTTTGGAAATAGTCTTTGTTGATGTATAGGGGCCAGCATCAGTCACGTCAATAGATGGTTACAGTTACGCTTTGTTGTTTAGTTTACAGGTACTTTTGGATATATCCTATGTATTCTAAAGGTGAGGTCTCTAGCATATCTCTATTATTTCTTTTAATAGCTAAGAGATAGACAAAGCTTAGGTGTTTGAAGGCTGACTGGGGTGGTGAGTTCAGGCCTCTCACATCGTCGTCGTCTCAGCTTGGCATTCTCTTTAGACATGCATGCCCTTATATGCATCAACAAAATGGAAAGGTGATAAGTCTAATTTTTATACATTATTTTCATCTTTTATCTTGAGTTTTATGTCTCCCCTTTTGTGTTTAATTGACGAATTTTGTCTAAATTTGTTTGAGTTGTACCTAAAGGAATTTCAAGTTTTTAAATTCGATTAAATGAAGGAAAAATTCTACAATATTATATTTCATGTGGAAAGGTAAATTTGAAAGGCTTGTGGAGGAAAATGAGCTGGACAGGAATTTTAAAACATCTCATTTGCACTTTCGGTGGAGCGCTTCTACCAAGCTGAATGGATTGACTTTTGAGGGGATAGAATGATCATGCTAAAGGAATCTCTAGAAGAGGCAATGAGGATGCTGTTCTTTGGGGGGTCGGCTAGGTAAGGGAGAACAAAAAAAAAGGGGGGGAAGTTCATGGAAGAGAAGAAGGATTCAGATTGAGACGAATTTTGGTGAGCAGAAGGTAGATCTCTGGTGATTCAGACTTGGATAGGAATTACTTATAAAGCAAAGGCAAAAACTAGACAGCCATCATCTTCATCATCAATGATTCAACTCTCCATAGCTAGTTTTTCTATCCCTATCTTCACTTATTTTTAAAAACATGTTTAGCTTTGTGTTTGTTTGTAATATGAACTAATTTCTATTTTCTAGGGTGAAGATGTAGTTGTATTTTGATGTTTAATTTCTCTTGATTTTAGCTGATTAATGTTTATTCTAATATTGTTGAGCAATTTAATTAGTGGCTTAATGCTTGCGATTTTTTGGTCAATTGTTGTATGAATTAAGATGTGGATTGAGACTGAGAAGTGATGTTCACATTAGTTCGCAATTATCTTGCCATAAATCATGTGAGATAGAGATATGAATGTGATTTGTGCAATCTTGTATGATTTTTTTTGTTTAATGGGTATTAATAGTGAGTTAGATGAGACAGAGATGTGATTTTAATATATTGATATACATTATTATTGCTTGAGAAAGAATAATAATCAAATTAGTAAAATCGATTGGCAACAATAGAAATAAATATTGGTTGATTGAATCAGAGAAGTTAAATTGATTAATTCTGGTGAAATTGGATCCCTAGATTTTTAATCATTAAATTCTTCTATCCAAAACTTCTGTGAGTGTACATAGTGTTTTATTTAAACTTCCCAACAGCTCAATTCTCTTTTACAATTAGTTTAATTAATTAGAGACTAATACAATTTCGGTATTTAGTAGCAATAGTCCTCGTGAGATGATACTTATACTCTCATTTTATTACTTATCCACGATATCGTATACTTGCGATTTTATGCAACAAAAGGTAAAGAGAAGACATCGATTAGTGGTTGAGATAAGACTCACTTTGCTTGCTCAAGGTTTCTTACCTCTCCTTTGGTGGCATGCTTTTCATACAACAACTTACCTTTTAAACAGATTACCTACACCTACATTGTCTAATATTTCACCATATTAAAAATTATTTCCTCCACCTCCTAATTTCAAGCTCCTAAGGGTATTTGGTTGTTCTTGTTTTCTCGACATTAGGCCCTTTAATACACATAAACTCTCCTTTCATACATCCAAGTATGTCTTTATTGTATATAATAATAAGCAAAAAGGTTACCTTTGTCTTCACTCTTCTGGTAGGATTTACATTTCTAGGTTACATTCTACGAAAATGACTTCCTTTCTTCGTCGAGATCCCTTCTCACATCAAACACATCTTTATTCCATACATCTTTCAATCAATCAAATTCTAATCACTGGTTTCTACCTATTGTTAAAGATGTTTCTCTTCCAGCTCCTATAGCTATATGTTCTATACCATCTCATTCTACAACTTTCCTTAAACTTGAAACTCATAATGCTCCTCATACCTCTTCAAACAATTGGTTTTTCTCATCTTCTCTTGAATCTCAACAACAATTTCTCCTTTCAATTCATCTTTACCTTAATAATCCCTAACACACTTAGTTACTAGGCCCACTTCATTCCAACAACCTATAACTATTCCCAATTCAAATTAGAATCAACATCCTATGGTCACTAAAGCAAAAGCTAAGGTATTTAAACCTAAGATCTTTGTAACTGAAATACTATAGACCTCAGTTCCAAACTATGTTGTTAAAGTGATATCCTATCCACATTGGAAGGTAGACATGGAAGCTGAGTTTAATGCACTTATGGCTAATCATACATGGACTTTGGTTCCTCCTCATACTACTTCACATCTTGTAGACAACAAGTGGATATTTAGAATCAAGTATAATGCTGATGGAAGTAGCTAGAAGTACAAAGCTAGACTTGTAGCTAAATGCTTCTAGCAATCACCTGGTGTAGACTACTTTGAAACCTTTAGTTTGGTCATCAAACCCTCCACTATTTGTGTTGTCTTCTCCCTTGCAGTCACCAATAATTGGGATATCTAGCAAATAGATGTCAACAATGCTTTTCTTAAAGAAGATTTGCAAGAGAATGTTTTTATGCATCAACCTAAAGGTTTCATTGACTCTTCTCACCTTCATGTGTTTGTAAACTTCAAAAGTCACTTTATGCCTGAAGCAACCTCCTCGAGCTTGGTTTGACAAGTTGAAGGGAGCTTTGCTTCAATAGGGGTTTAACATGTCCATCTCTGATTCCAGTTTATTTATCTACAAAAATAAAGGCCAGCTTTCACTTATTTTAGTTTATGTCAATGATATTTTGGTGATCGATAGTGATTAAGCTCAGGCAACAATTCATAAGGATTTGAACAAACATTTCTCATTAAAGTCATTAGGAGTTGTTAACTATTTTATTGGCGTCAGGATAGAAGTGGTAGTTATTTGCTGCTAACATAGAAAAAATATGCAGAGGATTTACTGAAAAAATACAATATGTTAAAGGCTAATGAAACACAGACACCTGTAGTTGCAAATGTGAAACTTTATGCTGGAGATAGTAAGCCATTTGAACAACCTGAAGTTTATAGAAGCACCATAGGGGCTTTGTAATTTTTGGCTATGTCAAGACCAGATATCTCTTTTGCAGTAAACAAACTAAACCAGTTTTACAATGTCATGCAAAGACTATTGTTTTCTACAATGGATTCAGTTAAGCTAACATAATATACCGATGTTGATTTAGCTAGCTGATAGAAGGTCAACATCTGGAAGTTATGTGCACTTTGGGAGCAAGTTAGTATATTGGTCTTCTAAAAAAGAAAAGGTAGTAGCAAGGTCATCTATTGAGTTAGAATGTAAAGCATTATCTCAAGGGGCAACTAAATTTATTTGGCTTCAAAGCCTGCTAAATGGTTGGGTATTAAACTAGCTGAAATTCCTATAATTTGATGTGATAATAAAGGGGCATAATCATTAGCTTCGAACCCTGTATTTCATGCAAGAACTAAACATATTGAGATTGATGTTCACTTTATTAGAGAGCAAGTGCTACTGTGCTAGCACAACAATTATCTGTGAAGCATGTTTCAACCTCATTGCAAATTGCATATGTCATGACGAAGCCACTTCCATAAGCACGTTTTAAGTTATTGAGAGATAAGCAAAGCATCAGATATTGTAGCAAGTTTGCTGCTTCAAGTAATCCAGTCAAACTTGAGAGGGCGTGTTGAAGCAAATGAAACTGTTAGATAATTAGGAAGAGTGACGTAGCAATGTAATTAGTTTAACCTGATGTCAAACTTTAGTTAAAAGTAATGCTAGCTTAGCAAGGTTGTTAAGTTTGTTATTTAGCTGGGACTACATAGATATGTAACAGACGTGCATTGTAAATAGATTTTCAAGCTCTAGAAGTTTCCTTATACAATTCTCTAGAGTTTCTTACTTTTCATCTATGAATTGATGGGGATTAGCTTCATCATAGGGAAACAACTCAGATCACCGGCTAAGGCCCTTAAATGCTGCTCAGTGATAAAGGGGTAGGCGATACAGAGATAGCCAGAGGTTTACCTAAAAGCAGCCACCTTTGAAAGAATGTGTAATGGTCCACTGATCAAGCGCTCTTGTCTTATGTCAAAGATGAACAGGCTAAGCGATCTATCGATGCTATGGGATGTAAAAAAGCATCAATAGGGAAAAGTTTTGCCTTATCTGATTAACTTGAATGTCCATTGGTTAGACAATAAAATTTTTAAAAAAAAATTAAGGTTTGAATATTTTTCGAAACATCCCCTCCCAAAAAAAAGTCATAGCATCATATTATCAACAACTATTAATAATAGTTTCAATTCCACAAACCTCTCCTGAGGTTTGCCGAAATCTCATATGACCACATTTGATTTTAAAAATCCCATATACTCCCCTCTATGTTAAGAATCATTAAAAATTATATAAAAAAATTACTATTAAAAATTCAAAATTTTAAAATCAATATGAAACCTAAAACTTAATAAGTGTCTCCTATCAAGCACTACCTCAAGAATCTTAAAAAAAAAAAAATTACTACCATAATAAATTAATGATACATAAACTTTTACAAAAAAACTTTTCATTAAAAAAATGTGCTCTAAAACTATTTATAAAAATCTTGAAATAATAAAAAATTTATCGCATTTGCATGTAAAAAATTGTCTTATAAAGTTTAAGTCTTTCAAGATAATTTCTTAATTTTTCTAATTTTATTTTTTTGTTATTTTAAAATTTTGAATATTTTGAATAGTCAGCTATGAACAATTTGGAAAATTTATATCTTTTAACGAAATTTTTAATGTTTCTTAACAGAGAGAGGACATATGTAAGATTTACAAAACTGGAAATGGTCATGTGTGATTTTGACAAACTTTAGGGAATGTCTATAGAATTGAACCTAATATTATAGGGGTCATTAAACTCCTATAAACAAATAAACAAAGAGGAATATAACAATGGCATAACCAGCTTTTTTGAAAAATAGTAAATTTAAATTAAAAAAGATTTTATAATATTTTAGTGCCATAAATAAAGAAAAATTTTCACATATAGCCTAAACAAATTGGAAAAAAAAAAGAAAATATATATGTAAAAACAATTATAAATCTTAGAGAGCAATTTTGGAAGGTAAACGTTAGGTATCTTCCCTTTATCAAAAAGTATATCCGATATAAATATTTTCTTCATTATTCCTTTCCAACCTTTAAAATATGAGTTAAATTTTTTTTTCTTTAATAACAAGGAAGTATAACATACATTTAGATTCTTAACCAAAAAAGAAATATCACATATATTCCCATAAATATACATATCTTAGTAAAATTTAGTTACATATTCCAAATTGAGTATTGATAGAAAAATTTTAGCCCACCCAACAAAGAAATTCCTGGTTATGCCCCTGGAATAGAAGATGTGTCACTGAAGTTACATTACAACACTGGAAAAGTTCTCGATATGAAGTAAAATAAAGCCGACAAGAATCACACAAAGACTAAAGAATTATATAATAAGTAAAGACATAAACGATGAGCAAACAATGCAAGGGGGAGGAGAATATATATAAAAGCAAGAAGAAAGGAAAGAAAACAATTTTGCAATTGCACATGGCCATTTTTCTTCCTCTTTTTGCCATAAAGATAGAGAATTACTTGCATTTTAAGTCAATGATTTGATGGTCGGTCTCAATGTAATATTTCATGTCTGCTTTTTGTTTCTTATTTGTTTCTAATCTTTTTAATTGAATATATATATTCCATTTTATTCTTAAAAATTTTATGATAGAGTAAAGTAAAACATATTGACTAGGACAAGAAAGGAAAACAGAATAAGGACTATATGTGAATTGATTTTTAATTTTATTTATTTATGTTTAACTTACTCAAATCAATCAGTATTTAATGATTCGGGCCTCAACAAGCTCACTTTACAGACAATATTTGCAATAAATTTGTGAAAAACGAACATGAACAACTCCTAAAGTTCTTACTTAAATTATTTCCAATTGCTTTGTATGATAATGAGGGAGAAAGTAAATCAATAAAATCTATTGTATTAAATCGGTCAACATTTCATAGGATTTCATTTATTAAATTAAATTGGTCATGCCATTATCGAGCACTTTAGAAGGTTAGCATTTTCATTTAACAATAATTTACTATGAAATTTTAAAAATAGTCTTAATTATGAAGAATTTTCAAAAATAGTTTTTGAAAACAAAAAAATAAAATAAAATTCATGTCATATCCTTTGTTCTATAGCTCTTTTTGAATGGTACATTACTTTTTACTCTGTGTAGCATAAAAAATTTTTAAGACAAAATTATTTCTGAAAATGACCTTATAACTAGAATTATTTTTTTAAAGATTCTGTATGCCTTTCACACACACTATAGTCCCTAACAATTTAGATCATATATTTATGTTGTAAGATTAACTTTAATGTTTAATTACCAAAAAAAAATTAAATAAGACTAACATATATATCATGTCATCTTATATCTTCAAATCAATTAAACATAGTTATAATTGATTACTAATTAATAAATGAATAAATAATATAATATATGCATAATTATTTCACCTATTTTTTTTTCTTTTTAACTATAATTAGGATATGTTAACTTAATCTTTGGATAAGAAGTTGACATATTATTAAAAGTGATATGTTTCAATAAACAATGGCCACTAAAATGACCAAATTTATTTAAAAGTTGAAACTCTGTACTATGAGCCCATGCAATGAAAGCTGCATTGATAGTTATTACCCGTGTAAAGAAATGAATCAATGTAAGGTCAAAGTTAATGAAACTTGAAAAATTTAATATTGAAAAGGAACAAACCCCCAATGGTGTACAGTAGAGAAGCATAATGTATATAGAGCCTTAGCACAAAGAAAAGGCTCTCATTCACCCTCCAACTTTGTCTTTAAATAGCTGGCTGCATAAGCACTTCTTTCATATATCTCCGTATAGCTTTCACATGCAAAAGCCCTTCATCTGATCTCTTCTTCCATGGCTTCCTTGCTGCACCTTCTCCCTTTTCTTTGCCTGCATTGGCTCATTGTCACTGCTTCTGCTTCATCAAATGATCAAATTCCCAAGGTAGATTTCTTTGTAAAACACATTCTCCCAATCACACATGACACTTTTTCCTTTCTCAACAAAATTAAAGAGCACTTAGAGTGAGATTCAGTAACTTGCAAAAGATTAATTAAACGAAGCATTTAAATAACCCCATGTGGTAGATATATAAAATTTCCTGGCTGTTCCACCCCTCCCTTGGCAAGCAAACATACGCCCTTACAGTTCTATTATTACAACTGAGATTAATTATAATGCAATTTTCTGTCTTGGCAGCCTTATGTAGTTTATATGGGAAGTTCATCAAATATTAATGTAAATGAAGAAAATGCAGAGTTGGCTTATATGCAGCTCTTATCTTCCATCATCCCAAGGTTACTTTTCCCATCAGCATCAGATGATCAGTATTGACTATGAATATTCTTGAATTTCGTTTGAATTGGACATTGTAATGGTTTTTCTTGCAGTGAAGAGAGTGGCAGAATGTCTCTAACCCATCATTACAAGCATTCTTTCAGAGGATTCTCTGCCATGCTCACTCAGAAGGAAGCTTCTGCACTCTCTGGTAAAAAAGTTCTTCTTATTCATGGCACAATATTAATTGATTGATTTAGATAAAGAAAATAAATTGGTAAAAGAGTTTGTGAACTGAGAAAGCAGGGCATGATGATGTGGTGTCGGTGTTCCCTGATCTAATGCTTAAACTTCATACAACACGTTCTTGGGATTTTTTAGAAGCGGTAGCAGCAAAACCTAGAACAAGCACTTGGTCCAACCGCAGATTTGATAATAACTTGGTATCTGATGTCATTATTGGTATTATAGACACAGGTAATCATCTTTCTAAACCCCATTTCATGAATGGAGTTCAGTTGATTTTGGATGGAATAAGGAAAGAAAAATGAATCCCTTAAAAAGGAAAAGTAAAAGAATACATTTGTTTTTATTTTATCAATTATGATATTATTGGTCTAGGCCAAGTGCAAGTGTCTTTAAGGGTTCCATCAACTGTGAGTAAGAGTTGGTGGAGACCCACAAGACAATGAGAAGTAGCCAATAGACAATAGTAGGTCCCTCAACTTGAAAAAGTCCATGTGCACATTAATTATACAATCATAGGCTAGTCATCATATTACCCATTCTTAAATGGTCGTTTTCATTCTTTAATATTAATTTTAAATGCTTCTCCATTTTTCAGTATAAAAGTTTGGTAACATCTTACTAACACAATAGCATTAATATATAGAACTTTAATACAAGTTTAAAATTGATCTTCATATTCCAATTCAAATTAATGAAAAGGTTATAAAATTTAATCTATCAGAAAAATTCTGATATAGATTGATTGTGATGGTCCAGGGATATGGCCCGAGTCAGAAAGTTTCAATGACCATGGAATGGGTGAAATTCCTTCAAGATGGAAAGGAGCATGCATGGAGTCGCATGATTTTAAGAAATCCAATTGCAATAGGTGATTATATTTTATTAACTATCTTTTCTTTTGTTTTTTTCTTTTGTGAAATTTTTATGTATCTCTTCTTCTAGGGCTGAATTACATGATTAATTTTGTTGGTTACGAAATACAAAAAGCAATTCAATCTTCTTGTTTCGGTGCAGGAAGCTAATAGGAGCAAGATACTACAGAACAGGATCCACTAGTAACAAGACAGCCACTCCGAGGGATTTTCTTGGCCATGGAACTCACACAGCATCTACTGCTGGGGGTGCCTATGTTGCTAACGCCAGCTACTATGGCTTGGCAAGAGGCACAGCCAGGGGTGGCTTACCTTCTTCCAGGATTGCAAGCTACAGGGCCTGCTCAGAAGATGGCTGCTCTGGGTCTGCCATTTTGAAGGCAATTGATGATGCAATTGAGGATGGAGTTGATGTCATTTCCATTTCTATTGGTATGAGCTCCCTTTTTCAATCTGATTATCTGAACGATCCTATTGCAATTGGAGCATTTCATGCAGAGCAAAAGGGAGTTATGGTCGTCTGTTCTGCTGGAAATGATGGACCTGATCCTTCGACTGTTGTAAACACAGCTCCATGGATGTTTACTGTTGCAGCTTCTAGCATTGACAGAGATTTCCAGTCTACCGTGCTGCTTGGAAATGGGAAGTCTCTCCAAGTAAGTTAAATTTGTTAACAAATTTGAGGCTCCGGTGGTATTAACCAACAGGGCCTGCATACATTTTTTTCTGAGCAAAAAAAGTAATTAATTTTTTTCTCATTTTGTCCACATAGGGTTCTGCCATTTCTTTATCAAACCTCTCCCGCTCAAAGACTTATCCTCTTGCATTTGGAAAGGAGATCGCTGCAAACTTTACCCCAGAATCCGAAGCAAGGTAATATTCACCAGTCATATTTCTTATCAATTGATTGGAATTTTAAGTAGTAGATGGTGATTCAAGCCTTCAATCCAATTAAAATTAATGTCATTGGTTGATTAAGTCCAGTTCACAATTAAATGCAGGGGTTGCAGTCCAGGATCATTAGATTCAAATAAAGTAGCGGGCAAGATCATCATTTGCGTGGACAATGACCCATCCATTACAAGGAGAATTAAGAAACTGGTTGCAGAAGATGCTAAAGCCAAAGGGTTAATTTTGATTAATGAGGTAGAGAAAGGTGTGCCTTTTGATTCAGGCGTATTTCCTTACACAGAAGTTGGCAACATCGCAGGATCTCAAATTCTTAAGTACCTCAATTCTTCCAAGTAAGATTTGTTACTTGGTTTTCTTGTTTTATTATTTTCAACAAAATTATAATAATAAATACCTTGAAGGCTTATTGGTGAGGCCAATCACTGGCTTCCACAAATCTTGAATATGGAGCTTTTGCTTTGGCTTATTAAATACGTAGAATCTACTTTAAGAAAAATCTTGGTAATGGGAATCTTTGAAGGACTAACTTATGACTGAAAACCAATCTAAATTTTATCCTTACTTAGAGCTTTCGATGTCAAAAATTATTCTTCTTAACATGTCTTTTGATGCATAAGTTAATATAATCCTATTCTTTATGCATGAAAGAGTACAGATATACTTGTTCACTTTTTAAAATCATCTACACAGGAACCCAACTGCAACGATCCTGTCAACAGTTGATGTTTCAAGATATAAGCCTGCACCGGTTGTTGCATATTTCTCATCCAGGGGTCCAGGAGCACTTACAGAAAACATTCTCAAGGTTATAGACTTCCCTATACATAAACCTAACCTTAACATAGATGGAAAATTGGATAAATCAACATTACTTCTGAGATTTTTTTACTTCAATTTTGCCTTCCAGCCTGATGTAACTGCACCAGGAGTTGCTATTTTAGCTGCAGTTGTACCAAGAGAAGGGAGTGGTCAGGCTGGCCAGAAGGCAGCCAATTATGCCATAAGATCTGGAACATCCATGGCTGCCCACATGCGACAGGAGCTGCTGCATTTGTTAAATCAAGGCGCCATAAGTGGAGTCCTTCCATGATCAAATCAGCCCTCATGACAACAGGTAAACTTTAAGCTTAAAATTGTATTAAAATGCTTCTTCTGATGTTCAATTAATTAATTTAATTTCCTCTAAGAGGTATTCAATCAAATTGTTACAATTTTATGCAGCAAGCGTCTACGATAACATTAGGAAACCAATGACAAACAGCTCAGGCTACTTAGCAAATCCACACGAGATGGGAGTTGGAGAAATCAACCCACTTAAAGCTCTTAATCCAGGATTAGTATTCGAGACACGGACCAGAGATTATTTCGATTTCCTTTGTTATTACGGTTACTCAGAGAAAGTCATTAAATCTATGTCCAACACAAAGTTTAACTGCTCAAAATCCAACATTGGAAAGCTCATCTCCAACATTAATTATCCATCAATCTCCATAAGCCAACTTGAAAGGCATAGAGCTGTGCCCAGAACAGTCAGAAGAACAGTGACCAACGTTGGATCACCAAATGCTACCTACGTTGCAGGAGTGCATGCTTCTTCAGGATTAGCAGTCAAAGTGTTTCCAAATAAGATTGCTTTTGTTGAAGGTGTGAAGAGGGCTTCTTTCAAGGTCTCATTCAATGGCAAGGAGGCAGCAAGTGGCTACAATTTTGGGTCAATAACATGGTGGGATGGTGGACATAATTCTGTGAGAATGGTTTTTGCAGTGGATGTCGAATAACTAGATAACTATAATTAATTATCTCAAGTGTACTCTATCCTAATTTCATCATTGA